>OX454322.1:73682748-76082748 GCA_949715965.1 Dysmachus trigonus
GATCCGCTTTCTTAAAATTCCAAATCTTAATAATATTCAAAATTAGTGGCCTTAAAATAATCATTGTACCAATTTTCATTCAAATCCGTTGAAATCGAGAAATGTTGGTCGCCATATTGGATCCGCCATCTTGAATTTGGAAATTTGGCTAATATTCGAAATTAGTGGCCTCAGTATAATCATTGTATTAATTTTCAGTAAATTTACAAATTTTGATAATATTCGACATTTGTAGCTTCAGAATAACCATTGTACCAATTTTCATTAAAATCCGTTGAGATCGAGACATTCTGGTCGCCATATTGGTTTTTTAAAATTTTGCTAATATTCAAAATTAGTGGTCTCAGAATAATCATTGTACCAATTTTCATTAAAATCCGTTGAAATCAAGAAATCTTGGTCACCATATTGGTTCCGCCATCTTGGATTTGTAAATTTTGATAACATTCAAAATCAGTGACCTCAGTATATTAATTCTACTAATTTTCATTAAAATCCGTTGAAATCGAGAAATACTGGTCGCCCTCTTGGATTTGTAAATTTTGATAATATTCAAAATCAGTGACCTCAAAGCATTCATTGTACTAATTTTCATTAAAATCCGTTGAAATCGAGAAATCTTGGTCACCATATTGGGTCTGCCATCTTGGATTTCTAAATTTTGCTAATATTCAAAATTAGTTTCCTCAGAATAATCATTGTACCAATTGTCATTAAAATCCGTTGAAATCGAGAAATACTGGTCGCCATATTGGGTCCGGCATCTTGGATTTCTAAATTTTGATAATATTCAAAATCAGTGACCTCAAAAAATTCATTGTACTAATTTTCATTAAAATTCGTTGAAACCAGGAAATCTTGGTCGTCATATTGGATCTGTCATCTTGAATTTCTAAATTTGGAGAGCAGATTTGAAATCCCCATCCCGCAAAACCACTATATACCAATTTTCATGAAAATCGCATCATATTTAAAATCTTCAGCCGCCATCTTGGATCCGCCATCTTGGATCCGCCATTTTGAAACCCTACAAAGTATCATATATCCGTTTCCTGGCTCTAAGCTATATCCTCACCAATTTTCAGCCAAATCGGTTCAGCCGTTCTTGAGTTATAAATAGTCTAACTAACACGAATTTTCCCCGTTTTTTCCACATTTTCCACTGATTCTTCGCTCCTATTGGTCGCAGCGTGATGTTATATAGCCTAAAACCTTCCTCGATAAATGGACTATCTAACACAAAAAGTATTTTCCAATTCGAACCAGTAGTTCCTGAGATTAGCGCGTTCAAACAAACAAACAAACTCTTCAGCTTTATAATATTATATTAGTATAGATTTGTTTTATAAAATAAATTAAACTAATGTAAAAAATATTGCAATTAATTAAAATAGTAATTTTTTCCCGACTATCGCTAACCCCTTGACAAAGATCGAGACTTACGGTCTTGTAATCTAGACTTTAAGTAATTTTCTGAATTAAAACATTTGGAGATTTCTTACGGATAATCTCAGATATTATGTTTATTTTTCCTGTTTTCATTCATAGAGGGTTTTTCATTGAATGCGAAGTTAAATAAAACAAGTTTTGCCAACCACAACAACAACAACCTAAATGTAGGATTTCATTACGGTCAGATAATAATTAATTTTCTCATATTAGAACCTTATATGCACTTTTTTATGCTAATTTTACCGTGTCTGTTTAATAAAAATTCTTAGATTCCTCTTAAAAATTAAAAAAGAAGAGGAAAAATAAGTTCTCATAGTTATTCTTCAGAAAATTGGCAAGGAATGGTCGTTCGCACCCCAATTATAGGACAATCATGGTAATTTTTCATATAAATTTATTTCTTTAAAAGTAATGAATAAAACTTTAAAAATTGTCAAAAAATCGCTTTATTTACTATAATCCAGATAAAAATGACAGATGAATAATTTGTGTAATTCCGCTTTCAGTTAAATACAGCTCTGAACGTAGCTGACTAAATTTACCAATACAAACTGGAATTTAGTTTAGTCCTTAGTTACATTGGATCAGCCTTAAGGGGAGGTTCTCATCTAGAACGTCAAAAAGTAGGTAAAGTTCGTGATTTTTTTGAAGGCAAATGACAAGACATAGGGAAATGATATTTGGCATTATCTTTTATTGTATATTTATCTGTACGAAAAAATTTTTTTATTAAAAAAAAAAACAAAATGGCGCCCGTTATTCAACTTCTCCGGAGGCATGTTTTTCGAAAATGGCCCAGCTGCGTACAATTTAGGGGTCGCAGATTGGTCTGAAATCAAATAATGATGACATTATTATAAACTAGAATAAATTTGTCTCAGAAAGAGTGGACGACTTTCAAAAAAAATTTAAAATTGACAGAATGGCGCGATTTTGAAATTTTAAGGCCGTTTTCGGACGTTTTTTTTCATAGTTTATCACTTACAAAGAGGAGATAATGTTACAATTTTCAAAATGTGCTCCACTCTTTCTATGAAGAAAATTGTTTACTTTAATATGCACGAAACTAGAAGTTGATCGGTTGAACCGTTTTTGAGTTATCTTGTACGCAAATTTGAAAAATCTTGAAAAACAAAGTTCCGAGATAATCGTGATTGAAGTTAAAGGCACAGGCTGAGCGCCCCGCTACGATCATGACACCGCCACAATCAATGGGCTGTAGAATCCGTTCTAGTGCTCGGATCGACTAAATATTTTAAAGCAACATTCTAGACATATTAAACTTTAATAATATGAAATAAAAAAAAAATCGAAAATTTCAAGATTCTAGATGAGAACCTCCCCTTAACTCTAAATAAATGAACATTAACATCTTGAGGATTAGTATTTGGTGTATGTATTTATGTTGATCATTATTTTGATTGCATGTTAAACTGTTAAACCGAGTCAAATTTCATGCATGTTGACAAAACTGGTTTTTCATTATATGTAGTATGTGGTACTATATTTCAGTTGTTTCTATTGACCTAAGAGACAGTAAAATTCAACTAGTAAAATAATTGAAGATTGTTTTAATGAAAATTTAAGTGCTTTCAACAGATGTTTATGTATTTTGAAAGAACAAAAATAGAATATATAATATTTTTTGTTGTGATTTTGAATTCAATGCTTTTATGAATGTTTAAAATAGGCAAAGCATATTTTATTGAAATTCAACCTAATTATCCAATGCTTATGTTTTATAGACTGGATTTGACTTCATTATTTCGAATGCGCTCGAAAATAAATATTTAATTTTGAATAAGAACGAAGCGGATTTTACATTTGGATGATTTCAATGGCTTTTGACGAGATCGAGGAAAAAAACCCGATTAATGCTCAATTCATCTCTAAAGCATTTTTGTTTTTTCTTGAAATTTACAATATTCTGAATAATCAACGATTTCAGTCAGTGTTGAATGCCCCCAATTCAGCCCTTCTTTTGGCTTAAGGGGTTATTCTACTGTTAAACGGGTAAAAAGCAGTATCTTTTTAAAAGTGTTGTAAAAAAAAAACTATTAGAGATATCAATTTGAAATTTTGCATGCATCTTTATTAATGAAAAAAATATATAATGGCATAGTTGATTAAAAAAAAAAAACAAAATGGCGGCTTCGGTTTATGATTGATGTAGCGCGCGCTGACGGCCAGAGTCGTTTGTGCGGTACATTGCCCAGGTCGTCCAGGTGATCTGCAATCAATTTAACGATGAAATTTTATTAGTTTAGCTAAAAACACACAGACTGAACCTAAATTGAGCCATAAATATTAAATTTTCGCGATTTGACAAGCGTTGGAAAATAGCATGCTCGATTTTGGACGTTTTTTCGATGAAAAAAGTGCTCCCAAATAACCAAATTTCAATTTTTATGGCTCAATTTAGGTTCAGTCTGTGTAAAATTGATATATAACTATGCAAACAAATTTTTAGCTAAATCGCTTCATTAGTTTTTTCTCTACGATGTACCGCGCACCAAAAAAACACGTTTTGAGTAAATCGCGTTTAAAGTTTTTTTAACCGATTTTTTTGATATATCAACTATGCCATTATATATTTTTTTCATTAATAAAGATGCATGCAAAATTTCAAATTGATATCTCTAATAGTTTTTTTTTTACAACACTTTTAAAAAGATACTGCTTCGGACCCGTTTAACAGTAGAATAACCCCTTAACAAGCAGGATTTGTGTAAAAAAAATAAAAATGAAATACTTCCCGTCCATTTTGGGTGCTGAACCAATTTTATTTTACCAAGAATTTTTCACATCGTCATGTTAAATTTGCTATTCAATTGTCAGCTGCTGATTCCTGCTCCCGCCCTGTATCCGTTTAAAAAGCAATACGTCACTGTCAGGAGTATTTTCAGTCTAGAAAATTTTACGCAACACAACGGGGAACGGGACGTATTAAAAATTTAAAGGGGATTTTTTCGTACCGTCCGCGATCTTCACTGGGCTCGCAAAATATATTCACATTAAGCGATTCTACACGAACACAATAAAATCAATCTGTTGTCAATCAAAAAAGTAAAACGGCCGGGAAAAATCGCCCGCTATCATGCGTTCACCTTGGGTAATGGGCCTCAGGACATAGATAAAAAAGGAAGAAGAATAGGATTTCGAGCTATATACACGTGAGAAATGATCTTTTTCTGATGGGATGGTTGAAAAGGTTTAGGAAGGGTTATGACTGATGCCTACGTTAACGGGGAATTGATTTCTCCAGTGAATTTGCAAAAAACTTTCTTTAGGCGATTTATTTCCGACGAATCTTATACGGGGGATTTCTGGCAGATTTCCGTTCCCTCGAGAAATATGGGGAAATGAATGTTCTGGAAAGAAATATAGGTACAGGAAATTGCATATTCTTCGTCCTGTTGTACATAATTATTAATGAATTTGCAAGATGAGTACTCATAAATTTTTCATCTTGGGCACTTTACTTTTAAAAGAGTGACACACGATTTTCCAATAATGACTTATTGTGCATTTTTCATGCTTTTAATTGATTATGGATTTTTGAACAATATATTATTAATATAATGTAACAGATTACCTTTATTAATGCTATTATATTTCTCATGAACTTTGGATTTAGTTCGCGTAATTTGATAATGTTATTTATACATATTTTAAAATGGTTGCTTCATTTTGACGTCACAAAGTTTGATATTATTAGGCCTATTGCAAAATCTGTCGTAGAAGTTCTAAACATGAAAAAATGGTACTAATGTAAAACCTCTCTACAATAGCAACAAATTCAGCTTCATTCAAATTGTTAGATACCTGCGACTTTTACGTTTTTCAATACAAGAGGATCATTATATTTATATCTTAAATTATTTTATTAATTATTATTAATTTTTATTATTTCATTTTCTTGGTAAGGTAGACCTTTGCAGTTTTGCATAAGTGTGTAAGTCAGTTGGCAATTCTACATAGGCTATATTACGTAATAATAATAATTTCAATATGGCGGGCGCCTAAAGATGGCGAATTATTTTTTTCTTCATAAACCCCTTGATATGGATGTCAAATGAGGGGCTTGGCGGGTAAAATAGATAAAGCCATGTGATGACGCCTTCTTAATACTCAACTCTAAATACCCTTTATTTTTACTCTTTCCAGAATATTTAAAAAAGTATTATTTTTGAAAGTTCGAGTTTTGGAACTTTAAAATTATTTTTTATGTGTTCGATAGTACTTTATGTCAGCTGTCAAACGCACTACGTGACATTTGGTTGAAATATTAGCAACAAGTGCTTTTACCTACATCATCATTTGCTATTTTTGCATTTACTATTTTATTGTAAAGAAAAGTGCAGCGACAACTCATCGTTTGCTTGTGGAGATTTACGGTGAGCATGATCCATCTAATACAGCTTGTAAGGAATGGTTTCGACGATTTCAAAATAATGATTTTGGCACTGAGGACAAAGAACATTTAAAACCACCAAAAATATTTGAAGATGCTGAATTGGAAGCATTATTTGCAGAGGATTCTTGCCAAACTCAATCAGAATTGGCTGCATCATTAAATGTTGAACAATCAACTGTTACAAAGCGTTTAAAAATAATGGGAATGGTTCAAAAAGTTGGTAACTGGGTTCCATATGAACTGAAAGAAAGAGACATCGAACGTCGAAAAACAATTTGTGAAATGCTACTTCAAAGGCAGCAAAGAAAAGGATTTTTGCATCGAATAATCACAGGAGATGAAAAATGGATATATTATGAGAATCCTAAACATAAAAAAGCTTGGGTGAAGCCAGGTGTACCCGGCCCATCACAGCGAAAGAGAAATATTCACTGTGACAAGGTTATGCTCTGCATTTGGTGCTATCAGAGAGGTGTTGTTTATTATGAGTTGCTCGAACCCTCTCAAACTATTAATGGAGAAGTTTACCGACGACAACTAATGCGTGTGAAGGCAGCCATAGAAGAAAAACGACCAGAATAGGTGAATAGGCACAGTAAATTAATTCTTCAACAGGATAATGCCAAACCGCATACCGCACAAGTTGTCAAAAGATATTTAGATGGACAGAACTGAGAAGTGCTACTCCACCCGCCATATTCGCCAGACATAGCTCCTTCGACTCGTACCTTTTTTTTATATATATATTAAAACATGAAAAATAAACTGCGCAAATAATTCAAATGGTTCAACAGACATTTAGTTTTTTGTGTCTACTGAAACGTTTTAATTTTCGGAGGAGAATCCTTTTCGAAATTTACGAACTGAAATTGGCTTAAAATATGATAGTTATAGTATATAGTAGATATATTAACTTTATAAAGCATTCCATGATGCTTCTTCTAGCACTACATTACATACAAGCTCCACAAAATAAGGTCGCAGAGTCGATACGAAAATCGTGTTAAAACTGCTTCCAGACAACATAGAGATTTGAAATCGTGATCGACATCGATTCCCTTCCCATTCCTTAACCTTCGCTTAAAGTAAGTTCTACTATAATCAGTTCCTAGTAAGATTTCCGTTTCCGTCGATATAGTGCCAAGGAAAAACTTATTTTCTGGTTGCGTGGCCGGAGAGGGCTCATTGCCGCTAATCGGGGCGCCTTTATGGATTAAATGACATCATAACAGTCGCGGTAAGTCCAAAAGTCGAATGCCAATAGGAGATAAAACAAATAAAAGTAAACGACGCTTGACGTAAACGAAATGCAGATGTTATAGCGAAACGGAAAGGATCCGTCCAATAAAACCGAAGCGGACAAGATATCGGTCCCACAACACCCGTCTTATCAGATAAACGCTTTTTATGAATATTTACGGAGATGAGTTGGGGCTGAGCGTACCGAGGAGCAGTTACAATAAATTCGCCCCAAATTGTCCGTGCCAGAGACTTCACAAAGAATCGATTTCATTGGCATCTAGCTACTCAAAGAGTTTTCATTTATATTCAAGGCCGGGGACATGATACACTTTGGCTTTTTACAGCGGAAAAAATTCAGCGCTGGTGATAAGCTTTTACGACTTCTCCCGAGGAACACGCTTGCACAGACACTCCGGATTCGCTATGCGACGGAGCAGTGTGACATTGTGCGCCCTCTTCATTCCCGGCTCTATTTCAGGAGCATTTGGAATTCATGCAGCCTCTGTGTTCGGAATCATTTGTTAAAGTCGGGATAAATTGTCACAAGGAACAACCGGCGCAAGCTCTAAAAACCCTCGATGTGCGAGGAAAAAAACTCGACGCGTTCTGGAGTCGTTCCGAACTTCGTGTTGTGCTGGGTAAAAAGGTCGCTATTATTCCTAGTGTAAGATATAAATCCTGAATACGCTTACGCTCACGATATTGGTATCTAGCCCTGAACTGAAGAATGTTTAATTAAATCCTTGTTCCCAAGAAGTTGGGAAAATTCTAAACGACGACTATACTGTTAAAGTAGATTCTATTACATTGTTGCGATAAATATAGCATACATTTGTAGAATTTGGTCTTACCTAAAAACCTACGTAAAATAAAAACAAGCTCTCATTGAATTCTTTTCATTTTAAACAATTCTGAAATAATTCTCTTAAGGAATTTTTTAACAAAACGGAGTCGTTTTATGTGTTCATCTTCATTAAAAAGTTCCGAACTTCACAAGAAATTGTATTTAAGCTTGTTTTTATACAGGAAATTATGCTTTTTTAGAATTATTTTTTAATAACATTTTGCGATGAGTTAACCCATTAATGCCTGAATAACAAAAAATTTTACGGCAACTTCGAGGCCCTAACTTTTATCGAAGGGGTGGTGAATTCTCATCGAGACTAACTTTTATAGACGTATTTTGAGTCGCCCGACACGATCCAACCAAAAAAAAAAGTGAAAAAAAAAATTATTATTATTGTTTTTTTGCAATATTACGTAAATAAATACCTTTTTCACGTCATTTTTTTCGAAAAAACGACAGATTTAGTGGGGAAAAAGTAACTTTTTACTGCAATAAAGTGCATAAAACGTGTTATTAGTACTTAAACTTCAAAAATATGCAGGAATTTTTTTCGTTACAAATATTAGGCTGCATAAAAATTGCAACAATGTAACGCATATTTGCATTAATGTCGATCACTTTTTTTATCTCAATATGTTCGACTATTCCCAAAAATGTATATACTCTAGTTTTAAGAGTCACTGATTACGAATTTGCTATCAGATTTTCGTAATTCAAAATGGCGGATCCAAGATGGCGAACTATTTTTGGCAAAATTCTCAATTTCTTCGAAGAAAAAGTGGGTATTCGGAGTTTTTAGGGTCACTGATTACTGATTAAATGCCTGCATATTTTTGAAGTTTAAGTCCTAATAACACGTTTTATGCACTTTATTGCAGTAAAAAGTTACTTTTTCCCCACTAAATCTGTCGTTTTTCGAAAAAAAATGACGTGAAAAAGGTATTTATTTACATAATATTGCACAAAAACAATAATAATAATTTTTTTTTCACTTTTTTTTTTGGTTGGATCGTGTCGGGCGGCTCAAAATACTCTAGAAAAGTTGGTCTCGATAAGAATTGACCACCCCTTCGATAAAAGTTAGGGCCTCGAAATTGCCGTACAATTTTTTGTTATTCAGGCATTAATGGGTTAATCTAAAGCTTTGATGGTAGAAAAAAAATGCTTTTTCGTATGAATTTATGATAAATAAGTAATTAGGTAAAGAAGAATGGATTCATATTTGGGCAGGTAATAAACTCATTGTTTGGACTAGTTTTAATTAAATTTTTTTTAGAAAGACTAATAAAGTCATCAAGTTTCACAGTTCTATAGTATATCAAGAAAATATATGGGTATTTCTTATGAAATTTCAAAATTTGAGATATTATTGAAATTCTTTTTTTTTTATAAACTTAGTTATTTTTTTTTTGCAGATATCAAACAAGTTGCTTTTAGAGATCTATTTAGGAGTATTGGTCTTCCATATTTTTGTATATAATATATATGTATGTATATATATAAAATCCTAAATGCAGTGAGGGAATGGCTGTGAGGGAATGACGAATTTTAACTAAAGCTACAAAAACACCGGCATATATGTATATATTAAAATGCTTAATACATTCATGTAACGTGAGAGAATGATCGCCATAAATGTAACTCTTAACAATTTTTCACATAATATGTTTTTGCACAACCTCACCTACGGTTGAAAAGAAATTGCCATCTTGAATCATTTGAGAGTGTTGCCAGGTACTAAAAACTTAAGGTTGCGTTCCTAAATATCGTTCGATACGTTCAGAAATCGAATATTCGTAATAGGGTGAGGGAATGATTTTATTTGGCGGGACATATTTAAAATCGAATTATCGTTTTTATAAATTCGTTGTTGTAAGATGGAAGCTTTTATAGACAATAACAAACATCTTTCTAATATATTAGCATAATTTTATTATTAAGAATATTGATATATTTGAGATGAATAGGCATTTTAGTAATGTTTTTGAACTAAGGGACATGGTGAGGGAATGACTTTCACGGTAAAAAAATAGCCATATCTTTTTTTTTCTTTAGAGGTAATACGTTTTCTTTTTAAACAATAGTGGTATAGATAGCGTGCATTGAAATAAAAAAAAGACTTATGTAGTTAATGCATATGACTCGGCACTAATGACTTGGGAATCAAATTTCGAAATTTGATGAGAAATACCCATTTATATATATTTATTTATACCTATCTGTGCAGCATAAATATTAAACATATTGTTTAGATTATATAAAGGGTTTTCCAATAAGGACTTGACAAATTTTTTTCAAAATAAAATGCAAACCATTTGAGATATTTCAAAAACTTTATTATCGGGTTGAAGTACAATCAAAACATTTATGAATGGAACTCGACTTCGTTCATATGGCCACCGCGGGCACGTTTGCAGCGGTCGATTCGTTGGACCCAATTTTCGATGACTCGGCCACACATTTCGGCCGAAACGGCTGCTATTTCGCGTGCAATGTTGGCTCTGAGCTCTTCCAACGTCGTCGGCTTGTTGGCATAGACCAATGACTTGACTTAGCCCCAAAGAAAAAAGTCTAGAGGCGTTAAATCGCACGAACGAGGCGGACTGGTCCATTTCTTGAGATAACACGCTCATCAAACTTACTCTTCAATAAATCGATTGTAACGTGTGCTGTGTGGCTTATGGCACCGTCCTGTTGAAACCACATGTTGTCCAAGTCCATATCTTCCAATTCGGGCCAAAAATAATCGGTAATCATGGCGCGATAACGATTACCATTCACAGTAACGTGACGATCATTATCGTCGACGAAAAAATATGGCCCTATGACGCCGCCGGCATGCAAACCGCACCAAACAGTTATTTTTTGTGGATGAAGTGGTGTTTCATGAAGCACATGTGGATTTTCACCCGACCAATAACGCATGTTTTGCTTATTGACGAACCCATTGAGCCAAAATGAGCTTCGTCACTGAAGATGATTTTGCGATGAAATTTATCATCTTGGCGCATCTTTTCCAGAGCCCGATCGCCGATCGGAGAACGTACGTCGCTTCAAATGGTCCATCGGCTTCAATTCTTGAGTCAGCTTGATCTTGTATCGGTGTAAACCAAGATCCTTACGTAAAATTCGCCATAAAGTGGTCTGGGCGATGCCCAACTCTTGAGAACGCCGTGGAATTGACTGATTTGGATCATTTGCTACGCACGTTTCAACAGCAGCGATATTTTCGACACTTCGACCAACCCGTTGTCTCACTGGCACGGCAACATCACACAACGAATATGTAGACTCAAATTTTTGCACTAAACTTGTTACTGCCTGTCTACTAGGGCGAGAATTACGACCGAAAATCGGAGTTAACGCTCTTAAAGTAGCGGTCACCGACTCCGAATTTCTGTAGTAAATTTTTATAATTTGCAGACATTGTTCGTTCGTGTACTTTACCATGATGAAAATGTTAAGTTTACTGAATAAATTGACACTGACAGTTCGATGATTAGTGAAAGGGTGCGTTCACAAATTGAATTCAAAGTTTTCAAGTCCCTATTGAAAAACCCTTTACTTTAGTCCTAAGTATTCAGTAATCAGCATAACCTAAAGAATCATATTGGTGTGCTTTATCTCAGTTGCGCAGCACCCTGTATATATCATTATACTATCATCTATTTTTATAAATATGTACATTAGGGTGATTCAAATTTTTTTTCGTTTTCTTCAAACAGGTTCAACCGTTGCTAGGACAGGAAAGAAAAGTCCTGGCCCAACCTCAGCTCATAATATCAATATTTACTGGTGGCTCATCGAACTTTTTTGTTTTCCATAAGAATAACATGGGAAAGAATGCATCACTAGACGTTTTTGTCTGTATCTCGTGAAAAAATGATCATACATGAATGGGACCAAAATAAATAAATTTGAATCACCCTAATGTATATTACATGCCGTAATTTGCTGCAGACGCTTCTTTCAAATATACCTCTTATTTATTGCGCTTGAGCAAATAAATCGAAATGCCAATTTGTCTATAGCAAATAAGCTCCTTTTTAAGTATGATTTCTGAAGGCGCGAACTGGCTAATTAATCCATGAAAGCGTACTTCTTATTTTAGCAGAACGCATCTATTCACCCTAGGGTTTGAAAGCTAATTGGATTTTACAGATCTGCGGAGCCAAAAGGATTGGTATCAGACCCCCATCCCTGCTCATCATTTCGGCTGCTGAACGAGGGCACCTCTGCGCTCTGCTGGATTAATGCGCCCCGATAAAACACGAGCGGAGCAGCGGTATCGTGGCTCAGAAATACCTACGTTACCTGTGTTGTCGTGTAATCCGAAATGAGCAGCCCCGTTTGTGACTTCGGCACGACAGTGTAATCACGAATGACAACTCAGTTATCATCTAATTATAGTGCACACGCACACCTCTGTTCTACAAACAATTCAAAATATTTTGCCCTATACAGCTTACCTTCGCGCGGAGTTAAAAGCACGTCACAGGATATAATTGCCACATAATGGGATCGCGCTTTTACCCACACCTCGCTTTTGGTTGTCGTGCTTAGCAGCGTTCAACCCTTTTCATGGCTTAACTACTTGCTGTAGTTTAAGATATCAAAACTTGATGAGTGCTTAGGGCGGTTATTATACTTTAAGCCAAAAGACATGTACATATGAATGTATGGCTAATACCAAAATTTTAGAGGTAGCGAAATTAACGAACTTAATCTGGGGTGGTGAAATCATCTGTCATCTTTCACTTTCTGAGGGTTTATTTTATGCAAGATTATTATCTGTTTCCAAAATCAACAAATTCGAGACAACAGTGATATTAAAGTGCCACCTTTAAGTGACTTTATTAACTTCAACTGTACCTCGTTTATATTTTTACTAGCATCATGACCGAACCGAGCTTAGCTTATTGAAACCTTTTTCTAATAAGTTATGAAAAGAAAAGAAATTACAGATAGTCTATATCCTTTTAAGGGTTTTGTAACTTCTAGGAACCGTCTGTCAAAAAAAGTCCTAGCTTTTATAATTTACAATCTATTTCGACGATACTTTGGAGAAAGATTGTTTTTTGTATATGTATAATATTATATAAAGAAGGAGAAAAGTTTATCCTAAAAATAAAATTTTTCACATTTGTATATCAGCGACCACGGTATAGTTGGAAAGGTATTTTAACATTTTGTAAGACTACCTTACATAACATATTTCAATGTATACAGAAAAAACCATACAAAACAACAAATAATTTAATTTTTCAAGTCAAAAAGTAATCGGACAAACTTGAAAGATGTTAGAAATAGTAAACTTTTAATATTTTAAATACTAAACTGGTAATCGTTTTGATTCAATAACAGCCTTGAGTTTATTAGGCATCGATTGAATATATTCAATATTATATTATTCACTTTGTAAGGCTTCGAAATATCATAATTGAAAGAATTAAAAAGTTAAAAAAGGGATCCTACCGTTTTCCAAAATATTCTTTTGCAAATTTTAGTCTAATTCCTTTATTCTTTGGGGGCTTATAAATGGCTTCTTTTTTGCAACTCTTCCATGATAGTTGCTTCTTCTTAACACTTTTCGCACAGTTTCAGCACAAACAGCCTTTCTTATATTTTCTCATGCAATAAGTTTTAATTCTCTGGCTTTCTTAAAAGAGGTTTACTTTCATAATTCGTTTTTCATACACGATCATGTAATATTATTTCATACTACGAAAAGTACTATAATCTGTATATGCAATAAATCTATTGGAAATATGTAGTTTTTCGAATTATCTGAAAATTGTAGAAAATGCCAAAAATACCACTAAAGTTTTGCAATTATGATATTTCATCATATCTTCATGTTTTTTTATTTTATTACTAGCTTTTTCCAATTATTTGTTTCAGCCACTGTATACATATATGGTATATAGTGGTTATAACTTCAAAATTTACGTTTTTACTACTTGAGCAGAGGCTTCAATGCAACTATATGTTGGAAATCAATATTTATATGCGACTTTTTCATTATTTTTAATTTTTATGAAAACTTTTTTATTTATTTAGAAGAAATAAATGCAAAAAAAAAAAAAAAAAAAAATCATCACCCTTTTCCATATTTTATATACTCGAATTGAGAAGTTAGACTAGATTAGATATATTTCAAAAAGTTAATTTACAAATTATTTATACAATAAGAAAAATCTTAATTTAGAGACAGAATCCAAGTTCACTCATCTATAATATTTTTAATGTAGACTAGCAAAAAAAGGGTTTGATTTTAAACATTTATAATTTTGAGAATAATAGAATTGAGAAAACCCCAGTGAAACGAATTGAGAAGTTAGTTACTACAAACTTCAAAAATTTAAACTCATTTTACAAAATAAAAAATAATAATATAAGCAAGCCAACAGTACTTCGTGATTTTTAAAGCTATTTTAGACTACGATAAAATGTGTATAAAGACGAAAATTATTTTTTAATGTTTTATCACGGTAAAAAAATTGGATTGCAAAAATTCACCACTTATGAAAAGTCGCCAATTTGTAGAAGATAACGCTAAGATATGTTGCTGGTCATTTAAAATCCTCTCAAATAATACCAAAATTATGCACTATACCAAAATTAATCAGAAAATTCGGGGATATGACCAGAAAAGACGCGATATACAGTACAATTTTCTTTCCTTGATCAAATGGTAGATCCAATACGGAAAAATATTTCAACACATCAAATTATTTTTATATTTAGCTTTTACAAGTGATCACTTAACACGAACAACTAAGGGTCTTAAGTGAAATTGCCAACGTTATAAAAGTAGTGTGTTCGTAATTAATATAATTAAACTTTATCAGCTTAAGAGAATTACAACCAACTTCTGGTAATTATTCTCTCTTTTACGCATCGTTTTATTAAAGCGAATCGCTACGCGTTGTCCAATTTTTTCCTTATCTCCAAAATTTTACTATACCATAATTCCTTGGCCTTCGTGCGAGAATATTCTTAAATTGTCATGACATTTATTTTTATAGCAACAATTTAAAAAGCTCTGTAGGGCTTTTTTTTGCTTGAAATCGCCTATAGTAATTTTGTTTTTTTTTTAATCTAATTAACGTCTCAAAGCAGGGACTGGCTAAAAGGTTCATTTTAACAGAATACGTGGCTTTCCGATTCAAATGGGAAAGTTGTCGACTTCTTCAAGAAGGGGACTAATTAAGGCGTTTAAATAAAACCGAAGCAGCTTAGGTCGGGCCTTAGGGTTGGAGGATATTCGCACCCAGTGCCGTTCCTTACAGGAATTAATTATTGCAATGAAGCAAACTGCTCCTGTAAAATAAAGTAGAGGAAATCAGAGCGGTGGTGCTGCGGTGCTGCGGCAATTTTAGCAAATTTAATGAGTGCTTCTCAAATGTTTGAGCTTCGCCTTCATTATGCCGCAAAAGTTGCCTTTGGTACCAAATTTCTGTAGATTTTTGGCGACTAGCACGATCCAAGAAATTCTTTAAAATTGTTTTACCTTTCATTTCGAACGTCACTCCACCAATCTTAAACCCTATATAACCCTCCTCGTATACCCTTCATCTCCGCGAAAGTGAAAGGTTGTCTAATTCCAGCTCATCTCTATTATTCGTCTTAACCAAGCACAAAATGGATGTTTGCTAGAATTATTGTCTTCAGGAATTCCTTTGGGAGCAAAACGTTAATTGAATTCCCGACCTTGTCAGGAGGCCGGAGGTAGGGGGCTGGTGGAGTCTTCCCCTAATAGAACTTTATTTAATTTTAGTTTTCCCATAACTGAGTCGACGAGCACTGACTTTATCCTTTTGCAAAGCATCGCTTTTGATCGTCCATTCTTTATGAGATGAAAATTTGGGGGGAAGGTAGTGCGGGGAGGGAATCAACCGCAGATGGAAAATGCATGCCACATCAAAGGAAATGTGGTTTAGCAAAAACACTCGAGCGTTGATGATTGCTCGCTGTTTCAACAAAAGTAGGTTCGCCCGTAATCATGCCGAAATCACACTACAGGCTGTACACTTGCTGAAAAGCCCTACTGTTGAGTGCTTAGCTCTATTATTTACATGAATCCAACTTTTACCACTCCACTGCGGTTCGTAGAACTTTCAAACCACCCAAAATATGTTAAATACCACTATATCAGTATTGTTTGTTTAACTTCTCCATGTAAATACAATTCTTTTTTCCCTTATATAGTACTTTCTCTGCACAACAAATTCCAAACATATTCATCTCTAATTTTTCCAAAACTTATAGCTGTGTTTAAATGACCACATATCATACAATAAATACTAACCACTATACTTTATAATATCATAGACTTGCGATGAATAAACGCAGCCTGTATGAATTACAAATACCAATACACTAGTATCTAATACCTAGTGACGAGCAAAATAAAACCAAGTTCAAGGCTGTGATAGTCTTTGTATTGATATTGATTTTTGTCTGAAAAGCCAAGAATCGAATTACCTTTACCGAAATAAAATTAACGATACTTACAATCACTCAGGCAAAGTTATTAAGTGTTGTTTCGCGTGTTGTGTTACTTTACAATACTACTTAGCCATTATTTAATCGACATCAATCAGCATTACTTAGAATAAGTACGTAATATCAATACTCAACATTAAGCAATGTTATTCAAGATTAACAACGAACCATTCCTACTGCATATACATAGAATGCTTTAATTTAAATTTCTCATGTCAGACATTGTTTAAAAAAAAAGTAGTTATTTTTATATGAATTTTCTCATTAATTAAATAAATGTTGGCATACTTTTTATACATCTTATTATGAATTATGTAAACAAACTTTATTTTTTAATATTAATTTCAAACTACTAAGCTTAAGCTTAATATGTGCATACGTGCAAACAAAAGATAATAAATATTTTAAACCTGGCAAATGTGATAATTGGGTACAATAATAAAAATAATTTTTATTTAATATTAAATATTCCCATGAAATGAATAAAATTGAACAACGAGGTTTGCTTTTTTGAAAAAGGATCTCGACTTGTCCCCGCAGCAGGAATTTCTTAAAAACACAAAGTTTCTCCGGAGGAAATTAAATGCATCGTTATTTTAAACGAAGAACAAGTAAACAAAACGAGTATATAAACACAAACATTTGTTCAGAAAAAAATAACATTTCTCTTGCAATTTATGATGCTTGTAAGATAGACTTCGGGTATCCTCAAATATTATGCTTCCGTGACATATCGATTTCAATTCGTAAACATCCGCAATACCATCCAGAACAGGATTTAATGTATTCCAGTTTTTAAACGATGGGTACTGTATTTATTTTAAGGGAAACTTTTCAACTGAAAAGTATGTAAATATGAGGAAACTTTTCATTGGCAAACATAACAGATTCACTGATACTTGAGTAATATGTATTAAAGATATTTTAAAGACAGAATAATAATTTTGAAAATAATTATGATTTTTATTTTATTATTTGAAATGTTCTAAAATGTTTGATATATAAATCTTCTACAAAAAATTAATAGGAGACATCCGGTATTTTGAGGAACTTTGTTTTTCCTTCACAATATATCCAGCCATAACAGGATAAGGTGAATCTAGCAATTTTACCTTTAGTCCATAATACTTAACGATTGGGCTATAAGAAATTCAAATCAAAGTTTCGATAATAACTTATATCATAGCTTTACCTATTTTGAATCAAAAATATATTACACATCGAAGAAACACTCCGATCGAAAACTTTATTGTACTATAACGAAATTTTGATAGTAGTAAAAATATGTGTTTTTTCTATTAGACTTACAAGTGCTGCTCCCTTTCTTTATGTAATCAAGAATTATTCGTACACATTTCATTATATTGTAAATAAACTTTCATAAATTATAAAATTATATTAGAAAAGTGGACTTTTATATCTCTTTTGATTCACTACATTTTTATAGTTTATATTTACTTTGGTAAACTACCTAAAATCATTAAAACAATATTTACTGTAGAATATTAAGGAAAACTAACTAAAACTTCGATAAGCTATCTAAAATTATCAGGGTAATCACATCCACGTAGGTTAGGTGGATTAATAAAACCTTCGGAGAATTACCTGAGGGCAATATTATACAGGAATCTTATGGTAAATGCTAAGGTAATCTAACTATAAACTTCAGTAAATTCTTGAAAAACCATGCTGCCAATCTAATACAGGAAACTTAGGTGAACTAACGATTTTTATAAGCATCTTATATGTTTTACCCAAATAAGGCAAAATTAAAAATTATACTTCGTGATTATTAATTTATGAATAAAATAGATACACTCATTTAAGAAGTCCAATTAATACGATAACTTAAAATATTAAAAATTTAATTTCATTTAACACCAAGATAGAAATAAATATATTTATGTTTCTGCATAAGAAATATAAAAATTTAAAACATCCCCATTTTCAGTCAGTTCTGAAAGGTAAAAATATTCATAGATATTTAACTATCTAAAAGAATAACTAAGCAGTTAAATTTCGTTTTAAGCATATTTTTATTCGTAATAAAAAATAGAAATCTCGACATAATACCAAAAGACTAAAGAATAAAGGTAAACTAATAGGTAATATCTTTATGTTATCTTAAAAATTTGGTGAATCAATTTATTTTCACATTTCAAATTATTTTGAACTTTATATTTTTAAATATTTATGCTAAGAACGTTAAAAAAATTATGAATTTTATTGGCAAGTTGAAGCATATTAACGACAAAATATCCAACCAACTTTCTGCCAACGAAATGCGAAAATACTACGTAATATTGCATCAATACGAATATAGCCGTGAAGTAAGTATTAATCCCTTTCCCTTAAAAGGAAATGTTATTTGGTTTAATTTCCGGACTATCCCCTCTTCTTTGCTGGTTAGTGAACTGCTGGATTTTTATTTTTACAACATTTACATCAATGGACATAGCACTGGTTGCAAATCCTCTAATCTTTTGACCAAGTTTTTATTTGCAACTTATCCCAGCAAACAAACTTCGATTAAAAGGGAACGTTTTTAAAAAGTGATAGCATAATGATTATACGAAGGAAAAATACGGATCGAGGAAATTGTTCACTTTTTACGAAATATGGCGAGGTCTTTACGGAATATATGGAAAATTTTTCCTGGAATATGATATGCCTCTTGGATTAGACAGAGAATGTGTTTTCGTTGGTTTTCATGTAACGTGCAAGTCGACGGCACGTGTGTCAAGAGTGCGGAACAGAACTCCTTTCGTAGTAGAATATATTTTCACTTTAAGTATATTAAAAAATCGAAAATGAATCAGCTGTTGGACTATTTGGACGTTTAACACAATTCTTTACTAACAAGGAGACGGCACGACCGTGGGGTCAGGGATTTGCCCGTGGTGAAAGAGGAGCCCTAGCACCTCACGTGGTTGAAGTAGTAGGACACACTACTTGGAAAATTTCAAGAAAAATCGATTCAAAGTTTCCTAGGCACCTTATGAGTTAAAAATGTCAAGCGTTTGTCGAGCCGCTGTCTAGTCTAGACGGTTAAGGCTTTTTGCTTTCTTTTTTTTTTTTTTTTGTTATCCTAACAATTATTAAAAGCAGTTGAGTTAATCATACAATGAAGAAGGCATTTTATCTAAAACTTATGCAAAACCTTTTCAAATTTCTGGGGCAAATCAATCAAGTTATTTTAGGTGATGAACCAAATCTTAGAGAGCTTTAGTAAAAAAATAACGAAATACTAGAGAAATTTTTACCTAATTTTAAATTTCTCTTCAAAATATTTTACCCTAGCTGGCTTAGATGGTTTTACCTTATTTTTTTCTCTCTATTTATCAAGCTTGTTATCTTATACCGGATACTCTTTTTATATTTCGTTTTAATGAACTTGTTGGTGGTTTATCGAGCTAGTTTTAAAATATGCAGGTTTCCAACATTTTGTTTTTAGAAGGGTTTTTATCGATTTACTTCATATACAAAGAATAACCTTTGGAGATTTCGATTTTCATTTTCAAGGAAAATAAATCTTTACATTTTGGGTGAAACAATTTACATGGAAACGTGAGTTTATTATTATTCCGAGGCCAACGAGGAAAATTTTAAAAACAGCTGCGTAATGAAGAAGTAATTAAAGGAAAATTGATTTAATCCACTAGGACATCAGCAGTGCTTTCATTTAACTGAATTTTCGATGCAAAATTTTCTTCGTAATTAATTCAATTTCAGGAAAATACCCAGAGAGAGCCACTGCCACACCGTAGCGAGCATCAACGATTTTCGCTCCAGTTGGCTTGGCTCTTTCAGAATTCACAAAACCCAGGTGAATACAGTGGCGCGCTGCGGGTGGAATGGTGCTCCCTCTTTTCGTTGTTTGGCCGCATTTCCAACCTATCGCTAACAAGTATAGAAATAAGCTCGTACATTATTCAGTATTCCATCTAATTTACTTCAGTTCTGCTTTTCCTTATACCAGATTGTTGTGGCGAAATAGTATTTTCCGAACAAAGTTTATACTAACGATATTCACAGCATTGCCTGCAGTTCTCATGTTAGTTGCTGCACAATCAGAGAAACTCAATAACGTGCAGGGGCGGCGAAGATAGAGACTATATGCAATTTTACTTCGGGCATCTATTGTTTGCATCGATCGCTGTTGCGAACTTTTAATTAAAAATCTTTGTCGAGTTGCCATGCATTTTAAGATTTAACTTATCCTTTCTACACGGATATGGTGCGGCGCCGTCAACCCTTTAATAGAGTTCTGTTCATTACCGCGGAAAATCAACTTCCCGGCACACTTCAGCTGGCAATAGGGTCGATTCGATTTTCCAAGCACTTTCCCCAGTTCTTTGGTACCCGGAACAGGAACAGCATCCGGCCAGGTTCAATGTACCATAATATTGAAGTATGCACGTGTTCACATCTCTCTATCTCTCTCTCTGTCGTCGAGGAAGGAGGCTCAAACGTAATTTTCCCAGAGCATCCCCAAGCAAAACATCGTCATAAGTAGGTCTAGGGATGAACTTCCGGACACACGTCTTCCGATAAGTCTCAGAAAATAAATTGACTGCCAACAAATGACTCCATCACCAGCACAGAGGGGAGGATGCCGTAAAATCTCATCATTGTTCTCCGGGAATACGTCTTGATGTCAAAATTGTAGTTTCACCATCATCTCCCTGTAATAGAATTTTTTCTCTTGTGGGTGTCAATCGAATCATACGACAGTGTCCTCAGCCCTGGAGATTTTCGAAAGAAATCCTTCGGCATTTGAAGATAAAAGGCATCTGGAGCGAAAGTTTTCGTTGCTTTCTTGGTTCTTTCCTCAAGATTGCCAACAACTACGTTTACATTTTATTCCAAATTGCGAGCAGTCTTCTCTCATGTAGGTTAAGAATTCAGCGGAGAATGAGCAAATGTGGAAAGACTTTCATAGGATCCTCACATGGGAAGTGAAACTAAAATGTTATTAGATACACATGTGCTTGTACGTCTACACCCTCAATGTTATTTACTATGTGTCACAAAGACGGATTAAATTGCCAAAGATGAAGTGGTGCAAATGTTTTTAGAAAACTGAACGTTTTCCCCATACTTATAACATATACAAGATTACATTGGAATTATCTCATCTCGGTTGAGAAAAAACATGCTGAACAATTTTCACCGACGACAATACAAGAAATTATGTAACATGTTTTGGAGTAATGTCTATACATATGTATAGTTAGGGTGTTTTTTTTTTCGCGACTATATTTTGTTTTTCAGTCCCACCTCAAAATGTTGTGGGAAATACCTAAACAAAAATTGCCTAAAAATTGGAGCCCTTAATATTAATATTAAGTGCTCGACCAAGGCGCATAAAGATTTCCCGTATAAAATACACGTAAACTTTGATTTTTTTTCTTCAAAACTCTACAGCTCGGAGGCATTTTATGCTATAATCTTGGTGAATGATATGGTTTCTTCTGAATTGAATGCTCTACAAAAGTGTCCATTGCGGCGTAACCCTAACTCACACCAGCGAGGTAGTACGGGTCACCAATTTTTTCATGAAATTCTTAATTTTTGCCTCTATCTCGTAAATAACAAGAGTTACAGAAAAAATGTGAATGACAAACTTGTAGGAAATTTAATTTCCTACAAGACAGTTCCGAAACACAAAATCGCTAACATCGATATTTCTTGAGATATTGGGCTTTGAAGTTGAGGTAGTGTGGAATTTTCATGGATTATTGAGCTAAATTGTAGAAATTGTTGATTTCTTCAAAGCCCAATATCTCAAGAAATATCGATGTTAACGATTTGGTGTTCGAGAACTTTTTGTAGGAAATTGAATTTTCTACAAGTTTGTCAAGTACATTTTATCTGTAGCTCTTGTTATTTACGAGATAGGGGCAAAAAAACAAGAATTTCATGAACTAATTGGGTTTAGTGACTCGTACTACCTCGCTGGTGGGAGTTAGGGTTACGCCGCAATGGACACTTTTGTAGAGTATTCAATTCTGAAGAAACCATATCATTGACCAAGATTATATCATAAAATGCCTCTGAACTCTAGAATTTTGAAGAAAAAAAATCAAAGTTTACGTGTATTTTAAACGAGAAAACTTGCACGCCTTAGTCGAGCACTTAATATTAATATGTATTAAGGGCTCAAATTTTCAGGGAATTTTTGTTTAGGTATTTCTCACAAAATTTCGAAGTGGGAATGAAAAAAAAATAGTCGCGAAAAAAAGCACCATAGTCTAGATAAATGGATTATAATCGTGTTAATTTAATATGTAGTATAAGATAGTATAAGAATAATCTAAAGAATCTAAAAGGAGATTTAAAAAAACAATTTGCCATTGCATAGTACTGCAAATTTACAATTCAAAAGTACTCCAGGTTTATAAACTTGATTTGGTAGGCATCGACTCCAAAAATAGCTGATTAGATATTGTAAATATTTAAGTACCAATAATTTTTTATATTATCTTTTAATGCTCTTTTCTTTAAAGTAATAAAAAATATTATTTTTAACTATTCAGTTCAAGTTTGAACGTACAAGCAAGAAGTTTCGGAATATGTTCTTTAATTTGACAAATATTTTTCATTATTTTTCTGTGTAGATCGTGAAACTTTCAATTTTCGCAATTTAAAAAAGTGCCCCCATTTAGGTGGATGTATCTCTTCCGGGGATTAGCAGAATTAGATCTGGTCTTAAACAAGAGTTTTGTAGCTTGGGACGACTCTTTGAATTTTGCTTTATAATATAGTTTAAAAACCGACACCCCTGTTTGAAAAACGACAATTTTCAGATTTGAAAAAGAGTCCGGGTTTTTAATTTGCATAGTGTATTATGTCTTGTACAAATCTTGATAGAAAGATCAATGAAAGAATTGTATTTATAGCATCTGGTAAATAGAAACTTCATCATTTACCGTCAAACTGAAATTCAAACATAAATTCCAAATAAATAACACCTACAATACATAATTGTAATCAACAGCACAAAAATAAACTTCTTAATCTCTAGAACAGAAATTAAGAAGACAGCTATTTTAATTCATATTTGAAATATTTAAATTGCCGCTTTAATTAAATGAACATCTGATCTAAATGAATAAACCTCTTATTTCTCGAATAACGTCTGACTTTGACAGCCAAAATGCTAGCTTTGAAACTAAGGACGTCATCGTTGAGGGAAGTGGTTAATTGTCTGGGAATACTTCAAAACACGTAGTAGAAAGCAGAAATTTCAATGAATAAATAATGCTCCCGAAGAGACTCCCTCAGTGTACCTCAGTTGAGAAATAATTGAATAAGAAAATGAAAATAAGGAAATTTTTTTCCCAGCCCGGAGCATAGTGAATGCCACCGCCTACGAAAGCATCGCAGCCAGAATGTGCATGAGCACGACCTGGCGTTTGGCTTCAACTATTGACTTCTGCCCTAGTTTTCGTCGAAAAGAAAATTTTTTATTCCAAAAAGGCGGAAAATGAACACAGCTCCGTGGTGAAATGACTCCCAACAAGAATAGAATAGCATCTTTAGCTTTTGTTGTTCGCTTCACACAAGACTACCTTTAAATCATTACCTTCGAGGATTCATCTGAACCTTGCGCAATAAGGTGATCCCAACTTGTTGGTGATGTGTACTGGTGAATTCCGAGATTTGCTGATGATAAGAAATATCTTGCCCTTTTGTTCGCACGAATAATTTTGTTAGAAAAGGAGAGGCACAAAAGATGTAACTTTCTCTGGAAATCTATCTATTCGTGTATCTTGTTGAAATAAAATTCTTTTTATCAAAACAGCCCCCTGCTTCGGATTTGATGACATCAATGACGGTGGTAATTAATTACCTTCTAATTCATTTATTCAAAGGCCTTTGCTCTCATCAGACTTTTTTGGGCAGAAAGACTTTTATGAGCAAATATTATCTCACTGTACCATTCATCATGTGACACACTGTTGGCCCCACTCTCTAATTGTGCGTGCCACTTGATGCTTGAAGGAATACTCCAACAAATTGTTTAGGCTTTAAGGGATCAAGGATTAAGAGAAGTTGTCCTAGATCAACTTAGCAACAACATTCTAAGAATTTAAGCTGAAGCCTAATAAAGACGTACTATATAATACTCCATATATAGTATTAAGAGTAAGGAAAAATCGATCGGATGAATTGCTAGTAAAATATTTACCAAAATACATTCTATAAAAATATTTTGTTATGCATTCAATAAAGCAAACAATAAAAAGCAACAAACAATAATATTGAAAATTTTATAGAACTATAAAAATAATGTGGTAGTGTTATTTTGTCACAGACAACTCTTTCGTGCTCAATAAATTGACAGAAACAGAGTGTCATATCTCTGTGGTATGAAATGAATAGATTTACGCTTGAACAATGTTGGGAAATATTGAAAATTTAAATTAAGTGCTGAGTTGCCAAAACAGTGCGAAATTTAAAAGAAATTTCAGTCGAAATGTGCCTGACTTTTGTTTGCTATTAAAAATCAATTTTATGCTGACAATCCAGAAACGATTCAGGCACTTAAGCACATTTATCGATTTTGCTAGTTGTGAAATAGAACCCCAAATCATCGAAAATATGCTGCAAAATTAGGATGACAGGATGGATTTTTGCTAAGCTAGCCAAGGTAGCGATTTAAATGAAATCAAATTCTATAAACAATCGGAAAATTCACTATTTTCAATAAATTAACAAACTATGAAAAATATTAAACAGTGTTTATTTTATAGTATTTGTAAAATAAAACCAGCTGATGATCCAACATGTAGAAGAATAAAAATTATTAGGAATCCAACAAAATTCCTTTGAATAGGTAGTTCAATTCTTTATAATATAATGTACTTTTAAATAATCATATAACAAATTGCTCTGATATCTTTTCTTAAGGGGGCCCAAAAAAGTCGATTTTTCAAGAATTTTTTTTGAGATAACCTTTTAAGTTATTAATGTAAAAATTTTCTCACATATTTTGGTATCTCTTGAGTGTATTTTAATGTTTTTTATTTGTAAAAATAATTATTTTAAAAGCTGCTACAGCTGATCTCCGGGAGCAACTCTAAAAAAAGGCGTCTTGCGGTTAGCACGATATCTCTGGATTGGATCATCCAAAATGAAAAAACCAAAAATATTTCGTTAATATATTGTTTTATCTTGTAATTAATCGAAGGAATAAACACAATAAGGACTTTTGACAAAATGGCGGCTTCTTAAAAAAAAAAATCGATTTTTTGGCCTTAACCCTTTATAGCGCCATGTGACATTTCTGTAACAAACCTCAAAAATCCCGCTAAAATAAGCACCGAATGTATTTAGTTCATTCAAATCGGCGCCACTTTGCTGTCACACATTATTGAACAACGTAGTATCCACGGAAATCATCATAGAGAGCCTAAACTGTTAACAGTTAATCGATTAGAATTTCGCCCGTAATTGAAAGTGACAAGTTGATATTCGCGCAAATTTTGAATTTTACAAAAAAAATACAAAAAGTGTGCAAAATTGTGTTATTTTCTTGGAAACCTATAGACAAGTGAATAAATATGTTCCTTCCATACCAAATAAGGTTTTTTTGTTTACGTTTAACTCAATTTTACAGTAATGTTACAATCCCTTAAATGTGAAATAAATAATTAATAATACATATTTTTTAATTTTTGAGAAATACGTATTTCTTTATTTCCCTAAACCTGTCCATTTTTAACATAATTTTAATGTTTTATGATCTTGGCCTATAAAGGGTTAAATTGTTTATAAAATGGAAAATGTTTATCGGTGAGCAAAAACCTTCAATTAATTACTAAAAAATATACTTAAAAAACTTGTGTTAAAATTTGAAACCGATCGGTTCAGCCGTTTCCGAGAAATCTTGTTCACCGACGTTAAGAACACAGTTTTGAGAAAAACGCGTTTAAAGTTTCAAAAGCACTTTACATATAGTACAAAAACTCGGACACGTCATTACAAATTTGCGTGTAACTTCGAGAATATTCATCGGATTGACATGAAATTTTCTGTGGATGTACTTAAATATATGTACATTAAGAAAATAAAATAATAAAAAATCGATTTTCTAAAAATCCTGACTGTATATAACCCCTTAAAATTGTTATAAAAAAAACATAATAGATTAATGCTGTTTTGACTGTATTTTTGAGAAGTTACAAATAAATTTGATATAGATTCTTTTAACAAATTTGGACACTGACGCAAAATTCTTTGTCTTTGGACAGCCAAATATCTACTCTACAGATTATCTGAAGTAAAAAATACAAATAGCAATTGATTATACTAAAAAATGTTTAATAAGCTTTTTCAAGAACGACGTTTCAAGTCCTGTGGAAGAAGTTATCATTAGAATAACCTCAATAGCTTTTATGATTTTTGCATTGAAGCTGGTGGTATATATTTATTTAACAAAGTTGTGTATTTCAAAATTTATAGATATAGCAAATCCGTTTTAACGTTTTGCATCATCTTTTGTAGTAAGGTAGAGTCGCCAAATATCGTCCCCTACCCTAATTTCGTCCCCTTCAATATCTACTCTTTTAAAAACCGCCATCTATTATCAGTGAGCGGAACCGACAGCTAGTTGCATCACTCGGCCATTGTGTAGAAGTGAGTGCGCCACGACGTTCGTACCGACAGAAATTCGAAAATCAAAAAAGTGTTCAAGGTGAGTTTTTCATTGAAATATTCTCGGATTCCATAAAATATTGAGATACCTGACTTATTGATAAAATGTTTTTGTCAAACTAACTATTAATATCTCAGATGTTAATCGATTAAGTAAAATTTTCAGGTTTATGAGACGTTTTTTGCTTAAATGGATGCGACAAAATAAATAGAAATTTCCTAATATCGTCCCCTTACGTGAACCTTATATCGGTATTAGGATCTCGTACGGTGAACACAAAGGTCATGTCACTTAATACCTTACTAATGATTAAAATATTTAAGAAAGGGCTGATTAGATATTAATATGATAGTTAGGTTCAATTTTATATAATAGAAAAGGAGTAAGTACAACTCCAGTTCACGTACTGATTATTGTGATCTAAATATCGTCCCCGGGACGATATTAGGAGCCCAAAAATATATTTTCATAATTTGAGTATTTTTGTTAAAGCTATTTTATAATTTTTTCTGACAATGTTAACGGGTTTTTGATTATTTTTATGAATAAAGGAGTATTGAACCTAGTGTTTGACGTTTCATTTATTACTGTGGTATTTTTTTTTATTTTTTTAGATTTGTTTTACAAAAAGGGTACGATATTTGGCGACTCTACCTTATACTTTAAACTGACATACTCGAGTTATGAGATCCACTAAAGATTTCTAGATTTATATAAAAAAGGCATCAGGAGTCGAGCTTTCTGTTTACAATATTTACGTTATATGAACTGAAACTAAAGAATATACGAACATTAAGGTTTCCAAACCACATCGCTTTTATTTAGCTAACCTGGCAGAGACCTTTGGAAAAATATCAATTTGAGCGCTTCTTTACGTTTTTGGCATTTATTTAAGAGTTTCATCTATTTTTTCAATATCCGAACAAAATTAGTCGGATGTTGTATCTAATTGAAAAGCTCTTCCATAAGGTACATACACCATACAGTCCCTTTCAGTCCAAGAAAAGCAACAGCGCCAAATTTGTCCACAAAACAAGCAATTTTTATTGATTTTCCGCTAGGCCTGAGCTAATGGACAATTTTCCCTCGACTACTGCCCGAGATTCGGAAATAACAATCTCAAGCAGCAAAAGATGGGCACTCAAACAAAAATGCCGGAAAATGGTTTGGGGAGAATTTGGAATTTGAAGATAAAGGCTGGGAGGTCTTTTCGTAGCTTTCCCAGCATTTTGGGTATTAAGATTGGTGGTTTAATGCGTTCAAAAGTAAAACGACTGGGGATTTTGTAGAAGTAGTCTGTGAATCTTTTATGAACAGAAATGGCTGAGCTTTAACATTACTTCCTAAAATTAATAAGGATGTATTCTAATTAGAGTCTGAGTTTTGCTATTTGTTTTCGCTAAGCTCGGTGGGAACATTACGCATTAAAAGATTCCCTAGTGAAGCATTGTAATATCAAATATGCACATTTTAGACTATCACGGATCGTTGTACATTTAATAATGTTTTACTTGAAGCAACTACAAAACGCGTCAAATAAGACATTCAACCAAATTAAATTTTAATGTTATAACAATTATTATTTTTCAACAGTTTTTTTTATATATCTACACTAATATTATAAAGAGGAAAGATTTGTATTTTTGTGTGTATGTTTGAAATGAATAAACTCAAAAACTACTGTGCCGATTTCAAAAATTCTTTCACCATTAGAAAGCTACATTCACGCTGAGTAACTTAGGCTATATCCAATTTAGAAATTCAAGATGGCGGATCCAATATGACGACCTATATTCCTCGATTTCAACGGATTTTAATGAAAATTAGTACAATTATTGTTTTGAAGTCGCTGATTTTGAATATTACCACAGTTGACAAATCCAAGATGGCGGACCCAATATGGCGACCAATATCTCTCGCTTTCAATGGATTTTAATGAAAATTAGTACAATGATTATCTCGAGGTCATTGATTTTGAATGTTATCAACATTTACAATTCCAAGATGGCGGATCTAATATGTCGACAAAGATTTCCCGATTTCATCGGATTTTAATGAAAATTAGTACAATGGTTATTCTGAGACCACTTATTTCGAATAATATCAAAATTTGTAAATCCAAGATGGCAGATCCAATATGGAAACCAAATGTCTCTATTTCAACGTATTTGAATGAAAATTAGTACAATGGTTATTCTGAGACCACTAATACCAAATATTATCAAAATTTGTAAATCCAAGATGGCGACCAAAATTTCTCGATTTCAACGGATTTTAATGAAAATTAGTACAATGATTATTCTGAGAACACTTATTTTGAATGTTATCAAAATGTCCAAATCCAAGATGGCGGATCCAACATGGCCACCAGAATGTTGCGATTTCGAAGGATTTTAATGAAAATTGATACAATGATTGTTCGGAGGCCACTAATTTCGAATATTATCAAAATTTGCAAATCCAAGATGGCGTATAAAATATGGAGACCAAATGTCTCTATTTCAACCGATTTTAATGAAAAGTAGTACAATGATTATATTAAGGGGAGGTTCTCATCTAGAACGTCAAAAAGTAGGTAAAGTTCGTGATTTTTTTGAAGGCAAATGACAAGACATAGGGAAATGATATTTGGCATTATCTTTTATTGTACATTTATCTGTACGAAAAAAATTTTTTATTCAAAAAAAAAAACAAAATGGCGCCCGTTATTCAACTTCTCCGGAGGCATGTTTTTCGAAAATTGCCCAGCTGCGTACAATTTAGGGGTCGCAGATTGGTCTGAAATCAAATAATGATGACATTATTATAAACTAGAATAAATTTGTCTCAGAAAGAGTGGACGACTTTCAAAAAAAATTTAAAATTGCCGGAATGGCGCGATTTTGAAATTTTAAGGCCGTTTTCGGCCGTTTTTTTTCATAGTTTATCACTTACAAAAAGGAGATAATGTTACAATTTTCAAAATGTGCTCCACTCTTTCTATGAAGAAAATTGTTTACTTTAATATGCACGAAACTAGAAGTTGATCGGTTGAACCGTTTTTGAGTTATCTTGTACGCAAATTGTACACAAACATGCCTCCGGAGAAGTTGAATAACGGGCGCCATTTTGTTTTTTTTTGAATAAAAAATTTTTTTCGTACAGATAAATGTACAATAAAAGATAATGCCAAATATCATTTCCCTATGTCTTGTCATTTGCCTTCAAAAAAATCACGAACTTTACCTTTTTTTTTGACGTTCTAGATGAGAACTTCCCCTTAAGGTCACTAATTTCGAATATTATTTAGATTTGGAAATCCAAGATGGCGGATCCATAAAGGGGTTTTCGGGTTGAAACAATTTCTAGGATATAACAAATTAGAACATTTGAGAAGTGTTTAATCTACATCTACACTAATATTATAAAGAGGAGAGATTTGTATTTTTGTGTGTATGTATATAAATAAAAGGTAAAAATATAAAAAAAATCATGTCCACCCGTGCGAAGCCGGGACGGGCCTCTAGTATATATATATATATATATATTATATATTATACAACTTCGTAAAATAATCTGACACTATGTTTTTTTTTAAATATTTTCCTCCACATGTGTAGGTAAATAACAATTTTCTTCCTCGAAGTTACAGTACAGAATTTTAAAATATAATAAAAAGAAAGTGTTTGAAGTCTTCTACTATAATATTAGTATAGCGAAAAACTTTATAGGGTGTAGTTGGATTTTGAAGGTGGTCTGAGTTGTTGAATTTCTCGCTTTACTCTTTACAATTTTTACATTTTAACCTATTCAGCTCTTAGAGTTGTGGGTGGATTGAGTCATATAAAAAGTAAAAGGGTGTACACCCAGCAAACCTTTTATCATTATATCATTACCCTGTGATGTGTTTGACAGGATTTATAGTCCTTTCAGTAATTACAACTCCCGTCAAAGATTTTCAACTTAAAAAAGATGTGAAACGCGGATCAGAACACTCTATAAGGCTGATTTACACGAGACGATTTGATGGGCAATGCAAGTGAGCAAGTAACTTGCTCCAAGTTGAGTCAGGCAAGTGTGGGGCAAGTAGGGTTCATGCTTCAAATTAGTCCGCAATTTTAATAAAAATAACAAACAAACACGCTTAATAATAAATCTGGAAATGTTGATATATCGATGCTATTTTGTTACAACTAGGAAAATTTACACATGAAGAGACAGGTTACTTGATCGTGGTGATGTGGGAAGACAACTTGCCTAAAAAATAGAACTAACTTGGAGCAAGCCTGTTAATTGGCCTCGTATAAACCGGCCTATAGAATCGATTGGTGTACGTTAGAAAACATCAATTAGGACAACAATGTATAAAGCTATTACGAAAAGGTTTTGTAAGCGAAAACTACAAAAACTACTAAATTTATTATTATGTTATATATATAAATATAATTATAAATTCTCAGACTTAAAAACTGGATTTTTACTTCAAAGTTGAAAGTTTTTAATGGGTACAAATATAACAATATTTCCTTGTAAAAGCAATTATATTATTCATTCAATTCACGGAAGGAAATTATTTGATTCAATTAACGACTTAAATTGTCAACTCCAAAGTTTAATGCGAAACGTAGTTAATTTAATAATTTCCGGCATTGGTGCCAAATCATATTTGAAAGTTATTGATTTAATGTCGTTTACATTTTTTTTCTAAAACTTCTTTTATCTCAATGGGGGGTGCATTTGTGTAGCTGTCAGTTAATAAAAAAATTTTCTAGAATCTATAGGGAAATTAAAAAAGAAAATAAAAAGAAAAAATTATGTTTGCTCGATTAGACCCAAATGGACTAGAGGAAGCAAGCAGTATGCGGAAAGAATATCTCAAAAGTTGTTAAAAAAAATCTGCTTCCCCTTGGAATGAATTTATTTGTCCCTCCCACAGACGCAATTTGGGGCGTTTTCCAGGTTTGCATTTTGCCACGATTCCCTCATTTGGGGAGTTCAACAAGTTCTTGGCAGTGGTCCAACTGCTACTCTCACTTTTTGCATGGGGGCAGGCATTATTACCCCAGTGGAGCACCGACCGGGTGCCACAGCACGACCCAGAGAAACACCATTCCGGGATCAGGACACTATTTACTTTTGGGGACCATTATGATGACGTACGAGTTGCGAACGATCGCACGTGCACGACGACTGGGCTGCCGCGTAAAATTTTAGGAGTATGTTCGCGACGCGCGTTAATGTTATTTGCATATATTCAAAGTAACCTAATTTCGTCTGTGGAGAGCAGAAAAGTGCACCCGATGGTGAGTAGATAATTTCGGTGGATTCTGTTCGGAACAGAATTTAGGTTGGGGTTTAGTTAATGCCTCTCAATTAGTCCCTGTATTACATGTCTCTGCGATATTAAATGAGATACCTAATGAAATTCTCTTTGTGCAGACTATCGGATCAGAAAGTAAGCCTCCTTGTCCATCTTTCTTGTCACTCAGACAAATGGAATAATATTCTTAGTCCAGTTATGGATTAATATTGCTTTTAGTATTTAACTATATTAAAATGTAGTCTTTCTTTTTATAAAAAAAACGATACTAGTATTTAATGTCTTAACACTTAAAATCACTATATACACTATACTTTTAAGAGTAATTAATATCCTATTTAATTTAAGAATTAAAATCACTTTTTACCTTCATCTGGTAGCAATTTTTAATCAAAAAAATATTAAATTTAGGCTTAGTCTTGGACTGCAAATACGATCTATGCCTGAATGCATCTATTAACAAATACTTATTTTTGCATCAAGCATAACTTTATGTTAACTTGGATAGTTTTTTAAATTTTGTCTCAGACCGGGTTTAACCCATTAATGTGAAAAACGAGGATTTTTGTCATATAAACTTTATTAGTATAATTAATCCCTTTTGAGTAAAAATAACACCATATTTCATCATAAAAAAAACTTGGTGATATTTTTACTCAAAAAGGATTAATTATACGAATAAATTTTATATGACAAAAAGTACTTATAATTAGTCAAACAATACGTGTGATTTTTTTCAGAATTTTTCGGGACATTTTTGTATTTTTCAAAAATTGGCCAAATCCAAAAAACTAAAAATAGTCGAAAAAATTCTTAAAAAATTCACACGTTTTCCTTGGCTAATTTTAAGCATTTTTTGGTTTACACTTTTTTGTAAAACTTATCCTTTTCGTGTAAAAAAATCCAAGATTTTGTATTACATTGCTGTACAAAATGCCCATTTTGCAAAAACCAAAGCAAAAAAAAAACTTTCAAAACCATGGCTTGAGAATGCTTAGACATTCGGACCGCGATTTCTGGTGGTTATTTGATCATTCAATAGCAGCAAAGATAAGATAATCGACTTTGAGAAGAAAAAAATGAGCACTTTTTTGAAAAAACCCAAAAAATAATAGGGTTTTTGAAGCTTTTGTGCAAAAAAAATGCCAGATTCTGAAAGAGCATCCCCAAAAACCCCTTATATACGAATTTGGAAAAAAATCTACCCCCAATTTGCTATTCGAATCGTACAATTGAACTTGCGTGCACAAAATCCGCGTTTTGCGCATTAATGGGTTAAGATACAGTGCTGTGCAAAACATTTGCAATTAAAGTCATAGTTTATTACAGATCATTATAAAATTTTCTAAGCCACTGATACCAAACAAAGTTTTACAACGCATTATTCTTTATTATGTCTAGTTTCCAGATATAACAATAGCAGAATGTCATATCCCATAATAAGGGAGCAATATCCACTTTTTTATTCAACGTAACAATTTTGCCTGTGCAAAACATTTGCAACTTTATATATCAACAAATACTTTTCTCGGAATAAATGAGAATTGGCAGTACTTTGTTAGTTAACTGTTATTTTCTATTCCATATATAGTTAATAAAAAATAATAATAATAATTTTCTATTCCGATCCAACTACTGCAGGGCATATAATCCAGTCTGTCGGTCAGGTCCATGCGACACAGCGTATTATTAAAATATTTTTTTTCCTTTAAACGTAATTATACTAAAAGTTCGTAAAATGGGAGTAATTAATTTTACAACGAAGTAAAAAACCGAATAAATTAGCTAAATCCACCATATCCAGAATTATGAGCAGTTTTAAAAAGACTGGGAGTATTGAAAATATTCATAAAGGGTGGTAGACCAAGGAAAACGACAAAGGCTGAGGATCGTAGAATTTAAATTTTAAGTAAATCTCGGCCTTTCCTCAGTTCAAGGTACTCAGGTAAAAAACGAATAAAACCTGGATGTGGATCCTTCGACAGTAAGAAGACGAGCCATAGAAATCGATCGAAAAAAATGGCTGAGCTCGACTTGTGTTTGCTCAAAGTCATTTAGAATGGCCCCTAGAAAAATGGAGAACTGTCCTTTCTTCGGATGAGTGTTTAACTTTAAGTTTAACTTAGTGGGGCTAGATGGAGGGCAAAACACGACGACGAACAAACGACTAAATCCGCAATAAACTGTGGTAACTGTGAAGCATGGAAGTGGTAATACAATGGTCTGGGGGTGTTTATCAGCTCAGGGCGTGGGACCTCTTTATGAAATACCACGGATAATGAAAGCGGAGGACTACAAAAACATTATGGAAAATGTTAAGCTCCCTTACGCAGAGGAAGAAATGCCCCTGCGCTGGCGCTTCGAACAGGACAATGATCCCAAGCACACCTCTAGACTTCTTCAGGCTTGGTTTTCGCAGCAAAACATTGAAGTTTTGAATTGGCACGCACAGTCCCCAGATCTCAACTCCATAGAAAAGCAATGGCAACTGGTTAAGAAGAATATGAGGGTTAAATTTTACAACAACCGTGACAAACTCCTTAATGGTATAAAAAAGGCTTGGAATGATATAACTTCCTTACATATTGAGTCGCATTTTAATTCTATGCCAAGAAGATGTGCGGCAGTTATTGTAAATAAAGGCTATTCAACCAAATATTAATGATAATATATATTTAAAGTCGCCAACATTGTTAATGTCAAGGAGTTGCAAATGTTTTGCACAGTCAGTTTTGTATCTTAGTATGAAAAAACGAATATTTCTCCTTTTTTATTGAATAGTTACTTTTAGTTTTTTAATATTCTTAAATTAGATATAATAAAGAATAAAATACTGTATTAGCTTTTTTGTTTTTAAGAATTTAAGGTTTGTTGTAGTAAGACATAGAAAATTGGGGTTTTAGTTGCAAATGTTTTGCACAGCACTGTAGGTGAAGGGTAATACTTAATATTTACAAATTATTCAAATTAGATGTTATCCTGTAAAAAGATTGGTATCAAAGTAAGTCTTCAATATGTAACCTAAATTTTACTAAAAATTAATCTCAAATTTCTCTGTGTGTATCTCCTATATTCATTTTTAATCCTAAATGTTTAAAGGCAAAAACATATGTCGACTTTTCTTTTTAGACCTTTAAACAATGTTGAAATGATCAAAAAATGGCCAAATTGATATGAATAATGACTCAAATTTGGACTATCGAATACGAGCTAAGTATAGCCAGCATAAATTACAATTTGCAGGATCAAATCACGCTTATATTTATCAGAAACTGAGCTCGCGCTTGTTTTGAGCCAGTAGCGTAAACTCAAATCATGAGAGGATTCAAATATTGATATAAGCGAATATCATAAAATTGTAATAGTAAATAGAACCAGTCTTTTCTCAACACCAACATGTTACATTTTTTCAGTTTTTGAACTATGTTCAATTTGATATTTCACGATTTTCAGAGGTCCGTAAATGATCTCTGGAAAATGTAAATAAATCGATCATTATGAATTTTTGGAATAAAAGCTTATTATATTTGAGTTCATGTAAAAACCACAAAATAACATCCTCTACCAGAATTTTTAGCTTAGCCAAATACCGAGAACGTGTTTAAAGGAGAACCTGGTAAAGTTTTTGCTTAATAAGCCTTAAAATTCAAAATATGAAGAATTGAGTCAGATTTTTGAATCAGCTTCTTCGAAAAGATCCAGCCCCTCATTATTAATTTACATGAAACTTTTTAAATTTAATAGTCTCCCAACTTAAAGGATCAATATTTGAATATTTTTGTTCCTGATGTTCCATAATGAAATCATGAACTTAAAAATCCATTAAGGCGGCTACACACGTTCCGGTATACCTGTCAGGTATGCCTGGCAGGTACGCCTGTTCAGGTCAACCGGAGCGTGTAGATGATAAAACTGTTCAGTTATTTTGACCTGTTCAGGCGGCCGGAACAAATATGAATAATCATTCGATGTGCCTGAACCGGATAACCTGTGCAGGTAAACCGGAACGTGTGTATGTCCTGGCAGGCGCCGCGCCGGCCTCAGTTCAATCGCTATATCGCCGCTGAAAATATTAATGGATTGCAAACAAATAATGTCCTGCAGCCATCAAGAATGCGTAGTAGATAGTTATTGAAATCTACAAGAGCGAGCCGTGAATATGGCAAATAAAGTGCAAGGAATATCACGATCGTGGTAAGAAAGAAGCAGAATATTTAAAGATGCTGTAAAAATTGACGAAGATTGAGGCTTCTGCAAGTAAAGAAAGCGTTAATAAAATAATTTAATGTTTACGCATATTTCAATAGAGTGCTAATCTTTAGGTGCAACCTTTAGTTCATTTAACACTAGATTGCCGGAACAAGTCAATTTGACTCACTTAGTATAATTTTATTACTATACAGGGTGTCCAGGAAGTAGTGCGCCAAAATTAAGGGGATGGTAGCTTGGGTCATGACCTACCAGAATATCAAAATATGACCTTAGTGAAAATTTAATTTTTCATAAAAACCCAAATATCTCGAAAACGGTGAGGAGGCGCACTACTTCCTGGACACCCTGTATGTATAGAAATACTTAAATAATTTGTTTTAAATAAACTGAAGTTTTATTTAAGTTGCTTGGTAGACGCAACTTTGAAACTATTGAATGTAGCGTGAATTACTCACTTACTCAAATGTATAACATATATAAAAATCATTGAAATCGGAGGCGGACAATTTTGGTGGTCTCCTTGTTAGATAAAGATTACTATTATACTAAAACGAACAGATCTTAAATTGCAAGAAAAATTGAAAAGATATGATCATGAAGCCAAAAATATGTTCACGCCTCTATCTAATGTACAGAATATGGAAAACAGTTGAATTGTCAAGTTCAAGTATCATGCAAAAAAAATAGAAGTAAGGGCATCTGTGCTAAATGTAATAAAAAATTCTGCTGAAAATGTATTTTAAATACAGAATATATAATGTAAATATTATTTTGAATAAAGTTTCTTTAAAATAATATTTTTTTTTTTATGATTTTGATTTTTGATGTTTGAATCAAATTGACTCATTTCAGGCAAAATATCCGGCAATCTAGTGTTAATAAGTTTACATGTGAATAAATGTTTCTTTTCTTTTTAGCCATTCTTTACACCACGTATCACGTTTTATTTTCCTTTTAACACACTTTTTTGTAGGTAATAATAAGCCAACCACCGCTAAAACGTCGTCTGTCGATGCCATGATATCAATGCGACTGTGAAAACTGAAAAGTTTATCGAAGCGTGTGTGTGCCCTATGGGCATCCGGTAGACCTGAACAGGCTTGCCTGCCAGGCATACCTGACAGGTATACCGGAACGTGTGTAACCGCCTTTAAGAAATAGTCGGACGGTTGGGATTATAATCTCCTAAATTAGTAAAAAAAAATTCTGTATCATAAGAACCATGCAAGATTTCATACTTTGGCAATACTATATATTTAAGGGAGCATGAGATGACTTCACCAGAACTAGAGAGAAGACATAAATCCATGTTGAACATAATGACGGTTTGCGCATCTCATGTAAAATTACCCCGAAGCCCAGGTACGAAAATATGGAATCTTGGGTTCCCCGTTAAAATTGATTTATACGTACAGGAGTAGGGAATAAATCAGCGAACGTGCTATTTATTAAACCAAGTAAATTCATAGAGGAAAAATTTTAAGCCCCCCGTTCTGTTGTCAGGGAAAAACTCGGAAAGGTCTGCAAAAAATATTTCGCTAGTCACGTAAGGTACACCTTTTCCATTTCTCCAGGTAATGTCAATAGGCTCAGCGAAGCGAATGGAAAAATCAAGTCTAATAATGTAGCGGTATGCTATCAGTAATTTCCATTTTCCTGAAATGCTATTTATGCCGAGAAGAGGTCTGACGAGGGTGGAAAAGGGGTGTTACTGATTACTGGAACATTTTGCCTTGAAATTAAAATATTTGAGAGTTCTTATTCGAAAAAAATATATTTAAAGAATACACCTGTTTTTTGCTCAAAGCAACAAATTAAAATAAAAATAATTTACAATTGTGTTCTGTCAGTTTCACTTGATGGCGACATCTAACTTAAATGTATTTATTAATTAAATTCAAAAAAGAAATGATAGATAGTGATTCGAAGTTTCACTAATTTTGCAAATTGCATAAAATTGGCAGACTCGATCGGTACCTTTTTGCCTTAATCTATTTCAACAGTATTCCAGTAATCGTATAAGGGACCTACGAGCTGAGATTATCGGATTTAAATTAAAGTCTAACATTTGGGTACTATATTTACATAATCAATGGACTTAAACTGATACCTTTTGTAACAAATTATTTTTTCAAATTTGATACAGGGTGTCCAATAGGAAATTGCGAAAACTAATGGGTCACAATTTTTTAACAAATGGAGAGATCGGTAAAATGTAAATACTTTTTAATAAAGGACAGTCGTAATTTTTATTTCATATCCATTTTATTATAAAAAAAATAAATCTATGTGTATTAACACAACAATTAATTTAAAAATATAGTGAAAAACGTTAGTTACTAATGATATATATTTTCGATATTTTAACCATCTAATTTGCCACAAATATCCATATGCTTTCTAAAACTATTAAAAACATGTTCTAACGTTTCATTTGAAATGCCATTGACGATCTTCCCAATGTCTTTAATAAAATCCTCAACTGTTTTTTGGTTATTTTCATAGCAGAGATCTTTAATGTAGCCCCAAAATAAAAAAATCACATTAAGTGAGATCTGACGAGTAATGTGGCTATTCTATTCCTTTTCCCCTAGCAAAGCGTGGGTACCCTAGGCCAATAACTCGATCGCCATAAAATTTATTGATGATACTTCTTGTGTGCGATGAGGTGCTGCTCCGTCTTGAATAAAAAAAAAGATTTAACGCGGCTCCTCTTTTTCAAATGAGAAAGGATTTGGTCTCTAACATTCCTTTGTACTTCTCTCCGGCGACAGAAGATTCAAAGAAATGCAGGTAGATACCTTTTATGTAGATGGTTCACATTTCACAAATATATATTATTAATAATTCACGTTTTTCACTATATTTTTAAATTAATGGTTTGTATTAAATAGATTTAATTTTTTTATAATAAAATGGACATGAAATAAAAATTACGACTTTCCTTTATTAAAAAGTATTTACATTTTACCGATCTCTCCATTTGTTAAAAAATTGTGACCCATTAGTTTTCGCAATTTCCTATTGGATCTCGGTTCATTTTAATAAATTTAATAATAATTTGTTTACTACTACAGATTAAATAATATTGTCTAGTATGAAATGTGTCAGTTAGAGAAAAGTAAAAATACTTAATAATTAATAATTAATAATTTATAATTCGTAAATTTCCAAACTGATGTGGACATAATATAAAATAAAGACCTAAATCTATACTTCTATACCTTGATATTAGATTTTTGCGATACTTACTTATTTATTCATATATATAATTTTTTTTTAATATTTATTATATAAAGAGAAAGAGTTTGTTTAGAGGTAATCTTAGAAACTATTGAAACGTTTTGAATAATTCTTTTATCGTTGGCAAACTTATATCTTTTCGGTGGATTTAGGTTATAAATTAACGTGACTAACATTCTTACACTAATTTACGCTACTATTTAATGACAGAAAAATGATTTTTTTGCTTCGGTGGATTATTTTGTTTGAGATGACACAAGACATGAGACTTTATATATGTATATAACACATGTGATGTGAGAAGAACTTAAATTTTTCGCCTTGGTTCGAAAGAAATTTTTTGGACAAACTTTCGTTTTATTAGAGTTTTCGAGCATTCTTTTAATCTTCCGGTTAGTTATATTTTTATTATTTTATTGCACTTTCTATACCTATTTTTAGAAGTCATACTTTGATTAAGCGTTTCTTTGTTATTAATTATTACACGCGGTAAGTTGCGCACGCGTTACATGGTGATTTATTAATTTGTTTTGAAAGGCCAGACAAAACAAAAAACAAATAATTTTTACAAGTCAGACTACCTTAAACTAAATACTAATTACTGGTACTAAGTTTATATCTGTGGCTTAGCTTCCGCAGGAGCGTTTTAGATGTTTCTAATAGGGAATATTTATTTCTGTACGAAATAAATCCGTTAAATTAAATTAAATTATTAGTGAAATATTTGTAATCTTCCACAGCTAGTTAATATTGAAGTATTTCCCTAATACTACAATATATAATACATATATCAAAATTGTAAAGAATATGATATATGTGACAATCTTCTCTGTAAAACTATATAATTTTGAAATAATAATAAATAAATAAATAAGTTAAATAAAAGAAGAAAGAGAAAATACATAAACGACTGTTCTCCAAAAATGAATTTATAAGACAATATTCTGAATGCCGAAAACATTTCAATTATAATTTCAAATTCTCTTAAACCCGTCTTACCATAAGTGTACATAAATCCCTTGAACTTAAAGCCAACTGAAATTCATATTTCGGTCTATTGCATAATCGATTTATTATTATTTAAAATGTGAAGTTTTATATTTCTTGGACAAGGAAATCCAAATACATGAGCATGAAAAAATGCAATTTGAAGTAGTTTATTTTTACTGCGTGAGCTGAGTTTATACAATGGTAAAATGTTTTTGATGAAAATAATGGAATTTCCAGGAAAAAGCTAACAACTTTTTAAATTCATTTGGGTATCAGAATAGCTTTTGTTGTAGGTATATTTTTAAATAAAGGGTTCTCTGACCACAAGGCCGCAAAATAAACATCCTGACCGGAATATCCAGGAGGAAATCGAGAAAGGCACAAGGAATAATGGAAGCAAATGGGAGGGAATTTTTTTCCAATTTCACGTTGTTTATTCACATGTTTCCATTTAGTTTGGAGATCGTTCTACCCTTTTGGAATTATGTGGTACGTTTACAGCTCAACTCAGCACGTCCGGTAGGACCCGCCGCGACCCGCATCAAATGACGTCAGGTTCCATTAAGGACGACAACCCTGTCGCATATATCCGTTTTGAAAGATAAAAATCATTTTTTTCAAGAAGGCGAAATAATAAAATAAAAAGATGCGCACGAATTATAACTTCTGCGGTGCGCGATCCACAGCACCAAGGGTGGGGGGTATAAAGGGGGCTGTTTTAGTAGGGGCTCCTTCGCCGGCTGGGAGCATAATCGAGCATTTTCACGGCCGAAGAAGCATCCGGGGAGGAGAAAAGGAGGACTGTAGCAGAACAAGAACTCCTTCAGGCTGGTGTCGGCCACCTGCGTTACCTGTCATTGGAAGTGTTCTAGGGTTCTGGGGCGGACTCGGACAGTGTAATTGATGGCAGAAGGGTTCCGTGATGGACTCGCACCGCAATTCATCACTTGGCGACGTTAATTGGCAACAGGGACTCTCACCTGGCGGAGTGGCTCACTATATTTACCTAGAGCTAATGATGCTGCTCGGGCGTATAATCCAAATTTCAGGTCTGTTACCGCTTTTTTTCTAATTACATCGAGACACTCGCCGGATCGGATTCAATTTTGTCACCACTTTTCATTCACTTGCAACAAGAAGGTCCTGCTCGGCCCTACACACTCTCAGACACTGGTTGGTACCTTCGTACACTGCACTTTAAAGCTCGTGTCGTGCTGAAGGAAGAAGCGAAAAGCGAAAAGCAGTCGCCGCTTCTTCAAGGTAAATTGGCTCAGACTCACCCAAAACACAGATTTTAATTTTGACACTTTGACACACTTGAGGAGCTCACCTGACACACCTTAGTAAAGTGGAACAACACGCACGAAACCCAGCTGCGTCCAGAACGCTACTGACCCAACTTTTGCCCAATGATGGAGTGGCCCAAGCTTTCACAGTGTCGGTGGAGAGCTTTCGCTCCCGTTATGCCTTTTTCCGGGTATAGTTGTTATCCTTAAAAAGGACGAATGAGGACGAGACTCCAGGAAGCGCCCGCCGAGAGAGCGCCCGTCAGTAGTCTGGAGCGCGCGACTCCTGGCATTAGGAAAGTAAGCAGGGTAAAGTGGCGAAGGACAGTAGCGAGATTATCCAAAGCGCCCTGGAGTGGTCCTCAAGAAGGGCACAGCAGGCGCTTAAGGACGAGATTAGGTGACGTGGTTTGTTGGGGCAACAAATGGATGGGACAGTTAGCGCTGGATTTATCACCGAGGAGGAGGCCTGGGGGGCCTCATCCCGGCGATGGCAAGCAAGCTTTTTAGACGAATCGAATCCTCTTCTGATGTGTGCCAAAATGAGGAATCGATTCGGATGCGGTATATCGGGCGCGTAATCGCCTCCTTCCTTTCTTCTAGGTAAGATATACATTTAAGATATCTACACAACAGACAAAGAATCTAACCTCAAGCAACCGTTGCCAAGTGAGACTACGACAGTCTAGATTCTTGATAATCACTTTTCGACAATGTCTCAAGATATTGGCGATGATCTGCAAAATTGTTAACTTTTCGGGAGTTTATAAATCGACTCGACAGAATCCCTTATTTTAAGTTTCATAAGATTTCGCTCCAAATCAACTTTACTCGTTTCCGAGCGAAATGTGACCAAACCCTAATTTCCACAGATAAATCTGCTGCTCATGTAAAGGATGAATATACTTACGAAATGAGAAGCATACATACATACTAAATACTTGAATATGCAGGTCCGATAAAACTTTTGGGTTTCGCTTTCAGGGAATTACTTTTTCAATGTTTTTTTGGGGTGTAGGGAATGAAACCGATTCATGAGTTTAGAGGAGAAGTTTCAGAATTATTCCACATTACGACGTTTAGGAAATGTCTCAATTTAAGTTTTATTATTTTATTCTTCTAAAATCCTTTTTAAATAAACTGAATCAAGAATTCTTCAACAATTTTGAAAATTTCAGAAGTTTTTTATATCTTGTGCATTTGAAACACTTCACTCAGAAAAATTTCACTGCTTGAATTAACTTATAGTACCCATATTTAATTCCAAAAATGTTAATTTAAATCTTAAAAAGGTCCATTTTAATCCGTAAAAACCTAGCTAGAATATTTTCCTAACCCTGGTGCTAGTTAATACAAAACTGGCAACAAGATTTTCTTAATTCAGAAAAAATAAAACTAATTTTAATATTCAAACAGTGTAAAGTTTTAGATTAATTCTGACCATATGCGTTCACATTTGTCATACATATATCAAGGTCGTTTGGAATAAGTATGGGTTTAGTAACTAAAGGAATTACTGAAATCAATCACATCAGGGTTTTTGTTAATAGGTTTCTGGTAAAGTGGATATATTCAAACTTATCAAGCAAAAGACTTATGGATGGCTGACGCTGACCTGTATTAAATTGAATTAAGAACATTAGACTTTAGCGACTTACAAGGAAACGTTCTCAGGTGTGTCTCACCGATTTTGATGAAATTGAAATATGTTATAGAGTATCGAAAAATAAGAGACACGTATTTTTTTTTATCTGCGGATACGCACATTTAGGGGTTGAAAACCATCCTTAAATTTACCCCAAAAACAGTTTTTCCTAAATATTTCAAGTTCTAATGAATTTTTTCGAATGAAACGAAATGGAAATTATGTCTCATAAATATGCTAACCTTTTGTAAGTAATCCGGTTCCCGGGGGTGGCAATCCTTATTTTTTATTGCAGAAAAACGATTTTTTTTTTTTATATTTTTGTGTCACAAAAATTAGTTTAGGCAGTACACTTCTATTTTCTGAAAAAATCGATGTTTTCTAAAACATCGAATTTGTATACTATATACCTCCAAAAGTAATTTATAATATGTTAAATCGATTGAAAAGGTATTGCCGAATAGGCGTAAGATACTTTTTTTTCAGAATTATCTGCGAATTGAATAAAAAAAACTTTAAACGCGTTTTTCTCGAAACTATGTTTTTTGACCTGGTTGGCAGTTTTTTGAAAAAACTACTGGTCCGATTGGGCTCAAATTTTGCGGACTTATTCCATATATGTTTGCTTATGGTGCTAACCATTATTATTAATATAGGTTAATACTGAACCCTTTTTTTTATAAATATTTTAATAAAAAAAAAATAAAAATTAACGTTAAAAAATTAAAAATTCCGCCATTTTGTTGTTTTCTTGCCAAAATACTTCATCGTGGTTCACAGAACTGAGATTTCTTACCAACCAGTTTGAAAAGGGTTTTTTTTTAGGCAACCATATTACTACCGTACAAACGCCAGAAATTTCGAAAAAATTATTTTTGTTTTCTTTGATACATATATTTTAATGTGTAAAATTTTCAAATGATTCAATAAATTTTTCTATAAAAAAAAAACACTTTTAAAAAATGCAAAAAAGGGGTGTAGCGCGGAATTAGATGGAATATTTTACCGAAAAGTGTTAAAAATACCCATGAAAATGTTATATGTATTACAAATCACTTTTCAAAATATTTCCACTATAGCTTCAAAACTTGTTAACTGATCTTGATAAATCAAAGTTGATTTTGTTCGTAAATACTTCTTCTATGGCAAAAACTAGGATTATTATCATTATCGAGTGATAGTTTAGATTTTTTATTGTCCTTAAGGGGACCTTTACTTTCAAAATCGGGAAAAAACACACTTTTTAAAAGTTTTTTTTTGAAAAGACTATTATACTTATACCTAAACCTAAAAAACCTTTTATTTTTAATAAATATATCACTTTATACACATGTTTCTAAAAAAGTTAAAAAACGACTATAATTTAGGGGTAAACTACCCTCCGCACAAAAAAGTGGGAGGGGGGAGGGGGGTAAAATAAGATTTTTAAAGGTTTAGTTACTAGTATATTTGATAACGAATCGAATGGTGTTTGGTTTGTTAAAATCGGTTGAATAGTTTTTGAGATACAGATGCGGCCATTTTCAAAAATGTGATTTCGAGAAAAACGCGTTCAAAGTTTTTGCTATATAATTTTTGCATATAAAATGCGTAGAGGTAGCGTTACAAATATAGGTATAACTTTTTTTCTTTTACGAATTTCTTAAAACGGTTTTAGAAGATGTGATGTTAAGAAGCATTTTTATGAAAAAAAAAAAATATTGATTTTTTTTCGATTTTGAAAGTAAAGGTCCCCTTAAATTTAATTAAAAAAATAGGAAAAATTATTTTTTAATTTTCCTAATTCCGGGGATGAGTAAAATTGTTTTATTTTGTTTTAGTCGATTGTAGTTATCATCGCTTATATGGAATACTTAATGTTTTAGACTGTCCACTTTGGGTCTCCTTATTTCCTATAATTGTTATTAACAAAAAAAAAAAAAAAAAAAAAAAACAAATCGTAAAATGCACCAATTTTATTGCTGATTTAATGTGTTTAAATACGATAAACTATGAGTACACTAAGGTACTCTAGCTCTACTGAAGAAAAATTTTTATGACTAAAAACACAAAATTCAATACTTCAGTGTGGGATGATATTGATTAAAAAGAAATATTTAAAAATGAGTATTCGGGAATATAATAACTTTTCAAGGCATTATGACTAGGATTCAATTCAGCAATGTGAATTGAGATAAGATAAATTCCTTTTTTGTATAATATTTCCAGCAATTAAAGAATAAATACATACCTTTTAAAAAATACCAATTTTTGTCCTTTTTCCGACTCTTCAACGTAACAGAAAGATATGATATACATTATTTTAAAGTGTGCACAAAATATTCCGTAATAAATTGTCAGGCTTCTGGAGAATTCCAAATAATTGCAGAAAGGTAGGCATGAATAAACACGGTCGTAAAGCGAAGTGCAAATAAAACTCGACATCTTCTAGAAAATTGTTCGTTTAAATTTTACGCAACGTTACATCCAAATTTTTTTTGGGTTTAAGTTTTTTTTCCTTTTGTCGGGAGTCAGCCAATTTCAAAGTTCAGATAGCGAGAAAAATGTCTGGAAGGTTGAAGATATGAAATATCATCTCTGAATTTTGCATGCCTCTGATTCCTAAAATAAGCAATTAAGTACTTGATTCTACCTTTCCATAGTAAGTTGGAATATTGTATCTATTAATTTCGATTGAATGTAATATATATATATCTTTTAATTGATTCAAACTTAGTATGATATTGTGTATGTTTAAAAGGAATGATAATTTCGAGTAACTCATCTTAGTCTGTTTGTGTATATGAGCTTTTTATATTAAATTTTTTAAAACGCTATAAAAGAATATTTCTTACACTAAAATATGTACATATACTCTTAATTTAAAAAGCAATTTTAGAAAAATGAAAGGAATTCTAATCCTAATCGTTCAATAGTAATTCTATGTTTCTATCTTAATCCATAATTCGGCTTAACCTTATACGATATCTGTCAGGATTTCTCAAGCTATACTTATATCAATGACAAGTTCATTTCATAACATCTATATACCATACTTATGTATTATTTTATTATAACCACAAATGAAAGAAATGTATGCTTCGCTTGCAGATACGCAAGCTATTCTGTTCTCATTAATATTTCGTAAAAGTCGTCAGTATTTTCTTTTCATCAGACCAGGCAGGCCCATTTAATAAAAATTTTATGGGAGTTCCCTTTGAGATCTTTGCCCAGGTTATGGAGCACCATAATACGTTTAACCTTGTCCTTACACGTTCGTATTATATGTGTAAGGCTATGAAGGCATGCTCGCACATTCGCATACAAATTTCAAATCTGTGACCCAAAAGATTTTCACCATCTTAGGCTTTCTGACCTTAACTTGTTGAGAATTCTTTTGATGGCTTTGACCACAACTTAACATTTTCTTAGAATTTATTTCGGTCACCTCAAATGAAACTGTTTACCCTTCGTTTCGCCTTGTCTATTTCCGATATAAACCCTCAAACATGAACAGAATATACCTTTTTGAGACCAGCCATCCGACAGAAACTGTTGCCATGAATAACTCCCCACCCCCACTGTCCGTCTTTCCTTAAGACGCTGAGTCTGGATACGTCATTTTCCGCCCCTTTCGCCTTGCTCTAGTTTCAAATAGTACAAAATTATTCGAGCATAGCCAAGCACTGCCATAAAGACTATCTTTCCGCACCGGCTGAGTCCAACCCCCAGCCCGAGACGGGGCCGACTCCTTATTCATATGTCATCCCTTATGGACCGCAGTTACTCACCGAGGTACTGGAATGGAAAAACTGAGCGATGTGCATTTACTTCCTTCGCCAGATATGTTTGAATTAATGTGGCACCTTCCGAGCTTATCGCCTATCATTACTCCTGCAGATGGCTTTAAAAGGTTCCTATGTCACTCGGTCCGCTGATGGCTCAGTTGGCGGTAATAAGAGCATATTACATAAATACCGACACTCAAACCCACTTCTGGCATCTTCTGTCTTTTAAGGCTGCGAAGGAGAAAGAAGGTAGAGTAGTATTTAGTAGTAGAGATGAGAGAGGCTTAGAACCTTATTATTTATGAAACTCAGTCCGAAAAAAGTAAAAAGAATGTAAAATACAAAAAGAAGTCAAGTGCAAGTATTCGTGTATTGCTTAGGGTAAGTCCGGGGTAGATGGCCATAGGGGAGAGATGGCCAATCGAAATAATTCATAGACCCTTGACGAGGTGTCGCAAGTCACTGTTCAGTTCGCTTCTCTCGTGCATGGAAGCAAAACTACGACCAACATTTTGGCGAAAAAATATCAAAAAGTAAGTAAAATCTTTGTTTATTGTTTTGTCTAGTGTAAATATTTTTCTGGCTTCAATGTATAGTATGCCAGTTTTGGGTACATGACAATTTGTACCGAGTTTGGTGATATGTGTTCAAAATGTGGTGAAGAGAATAAGAAGAATTTAAAAAAATAGAAAATAGGACCAACAAATATGCCAGTGCTAGAATTAAGTTATGATCATCTTTGCCTTAATATTTTGGCCATCACAACCGGACACCTCGGGAGAGATGGCCAATTGTGATTTTAAAAAAATAAAAAAATGTATGACCTTCTGATTTGAAATTGTTACTTTTTTGTTTGATATCTCGAAGTTGATTGTTTTAAGTTTAATTAATAATGAATATATTTGTAGTAACATGCAAGCTTTTTTTTTAACATCGTTTAAGAAAAACTATGGCCAACTACCCCGGACTTTCCCTAGTTAAGAAAATGTGCTTGTAACCTTTCCATACGTTTCAAGTTAAAATTCTAATTTACATTGAAAATAAAACATTTAATTAAACCAGTAAGCAGTAAGTATTAATTTTCATGAATATTTCATAAAGTTAATATTTAATTAGTCCTAAATCTTAAACTGATACGTGTTTCTAACATACAAGGGTCAACGGTTGTATTATAAGTAATTGGTCTCGACCAGAAAAAAAAATTTTTCTTTTGGACAAAATTTATTTTATGTTTTGTTTCATTTTATTCTTTTTAGATCGATATATATATATATATATATTCAACTCTTTATCTCCTGACCCACATATTCATTTTGAAGCTCGAAATATGCGTTTTTCAGAAATTTTCAATTCTCAAGCTTATTTTTTTAATATAAAAAATTTGTCGAACAAGTCTATAATGAACTTTTGTTTTGTTTAATATAATGACACAAAAACTAATTTTTTTTAATTTACCAGGAAAGATTCTACAGCCATTTGAAAATCATACAAAAATGTGAAAAAAGTCGTATATTCCGGATGCTAGTAGACTTCCAATAAAAATAATTTTTATTAACATATTTTTTTTTCCTAAAACTACTATGTTTTAGCTTTAAAATGCGACCACCAACGTTCAAATATCTCTAATAGAACAATTTTGACAGCGCATGCTAGTAGACCGTAAAAATCAAATTGAGTGCTCTAGCGGTGGCGCACCTAAGCTGCGACATCAAAAATATTAAATGATGGTGAATTTTGTCTTCTGACATCTAAACAAAGACCAAGTTTCGTCGAAATCAAAAATAGTGCAGCTTCAATTTCTTTTTAATTGTTGATGATTTTGTATGGAATGACCCTATACTTAAGTCTACAATGTCTTTCAAATTTTTGGATACCTTCTAAATAATAAGATTTCTTGAACCCTTCAAAATATACGATTCGCCACCAAAAGTCCAATGTTTCGACTATTCTTTCGTCTCTGTGTACTGTGATTTATTAGTAATTATAAATCTACACCAAAAGTCCTTCGGATTTTATAATAGCTAAACATTCCTTTGAAGTTATCACAAGTGTGTGTTTTTTTGTCAATTGTGAGTAATTTTGCAGAAAGCTTTCTCATATCCCAATGATCTATCAAAATTCTCTGCACCACAGCGTCATCAATCTTACGCACTTTCAAACTCCGATCATGGATCATTCATTATTATACCATACATTTTCTCAGATATTTCTGGTGTGGTGACCGCATTTGGAAGACCTAGACGTTTTTCACCACAAATTCTTGTACGCGCTTAAATTCAATATGTTATTTTTGCTAACGTGCAGGTTCCTATTAATTTTGTTTAGTCATCATTCATTTTCATTTACAAAAACAAGAATTTTACAAAAGTTGTTGGCTTTCAATGACCGTCAAACATACACTGAATTTCACATCTAGTTGAGAATTTGACAGTAATCGTTTCAAGAGTGACACAAGAAAAATAACATTGATTTAATATTAGTCAAAGGCAGTTATTTATCGTACCACGCTCCTCGTAAAACACCGGGCGCATTTGTGTGAAATTTTTTAAATAGTGTAAATAAAACACAATTTAACATTTAAATCAGTGATATATTTTCCTCCACTATCTCCAATGTCTCGCCACGTATAGCTACATATAGCTTTTTAATTCCATTACTGTAGAAAGACTGTGGTTTTGATGCAAAAAAAAAACTTGAAAGTGCACTTTGTACATCCTGTTTAGAATTTAACTTTTTCCCTAGTAAAAAAATGTTGAAAGGTACGAAATAAATGAAAATCACTTGGGACTTACTCCCCGGATATTGCCCTAAGTAGTTTTCACTTATTTCGTAGCTTTCAACCTTTTTTACTAGGGAAAAAGTTAAATTCTAAACAGGATGTACAAAGTGCAATTTCAAGTTTTTTTGCATCAAAGCAAGAGTCTTTCTGCAGTAATGGAATTAAAAAGCTATATGTAGCTATACGTGGCGAGACATTGAAGATAGTGGAGGAAAATATATCACTGATTTAAATGTTAACTTGTGTTTTATTTACACTATTTAAAAATTTCCCACAAATGCGCACGAACTTTTGGACTGATATTTATAATAATTTTCCACGAAAACCCCTAAATTTGTCATTATAACTCCAGAAAGTTTAAAATAACGGTTAACTTTAAAATCTTGGTTAAATATATTTTGAAAATATATTATATTGCATTGTCTCCAAAAATTCCTAATTACTAATTTGAATCGTGTATTTAAAATGTTGAAATTTTTATATAGTTTGTTTGACAGTCAAATTTTAATATTGGTTTCATACTCTCTTAATTATTAATTTTCATAAAAACTCTATAGAGTTTTACATGTACCCACTCAACGTGTATCGCTTTTTCGTTGTATGAACGCTCCCATAAAACAGAATCACATTACCATAGCCTCTTATATGGCTTTTTCATTTGGATTATGACATGTACGTTTCTGCGAACTTAACGAAAGATAAAATAAAAATGTATTTCAATTCGAACCTTTTACGATCATGAAATATGTAACGTTTTTATGAAAAATTAACGAATAAGGGCTAAATAAAGTTATATTATCTCTCTCATCAATTTTTCAGGTAGTATTTTCAATTTTGTAACATACATCATGTAGATGATCAAAAAAATGTCATTTGTGATTCTAAGTCATTTAATCACATGATTGATAATCATAAAAGAAAGTGTTGCAGATTAATCTTGTTGGTCAGATGATTAACTGGTATATTCTTCTGATGAATCATAGAACAAGTAGTTTGGAATTGTTACCAACGAAAGATTTTGCATTTTGGAAAAGTTGATAGAAAACCAGAAGAAATCCAAAAAATTGGCAGGCAACTTATTAATTCTCATCTTAATGTAAATTTGAATGTTATACCTTAATCAGGTTTATAATTTCAAGTTATTTTTATTGTATTTTTACCCATAATTATTCATTAAGCCTTTGTAATCTTGAATTTTTAGTTTCTTCATATTTGTCGATATAAATTACCTTTACAGTAAAAATATTAATGTTTTCCTCGCAATTAAAAAGGGTTAAAGCATTTACTGACTCAGTGAATCCTTCTGCCCTGGGTCAGGATGGATATATCTCCAAGGTAGGGGTGGCTGTTTAAATCTTCCGTGGAAACATTCAAAAGGATGGAGGTCCACATGAACTTGAACCGGCGGCGGATTATTCTGTATTTTTCCTCCAAGCAGTGAGCTAGAAAGTAAACTGAGGGACGACGTGATTAATAATTCAGGAGGATTTCATGGAACTAAAGCGGACGGGTAATATCTCAGGGAGTGTATCACCCGCAGGGTCTCAGATTCCATTATTATGGCCCCGGGATTGGTGTGATCTGGGTGAAGGATGTCGACAGGACTGGGACTAGGACTGGTGGTGGTGGCCTTATCATTTCGACGTGAATCATTTCTGCGTTTGGCCCACTTCCAACGACCGGCGGATCCCAGTGTCGCCGACAAACTATAATTGAAATGTAGCGAAATTAATCAAAATGACTGGGTCCACATATTGAAAGCAACAATTTCCTTGTTGGCCCCGGGTCCCGGGTCCCTGGCTCAGCTGGTCGCACTGAAACATTCCCAAATGTAGGCGATAAATTTTTGGCACTCTCCTGCTGCTGATATAATGGTGAGCAAATTTTGATTTACTATCCGGCTTACCGGGCGCTCTGTTTGAAAATTTCGAACAAACTCGTTATCGGGGAACTGAATAATCTCCTGCTGGAACCTAGTTCTTATATAAGCCACAACCAGAGCGGTATTAGTGGCATTCATGGCAAACGGAATATATAATGAGTTTAATTGTATCGTAAGCCAACGAAATTGTCAAGGGGCTTTAGATTCCAACTCTATAAAGTTAAAACAGATTGATTAATACATCCATATATTTCGTTTTGCACTACAGCAAATCGAATCAAATAGCGAGTGCAGTAAAAGGAATATGCTATAAACATACGGATTGCTCAGAGGATTTATGTAATAGTTTTGTAAACACTGGTGGGTAAGATTTTGGAGTGCAGTTGACTAAGTGTTGTTTGATTTCGATTGGACATTTTTTCTAGAATACAATTATGAAAACGAAAATGTTCCATCACATCACATTTTCGATTAAAAAAAAGTTAAGTCAATTTTGTAAATTTCACTATTGAACAAAGTTCATTATTTACAAACAGGATATATGAGTATATATAATGATGGTAATTAATAATATATTAATTTTATAATACAATTTTTATATTTTATATTTTATTTATTTTTATTTCGAAAATACAAGTCACAAAATTATTTAATAATGTAATTTATTTTTCCTTGTAATATAAACAGAAAAAAGAAAAATCAATAAAAGCGTTCATAATTTTTGAGTAACTTAAAATAACATATACCTACTTCTTTTACAAAAAAGGTGAGTAAATATTTTAATTTCATAAAAAAAAAAAATAATTAATTGATTAATTAATTATTTTCTCTGATTTTCAATTTCCTTAGCTACCTTTCTTTTCTTCAAAATTTTTCAAATAATATAAAAAGAAAAAAATATCAGTGGAAATGTCGATAATTTTTTTGTAAATTAAAATAACATGTACTTCATTAATAATCATAAAATTAATGAATGAATTTTCTTTTATTATTATTTCTTTTATTTCTCTATTATTATTCTTTGAAACTATTGAGCGTTGCGTAAATTCCTTTTATTTTTTATTATTTTAGTCACTTATTCAAATATAAAAACATATACAGGGTGTCCGGGAAGTAGTGCGCCAAAATTAAGGGGATGGTAGCTTGGGTCATGACCTACCAGAATATCAAAATATGACCTTAGTGAAAACCTCATCGTTTTCGAGATATTTGGGTTTTTATGAAAAATTAAATTTGATTTAAAATGAATGTGGCAATATCTTGTTATTCATGAATAAAATGGGTGATTCCGAAATCTGCATTAATTAAGCAATTTTTTGAATTGCTTTCCCATCACTGCCTAGTACATTTTTTTTTTTTCACCAATTAAGGTCAAAGTAGAGTCAAATAATTTTGAACAACAAAAAAAAAAATTTGATTATTTTTTTTTTTGCGACGGTCTTGTGTTAGTAATAAAAAATGACATGCTTACCAGGTAGGGCAACTTATCTAGAATATTTTAGCAAAAAAAAAAAAAATAAGGACATGTCTTTTATTGTCCACCAACTAGTCAATAATCTGAAATTTAATTTTTCATAAAAACCCAAATATCTCGAAAACGGTGAGGTTTTCACTAAGGTCATATTTTGATATTCTGATAGGTCATGACCCAAGCTACCATCCCCTTAATTTTGGCGCACTACTTACCGGACACCCTGTATAAAAATAATTGAAATCGGAGGCGGACAATCTTGGCGGTCTCTTTGTAAGTTCGTTTGTAGAACAAGTTTCTCACGAGAGATCCGTGTCGAATATGTGATAGATGTTTTCTTTGTATACAATTTTTCTATAGATTACTGATCTGCAGCGCAATATTCATTAAGCTTGAGTTTTGGAAGGATGTAAGGTAAAGATAACATCCTTTAATTGGCCATTATCGAAAATTGTAATATGCTAACATAAACATAAATAATAATAAAACCTAAAATTATACGATAGCACTCACCTAAAACTTTATGATATATATGCACGCATCAAGAATTAATACACCTGTAACCATCGCGAAAGCGAAAACAGAAATCCAAATCATGCGGTTTTTATAAAATTAAACTGTCATCTAAGTTTTGTTTTGACAATACCATCTGATGGATTTTATGTTACAAAACTCAGTTACATTGTCAGATGGAAGACTAATCAAATTGATATTATTTTTAAGATTTTTAACTCCGCCAAAGTGTGACTACGTGAAAAGTATGTGAGAACAAGTTATTAAAAGAGGATGATTTCCCTGGAAAAGAAAGACTTTATGACGCATAACTTTATTATTATTATTATTAATATATTTTATAATATTAGTGGCGATTTATCCGTTCATGTATCTCGCTATTGATTTCTCAATCGGGAAAATTAAAATTAAAAATTAAGCTATAGTTTCATTCAGAATCATTGTAGTTAACGTCCCTACCAGATTAATTGATTTCATAAGTTTTGTAGTTTTTTCGCCTTTTGGAAGTTTTTTAATTAAAAATATATTTATAGTTTAAAATTTTAACATATAATTCTGTTACTAGAGTAAATTTATTTAACGAATAAAAATAATCTGACTATTGAAGATTTAGCTCTTACTGCAATAAATGTGCCATGTTATCTAACAAACGATATACGAAAAACATATTTAGTCAACTAAGTAATACTTTTTAAAAGACAGTTAAGTCTAGTGCCCATATCTATATTCAATTTCACTCGCATTGAAACTAAATGTTGTCTAATTCTATTGTTTGCAAATCTTTCAAATTCACATTAAAAATTTTGAATTTTTAGCTAATTCATAAAAAGGTGTTCCATTTCTGAATGACTATTTTGATTTTGTGCTATGAAAACTTATGGAGCTATAATAAAAAAAAAGGTCACAATATATATAATATTTCGTATTTAGGTCAGTATTTATTCTGGGTAGGCGAAACTTCCTTAAAATATTGTTATTTTGAAAAGCATCTTACTCTTGTTCACTTTTAAACTAATTGGCATAGTCTCCAAATTGTGAAAAACCTTGTGTACCACATATATGTATTTTGCATTGCTGTTTGGACTAAATCCAAATATATGTTTGCGAATTTATGTTATTTTCATAACTCGCCTTGATATCATAAAAGACATGAATGAAGCAAATGCTCTAATTCGATTTCCCTTTACTCAAGTGCACCTGTCAGGCCTGCATGCTGTCGTTCTAGCCATTATGGAATTTAATTTATTCTTTCTCAGCACATACCCCCAGTGGGTTGGTTTCTCCTCGTCCGGGTTTTGTGCATAAATTTCATAAATTGCCTCTCTGTGGACCTTTGTTCAAATATGAACGAGTATTAAGCGCTTTCATCCAGCTAATTACGAACATCGTAATTTGCCTACATCTCGGCATACAAATTGGGCTTTATCCCACATGTGGAGGGAGGCATGGAACAAAGGTCCAGATAAGAAATAATGTCCACATTTGTAGCATAATATCATTTGTAGTGTCGGCCAGGTAGGTACAATTACCTGCGCTATGAGAGATAACTGAACAGAAAAGATTATCTCACCGAGTCGTACGTATGTCCAGTGGTATCTTGATAATCCCTCTAAATTCAGTACACCAGGTAAGATTTAATTAGCAGCAATTTAATTATGGAAACACGGACACTCTGCTATCCGTGCTTTTGACGATGGTATAGATACTTGTCTGTCTGTCTGTGTGTGTGTGTGTGGGTGGATTCGAAAATGCCTCCGGTTCGAATTTTACCAATTCACACCTCGAAAATTCTGCACCTGACAGTTTTGATCGATTCTGACTGTGATGGATGCGATGCGACTTTAGGGGGTTAGGTTTGGTGTCATGAAAATTTGCTGGAAAAATCCAATCAATCGCAGGAAAAATGTGCAGGTATAGAAACAGGAAAAGGCATTCGTCGGAGTTCAACTGGAATCTGGATCTGTTCTCCCCTGGGAAATCTACTAATCAAAAGTTTTCCCTTCCAAATGTTAAGCCCGCAAAATTGAATTCTAATTGAATAAAAACATCGCTGGCGACATGGGAGATGAGAATCTCTTCCATTCAGCACCAACGTTACAATACTAATGGACGTTGACTTTCTAATGCTTTTCAGGGTGAGGCATTTTTTTTAGTCACTTCTACTTAAAGGCCATGGCTGAATTGTTCCGGCGGGGAACCCCCTCGAATTACTTGCCGTGGTTCTGCTGCCCTTGGTTTTGCGATTGCCGGGCCTCAATGAATAAATTACATTCGCACGGAATTAACCTTGTGGGACAGACGTTGGGGAGTTTAAGGAAAACGACTTAACTAAACAAAAGTTTGTCAGGGAAATCGCCGCTATTGACTCAAATGAGGCCGACCGACGACGTTCGCGTGATTAGGGAGCAATTCGACGTACAAAGCGGGGGGCGGTGGGTGGAAATGAACAAATATAATAAAAAACTGAGGTCGGGGTCTATTACCATTAACCGATGACTGGCACATTTTGGCGCAAAATAAATACCCAAACGGACTGATGCCGATGCAAATAGAACTGATTGGAAAATTACTCGCAGCTTGAGTGCTCTTTTGCCTACTGTGAGCCCCCTTTCACGCGGGTGCGCTTTCTTCACGTAATGTGACATTTGACGAGAGGACGTGAACTTTTACGAATGGTCGCACATATTTGCGCCGGGCTTATTTTCGAAGTTTAATTGAATCTGCCAGTGTTTGATCGTGTTACTGACTCGCTCAGTTGTGTAAATTTAAATCGATGTACAGATTCAAAGGATTCAATTTCAAGTTTCCTTCCTAGTGGATTTGGAAGTGCATATATAGGATCAAAATCGGAGATGATTGGAAATTTGAAATCTCTCGAAGTCTGCATAGGTATCTACACGTCTTCTTTAATGAATATTTTGATAGTTTGCACAAAACATTTTTGCTTCGTTTTAAGTTAGTTATACCGAGTAAATTTGACTATTTAAAACAAGTAAGGATAATAGATTTCGACCTTAATTTTTTTTTTAGAGTATAAGTGTTAAATTTTGACAATTCTTAAAAAACTCGAACTGAATTTTGATTCAAGAAATCAATAAAACTGAACAAAATTAAGGTGAGTTACGATAAGTCTTAAGTCTTCTTTATAAAATTTCTTATTTACCTATTCAGGATTCCAATTCTTATTATTTATTTTTTACTATTTTTTCTATATTAATTAGTACAATATTTTTTAAATTTAGTTTAAATTAAGCATTATTTATTTGATTATTGTTTTACATAAAAATATTTTCGACCTTTTCTGACAAATGCAAAAGATTAACTCTGAGACTGAACTGGGGATCATCTAGGCCCTATAATTGTTTTGAGATCTGAATTATATCAGAATGAACAGGAATATTCAAGGCGCCCGGTGCGTCGTCAAAAATAAGTTTTTTCAAAATAACCACGATTCTATTGAAAAGTGGATACTCTGAACAACAAAAAAATTTATAAAATTAATTCTAAAAAAAGCATAGTTCGCGAAATATAGCAGGGGTTATTTTGACCCCGTGTGTGTTCTGAAGTATTGTACGGAGGAGTGTAGTCCCAGGGTTCCTACTTAAAAAAATACAAATAAGGAAGCTAGATTCCTTTTATTCCACAACAACGTACTATACAGCATTTCCACTTTATTTAAAAGAGTCATTCGGGGTAAGTGAGCGCACCGCGTATCTCCGGAACAAAGTGTAGGGGAGGGGGGGGGGGGGGGGGGGGGTCATTTGAGTGAAACAAGGACGCCGGAGTGACGAACTAGTTTTGACATGGCACTGTGTCATGTGACGTTTTGTTAACTTTTTATACGCAATTAATTAAATTTACTAGTTTCATCTATAATTTTTGGGATTTTGGCAAATCCTTTCACGTCCATGTTTCTGATCCGATACTGATATGTCATGTTTTCATTGATCATGAGCATATTCTTGTAGATATGTGAGAAATAATATTGACATTATATTTGTTGCCTAAACCAGTGTCAACATTAATTTGTACTTTGGCTCCCTGGGGAAAGTGTGCGCGGGTAAGTGTGCGCATGCGTACACTTACCCCCATGAACAATATTTCAGTAAATAATGAATAATGATTTAGTTGATTTGCAGGTTAATCTCCTCTTATACCTCTTGTATTATATTTTATGTTATTTTTTTCTAATATATGTTATGTTATGCCGCCAACATATATTAGGAAAAAACCCGAACTAGCACCAGTGAGAGAACTACAAATTGCTAAGGCTAAAGAGCTTATCCGAAATGGGAAAAGTAAATACCATTGGTATAAATGTTTAGCGTATTTGGTCACGTTGGCGCGTTCTTCGGGGTCACCAGTTTGGCGCGTTCTTCGGGGTCACCAGTTTAGCGCGTGCGGTTGGTAGGGAAAATCGATGTGTGAGAAAAACTACTTTTCGTAGATAAAGTGCTAATTTAATAACTAACTTAACATTTGATACAAGACTGCACAGAGGGATGCGTGTGGTCGCCACGAGGTTCACGAACGGAAGAGAACGGGCTGTCGAGTTGCAGTTCAATGATAACTTCGCTGCGGTACTTCTAGATCTCACTGCTTGATGTCGCCACAAATGAATCCTGTTTGCGCAAAAGACTTAAACTAGATGGAGCTGCAGATTCAGTGGGTCGCTTTAAGCTAACATGCAATAATGAACAAGAGGTAGAGTTTGTAGTTCATTGCAAGAAAGTGGATGAAAGATATTTCGGTCTCACCATAAATGATTTAAGGCGCTTGGCGTATGAATATGTTTCCGCTAATAAGACTGATAATCTATGTGATCAATCTTCAAAAATAAATAAGAATGAATTAACAGTGAGAACATTCAAAAGAAATGTTGTAAACAAAAAACTATGTTTTGTAATTGTTTGTGTGCTTCACTAAGGACTGCGTTTACTTACCCCGTAGGCATGCGCACGGTTACCCGCAATAGGGGGCAAGTGAACGCATTATGAATTTCTTTCTTTAATTGTTTATTGCAAAAAGAAATCCTTTAGATTTCTTTAATTTTCTGTTTTCATATATAGACAAATAAATGCTCTATCTAAAGAATATGTTTTGATTTCCTTAGCTTCAATATTTAAAACATAGTATGGTTTGAAAAGCAAAAGTGCGCACAGTTGCCCCGAATGACTCTACAATTGATCTATAACCTTTTTTTCACACATATTAATATAAATAGTCACAATGGTTAAGCGGAAATTTTCGATGGTATGAACTTCACAATGATGATCGAGGAAAATCACCACAAAGCCTAAAGTAACCTTCAAAAAATGAATTTGTACAAACCAGAACCCAAAGGAATTTGGTTATCAAATCAACGGTGCCTAAGAAATTATTTTTTTAATAATTAGCTTTAATTGAAATGTCTCCAGATCTACAAGATGTCTTTCCTGGATGACAAGGATCATAACTACAAATCAAATAAATAAACTTTTATGGTTTAAAATTATTTCAATTATTTAGTTATTTCCTATTTTCACTACAAAATTGAGTTAAGGTGCTACTAAAGAATTATACAAAAACAAATTTTTAGAAGGGACAAATACAAAAACAATTTTTTATGTTGGTATTTTTTTTTTCCTTAATAATTAATACTTCTGATTTATGGTCTTCAATATTATGATATGTGTTCAAAAATATCTACTATACGGATAGTCTTGTTTACTGGTAAAACTATTTCAGCTCGGTTCATGGTCAACAAACTACAAATTTGAAGAGCACAAGCGTCACTTGTGAAAAACCTAGTATATATTTATTTAAACATAAAATCTATTGATTATATACATAATTTGTCCGCCGTGTACTTCAGTTGGCAGGAAAAATTCTTATTCATTTTGTATATTAATCACAGACTTTAGGATTTTGACAGCACAACGTTTTTAAATTCATGAAATTAGCTCCTTAGATACTTCACGTCATTAATATTCCTGGATTAAAGCATAATTCCTTAGAGCATCAATCTTAACCCTAATAAAAAGCTTTTCTCGACCATAACGAAATGTTTAAATATTTCACTTAATTCACCAGAAAGAGATCGAAACATTGCAGAATATTAAATATATATCATTGAAATATGATAACAAAGAATATTTAGGTACATTTTGAGTATAAATGATTTTCAAACCCGAATAAGAAGTCTATAAAAACGGTACGAAGAAACACTTTGATAAATGACTAGTGTCGGTCCAGTAAACCCATCTGCTTATCAAGATTTACAAAATCATTCGAGCGTTATCTGTATTGTCTAGTCTAGAAGAAATTGTGGGAAATATGTTAAAGCACCTCAGAGCATCACCTTAGTCCAAAAATAAGCTGTCACTTCACATAAAAGTTTCATAGAATTTTCAAAAGAAAGATGACACATTTTAAACTTAGGACGACGGGAGATAAAACTTTTACATTAAGATATTTGTACATATCTTAGAAGCGCCTTGAGAAAATACTTTTTGGAGATATGTCTTGGACATGACACCTCATCTGCATGTATAAAACGATTGTTGTGGTCGACAACTAAATCACTTTAAATATTTAATCGTTTTCAGAATAATTGTTCTTTTTATCAGCCAACATATTCGGGGTAAAATTAAAGAATGACTGAAAAATGTCTTCTTGAATTTAATATTACTGAAATTCCCATTTCATGCCTGTCAACGATTTAAGTATAGTTATTTCATGACAGCTACGAACAATTATATTCAGCAGACGATATGGTAGCCACTGAGCTCTTTCGTTTCTGAATCCCTAATAAATGGGACCTAAAACGGCTCAGGAATTGTAAGAAAAGCACATTTTATGGCTGTGGATGGGCGGGATTTTCGCCCTTTTTAGGTCAATCGATCGAACTCCCTCTTGTCGTGCGTAGGGAATAGAAAAGGGCTTTTATTCATTTACTTGGCGAGGGTAGCTTACGAAGGGCATAATAAGAATTCTGAAGTCTAGCAAAGAGCGCTCCCGCTCATTTCTCTGCATGCTGCGATAAAAGATTGAATATACGTCATATAAAGAATAATATAACAAAAAATTCTATTTGATATTTGCTTTAGTAGCTTGAGGAAAACTTATTCCTTGCATTTATAACGGAGTCTATAGTTCGAGCATATCAAATACATCCTTTGAAGTATCAGTTCAATAAGAATAACACCAACAGGAATAAAATTTGCCCACTTACAATGTAACGAACAACGACGAAACCCAATATCTATAAAGTGGGTAATTAATAAAAATGTGTACAATTTTAAGACCCATTATCTTGCAAATAGCTAGTTATCCTTTTTATCTTTTTTTTATCCTTTATCTTCATACTTAAATAATATATTCCTAGGAATGTGGATGAAATTTTCTAGAAATGTCTACTAGATGTCTAGAAATGTTGGTTAATTTAAACAAAATGAATTGTAAAAAGACCACTCTAAATACATATATTGCTGAAACTCTGCAAATTTTTAAACAATTTGTTTGTTCAGTACCAAGTACAAAAAAATAGTTACTTCCAAATTTTATTCTTAAGCAAACCTTACATATATCGCATTTATAGGATTAGAATTAAAGCTGTGTGTTGTTATCTAAACAATGCCCGACGAACTTAAACATTTTTAATCGCGATTTTAACTACTCATATTGTTGTCTAACCAATGTTTTGTTTAATCTGTTATCGAATGTGGTAAATCGTACTACAAACTTTCATAATTTATCATGAATTATGGTGTTTCAGGTCTGCCATTTTGTATTGGGTATGTGAATATAATTCCGTCCTTTCCCAACAGATGTAGATTTTAGTATTGCTTACGTGTACTAATAAATGGTAATACTTGTGTTCGATAGTACTGTATGTCAGCTGTCAAACACACTACGTGATATTTGGTTGAAAAATTAGCAACAAATGCTTTTACCTCCGTGAAAATGTCGGGTTTCGTTCCAAGTAAACATCATTTGCGGGAAGTGCTATTACACTATTTTATTGCAAAGAAAAGTGCAGCGGAAACTCATTGTTTGCATGTGGAGATTTACGGTGAGCATGCTCTATCTAATACAACTTGTAAGGAATGGTTTCGACGATTTCAAAATAATGATTTTGGCACTGAGGACAAAGAATATGGAAAACCACCAAACAAATTTGAAGATGCTGAATTGGAAGCATTATTAGCAGAGGATTCTTGCCAAACTCAGTCAGAATTGGCTGCATCATTAAATGTTGAACGATCAACTGTTACAAATCATTTAAAAATAATGGAAATGGTTCAAAAAGTTGGTAGTTGGATTCCATATGAATTGAAAGAAAGAGACATCGAACGTCGGAAAACAACTTGTGAAATACTACTTCAAAGACAGCAAAGAAAAGGATTTTTGCAGCGAATAAACACAGGAGGTGGAAAATGGATATATTATGAGAATTCTAAACTTAAAAAAGCTTGGGTGAAGTCAGGTGAATCCGGTCCATCACAGCCAAAGAGAAATATTCACTGTGACAAGGTTATGCTCTGCAGTTGGTGGGATCAGAGAGGTGTTGTTTATTATGAGTTGCTCGAACCCTCTCAAACTATTAACGGAGAAGTTTATCGACGACAACTAATGCGTTTGAAGGTAGCCATAGAAGAAAAACGACCAGAATGGGTGAATAGGTACAGTAAATTAATTCTTCAACAGGATAATGCCAAACCGCATACCGCACAAGTCGTGAAAAGATATTTAGATGGAAAGAACTGGGAATTGCTACTCCACCCATCATATTCGCCAGACATAGCTCCTTAGGATTATCTCTTATTCCGAACAATGCAGTCAGATCTTACAGGAGAACGGATCACTTCACGAAAGTATCAACATTTGGATTGATAATTGGATCAGCTTAAAAGACCAGGATTTCTTCATGCAAGGAATACGTTAATTACCTGAAAGATGGGCGAAGGTTGTAGCTGCCGATGGAGCATACTTTGAATAAACTTTTCTTTAATTTCCTAAAAAAGCAAAAGTCGTTTTATTTTAACAAAAAACGGCAGTCATATTCACACACCCAATAAAAGACAATATTTTTCATTAAGCCTAGTAAGCCTTTCACATTTCGAAGATATTGACCAAATTTCATGAACGCTTGAACAGATTTTGAAAAGAAGTATGTATCAATATTTTTGGATGTAATTATCACAAAATGTTCACGAAACAGGAGAAAAATATCGCACTACAACAAAAAACATGCTACATTTAAAGAAAATCAAAAAGGTGTCCTTTCTGAGCACCCCTTAACTGTTATTTGAAGAAAATGTGAATCTAAATTTAAATAATCTTCTAAATTTACGATTTTGGTTATTTTTAAAAATGTTTTTCTTCCAGTGTAAAAACTGAAGCCACTTCGCGCATTTCTACGTGGTATGAAAATTAAAAACACACACACACAAACGCAGTGTTTTATCTTCATGTCGTCAACTTGATACAGATCAATGAGCCTCGAATTAAAATAAGTTACTCTATTGTCGTTTTAAAATCTAAACCTTCAGTGTACAGGGTGACAAATGGGAAGTTGCCTAAAGTATACCTATGTATTTTGCCCTCTACTATGTCGTAGAAGTTTGGACCCCCATAGTTATATACTAGAGTGTTGTCAGTTTCTATTGAGACGTCATAAAGAGTAATACGTGTAATTTAAAATGAGTAACCTTACAAATGGACTAAAAGTCTATATCATCGAGTGCTTTTATTATAAAGGTTTTTTACATATATTGAAGCATATAAAAGGAAGTTTCTTGTATTTCTTCATCTAAGATTAAACATGTTTTTCATAGATTTTAAAAACGGCTTGATTATTGTGCAAATTCAGATGGAGAACACTTTGAAAATATTTACCATAAATAATTATGGCCAAATTTTGTTGATTTTTTTAAATCTCAATAAGTATCAAAAAGTCAAGTCAAAAATGTCCGATTCAACTGGAACTAATTTCAAATAAAAATTACATCTTTACTGAATTTATATGTATTTTTATTTATTTTTTCCTGCACTCATTTTAAAATTATAAATGTTTAGTTTAGGCAACTTTCCATTTGTCACCCTGTATTTGATCTCAAACATTTTTCTTTATATTCGTAAAAAGACGTTGTAGACGTTGTATTTATTTGCTGATTTAAAGAAAACGTTTTTGAATACATGATATATTTGTGAAGCTATACTTACAAAACAAATACAATTTATCGTGTTGAAAGTGGAATAAATATTGTCCAAGACCTTTTTATTTAAATTCTTATAGAACATAGAAAAATGCTTCTTTGGGAAATTGAAATTTGTTTATGAAACTGCAGAATTATCTCTACCCTATATTTGGAATAGCTTTTGGATCCCACGAATCACAAGTTTTTTTGATTGCTTCTTCATTTTCGACAAATACCTACCTATCCAAAAAGTTGTTTTAAGCTTTACTGAAATAAGGGCGCAATTTAAATCAATTCCTATGAACAGTTTTAAACTAAATCGTATTAGTACATACATTAGCAAACCGATATCAAGAAAATAAATTTACCAACTACACTATGAAAGATTTGCAACATTAATGTTAATCTGGCATAAGAAAACGACAGACGATAGTTTAATAAGACGATAAGCGACAAGCAATAGATGAGACATGATAGAAAAAATGATAAATGATAGATGATAGACGATGGACAATGGACGACAGACGATAGATGATAAGCAATAAACGATTGATGACTGACGATTGGCGACTAATGACTGACAATAGTTTCTGCACATCTTCGAGGGAAATTTTAATAAAGCTAAACTCAAAATATCAAGTCTTATACCTTACCTTTACACTTAATTGTTATAGCTTTTTTACATCTCCTAAATTTTAGCTAGTGAAATATAGCCTGACAAAATCAGCTACCAAACAATAGCTAAAGCAAACAAAAGGACTTCTACTAAAAATGAAATACGCCGCGTAATAGCGCCAACGGCTAATGGCATAAGTTGGGAAGTAAAAGTTCCCCCGTGGGCGCGCTCAGGAGGACAGGAATAAGTTTAATCATCATAATCCAGGAATCTGGCAGAGATCTATTGCCACTCTAGGAGCAATAAATAGCAACCTCCGATACGAATCACCTGCATACGAACCCATTAAGGGAGTCGTGCCCCCGAGACGGTGCCCTTGCTGATTTCGCTGATTTCCTGCAGCTTACGATAATGCGAATAGCCCGCGCGGAGAATTATTTCGAAGCTGTTCGCCTTTAACGCGATTGCCCAAACTTACGCCGTAAATACGACACCTACCGCGGCGCCGGAGGAGTCAACTGAGCCTTTTATTTACTGGGAAAACACACGCTTGCTTAGCGACCAGCAGCAGCTTAACTCGCGAAGCAAATTTACTGAAACGATCAGGACTATGGTGGATATTTTTTATGTTTTTCCTCTGCCTCTTCTACTCTCCATAAAGCAAGGAAGACTCGACGGGTGAAATTGCGATTACGAGAGGATACAAATTTTTGTATAAATGGTGCTCTGTTTTTAGCATGCGGTTATTGATTCACAATGTGTCGATTAATAACCCATAAATATAAATAGGAACACATTTTTCAACAAAGGATATCAATTTTGTAAAAATACTGCATACAATAAATATTTAAATTGATTAAATACTTTATTACACATTGAGGTTTTGGCAATTTTTAAAATAATACACATATTTATTAAATATCAGGAAGGCACACATTGTACACAATCAATGGATTCCGCGAAAGTTAAACAATATTAATGAAAATACTAAATAACTCACTTCTGATTCCAGTGGGTAAAATTGGTAACACTTTATTTTTTAAACAATATACGAGGGCGATCGAAAAATTTCTTGTAATCATACGAAAAGCATAAGAATTATAAAAGCAAATATTTTATTTTTCAATGAAATTTCCTCGGAGAGGCAACATAATGCCTCGGAGTTGTTATTTTTACACAGGGGGATTAAGTAGAAATCACTAGGAGCGAAGTTTGGAAACTATAGAGGGTATTCCATCAATTAAAACCCTGCATTCTTGGTGGCAGTAACTGTAATCTTGCAATTGTGCGCGGGCGCGCTATCTGGGTGAAACAAAAAACCAGCATGTAACTTTCTGCGTCGTTTAATTTTGGATTCCTCGCATAATTTCTGTATTGGTGTTGTATAATAAGAACCAATAATCTTTGCTCCTTTTTCTAAAAAAAATTATGAAAATAACTCTCCAGAGGACTGAGGACTGGTAAATTATTTAAAAAAAAAAAAATCTGATTTGCTAAGCCTTTACGATTAATACGAATTTTCTTTAAGAAACTATCTAATTTTTATGAATGAATCTGAAGGAAATGAGCATTTTTCAATGTCGCATTCTATTCCTTTTTGAGTGAACTGATTTTCTTTTCTTAGATTGGTGGCAACGAAAATATTTAAATTTGTTAATGCAAAATTTAAGAATTAGATTTGATTATTTAAGGGTTTATATACATTCAGAATTTATAAAACAGGGCTAATATTCAAATTTACTTGTATAATTAATTTAAGTAAGTATTATAGATAAAAACTTCTAAATTGAAAAGTATTTAGTATCTTAAATTACGAGAATTAAACTTCCGTTGTACGTACGGAATTTAAAAATAATTAACCCCTTGGGTACGGATTTATTTGAGAAAATATTTGCATCTGGAATGGATTTAATTTTTGGTTGCTTGGAGTAGTATGTAAAAGCAGTACATTTTACGTAAGAATTCATTTATTTCTAAAATATTAGTGACATATGTGATATTAAGATGAAAATAATGTTCACCGAAATACTGCAATTTCCTCTTTTATTATGACTGATACAAACAAGTGCATGACATGTCTCAGACGTCAAATGTACCCAAGGGGTTAAAAGATTATCAGATTTTATCAAGGTTTAAATATGAATGTGAAATTTTCATAATTTTTTCGCGCTCTTTTTTCCAATAATAAAAATTGCAATAAAACAAAATTCGTACGTCGAATGTTGAAATACTGAGAAAAAAATAGCCCATTTTGACCCAATTCGGTCCAGTAGTTTTTGAAACTAGTAGAAATAAATGAGGCATTGAGAGCAGAAAAGGCGTAAGCCACATTTTTGTGAAATTATTTTTATTTGGTGTATGCCTTCAGAAAACCATTAAGTTTAATTGCAATTTTGGTGTAACCTTAGTTGTACACAAAATCACGAGATAGCGTTACTACACCTATTCTGCACTGGACCTAATTTTATACCAGAGTGGTGTACTCCACAAAAAAATTGGAAACAAACATTACGAACAGAAAAATTAACTTAAATCGCGGAAAAATGGAATGGCTTAAAATACAGTGGCTACAATTTTCAAAAGAGACACCATTCAAAATAAACTACAAATACAGCAACAATGAAAAAGTAATTTTCGAAATAGTGGATTTGAAGAAACGACAATCGTTTAAAACTACCGAACTTGATCTCTTATATTCAAACGGAAATGCAATAGTCGAAACAAAAAGAAAAGACCTCTTAGAGTTGATACAGAAAAAAGATTTTAATTTTGTACAACTGGTTAACTTTAAATTAAATTTTAAGAAAATATTTTTGTTGTTCCCATAATTGTCGTAGAACAAATGTTTTGAATGAATAGCTATAATATAAATAATTGCCACAGCTACGAAGTGACTATCATTCTTTCCTCTCACCGTTCTTTGCAACTTCAAATGCAATGAATTTTTATTCCCTCATTCCGTTTGAGAGTAATTTTTGGCAATAAAGGCAAAGAGCCTCTTCTTTAAGAAAACGTTGTACACTAAATGTTCGCAAAAGAATAGTTTCTTATAGTTCTAAAGAGCAAAATGCACTTTCCTCATGTATCGTTTTAATGGAGGAAATTCTCAATGAAAAAGATTCCGCTCCGTTTCTCTGATACTTTCATGAACTGTATGAACTAAAACGGAGTTTGAAGTTATGTATTGTATATATATGTGTATGGTTTCCCCTTCCGTAAAGTTGGTTAAATTCAGTGCTTCATGATAAGCAGCATTCTTGGCTCTTTAGGTATTAAATTTTATGAAATCGAGTCTACATTTAAGATATCTTATAATATGAATTTATATTTCAACCTGACGAGAACACTAATAAAAATTATTTTATCCTGTTTCTTAGAAGATATGCAAAGCAGCATTATTATGTACATTCGTTAAAAGTATATCTATAACAGAAAAATGCTACAGAATGAAAAGGTCTTCTTTTTTGAGAATTAATCCTTTTAATTAACTTCTTTAAGGGGTTATTCTACTGTTAAACGGGTAAGAAGCAGTATCTTTTTAAAAGTGTTGTAAAAAAAAAACTATTAGAGATATCAATTTGAAATTTTGCATGCATCTTTATTAATGAAAAAAATATATAATGGCCCACTGTTGAAGCCCAAAAAATGGAACTTTTTTTAAAAAATCGTTAAAAAAAAACTATCAGAGATATCTTTTTGATTTTTTCCACACTTCTTTATAGAGAACTAAAGTTTATATTGTGATTATAAAAAAAAAATTTTTAACAAAATGGCGGCCGTCACGATGCAGCGCGCACGCAGTAAAAACAAAAAAATACAAATTGCGCCTCGTAAAATCCTGGCCAAAGTATGCACCTGTAAATATATACCAAAGAAAAATCCTTCAATATTTGTTATAAAGGATAGAAGTAACCTATTGTTGCAGCAAAAAAAAAAATCTGATGATTTAGTGCACATTCGAACATTGATGTATCGATCTTCGTTATGTTTTAACACGAAAAAGTTGATCCTAAATCAACAAAATTTGTTTTTTTACTCTAATAGTAGGTTACTTCTATAGTTAAGTACTTAATAAAGGTTTATGCAAAATTTGAAGTAAATCGGCCCAATAGTTTTTACACAATTTTACGACGCGCACCGAAAAAGAGCGTTTTGAGAAAAACGCATTTAAAGTTTTCTTAAAGAAATTTTGTGACATAAGTAAATAAATTTTCAACTAACCCTTAATCAGCGAATCCCAGGTGATAGTGGGTACCTTCTAATTATAATAGTATAAGGAACTATGTATTAGTGTATTATGTAATATACATTTAGAAAGTATTATAATAGGTAATACACGCGGCAGCTGTTTGAGTGGCTACAAGGCCGCGCGCGCTCCGAAATCGTAGTTGAACGGAGGGGGACTGTGAGAGCTGTAGAAAGAACAATTATTTAGATATCGATCTGAAATCTTACACACATATTCTTGAAGTGCTAATCTATCGAAATATATAAAAAGAAAAAAATCGAAATTTTTTTTTTCCAACAGTGGGTTACCCCCTTAAGGATAAGGGTACCAAGATTTACTCCAGCCTTTTTAGTTATATCGCCTCATTTGTTACGGAGCCCGCCTTAATGTATATTTCATTTAATAAGACCATGAAAAATGCTGATAAACTGAAAAGACATTGAAAAGATCCGCTCTTGTGAGGCTTAAATGAAACGTGACGAAACTCGCAAGAATGTGTTGTCTAAGGGAGTCAGTTTTCCGCCAAGACGTGTCGTAAAAACATGGAATATTTAAATAACCATAGCGCGGTAGTCTGCTATGAACAGCGAATTGCTATATACGAGTGTACAAACCCTCCAAAGGACTTATTGTAATTCTGCACCAACTTTAGCCCTTGTGTTGACCTTTATGAAATTTATCTGCACCAAGTCTGGGAGTCTGATTGCTCCCCTGGGGCACATTCTGCTATTTCTTAATTAAAGTTCTGAAGATATTCTCAACATTTCGCAGCGTTTGCACAAAATAAATTTCCAGCCGTATGCCGAGCCCTTTTTCCTGACACCATTTTGGGAGGTTGCCCCGTACCGACAGACCTCATTAACACAGAATATGTACAAGCTTTGATGAGCTCCAAATGTCTCCTTAAAAGCAGTCATTAGAATGGGGCTAATTATGACCACAACTTAATTTGGGGTCGGGAATTTAAGTCTTCATTGAATATGAAGTCCCCAAAAAATTACTGAATAAAAAGAGTGACCCATATATTGTTTGGGTTCCCCACATCCACATGGGACTTAAACTCACCCTGTCAACCACTACGTCTGGCAAAATGGAGTTAATCGCAAGAAATTATCCTGAAATGGGTTTAGTTAAATGTCGGGAACTTTTCGATTGCACAGGAAATTTCTTATCTTGTTTTGTGGCTTTTCACTTGAATGGTGGAAGATGAACACTTGGATTTTACAGATCGTCCTGTTCGAATGAACAGCTGGCGAACTTAACCAAATTACACGTGTGAGTTTAATGAAGTTTAAGGAAATTAATTTTGGTTTCAATTCTGCAATTTAAGTCTCCGAAGATTAGATTTTTTAAATTTAAATTTTGATAAGGGGGTCAATAATAACATCATTACTGAAATTAAAGTTAGAATTCTCAAATTATTGCGAATACTACACAGGAAGGAAAATATTATTGAATTTAAAGGATTCAGCTGTTAATTTAAACTTTTGTGGCTTTGATTTCAGCCAAGAAATAAGAAGTTGTATTAATAATTTTTTATTTTTGTTGATTTTAAAATTAAATTATAGCATGATCACTAAATATAAGATTTACGGAAAATTATTTTTACATCCACATTTTTTTTTAATCGAACTTACAGATAAATAAATTGATTTAAAAATTTGTTGAAGCCTTAAATTAACATATTAAGGATTTTGTTAAACTATTTTCGATGTAAATTTAGTGAGTAGTAATGTAAAATTACATTTCAATAAAATAACACATTTTTTGAAATTTTTGGGAAAATACGCTTAAATAAATTTGTGGTCAGAAATTTAAAGCCACTCTTGATTATACATTTCATTACAATGTTGATAGGGTCGGCGCAAGTATGTTTCACTACATACCTTTACTTTTTTACTTGTTTACTCGGTTTGCTTTGATGTTTTAACTCATTAATTCCTACCATTTAATCATGCTTCAACAACGTCCATCATCAACTAGATCAACCATTGAATTCTTCTGGAAAAATATTGCCAATAAATAAGACAAAGAAATTCAAAAAGTACGCAAAAATGTGAGTGAGAGTCCAATTTGTCAATTTCGTACCATTCGTAAAAATTAGGCATCTCCCAGACGTAACTATGGCGAATTGCCATTATGTTAGTAAACATTTACTATTTGGTATGGAGATCATTCTGGAGGCGTCATGGATCTTTTTAAACAAAATGTACAATCCGTTATAGTTTATAGAAACCGCTTACGTGATATGCTGATTGGTTTTTCGTGGGATATGTGTTTTCAACAAGACAGCACAACATGCCACACAAGTACTCAAACAATCGATTTATTGAAAATGTAGTTCGTTCCTGAAATGGACCAGTCAACAAGAACCGCCTCATTCATGTGATTTGAACATAATCTTAACTTAAGTCAATGGTATATTTCAATAGGCCACAGACTTTAGAAGCTCTCACTCTCGATGTTATATTAATTGAACACGAAATTGTTGGAATATTTGCAAATTTATGCAAAAAACTAATGAAAACTTGGATTCAGCGAATTCACTCGCGCAATTGTTTCCATGGAGATCATTTAAATTAGGTTGTATTCCATAATTATTGGCATCGATTGTACATTTATATAAAATAAAAATCAGTTCAATATCTTATAAGTCTTTTTATTAAAAAAATTCGGTACTCTAAATGATAAACCTTGAATTATTTATTAAACGTAGTAAAATAACTAATAATTTTCTGCCTTCACCTTCTTTGAAAGGTGCCCCACAAATTTAAAGAAACATATACACTTATAAATTTTACCGGGTAATCAACAGCTTTTGCTCTAGAAAATTAGAAGACGTTGTAAAATTAATACCTTCCTTGTAATTGCAATTAATTTGAATATGTTTGTTGGTTTTACAAATCTATTACTTAAGTACCCCACCAATAAACATTTTCATAACTTTGCTTATTTATTTTTAAATTTTTTGGCATTTCCAATTTCAACAGCCAGTGAACTGAAATTATAAAATCAAAAGAATCTCGATTAAGAGTCCAGAGTTTTTGAATTTAATTTATATTTTATATTTTGTGTATAGTTAAATAAGTTAAATATTTTATGGCCTGAAATTTTGAGGCTTTGGAGTCGGCATAGTCATCTGATTTGACAAACGTTTTGCATATGCTGTCAAACTTTGACATTGTATGGTAAATTCTGACGGCAAATTCCTGCAAATTCTAGCCAAAGACTGAAAACTTTGAAAAAATTCTTGCAAACGCTGGAGAACTCCTGTGAACGCTAGTATTATAAATTGTGTCAAACTCAGTTAAAAGCTTTGGTAAATTCTGAAAATTTTTATAAATGCTGTCAAATACTGACAATTTGTAAAAATTACAAAGGAGTCCAAAATTCTTGGTTTCATATAAATCAGAGGCAAACAAAATCCTCTTCAAAATTGTAATTTATCAGAGAAGTTAAATTAAGTAAACAAGTAAAAATTAAAAAATCAATGCCACTGTGTAATGGTAGAATTATTTATTCATGCTATTCATTGCATATCAGAGTGAAGTGATCCACTTTTCTGGAGTGGCACAGGATCATTTAACCCCGAATAAAATAATTAAATCAATATGAAATGCCTCTACATCTCTCATGAATGCTTAAATATACAAAAACTGTGAAGCAACTCAATTGGAAGCAATTTCCATTATTATTTACTAGGGATGAGGAACAGGAGCGTCAGACCATTACCTCTGCAAAAGGGCATCTGGTCATTTGGGCTCCAAAAATTATTAAAAATAAACTCTGGCTAAAGTGGAGAGCAGAGTCAGGGCCGTGTCCGTGTTCCACCAATTAAATCAAAATTTATTCCGCATATCCGACATGACTTGCTCAAACAAAACAACGATACACATGCCGTCAAACTCGAGTCCTGCAAAAGGTTGAAGGGTTTAAGGGTTGGGAACAGAAAGAAAAACAAGTAGCCAATTTTGGCCGGTACTGCATTGAGGGGTTAACTGCTCACCGATAGTTTTTGGTAGGTATAACAAGGTGGAGTTTGCCCTTGACGTTTGGGCCAAGTCATGAGTGAGAACTAAACCCACAGAAGGCTATAAAATAATTAAGCTGTCGTTTCATTTCGAGCGGAACTAGACTTCTTAATCCCCTTGTGGGTAGCAACTTAATTGAGGGGTAATTCGGCACTCATTCGGAAATCGGATTTTCTTTGACTACTGGTGTTGTAGCAATTTCCCGTGTTCCGGCATCTGCATAGCACCAGCGCTCTAAAAAAAAAACAAATACATAGAAGGAAGATGAACGAAAACTCGAACCGAACCAGCCGCCCACTTTCTGGAATAATTATTCCAGTGCGAAAAGATTCCGGGAACGACAGGATCTAATTGTTGGCAGTCATTAACAGGCGGACCAGGCGGGAGACAGCTGCGATAACATCGTTTAGGAAGAGTTATGGCGAAAGCGGGAAGTGCGTTAAATTAAATCAAAATTAATTAAGGAGGTGAACAAGCGCCATAATGGTCGGAAGATGCCATAATGGGTACAGAGGGTTTTGGTTATGGCGCCCGTGGGTATTTATCAGGCAAAATACTCCATTATGGTGTGCAAAATAAAAAGGACATTAAAGCAATTTCAACAAATTTTAAATGATATACCTAAAAATATTATCTGCGGTAGTAACACAATTTTTCATATTTAATTCGAATAAACTCTTATTAAAATGACCAAATTTTTCAAAAACATATTTGCTTCAGCAGAGTTATATATTATGACGATGGAATAAAACCTTGTTTTAACCAACTTAAAAAAAAGTCAGGGCTAAAAAAAATTCGACTGTATGTTTTGTATGTTTGTGTCTATGTTACGCGATATAGTCGCTGATTGTTAACCGAGTTCAATGATTCTTTTTTATTGAATAGGCTATCTCTCGAGAGTAGTCCCATTAAAATTTGAAGCAAATATTTCACCTTTAAGGGTGCGAAATTAGGGGATAAATCTCGTTTATTGAATTTCACCCACTTCGCGTTAACTAAGAATTGAAAATTAAAATAAATTATTAAACAAAAATAAAAGCCGACTTCAAAACCTTGCTAAAAAGTTAGTTTCTTTATTACTTTAAGGAAAAAAGCATTAAAGGACAATTTAAAAACTTATTGATACTTAAATATTTACAATATCTAATCAAATCAGCCAAGGCAGGTATACAGGGTGTTCAGAGGTGGGAGGTCAATATTGCAGGAGGTGAAAGGTCAGACCGAGACAAGCAAAAAATCGTATGGGTGGGGGGGGGGGGGGGGGGGGGGGCATCTCGCACCGTTTGGCAGTTACAGGGTGATTCGTAAATCTTGTATTTTTATCTTTTTTTCTACGCATCGCAGCGGCCCCAAACCGATCTCAAAAAATTACTATTTCGAAGCACTTTCCAAAACGGTCAACACCACTCCTCTATCCCCAACCCCTTGGCCACAATCCCCCCTGGAAGTTGAAAAAATTAACTTTTATTTCACGATTTTTCACCTTCCGCCCCACTTTTCTCCGAAATTCATTTTTTTTTTAAGTTGCCTATCTAATTACCTTTCCAAAAAGGTGCAACATGCCCAGGTAGAAAGGGGTTGCAAAAGTCCTGAAATTAAAACATCCTCACAGGTACCTAATTACTTTATTGCACCATAATGAAAAAAGTCGTTAAGTAAACAATTTTTATGACAGAGAGTTCGAAAATGTTTGTTTAGGAAACACAAGTAATACATTTTTATTTTTTCAGCAAAACAGTAATAAAATAATAAATGTAATCTCGTTAAATAGCGTTATTAGTTTATTATATCCAGTATTGACTCTTAAGTATCCTGACGCTCCGTTTCTAATACCTCCTATGAATTATGGTATAAAAATGGGTAAGTTTGAAAGGACATTGACCACAGTTGAAGAAGCAAGCGATAAAACCGGGTGTTTAATAGAAAAAATTAAGATAAAATGGCAGAATTCAGTGTTGACGAGTATGCCGATATAATTTACGTGTACGGTTTAGTAGAAGGAAATGATAGTGAGGCCGTACGAGAATACCAAAGGAGATTCCCGAATCGGCGGGTGCCCAAAAGAAGGGTATTTTCAAGGACTTTCAGAAGGTTAAAAGAAACCGGAAGTGTAACCGCCCCCAGAGCAGAAACGCGAGCAGGAAAATCGGCCGATTCAGCGGACCCCGATCAACAAATCCTCAACATCGTCAGGAACAGCCCTGTAATAAGCATCAGGCAGGTCGCACGAAGGTCAGGATTGTCTTCAGGGAGAGCTTGGACCGTTCTGAACCGAGAGGGACTACATCCATACCACCATATCCCGGTCCAAGCACTAGGGAAGGAGATTCCGAAGGACGATTGCAATTCTGCACTTGGCTGTTCGAGTCTGACATCGAAAACAGAAGGTTTCTAGACCGAATTCTGTGGACGGATGAATCGCAATTCACCCGGGATGGCATCACAAACTTCCACAACCTCCACACCTGGTCAGATGTGAACCCACATAGGACAAGGTGTCGGTCCTTCCAGCAAAGATTTAGTGTCTGGATTGACATCCTCGGCAACCAGTTGATAGAACCCTTCATCTTGCCCCAAGTGCTGAATAGTCAGCTATACTCGGACTTTTTGGAGAATACCCTTCCGGATCTGTTGGAGGACATCCCCCTGGCCACCAGAGGTGCAATTTATTTACAGCACGACGGAGCACCTGCGCATACTGGGAACATTGTTAGGGCAAGGTTGAATGAACATTACTCAGAGTGCTGGATTGGACGAGGTGAACCGATTCCTTGGCCTGCTAGGTCACCGGACCTTACTCCACTGGACTTTTTCTTATGGCGAATGATGAAAGATGAAGTTTACTCAAGACCAATCAACACCAGAGAAGAATTAGTTAACAGGATTGGGACTGCAGCCATGAAAATACGGGAGAGACTAGCTACCATAGACCTCAAACGTGAAATAAGACGAAGGCTACTTGCATGCATCGAAACTGGCGGAGAACATTTTGAACAGCTTTTGTAGGACAAACATTTTAATTGTAATTAGTTTTTAAGCGAACAAAATGTATTTTTTAGTTAACTTAAGTATAATTTCTTAAAAATTCGAATTGTCATGATGTTCTGTAAAAGGATTTTTGTAAATAAATTTTCGTAGTCTTTTCCTACCTGGGCATGTTGAACCTTTTTGGAAAGATAATTAGATAGGCAACTTAAAAAAAATAAAAAGTAGGTATGTTAATAATATGAATTTCGGAGAAAAGTGGGGCGAAAGGTGAAAAATCGTGAAATAAAAGTTAATTTTTTCAACTTCCAGGGGGGATTGTGGCCAAGGGGTTGGGGATAGGGGGTGGTGTTGACCGCTTTGGAAAGTGCTTCGAAATAGTAATTTTTTGAGATCGGTTTGGGGCCGCTGCGATGCGTAGAAAAAAAGATAAAAATACAAGAGCGGTTCCCATATAAGGAAAAATCCTTATTTACGAATCACCCTGTAACTGCCGAACGGTGCGAGATGCCCCCTCCCACCCATACGATTTTTTGCTTGTCTCGGTCTGACCTTTCACCTCCTGCAATATTGACCTCCCACCTCTGAACACCCTGTATAAACTCAAATTAATATAGGTTCAGGTTAAGTTTGCGGGATTGGCGTATGGAGATATTGAGGTAAAAAAAAGTTTGCATGCACCAGGTGGAAAAATTATTCAGGTTATTTTTTATGAGTCAAAAAGAAAAATGCAATTGAAGTTTCAATTACTGATGCCTGTAACTACTTTCAACGATCCAAATTGAACGTATGTAAACATATTTTTGAAAATGTATATTTTTAAAATGTGTCTAGAAAACAAAGGTATTTTAATAAAACAGAAAATTTCGAAATAAACAAAGTTATAGCAGCTTCACACGATTTTAAGGATTTGATTGCTAAGCGAGAGTCCAACAATGTAAAAAAATGCACTGAAAATATGTGCTGTTTTATATTTTCAATTCCTACGATCACCACCTTTTTTCCGTTTTTTGCTTTTATTTAAATTAATTAATTAGCAAAACGATAAGTTGCTTTCAAAATGTTTAAGTCCATCATGAGAACAATATCACCATATATTATGCTAAAAATATTTTTTATATATATGTTTTAACTTAAAAAAAAGCCCATTTCCAAATTACCGAGGTCAGATTTCATTGCAGTCATTTTTAAAATCAAAAGCAATCAAACAGGCAAATTTTTTTTAATTCATTCAAGTTCTAATTTTTACTTTAAACAGGTTGCAATTTATAAACTTGATGATACTAGAAACACTTTGAAGAAATAACACTTGTTCAAATTGAAAAATTGGACCGAATTGCAATGAAAAATTATATTTTTTAAACTCAAAAACTGCATGTAATATTATTAAATATAACGATTTTTTTAAAACATATCAAAATTCTTACAAACATCGCAAACATGAAATTTTGTTTTGCCAACCACCATACTTAAATTTTCATTGTAAGTAAGGTAAAACATGTGTTATAACATAAAATAATAATAGAAAAATGTACATACGTTTGACTGAATGATCTTCAATATTTTTAAAAACATACTTTATTTGGATATTACATTCTTCATTTCTTACAATTTATATTCCATCTAATAAACTTTCTGTATAACAGTCTGATGGTGTCTTAAACCATTTTTGATTTTATAATATTCGAAATATATACAGAAAAATATCATAACACAATAAAATTCGTGCACTGAATAAATATGTAGAGAATGCCTCTTTGATAACTTTTATTAGAAATTTTGTTCACAACGTTTTGTTATGATTCAACTCCTCATTGTCATATATTTCAATTTAACTGTCGAACTAAGGAAATATTGAACACTTAACTCGGAACGATACCATGGGGAAGTTAATGGTTACGAAACGACTTAGCAAACGGCGCATAAATTGCTGTTTGATTTCCTCAAGCGAAAAACGATCCTTCGGGAAATAAAGTCTTATTGGATTCCTTTCGCGAGAATGATAAACAGATTTGATTTGGAAAAGGTCCTCTTGGGAATGTTAACTACATTTTCGGAGGGGGGCGCGCGATACGTAGAAGAAGGAAAAATAAAAGTTTGTTAAGAAGGAGTCGGGCAACCGTAAAACCAATTGTTAATAAACTTAAGTTGAAAAATATTTGATTTGATTATAATGTCGGAAACGAGAGTACAACTCAGAATTCAGCAGTGTAAGTTTTATTGTGAGTGAAACTATCACTCTAATGATGGAAACTAAATCTTTTGTGATTTTTTTTTCAGATTTCATAGAACAATTTTGTTTTCTTATCTTCTTTAGATTTACGACGGTTTCTCTATCCATTCTCTGAAGTTCATTCATGTTATGGTATTAAATTGCTTAAAAATTTCAAAGATAAAAATCAAAATATTAAATCGAAAAACTTTCTGAAAGTGGTCTCTTAGGTTGTAAAATTTAAGTAGAAAAAGTTTTCGATAAATTGTCAAATTTTCCTCGAAACTTATTACATTATATAGCAACCATAAACACGAGAATAATTAATGTTGTAAAACAAAGGACGTTCAGGAAAACAACAACAACAACTCCGCGTTAATGAGCGTTCGATAATTTGCTTGAAGCGGTTAAGAAGTAATTATTATAAACATCGAAAATAAGGAAAATGGAATTGCAAACTCAGTGTTATACCAGTAATATTGAATGAACATTTATAAAACTTTTGATATTATATTTTTAAGACATTCAATTTTATTTAGTTATTAAAAGTATAATATTAGATGGTTGCATTAAAAGTCGCTGTATTTTGTGTTTTGTGAACGTTTATTTCTATGATAAAAATTCTTCATAATTTTTGAAATGCCTGTCTTCTAAATCATGCTGCATCGACCGAAACAGATGATAATCTGATGGATCCAGGTCTGGAGAATACGCTGGGTGGGGGAGGGTTTCCCATTCAAACTTCATCAGTTTTTGTTTGATCTTCAAAGCAGCATGAGGCCGAGCGTTATCATGAAGGAGAATCATTTTTCGTCGATTCGATGCAATTGATGGTCTGTTTTTTATCAAATTTGTGTGCAAGTCCTCTAACTGTTGTTCAGCGGTGATTGCATCATTTGGCTTTAACAACTCTTTCCATATCCCAACAAATGCAGATCATTGTCTTATTAGCGTGGATGTTTCGCTTTGGAGTAGATGTTGTCGGTTAGCCAGGATCAACCCACGAGTTTCTTCCTTTGGGATTCTGAAAATAGATCCATTTTTCATCTCCGGTCACAATACGTCATAAGAAACTCTTCTTTCTTTGCTTTGCAAGTAAGGAAATGCAGATGTTTAGCCGATTAGCAACAGCAATGTCGGTCAATCGATGTGGCAGCCATTTTCCTTCTTTTTGTTTCTTTCCAATGGCATGCAAACGTTGCGATACAGTTGATTTATCGACTCCAAGTTGTTGAGCTAATTCTCTAAGCGATTAGGCGGGATTATCGTCCAATAACGCTTTTAATTCCTCATCTTCAAATTTGTCATAAACATCACAATCACCGCTTTTAATCCTTCTAAACCAGTCTCTGTATACTGTTTCGGATGGAGCTGATTCCCCATAAGTTTCCGCGTGTAATCGGTGAGCTTCAACCGTAGGGGAGACCGGGGATAGTTGACCATAGGGGTAGGTTGACTAATTGTGAAAAACTCGACTAGTTCAAAAGTGTTGCATCATCCAACTAGGCGTGAGAAACCGTTACCTCCTCCCCCTCAGTCGTCTCGAATGCGGCATCGCGTACGCACGTAGTTCGGGAGAAGGAGCATAATATTGAAAAATAATACACTTAAGTAATTTTTTTCCTTGTTATATTATTTGTAATGACGCCTATATACTTGTTATTGTTCATTTGCAAATAATTTAAAATAAAAGTTTGATTGTTAATCTTTATGTTACATATCATTCTTTTTAATTTCGCTGCAGTTTTGAGGTTATGACACGTGTGTAAAAATTGCAAAGTGATCCGGGGCTGGTTGACTACCTAGTCCCATACAAAATGTGTAAATGGCAATCTATTGTTTGTTTAATGTAAATATTGCACCTCTGATTTAGAAGACTGGTTTCATAATCTGATCTCATAAACGATGTATCTATTCCTTTAAATCATATAATTATAATAATTATATCAGTTAAGACTGTTACCAAATAATTAAAATTAACGAAATTGTTATAGAATTGATAATTATTTGTTTGAATGAAGAAAATGTTATTTCAATTACTTCTTGTTATTTTAATTTTATATATCCGTAGATCTTGCACTATTTAATTTGTAGGTCAACTTACTCCCAGTGACAAGTCAACCTACCCCATGTCTGGGGTAGGTTGACTCAAATTTCATATTCCACCAGATCATGCTTGTACTCTATATTATAACTGATTGCGAGACTTTTGTCATTTGTTTTTATAGCTTAATAGTGTACCTATCAAATTTATTGGTTTTTACAATAATATACACTAAAACAAAAAACATATAAGCATCTAAACTGAAATTTGGTCAACCATCCCCGGTCTCCCCTACTCTTTTTCAAATCGAAATAATGCAGGAGTACACATCGGAAAAACATCTTTTCGCGATCTATTTTTCACTGTATGTTAAATATCACTTAAGGTACTATTACCGTCTAGAATGCTAAAAAATGACATATATTCAACAATTTTGTTTTCACTTTCTATATTATATATTGTTATCAAACTTTTTTTACAGTATTAAACAGTTCTTGAAGATTACGAAAAAATTTTTTAGTTTTATTTTCTATTAACTGTAAATTTAATATAGGGCGCTCAAATTTTCTTCTCAAAAAAACATTGCTGCATGGCGGACAGTTAATCTCTGGAACGGTAAGTCTGAAACATAAAATTCAAAAAGAGTTACAAAAAGGAAGTGCTCTTACGTGATAGTTTACCAGAAAAATTGAAAAATCATTAAAAATAAAAAAATGGCGGACATTTCAAAATTTTTTTCAAAAATCGCCCTTTTTTTCGACCTTTTTTCAGGCTCAAAAATTTCATATATTTTTTTTGTGGTCAAATTGTGGTAAACTATCACGCAGGATATAACAACGAACAGAATGCTTCAAAGTTTATTAAAATCGGCCCAGTAGATCCGGAGATTAACTGTCCGCCAGTTAAAAAAACCTAAACTCGAGAAAAACGCATTTAAAGTTTATTTAGAACATGGGAACAGCCGAGAGCGCGCTTCAATTGAGTCGTTATAACTCGGCACTGGCTTCGAATTTCGAATTAATATTTTAGACAGTTATTATTGAAGGTATAAAGAATCTAAAAATGTAAAAAAAAAAAAATTCATTTTTTGAAAATTCTAGACGGTAATAGTACCTTAATGAATATAAAAATGCCGACTGTCAACTGGATTTTATTAAAAAACCTTCAAGCTTCAAAAATGTACATGCCACAGTAATTATAGTTCAGTGGAAAAATTGCTACCCACATCTATATGTGAACAGCGGGAATTAATGGAACCACCTAATAGCAACTGGAAATCATTGTGGCAGCACCGGTGTTATTGAATTTAAGATATTTTATACTTGTAAATGAACAGTGTGCATTATGTGCCATGTAGGTTGGTCAAAAATGTTGAATTATAATACTTCATAACATTTTCTGTATTACATATTATGAATACACCAAAAAGCTTAATTGAAAATTAGAATACTTTCTAAATAGTAGTATTATTAGATTATCTATAAATATAGTAAAATACTCAAAATTTTAGAAATTAGAGAAAATTACTTTCTATTCTTATGGTCACAAATTTAAAATTGGAAATATTAAAAGGTATTAAGATATAATTAAAAAATTCGTCAGTTACGATGTTATTTTTATACTTCTTGAAATAAATTTGATGAAATAATTCGAAAAAGCATACATTTAAAATGCGTTTAATAAATCCAAAATATCCTATTTTATATTGTAGATGTAGATATAGAAATAAGCTTTATTCATCAAGAGTATTAGAAATTTAGTTCTAGATTTTTAATTATGTAATACTTTTAATCTTGTATACTCCAATCGAATTAAGGTTAAGATTTTCATGCGCAGGAATGTACACAGATTTTGTTCGTAACCCAAAATCTCCTTAACCCAGATATTTATCTTAATAAATTAAAGAACAAAAGAATAGTTTGAAGATAATCTAACAAAGCAATGTGACTGTACAAAGATTGAAATGAACGACAAAAGTTTAAATTATACTTGCAAAATTAATAAATTCTTTCTTCTGATTACAGAACAGACACAAAACTTTAAAAGTCCTTTTTATATTTTCTTTGACAAAAGTTTTCTCCTAAAGAAAATTCTTATTACATTAGCAAAAACAGGAATTTCAATTTTCCATACCCAAAATCGCTAACCTCGTGATTAATCTGGATTTGTTTTTTCGGTATATCGAGCTATATTATATTTAAAGTTGTTCTTTCAAATATTCTTTAATTCTATGTAAATTCCCTAAAACTGCTTAAAGTAGGAATTAACATTTATTTTGCTATTATTTATAATCGCTTTCTTGATTTTCAATTTAAAAATATATTCATATCTCAATCTGTTCTTGAATGAAAATAAAAATGTAAAAAATTACATAATTTAGAAAGCGTTCTTACTTCCTAGGGGTTTTACCAATGGTGAATCCCAATTTCCTTAAAAGCACTATTATAAATTGCATCTTACTGCCAGATGTGAAAAACCTGCGAGAAAATATCACAAAAATTTATTCTCGTCAGCAGATAAGCAGCAGGCGGAAAAATTATCTTATCGCTTGGGTGATTTTTTCGAATTAAATTAAAAGGTCAGCGGTTGAGATTTTAAGTATTATTGAAATTCAATTCAGATTGAGTAATTTTCATAAACGCAATTATTCAGTGCCAGCAAACTGATTCTTGTTGATGCCCAACCATATGCAGCATGGAAATTGCCAAAATGTTGGCATTCAGGTTGTTAGGGGTTCATTTAGTTATTCTACAAGTGCCAGTCGAATCGATTTTAGATAGGTAAGGGCTGGGAATTAAATGGGAATATTAGAATGCCCTGAGCTTTCACAAATAATTGCAGACCAATTCGTGTGGTCTTTAATCAAGGTCAATTAAGCCATCCATGCGAACGTGTTTCCCAGCACAAATTGTGGAGAGAACGTTTCAAACTGCAGCAAGGTTGCAAAATTTGTTGCAAGCTTTAATAATTAATTTGAGCAGCTCTAGGTATATGATGGATCTAGAACAGCTGCAGGACCTTCTTTACGGATCATTGAACTGGAATAAAATTAACCTCCCTGAGGCCTAAATCTTTCGATGTATCCAGCGGTTTGTGGCTAGTGTTAATATAATTAAAACCGGTCTCGATCGTGTTTCCATTCATTAATCTTTCGCCCCTAGCTGCTTAAATATCCCAGTGATAAATAATTCAATTTTATTTACACATTTGCCCTCAAGGGATTGTAATATCGAATTGTGACTTGAATGTCTTTTACTAGACAGTTTTCGATTAAACGTGTTATAAATGTACATATGTCTACATGTGTTTGTTGTTATCCAGAATTAAAAATATATCCATATACGAATAAATAATATGCCATAATAAAATTTTTTGTAATTATCTTGTTATATTTATTTATTATACAACAAAAGTTCCGACAAAGTGATATCGATAAACAGATTTTTTTTATGGCCTTTAAGTAATTAACAACATTTTGAGTGGAATATTCAAAGCACTGACCTATACTCAACATTAATACGTATTTATCTACACAATTACAGCCCAATAACAGTCCAAAATCTCATAAACTTTGCCATTCATTGTCGTTTATTTGTTTTGATTTAAAGTTTCTCGCAAATAAATTAACAACTTCAGTGGTAAAGACTGCATAAACGGAATTGTTTAATTTGTAATCGCACGAATGGTTTACTTAAGTTAAAATATTTAAAAGGCAATTGAAGAAGAATAAAATAAATATATTTCGAATTAATTACAAATTTAAATTCCATTATATCCACCACGAAAATTTAATCAAGTCGATCCCAAATTTTATCGCATTCCATTTAATCGGACCAAATGACTCTTTGGTTGTAACTGATGGTCAGGAAGAAGTACAAATAATATCTGCTAGGTCGTTTCGTAAATTTCCGCCAACTGGCAAATTTCGGTTGTTTGATGAATCCTTTCTCTACTTAATGTAAAAGAGATTTTAATCTATTCCGGAATTTTATAACTTAATTAAATTGAGACTTTTGCTGAGTATTATGGAGGCAAACAATCAACGTTCAAGTCCCTGATTGTGTAATTATTTTCATAAATATTTATTTATATTTTTTAACCCTTTGAGCGTTGAGTTGTGCAACGTTAAGCGTGTGGTGTGGGTAGCGTACCTACTATAATAAATCACACTACTTACTATGTTTCTTTTTTTATATATCTCTCAAGTATCGTTGATATGTCATATATACATTCATATCTCATGGGGAACGATTTTGCCGAACGCATATATGGGTTCATAGTGCTCAAAGGGTTAATAATATTGGTATATGGTATATGATTTCCATCACAAAAGCATATATAAAATATTTAAAACTGATCTTTTCCATGAATCTGTAATGCCGGGATTCGTGATTGGATTTTTCTTATTCAAATAAAGCTTTGAACGTCTGTAGAGGTTTTGCAATAAAGATTGAATTTCTGTTAATATCAAGGTTCATAAAATCGACGAGTTAAAGGGCTCTCTGAATGGCAAAAACGTAATCTGAATGGATTTCAGATTTTCCAGTTTCAGAATGACTTCCGCTTAAAATTTGGTTAAGCTTTATCTTTTAGTTTTTAGTACTTATTCATTTAATTCATCTTTTGAGATATCTTAAGAATTGGTCGATGGAAGTTTTAATTGTGCCAAGGTATCATAATCACCATTTTTTTAATTGGAAGCCTGCTTTTGTCGAATTTTAAAAAGTACGACATTCTTACAATAGCGAGATTTTTGTTTGCAGGATTTGCGATAGTTTACTCTAATCGAAAAGAGAGATCATACAATTTTTCAGTAGTGTTATGGGTACGATATAAAATCAATTATGAATTATGTACACTAATGAATACACGTTTCGATTATGTATTTGTTCCATTTTTGATATAAAAATATTATCTTATGTGAAGTTGTAACAATATATGTATATATAGTATTCGTACATATAGTATTAATATTAATATATTTTTTCACGAAAAAAAATTCCTATTGATTTTCATTATTCTTTGGGTGGAATCCTCTTAACAAATGTAGATCACATTACGAATACTAAATATATAATAAATAAATAAATAAATAATAGTATTATGTTATTCAAAATACTAAAATAATCAATCATAGAATTTTTTGTTATCTCTGATAACGTTATGTTTTTAATAAAATTATTTCGTTATTGCGGAAAACGCAAAAACCATATCAATTCGTGTAACAAATATAGTAAAAAACATTAAACATGGTAAAATTTTAAATAGTATAGTATCCAAAAAAAAACAGAAAGGTGAACTAAAATTATACGAAATACGATTGACATCGTATTTTGCGGGTAATATTACAGGAAACTAACCTTAATAAAACATATAACATTTAAAATTCAGAAAACAGGATTAATATTACTTACATACCAAAAAAGTTAAAAACGCAACACTTCGAATCAGTATTACAATTATTGTAATTTGTGAGGAGACCTACAAATGAAAATATATTTTTATTGTTTATAGAAAATAAAAATTATCTTCATAAAATGATGTTTAATATTATGTTAATTCAAATATATATTTTTTTAAAAATTTTTCGTTTTTCCTTAAGTTTTGAATGTTTCTCATTGTTATTTGAGTTTGAAATACTAAAAACATAAGATTTTAAGGGGTTACATGGGTCTTAAATGTATAAAAAAAAACGACTTCTTTAAAAAATTTTATTTCAAAAACGAAAAATCTTTTTTATTTAAAATTTAAACATATGAAAGTAAAGTACTTAAGGTACTTGTAAAAAAAATTTTCAGCCAAAAATATTGAAAATTTTCCATTTTCCAGCCGTTTTTCGCCGTCAACCTTTTTTTTTTGCGGTGGACATGATATTTCGGTGTGGATTCATCTGAAATCAAAAATTCAAAAATTTTCTTATAGTTTATGCCCTTGGCTCGTGATTGAACGAAGGAATTTTCATTCGGTCAAGTCGTTCTTGTTTTATACGAAAAAGACCTTTTAAAAATGATGAGAATCGGAAAAACGCATAAAAATTTGAGACGAAAATTGATTCAAACTCATGTCAAAATGTCAAATTTCATTTTTTTTTTCAATTCCTTCGTTCAATCACGAGCCAAGGGCATAAACTACAAGAAAATTTTTGAATTTTTGATTTCAGATGAATCCACACCGAAATATGTCCACCGCAAAAAAAAAAGTTTGAAGGCGAAAAACGGCTGGAAAATGGAAAATTTTCAATATTTTTGGCTGAAAATTTTTTTGCAAGTACTTTAAGTACTTTACTTTCATATGTTTAAAATTTAAATAAAAAAGATTTTTCGTTTTTGAAATAAAATTTTTTAAAGAAGTCGTTTTTTTTATACCTTTAAGACCCATGTAACCCCTTAAACGATTTTGTAATTCACAGGGTCGCTAGTGGTTGACTGTTGTGCAAAAACATCAAATATTTTAAAATTTTAATTTATGAATGATTTCGTTCTTTAATCCAAATAAACGTAGGTTTCAGTCATTTGCCACTTCATACATCGGTAACCTCAGATTTGACCTTGATCTCGGTCTTCAACGTTAAGCCGAATTTTTTAAATTGTAACCCCTACTTTTTCTGATATGACCTTCAGAGTCCAAATTTTTAAAGTGGTCAAGGTCATAATTGAACATAAAATTTCCTGCTCTTTTAATTTCCGGGGTCAAAAGTAGGGGTTGCAGTTTAAAAAAATCGGCTTGACCTTGAACTGACCTTGAATACCTAGGTCAAGGTCAAATCTAAGGTCACCGTTTAATTGCAAGGGAATAATCCTACAACCTTTGTCTAAGTCATTTTTCTCTGTGATGCCTACTTTTCAAGTTATTCTGCCGTCCCTGTACTTAATCGACACGCTATATACATATAGTAAAAGGGTGAATTTTGGGTGCGTTTTTCTTCGCTACTACTGGGTATTGGACAGAAATATTTTATGGCTAGTATACCGACATGAAATACTACTACTAGGTAAAATTTCATTCAAATGCGTTCCGCCAAGGTCGTGTCCCCTCCTTGTAAGATTGGAAAGAACTTTTACGCTGTAGTAGAGCAGAATACTAGAGCCCTACTTAAAATTAATTCCCTAGACGTTACGAGCTGCAATATAAGAAACTTATAGCTTTCCACCATACTGTGGGTGAATGCTTGATCATTTCATTTAAAAAACCCACCGAAATTAAGAAGAGAAAAAAATTATACTATATATCCGACTGGCTGCAAACTCATTTATTCGCTAGTCGGAGAATCGGCAATTTTTTTAGAGAAAAATTGAAACGATGGCCGGGTAAGAGTAAGGCTCCGCACAAAGTGGATTTACATCAGTCGGACATTGCCGGGTTAGGGCGGGGGTGACTAGCGGCGGAGCGGAGACCTTCTCGAGGGTCTTCCCGATGCCGTTCATCGGATGTCGCTTATCAGAGCTTGAATTAATTAGACTTTTCCTGAAGTGCAAACCTAGGAAAAAAGGGGCGGTTTCAGAGCGACACGGCGGCAATGGCGGCGGCGGGAATGGATGTCATCTCGTTTAGCGACAATGGCGGAGTCAGCGTTTATTTTTCAGCCTGACTTATCACGGCTAAATAGCGCAGGGATTCATTTAATTTGCATCGCATTCGCTTACGTCGCTCTAAATTTTGCTCCTCCGTAGAGGTGCGAAGCGGTCTCAGCGGGGAGTCAGTTCCTACGCGCGCCTTACAAGCAATTACAAATTGTGGCGTACCTTCTTCGGTGAATTTTATTAGTGCTTCCCGCAAACCCGATAATTAATTAAAACTACGTCCGAACTGAAGGGGATTAGATTCTTGTGCCGCAATGAAATTTCACACTCAATTCACTTGTGGCGGCCCCACAGCCCCCCCAGCCACGGACAAGACATCCTGTGGGACGTGGGTGAGTCCGGGGTGGAAGTTTGGGTCGTCGGGTTCTTTGCTTCCGTTCCACAAACTGAGCTGCGGCTGGAATTCAAAGTATCCCAAGGATAAGAAGACACACTACCCTCTTGTGCACGAGCACACAAAATCGCATAAATCCTCCGGGCAGAGATTAAATCTTTCAAACAAGCCAACTGCCTCCGGCGGGATATTAATTTTGTAAAATGTTTACCTGCTGCCCTGTTGACTGGCGAACAAATTAGCAGCACATTACCAGCGTAAGACCGGCCAGAGACCGTGTCTATTGACTTTTTCGGAACGCCCTCACTCATGATTCAATTTATCAATTTGTGAAAATAAAGATGTTTGCATTGATGCTTACGAATTGTGTTTGCTACCGGTCAACCATTCTATTCTTGGGTTTTCTGATTTGTTGCGAGGAAATTACTCCTTATTGGGGAAAATTTAAGGACTAACCACGAAAACATGGTGGTCTGAAATCGAAAAAATAGAGAATGAGAAAGGACGTGATGTATAGAGCAATTTGTTCTAGACTTCGAGTGATTTAAGCATTAAAGCTGAATTCGAAAAAATAAATAAATTAATTACGATTTATAAAAAGCAAAATAGTGAAAATACCCCTTTGTTCGTTTGTCTGTACGCAAAATCTGCTAGACGGATTTTTAAAGAAATTTCAGTGTTGAACTTGAAGTTCCTCGTTAATATCTACAGCATTATCATATCATTGTGCTACGAGGTAAAACGTTGAGGTAAAAGGTAAAATCGATACACTGAGGGAAAAAATATCTTAGGCCATCAACCCATCGTAACTATAAAAAGCTCTGTTAATGACTTTGACACGAAGACCTTTCGCTTTAATTTAAGAACGAAAATCTTAACTAATTCTTTAATTTTTGGTTTAAGCTCGTTGTTTCTTGAAACAAGATTGATGATAATACTCTAAATAAATAATAAAAAGACTTTCTTAAGTTAAATGTTAGACTTTTGAAATTGTCATGTTCTTTACAATTACCAATATGAGTAACTACCATAATTTTAATTTGTTTTTAATTACTATTACTAATTCTGCTTCAATTATTTTTCATTTTTATTAATTACTAATGAAACTTGCATTACCATTACCCATTGAAATTTAAATTGTAATAAAGAAATTTTAATTGTGCAATAATATTCTAGTTCCGACTAGTTTTCTCTGCTTTGAAATTTCTTGCTTTTCTTTTGCTTGTTTTCCTAATATTGCCGCATGAATTTTGTATGCTAAAGATCCTATCTATCTTTGTACACAAATGAAATAAATTATTATTATCATTATTTTACAAAATGAAGACAAAATCAGAAGTATTGTGACTTAGTTTAATTAAATATTTTACATATAGTACATAGATGCTTATACATTTATTTTTCTTTGAAGCATTCGTGAATTTGACAAATATTTAGAAAATTTTGTTGTTAAGTCCGGCAGGCAGTACCTACTTGAAAGAAAAATAATTTTCCTGCTGCAGAAACTGTGTCTTTTATTTATTTATTAGTTAATTAAGATAATAGAAAATTTACAACAAGAATTCATAAAATAGGTACAGACATTAGAATCGAAGTTCTTTACAGTCTGGGATTTAATTGGATGTTGAGTGAGAAGTAGTAATATATTTGATTTGTAATTTGAAGGGAAAATTACGCTATGGAGGAATAATAAAAAACCCTTCCTAAATGTGTCTTTTATGTTGTTATTATCAGGCTCGTAGCCAGAATTTTTTTTCGGTGGAGTTCTCAAAGTAAATAGTGGGAAGAGAGGTAATTTACATTTTTGAAATAAATTGACAATTTGTTTAAATAACGTTAAAATATTAATTTAAAATAAAGTTTAATTTCTACATTTTCAATGTATATTTAATTAAATATTTTTAAAAATATCCATACTACTAACTCTTATTAAAAAAAATACAAAATAAAAGCTCTAAGTTTTTAAAACTCTTAATTTTTTGAAAAAGAAAACGATTTCACAAAAGAAAATCTAGTTTTCGTATTTTCGCAGCGACAGAAAGAGTAAGAAATATTTTAAAAATACATATATTTGAACTTCTTCAGTTACCAGTTACAATCAGTAAATCAATAAGTGCTAAAGGTGTTTGTTGATCGCATCTAAAATGTACTATTTATAATATTCCACTACTCTCAAATTGAGTAAAGGCGCTAATATTTATTGCCTAGTTAATGTTATTGTTAATGAATTTTGTGATGAGGTATCTGAAGTATTCTATTTTTTTTATTCCGAGGGCAATTTTCTCATACATAAATTCTTTTTTGTAGGACATAGTGCTTTTTTTAAAAGACTCTTGAAAAGGTAAATGCTACCTATTTTTGTGGTATGAGAAAAACATCACTGATTATTTTTAAAAATAAAATCGAAATTATACTAATTGTATGTATCGTATATAAAAGAGAAAAAATTTACAATTATTACCTTTCGTATATACAAAAATATACGTATATAGAATTATATTTTAAAAAATTAAAAATGTAAATAAAACTCAACTCAACTGAATGCAACTGAATATGTCGAACAGTTGCACATATTTTCATTAAAATAAATTATTTAATTTTATTAAATTAAAAAATTGCAATAAAAAATGATTTGTCTAAGATACAAACATTTCTTTAAATTTTCATTATTGTCAAAGAAAAAGAAGAGGGGAAGTTTTACTCATCTGACTGTTCAACCCCTGTTCTATTCTTGAAAAATCATGTAAATTTTTAGTTAAGTTTAAAAATTTCGGAGGGGTTACATTTTAAATGATACTTAATTAAATTTGAAATACAATAGTACTCGCTTACATTGCTAGTGGTACTATATGTATGTATGTATAAAATCAAAAGAAAGAAATGTGACAATTATATATTTCTTTACCAAATTAAATATTTAAAATGTTTAAATATAATCCAGTTCTATTTTACTAAAAACAACGTTTTATTTGCAACATAACTTTTTTCCATTATTAATTAAATTAACACAGGAAAGTGGGGTAATTAATTAATCAATCTTCTTAATATAATATGTACAGAGATCTTATCCCTATATATATATAAAAATGAAAGTTCGTTTGTTTGTTTGTTTGTTTGTTGCTCAATCACGCCTAAACGCTTGCATCGATATTTTTCATTTTTTGTCTGAAGGTAGTACATATTCCGATTTAACATATACTTAGGCTAATTTTTTTTCGGATAATACGTAGGGTTTCAAGATGGCGGCTTAAAATTTTAAATTTGAAGCGATTTTCATGAAAATTGGTACATAGGGGTTTTGCGGGATGCGGATTTCAAATCCGCTGTCCAAATTTAGAAATTCAAGATGGCGGATCCAATATGGCGACCAAGATTTCCTGATTTCAACGGATTTTAATGAAAATTAGTAGAATGATTGTTTTGAGGTCACTGATTTTGAATATTACCAACATTTAGAAATCCAAGATGGCGGATCCAAAATGGCGACCATATTTCTTGATTTCAACAGATTTTAATGAAAATTAGTACAATAATTATCTTGAGGTCACTGATTTTGAATTTTATCAAAATTTACAAATCCAAGATTGCGGACCCAATATGGCGACCAATATTTCTCGATTTCAACGGATTTTAATGAAAATTAGTACAATGAATATCTTGAGGTCACTGATTTTGAATGTTATCAAAATTTACAAATCCAAGATGGCGGAACCAATATGGCGACCAATATTTCTCGATTTCAGCAGATTTTAATGAAAATTAGTACAATGGTTATATTGAGGTCACTGATTTTGAATGTTATAAAAATTTACAAATCCAAGATGGCGGACCCAATATGGCGACCAATATTTCTCGCATTCAACGGATTTTAATGAAAATTAGTACAATGAATTATCTTGAGGTCACTGATTTTAAATGTTATCAAAATTTATAAATCCAAGATGGCGAACCCCATATGGCGACCAATATTTCTCGATTTCAGCGGATATTAATGAAAATTAGTACAATGGTTATCTTGAGGTTACTGATTTTAAATGTTATCAAAATTTACAAACCCAAGATGGCGGACCCAACATGGTAAGCAAGATTTCTCAGTTTCAACGGATTTTAATGAAAATTGGTACAACGATTATTCTGAGGCCACTAATTTTGAATATTAGCAAAATTTCCAAATCCAACATGGCGGATCCAACATGGCGACCAGAGTGTCTCTATTTCAACGGATTTTAATGAAAATTGGTACAATGATTATTCTGAGGATACAAGTTCCGAATATTCTCAAAAGTTGTAAATCCAAGATGGCGGATCCAATATGGCAACCGAATGTCTCGATTTCAACGGATTTTAATTAAAATTAGTACAATGACTATTCCGGAGCCACTAATTTCGAATATTATCAACATTTCCATATCCAACATGGCGACCAAAATTTCTCGATTTCAACGGATTGTAATGGGAATTAGTACAGTAATTATTCTGAGACCACTTATTTTGTACATTATCAAAATTTTTAAATGCAAGATGGCGGACCCAACATGGCGTTCAGAATGTCTCGATTTCGACGGATTTTAATGAAAATTGGTGGAATGATTATTCTGAAGCTATAAATTTCGAATATTATCAAAATTTATAAATCCAAGATGGCGGGTCCAATATGAGACCAAATTTCTTAATTTCAACGGATTTTACTGAAAATTAGTACAATGATTATTCTGAGGCCACTAATTTCGAATATTAGCAAAATTTCCAAACTCAAGATGGCGGATCCAATATGGCGACGAAAATTTCTCGATTTCAACGGATTCGATTGGTACAATGATTATTTTAAGGCCACTAATTTTGAATATAATTAAGATTTGGAAATTCAAGATAGCGGATCCATAAAGGGGTTTTCGGGTTGAAACAATTTCTAGGATATAACAAACTGGAACATTTGAGAAGTGTTTAATTAGTAAGTATTTATCCAACGCCGGGTGAAACCAGGTAACCCAGCTAGTTATAAATAAATCTTCGAAAAGTTCCATCAAATTGACTGGTTCCCAATTTTCTTCATTGACATATTTATATTTATTGATGTTATCTTTTAAGATTTATGTTGAAGCTTATAAAGTTTAATGATGCAAAATATTGAAAAATTTTTCTCATTTATAATTAGTAATTCAAATTTGAAAGCGTATTACATCCAGTGCAGAATATTATTAAAATTACAATCGTGCGTTCTAGTGTTAATTTTAATAGAATTACTCTTAAAATAAGAATTTTGGCATTTTTCTTGAGCCATCATTGAGTGTACGAATAAATAAATTTATAAGATAAAAATGTATGTAATTTTAAAAATTTTAATATAACTACTTTACTTTACTAGTAGTTTTTATAATAATAATACAATAGAATTTGTTTCTTTATAATTCGAGAGCTACATTTATGCATCAATTCAAACAAGTTGAATAATTAGTTATTACAAAAAATTAATTTAATAAATTGTAACTTTGAGCATAAAGATTAACTAAAATCTAATATGTGGATATTTTGGTTTTTTTTTTTTTTTTTTTTTTTTTTTAAGTAAGTTATATACATATGGAAATTTTATAACTTACTATCCTGTCCAACAGTTATTTTAACATACACCTTGTGAGACTCAGTAATGTGGCTTTTAATTAAAAAAAATTTCAAAAAGTATTCGATTATTATATATCACAAGCTTGAAAAAATTGTCAAAGGTTAAAAATTTATAAATTGCTTATTAGTTTTGAAATTTTACTCTTTTGCATATTTTCATTGGTTATTTCGTATTTAAAACTTATATTTTATACAGCATTTAATTCTTGTGCATAGAGAACAAAACCATAATTCGAAGTATGCTTAAAATGTATTTTTCACCTAGTAGTAGAGACGAGAAAATTAACTGAAAAGTTACCCGCTTATTTATCGAAAAAATGTTTTTTGCGTATAACAATGAACACTTGATTTTTGAAAGGTGCTATAAAATGGAACAATGTTCTTTAAAATGCTTGAGATTTATTAGGGACACAATTTTTGATCTATAATATAATATATTGAAGAATTTCCTATGTAATATTGAAATTCCATGCCTCATGAATATCATCATGTCCCTATACAACAGGTACGGCACCTTCTGTCGTGAATGAATACACTCAATATTTTATTGAATCTCGATATTTTCGGAATGAATAATAAATTCCATTGAATTTCGCTGGAAAGGCGGATACAAAGGACAAAGACGGTACGTAATTGAGTCGTTCATTGAGTTTGCCTTAAATTCAACAATGTTTCCGTATCAGAATTGAATTTAAAATGCTGCTCAACTCACTGCGTTCGAATAAGATCCTTGAAGTATGGGTAAATGCCATGGTATGTATACATCAAAAGTAAACACTACAAAATTAGTGGAATCCTTCAATCAGAGCCGATTAGTACAAATCCCCAATGGCGATGAATAATGCAAGGAAACATAAAATTTCCATTTATGACGTGAATGGGCGCAGATTGAATTTGCATAGTGCCGAGCCGGGGCTTATTCCTCACACATATGGCTTGACAGAAAGGCACTTTGCATTTTAAAACCCTTTGAAGACTCCCACTTGGAAAACCAATTTTAAACCGTGCGAGCAAACTTACTTATTGTTAGTTACCGACCATGCCGGAGCATAGTTCGTAATTCGAAAGCCTAGGTTATGTTCTGTACTACAACTACTACTATATAATATATGTATTTGCATGTCTAGTGCAAGAGTCGGCAGGGATGGCCCTCTGAAAGGCATTCAATAAACAAGGTGGAAGCCATGCAAATCTAATTTCCCATGGAGGTCTGTGAATTTGCATTTCCTTCTCTGCGATGACGTTCAGGCCTATTCTATGGGAAATGCATTAAGTGTGGCTGAATGCAAAATGTTTTCAGGTTGTGCTCCAGAGTAAAAATATCCCTGGCTGGTGGATGGGCGGGATCGAGGAGGACTCAAGTTCTCGGGAAACCAGACGTTATGGGAATCAAAAGGACCTCCAAACTTTTGTTCGCTCCGCTGAGGCTTTTGATGGCCTCTGTGAGTGAGTATCTTCAGTGCAATTTGCTTTTTTTCATATTACTTTCGGCTTTTTGTAAGTACAGCGCTTTTAAGGTATTTTTAGGGATTTTTATGCTTTCTAAAGGTAATTAAGGTGTTGTTTTCCGTGTGACTCCTGTAGAATGAAATAGCTCCATGGGAGAGGTATGGCGTAGCTTTTAAAGGAACATTAATTTTAATTTGCTTGCTTTGAGTGAATAAAGAACGGCGCCATGACTCGTTTGAAAACTTTAGCAACCTGAGAGTACATACTATATTTACACGGAATATGTATATTGTATATACTTAAACACATACACTAATTTCAACTTTTTTTAGCTTTGGGTAATATTGTCTCACGCTACGAAAGTAAAGCAATTTTACTGAACCCCTTTGATTAACTATTAAATGTAAAATTAATACTAGAACAACTAAACCGTAAATTTAATGTGTTTTGAACTTATTACACAATTTGCTCTAATTTATATGAAATTTCATTTAATGTACAGGTAACCCCCGTATAACACGGTAGTTACGTTCCAAAAAATTGCCGTGTTATGCGAATCCGTGTTATACGAAACAAAGGACTGATACGAAAAGAGGGGTTAGGTTCCAAAAATTAAAAAAACATGCTATTATATTTTCATAATAAAGATAAATATCTTTATTAAAATTTTCTTAAGAAGTAATACATATTAATATGAGTTAAACAATGTTTTCTTGGTCATCACTAAGCACTATTAAACGCGGGCGTTTTCTTTTTGGCAAGATATCCTCATCCTCTGAGCATTTTTCTGTATTATCTTCAGATCCATGCTCTACCTTTTGCAAAAAATCTGTTATTTTAGGTTGCTCGCTTTTAGTTAAAAGATCTTTATAAATTTCCTTATATGGTGCTAAGCACTAATGAAGTTCTCTTTTAAACTTTGTGCTCCTTTCATTTGAAGGATCTTCATTTAAGAAATATGACTCTAACTGTTCGGCTAAGCCTAGGCCTTTTTTTATGCTTTGTAGAGTAAACTTTTTAACTTCTTCGTCTTCACCTATGTTATCATCCTCTGAGTTATCATGGATTCCTGATATCATTTCTACCAAACCTGCTTCATTAATTTCTTCTTCCACCAGTAATTCTTGGATATCGTGTGCAGTCATATCGTCAAAACCTTCCCCTCCGTGTTATACGGGGATGGTCCCAATTTTCGAACCGTATTAGAGTGAATCCGTGCTATAGAAGTGCCGTGTTATACGGGGATGGTCCCAATTCCCGAATCGTGTTAGAGTGAATCCGTGCTATAGAAGTGCCGTGTTATACGGGGGTTACCTGTATTATGCAATATAACACTTACAAGGAGACGGCACGACCGTTGGGTCGGGGACTTGCCCGAATTTTTTTCTGGTGAAAGAGGACCCCTAGCACCTCACGTGGTTAAAGCAGTAAGACGCACTACTCGGAAAATTCAGAGAAAAATCGATTCAAAGTTTCCTAGGCACCTTATGAATTACAAATGTCAAGCGGTTGTCGAGCCGCTGTCTAGTCTAGACGGTTAATGCTCGGTCTTATGTGCCGGAAGTTTCGCATTTGATTCCTCCTTCGGAGCTTTTTTTTTTGTCTGCAATAGTGCGCCTCTTGAAGGGTTAATAGATAATGCATGGAACACTCAGTAAAATACACAAACTTATTCGTTAACTTAATCCGTTTATTAAAGTTGTATTTTCAATAACCTACAACCAAGTAAACCCAAAAAATTCACTTACCCTCCGATTTGTGATAAAAGTTAAGAGATCTTAGCCCATGTCTGGACCAGCAAGATTTCCTAGCTTACCAGATGTTCTGTCGATAAAATGTCTAGTGGAGGCTGCATATGGCATATTATATGCCGCATATACCAGATTTTCGTGTAAAATAGAAATTACAAGCCAGTTTTGTTTCCATCACAGGTACTAGAAATCTGACACATACACATCCATTCTTAACTCTTCCATTTCTAATAACTCGAGATTTTCTACCGCACGATTTATTATATTTTGTGAATTATTTTGTAAATATGAACTCCTTCTGTATTAAAGTGATTTCTATAAAAATTACGAGATGAAGAGGTCTTCACTTTTATGTGGAATAGTGGGGTTACACAATATTGATAAAATATTTAATCCCAAGTACCTTGATCGTTTTTTGTAAATATCACAACTCCAATATAATTTCATGCCAGACGGCATACACAGAGTAATGACCGAAAAAAAACCTGAAATTTCTCACACAAAACCACCGAAATGGAAATTTAGCCCACGATACAGATGAATTAAATCTAAATTAAAAACACAAAAACTCCATTCAGAAACATATTTGCAACTAACCATTTTTTAATAGAACCTGGGCTCCGGACATGTTGTACATGATACTATAGGTTTTTTAATTTGAAGCAAATCTCTTCCGAGAAATTTTCTGTGAAAATTTTAGCCTTCTGGGAAAATTGAATTTTATGCAATTTTTTGGGTAAGTAAATTCGTTTACATTTTTCCGCTCCCACCTGATCACATCGGCTTATTTTCCGCTTGACCCAACAAATTTGTTATTTCGTGCTCGCTCAATTTATAACTACAAAGCCTAGAGCTGGCAATTTCATTTGAAAACAATTTTTCCATATTAGTTGAATTGGGCTTATGCAAAAATAATTTAATTGGGTGTATATATTTCTCAAAAAAGCTTGTTTTTAATGTTGTTGAAATTTAGGGTTAATTTACCACATTATGAACCAAGGCAATATAAATAAAATAAACTAATACGCTTCACTTTTCAATTTCTATAAAAAATCGACAATAACCGAACAAAATATTATTTACACAAATGTGAGATTTCTGTTTTTGCTCTCTTTCAAATGTACTTTGAAGGAACCATTAGTTATACAATAACATAAAGGGTATTAATAAAATATTTTATGCGTATACATTAGGGTGCTTTTTTTTCGCGACTATTCTTTTTTTTTTCAATCCCACCTCGAAATCTTGTGGCAAATACCTAAACAAAAATTCCCTGAAAATTGGAGCCCTTAATATTAATATTAAGTACTAGACCAAGGCGAATAAAGATTTCCCATATAAAATACAAGTAAACTTTGATTATTTTTCTTCAAAACTCTACAGCTCAGAGGCATTTTATAGTATAATCTTGGTCAATGGCACGGTTTCTTCAGAATTCAATGCTCTAAAAAAGTGCCATTGCGGCGTAACCCTAACTCCCACCAGCGAGGTAGTACGGGTCACTAACCCTATTTTTTCATGAAATTCTCGTTTTTTTGTCCCTATCTTGTAAATAACAAGAGCTACAGAAAAAATGTGAATGACAAACTTGTAGGAAATTCAATTTCCTCCAAAAAGTTCTAGAACGCCAAATCGCTAACAGCGATATTTCTTGAGATATTGGGTTTTGAAGTTGAGATAGTGTTTCTACAATTTTGCTCAATAATCCATGAAAATTCCACACTACCTCAACTTCAAATCCCAATATCTCAAGAAATATCAATGTTAGGGATTTGGTGCTCACAACTTTTTTGTAGGAAATTGAATTTCCTACAAGTTGGTCATATTCACTTTTTCTGTACCTCTTTTTGTTTACGAGATAGGGGTATAAAGCGAGAATTTCATGGAAAAATTGGGGTTAGTGACCCGTACTACCTCGCTGGTGGGAGTTAGGGTTACACCGCAATAGAGACTTTTGTAGAGCATTGAATTCTGAAGAAACCCTGCCATTGACCAAGATTATACTATAAAATATCTCTGAGCTGTAGAATTTTCAAGAAAAATAATCAAAGTTTACGTGTATATTTTATATGGGAAATCTTTATACGCCTTGGTCTAGTACTTAATATTAATATTAAGGGCTCCAATTTTCATAGAATTTTTGTTTAGCTATTTACCACAAAATTTCGAGGTGGGACTGAAAAAAAACAATAGTCGCAAAAAAAAAGCACCCTAATATACATATATATAGCAAATACTCTTTTCACGAAAAACTAACGCAAAAAAGGCTTGGTATATACATATATTTCTTAATTTTGTCATGACTTTCTTGACCTTAGTCGACCTGAAAATTACTTCTTTGATAAACCGTCACATATATGTAATGTACGTTTGGTTTTTTCTTGTTAGGCAGTCATGAAAAGAAAAATCGAAAATAACAACATTAAAAAAACAGAATTTTGAAAATTCGTCTCTGGACATGTTTAAAATGTTATACTTTCTTTGGCAAAAAACGCATCAAAGTTTCAATCCATACCATATTACATAACTTGAATCTTACATGGACACATAAATTGACTGAAAAAAAAATACTCAAAAAAACCGAACCGAAATTCTTTATTAATAAAATTTCAAATAATTAATACCAACCGAGTAAAAGTAAGATAAGCATTAATTTTATGAGTTAAACGGACTAAAAACTTTATTCATTGTTTATAAATCTAATTTCTTTAATTAACTCAGTGTCATTTTAAACTCCTAAACGAAGGACAGTTGACTCACATTTATATAATATAGAGTTTAGAGCATTAATTTTAACAACTTTTCAAAATTTACGGGGTTAGAACTAAAAATAAACCTGATAGTGAAAAGTAGAAATACCTAATTCATATATTTCTGCAGAAACAAAAACTTCTTCTTTTAAATAAAATAAATGAATTGTAAAAAGTTTTAAGTTTAATTAAGTAAAAATAAGAACAAGTATTTTTTTTTTTAATATAATCGCCTAGCTGAGTTATCCGCGGTTGAGTGGACGCAATCATTCTACTAAAGAAAGAAAATCGTAAACAGAGTATGACTACTAAAAATAGGTATGAAAAGTAATAATAAAAATATAAATAACCAAAAAGGTGAAGAAACTACAAAATTCAAATGAAACGAAAATTTCGTCCTAAAAAATGTCCAAAAGTTCAATTTCCCTATCTTACATTTAATATTATCTGCCATGTGCAACAACTTTAATTTGAAAAAAAAAAAAAATTATACTTTTTATTTTAATAATATAAAAAAAGCGGCCAAGTGCGAGTCGGACTCGCCCATTAAGGGTTCCGTAAAAGTTCTTGTTATTATTAGAAAATAATGGTTCACGGTTATGTTTATGAAATTAAATGTTTTTATTTTTATTTTTATATTTGAGTTGATTGAATGAAAGGTAAATTGCGGTTTACGATTTATGACGTCTTAAAAAAACACTACGCACTAGATCTCGTTCACACCAATTTTCGATGGAAGTTTGCATGGTAATGTACATCATATATTTTTTTTAGTTTTATCATTCTCTTATTTTAGAAATTACAGGGGGGGGGGGGGGGCGGGGGGGGGAACATTTTACAACTTTGGAAGTGTCTCTCGCGCAAACAATTCAGTTTAGAAAAAAATGATATTAGAAACCTCAATATCATTTTTGAAGACCTATCCATAGATACCCCGTATACACGTATGGGTTTGATGAAAAAAAAATTTCGAGTTTCAGTTCTAAGTATGGGGAACCCCCAAAATTTATTATTTTTTTTCTATTTTTGTGTGAAAATCTTAATGCGGTTCACAGAATACATCTACTTACCAAGTTTCAACATTATAGTTCTTATAGTTTCGGAAAAAAGTGGCTGTGACATACGGACGGACAGACAGATAGACAGACATGACGAATCCATAAGGGTTCCGTGTTTTGCCATTTGGCTACGGAACCCTAATAACGGATTTTTGTGTTTTGTTCCATATCTTGTGTAATGTCATGTATTATGTCAAGTTATGTGACAATGTCTTGTGTAATGTCATGTATTATGTCAAGTTTTATGTCATTTTATATGCCATGTCATCCACCATGACATGAGTAAAGACTTGTTGTCATGTAACATATTAAAGTAAACAAAAAGTCGCTTTTCTGTCTTAAAAAAATTATTGTAAAAGTTATAGCGTTTTAAAATATAACCTACTCCGCCAAGAGAACGTATCCTTGCCAACAATGAAAGAATTATTCAATATTACATATAAACAAACTCTTTCTCTTTATATGTTAACACGTTCGTGGACAGTATAAATTTAACTGCAGAAAAAAATGGGTGATTTATTTTTAAACTATGTAATTGTGATATTAAAATTTTTATTAGTCAAATTTTACCGGAGTTTCAAATTATTAGTTAAAAATTAAAAATGCCGATAATGCGGCTTATGAGTTTAAATGTTGATGTAATCCGCGAACGCGTTAACATAAGTAAGGGTATTAGTATATAGAAGTATACATAGATTTTGTTTCCTGTTCTTTCTATAAAGATAGTTTATCCAAAAGTTAAAACTTCTTCATTGGTTGAAATCCTTTTATTATGGTTAATATGAAGACCCTTGACCTGTATAAGTAAAGTAAAACCTGACTATCAAAAAAACCTAAGACAGAGCTCAATGGTGCCAATACTAAAGCTGCGTTCATGCTGTGTACCACTAGAGCCGCATTCGTCGACGTGAACATCAAGTGTCACTTAAAAACTATAGCTAGTGTTTTAAGTTGTAGCTTATTTTTCGTGAATTATGTGATTATATTATTTTTTTTTTATTATATCAAATTATTATTATTATTTATTATATCAAATCCATTAGAAAATCATTTTGTGTAATAATTTTCTAAAATATATCCTAATTTTGAAATACTTCGAGCAATTGCAGAAATATAAGATGTTCGAAAATAAATTCTTCTTCAATAAAAGTACGAAAAAATAATTTTAATTAAAATACTAATATACGGTTACTGCTTTTACGTTCGAAGAAAATACTCCTTTTACATTGTCAAGAAGATACTTTTTTTATGATGTTTTGGTTAAGCGTCTTTCTTATTAGCTGAAAGCTTCTTCTTTATTGCTTTTTATGTTTTGGTTACATGCAGTACTTTTCTTCTTTCAAGGAATAATAAAAAGCGTGTGCAACATTAAAGGAAAATGCTATCAACTTACTTTGAGAAAAATAAATGCACTTCTTCTCCTTTTGCGTACATTTTCCAGCTTCCAGGATCTTATGATACTTCTCCAAAAAACAATTGTAGTGCACTTCAGAGGGATGATTAGCGGGGGAATGGTATTCGTAACTCTGAAGTCCTGAAACAGTCGGTGCATTCGGTTTTCTGGCAGCAGGGCGCCGGATTTTGAAAGGCATTGGTTTGCGGCTCCTCCTGTTTGAACATAAAGTCGGATATGTAGAACATCGCCGACGGGGCTTCTCATCAGATTTTGAGAACACAATTGTCCAATGCATGTGAGGAAGTATTCGGCGCCTCGTCCTTGTGCAACACAGACAATGCAGTTCCAGGGATAAGCTCGAGTTCAAATGAAATGCACATCTCCTGGTACAAGAAGTCTCGTATAAATTCCCATTGGCAGTAATATCAGAGGAGGAATTTTTCATGTATCTTTTTCATACATATCGAAATCTAGGAAGCTTCGAGTCTTCCTGCAAACATTTATGCAGGCGCACGAGACGCCACGCAGCATCATGCAGGAATTCGTGTTCTGTTGTCTGTATGTCGTCAAACGGATCGGAATCAATTCCTGAATTTTACGTCAGCCCGTGCAATTGTGGCTACATCCCCCCCGCGTCGAAGGCAATCGCTCAGAGGCGTGCAAAGTTGCCTCTGTTGTGAATTCCTTCTCCTCAGGGATGATAAAATGCAATCCTGTGCTCGGAACGCTCCGTAATTGTGAAGTATTTAGTGGAAGCAAGTGGGAGTTCCCTCCCCAGGATGTAGCGACTAAATCCCGAGATCTCGTCACATCCCTCCTCTATCCCCACAGAACCCAAAATAGGGATGAAGCTATGGTTGCTCTATTTGTCGAATGTGTTTGCAGCTAGCCCGATATTCGGCTGTAATAGCGAAATAAGATAAGGCGGACTGGCATCCTATGCTGGAATTATTCGCTCCAAGGGAATAAAATGAATACTTGATTCCTAGAGAATTGTGTTTACTGCCAGGATAATCATCTCAATTTTGGTGAAGTGAATCATGCAGTCAGGCATCTCTCTCCCTTTTCCAACTGCGGTGGATTATGACGGCACTTGCTCTCTTAATATGAATACATTTTCGAGTACTCTTCCATAAATGAGCTACAACTCTGACTTTATGGTTTATGCAGATGATTTGAGGTTGTTCTGCCTGAACGATAAACCCAGTTCATTTAATTTTTGAATTTTGACGAGCATAAACCTTCCTTCTGAATATTTTGTTTTCATAAATTACGTTGGTTGCAAAATATTCTAGTTTCATTCAAATATCATATATTTATTTATGCAGCACTAACAGAGAGATGGACTTTATAATTAAGTAAATAGTATATCGTGCAGTACACCCACGGTTAAATGGTTTATTTAATATTCGATGTAGTCAGGAAATGAGAAACGTTTTTCCTCTAATCCGACCATGATATTGACTTATATCCTAAAAACAAAAAATGAGTAAAAGCTTAATTTAGATTTTTATAGAGAAAAACTTTATCTCATTCAAATTGAAAGCGATTTTTCGATGTAAAAATTCAAACTAAGCTTTATCTCAATTTTTTAATAAATGAGCTCCCTAACTCCGTGTATGCGTTCACAAATTTTGATCAAAATCATTTGAAAAGTACGGGGACTATTATGCCATCATAATAAAATCATATATTAGTATATATAACGAGATACAACCTTACCCCATTCTCTCCCTCATCCCCTGCCCTAATCATTCCAATTTTTGGCCTATTCATCTAATTCATAATATAAGTGAATTTCGATCAAACTCGATGGTAATTTGTAATATGTATTATAGATTCAGAATATTGAGTTACAAAATACCACTTCAAGGGAATTTATTATCTCTGTTTGCACAAAGTTTTTCATTTTTAGGGTTACGTACCTCCAAAGGAACCCTTGTAAGACCACTCGCTTGTCTGTCTGTCTGCTAGAGCCGTTTATTTCAGAAACGATGTAATATAGAAATTTACAATTTAGCATAATAATATATCTCATTACCCCACATATTTTAGAATTAAAGAAGGGACAAATTAGGTATTAGAAAACTTTTTTTTGGCATTTTATATGTATCATTTAAAAGGGCTTGTTGTGTGAAATACAAAAATATTTTTTTATAATTTTGACTAGTATTTTTAAAAAGATATTCTGAAAAATATTCGAAAATAAAGCATACTACTGGACCTAAAAGTTTTCAAAAAATCTGGAAACATAAAGACTTACTTGAAGTTTACAAGAAAATTGTAACAAAAGTACTAGGTCTTACAGATTATTATAGAAATTATAGAAAAAATGGTACAAAACCTCTGAACGCGAGTCAAACTCACATTCATACGATTTTTTTGGCTCTACTCGACAATGCCAATACCCATAATCTTCTTAAGAACTTTTTACTTTCTATATTTACATCTCTAAAATTCCACTTTTTATATAGATTGTTATTTTGATTTTTTTGTTTTTTTTTAAAGGGCAAATCATGTTTTTGGCCACGGAAATGGAAAGAGCGGAAAATTTTACGTTCCCTTTTAAAGAACCATCTTGACCCTGATATGACCTTCGAGGTCATGGTCAAGGTCATAGTCTTTCCATTTCCGTTGGCAAAAATATGGTTTCCCCTTCAAAAAACCACCTTGACTTTGATGTGACCTTCGAGATCGTGGTCAAGGTCATGGCCAAGATTAAGGTTGTGGTCAAGGTCACATTCGGACGTAAAACTTCCACTCTTTACAAATCCGCAGTAACAATGTAGGTTTCCTTTTAAAGAGCCATGTTGACCTTGATATGACCTTTGGGGTCATGGTTAAGATCACAGTCGGACGTAAAATTTTCCACTCTTTCCATTTCCGTGGTCAAAAATATGGATTCCAATTTAAAAAAGTCAACTTGACCTTGAAATTACCTTCAAGGCCATGGTCAAGGTCAAATCTACGGCCACCATAGAATAGCCAGCGAAAATTCCTGAAACTTTTGTCTAAAACTTTTTTCTACTAAATGCAATCCTCTAAAGTTATTTAGCCGTTTCCATACTTTTGGATCACTCTGTATATTATATCTCGACCAGATTGGGTGTTAATTATAGTTTTTTTTACTATTGTACATTTAATATAATTAAAATTAAATGCAATTTATTGAAATGTAAATTAAAGTAAACAACCAACAATTGAAAAAATAAAAATTGTCTTGCTTTAACACACATAGCATTATATTTTTTTCTTCAAGATAGAAAGCATCTTTTGCGTTATGATTTGATAGTACATATTTATTAATTGACCCGAAATAGCAACTAAATGTAATTATTTCCAAAAAAGATTAATTTGCATGAATACAACCAATAAAATCTTTAATATTCACCTCAAGAATATAATTGAAACAAATTGTAGGATTTGTAATTCTAATGTTTAATATTCCCAAAATTTCACTCAACTTTTCTTATCACCGGCCGATGAACATAAAGATAAAACCGTACCAATCTACAATTTACGTTTTATGAGTACCATAAAAAGTTTATATGAAAAGCACAAGGAAAGCATTTTCGTATGCATATATATGTAGTATGTTTTTGTCGACAAACAGAAAGGTATTCTAAGAATATAATTTCACTGCCAGTAAATGTCGAAACATTTTGAAAATGTTTTCACGTTCCTTCCCAACTTTTATTTCGTTTCGAGAAGAAAGTGAAAATATGCAGTATCACGAAAATTGTTCCCTACACCACTGTTCAATAGGATTTACAGTGCTTTAAGTAATTTATCCAAAATATAGAACTTCTTCTCGGAATACCTAGCCTAGTGCCAACTTCCTTTTGGGGTGCCAAAAAAATTCTATTCAGCTCTAGTGGTGGTGCTAGTGAGTCGGATACGTGCGTGGAGTACGAAATTTCTAAAAGAGTCCTACAACGACTTCATTCAGAGGCCAGAGGCATTCATTCGATTTATATCACCATTCGCAGCGGTGGTGTATGTACAAAAGTACCTTCCGAAACTTTTCCCAGTAGGAATTAAGAAAGTCCTCTCTGTGTGGGCGGTCAAAAATTGGACACGATTAGGTTGATATTCACTTTGGCCCGCTGCGATGTCATCCAAACTTTATAATTGAAGTTCGATTTGATACGGTAACTTTTGTGTGGATGTGGAAAACTGAGAATTTGGCTTAAAGACCTTTTGGTTACTATGGGGACGCGGTCATGAATGAGAGAAATATGAAAGGCTCTCGTGTCCTAATATTTGGTGATATGTGGCTTGCGATTTGATCCCTTCGTTATATTGGGAATATTTCAAATTGAAACAATCAATTCGAAATTTCAGTTGAAGGAACTTTCTTTTCATTCTAACAAGAAAACCCTACGGCTTTGGGGAAACGAATTTTAATGAACGTTGGCATTGTGGTAGTATACCATGTGGGTATACTACGTGCAAAATACTAACAAAAGAGTATCAAACATGTCCATCATGAATTTTAATTAAATTAATATATGTTGTAGAGTTCAACATGTAAAGTTGCCTGATAGTTGAATTGGCTACATATAGGAATTGAAAAATTCTTCTAGCTCAGATTTTATCACTGATTAATTGTGTGTTTGAGAGGATGTGGCGTCTTTGCGTAGAGAAGAAGGGACAATTTAGCATTAGTTTTAAAATTTTATTTGATTTTATTTGGATATTTTTGATATGTGGTTTTGTTCAAATTCCCCAACATGCCCAATAAAAAATATTTTTCTTATGTTCCCAAGAGTTATATGAGAATTAAAATGGGCTTGAGATTTGGATTAATGAAATTATAGTATTTATTATAATACAGTTTACCAATGGGAATATTACTACAAAACAAATTATACTGATAAAATTTGCTGTGATACCTCCAAAAATTGTTTATCGCCCTTAAAAGTTTGCAAATTAATCGACATAAAATGATGGAAAAGATTTTAATTTTTAGTTCAATTCATAATCATCGAAAAGTTTGAAATTTCAAAGAAATTAATTTATTTTTCAACTTAAATCAATTATTACCCACTACATTTTTTTCAATGAAAAGCAAAATATGGGCGGTTGTTGTTGTTGGCTTCCATTATGTCTTTATAAATCTACTTTTAGAAAGTCAAGAATATTATATTATATTATTTTTATAAAAATCTTACTTTAAATTCATATAAAGTCACGAGCTCGTAAGGTTTTTAAAATAGATCTTTAGTAGCTTTCGTTCTTACAACGATCTTATAAGATCGTCGTCCCAGAGTTAAGATATTTGTTCTTAGAAAGTTTTAAACTAAACTCTCACAAGAATGTGTTCATATTCATATTCATATTCATATTTATTCATATTTTAAGTACATAAGATTACAAATCTTATAAATGTACAAACCAGATGGAGGAAAAATTAAGATATACATAAATATACAAAATTCAAACAAATATAACTAGAAGAAAAGAGAATAAGGGAATTAAATAAATGTAAATAATAAGATTTAGAAATAAAAGAAATAAAAGAAAAAAGAAAAATAATTAATAAATAAAAGAAATACAAGAAAGGTGAGAGTTATAGAAATATTGATGCTAATACTAAAACTAATACTAATATGCGCCATTAGTTATTTGAAATGTATTGCTTAATGGTTTTCCCAAAGACATGTCTGGATTTCACTCGCTGAAGCTGGATCTTACTTTTCTTTTAAAACAATAACACAAAATTATTATAAGTTCAAAACCACCCACAATTCGTAATGTTTAAAGAAATTTTAAAAAATTCTTGTTGGAGGATACTCGTGATGAGAAAACGAAGAGACGCTCGAAGCCCTTTTTGCGAAAAATTTCTTGGGAGATTTTAAAAATTGTAATTACTTCATTTTGATTTGAATTCAGCATATTGAAACTTCAGTCTTACGATCAAAGAACTAAAAGTAAAATCTGGAAAAAATCAAAAATAGGATTTTGAGGTTTCTGAAACAAAAATAGGCATTTACTTAATCATGCAAGGTCTCCTGAAGGTCCTATTTTTGATTTTTTCAAGATTTTCATTTCTGCTTTAAGTTCTTGGATCGTAAGATTGAAGTTTCAATATGCTGAATTTTCGTAATCAAAGTGAGGTATTTTGAATTTTTAAAATCACCCAAGAAATTTTGCGCAAAAAGGGCTTCGAGCGTGTCTTCGTCTCTTTGAACCAATTTAGCAACATAGCCCCAAAGTGAAAGGGCCGATGCATTCTCTCCTTTTCCGTATTTTATTGGTCTTCACAAATCAGTAATAGAGATCCATATATTAATAATTTTCTTTATCAATATACACCAAAAAATGTAAATATAATGTACTTTTAAATCTAGTCTTAAAGTGATAACGACTCGAACGCCAACAAAGCAAAAACATCCCCGTGGGAAAATTCGTATTATCTCCCATAATAACCCCGTCTTAAGGTGATTCCCAACAGATCAAAGATTCGAGTTATAAAAGCTGCATGCAGCCGCTTCACAGCATCAGTTCACAAAGTTTGAATCATAAGCAAAGTAAACAGAGAAATTATAAATCTTATCGCTTAAAATGTGCTCTGAAAAGATGATTGGTGCGCTTTTGATAGCGCTTTTTGCTGTTTCCGCTGCCCAGCCAGCTGGCGAGTTCGAAGATGCGCTCTACGACGCTTACGCATACGACGCGATCCCGTCGTACCGCTTTCGCCGAGATGTTGGCGTTGGCGGGAAACTGACTTCTAATCCAGCAGGTGGTGCTGATGCTCTTCTGCAGGCCCAAGCACGCGCAGGATCCGATGCCCACAATTTAGCTGCCACTGCCTTCGCTGCGGGCAACACGAATGGAAAAGGTCCGACTGTTACCGGTGGATCAGTTGGCTACAACGTGTAAGTTAAAATTTAAGCATTCAGGTAGCTTTAATGTCACACGCTTATTTATTTTCCTAGAGATGGACATGGTCTTTCAATTTCCAAGACTAACATCCCCGGCGTTGGGGATGTCACTAGCCAGAACGCGCGTGTCAACTTGTTCGACAACGGAGCTCACAAAATTGACGCGAACGCCTTCAAGGCGACGACGCAACTCGACAACGGGTTCGAATTCACGCGGCGCGGTGGCAACGTGGACTACACCAACATCAACGGTCACGGAGCCACCCTTGGCATGAGCAGCATCCCCAACCTTGGCACAACCTTGGAAGCCGCCGCAAAGGCCAATCTTTGGCGGTCTCAGGACAGGATGACGTCAGTCGACTGGATGGGCTCTGCTTCAAGGACCAGGGGAGGACCTTTTGATGGTCAGAATAACTTTGGAACAAGCGTAGGGATCACACACATGTTTGGTGGTTGATATACTTCGTTTTAAATTTATTTTTTAAACTTTCCGCAAATCTTGAATTCTAACTAAATTATTAATGAATATGTACATATATATTTAAATTATTTGAGAGCTAATATTAACTTTGATTTGTTAAACTATAATTTATTGAAATAAAACTTTTTGGAAATAATGTCTGAGTATTTGAAGAGTTTTAATACCTAATACAAGCCTGGCGCCAACCGGGTCGGTTACTAAAACAAGCGCCCCATATGCGATAGTACCGCGCATTTAAACTTTCTTCTTGAAAATGTTAAATGTTTTCTAAAGAGTGGATTATTTCAAACTTCACTGATTTCCGCCCGCCAGCCGTGTGACTGTAGCTCGATCTGTAACCCGCCGATAGATTGCTAAGAGTTAGACTATTTGTATTTTGTCTTATTTTATTTATTGGAATAAATGAGTGAAAATTACTCTAATCTTTATAAACTCTTACCATAAATGAAATAGAAAGAATAGAGCTTTCACTTTAAAATCGACATCCCAATTTTATTATCTAGGCTGAGTCCTGTAAAAACCCAGATTTATAGCAAATGTTAAAATATTCAAAAATAGCTGAGAAAAACGGACTCAAAGTTCCCCATATTTTTTTTTTTTTTTTTTGTCAAATACTTGTAATTAATTCATTAAGTAGAGAACTATTATATATATTTATTTTAATTCTATATATATTTATTTCAATTCTATATATACTATTCTAATATTTTTTTATAATTTTGTCGAAATTTTAAACATATATATATATTATTATACTGTTTGTTTTTGAATACATCTTGTAACAATTAATTCTCCTAAAAAATTATTAAATTACACAGGTTTCTAATAATATTCAATATTAGACTTTGAATAGTAAAAATTAAATTGAAATAAATAATAATAAAGTATCGAGAAAACCAATCTGTAATAAAAAAAAAATATGTGAATGAGTAAATAAATAAATTATAATAATAAGTATTTGAAAAAAATACCAATTAGGCACTTTGGGACCGTATTTTTCGCCGAGTATTGCATCTTACAAGGAAAGTATCAAACATATCCAACGTGAATTTTGATGAAATTAATATATGTTGTAGAGTTCAACACCCTCAGAAACAAGGTAATTATATTTTAGACCCACCCGCCTTAGTTCAAAAGTTACGTGCTCATGAAGTGTTGTATGGTATTAGAAATCTAGTGGTCTTTATACACTATAAAAAATAATAATTTTCTTTCATTATTATGATATTTTATTATTAAAAAAAAAATGATTATGATTATATACAACATTATTATTTATTGCCACTCTCAATTTTATATTTTTCATACTGCACAAAATACAAATAGTCTTGCACTCTTAGCAATCTATCGGCGGGTTACAGATCGAGCTACAGTCACACGGCTGGCGGGCGGAAATCATTTGAAATAATGACTTTCTAAAAAACATTTAACATTTTCGAGAAGAAAGTTTAAATGCGCGGTACTATCGCATATGGGGCGCTTGTTTTAGTAACCGACCCGGTTGGCGCCAGGCTTGTATTAGGTATTAAAACTCTTCAAATACTCAGACATTATTTCCAAAAAGTTTTATTTCAATAAATTATAGTTTAACAAATCAAAGTTAATATTAGCTCTCAAATAATTTAAATATATATGTACATATTCATTAATAATTTAGTTAGAATTCAAGATTTGCGGAAAGTTTAAAAAATAAATTTAAAACGAAGTAAATCAACCACCAAACATGTGTGTGATCCCTACGCTTGTTCCAAAGTTCTTCTGACCATCAAAAGGTCCTCCGCTGGTCCTTGAAGCAGAGCCCATCCAGTCGACTGACGTCATCCTGTCCTGAGACCGCCAAAGATTGGCCTTTGCGGCGGCTTCCAAGGTTGTGCCAAGGTTGGGGATGCTGCTCATGCCAAGGGTGGCTCCGTGACCGTTGATGTTGGTGTAGTCCACGTTGCCACCGCGCCGCGTGAATTCGAACCCGTTGTCGAGCTGCGTCGTCGCCTTGAAGGCGTTCGCGTCAATTTTGTGAGCTCCGTTGTCGAACAAGTTGACACGCGCGTTCTGGCTAGTGACATCCCCAACGCCGGGGATGTTAGTCTTGGAAATTGAAAGACCATGTCCATCTCTAGGAAAATAAATAAGCGTGTGACATTAAAGCTACCTGAATGCTTAAATTTTAACTTACACGTTGTAGCCAACTGATCCACCGGTAACAGTCGGACCTTTTCCATTCGTGTTGCCCGCAGCGAAGGCAGTGGCAGCTAAATTGTGGGCATCGGATCCTGCGCGTGCTTGGGCCTGCAGAAGAGCATCAGCACCACCTGCTGGATTAGAAGTCAATTTCCCGCCAACGCCAACATCACGGCGAAAGCGGTACGACGGTATCGCGTCGTATGCGTAAGCGTCGTAGAGCGCATCTTCGAACTCGCCAGCTGGCTGGGCAGCGGAAACAGCAAAAAAACGCTATCAGAAGCGCGGCAATCATCTTTTCAGAGCACATTTTAAGCGATAAGATTTATAATTTCTCTGTTTACTTTGCTTATGATTCAAACTTTGTGAACTGATGCTGTGAAGCGGCTGCATGCAGCTTTTATAACTCGAATCTTTGATCTGTTGGGAATCACCTTAAGACGGGGTTATTATGGGAGATAATACGAATTTTCCCACGGGGATGTTTTTGCTTTGTTGGCGTTCGAGTCGTTATCACTTTAAGACTAGATTTAAAAATACATTCTATTTACATTTTTTGGTGTATATTGATAAAGAAAATTATTAATATATGGATCTCTATTACTGATTTGTGAAGACCAATAAAATACGGAAAAGGAGAGAATGCATCGGCCCTTTCACTTTGGGGCTATGTTGCTAAATTGGTTCAAAGAGACGAAGAGACGCTCGAAGCCCTTTTTGCGCAAAATTTCATGGGTGATTTTAAAAATTCAAAATACTTCACTTTGATTACGAAAATTCAGCATATTGAAACTTCAATCTTACGATCCAAGAACTTAAAGCAGAAATGAAAATCTGGAAAAAATCAAAAATAGGACCTTCAGGAGACCTTGCATGATTAAGTAAATGCCTATTTTTGATTCAGAAACCTCAAAATCCTATTTTTGATTTATTCCAGATTTTACTTTTAGTTCTTTGATCGTAAGACTGAAGTTTCAATATGCTGAATTCAAATCAAAATGAAGTAATTAGAATTTTTAAAATCTGCCAAGAAATTTTTCGCAAAAAGGGCTTCGAGCGTCTCTTCGTTTTCTCATCACGAGTATCCTCCAACAAGAATTTTTTAAAATTTCTTTAAACATTACGAATTGTGGGTGGTTTGGAACTTATAATAATTTTGTGTTATTGTTTTAAAAGAAAAGTAAGATCCAGCTTCAGCGAGTGAAATCCAGACATGTCTTTGGGAAAACCATTAAGCAATACATTTCAAATAACTAATGGCGCATATTAGTATTAGTTTTAGTATTAGCATCAATATTTCTATAACTCTCACCTTTCTTGTATTTCTTTTATTTATTAATTATTTTTCTTTTTTCTTTTATTTCTAAATCTTATTATTTACATTTATTTAATTCCCTTATTCTCTTTTCTTCTAGTTATATTTGTTTGAATTTTGTATATTTATGTACATCTTAATTTTTCCTCCATCTGGTTTGTACATTTATAAGATTTGTAATCTTACGTACTTAAAATATGAATAAATATGAATATGAATATGAATATGAATATGAATATGAATATGAACACATTCTTGTGAGAGTTTAATTTAAAACTTTCTAAGAACAAATATCTGAACTCTGGGACGACGATCTTATAAGATCGTTATAAGAACGAAAGCTACTAAAGATCTACTTTAAAAACCTTATCAGCTCGTGAGTTTATATGAAGTTAAAGTAAGATTTTTATAAAAATAATATAATATAATATTCTTGACTTTCTAAAAGTAGGGGGGATACCCATAACTTGGCCCCCAAATTTGAGGAACGGGGTTCGAAGCATTTTGCTGTCCTAAATACGGGAAAAATAAAGAAAAAAATCTATCTCGACCCGTTTTCGAGATATAAAAAAAAATAGTTAACACTTGTCCCGTATCAACTCCAGACAGCAAAATGTTTCGAAACCCCGCCACGACACTGAAAAACTTGAATATTAACGACCCGCCACTATTTTCCGCACATTTCTATTTTACCGCCGATCAATTTATTTACACGCACGAATTACAACGCACGAAAAACACTAATTTGTTACAAAAATAAACCCGATACCGCGAAATGTCAATTTAACTACCAAAACAAGCTGAAGTTCGTTTCGTTCTTCTTGAAAAAAAGGTGTGCCAACTGCCAACCGCTTTAGCAAGTTCGTTGAGTTCGTTCTTTTTCGATCAATCGATATTTTGTAAAAGGAAAATATTTAGTTAAAATGCATTTTGTAAAAGGAAAATATTTAGTTAATATGCATTTTGTAAAAGGAAAATATTTAGTTAATATGCATATTTTGTAAAAGGAAAATATTTAGTTAATATGCATATTTTGTAAAAGGAAAATATTTAGTTGAAATGCATTTTGTAAAAGGAAAATATTTAGTTAATACGCATTTTGTAAAAGGAAAATATTTAGTTAATATGCATATTAACTAAATATTTTCCTTTTACAAAATATGCATATTAACTAAATATTTTCCTTTTACAAAATATGCATATTAACTAAATATTTTCCTTTTACAAAATATGCATATTAACTAAATATTTTCCTTTTACAAAATATGCATATTAACTAAATATTTTCCTTTTACAAAATGCATATTAACTAAATATTTTCCTTTTACAAAATGCATTTTAACTAAATATTTTCCTTTTACAAAATATCGATTGATCGAAAAAGAACGAACTCAACGAACTTGCTAAAGCGGTTGGCAGTTGGCACACCTTTTTTTCAAGAAGAACGAAACGAACTTCAGCTTGTTTTGGTAGTTAAATTGACATTTCGCGGTATCGGGTTTATTTTTGTAACAAATTAGTGTTTTTCGTGCGTTGTAATTCGTGCGTGTAAATAAATTGATCGGCGGTAAAATATAAATGTGCGGAAAATAGTGGCGGTTCGTTAATATTCAAGTTTTTCAGTGTCGTGGCGGGGTTTCGAAACATTTTGCTGTCTGGAGTTGATACGGGACAAGTGTTAACTATTTTTTTTTATATCTCGAAAACGGGTCGAGATAGATTTTTTTCTTTATTTTTCCCGTATTTAGGACAGCAAAATGCTTCGAACCCCGTTCCTCAAATTTGGGGGCCAAGTTATGGGTATCGTGCCTAAAAGTAGATTTATAAAGACATAATGGAAGCCAACAACAACAACCGCCCATATTTTGCTTTTCATTGAAAAAAATGTAGTGGGTAATAATTGATTTAAGTTGAAAAATAAATTAATTTCTTTGAAGTTTCAAACTATTGGATGATTATCAATTGAACTAAAAATTAAAATCTTTTCCATCATTTTATGTCGATTAATTTGCAAACTTTTAAAGGCGATAAACAATTTTTGGAGGTATCACAGCAAATTTTATCAGTATAATTTGTTTTGTAGTAATATTCCCATTGGTAAACTGTATTATAATAAAAACTATAATTTCATTAATCCAAATCTCAAGCCCATTTTAATTCTCATATAACTCTTGGGAACATAAGAAAAATATTTTTTATTGGGCATGTTGGGGAATTTGAACAAAACCACATATCAAAAATATCCAAATAAAATCAAATAAAATTTTAAAACTAATGCTAAATTGTCCCTTCTTCTCTACGCAAAGACGCCACATCCTCTCAAACACACAATTAATCAGTGATAAAATCTAATCTAGAAGAATTTTTCAATTCCTATATGTGATGGCCAGACAATTCAACTATCAGGCAACTATAACATTTAGGTTAAGTGTAGGATATGTTTACGTGCAAAAATTATTAAAGATCATAAATGGCGTGCATCAATAAAAAACTTGTTCACTAAAAAATGTCCACAATCTTCTTGTTAACAAGTAAAGCATTTTAATAGTTTTCAAGTATCTAATATTTCTAACTAACTTTGTACATCTTCATTATTAATCCAAATACAATATACCAAATTGCTAATTATTCAAAATAATTAAGTATACAAAAAAATTCGAAACATCTTATCAGTAAATGAAAAATTCCCCGCACAAAGCTTCAATTAAATTGTTATCAAAAGATGCTCAAAGAAAGTAAAACCTAAGAGTATATAAGCGCTAAAATCTTTTGTGTTAAGTATCAGTTTAATTCATCGTCTTATCAAAGCAACTGAAAGCTTAATTTTACTAAAGATTTCGAAATATAATCATCTTAAAAATGGTTTCGCAAGTAACATTTATTTCTTTAATCGTGCTCGCTACTTTTTATGCCGCAAGTGCACAGTTTATACCATCACCTTATAATCCAGTTACTCCTCCGAAAACTAATAATTTTCCTAACAATCCAAGTCAACAACCCACCAGGATTAGAGAACTCTTTTTACCGTCTCCAAACGGTGGTTCAAAGATGCGTTTTAGACGTGATGTTGGCGTTGGTGGGAAACTGACTTCTAATCCAGCAGGCGGTGCTGATGCTCTTCTGCAAGCCCAAGCACGCGCAGGATCAGATGCCCACAATTTAGCCGCCAGTGCCTTCGCCGCGGGCAACACAAATGGAAAAGGTCCGACTGTTACCGGTGGATCAGTTGGCTACAACGTGTAAGTTAAAATTAATTTAAGCATTCTGGTAGTTTTAATATCACACGCTTATTAATTTTCCTAGAGATGGACATGGTCTTTCAATGTCAAAGACTTTTATCCCTGGCGTTGGTGAAGTCACTAGCCAGAACGCGCGTGTCAACTTGTTCGACAACGGAGCTCACAAATTTGACGCGAACGCCTTCAAGGCAACGACGCAGCTAGACAACGGGTTTGAGTTCACGCGCCGTGGTGGAAACGTGGACTACACCAACATCAACGGCCACGGAGCCACCCTTGGCATGAGCAGCATCCCCAACCTTGGCACAACCTTGGAAGCCGCCGCAAAGGCCAATCTTTGGCGGTCTCAGGACAGGATGACGACAATCGACTGGATGGGAACCGCCTCAAGAACTAGTGGAGGACCTTTTGACGGTCAGAAGAACTTTGGAACAAGTGTTGGATTGACCCACATGTTCGGTTAATATAACATTGAACAATATAAGTAATAAGTAAAGTTTTCGTGAAGCAAGTTGTAAGATAATTTTTTAAATATTCGGATATTTATTCAAATAAAATATTTTCAAAATAATTAACTTTTTATCTAAATCAAATTTGCAAAAGTTTGCAACCCTATAAAATATTATGCATTTCCAAAATTCTGCAACGTACTTGAAGTGTGCCTAAGGGGCCGTGCATAAAACACGTGACCGATTTTGTCCTCCTCTCGCCCCCATGTTATTAAACATGATTTCTTCTTTAAGGGGACTTTTACTTTCTAAATTGGAAAAAAAAGAGAATTTTTAAATACTTTAAAAAAACAAAATATTACATTTATGGTTATAATTTTTTTTATACATTGTTAAGAAGGTTTTGAGGTATACAAAAAACAAATTTTTTGCCACATTTAGTTGTTTTTCACCAATGCAGAGGGCGTCTTCCAAAAGATGCATTTTAATTTGGGAGACACTTTTCTGCCTTCCTGTAACAAATTTTTTTAAAATTCCAACGGGATTCAATTCGTAAGACTTAAAACTAATAAATAAACCTTTAAAAAGTTAATTTTTTTATATTTTTATGGCCTTTATACGCGATTTTATAAAAAGTTCGAAAAAACGCCTGTTTTGGGGGTGAATTTACCCCTGTACTAAAAAGATGGGGTGGTTTTTTTTTAACTTTTTAGAGGTTTATTTAGTAGTCGTATATATAAAGTATCAAAACAAAATTGGTTTACTGAGATTGGTTTAGTAGATTTTAAGAAAAACGTCTCCCAGTTTTGAAAAATGTGATTTCGAGAAAAACGCGTTTAAAGTATTTTTACTGTAATTTTATCGAATAAAATGGTCATATTATGGTTATAACTACAGCTATAACTTCGTTTTTATTTCGAATTTCTTAATAAAGTTTTAGGACAGTATTTCTATGATACTAAGGAATGTTTTTACGTAACAAAACCAAAATCGATTTTTGAAAATTTAGAAAGTAAAAGTCCCCTTAACCCCTTTTCTTTAAACAATGAACTTTCATAACGTTAAATGTATAGTTTGTAGGAAAAATATGCTTTTATTTATCTATGTACGATCGGCCATTTTTAATTCTTAAGTGTAGTAGTTATTTTAGTAGAGAGAACAAACATACCATAAACATTAAAAATTCTTTTAAAATCGAATTTTTAATACTTTTATTTTATATTGTTTTGGTTATTTTGTATCTAACTATGAATTTGTTTGAAAACTGGAATTAAAATTTTTTAATCCTAATGGTCTATAGAACTTAATGACTAATAAAGCCAATGTTTGAAAAATGGCAACTCGTTGAAAACGTCCGTGAAATCTTCGAATATAAGTTAAATATCAAGTTTCAAGCCACTTTAGCTTTTCGTCTGATCATATAAGGCAGTAAGTAAAGTTTTTTGGATATTGGTTCCTTTATTTTAAATGATCAAGATATTATAGAGGCAGTGAATAATCTTGAATGTAATTATAGTATGGATTCGGACAATATCTCGCCTGCCTTTCTCCTGTCGTGCATACATTCAATTACCGAACCGTTAACGTTAATCTTTAATTTATCACTCGGTAAAGGCTACTTTCTCGATTCATGGAAAATATCAATAATTAAACCGATTTATAAAAATGGTGCTAAGCATTTAATAAAAAATTATAGAGCGGTTTCCTTAATGAAAACAATTCCGAAATTACTTGACAGTATTATTGCAAAAAAACCTTTCTTTCCTATTCAGAGCAATAATTTGTCCACAGCAGCACGGATTTGTAAAAGGTAAATCCACTGTTACCAATCTAGCACTTTTCACTAATTTTTGTACTAATGCCTTAGAAAAAGGCTATCAAGTTGACGCAGTTTACACAGATTTTTCTAAAGCTTTCGACAAAGTAAACATAAATATTTTAGTAAAGAAACTTTACCATATGGGCATTCACTCTAATTTTCTCCAATGGATTTCTTCGTACTTAACAAACAGAAAACAAATTGTAGTAATTGATAACATGCGTTCTAGAGTTATTGCTGCTAATTCGGGTGTGCCACAAGGAAGTCATTGTGGTCCGATTTTATTTATTTTATTTATCAATGATATCGTCAATTGTTTTTCGTATGCGAATTGCTTTATATATGCAGATGACTTAAAATTGTTTTCTGTCACAAATGATTTTAATGATTGTCTAAGGTTACAAGAGGACTTAAATAAGTTAACCGCATGGTGTGTTAGTAATAGGCTTCAACTGAACATATCTAAATGTCGGGCAATTTCATTTTATCGTTCAGCAACTTACTTTGCATTTAATTACTCCATAAGTGGTCAGCTCTTAGAACATGTTAATGAGGTTACTGACTTAGGAATAATATTAGATAGGGAACTCTCTTTTTCTAAACATATTAACCATGTGATATTTAAGGCGAATAAATCGCTTGGATTTATTAAGAGAAACACCAAAGAATTTAATAACATTTTTAGTTTAAAGGCTTTATATTTGTCTTTTGTGAGACCACTTATTGAATATGGTGCTATTATATGGACTGAAATAAATAAATAAGTACATGAAACATAACATTCCCACGAAAATTGTAAAATGTCACTATTTTTCTGTCTTCACTATCAGCTTAAGTTAATTTGCTACATTTATTGCATTAAGTTTTCACAGAATCTCGTTTAAGTTCGTCAACAGACCTTTGTCAAACAGACGAGAGAAGGACGTAAGAATTTCAAACAGAACAGAATGTTTTCATTCAAGTTTCCGTGCAGTTTAGGGTTTTCGCAAAAGTGTACCTATCCTACCTCCTGTAAAATTCTGGCAAAAAGTTCTTCCGGAATGTGAACGTATGACGACTTTTCTATGTGCATTCTGTCTAACGAGCTGAAGTCTTTGCTTCCATGGAATAAAACAATTCCATTTGGTGGAACACGGAGCAAAAGAGGCGATGATGATTTGTGTCAACATTTGCATTTTGCTACAGAAATTATTTTCAAACATTGTCTGCCTTAAATTGAGTTTTCTAGCAGCTTACCATAGACTTCCTCATTCCCACACGTTTGGTAAATGCTCGTGATTATTGAGCTGGGAAATATTAAAAATGCCCATGTGAGGTAAAAATTTGTTTTTGAGATTTATCTAAAAAAAAAAGAAAAAAAAGAGAAGCCCCAAGCCCGAGGGATATTGTTGCAAAGAAAATATGTTTCAAATCCTTTAAGCTTGAGTTTATTTTCTCCTAAAACTACCATCAAATCAGAGATTAGGCAAAATTGTTTCGAATTTAATTTCCAAACTTTAAAGAATTCGGAAAATCATGAATTGGTTCATATAGCGCCATATTGTTGGACTCCAGAATTAAAAAAAAGGAAAATATACACAGTAGGATATCCAACAAAAAGACTTAAGAAAGCTATTTAAAAAATATCTATATACATTAGGGTGCTTTTTTTTCGCGACTATTTTTTTTTTTAAGTCCCACCTCGAAATTTTGTGGCAAATACCTAAACAAAAATTCCCTGAAAATTGGAGCCCTTAATATTAATATTAAGTACAAGATCAAGGCGTATACAAATTTCCCATATAAAATACACGTAAACTTTGATTATTTTTCTTCAAAACTCTACAGCTCAAAGGTATTTTATGGTATAATCTTGGTCAATGATAGGGTTTCTTCAGAATTGAATGCTCTACAAAAGTGTCCATCGCGGCGTAACCCTAACTCCCACCAGCGAGGTAGTATGGGTCACTAAACCCAATTTTTCTATGAAATTCCTGGTTTTTTCCCCTATCTCCTAAATAACAAGAGCTACAGAAAAAGTCAATATGACAAACTTGTAGGAAATTTGTGTGGAATTTTCGTGGATTATTGAGCTAAATTGTAGAAACACTACCTCAACTTTAAAACCCAATATCTCAAGAAATGTGGATGTTAGCGATTTGGTGTTCAGAACTTTTTTGTAGGAAATTGAATTTCCTACAAGTTTGTCATATTCACTTTTTCTGTAGCTCTTGTTATTTACGAGATTTACGAGTTTTTTTTTCAAAATTTTACACAATTAACACAAAAGAGCAGACTTTCAAAAATTAGCAATATTGAAATTATTAAAAATCTTCCTCATGCTGCCACAGTTTTATAAAAAGAAAGACTTATTTAACCCCATACTAAGAAATGATCCATTCAAGCATATCTTTCAAACAATTAAGCCTGATCGACAGAAAAACCAAAATACCCACATCACTTCTCTTTTCGGAAACAATGACAAGAGTTCAATGAAAGCTGAAGATGATTAAATTAATGGTAAACAATCATCGCCATCACTAAAAGCACAATAAAACCTACAGCAAGAGTGAGTTCCTCAATAATTGAACACCCAGTTCGTGCGCGCAGTAATTGCATTAATATTTCAATCGTATAAAGTTTCCCTACGTATCCTGGAAGCTGCTCTAACTTTATGCGACAACTTGGTAAACTTCCCTCACGCATCGCGGGTTCGGGGGATGTTTACGAGTGGCCCATAAAATTCTGGGTCGGGGGATTCGACGAGTTGGCTCAACTTTGTCGCACCTAATTATCATATTGAGACGCAACACAACGAGTTTAGCTAACTCGCGGAGCATTCTGGTGACACTGATAGGGCCGATAGGGCTGATGGGGCTGATGGGGCTCCTCTACGTCCTTGCGGTAAGTGCTTAAATAACTAAACATTCGAGGAATTGTGTCTCTTTGCTCACACGAGATGAAATTAATTGGAGCACGTACTTGATTCCCACTTGAAGCTGTTTGATCTTAGAAGCATTTATTTGCACGTCGGCGTCGCTTCAATTCCCAAAAACTTTTAATTAGATGCTTATTTAAGCTGTAAAAATATACTGGGATTGCTAGAAATTTTGTTTTATACACACTGATTTTCTTGTGATTTATAATCTCGTTTGAAAAGTTAAAAATGAAGCATAATTTCTTTTATAGCGAACATTTTTTAAAACAACTTGGATATTATTTAAATAAAAAATTATTTTGCAAGATAATCATAAACAAATAATAGGTTTTTTTAAAACTTAAGATTTTTGTGCATGCCAGTCTCACAGACGAGTACGACTTTTATATGTATATCCAGCAATTTAAGATGACATAGGAGATTTAAACTATTAGATTTCAAAATTTCCACAAATTTTTTTAAATTTCCAATAATAATTAACACTAGATTTACAGATTTCAGATTTTGTGGCGAAACTTCCAAAAGTCATAGTAATTAATTTTTAGTGAAATATATAATATTGTATCTACTATCTAATATATGTATGTACTTATTTTTGCGTTTTTGGAATTTTTGTTATTTAAGGTGCTAAATGTGAATATGAAAACCAATCTTTTTCACCACATAAACTTTTTGAGGAAAGTAGCTCTTAAATGTGAAATAAGTGATAATTTTAATTATTTTCGGAAATGCTTTAAAAAATAAATGGAATGTTGTAGGAATTTTTTTTTTGGGTTAAATGAAAATTTAAAACTTAAACTATTAAATTAAAATATAAACAACTTCAAGCTTCTACAAAATATTCTAAGAAAATGGCGTTTTTCCACTTTTAAATCCTATTTTTCTCACAAGTCTTAATTTTCATTAAATTTAATAATGAACAATCCAAGAAAATCATCATATCAAATAAATTTATTTCTTGTAATTGAATTATTTTCTCATTGTGGTTAAACTTAAAAATAAATATGTTCCTGTAATAAAATGTTAGTTACCATTCAAGAATTTACGTTTAACCTTGAAATATATTTATGAACTTGGTCAAAGGTCAAATCAAGTCATCGCAAAGCATCTCCTTTGAAAACGAAAAGTTTTTCAACAGTGTTTCAATACGATGGATTAATATGTATCTTCCAACTGAAATACCTATGACATTTTTTGAAAAAATATTGAAAATAATTACTAATTTGAATTTATTGTTTATTCTTTTTCTCGAAATTTGAAATTATATTTAAAAAAAAAACTAGGGGTTCCAGTTTAATAAAAAATAACCATCTCTGTACCAGGTCCTAAATCCAGACCAGAGTTTCTCGTGGGAATTGAACCCACCACAAAAGGCCTTTCAGTTGCAGTGCCCACCATAACCTTACCATTCACATTGAAATTATATTAATAATAAATTACTTATAATACTTACATAAATGAGCATCGGAGCTCAAAATATTGTGAATAGACCAAATCACCGAAGTGTACCTTTTGTAAAATAGTTTTCAACTTGAAAATGGCTTCTATGATTGTGGCGCTTGAAAATTTCAAGCATTCCAATGAAAGAAGCCACTAATTCCTCCTCCTCCAACTCAGCGATGATTTCCACTGTTTATCTTAGCTCAACTGAGAAGGGTGCTCATTAAAATCATCTCAATTAAATGAGGGAAGCTAAATGTAAAATTAAACTCATCAACGCCCGAGAAATACTTCCCCAGGGGAAATTCAGCAATTTTTTACTTTACCTAACCAAGCGCAAAATCAATTGCAGGAAGAGCAGGTGTTCCTTTTGAACAGAAGGAGAAGGAGTAGTAGGAGTCCAGAAGTACTGAAGACAGTATCCCAGCCCACTAGAAGATGTCGTAGCCCACTCCTTCAGCAATTCCTTTCTTGCATTTCTTCTTCTGGCTGTGGCATTGAATTATTTCAACTTCAACCCACCTCGCAGCTCTGTTCGTAATATCCTCGTTTAATGAATATTGACGGTGCCCTCTGCCACGGAATATCCATTTCTTAGTTTTCGTTTTGTAATTATGGTAGGTCAGAATTAATAGAATTTTATTATGAAAAAGTCACAGCACCCAAGATTTTTGCATATTAAATAATTTGATTTTATACCAACGACATACTCACGGTGAAAAAGTTAAAAATGAATTTTACCCATGGAATATTTAAATTAAAACCCAATTTTATATAATAATATATTAACATTATAATTAAAATTTAATGTTAAAATCTATAGTTAGGCATGTATTTTACAATAAACTAGTAAATATTGTTATTTGTATTGAAACATTGCAAAATTATTTAAACACTTAACCTGTTAACAATTAGAAAGTAACTAAAATTAAATTATGTTATAACCTTAGCGACTAGTAAGATAAAACAAAATTTAACAAGTATTGGTCTTTCTATACTAGAGAAAGAGATTGAAGATAGAAAGAGATGGTACTATACAACAAATGATGTGTATTAGTTCAGAGAAGAAAGAAAATGAATTTATTTGACTCTTTATTAAATTAGACTCGTTTAGTACAAAATTAATGATTCGTGGAACCGGAATCTTTAAGTTTTTCAACTTCAGGTATAATATTCAATTTGTTATTATACAAACTTTAAACGAAATTTCTAATCGATAATTCAACATTCGTTTCAAACCATTGATTCTCAGTGATCTATATTTAACTTAAAAAAAAAGGTCTAATCATAATTTTTTTCAAAAAATAATTCTTTTAATATAATTCTCACCTGATGTTATACTATATTATGACGTATAAAATTGAAGACATATTGTTTCATAATCATTAAGTAATTCGAAATCAAATTAGCCTGATAAGTGAAGTACCAGAGTCCTCTATCAGTCAGTTTTATAGCGTCAACTGCCGGTGGAATGAAAGAAGAAAACACAATTTTGACCTTTTATTTATTTATTTAAGTTTTTTGTTAAGTGACAGCAGCTGTCAAGAAGCACGTTGTCCGGCATGATCAATGTTTAGTATTGCGTATGTTGGTTTTACGTCCAACCGAAGGCGCTATTTAAAAAAATAATAATAGGTATATAAAAACACGTACTTATTCGAATGCAATGTTGTGTCAAAATTTCAAAGGAATCGGTCAAGAACTTTCGGAGATTTAAGATTTTGAACAAACAAACATTTACATTTTTATTTATATGGATTTTAAAAACTAAAGACGTTTTCCGATTTTTATTTAAGATTTTAAAAATATAAATCACCACTTCATTTTTAATTTTGATTTTAAAAATAAAAATGATTTTTATTTCTGATTTTAAAATTAAAAATTATACTCTGATTTTTATTTTCGATTTTAAAAACAAAGATCAAAACATAAGTAATTTTTATTTTTATCTAGAAAATAATAATAAGTATAAGTAATAGTAATAATTTTTTAGATCTGGTTTTTACCGAAAATATTATAACTGTTACGGTCCTTGATTTTTTTACATAAAAAAATTAAACTTTTTTTAGCTACGTAGATATGGGAATTAAACGTCCAGACCACGTAACACTTTCGAATTTTATATTTGTCTCATAGTACAGATTTTCGCATTGAAACACTATTAATGAAATAATTATACAATATTTAAAAAGTACATTATTTTGAAACATTGATCCTATCGTTGTACAAACAACGAAAAATGTATATCCAAGCAAAATAAGTTCAAAAATTCATTCAAGAATGTTCTTGTACTTTTTAGGAAAATATAATGATCAAGAAGAAATATCGTAGGAAAATGTAATATGAGACAATTATTTTTTTTAAATTTCAACACAATTTTCTTGCATAAGTAATTAGCTTCTTAAACAATTTAAAACGAAAATAAGACAGTCTATTATTATCTGTTAAATAGGTATTAAAACTGCGAACTTCATAAAAAAGGTAAAAGTTCATTCATTTCTAAGCTTATACCAAAACGAAAACATAAACTCGAACAAAGTCTAATTATCGAAGCATTGTTTGCTGTATTGATCTGAAAAGCCCCCAAAGAGGCCACGAGTGAGAATCTCTACGACCAGAGCATGTCAAGGAGGATTATTCTGAGGAAATTTTCAGCGGAAAAATTTGGACAGCGCTGTTGGCGTGGCAAAACTTATTTCCCGGCCTTCATAGGATTATGATTCCCGCCCCCAGCTCTGAATGGCAGCGAAATTAAATCCCATGACAACAGCAACTCTCAATTGGAACGTTTTCAGGAGTTTGAGTGGAACTTCACTGCAAGCGCAGATCATTGGAAAACACACGCTGGGACTTTGGACTGGGATTTAGCTGCTATTATTCCTAGAAATCTATTCTTTTGTGCTGTTGCACCCGGAACAGAAAAGAAGGGCACCTCGTGTGTTTCGAGTATTTCAATTGCAGCTGCATATCAATTTTTTGCTGGAATTTTGCATTCAGAGCTTATCATAAGAGAGCACAAATTCCCACATTTTCAGTCTGGTATGATCTTTGATTATAGGGCAAATCCAGCTTTTCTGGATTTTTATTTTATTTTAATCTCGAAGGAAAATAAAAAAGTCAACAAAGTATTCTAATCCAAGGGAACTTTTTAATTAATGAATTTAGAAAAGAATTTTAATGAGGGGCCTGTTAAAGTATCAACGCGATTTACTTTTTATATAAGAGGGGTTTTGACCGCTGAAACAATGAGTTTAGCTCAAAACTTTAGAAATAGAAAATAATAATAATATGATATAATATAATAAAATTTGTATATATTATGTGTTTGATTCTTTATTTCTCATGATTTTGTTGGTGTTCCAAAATGGTATAGATAAAGAATAATTGATATTTTCACCTTTTACAATATGTCAGGTGAATTCGAAGTGTCATATGAGTAATGCTATTGAAATTTGTAATTTCGATATCATAATATTGGTAATATAATAATATTTTTCTTTTTCCAAGGTTATTTCTTTTTATCTTCAGATTCCACTTTATTCGGTAAAATACTCAGAACTGACTAAATTTGTAAAGCAAATTTACCGACAGAGATACACAGTAAAACTTATGTCTACTACGTTGCTGTCACCGAAATTCAATTTTCAATTTTCAAGTTTCAATACTATACATACATTAGATTGCTTAATGTTGAAATATATGTTAATAAGGCGCCAAATTTTATTTAATTAAATTTATACGGTTTTAGACAAGAATATCCTTAACATCAAATAAAAGTACAGCGAAAACTCATCGTTTGCTTGTGGAGATTTACGGTGAGCATGCTCCATCTAATACAACTTGTAAGGAATGGTTTCGACGATTTCAAAATAATGATTTTGGTACTGAGGACAAAGAACATGGAAAACCACCAAAAAAATTTGAAGATGCTGAATTGGAAGCATTATTGGCAGAGGATTCTTGCCAAACTCAATCAGAATTGGCTGCAGCATTAAATTGTGAACGATCAACTGCCGCAAAGCGTTTAAAAGCAATGGGAATGGTTCAAAAAGTTAGTAACTGGCTTCCATATGAATTGAAAGAAAAAGACTTCGAACGTTGAAAAACAATTTGTGAAATACTACTTCAAAGGCAGCAAAGAAAAGAATTTTTGCATCGAATAATCACAGGAGATGAAAAATGGATATATTATGAGAATCCTAAATCCCCCGAAAGTTAGGCGGTATACGCCCCTGATTTGACCGGAACTATTTCATAGGTAATCGATTTCTATTCTCTTTCTGTAATCCACGATATGGGAGTTCCGCTTATTGAAACACATGTCAACAAAACAAAATTCCTCCCGTGATACACACAAAATTTTAAAGCGTTTGCAAATCCTATAAATACCTGACGTGATAGGGCCCAGAGTTTCTCAATTTTGCCCTTTCCTTTCCTAAAGGCTTAATTACTTAGTTATGCAGCAGCTGGCTCACTTCATCTTGCCACTGTTCATACTAGATATAGTACTTCATTGTTGAACTCCTCGCAGCTACCAAATGTATAGATTAAGGCCAGAAGGCAAATATCTTTTGCATGGTTGGGCTAATGCACACCCACCATTAATTTTCATTATTGTCTGTGCCTAGGCACTTAGGCAGTGTGCTGAGTGTGTTACTATGGAATAACATTAACAACAATCAATAACAGAAATAATTTAGAGTAAGTGGTGTAGATGTGAATTATCCAATTCAATTCTAGATGTAATTTGAGGTTATGTTTCGGTTTTGTCTCTCTAAGAACAATTCTACTAACTCTACGGTATGAATGCAATAGTAGTTTCTGAGTAATTCAAGCTCCTTACAAGAAGTGTTGAAATTGCAATTCTTATAAAAAATTGTTGGAATGCTTCCTCAGATACAAAATTCAACTTGTGGCTTTTGACTGTTATTTTAATTATAATTTTTTTTTCTACTTATATATTCCTTACTTATCGTAGCCAGTGATTTGAATGTAAGTTACTTTCTTTAAAGGATCCAACATTAAAATTAATTGCTGGCATTTACGAGTTGATTGAAATTAATTGCGAAAAGAGAAGGCCTTCTAATCTTCTTTTATTGCTTAATTTGGCCGTGAACACTAAATTAATCGCTTATAAAGTTTAAACTTCATTAAATTTAATGATGTGGCAATTAGCTGAGATAATTTCATCATACGTTTAACATGTAAAGGTTTTCTGCTATGGCAGAGATGAAAATGGCAAAAATTAATTAATGACGGAGAAAAGCCACACGGGACAGGATTACTACATTATTTTGGGATGTTGTGAAAACAGAAACAAACTTCATCATGATTTTAGGCTACAAATTTTAAATAGCTTCACATTAAGTTTATTTTTATGAAGCATAAAGTTTAAAGTAATATAAATTGAGATTAATTTTAATTCTGAATTATTTTCCTAGACATGAAATTAATATTAATAAACTCACTCTCATATAAATTTCCATAACTTTCAAGTACCGGACTTATTATAAGTAGGTATATTAAAACAGAAATGAGGGATGTTCTTTTTATAATTCGGGAAAATGTATCATTAGTTAAAACTCGTAAAAGTCAAAAAACTAAAAGTACATATATGGGTAATGAATTTAAAGCATTTCTCTAAGTCGACACTTGCAACTCAAACTATACATATCTTAAAGATGTATGGATATGTAATAAAAAATAAGAAATAAATGTTAAAACAATTAATAGATGATTACATAAAAGTATATTCAAATAACGAGTTCAATTACTACAGATTGTACAAAGGTTTAAGGTTCTATTTAATATGAGTTAGATGAATAAGTTTGTTTTATCTGTATGTATTTACATGCTGTATGATTCTATGTGTGTAGATAACACAGGTCAACATTTTATCTAGGCTTGTGCACGGGAATCGAAGATGGTACATATTCTGGAGTTTTTTAGGTTCCATCACCTCAAGTTCAAGGTCATTTAAAGGCTAAACGGTCAAAAAACCTTCCAAAAATCTGAAAAAATTCATGGACATGTTTTTGATGTCGCTAAATCCAAATCCGGTGTTTATTTTTACTTTGCATGCATCCTCGAGCTCATTCAAGGTGATCTCAAGGTCAGTCAGGGGTTTTTAAGACAAAAATGCTAAGTACCTACCATCCGAAAAATCTGAAAACTTCATACGTATGTGTTCGAGGACCCTGAGTCTAAATCTGAGGTCAGTTGACCTCATTTCAAGGTCATTTGAAGGTTAAGCGGTAAAAAAACCTTTAAAAAATCTGAAAAAATCCATGGACATGTTTTTGAGGTCGTTGAATCCGAATCCGGTGTTCATTTTTACTTTGCATGCATCCTCGAGGTCATTCGAGGTCATCTCAAGGCAGGTAGTTCTGTGGCACAATTGTGCATTTCGCAGATTGAGATTGTTACCATGTTATGCATTAATGAGCTTTATACCAGAAAAGATTCTTTGGCAGAATCCAGGTAAAAAAGTAGAATCCAGGCTGTCTATCTGACTGTAAGAATTGTCCAGAGAATTTTATGTGGCTCAAATTGTCGAATTGACCACGACTAATTAAAACTTGTGGTTGCACCCAGGGAACCTTGCTATATATCTATCTTTAAAATTACTTTTTTCTTTCATTGCCAGGTCCATTTATATATCGTAAATTTATCTGAATATTGTCCCAAATAACTCCTAGACAGGTAGTACAAGTAGTATTCAACCTGAAAAAAGTTCGTAGTTGATTATGCACATATGCAGGGTGATTCGTAATGATGTCTTCCAAGATGAATCATTGAACGTTTCTGTGGAATCCGCCGATCAATGTTTGTTCTGAATTTCTCCCCCTAAAATGTGTCGTTTTATGTATACAGATACTTTTTTCATTCAGCACTCTGTAATTTTCTTAAAACACATCTTACGAACTTCTTTAAGATATCAATTGGTAGAGAACTTTTCTTCCATCCAATAAGTCTTCAAGCAATTCTCTCAACTCGTGATGGGAGCGAGTTTTAAATTAGTCACTAATTTAGTAAGTAAAAATAATAAAATTTGAAAAAATTAGTGACAAAGCTTCAGCTTTTAAAGTTCGATAATTTAAAACTCGTTATGGCAACAGAATGTAGAGGTATTTGAAGTTATTGGAACAGAGAAAGAGTTCAATTTGACACCTTGATACCAGTGTGTTGAATGAAAAAGTATCCGTATACATAAAACTGTCCGTAGCTTCTAAACGACGCATTTTAGAAGGGCTCTCGGAACAAACATTGATCGGGAGATTCCATATTATCACTCTGTACTTGTAAGTATATGCTCTAAGCTCTAAAAGGAATAAAACTTCTTCCTTCAGGAAGGACGGAATTTGTCTAAATATATCTGTCCTTCAAAGGTTTTAATTCTTGCCCAATAAATTCCACATAAATCCCCCATATACCCGCTTACGTAAAAGCTTAAATTTAGAGCTACCCCCAAGAATCTTAAGAACGCCATTTATGTCCGCACTGGTTCAGCATAATCCAGCACCCCGACGACTGTAGTAATCCTCTAAACAGAAGGCCCCAACCAGCGCATCAAATGAGCCCTTATTAATATTTTATACAACAATAGGCTTGCTGTAAATTGTAATTTCCCCCAGCGACGTAGTGATAAATAACTACTCAGACTTTGACGAAAGAAGCGGGCGGGTGCAGTGGCGCGCAAATGAATTTCCTCCGATGCGATGTCAGACGATCAATGAAGCAAAGCAAATTCAATTTTCCACCTGGAGAAAGTGTTTTCCGCGGAGAGATTGTTTGGCGGAGTTTGCTCAGGTTCGCAGGAAGTTTTTTTCATTTCCTCTGCGGCTAAAAATAACCACCCGATGGGTGTGGCATATACACGTACAAGTTCTGTACTACAATAAAAAAAACGAAATGGGCGAAGGGATGGTGGATGCTTTAAGTACTTGAAATTTATTTTGAAGCTTTTGCATAAATCAGAAAGACGAAGATTTACAGCGTTTGCAGTTAGCAATCTTCTTGTAGTAATAGCACTCGCCGGAATGTCTTTATGCGACGTCATCAATCTATGACTAGGCGCAGAGTATGGGAAAAAATGAGCTTTATTGCGGAAGAGAGCCAACGAAGTCCTGTCCAAGAATCAGGATGGTTTCCGGTCGAGCTCTCAGCTCCTATCCCTTCGACCGGGAGACGTCCTTCTTCCTTAACTTACACATTTAAAGTTTGGTTTGAGTGAGTCCTTGTTATTTTTTTTTTTTTTTTTTTTTTGGGGGAAACTCGATTAATTCTAGAACCGGATTCTCAATTTAAGAGAAAAATGAAGCACCCACTTAAAGCCGCCTTTTTAGCAGACCTTTTTCAAGTAGGATTTATTAAACATAGACGCTTATTTCCCTCTATACTCCAGAATGTATAGAAAGAGCCTGTTAAATAGCTGCTATAGGATACGCAGAATATTACACCTTTTTTTGTGCTCCCCAGGAGAAGATTACGAATAATGGGGCGAATCACCCGCAGTGTTATGCCTCTCCTGTTCATGATAGCTAAGCGTTAACAAAGCGTAGGACCAAGCTAAAACCGTAGAAACCGTGACCAGGACCTTTGAAATATTATGTTTTGAAGTTGGAATCCAATTCGATTTAAAGCAAAACTTCAAATTAATTTTTTTAATTATTTTATTTATTTAATTCTGTGTAACATAGATAAATTTAAATAACTTTAAGTCGGTTAAATGTCAATGTCAATGTCAATGTCATTCATTTAAAAGAATTTTTCGGTATGTACACAACACCTTCATCCTCTCTCTACTTTCTATTTAATAATTTCAAAACTACTATAGATTGACATGTAAAGCAAAAAAATGTTGTGTAAAAATATGTATTTATTTATGTAAAAACAAAAAAGCAATTCAAAAAATTGGACATAACACCTTCATCCACTTAAATGTGTCTCCAAATTTGTTCAGTAAAATGGCCGTAATATTGTTCTAAATTTTAATTTTCAATTTTTTCTTCACATAGCTGAGACCTCATGGTCATGTCTAACAAGGAATCGTGAAATTGAAATATGTTATAGAGTATCGAAAAATAAGAGACACGTATTTCTTTTATCTGCGGATACGCACATTTAAGGTACGGACACACCAAAAGCGAAGCGAGTGAAGCGGCGCGAATAATTTAAAATTTGGGAACATTCTGTCGCAGTAGACGCTTCGCTCATGTCGCGTTCTATTCGGACACTTCAATTGATTTGTACGGCACCCAAATTTTTTAAATTGTTCGCTTCGCTCGCTTCGCTTTTGGTGTGTCCGTACCTTTAGGGGGTGAACAACACCCCTAAAGTTTACCCTCAAAACAGTTTTTCCTAATTTCTAATGAATTTTTTTGAAGAAACAAAATCGAAATGATGTCTCATAAATACACTAACCTTTTGTAAGTAATACGGTTCCCGGGGGTGACAACCCTTATTTTTTATTGCAGAAAAACTATTTTTTTTTTATATTTTTGCGTCACAAAAATAACAGGTTTAGTTTGAAAAATATTTTTTTACATACAATTTTTCACGTTGTTTTTGGGTTTTCGTACAAAAAGCTGCTCATGTGTTTATATTTGATTTTGATGAATATTTTTTCAGATATCAGTTTTTTTGTGAAAACCAGTATAAAGGGGTTTTTGGTAGTCGCTGATTACAAATCTGATGTTAAATTTAAAAAATTCAAAATGGCGGATAAACTTTTGAAAAATACACCAATTTTTATACAAAAAATAAAAAAAATAAAAAAAACAATAAATAAAAGTACCCCCTAAATGTGCGTTTCCGCAGATAAAAAAAAAGCTGTCACACCTGAGAACATTTCTTTGTAAGATAAACGATTATACATACATAATTGAAAAATTTAAATAGCAAATTGAATAAATTTTATCACTTTACTAGATTCTAGAGCTTATGGATATAAACAAGTGCGGCCTTTCGAGGACTCTAAACAGAGGTAAATATAGATAATAGATAATAAAATTTATTTCACTATTTTCTGCTTACATTAGTGTTTGCAGTTTACTTAATTTTATTTCTGGAATAATAATTTTCTATTTATTGTGTGAAATGTATACATATATAGTATATACATATAGTGTATTAAGTTTATTTATTTACAATTTTACTTAGGAAAATTCCAAAAAAACCCTAAGCATCTATTTAGAGGAAAATATTCTACAAAAAGTTAAACAGATCTGTAAACCTAAATTTTTAAAGATTATTTTCTTCATTAATTTTGTATATGAAATCTATTTGACAAACTTCTTCAACTGGTTTTGATCGATTTTTGCATGGTTTGATTTTAAGTTTAAATCACTATTGCTCTCTTACGTCTGAAAAGATTATTGTTTAATGTAAAATCAACAAATTTGTGAAGGAGGTGCAACTTTTTATTTTAAATAAAAGCCAGATTTATCAACAATACAGCTAAATTTCTTCTTCTTAGTATCTGGATTTTAAAAAATGATATGACGGCCGTGGAGTAAATTACGTGAGATAAAATGTCGAAATTATTGTATTTTGCAAATATTTTGAAAACTATGAACTTTTCGCAAAAAAAAACATATCTTACTAATTTATAGTTGAGATAATTTGTTAAAAAACGAATTCAAACTTCTTCGGAAAATTTATCACTAAGTATATTTTTTTGAAGCATTATAATTATGTTATTTTAGCTTTTTGCTAATACAATAAATACTTATACCATGGAAACGTTCGAAAATAACAGATTTCACTTTTATTCAGAAAAAATAAATCTATTTACAAAAGTATCCACAGAAAATGAGCAATGAGAGTATTTTTAACATATCCTAAATCTGAGATATAAAATGAATTCCTTTTAAGTGTTGTTTGACAGTAATTTAATATGATAAGTGCTCTTAAGAATTCAGAATCGGGGGTATCGTTTATACTTTTTTTTTTTAATTTCTATGGACTTGGAGCTACCCTTCGTTGATTAGTCTATGACTGATGTAACAAACCTCTTTTCACTCAAGATTTATTTAAATAATAGCCTTAATATTTTTCATACTGAATCATCGAATACTGCTAAATACACGTAATTGAAATAAATACATAATTGAGTGCCTCCAGTTTCAGCTTGATAATACAAAGTAGGGTATCATTCGCCAAACCCTATAAAATCTCTCAAAATAGCATATCAACAACATTTGCGATAATTGTAATGGGTGTGTAATTGTCACATCACTAAGAACCCTTTCATCCAAATCCGCCCAAATTCGGATAATACAATTCCCGAAATGTTGTTCACGTCCTCGATGTAAGCTGCCCGATAAATAATTCATTGGGAAGTCATAACGTGCTGCGAATGGCGTGTCACCATAGTAGAAGGGCTTGTTGCTTCTGGCTTCCTCCCGTGTTGTGGGCGAGAGAGATGTCCTCCCACGGATGCTGGAGCCCCGGAGCTATAATCTTGGAGCAGCCAATCCATGGCGAACGTCGAAGGACTTCCATAAAATATGCCGGGCTCATATTTGGTCGCAAAATATTTACTTGAAAGCGAGCCAAATGGATTTCAAAGGAATTTGCTTGACACGGCTTAAGATCCGATATTACAGTGCGCTTAACGAACGCTCTGCTACAATAATTTAGCAGTTTTAGCACAAAGTCCTGGTCGCATACATTTTTGGCAAAAGCGAATGTGAACCAGGTTTACTGGAATATCAACGGATTAAGGCACTAAGTTTGCCCATTAACTAAGAGGATTATTTCGTGATGGATTAGTCTCATGGGATAATATACAACAGTCTGCCTTCAGAAGTGGGATTTTTTGCTCGAGTGCCGTTAATTTACACCCATTTACGCCGATAAGGTGTTTAACGATTTTTTTAAAATAGCTTAATAATAATATAAATTGTATTGATATTTTTTGTATATTCATTCTAGAGATGGTTAAATCTATCTAAATCTATCTATCTATAAAAACTCATAAAATGTTGATTTAATTATATTGCACATGTATAAGTCTCACAAACTAATTTTAGTTATTAATTTCTGATCGATTAAAACAAATTAAGCGGAGTTTATTAAATAGTTTGAATGAATGAATTACTCGGGTTCGTCAGATCCCAGCATGGATATCGTATGAACAAAAAATTAGTGACTAGATAAGGGTTAAATCGATTAATTCTTCATATACCACTTAAGGTTCAGACCAATGACTGCTGGTTCTTTAGTATTAAAATGTTTAATAAATTTAAGAATTACAATCTTCTAGTCAAAAAGATTATATGATCAAAAAGGCCAGGGATAGAAAGGAAAGGTATATATATTTTTTAAGTAGGGAGGTTAGTTAGTAGGTCATAGCTGTTAGTGACCATTATTAGTATTCAGCTAATACCTATTGACGCGACCGCTTGCTATAAAAGAAATCCTGTACATATTTATTGCCTCGGAAAAACCAACCCTCAGCTAAATTCAAAAGAACCTTTTTTTTATTAAGGACGAAATCGTTTCAATTATAAAATAAAATATGGATTCTTATGAAATATTTATCTATTCCCCTGTTTTTCTGATTTTTTATGAAACCGTTTAAGTCCATCTGCATTGTTTTGAAATTGTGAATTGTTGCCAATTTTTCTTTAGAAGGATCTGGGGTACCTTAAAATCATCATAAAACTTTACAAAGTCAGAGGTTTGCCACAAATACCCACAATGGACTTAACAACCAAACAATTTTCACATACAGTTTCATAAACTTCTACGCTGTGTATGAAAAATGTCGGTGAAAGTTTTGAGCACACGTCAAAAGTTCTATCCAAAATCTAACCTTTCTACCCACATACACACAAACCTACATATTTTCTCTCTTAAATCCTTTTAATGATCCTTTTTCGCAAAGTTTTCCGTACGTGGAAGGAGCAGCTAAGGAATGCCGGCGCAATTGATATCCTTAAGTTCGCTTGTTTCTAACCTTTCAATCTGTGGGGTCTTTTGGCGGGGAAACCATCAACTCAACCCTTAGTACACAATTACTCCAGCGTGTCTCGCACTTGACTCTAAATTTTCGTTACGAAGAAGCCCTTCGAGCAGGTGAAGCAGCAAGGTGTGAGGTGGATTGGGAAACAGAGGGGTAGAAGTTTGACAATATGAAAGTTTTCAGGTTTTCCGCTTTTCGCTTGTGGTCTTGCGCAAAATTAAGATTTATGCGGCTAAGGAGGGTAAGTCGCATATGTAATGAGGCTTAAGAGGATTTAAAACGTGCTTATTCCTCTGTTGAGGTCGGCGAAATAACTTCATTAGAGTGTTCATCCAGAACGACATGTGGAGTTTTGGGATCCTGGTATAATAAATCAATTGTTATATCCAAGATATCATATGTTAGGGGAATAAAATGAAAGCCTAATGACGAAAAATAACAACGGCTCATATCGGTAAATTGTAATAAGTGATTTTTCATGTAGAATGTTTTCTTGAAAATAAATTTCTATATTTAATATCAGTAAGAGCGTAAAGGCAATGAGCAGTATTAGTTGATTATTATCTGTATATTCCTTGTAATTATAATTTAAATGTCTTAATTTACAGTTTTAACAAAATGAATCTTCTTAATTTTGTCTGCATATTCTCTTAAATATTTTTAAATACAGTCTGACCAAAAATCAATATATCATTTGAGAATTCAAAATTTGCAAATATGTAAAAATTTTTATATCAATTTTATTGTGGTTTTTCGAGATATTATTTTAAAATACATATAACTGACTATAATATAATTCGTGAATGTAAGTCAATATTACACTTTTAGTACGTCATTAATAGTTCAGTAGTAGTTAATTAGTATTAAATAACATATTTATAAAGGAAAACATGTCAAAATCCTTTTTAACAATGCAGCACTATTCGTTGTACACTTTTCTGATAGGAGGTTTTTGAACTGTATTTCATCAACCCTGAGGACTACATTTGATCGCGTCCAACTTGACTCAGTAAACTCAAAATCAACACTAGTTTCAAATAGACTACTCCAAAAATTCATGAAAACCTTAAAAAATTAAACATAAAAAAGAGATAAAGTAATATTAAATAATATTGTTTCAATATTCTTTTAATTATATGCTTTCTAATTCTCAATTAATTAAAGCAATATATTTAAAACTGTACAACCTTTCTAAAGGGTGTTTTTTAAGTGTGCACAAAGGACCCCGTAACACGCCTATGGGAAATGTGGTTTCCGTCTATTTCGCTGAATTTTTGATATGTTGTGTGTCTTGGCGTCCTGAACGAAAGTCCCAATAAGCACAAAGCTCCAAACGCAATAGGTCCCACATTAGGGGCCCCTGAAGTCGCTATTACAGGGTATCAGCTCTAATAGTAATTCTCGGTGCTGATTGCACTGTATCGTACACTGGTTTCCGTTAATATGGCCTCATTTTTTGTTGACCGCATGTCTCGGTATCCCAAGTCCATGCTCTAATGGGCCCAAAGCCCGAAAATTCGATGGGACTTGAGACGGGCCGCACCAAGGGGCGTATAAGTGGGTAACATTGTACGACAGGAGTTTGCACTTTTATTAGCTTGAGACAGAAAAATCTTTTATTAAGACTGATACTATTTGTAGTATAAAACTGATGTACTTAGGACAATACAAAAAATAAAACGATACAGATAAAATTATTACACGAACGACAGACTGAAAAGATATAAAAATGCATTCTTAAGATAATACTGAAAACAAAACAATACTGATTTCATAACTACATAAAATTAACGACTGACGATGACGAAGGAGTTTGAGTCCGATTTTGCAACCTCCGTGTGGTAAACTCTGGGTAATGCTAATGCAAACGGCAAACATACTTAATTTTTTACTTTATGTATATCTTTACATTTTTAATTTTTATTTTGATCATTACGAATTCCGCTTGATTAATACTTTCATTTCTCTTTTCAATTGTTGTATAATATTGATTGTGTTACTCTATTACTACGTTATAATGAAAACTATGTGCTTATATTCTATCCAATAAGCCTTGTGTTGAATGCCATTATAAATATAAAGTCTGATTACTTAAGCTATACATTTACAAAACTTGTGTTTGGGAGGTTTGGGCCTCTATAAACATTAAAAAAGAGTATCGATTAATAAAAAATTGGGCCATATCGACGGAAACCACACCACCAAGTACAGCAAATAAAAGTGCAAACTCCTGTCGTACAATGTTACCCACTTATACGCCCCTTGGTGCGGCCCGTCTCAAGTCCCATCGAATTTTCGGGCTTTGGGCCCATTAGAGCATGGACTTGGGATACCGAGACATGCGGTCAACAAAAAATGAGGCCATATTAACGGAAACCAGTGTACGATACAGTGCAATCAGCACCGAGAATTACTATTAGAGCTGATACCCTGTAATAGCGACTTCAGGGGCCCCTAATGTGGGACCTATTGCGTTTGGAGCTTTGTGCTTATTGGGACTTTCGTTCAGGACGCCAAGACACACAACATATCAAAAATTCAGCGAAATAGACGGAAACCACATTTCCCATAGGCGTGTTACGGGGTCCTTTGGAATTTACATAAAACACAAAAATTGAGGAAATGACCATATGTAAATTTGAAAAGTTGAAGCATAATTTTTTAACATTTAATATTCAAAAATTTAAATTCAATTTCGGGCATATGAGCACCGCGGCTGCCAGTTACGTAGTGCATCTTATCAGTCCATTTTTTAAGTACTTCGCCCATTTGGAGCCATATATCCGCTATCATACGTCATAGATTGAATTCTGTTGCGGCAATCGAAGCTGGTTTATTAGCATAGTACAGAGACTTCACATATCTTCACAAAAAATAGTCCAGCGGTGTCAAATCACATGATCTTATTCTAAAATTGCCAGGTCCATTTCTTGAATTAACATTTTCGCCAAATTGACCTTTCAATATATCGATTATTTCAATCGCTGTATGGCACATAGCGCCATCTTGTTGAAACCACATGTCGTCAAAGTCAATGTTAAGAAGTGTTGGAAATAAAAAGGCTGTATTTCTCACTATTGACGGTTAGATGTTTTCCTGCCGTATTTTTGCCGAAATATGGTCCGATGATGCAGCTGGCCTATAAATCGCACCAAACAATGCATTTTTCCGACTTCATTTCTTACACCAACTGGATCTTTTAAGCTTAAGGCCAAGATTCTTATGAAGAATTTCCCAAATTGTGGACTGACAAAGTTCTAGCGCACGTCTGCGAATCAACAAAAGAAAATAAGTGCGATATTTCTTGCCCTTTTTTGTTGATGGCGTGTTGTTAGCTTTAAGTTGGAGCATAAATTTTCAATAACACGACGAATAGCACATTCTGATGGGCGATTATTCTATCTTTAAAAGTCCTCTATAAGCTTTTATAACTGAATTCGGAAATAATTTAGCGGTCTATATCTTTCCATGATGGTTTGTTAAACCTTACCGAATAAAAATAATATTGAGACTTTCAACAAATAACAGCTCATTTAACAATTATCCCTATCACAAATCCGGCGTCTCTTAAAAAAAAAAACACTCTTTATATATTTTTTTAATATTAGATCCTAATAGTTCTCCAAATATACCAGTCTTTAAAATTGGTCAAACGTCCAAGTCCTATTAGAATTTGTTAATTAACTGATAAAAAGTTAATAAAGATTGAAGCATTAATTTGCTAAATTATATCCACAAACCCAAAGCTAAGCCCAATATTAAAAGCGCGAGAATTCCCCAAGCGCCAGATTTCAGCAAATAAACACATTTGTTCTGGGTCTGCGAAAGTAACTTTGGCAACCGGCAAATCCCCACGTGAGGAGCTGCTTTTGGGGCTGTTGTACCTACATCCATTAATCATTGGCTAGGACACTCGTAGAGTAAAGCTCCCTCTGATTTATTTCTGCTATAATTAGATCCCTATAAATTGCCCGTTGTGCTCCAATTACATTCGCCTTCTAAAGACCAAATAATTTCGCAGATAATTCCAAGAAACAGCTCAACATAAAAGTATTTCCAGGTATGTATTAATTGGAATCCCTCCCCTCCCCAGGTGGAAGTAATCATGCAAGGGGATATGTACCTGTGCAAATTTGCTACAACTAATTGCTTACGTTTGGATGTGGGGCTTGACTTTCGCCAAATCGATACCTCCGTCTCCGACTTTGAAAGCATCTTATCGTAACAAAAAAGATTAATCGAACAACTTCCTCTCAACTTCCATGTTTCAATTCGAACAATTGTACGAGTACATCTTTTACCAAGCGCATTGTTTTATTGACTTTCACAAGGATGTTGGAGAACTTTGAAACTATCACGATAATAGTTCATGAAGTCAAATAAGATCTTCAGCTTTACCTTTGATGAAGTTCCACTGTAGTGCGCTGATTCAAATGAAGAAATGTGATGAAAATCAAGGATTGAAGTGAATAATGAGTTAAAAGGACTTCGAATTTAAACATGAATATTAAACTTTAAATATAGATAAGTCGAGAAGATACAGATTGCTTTATGACGAAAATATTTAATTTCCTTTAATTGTTATTAGAAAGGACAGTGCACATTTTTTTATGGTTACTTACTGCTCTCATCAATGAATGCAATATTTTTACTTCAAAATAGCTAATCTTCTTAATAAAGGGACATTGATTTATTGCACGTTTTAAGTTTATGTATTTAATTATGTATAAGCTATTATATTATTATTAACTAGCTGGGCTATCCGGTTTCACCCGGGGTTGGGTAAATATTTACTAATTAAAGACTTCTCAAATGTTTGTTATATCCTAGAAACTGTTTCAACCCGAAAATTTCTTTATTGTTCCGCCATCTTGAATTTCCAAATCTTAATAATACTCAAAATTAGTGAACTTAAAATAATCATTGTATTAATTTTCATTAAAATTTGTTAAAACCGGAAAAATTTTGGTCTCAATATGATAATCGAAATTAGTGGCCTCAGAATAATCATTGTATTAATTTTCATTAAAATCCGTTGAAAGAGAGACATTTGGTTTCCATATTGGTCCACCATCTTGGATTTACAAATCTTGATAATATTCGAAACTTGTAGCCTCAGAATAATCATTGTATCAATTTTCATTCAAATCCGTCGAAATCGCGACATTATGGTGGCCATGTTGGATCCGCCATCTTGGATTTGGAAATTTTGATAACATTCAAAATTAGTTGTCTCAGAAAAATCACTGCACTAATTTCCATTAAAATCGGTTGAAGTCGAGAAATTTTGGTCGCCATTTTGGGTTTTCAAATTTTCCTAATATTCGAAATTAGTAGCCTCAGGATAATCATTGTACTAATTTTCATTAAAATCTGTTGAAATCGAGATATTTGGTCTCCATATTTATCCGCCATTTGGATTTACAAATTTTGAGAATATTCGGAATTAGTGGTCTCAGAATAATCATTGTACTCATTTTCATTAAATATTGGATCCGCCATCTTTAGTTTCTAAATTTGGGCAGCAGGTTTGAAATCGGCAGCGTGCAAAACCCCTATATACCAAATTTCATGAAAATCGCTTCAAGTTTAAAATTTTCAGCCCCCATCTTTGACTCGCCATTTTAAAACCCCATGCATTATCAAAAAAAAAAAAAAAACTATATGTTAAGTTGAAATATGTTCTACCTTCGGACAAAAAATCGATGCAAGCGTTTAGGCGTGATTGAGCAACAAACAAACAAACAAACAAACTTTCATTTATATATATATATATATATATATATATATATATATATATATATAGGGATTATTTTTTAATATTTAACAAATTTTGTCTTAAGCAACTAAGTCGTACTGAAGATCACAACATTATTTTCTGATATTCGCTCTGTAGAACCAGTTTTTTTCGCGTAAAGCGTGGTTTAGAATAAATAAAAAGGACAAAAGTAAAATATCGGAGATAAATAAAATTCTTTCAAGATTTCAGCTGCTAAGGAATTTAAAACCCACGATTGGTTAGAAACAAAAAATTGATGTTCATCCTGGACAAAAAGTGATCACAACACGATGAATATTTTAAAAAACTATGTAGCCTATGTTACTTAAGGAATTGAGAAGTATGCTTCGACACCTCAATTGTTGGAATCATGTTATTTTTAGAGAGCAGGTGGAAAAAGTGCACGGAGTTTAAGAGTCTATATAATATAAATTTAAATGAAATAAAACCAATTTAGATTTTCACGGTCAGGCCGTGAATTTGTGTAATCAAACACGTGGACCGATTTCGACAGGTTTACAAAAATGTGCGGTCTGACAATGAAAATCAAAGGTTTTTTTTTAATTTACATAATAAAAACTAAATCCTCTTTTTATCTTTTTCATAGTTCCCTTTGAAAAAAGGATGTGAAAGTTGAGAAAATAAATTAAATCTTAATTAAAAGCTTGCATGAAGCACCCTATTTAATTCCTTGTATTCAAAGACACAAACTCTGGAATAAGGGAGCAAAAAGCTTTTTCGTTTACACCCTTACAAAGCTTGTCTCTGGCATTCCTTATCCTTATTTAAGCCAATCAAAATACGCGATGTCGGCTAAGGAAAGTGCCGGCTTTAGGAAACTCAAAACAAATCTAATTTTATTTTATTTAATCGCTTTTGCTGTCGCAGTAGTTAAGAGCAGTGAAAATTCAATCACTTTCCAATTTCCGGAATTTGACTACAAGGAAACTAGTAAAAATGTAAGTACAGAATTATTTCGCAGGAAATCAAAATATCGATTTTTCCCCTTTCCCTTGCAGGAGCTGTCATATCGCGAATTTGAATCCTCTTGTGAGCATAGCAATAGATGTGAAAATCTTTTAGGAGTGGATAAAACAAAGTGCGTTCGCCAGTGCATTTCACCGTCATGCTACCAAGATATCTACCAATTTGACGAAGTAGGTAACGATTTTGAAGTACTAAGGACACAGCTTGAAATATTTATAATTTTAGCTAGAAGAAGGGGAAATTGATGTCAGACTCAACTCTTTTAAGGGTTGCTTCATTCAACGGTCAGCGAAACAAACGAGAATTTGAAAAGTTCTCACATATCCGTGGGATTTTTATTATTTTTAACAGCTCAGCCTGCACCGAAAGTTTAAACATTGCACTAAGATCTCACATTTATGATAAAAATATTAATTAGTAATTAATGATAAGAATAGAAAGGTTTTAAAATTAAAAAGTATTTTTTTAAAGCGTTTGATAAAAGGCACACTAACGCCAGTAAGAAGGCTCATTATCATACTATACGGGATGATGCCCTCGTCGCGGTAAAAGAATTGAATTTAATATCGAAGAATGGCTTGGAAATAGTTAATAATAGTTTAATCTAGGAGCACTCATACTAAGGATTCTAGAACGCGCGTAATCTGTACGTGTCCATGACTGTACTGAATTGAGCCTATCGACAGTGGAGGCTGCCGTTTGTTTGCTAAAGGGTTCCACTGGTAAACGATGGAGAATAACGTTCAGGATCTTAGTGGGAAGAGAGAGAAAACCTTCTTTGGATTTTCCCCAATGCATTTTAATGACGTATTCTCTAGGGCAGTTCACAACACTAGCACACCGTATACCAGAATAGGCCTAATAACGATCACGGAGGGCCAGTGTGGTTCAAGGTCCCCATTTGCCAATTACATTGTTGCACGAATTCATGGCTGTTGTAGTCTTGTACACCTATTCCAATATGTTGGTTATTCAAACCAGCTTTTTGTCTAAAACGAGACCGAGGTATTTTACTTGATCTTTATTATCACCCCAATAAGGAGTTGGGTTAAACAAGGATTTTTTATAAAAAAGACTAATGGTGATTTTTCATATACGATTCAAATAACAATGCTTATTACATAAATAAAAAAAAAACTTGAATGACAGTAAATTGAACAATTTCTACAACATACCAACTCAAATTTGATGAATATTCTTATTGAATGGGCATAAATCACATTAATTTTATGCACTCTTTGCAAATGTTAAAATCTTCGTTATAGGATGTTGTTGTTCGATGTTGGTTTCAGCGCATTTGGCAACGTTAGAATTTGAATTTAGGCAGGTTTCAACCGCCAGGTAGGTTTCAACCACCATACACCATAAACAACTTGTAGGTTTCCACCATGAGCTATTTATTGGTTACAAATACAGAATCCTGAATTCGGGAATGTTCAGGTGTAGGTTTCCACAATATTTGAGCATTTTCAAAGTTAGAATTTAGGCAGGTTTCCACTGCCACAAATGCCGTAAATGACTTGTAGGTTTCCACCATAAGTCATTTACTAGTTACAACAAAACAAACATTGAATTCCGATACCAGGGATGTTCGAGTGCAGGTTTCCACCGCAGTTTAACATTTTTGGAATTAGAGTCTAGGCAGGTATTCACCGCCACTACGAATCACACATTAGCAATCTTTTTCTACAAAAAATATTGTTAATGCTACGAAAAATTAGGGCTGAGAGGTGTTTTAATAAAAACAGACTGTTGATATACACCACAGTTTTTCTATTCATCGGGTTGGCAATTTCTCATTTAAATAATAAAATTCTTTTCTTCTATAATTCCACAAAACTCAAGAATTATTTCGAAGTTGTAGTTTTAAGAAGTCTGTTTTTTCGTTCATTTTTTTATTTGTAACTTTGCTTTTCTATATATGTGTTGTTAATATTTTTTTAGTGAATTTGTCTATTTTTATTATTAATATAAAAAAGTTATGTACCAAACGTAAACAAGCGTGTTTCAATCCTTGATCCAACATTTTCCTATACCTTTTTCCTTGGAGCTATAAGAGGCTGTAATATACATGCTTCAGGATAGACGCTGTAACACCGTTTTTTCACTTTTTAGGTGCGTAACTAAAAATGTAGCTTTTTAAGAATTAGTTTTGAAGTTAAATGACTTCCTATGAATATTCTGCAATTATTTCTTTTTTATTTATGTGGATTTTCTGATATATGGAGAAGTGTGATTTGAAAGTATGTTTCTTTGTATCCTTAAAGAAGACTAGTCAACATCAATTTAGTTGCCGAATAAATAACAGATTATAAGAATTTTTATATAGCTTAAAAATATGTCAGTTAGAATGTTTTACGAAAATTCTCTTTTGTGCTTTTTAACTAAATATTTTCTCGGAAACAATTTCCATAGAATCTAATTAAACATCTACAGAAATACTTATTTAACAAAAAAAAAAAAAAAAAAATATATAGTAGAGGTAGTCACATAGAGATGTAAGTGGCAATACTAATATTGCTGTAGACAGTGCAGATCTCGTTTTCTACCGGTGCTGAGTTTGAGTAGCGGGTATCAGGCAAAACTGACCTTAATAATAAGAGCTTCTCAATTTTGTACTTACTACTTGCTATCTTGTAAGAAATACCAAAATCTTTTATACGAGTACAAGGCCAATTATTAATTGAAAGCAATCATGTTTATAGAACAAATGAGATTTATTGATTCATATTCCGATTCAGTCTCGGACTTGGCCTTTAAGGCCCAACTATAATGTGCATAGCGTTCAGTACGGAAAGCTATCAAAAGTCAACGAACGGAAGCTTATGCATATTCGACAGCTGTCAGATATTCAGTGTAATAATTCTTTGTGCTTTTCTGAGTTTTTGACAATAGTTAAAATGGAAGGATTAAGTGAATTAAAGGATTTATTTATTTTATTTTATTTTAAACTCTGCACACCATTAATTAGATTTTCAAATAATTCTCACTTTCTCGTCCATTGTCGGTTGTTGTCAGTTTGCATATGCAAAACACGCTCTAGATCGAACCTTGCATATGGAAAACGAAACTTGACGAAACGGACGACTATTCCCATTATGGTTCGAGCATAGGTTTTGTGTGTTATCGCAAGTTTGCATACGCTTCTACACGGAACGGTATGCACATTATAGTTGGGCCTTTAGTTTTATCTTCGAGGATTCTTTTGTGTCTCCGCAAATCATAATTCTCCGCATTTGGCTGGCTACAAATATTGCACTTAAATTCCCTCTTGCCAGCGCCAGTTATCTATTATATGCCGCTCGAGGTGCTCCTCCCTTCCGGAAATATTGCAAGCATGGGGCATGGGGCGGCGGTGTGTCTTCAGGTGCTGCTTCAAGTCAGAAGAAGACCGGATCCTTCATCCTGAACGTCTTCTTGCCAGGGTGATCAGAGATGCTCTCTGCGGTCTCTTGTTGTTGTTGAAATAAAGAAAATAATTCTCGTTCTAAGCAGATTCCGTAGACGAATATTTGGACCTCCCTAATTTATCAGAGAATTTTAAAATTTTGAATTCTCAAAGTGCTGCAGATCTTACCTCAAAGAAGCAAATCTCCATTATATCCGAGGTAATGCCCTCACGTTCGCTGTCGTCGAAAATACCGAAAATATCCTTCGTCCCCAAGCATGTTCACCATAAATCTGGTGTGATTTCCGCTTTTTTGGTTGGTATTTCTATTATTATCTTCCGTTAGTGCACTTCCAAGTGATTTATTTGGTTCGGCGTTGCAAGCCATATTCGCCACTCATCACTTTAAAAACTATTTAAGAATCTCAAAATTCCTAATTCTGCTCATATTTTGACTTTTAAAAATTGAAGTGTGAAACGTCAAAGTTCTTCTTCTTGTTTTTGTGGCATAGCACTGGGACTGGAATTAAATTGCTTGGTTTATGGAAAAATGGCCGATTCAACTATATCCGGTTTAACGAATTTTATGAAATTTTTTTAGAAATTAACGAATGATAACAATTAGTAGAATAACAAAATCAAAAACATGTGCGCTGCCGAAGGTGTCTTATATTTACGCCGATGACACGTCACTCCTCTTCTCGGGGAAAACAGATAATTGCCTACAGCATCTGTTGAATATTAGCAACTTACCGTCAATGTTCTTACAGTAAACAAAATAAGACATAATATAATGGTATTTACCAAGAAAACAAGCCTTGTATTTCACTATATGTGCTTCTTGGTGACACAACGTAAGACAAAACCTTTCTTAAGATGTATTCAGGAGCTTGAAACGCTTAAACAACTTGTAACTCGTCAATGAAAATCCAAACATTTTTACATTTAATTTTATATTAATTGCCGCATTATCCTAAAGCATTACATTTTATATTGCTGTGGTGCCCTTCTTGTTAATTTTAGTTAGTTTAGTTTTTAGTATAGGTTTTATTATCTTTCTAATTTGTTAGCTAGTCTTAACTTAGTAAGTATTTTTACGAATTCTTCCTATACATATATCATTGAATTTATACTTATATTTTTTTAAGATTTGTGTTCTTCAGTACCCTGCCAAATAAATATTATTATTAATGCCCGGTCACATACCTCGAAGTGGCTCATTCATACAGTAAGCATACTAGTATCTAAAAGCAATAAAAGACGAGCTTACACCACCGATATTTGTCGCCCCAAATACTCCGAATATGGAATTAATATAATACCTAACAATTAAAACTTCTTAGAAAATATTAATTTTAACATCATAGGTCAAAAATGGTTTGGATCAAAAACCGATTTTCGAATACCATTTTACACTCCTTGGATTTTAGACCGCAAAGTTTAAAAAAATGCCGTTCAATGAGTTTTTATCTTTTAATGGAAATTTAAGTGCATGTTTTCCTGGATTATAAGGTCAGTGGATTAAGAATGATAGAATTACATTTTCTTGTCTAAGGTTTAAAGACCAGTGTTTCACTTGCTTTTAGCTATGTTATTTAATTTAAATTTTTCTGATATGGTTTAAGGAGTGTAGTAGTCTTTTATCTCCCGGCTATTGGGTTTGTCAATTTTTTCTTCTTGATTTTAGATAAACCCGTAAAATATTGTATTACTTGATAAACATTTTTTGTATTTTATTATAAGTTCTTGTAAATTTGTCTTGAAAATTTGCCGTCTTTTAGAAATTTTCTTTAACTTGGCGTTACCTTTAATCCGGTTTTGCTTCCCCTTTTTTCCGGATACCCCTACGACGGTCGTGTTTTAAATTTCTGGACGAATGAAGGTTGCTGGAATGATAGATCCCACTAAAAACATACATGCAAAAAAAAAAACAAAAATGTGTATGAATTATTTTATTGTCTACCTTAAAGACCAATTTGAGTAACATTAGCTACATTTCATTGGCCCATGCAGAGTATGCCAGTTGTATTGTAGAACAACTACGTCGAACTATAGTAGGTAGTAAGCAGGTGAAGTTTGCAAAGTATATTACTTTTTACGAATTTTGTCTATTAGGATTTTTGTGTTTCAAAAACACTCAACAGGTGGCTTTTCGTTGTTTCAGTTTATCATAATTGTCAAAAGTCGGTAAATAAAAAAACATCCGGAAATCCATAACCAGGAACAAAATATGGATAAAAAACTGGTAGGTGTGGGTAATAAATTATAATGAAAAGAAAATTAATTCATCGTTTAGATGTTAGATTCGAGTTGGGCCATATGAGTAGTTTGATTAATGTTAGAGTTTGTGCTTTAAACTAATTAAACAAGTAATGAGGTCTAGTTAAGGCTAGGTTAGGCTAGTTAAATAGATAAATACAAAATATGCGAAATTAATTCAGTTTTTTACGATTTAAAGAAATTGTAGGTTACCTACTAAAGTTAAAAATAATTTCCTTAAATTCCACACATAAAGAATCGGGGTTTAGCCTAATTAAATAAATAAAGACAAAAATCTGTGATAAACGCATTTTTTTTACTATTTTTAAAAATTTTTGTGATAAACCGAAGGCCTAATGAAGGTAAAAAACTGATTTTCTAAAATTCGGCCTGCAGAGTTAATTTTCCATGCAAAGCAATATGGTTTAGGCTAGTTAAATAGAAAAATGGAAAAATTTTAAATAAATGGAATATTTGCCGATTTTTGACTATTTTTGAGTTAAACAGCAAAGGCCTATTAAAGTTAAAAAAAATAAGAAATACAATTTTTTTACGATGTGTAACAATCAGAAGCATATTTAAAATCAGCAAGGCTGAAACCAATTAAATTTGGTACGAAACCCCTAAATATTGACTTCCATAGCCAAAGTTACCTCTACAATAAGACCTCGAAAAAAAACTTTAAGATAATCTGCCAGTTTGGATGTTCCACTTGCATTAATTAGCTCAGCCATTGCAAGAGGTCTCCTCGGTAAAGTGTCGATGATCGTAAAAAGTTCGATCACATAACGACGCCTTCGCGGGCCCATTGATCATTGTCTAAGTGGCCTCGGGGGAAAATTTCATTTCTGGTTGCGAAAAAAGAGAACGAAAAGGACCAGTTGGAAAAACTTGAATTTTCAGTTTTATATTTAATTGACATAAAATCGGGCTAACTGGTGCTAAGTTGGCTTTCCCATTGCTCGCGCGCCAGCCTAATGATGAAGTGCGACGCTAACATATTGAGCCATTTATTTCGGTCTCGACGGATTCGCATGAAAACGGTGCGGACCTCCGCAACCCTAACGCATTCGGCGGCGCGCGGGCTCCAAAAACGAACAAGCGCAAACACCTCTTGCGTAAGCGGTTCGATAAAAACAACGACGCCGCTGAGATTGAGATCAGGTACCTTCGTCGTCGTCGTCGTTCGACAAGACTCAGGTGAGCGGAGTGCAAAAGTGGAAAATCGCAGTTGATTTCAATGAGGCCGCGTGTAGACCGCGCGCCGGAACTTTACGCACTTGCCGGCGCGGCACACGAAGGCACACCAAAGACAGACCAAAGGCACCATGCGAACGGAGGGTCTCAGGAACGAACAGGCGACTTTCGAGCAGCACTAGCCATAAATTGAAAAGTTAGTAAGCTGCGGCACGATATGGGCACTAACTGCCGAATGGGTTCGTCGCACGATGGTCGTTACACCTTTGAGCCTTTATAAATGGCGCCTGGTACCCAACTGCCTGTATGCACCAGTTCGAACCCATGAAGTATCTCAGATACATTGGCGCGCGGTGTTCAAGGGTTTATTGACATCGGTCCAACTTTTATTTCTGACCCCAAATCTTGGTGATCCTAAGAGGCATTTCATAAATACATTTTTAGTCAAATCACTAGAGTTATTTATTGGAGTCACCTCGGAAAATCACGCCTGAAAAGCAGTCTCTCCGCATATTCCTCCTTCGAGTTGTTTGTTACGTCGACAGTAGGACTTTTTCTGCGTTTACATGTTGATGGTGATCTTAATAAACGAAATTGACCAGTGTCCACTCAGATCGGGTATTGCATAATACGAGCCCAATTACGGCACAACCGGACACAGTAATCCGTCCGTCCGACGCGCAGTGGTCTACGGCGTCCTACATACCGATAGTGGTCCAGGTGTGGAGACCCCCATAACTGGAGCTGGCTTCTTGCTAAGACCTAAACTGGACCAATATACGATGACGGTGACATTGCTAGCGCTTGGATTGCTGATTATACACCTTCAATGACCTTGAATTGACAGTTCGAAATTTTTTCATACATTGCCGGATATAAGGCATAACAAGGCAAAACTAAAAATAACTATAGTATTCACTTTATCTATTAAGGTTAAGTAGGTAGGCGTTTTTTGCAGTGGTGTTTTTATGGTTTTAGATTGCTACGGATTAAACATTATAACTCTAGGGCCGTGACGATTCAAGATTTTGCGAAGACAGATACATACATCAAAATTACTTCATTCTTAATTAAACCAGTAAATAAGTCCTGGGTATCATAAGAAAATGTATGATAACTCAAAACTTTCCGAATTTTATGATAATTTTTTTTTTTTAATTATACTTCTGAAACAAATTAATATAATAAAACTAATTTCGTTTCAAAAATTAAACTAATATTTCATCTTCACATCATCCTGGAATTTAACATGCGATTTTTGTCTTCGGCATAATAATACCTATAACGTAAACGTACCTGAATTTGTATATAATTTAGCACATATGGATTTACAGAGATGTTCATTTAAAAAATGATATGGCGGACACAAATTCCTAAACTGTATAAGATTTCAAAATAGCTTGCATACGTCAAAAATAGTGCCACATGGCGGCAGATGTAATTTAAGTTCAAAATTCTTTTCGTTCTATACTGTTTCGAAAAGCCTAAAACTTAAGAGGGCTATTAGGTTACGATTTAAAAAACAAAATTTTTTCAATAATTTTTTTTTCACAGAAAGAAAACAGATATCGTTTTGAAATTTTGCACAGATATTTAATTGCACCTTAGATATACAAAAATAGTTTTTTCAAATTTTTGAGACCGGTTTTTTGAATTTTTATGATTTTTTGAAAAAAAAACACCAAAAAATGATGGCGGCCATGATTTCAGGCGTCTAGATTGTCGGAAAAAAAAATAAAAAGACAAAAATAAACCTTTCTCAAATGGCTATCGTGTGAACTAGGATAATTTTTTTCTACCAAAAAATAACAAAATGGCGGCCATTTGAAAAAAAAAAACAATTGTAGAGGTTAGGAAATCAGCTGAAAATCGGTAAATTTGTTACCGATCAACACGATTCTAGTTCATACGATAGCCATTTGAACAAGGATTAATTTGGTGTTTTTATTTTTTTGTCCGACGATCCAGACGCCTGAAATCATAGCCGCCATCATTTCTTGGTGTTTTTTTTTTTTCAAAAATCATAAAAATTGAAAAACCGATCTCCAAAATCTGAGAAAAATATGTTTGTATATCTAAAGTATAAATAAATATCTGTGCAAAATTTCAAAACGATATCTGTTTTCATTCTGTAAAAAAAAAATGATTGAAAAAATGTTTGTTTTTACTCATAGCCCTTAAGTAAAAAAAGGGCAGACCTCTTATAAAATGATATCGGAAGTAAACTCCGGTTTTTGGTATGTAATTTTGTACATTGCAAAATATAGAACTCCCAAAAACATGTAAATATCGCAAGTCAAACCAAAATGTTGATCAAATATAAAGACAATTCTATGTCGGTAATTGTTTTTAATCTTACCTGTTACTGCAGATCTATTGTACTTCAAGCCGATTTCGGCAATTCATCCATTCATTTTTTCTACTTACCAACTGAAAGAAGTAACCTTCCGACATTAATTTTCTAAAAATTTATTTTTAGAATTACTTAAATACTTATAAGGGTATTTATCACTCTTTCCATTAATAGAGACATTTGAAAAAGTATTGTCTTAAGTTCGATCTAGGGACACAAACATTTCAGACCAAAGTTGTAAACAATTGTACCCACAGATGAAAGCTATTTTATGCTTAGGTCTCTTAATTGTAAAATTAGATTGATCGAAATGTTGACTGATTAAACGAGACATCGCTAATAAATATCAAATAATATCCAAAACTTAAAGTTATCAACCCTTTTGAAAGGTAAACCTATTCTGGTACTAGTCTAAACATTTGTATGCTAAATATAATTTTCTTTGACCTTCCCTCCCCCTTTTAATTCAATTTAAATTTTTGAATATTCATTACTGTAGGAATCGAGCTGGTATAATTGTAAAACTCAAATAGCATGTTAATTGATTAAGAGTAATCGTTGTTTTTTTTTTAATTGTCTCCGATAATAATTTAAAGAAACTTTTATGATTTTGTTACGATGAAATATTCATGTAACTAGAAATTGTGCCAAATAAATGCTACAGTGAAACTAACTATTAAACGGATTGTAAATTGAATATCTGAATTGAACAATTTTTGAAACCAACACTTGTACCTTTTATTTATTTGTTATTAGAAAACTAGATGACCAAAATCTAAATCAAGCTGGTGATAGTAAAGTAAATAAGAGCGCCTGATCCAAAACTATTAATAACGATAAAATGTTCGCCTTCGAATCGAGCTATCAAATGCCACTCTAAAATGTTGGTATTAGCTATTATCATGTATGATTTTTAAACAAAAATCACCTCTGAGAAACTATATTTTTTCAATTTAAGCAATAATTTTCAAGCATTCAAGTTATTTTCGATAATGTATGCAATAAGGGGAGGGTTATGATTTTCTATGACTTTTTATTAAAAATAAAATAATTTCTTTACAAATATATTAAAGTACGACGTATGACACTCCTATCACAAGAAATATTGAGAATAACTTTAAGCAAGTCTGAGAGATGACAATTGATAAAAATGAGTATACCTGGACATTAATAATCTTTACACTTATCGTACGTCACAACAAGTAATTTTGCTTGCTAAATATTTTTATTGCCTTCTATTTGCGAATTCTTCTAATTAAATAAATATTATATACAAAGTGTAAGAGAAAATGACAAATGATATAAATATGAAAACATTTTGCGATGAGTGTGGCTGAGGATTAGACGTGAGTGGGATTCTGTTTGGCTGGAGGTCTTCAAAAAACTGAGGCGGGAGCTTTTGCTTCGCTTAATTGTAACTAATTACAAATATTGAGATAACTGAAATATACATATATTAATAAGATACTATTGTTGCCGCCATAAACAGAAATGAGATGATGATCGGGCTTTCATGGTTTCGAGCAAGTCGTTCGTTCGGTTGACGATTTATATTATATATATATATTCTTTTTCTGTCTGCTTTCGAAGAGCTAACTTAGTATCTCTGCTTAATTCTTGGCGCCACGTTTAGCGATCACCTTTGAGACCTGATCTCGACTATTTGTCACGGTAGCATGGAATCCTGTCTCCCAGTCTGCGTAGTACGTCACAGTTCGGACATTGCCATCAGGTTCCACTAGTGAGTATTCACCCTTAACGACGTCACCATCACGTTCCTCCTTCTGGTGTTTAATATCTCCAGTGTGTGGGTCATGGACGCCATATTCGAAAGCATACCTTGGATGGGCATCCTGTCGAAAGAGTACACAAAATACATATTAGTTAAATAATTGGTTGTATTAAAACTTTTTTAATATATATATATATATAAATAAAAGAAATATATGAGAAATTGAGATCTTGTGCGAATTATGGCTAAAATTATGGCTTTAAACTTCCAATATCGTAACACTTTCTGATTTTTCTTTCATTTTGAAATTAAATTCTATAGGAAATATGTATTCTATGTTTTGGATTCTATTCATAATATTTTGATGAAATAACATTGTTTACTGATTACGAATAAAGAGAGGAAAAATAAAATAAAAGTCTTCCTAGGTCTAGTTTACTTACATAGTATTCAAGATGCTTGGTAACGACTGGCTTGATAATTGCTGCAGCAGCTGGTTTAACATAAGTAGCTGGAGCGGCAGCATAAGTGGCGATTGCTGGAGCTGCTGGAGCATATCTTAATCCGCTACTATAGTATCCACCATATCCCCCATATCCGCCATATCCTTCATATCCGCCATGAGCTCCGTATCCTAATCCGCCAATTGCTCCTAATTTCAAGCCACTACCAGCTGCGTTCGCAATAGCGCCATGGTAAGACGTTGAAACAGCACCGCCATGAATTCCAGCAACCCCAATTTTAGCTACAGCTGGTGCGCCAATGGCCAAGCCATGTCCCAAAGAGTAGGCTGGCGCTGCTGAATATCCTATTTTGGCAACAGCAGGAGCAGTAGCGTAGGTGGCGACCGCAGGTGCTGCATACCCAATTTTTGAGATGGCGGGAGCAGCATAAGATACTTTAGCGAGAGCTGGACCGGCTGAATATGCAACAGCTGGGCCAGATGAATATGCAACAGCAGGACCGGCTGAATAGCTAGCACCATAGGATGCTACTTTAGTTACAGCTGGACCGGTCGTGTAAGAAGCTAGAGCAGGTGCTGCTCCGTATGTTGCGTATTTGGTTACAGCGGGGGCAGCATATGAAGCGCCATATGTAGCAACTTTAGCAATGCCGGGGGAAGCAGAATAAGCTGAAATTGCGGGCGAAGAATATGTGGCCACCTTTGCTACAGCCGGAGCTGAAACATATGAAGTGGATACATCAGCTGCAGATGAATAAGCCACCTTAGAAATAGCCGGACCAGCTGAATAGGCTAATCCTGGAGCGGAATATGAAGCACCATATGATGCAACTTTAGCAACAGCTGGAGCTCCATATGCAACCTTAGCTAATGCTGGTCCAGTTGAATATGTGGCATATGATGGGGCGGAATATGTTGCGACTTTAGCAACTGCTGGTCCAGTTGAATATGTGGCATATGATGGGGCGGAATATGTTGCGACTTTAGCAACTGCTGGTGCAGCTGAATATGTGGCATATGATGGGGCGGAATATGTTGCGACTTTAGCAACTGCTGGTGCAGCTGAATATGTGGCATATGATGGGGCAGAATATGTTGCGACCTTGGCTACTGCTGGTGCAGCTGAATATGTGGCATAGGACGGAGATGAATATGTCGCGACCTTGGAAACCGAATGACCACCTGAGTATGTGGCATATGATGGAGCTGAATATGTTGCGACCTTAGCTACAGCCGGTGCAGCATAACCAATTTTAGCTACAGCGGGGCCGGATGAATATGATACACCCGATCCGGTTGAATACGATACTGAAGGCGCGGCTGAATATGCGACTTTAGCAACTGCTGGGCCAGCAGAATATGTGGCATACGATGGAGCAGCATAAGCTACTTTAGCTGCTCCGGTTGCGTATGCTGCGTATGATGGTGCTGAGTATGATGCATACTTAGCAATAGATGGACCCGCGGAATATGTAGCAATTGCTGGAGAAGCATAGGTAGCAACTTTAGCAACAGCCGGTGCTGCGTAGGCAATTTTTGCTGGTGCTGAAATATATGAACTAGATACATCAGCAGCAGAAGAGTAAGCGATCTTTGCAGGTGCTGCTGCGTATGCTAGAGACGGAGCATGGGCATAAGAGACAGCAGCTTTCGAGACAACTGGTGCCGATAAATATGCTGAGGAGACTTTGGTGACAGCTGGAGAATATGAAACTGCTGGTAAATATGCTTTAGATATTGCTGGTGCTGCAGCCAAATAGCTGGCGCCAGATAAGTGCGCTGCACTTGTGGAATACCCATGACCGGATGGCACAACAGTAGCATATTTCGCGGATGGCGATTGATCGGAATATGAAATTGTAGCTGCTTTCGAGTAAGTTATTGCAGGCGATACAGCGGCAGCCTTATATCCAGCTGAATAGCCTCCCAAGCTTTCATATGAACTGTAGGATGAGCCGCCTCCCTCGGAATATGTCGAAATCGATGGTGACACACTATATCCGGATATTGCGGGTCCTACAGATAATTTCACATCAGGTGCTGGATACGAGTAGCCCGCATGGATGCAATCTGGTATTGCACCAGGCTCTGCCCGTGATATACTAAACACGAACAGAAATATCAAAAGTATCTGAAATAAATAAAAATTGTTCGTATCAGTGAGGAAGTAAAATAAGTTTGAAATTAACAAATCTTTATAAATTTAAATTGTAAGTGGACAAAAAAATATGTATAGATTGTTAAATTGTCTGTATATTTTAAATTTCATTTAATAGGCAAAAATTCTTTATTTTTATGAATTCCCGTGTGAACATATCAGTTTTCAGAGTCTTTGATTTTGAATCTATTGTAAAGTAAAAATAATTTTAATTAAAATCATTCTGATGAGCCTGGTTATTCATTAGCGAAATACAGACGAATAAACCAACATAAAAATTAAAATCATACAATATTAGTACTACCTAATCTAATTTTAATATTTAAAAAAATTAAAGCAAATACAAAACTATCATTATATAATATTACATGATTAATTTCTACTCTCTCGCCATTAGATTATGTTAATTGTTCACTACATAAATCGATAACTAGTCTCATCTTAAAACACCCATATTAACGTCAAACATTAATTTCAAGCCAATTAGTTTTATAACATTGTAAATATCAATTTAATTCACACGCCAATCGAAAAGCGATTCATTCATGACAATAATTAAGCATAATTAGCTCACTCCCAGCAACACAGATACTGACATCTATGTTAGAATAATGGACAGTCTGGCTATCTTATGCACGTTCTTAATGTCTTGCAAATTGCTGGTAAACTGGAAATAGCCTTCAATGACTGTTTCGAGTGAAACCTACGCCTCTGGGGTTTGTGCATTTATACTTTTACTTTTCAGTAAACGTGGGAAGCAAAAATCGATACAAACAGGTCAAATTATTATGCGTCGAGCAGCTATTAGTTTTGATGGGAAAATAAATGATATTGAAGTGATATTATTTGATAGACATTTTTCAAAAAGTAGCATAATTTGATGGAATGATATAAAAATAGAAAAATACAGTGTCAACTAATAGTTTTTCAAGATATGTACCGGACTATCGTCTGTCAATCGTATTGCATTGTTCATTGTTTCATGAAATTTTAGCCAAATTTTACAAATTTTGTGTATTAACTTATTGCTCACTGTAAATTTTTTTTTTTTAATTTTATATATACATATATGTAGTATGTTAAGTGTAACTTCGAAGGTCTAAATATTATATTTAATAATAAGTGGTTATCTTCACATTTGATATAATGTTCACCGAAACAATTAAGATGATTTTAAATAACATTTCAAAGCGTTTTTCACTTTTATTTCATTAATACTATACGAAACCCGAAAAACGACTCAGCCAGGTTTTTTGCACAGAATAGCTTCTTCAAATATTAATATATATTTTTTAAACAAACTAAATTAACTACTAATTTAAAAAAAAACTATATATACCAACCTTAATTTTTAATTTATTCCAAGATAGACTATCCCCTTAAATGACTTTAATTTCTACCAAATAAGCGACTGAATAAAAAGATTTAATTCAATAAGGTCAATGAATGGAAAAAAAATTTTATTTCAAATTTCATTTGTATATCCAGGTGACCAAGTTTGAATCAAGACGTGAATTTAATTCTATTTTAGAAGGCTAAGAGTCCGGTGACAGAGTCATACTTCTTGTAGGTAGGTAGCTATTCATACCACAATTGGCATGGTCACGAAATGTGCTATTTTATATGGTTTATTGAGATATTAGATAAAGAAAAATTCTTGTTAACCCTCATTAATATCAAGGTAAGTAATTGGTTTATAACAAACATACTTTACTTTTGAGGTATTAAAAAAATTGGGATTTTGTGCAAAAAAAATGTGAAAGTGTGGTGTCAAGGACTACCTTCTTAGTGGTAAAAGAGCACTAAACTGCCTTCTAAAAATACCATAATTCAAAACAAGATTTTTACTATGTCAATTCAGTTTTTAAAAGAACCAGTTTTGTTTAAAGTACGACTTGTGCGAATTTAGATTTTTATGTTTTTTAAATCTGAAACTGATGGGATTTCAGTAAATATACTGAGAAAATTATTGTATTGTAATATCATGTTTTTAAAGGAGGAACACAAATTCGGAAAAAAACGTTGATCAAGACACTCCATAGAATCGATCTTTATAAGTTGGAATACATCATTCAGGGACACCCTGTATAAAGCGATGACGGAAAAGTTTTGTAACTGAAGACTACTAAATTTGTTGTTACAGTCTACATAGGCATACTTTAATATACATGTACAAATGTAACCACTTATATATAAAATAAACTCTTAGATTAAGAAACTGAAATTTTATATCAAAATGTATATGTAGTATTTGACGGCCATTTAATAGTATTTCGTTATAAAAGAAATCAAAGAAGTAAAATTTTGAAGTAAATACAAACAATAGTTGAATTAAAAGTTCCAAATTTAGTTAAATTAATAATTGTCGGCATTGGCCCCAAATCATATATGAAAATTATTGTTTTAATGTTGTTTTCATAATTTTTACGCCTTTGTTCTCAGTGCATAATAAGTAACTAGTTTCATTAGTATATTTCAAAAAGGTAAAGTATCATAAATATGTACAAGTTTCATTATTGTATCTTTTTTAGATTATTTACTAAAGTAATCTCTAAATCATCTAAATAGAGGAAAAATATTTAAATAGCATAACATTCAAATTAAAATGAAAGCAATTAAAATTTGAATATGAAGGCAATAAATCGATTCACACCTTCCATCAATTGAAATCGATCACCACAATAATAAATAAGTAAAGATGAAAGAAAAGAAATAACCTCTAAGAGAGATAAATCACTCATGCGAGATCTTGCTTCGCTGAGTTCATAAAAACATCAGACCCCTAAAACGCCTGTACCTGTGGAAAATGACAGGTAAGTTAAGAATTTCCGTTATAAATTTGCATATGCAATTTTGCACATAAGCCATTTGAGTAGTGTGTACAGTTCTATCTGAGGTTCTATAAATGGATAACTAGACGAGCTGCAGCGAGTAATGGTTGTCATTAAAATTATTGCGAAATGGATCATGATTGCGAGTTAGGTCCAAAGATTGGCGATGCTTTTATCGGCTTTTTTTTTAATATACTCATTAAACGGAAATGTATAAAATTATACTTTGGAATTTCTCATAAAAGTAGAAAACTTTAATTGCGGATATTTGTCCTGCAAAACATCCGTTACAGTGCTTAATTGCATTAATTTAGTAATTATTGGTGGCTTCAAGAAATTGTTAATTAATTACATTACGGTTTGATGTATTAGAAGAGATGTTGACATTGGCATTTTCATATAATGAAGCATTTAGAGCAAAAACAATTCTAACAGAGTTTTAGAACAAGAAAAAGTGAAAGAGCTTATTGCATAATATTACTGATTAGTGACTATTTGACTATTTTTACTTTTCACATAATTTTACTTTTCATCATAGAAATCTCTATCTCACTAGAAAATTCATTATTGCTTATTGAAATTGAAATTGGTTTATTCAATAATAACTCCAAAAATATTGAACAAAGTTTTCCCACAATCAAGATACTGCCTTTAATTTGATTTTGCATTCGATGGGTAATTTTTTTAGTTTTGATAATCAAGACTTGAAAGAAATATATCCAGAATCATGCTTATGTTGTTTATGGATTATTTAACACCACAACTGTGGATTTCAGCTTTCTAAGACAAATTTTTCTAATGGGTAGATACCGAAAAAAATTATATGTTTCAAAATCAAATCCGAGAATAAAATAAAGCAATAGATTTTGGTAATTTTCACACGAAGATTGTCAACAGATTTTGGAATAATTGTGATATCTTCTAAATATCTCTTGTTAAATGTTTTTCATTCCCTTTTATTTACGTTACTATAATCAAATGTCAAATAAAAAGAAGCGTGTGTTTCATATCGAAACAAAAAAGGAAACTTTCATCTTATGATATAGGAAACTGTTTGAATCAAACAATAATTGATTAGTTAGAAAGACAAATAATGATGTTCGTTCAATAAAATGTTCGCACAAATTTTAAAAGCATTCCTTAAATAAATAAGGTAAAATTAATATTCTGCCTCATATGAGTAAAGTAAAGTGAAAGGAATACAGAAGAAACGAAGAAAAATCACATGAATAAACATTAAGTCAAGAAGAGATTCACGTGAGATACCTGACGTAGTTAACACGTTGAATTAATAAACGTTAAGCGTTTTTTTTTTTTGCTTCATATCTTGATGTAATTGCAATTTATTGGCGACATTTATTAAATAATTCCGGTAAGTGGCAGTTCCTGTTGGCAATTCATAAATTTAACATCATATGTCATTTTAAAATAATTTATTGCTTCATGGACATACAAGAGGATTTTTTGGCCTTGTTTTGGTCTTGAAAAATTATTTTTTATGAATTGTTAGCTTATTACATGGAGTATATTGATGAGATGAAATGGAACCTCTGTAACTGCTACGTGTACAAACATGTATATATTCAATTTATTAATTTCTGCTAACAAACATGAATCAATCTATGTATGCAGTTTGTTACAAAATTATGCAATCTCATCTTTGAATATTTTAGTTTTGATTAAGTTTGCTTTTTCAAATGTGTAATTTTTGATTATCAAGGTATTAACACTTTGTCAAATAAAAATTTTTAGGGGAATTGCTCCAATCCACGAATAACTTTTGAGCCCACAATTACTCTGAAAAATTTTCAGTTCAACAATTGAACTTTTGCCTGGATGAAAATCATGATAATTTTATGCACATTACCAAAAATATTAAAACTTTATTTTGGGTAGCTGTTAGTAAGCTACCGTTTAATAAAAAATGTTTTATTGTTCTGAATAGACAAAAAAAATACAGCTGATGATAGTGCCAAAGTTCAAAATCTTTTTTACATTATTTTTGTGAATCATGTCCTAGTCATTTACATATTCTGTAGTAATACTTTAAAACTGGTTATTGTTTACTAATTTTTATTTTGTAATTTTTATTTTATAGTATTATTTTTAAACTATTTATTCTTTAATATATGTATATAAATCACGATCAGAGTTTCAACTATAATAATTCTTTGGTCTAATGAAAATTTGAACGAAAGAGATTTAAGGTCTTTAACTATACTATATTTTTTTTCCTTTTATAGCAATAAAATTAAGGATGATTATTATATAATTTTTTTTAAGACAATATATTGATCTGTTCCTTATTCCTGATAACCAACATTATATTATAATTTTTATACATTCATCGATGTATTTTTCTTTCTTCCCATATTGAATATTCGTGCGATGAAGGAAACGTAGAAATAATTATATTAACTTATTTTTCATTTAAGGGGACCTTTACTTTCAAAATCGAAAAAAAATCAATTCTTTTTTTTTTGTTCATAAAAATGCTTCTTAACATCACACAAACACTCTCCTAAAACCGTTTTAAGAAATTCGTAAAAGAAAAAAAGTTATACCTATATTTGTAACGCTACCTCTACTCATTTTATATGCAAAAATTATATAGCAAAAACTTTGAACGCGTTTTTCTCGAAATCACATTTTTGAAAATGGCCGCATCTGTATCTCAAAAACTATTCAACCGATTTTAACAAACCAAACGCCATTCGATTCGTTATCAAATATACTATTAATTAAACCTTTAAAAATATTATTTTACCCCCCACTTGTTTATGCGGAGGGGTAGTTTACCCCTAACTTATAGTCGTTTTTTAACTTTTTTAGAAAAATGTGTATGAAATGATATATTTATTAAAAATAAAAAGTTTTTCAGGTTTAGGTACTAGTTTTGTGTCTTATGAAAACAATCCACAGAAAGATTTTTACTCTATCTGTTACAGGAAGTCCTAGAGAAATGCGGCCGTTTTAAAAGTGCATTTTGGATGACGCCCTTTGCAGGCATTAAAATAAACTAAATTTGCAATTAAAAAATGTTTTTATATTTTTCATAATCTTACCAATAATGTACAAAAGGTTTCAGGATCATAAATATAATAGTCTTTTCAAAAAAAAACTTTTAAAAAGTGTGTTTTTTTCAATTTTGAAAGTAAAGGTCCCCTTAACGAAATTTTTCTTTACATAATTTCAGTGAATATTTTTATCTGCAGTTTATTTACAGAAGATTTCATTTGTAAGGTGCGAATCCTTTTTTTAAGCTTGAGCTTTTAATATTATGAAAGCACAAAAAAAAAAAATACTTTCCTACTTGTTTTGAATAGGATTAATTTATATTACGTATTGTGGTGGATTCTGCTCCAGCTAATTTTTAACATTTCATAGATTTGTGCCTCCACTCGCATTTAATTTTCTTATGAGTTTTATTTTTAATACGCTAGGGTAATGGTTAAGATGCGCTACCCACTTTGATTAAGCACAAAAATATTTTTAAATAGTAATTTACTTTGTAAAACTTAGCATTTAACTAGTTTTAAGAATATTACTACAAAGCTTTTCAGTAGGTATTCCCAAAAATTACTTGGTTCTACAATAAATTATTTGGGATTTCCATTTTTTCTGGATATATATAACAGAATCTAAGGTTCAAAAATATAAATCTATAATATTGTTGGAAATTTGAATACTTGTGCAATCGAATTCAGTGGCACTTGTGGAACATTTTAGCTGTTTTAAGAATTTGTTCATAAAACAAATTAAATTTCTGTTCACAAATTCACTATATAATGAAGAAGATCGTAAATACACAGTACAAAAAGATACTTGTGTGATTTAGATTTCATAAACAATATTTTCAAAATTTTCACACACCACAATTCTAGAATCGTATTCCTTTAACTAGATTGTTTTGTGGTTAGAGTGGTTAAAGGGAGATTTAGTAATATTTTCACTATTTTCACACTTTAATAAGTCCAAGGTGGATAGCTAAGATTTTTCTCAAAAAGTTCCATAGTATAGAACATCCTTTTCATATAAAAACATTCAGTGTTTGAGAGGTCACAATAATGACACAGATTTATCGGATAATGAATTGCTTTTAAATACACACTATAAACTGAGAAACATTGCGATTTGAAGTAGTCCGAGGCAATCAACCATAAGCTGCCCATAAGTTTGAGCATTATCCGCATATATTTAAAAAGTCACAATTGAAACATTAATCCTTAGAATCGTTTCAAATATAGAAAAAAATATCCATATATCCTTAAGTCAGCACAAAACGTCACACAACACAACAATTTTTACATAAAGGATATCCACACTGTTCCCAAATCGTCCTTTTGGTAACTGCTTTGCATTAGACTCACCTTCATATTTCTTGCACAATCGGAACAATCGGACACAAAATATCAAGTATATTATTAGCAAGCTCCTCAGCCTGCTTCCTTTGTTCTTGTTATTGTGCAACAATTTGTAATTATTATAAATTCCCTTTCGAGCGCGCAACCAAAAATAATATAGCTCTACTTTGTAGAGCACCACGAGATACTGATGACCGGCCTAGCCCTATAGTCGTTTATATACGGTCAACCATAACAGATGTAGAGTAAATGTAAAATTTTGCCCCATTAGGCCCCGAGTACGATCGGTAAGAAAAGTAACCAGCCCCACCTTAAGATTTTCAAAATGAGACTCACTTACTCCACCATCGTATCAATTCAGTTCAAAAGGCGTTTAAAAAGATTGTTTTTCGTGTTTTTTGTACACTAGCCTGAAAAACTTATTGCTCGCGATTTAATTCATAATGCGTTTACACACATGGGTCACCACTGATCCGCCGACCTGTGCGCGCATGTCCACCTCGATAATTAAACCGAATTAAGTAAAGTCTGAAGAATAATGGGACAGTGTCCGGCCGTTATACTTAGGCGAATCGAGTCGCAAGTTTCAATTATAATTTACTTTGAATTTTGATCATCGCGATAAATAGATTTTAATTATCAATAAAACCAATACTTAGTCACAAAATTGGAACTCTAGTATTCTCCCTCCCATCCCAGAGCCTATGTGATTGCAGATCGATTTTTCCAAGCAGTGTTTTAATATTCGGCTCTTCAATACACTCTCGTAGGTAAATCAAGTTTTTATCACATTCCAATTCATTCGATCCAGTTACATCACGGTAGACATATCTATAAAGAATATTAACCCGAAAAACATGTTCTTACGCACTCAGGTCTCAGAGTTGAGCCAATTTTTTTTTTTGTTTCAATGCAGCTGGGCTCAGTCGCAGTGGTGGTGGTGGTGATGGTGATGGTGGAGTCCGCAAAAGACTCTTAAATGGAAAATTCAAGTTAAAAGATTTTTCGCTAGAGAATAAGACGAAAAGGACCGCGTCCGCCCAGTCAGTTGAAAGTTTGATCAAATGATAACGCGCCTAACGCCGATTCTGCTCCGTCGAACGCAGGAAAAATGAATTGAACAATAATTGATCGGGCCGCAGAAGATGATCATCATTCAAACCCGGGACACACCACCAATCGAGTGTTATTGGGTCGTGCATCGAGGCGGAATCGAAATCACTAATTGGATCAATAAAGAATTTCAGAGGATAATCCATTGCTTCTTGGCGATGGTCAGTAATCATGCTTGGGTTTAGGTTTGGGTCTCAGACTTCAGTAGATTCTTGCATTGAGGACACCTTTGCTGCTGCTGCTGGTGCTGCAGCAGACCTCGTTGCAACGAAAGTGAAAGGAGAGAGAATCAGCTCTGCATGTACAGCACCAGTTGAAATAAAAATATAAAAGTTAAGTAAAAAAAACTTAGAAACTGGAACTGGTACAGGTTAATCAAACTTCAGTAGATTGGCTATATTGATTTTTTTCCCCATTGCCTCCAAGTTGGATTGCCGTTCTGAAACATTTGAAATTCCGAGTGATTCTTGAAAGCCGAATAATTGCAGCTGTTATTAATGATAAACGGTATATTGTGATTAATAAGTGGCATTGGTAAGGACAATGTGAAGAAAGAAAGGTAGCTTTATAATGTTTTATAATGTCAGGTCATAAACTAGTGCAAATTAACGTTTATTATCTGCCTTTAAAGATAGTCGGTATTAAAATACAGATAGAAAACGAATGAAATGTACGATTTTCGATTGTTATAAGAACAAATGTGTTTATGTATTAAGTGGAATTAAAAACGAAACAAAATTTAAATACACGCTTTTACTAATTGCAAAAATTAAAGCTTAATATAATTTTAGCTGTAATTTTTAAAGCTTTATTGATATTTATAAGCTCTCATACCCGCTCTATTTTTCATTACACTAAAGATACTTGCGTTGGTCTAGCATGACTCGGACCAAGAGTTTTTATGTTATATATCACAAATTTGTAAAATTTTGTTTTTTAGTCCCATCTATCATTGTCAAGGTCGTTCGATTTCTAAACTGTTTCTAAAGCATATTAATTTATTTATATTCACAGGTGTTCAGCTAGTTTAATTAATTTATGTATAGAGAAAATCTGTAGATGGATGAAACAAAGATAGATTCTTGATTTTATTTTGGTTCGTTGTGAATAAATGTTATTAGTCTACAAGGTATAAAAGAAATGATTTATTAACTCTAAGTATAAACGCAATTAAATTCATCTAAAAAAAAACTTTATAGAAAGTACTGAACTATTTGTAAAAAACCATACAAATAAAGTAAGAATTCTACAAATGAATACGATTAGCATGATAATGAGCAATTGGTGGATGGGTGGGCCATCAGCTAATTTCTTTTTAAAAATACTATAAAACAAATACTGTTTAATATTTTTCAAAGTTTTTTACCTTATTGAAAAGAGTAAATATTCCGATTAGTTCTGCAATATGATTTCATTTAACTGGTTGCCTCGACTGGCTTGGCAGTCAACCCAAATTTCCAGCATATATTCGATGATTTGGGGCCATATTTCACGAATTGCTCGATCAATATTTTGCTTAAGTTGTTTCTGGATTGTCACCATAATATCGGCCTTTATTGCATGATAGTACAAAAACCTTTAATCCACAGAGAGAGTTGGACTTTCTCGAAGCGTATTGCAACTGTGGGTGAACCAACGTAATATAATATAAAGATAATGACATAATATCATCAGTATTATACGTAAAAAATGTCCAAGCTTGTTTTTTCTTAAGTATTTAAGTCGAAAAAATGCAAAATTATAAAAGCCGGTTACCACAATTTAAAAAAAGAAACTGTTGAGTGTAATGCAACTAAAAAAAAAAGAAATATATATTAATCTATAAGAAAACATGATGTTTGAAATATGTATTATTTATTCTTTTGTTATAAAGGGTGTTTATTTTTAGAGGCGGAGAACTTTAAATTGGCAAAGCTGTTTGCTGTGACAAACGATTTGATAGTTCTCCGTTGTTTTGAGGTTAGTTTGGTTTGGCAATTCATCATGAATAGACTCACGCTGGAGCAACGTTTGCGAATTGTTCAAATTTATTTGAAAGACACAGTTCGATTCGAGACGCACATCGGGCATTACGTGAGTTTTATGGTGCTCATAATCGTCCTTCAGAGCGATTAATTCGACAAACTATCCACTAGACTATTTTCTTTTGGGATATGTAAAGTCGCATGTCTACGCTGGTAAACCAGAAACAATTCACCACTTGGAAGCCAACATTCGACACATTATTACCGAAATACAGCCTGCTGTACTGCGAAGAGTGTGCTAAAATTGGACCTCTAGATTACGCTATGTACGCGCCAGACGCGGCGGCCACATGCCCGAAATCATACTCAAACATTAATGCCAAAAAATTATCTTTCAAATAAAGACAATTTCATGGGTAATTAAAGCAAAATTTTGCGTTTTATTTCAATTTAAAGTTCACCGCTTCTAAAAAAAACACCCTATATAACTGCGAGTTATCATGCTTAAAGTGTTGGAATTTATGAATTTTCTTAGCGTTACGATTTTAATCATGTTAGAAATATTAAGATCATCGTATATATCGAGTTGTGACTTTAGTCTCTTCTAATCTTATCAAGATACAAATTTTGTGAGTTATAAGAAAGTAAGTAAAAATATACGACAACAATTTTCTAAAACTATTTAGTAACTAGAATATTTTAGATTTGATATTAAATTCCAAAAATCTTTAAATGAATATTCTTCGGTATGTTAACTTTGTTACATTAGATTTCTTAGAAATTCATAAAAACGCTAAACTTAACCTTCGTAAAAATTAGTATACAACGGTTTGTGAGGTTTAAATATGTTATTGCATCTTTAAAGCTTTATTTTGGCACTAAAAGCAATTTATGATAACTCTCATATAGTCTTTATAAAAAATGTATAAAAATACAAGCTGTAGTGTGTAATTATTTTGTATCATTCATATTTATTGCTGTTAAACATCTTTGACAATTATGATGGGCTCACAAAAGCATCTTGAATTATGGCAAACAATAGTTTATATGATTATACTTTCCACCACGATACCTTTCAAATTGATTAAAATAACTAGTAAAAATTATCGCCTGTTCCAAAGGTGGGTGTAATAAGTGCCCAGATGTATTCCTATCATTTCCAGTTTTAATTACGGCTGCGACAAGTAAACTGATTTAAGAACGTTGCAAACCTTCATCGATTTAAGCTCATCCTTTCTGTTTTGAAGGTCATCTGTAAATCACGAACGGGAAACAGTCTACTGAATTGCATCACTTAAAAATAAGAACGTCCTCTGGATTTTAGGTGAAATAATTCAAAGTTTAAATGTGTGAAGGTGGTCCAGATATTTCGGCAAAGAAAAGTTGAAAATGTGACGTAATGCACCGTACTAAGTGGTGTTCACCTCAATTTTATTAGCAGCCTTTCGTGGCTCAGACACTTGGCTCGCATACATGAACATGAACAATTGACAACAATTGATTGCACCCATCTCCGTAACAAATTTGACTTTGACTCATTTTCTTAGCAAATTCCTTAAACGGTTAGATTTACGCTGAGTTATGAACAAGTTCAAAACCAAAATTTGCTCCAGTTACACCTTAAATATCTGCGGTCAGTGAGTGTCAGTCGACCTTGCAATGCATTCCACTCAGACCTAAGATTATTCTGATCGTATTTACTTCACCAGGTAAACACGTAGCATCTCACCTACGTTTTCTTTTCTTCGCCGTGTCTTGCATAACTCGGACCCAATTCGCTGCAACAATCTCTGCTCATTCGTGTGCTATATTGTGGCCTAGGTTCCGTATTTTCAGATTGTTCTCTAAACCATCGCGGGGGTTTTGGACGATCTGATCTTTAATTAGCTAGCTTTTCTATATTTTCTAAGTGTACTTTTGCCCAAAAGGAAGATATATAGGAAATCTATTCTACAGAAAAATTAATTCTAATTGCTGCGTTTTTTCACATTTTTCATTGTAATTTTCCAAATTATTTTTTTGTATCAGATAGACTAAACTTTTTGAAATGAAATGGACATGAAATAAAAAACATTGTTTTTTAACAAAAAAACATTCGTACTTTGCCTATTCTTTCATTTGTTAAAAATTAGTGGTTCATAAGTTTTCACGTAATTCCTATGGGACACCCGGTAAATTTCAAAAAAAAATGAATAAAATGAGACCTAGTCGAATTTTGTAAGTCTTTCAGATATTCTGTGAGCATTCAACATATTTTAATAGTTTGGCATCCAGAGACCAGCGAATTTTATTTACAAGGAAACGTTCCCAGGTGTGTCCCTCCGATTTTGATGAAATTGACATGCGTTGTAGAGTATCGAAAAATAAGAGAAACTTATTTTTTGTTATCTGCGGATACGCACATTCGAAAACCACCCCTAAAGTTTACCCCCAAAAACAGTTTTTTCTAAGTATTTCAGGTTATAATGGATTTTTTCGAATGAAAAAAAATGGAAATGATGTCTTATAAATATACTAACCTTTTGTAAGTAATCCGGTTCCCGGTGGCGGCAACCCTTATTTTTTATTGCAGAAAAACTATTTTTTTTTATATTTTCGCGTCACAAAAATTACAGTTTTAGTTACAAAAAGCATTGAGAAATATTTTTTTACATACGATTTTGAAAAATAAAGTTGACGTCTTTTTGGGTTTTCGTAAAAAAAATCTCCTCAAGGGAGTAAACAACCCCTAGCACTAATAAATGATGTATATTCTTTCATACATCAATTTTTTCGTGAAAACCAGTATTAAGCGGTTTTTGTAGTTGCTGATTACGAATCTGATGTTAGATTTAAAAAATTCAAAATGTGGGTCCAACATGGTGGACAAACTTTTGAAAAATACACCAACTTGTATAAAGAAAATAATAAATAAATGTTTTTGAGCTCGTGTCTGTTATTTCTCGATACCCTATAACATATTTCAGTTTCCTCAAGAGACGAAAGAGAGAACGTTTCCTTGTTAGAGTGTATTCAAAGTTCTCACTCAAAACAATCGTGACAACCCCACTCCTTTTATGAAATGTCTAGAAAACAGAGACATATTTTTTATACTGAAAAATATGGAAAAGTTTCACGTGAGTGACGCATATGAAAATAGCGCATTAGAATAATATTTATTTGGGTTTTCTCTTGTTTTATAAAATATCAATTTACTGACTTACTTACTTTACTTTTTGTGCATATTTGATATGGATGCATTAGCAAGTCCAAGACTCGATGTAAACCGTCAACTTTGAATTTTGAATTCATTTCTTGAAATGGAAATAGGTCCGCCATCTTGAACCCGCCATTTTGAATTTCTTAAATTTCACCTCAGATCCGCAATCAGTAAACTCAATAGCTTCCCTAGCTTCCCCTTAGGGCGGCTGAAAAAACTTATGAAAATGCGTCCGTTTGGGCTTTAACGGGTTAAGATTTCTTCGAGAGGAACTATCAACTATGGCAATGTACTATCCAATGTGAATCCCTAAATTGTTATTCACTTGCTTATACTCAACAAGCGAGTTAGTCTTTATTTAAATATGTATATAATATTACGTTGCATAACAATTTTGAATACATGTTATAGTTGAAAAAAAAAAAATAATATAGTAGACTTAAACAAATTATTTAAAATCACTACAGCGTCCGTCTGTAGGTGAGATATTACTCTAGATTTGAAGGAAATCTAATCTCCATAAAAATCCGGGCAATTAAACGCCATCAAAACTATGCATATTAAGGGATACTTCGCAAAAAGTTACGTAATCTCGTTACAACTGCACAAATCTGAATTAGACTCACTGCCTCGAATAAAGAGGCACACTATCACTTGTTCGATTATTCAATCGCATTCCAGTCAAAATTAATCATTTGCAAGGAGCTAAATTCAAATACATCCGCGCTGTATCCCAGTCGCCCCGACTAGTGAAAGTAACCCGAGGAGTTTGACTTTTTCTTCCTCTGGCTGCTTTATTTAATAGAGCTATTAGAACATTAATAAGACTGAATGGCTGGAGCGGGCCATGCATTTCGAATTTCGAATTCGAGTGGTCCAGACTTGAGACTGCGGCGAAAGAAAGTAAATCTTGGCGTGGCATTCGGCATCCATTCACCACAGCTGGCAGGCGCGAATCTGCAGATCTAAGATACTCCTTGCAAGTTGCAGCCCGGGGGCTCTTGAGGGCTTCTCTCAGATACGTCGACGAGGCCATTAAATAAATTCATCTAATATGTAAATAATTCTCGAAAATTGCAGTAATTAAACTCTACAATGTAAGGTAGTCTGACGAGGTTGGCAATTAAAATGGAAGTGTTTTGGGGTCCTTTCCAGCGCAATAGCGCGACAGGCTTTTAATCATAGCGTACATTCGGAGCAGACCAGGCTCTATCGTAAGATTTTTGTGTTGCATAAAGGTTTGGAGTTTCGGTACCCGGTACTGGCATAAAGCTAGCGGGAAGTGCAAATTGTTACCGATAGGATCGAATCTGCAATTATCTTGTTTTATAAACCGATTTTTTTATTCTATGCATTGCAACTGTTTTCGATGATTTATTTTGTACGCAATACGTGTGAACCAAATTGATGTTATGCAATTTTTTACCATGCAAATCGCGTGAATATTAACACTACGAGTGACATGACAGGCCAACGTAATTTATGAATTATTTCTGGACGTAGAAAAATCAATTCACTTCAAGCAGCGCTGACGAAATTTGCATTTATAAAAGAACAACTTTCAAAACCTGTGTTATAAGAGAATTTCAACAAAAGTGTGCCATACAAGAAATTTTATTTAAGGGGTTACGTGGGTTTTGAATTCCAAAAAAAATCACAATTTTTCGGATTTTCTTATTTATGAAATTTATAATAGTGTTTTATTTAATCTATTAGGATATAAAAGTACATCACTTGAACAAGTTGTAAAAAAATTTTTTTTCTTAGTTTTAAACTTTAAACGCGTTTTTTTCAAAACTAAATTTTTTAATACTGTAGGCATGATTTCTCAAAAATTAATAATCCAATTTTGCTGAAATTTTCCACATTTCTTCTACATAGTATTGACTTGAGCGAAGGATTTTTAATTTCATTCATTACTAGTCGTTTTACTAGTAGAAAATCACCAAAATATAAAACAATTTTCACAGAAATTTTGAAAAAAATCAATTTTTTGTTAAAAAACTTTGTCAAAAATTCAAATATAATTTTTTTTCTAATCTTTCGTCCAAGTATAAGCCATATGTATCTGCTGATATAACAAATTATGTTTTTTGATTTCAGATAAGCCTATCTGGAGATATTCTGCCTACGGTAAAAAATCATCGATTTTCGTAAACCAGCTGTCAATGGCTCAATTTTAATTTTGTTTTTTCATAAAATTTCTTTTACAACTTGTCCAAGTGATGTACTTTTATATCCTAATAGTTTAAATAAATCACTATTATAAATTTCGAAAAATAAATCCGAAAAATTGTGATTTTTTTGGAATTCAAAAACCACGTAACCCCTTAAAGGCAAACGAAGATATTCTTGCACTCCTTCAGTAATACTGAAATGCCTACAAAGTAGAAATGGACTGATTTTTCAGTAGCTTTGAGATAAGCCTTCATAAAAAAAAAAAATATGGTACTTATAAATTATATTAAATACCTACCTATTTTTCTAGCCCTTAAAGAAGTGTTTTCTAATCACGATAAATGATCCGTATTGGTCGTAAAATTGATCCCTAAAATATTAAACTTCTATATATTCAACTCTAAATAATTGAACCTTTCAAATTTTATCCTCCGATTGTCTTCGAAATTTTCAGGAACTTTCTGTTTTGCGCAAAAACAAAGTATCTAAACGAAATTTTTGCATTTTGTAAGAGGAAATATGGGAAAAATAATGAAAACATCCATCTAGCATCGTCTTCAAGATATTAATAAAAAAAAAATGCAACTTTGAAGTTACATGTAATACTTCTCATTTCGTTTTAAACATGAAGATCACAAGGAAATAAATTAAACATGATTTAATGCGAGTTAACCGCATAACGTACAACTCAAAATCGCCCGTCACACTAAAATTTGTCATTTCGTTTCAATTTTATAAAAATCAAAACTAAAAACTTAAATTTGGTTAAAAAAAAAAAGTTTTCGTTTTTTTAACTATGAAGTACTCTTTCGATAATTTCCAAAAAAAATATATGTTGTAGTTTTGGGCCTAAGTACAATATGGGAAAAAATTGGCGGTGGTACAAAATGGATTTAATAAAATAATTATTTTTTGAAAATTTAAATACTTTGATTTGACCTTTTCTAATTAACGAAATTAATTTTTGACTTTTTTTCTCCAAGACTGCTTTGGTACCCTGTATAACATATGTTTTAGCCATCAAGATCGGTCTAGCGATTTTCGAGAAAATTCATTTTTTCAATTTTCCAAAAATTTGTCATAAGTAGTGTAAAAAACATTTTTTGAAATTGAGACTAGGCATAAATTAATCCCAGCACCGTAGCAACTTATCACATTAAAATGGGCAAGATACATGCGGGGGCAGCCCACCCACTCTTATCCTCCTACGACCTTTATTTATATTTTTTATTTATTTTATTTGCATAACAAAGTGTCTATCGACTGAGGATTTTCCTTATAAAAATTGCCTACTTACTGACAATTTTCCTGATATCATACAATAGACATTTATAAATGTGCATCTTTTGTTTGAAATCATATTTACTAATATGGATTATTTTTATCTGGTTCAATTTTATATTAACAATTTTTTATCAGGTTCAATTTATTCGGGGTTTAATTTCGACAGGTTCCTACGTATAAATATCTTTCGAACTTAGTTAGAAATATTGACCAAAAATGTCATAGAAAAAATGGACAAAAAATATTATTACAGAAACAACTAAAAAAAGCATGTGCTCACTTTTTAAATATCAAAAGTTGGGATTAAACTCGTACATATGGTTATAATTTTGTTCTTTACTGCAATTAGTAGAAAATTAGTATGCGAAAAACTTATTTTAGGATATGTACATAGGCAATTTTCTTGAACTGTTTTTCCTTAATTTTTCAAAGACTTTTTCTTTTCTACCGGTTTAAAAGATATGTTTTATAGAAAGGAGACAAAATGATATTTTTCTGTTTGGCATGCTTTCTTTGAATTCCCAAAATACTGAAAAAAATATCTAAAAAACATCTTTAAACATTTTTTTCTCTTTAACACACAGTGACAATATTTCTTTTACTGTTTTGAATTTTTGATTGAATAGTGTCATAATTGCGTATTAATTGCACAGATTCAATTTTCTAAGATTTTGCAACTACTGCATCTACAGCTGAAGTAATAGATCACAGCTAAACTGAACATTTGGCTCCTATCTCTTTATTTTGATCGAAGCAAATAGGCTGAGCCTCACCTAACCAATTTGAATTTAGTCCCATATGGCAACTATAAACTGTGTATTTTATGCCTCCTTACAAATATACATTTCAATAACGATTTCACCCAAGAGTAGCCGCCAATTCGAACAAAACAAAAGATGATTGCGGGAATTGGCCAATCTCTGTTCTTATTCAGTAGCAAGTCGGTGCACCGCAGTGCCTAAGAAACGCAGGTCGAGGCGCAGCCGCGCCATCGCCCATAAAGTCTCGTTAAGCTAGTGTCCACTTACCTTCATGCAACTTGCTAATTTGTTATATAACTCTTGGGACTCAGTTAATTATGCCGCCGATAGTAAATTAGCTCGCAATCAAATATATATCACACGAAAACTTACTCATATACGCAATTTAAGTGTGCACCATGTTGAGTAGACGCTGCGAAGGGATCGTCGCTGATGGAATTTCTTGGTTTAATGCTATTATTAACTGCTACGTTTAATGCCTTTAAGCCTGGCTTCCACTGAGAAGCCAGCAAGAAAGCGTTATTTTGTGACACAGAATCCCAACTATTTCAGTTAAGCCGTAGACACCTTTCGCATATTTATGGGGCTGTTTAAATTTTATATCGATCAAAATAGATCGTCGCCTGACGGTGTATAGCATGAGAAGAAAATTGAGAAATCTAGCCAGTATCTTGCAAGACACCTTAATTACAAGTCTCCAGTAATTAAAAATTAAAACATGGATTTTTTAAGTTTCTTTTATATGAACAACCAAAATTCCTGGTATCCTACCTTACATTCTCAATGCTCTACGCATTTACTGATCGATGTCATTTCGGTCCGGCCGAAAGAGTTTTACTCTCTGAAACTTAAACCACAATTATCACAATTGCTTTTAATTAATTACCCAGTAATCAACAAAATCGTGACAAATTGATTTTTCTGCAGCCACTCAACGCTGCTATGGGCAATGTATACGTAAACACTCAACCATAAATCAAGGGCTTGGGTGGCGATTTTAAGTCAGTCATTCTCAAGTGACCCCATTCAAGATAGATTGCATGATTACGGTCCGGATCTCTAAGACGTAGAGAGCCAATTTATGCTTTTATTTTTGAGCTTAAAATTTATGAGAAATTTGGAGTATATCAATTTGGATGAGAATTTTACGACTAATATAACAAAAGATTTAAGCGACGAACTTCAATTTTGTAATACGAAAACATTTTCGATTGTGGGGATTTAAAATTTCAGTAAAATCATTATTTTTGATTAGGTATATGCGTTATGTCATCATTGAAAGATCATTAAGTTAAATATGAATGCTTTTCTTAATATTTAAGGCAATTTAAAGTTATGACATAAGTGCGTGTTAAAGTGGATTATTCCACTTTTATTATCGTGGAATTTAAGGACCTAAATGACCAAACCATCTGAGAAAAGTAATCAAATTAATTCAATAAAATATATTATAATAACAATGGCGATATCTAAAATAGCAAAGTAAAACTGTTTTTCTAATTTACGATGTTTTTTTCTAATTTAATATATTTTATTTAATATATATTTAATCCACCATCTTGGGGCTCCGATACTGAAAACGTCACGCAAATCAAATTAATAATTCCTGAAAAATTCGACTTTATAAAGTGAATTAAAATAACTCCAAACTATTCAACTGATCGCATTATTCCATTCCTTATATAATCCATTAATTAATTAAAAAACAAATTTTTCACAACAGTGCCCATCCTTAATTAATATAAAAAATACAGTGCGTTTCATAATATAGTCTCAGTACAAATATTGCTCAATTTTTCTTCAAATGCACTTTTATTCAGATTTGATCTGAATACAATTAAGAGTAACAAATATTATACTTTTGACAAAAAAAAGGGGGGAAAAATAAAATAACAAACATAAAAACAATTTCCAATAATAACAAAAATTAATCATTTTTTCGTCTCATAATATAGCCTCAGATACAAAAAATTAGATATTTCGTTCTAATACTAATTGTTATTAATTTCTTAATATTTCGTAGCCCCTCCGTTATTCTTAATAACTTCAAAAATCCCAGCAGAAATGCTTTCGTAAAGCCTTTTCACGTATTCTAAAGGTATCATACGCCAAGAAAATGGAATTGCATTTTGTAACTCAGTCATCGTATTGTACTGCTTGCCATTACTATAAACTTTGCGGGAAAGGTAGCCCCACAAATTTTCAATAATGTTCAAGTCAGGTGACTTCACCGGCCAAGGTAAAACATCAACATTATTAGCCTCAAACCATTCTTTCACGCAGTTTGCTGTGTGAATTGAGGCATTATCATGCTGAAAAATCCAAACACTTCTTTCTAAAGCCTCATTAATTTTGATTTTTTGTTGAGACAAAAGTTCAATGTATTTCTGGGAGTCCGGTCATCCTTTCAAAATGACCAAGTCGATTACTCCATTAACGCATATCGCATCCCAAACCATCATTGATCCACCTCCCATTCGTCTACGACTTAAATAAACTGGATCTTTCCTCAAATCGTGATAATAACAACTGTATCCATCTGGACCATCCAGATTGAATTTTTTTTCATCGCTAAAAACAACATTTTGTCAATCAGTTGTCCGAGCCATATGATCACGTGCAAACTGTAGCCGCTTCAATTTGTGTAATTTTGTTAACGGAGGTGTGCGAATAATTTTTCGGTGTTTGAGTATTCTGTTGCGCTGTATTTTGCAAGGTTAACACCAGTTGATGGCCAAATTTGAGAAAGGGAGAGACTGGAATTGGAAGCGGCTCGTAAAATTAACCTTTTCTCTCTTTCTGTGGCCTTGAAAGGACGGCCTAGATGAGTTCCTGTTGAATTTTTTTTTTATATAATTATTTACAGCCTTTGGATTTCTTCCTAACGTATGAGCTATTTCCCGGTTGAATTTTCCTTCGTTCTTGAATTTTTCAATTATTTTCCTTTCTATCTCGTCTAGAATTTTTCCTCTCGCCATTTTTATTATTTCCTTGAACAAACCGCTTTTGGATATTTTTTTTTTATTAAATTTACCAACAAAACTTACGACTCAAAAAAATTTAACCTCACAATCTTGAAGAACAAGCGCTACACCACCAGAAACTACATTCAAATGACAATGAGGCTATATTATGAGACGGGGGATTTTTGACGACCGTACAAATTCCCCAATGTACGGAGGCAAAACCGCGGGGTATGCAGTTAATAAATTGCATTAAAGATTTTAATTGTTGTTGTGAAAGCAAACCTTATTTTAGTTCTTTCGTTAACATTATATATAAGAAAAAACCGTTATTTTCTGTGGTGAGGCTATATTGTGAGACGCACTGTATAAGTAGGCATTTTCAAATCAAAGTGAAGTGCAAAAATAAAATTTCAAGTTCTGGCAGACCAAGAAAAATTTACGTTATCACATATTATATCATAATCAATTATGCCTTGTAAATTTATATACATTCTAGTAAAATTGGCATGTATTCTCGTTATTTTAACAATTCTTTGGTAAAATTAACATGACGGGTTCAGCTAACACCCGATTCTAGTCGATTCAAACATATAATTCCAACCAGACGAACCAACAAGCCCTCATTGTTGATTCAAATTAGAAATAATTTTTTCAGTGTAAGCTCAAAGTTTCATTCAAATCGATTCATTGTATGTCGAGAAAACCGCGGACATACTCGTATAGTATACAAACATACATACCAAAACGATGACTCATTTTTATAAGCCTTTTGAAAATTTGAAGTAACTAAGTATTTTCGTGCAATTTATCCGAATTTTATGAATTCTACGATTTCGTGGTTCGCTTGACTAGTTTTTCTTTTGATTGAAATTTAACAAGATTGCTGATAAACATGACCACAATAGTCTGTTTAAAACTTATAAAACCGTGGTGGTTTTTAAACTACATATCTTGTTGAAACAACCTGATGAATTTAATTCAGATATCGAAGTTCTTTGTTAAAATAATTTACGAGGAAGTATTTTTACAATTTTGGAATTCCCAAATTGTAAACTGCCACTTTTGACCAAACTGTGTTGAGTTAACATGTAAGTATAATTTCACTACGCTCTTTCAATTAAATCAGTGCTTAAAATTCTTTCATTCATTCTTGAATATGTATAGTTAACATTTTTTTCTGTAATGGGTTCATAATTTAAAAAAATTATTCCAACTTCTTCTTCCAAATACTTATTTAACCTAATCACTAAGCCATAATTACTATAAATCTGTAATAATATTCGCCAAGAAAATCAATTAACATTCCCATGTCCTGTTACGCATAAAATCGAATAAATCGTCTACATTTAAAAATAAATTAGTGTAAGCTGAAAATTACTTTCAATTTCCTCACGCACTACAACTAGGAAATAGAGCGAGCTCAAACTTAAAGTAACCTGCACTAAATAATTATTGTTTACCTCTCAGTTAAATACTTTCACGAGTTAAATACCACCGACTAATCATTGTAACCGTCGTAATTTTCGACTAATCTACAATTAGCGTGGTTTTTTAGTTAGATAACGCCGCATATGTGGATGTTTTTACAAAACAGGTTTTCTGGAGTCTATTGTTGTGGGTGAGGCGATATCAAAGTCAATCTCATTTTTTGCTCCATCTTAAGCACTGGACATTCGCCTCATTAATTAAGCCGACTTCTACTCCATGCTGGCAAAATAGGTGGTCTTTTATGGTCGCCACCGAGCAAAGGCAACCACTGTTTGCCTTAAGGTTATTGCCATAAAGGCGTCAAGATAATACGGCATTGACTTAGTTTTTAAAAGTTCAATAATTGCCTGATAAAGAGTCCGTGGCGGCTCTCCTTTCGTTTTGATATTTTTCTACGTTTTTTTTCCCCACTCAATATTAGTTTTTGAGCAATTAACAAACTAGCGTTTTATGAAAGGAATTCACTTCGGCAATTGATCTATGTAACTTGATTCTTCCGACAATTATAAAAGTAATAACTGCAAAAGCGATCACATTTTAATTAAGGCTTATTAAAGTGACTGCAAGCTACTTTTTATGGATGTTGTAAATATGCTAATTGGCTTTTAGTGTAATCACGGGTTTGGTTTCACATAAAACATGAGATAACATGGAGCAAAATTTAATAGGTTTTTATTAGTTAATTTTTTAGTTCTGTTATTACTCTGCTTTGAATAATATTTTATGACTGATTTAAGATTGACGGGACGTTGCATGCTCTAGATATAGATTAACAATTTTTCACAGAATGTGCCATATTCTTATTCTTTTAGTTAATGAAAATAAAATTCTATAAATCACAATGTATAAAATAATTAATAATTAAATAATAAGAAACGCAGTAGATTTGCTTGCTCACAAGGAAACTTTCTCAGGTGTGTCTCACCGATTTTGATGAAATTGAAATATGTTATAGAGTATCGCAAAATAAGAGATAGGTATTTTTTTTTTTTTTTTTTTCTGCGGATACGCACATTTTGGGGGTGACCAACCACCCCTAAAATGTATGCCCAAAAACAGTTTTTCCTAAATATTTCAAGTTCTAATGAGTTTTTTTGAATGAAAAAAGTTGGAAATGATGTCTCGTAACATACTAACATTTTGTATGTAATCCGGTTCTCGGGGGGTGGCAACTCTTATTTTTTATTGCAAAAAAACGATTGTCACAAAAATAACATCTATGTAATAATCATTGAAAAATTTTTGTTTAATACGATTTTGAAAAATAAAGTTGACCTGTTTTTGCGTTTTCGTAAAAAAAGCTCCTCAATGGGGTAAACAACCTCTGGCACTAATACGTAAATGATGTATATTCCTTCAGACATCAGTTTTTTCCTGAAAACCAGTATTAAGGGGTTTTTGGAGTCGCTGATTACGAATCTGATGTTAAATTTAAAAAATTCAAAATGGCGGATCCAACATGGCGGACAAAATATTGAAAAATACACCCCCTAAATGTGCGTATCCGCAGATAAAAAAAAATACGTGTTCGTATTTTTCTATACTCTATTTTTTAATTAATTAATATTATTCGTAAAAGATTTAATAGATATTTTTTTGCTGTAATCGATTATTTCATATCTCCTGTTTTCACCAAGAAAATCCCTTACACTCAATTAATTTTTAAAATGATGAATAAAGAATTCGTTGAGTTTCGGTTTTATATTTTAATAAAAATCTATCTCCAGTATCTATACAATAAAGTTTGTGTTATCTTATCATTATGGGAAACTGGAGTTTTTAGTTTCTCTATTCTGTAGCAATAGAAATTCTTGTAACCACCGCAAACCGAAATTCAAATTTGTAGCATCTTCGCGTTTAAAAGTCTTTACTATCTTTTAAGAACAATGTCTGAAAGGATGTGTTTTTACTTATGTAAAACAAAACAAATTGTATAATGATGATTCTTAAAATTGAGAAGTGGTGTACCAGGAATTCTTATAAAGTTGTTTTGTATTCAAGTTCACATAATTTCGTATTATCATCAAGGCCCGACAAAAAATAATTAAACAATCGATTCTATTCCAACGGTTCACTATAAAGTAAAAGCTAAACATGTTCAAAAGATCGAAATAGCCAAGCACTTAGTTCATACAATGGTATTGAAGGTTTCTTCACGTTGTGCAGAGTAACTTAATCAGAGCATTCATAAATTCCATTTGGATAGTAAAAATTAATACAAAGATTTTGTCCTCGCAATCCGAAGGCCTTTAGCTCTACGTCAAAGAAATGTTCATGGCTATAGTATTATTCATTTCCTTTTGATAATAACCAATTATCAAGCTTAAATTTTTCCTTGTCACGAACATCTTTATATTATATGTGAAATGATAATCGGATAAATTAAGGAAGAAGATCGTCTTAATTATAATTACCTTTATGAATTTAACCTTTAGAATTATTATCCTGAATTTAAAAACAGTGCAATTAATACCTTTGAAACGAAATGATAATTTTCGGAAGATTAAATTTATCGCGAATTAATTCTTCATCGAAGGTCGCAGTGTATAATAACAATAATCAATATCGGTGGCATAAATTGTTATTTGCTAGGCGCTAAGTATTGCAAGATATCTGATGAAATATAATACAGTAGGCGCCAATGGATTAAGAGAATGACTTGCAGGAAATATTTTAAAGATATTGACCTATTTGATCAAACAAACACCCTTGTCTGCGTAATCAGTAAAGTTGTTCTCAGCAAAATTACTTATAGAATATTGTTGTAATTTTTCATGGTGCCTCAGTTATCACAATAGTAAATCATACCGACAGCTGCTGACACTCAGGTGTTAGTAACCTTTTTGATCGTATCTAATTTCAACACATTTCTTACCTTATGGCAATCAAGTTGGAACGACGTTTTGTGTGATTCATCGACAGCTGTCCGTCGCGGTCTACATTACTCATCGTCTCGCGTTTCATGTTCCTGAGCTTTCCTTAAGCGGAAAGTTTCCTCATATTTAAAATGTTTAATTCATTTTAGGCATTCAAATATGTGCAACCGAAGTTAGTCTACTTCTAGTTTGTTTTTTATGGATAATTAGGATATTGTACAATTTATTTAGCTTCGAATAAATCTTTGAGTTCTTTGCAATTTAAGGATTCAAATTATCCCTATCCCTATCCCTATATATATATATAAATGAAAGTTCGTTTGTTTGTTGCTCAATCACGCCTAAACGCTTGCATCGATATTTTTCATTTTTTGTCCGAAGGTAGTACATATTCCGACTTAACATATAGGCTAATTTTTTTTCGGATAATACGTAAGGTTTCAAGATGGCGGATCCAAGATGGCGGCTGAAAATTTTAAATTTTAAGCGAATTTCATGAAAATTGGTACATAGGGGTTTTGCGGGATGAGCATTTCAAATCCGCTGTCCAAATTTACAAATTCAAGATGGCGGATCCAATATGGCGACCAAGATTTCCTGATTTCAACGAATTTTAATGAAAATTAGTACAATGATTGTTTTGAGGTCACTGATTTCGTTTTGAATATTATCAACATTTAGAAATCTAAAATGGCGGATCCAAAATGGCGACCATATTTCTCGATTTCAACGGATTTTAATGAAAATGAGTACAATGATTATCTTGAGGTCACTGATTTTGAATGTTATCAAAATTTACAAATCCAAGATGGCGGACCCAATATGGCGATCAATATTTCTCGATTTAAACGGATTTTAATGAAAATTAGTACAGTGATTATTCTGAGACCACTAATTTTGTATATTATCAAAATTTCTAAATGCAAGATGGCGGACAAAACATGGCGTCCAGAATTTCTCGATTTCGACGGATTTTAATGAAAATTCGTACAATGATTATTGTGAAGCTACAAATTTCGAATATTATCAAAACTTATAAATCCAAGATGGCGGGTCCAATATGAGACCAAATTTCTTGATTTCAACGGATTTTACTGAAAATTAGTACAATGATTACTCTGATACCACTAATTTCGAATATTAGCAAAATTTCCAAACTCAAGATGGCGGATCCAATATGGCGACCAAAATTTCTCGATTTCAAGGGATTTGAATGAAAATTGGTACAATGATTATTTTAAGGCCACTAATTTTTAATATTATTAAGATTTGGAAATTCAAGATAGCGGAGGGGGTTTTCGGGTTGAAACAATTTCTAGGATATAACAAACTGCAATATTTGAGAAGTGTTTAATTAGTAAGTATTTATCCAACGCCGGGTGAAACCGGGTAACCCAGCTAGTAATATATATTTTTGAAATGTGAACCATCTACATAAAAGGTATCTGCATTTCTTTGAATCTTCTGTCGCCGGAGAGAAGTACAAAGGGATGTTAGAGACCAAATCCTTTCTCATGCGAAAAAGAGGAGCCGCGTTAAATCTTTTTTTTTTTTATTCAAGACGGAGCAGCACCTCATCGCACACAAGAAGTATCACCAATAAATTTTATGGCGACCGAGTTATTGGCCTAGGGTACCCACGCTTTGCTAGGGGAAAAGGAATAGAATAGCCACATTCGAGATCTCATTCGATTTGATTTCTTTTTATGGGGCTACATTAAAGATCTCTGCTATGAAAATAACCAAAAAATAGTTGAGGATTTTATTAAAGACATTGGGAAGATCGTCAGTGGCATTTCAAATGAAACTTTAGAACATGTTTTTAATAGTTTTAGAAAGCATATGGATATTTGTGGCAAATTAGATGGTTAAAATATCCAAAATATAATTAGTAACTAACGTTTTTCACTATATTTTTAAATTAATTGTTTTGTATTACATAGATTTAATTTTTTTATAATAAAATGGACATGAAATAAAAATGACGACTTTCCTTTATTAAAAAGTATTTACATTTTATCGATCTCTCCATTTGTTAACCAATTGTGACCCATTAGTTTTCGCAATTTCCTATTGGACACCCGGTATATATTTTAGTCCTCTGTGTAGTGTTATAATTTTTTTGATATTAAAAATTCTAAAAGTTGTATGTAATATATATTGTATATATGTATCATTGAAATCGTTTTTTTCTGAACATAAAACTCAGTTCATTGCGCCATAATAAGAGCATGTCCTTAAAATATTATACCAATTATTATCGAATATTAAGTTACATGCGAATACATCGCTTTTTATTATTTGTTTACCATATTTGTGTATACATTACTTCCCAATTGCTTCAATTGCCATTCACTTGAATCTATTTTATTATAAAAACAGCCGTAAAATAATTTAATAGTCTGATTTATGCAGACCAGCAGCGCCCCTTGGTACCCATTGATTCAATTTTGCAAAGTGCTTACGCAACCTGCATATACAACTTTTAATCAAACTAACTTTGGTTGAGTGCCAACCAAAGAGAGATATGGAGCCGGTGGTTATCGCTGAAAATTTCTTGACCGTCATTTCAAAGAAAGTGGAATGTGTAGCGATCGGTAAATGAATATGTAAGAAACATCAAAGTATCAGTCTATTTAGCCTCAAACCAAAATGCCATGATGTCTAATTAATGGTGCCAAATCCCACACCTTTAGCTGTATGTCGAGCAAAAATCGTTTCTAAGAAAAAAAAGATAATTATGAAGGACGCTTACTATACTTTAGGCTTTTTGCGTAACACTTTTTTCCCCTAAGTCATGCAATTATACTTGCAAATTAAATTGTCCGCAAGCCTGACTATAATAAAGTCATGAAATTACCGAATCTTTATGATTAAATTTACGAGAGATATTTGTTTGTGTTTGTCATTTTTTATGTCGTTAAATTTCGAATATAAGCTCCCTGAATGGTACTGACGTGCCAATAATTAAATTATACGTAACGGTAGTGAAAAATGACATCCTCAAATATATAAATATTCCAAGAATTTCAAAATTTATGCGTATTTTATGTACGAACTAATTTCGCTCTCAACCAATTTGGACAGACTTTCACTGGATTCGATTAGCAAATGTTTTCAAATTTTATGCTATTCAAAACTTTTATAAAAAATACTACAATACAATGTATTGAGAAAGCCATTACAACAAAGGGAAAAATAATTTTTCGGAAACGATTGTAGCTCGTAGTATTTTCACCAATCCCTCTAATCGTTTAAAATTTAAATGAAGAAAATCGGTATGATTTTGCCGAGTTGTGAGGGCTGAAAAATGTAAAATAACTAAGGGCATTTCATCACAGCTGAATTCCACTCCCCAGATGATCGAGTTCGAGCAACAAACTGATAATGGAGAAGTGGATTTAAAGATAGGAAACGTCATTAAGGGGTTATATACAGTCAGAAGGCCCAAAAAAGTCGATTTTTCAAGAATTTTTCTTGAGATGATCTTTTAAGTTATTAATGTAAAATTCTGTACACATATAATGGTAACTCTTGAGTGTATTTTAATGTTTTTTATTTGTAAAAATAATTATTTTAAAAGCTGCTACAGCTGATCTCCGGGAGCAACTCTAAAAAAAAGCGTTTTGCGGTGTGCACGATATCTCTAGACTGGATCATGCAAAATAGAAAAACCAAAACTATTTCGTTAGTATATTGTTTTATCTCGTAATTAATCGAAGGAATAACCAAAATAAAAATTTTTGACAAAATGGCGGCTTCTTAAAAAAAAAAATCGATTTTTAACAACAATTTTCGCTCTAAATTGTTTATAAAATGGAAAATATTTATCGGTGAGCAAAAAGCTTCGATTAATTACTAAAAAATATACCTAAGAAGCTTATGTTAAAATTTGAAACTGATCCGTTCAGCCGTTTCCGAGAAATCTTGCTCACCGACTATAAGAACACAGTTTTGAGAAAAACGCGTTTAAAGTTTCAAAAGCATTTTACATTTAGTACAAAAACTCGAACACGTCATTACAAATATGCGTGTAACTTCGAGAATGTTTACCGGATTGACATGAAATTTTTTGTGGCTGTACTTTAATATATATACATTACAAAAATAAAATAATAAAAAAATCGATTTTCTAAAAATCCTGACTGTATATAACCCCTTAAGGAAAGTTGAGTGGAAAAAAATGAAATTAATTTAATTTATTTATTTTTATTATTGGGTTACCCGGTTTCACCCGGCGTTGGGTAAATATTTACTAATTAGACACTTTTCAAATGTTCTAGTTTGTTATATCCTAGAAATTGTTTCAACCCGAAAACCCCTTTATGGATCCGCCATCTTGAATTTCCAAATCTTAATAATATTTAAAATTAGTAACCTTCAAATAATAATTGTACTAATTTTCATTTTTCAAATTTGTTGAAATCGAGAAATTTTGGTCTCCATATTGGATCCGCCATCTTGAATTAGTGGCCTCAGGATAATCATTGTAATAATTTTCATTAAAATCCATCGAAATCGAGACATTTAGTCTACATATTGGATCCGCCATCTTGGATTTACAAATTTTGATAATATTCGAAACTTGTAGCCTCAGAATAATTATTGTATCAATTTTCATTAAAATCAGTCGAAATTGCCACATTCTGGTCGCCATATTGGATCCGCCATCTTGGATTTCGAAATTTTAATAACATTCAAAATTAGTGGTCTCAGAATAATAACTGTACTATTAAACTCCGTTGAAATCTAGTAATTTTGTTGGCCATCTTTGATTTTCAAATTTTGCTAATTTATTTCGTATTTCTTATGTAAGAAATGATTGAATTATCTGTATTTACTAACATACTTTAGAACTAATTAAAACTAACCGATAGAGAAATGTGATACTTCATTTATGTGACTAATGAATCAAAATGCATTTTTTACATAATTATTTTATATGGTGTAGTATTAAGTAATGTTAAATTTACTCTCATTTCATTTCTAGCTATAATTTTTTTCAGGTTCAGCAGAATACCAAATTTAAGGACTTAAAGAATACGGATTTATAAATATATATTGATTGGGTTAATTACTACAATTCACTTAAAATAATTGTTCTATGAAAAAGAGACTTGGGCATTTATTACCTAAAAACATAATTTAAAAAAAATACGGTTACTTAATTAAAAAAAAAAAATTACTTAATGCATCCAAATAGTCCTTAATACTGACTGCTATGCATATAAGTTAGAAAGCGAGGTTATAGTAAATATCAATAGTAATTAACTATAGTCGACGGACAATCGAGTAGTTTTTTATCAAAAGGTTGTCATGAATCAATCGGTAAAAAAACTAGGAAACAAAAAGCAATGAAAAATAAAATTGTTTAAGTTACTTTTGAGAAATATAACAAAATCACTGGTTTGACCATAATTTATTATCTAAGTTAAAGATTTGAATAATTCAAATTAACATATAATCAAATCAGTCTGTGCAGCAGTCATTAAAACTGCTAGATTCTAAATATGTACCTACCTCTCAGCAATTTCCACTTTACTAGAATTTAAATTGGAGTAGCGCCATTAATTTTATTCATTATTAAACAACTTTTATTCGCAATTTTACAGCACTATAATTTCTTGACGGCGTTACATAATTCAATTTAATATCAGGCAAGGTAAGGTCCTATTTCGGCGTTTACTTCGACAAAGAGAGCAACAATCGCCCGTGGACCACAATTTTCAGTGCGTTTAATCGCCTGAGGTAAGGTGGAACACGACAGCACACCGCTAAAATTTACCATCATAACTCACTGCGGGATGCGTAGGTTTCACCTTATTCTTAAATTGCACATTATTCGAACGCTAGTGAATTATTTAATTACAAATCGCTTCGAACAGGACTGATTTATTCCTCTCTAGTCTCTAGTGTGGTGATCGCTTTAAGGCGGCTATTATTGCCGATCAATCGTTTGTCTTTCAGGTTTGCTACGAGCTCCGATAGTGTGCCGAACTATCACGATTTATTTAGTGCTGCATTGTAAAAGTAGCCTGTGCAAGTTACCCGAATTGTGATGAAAACGAAAACTATGAGAATACATGTTAACAAGGCGTGTCTGCAATCACGACTTGCTCCTGATGAGGTAACGAAATATAAGCGACTTCTAACTCGAAATGATGGGAATTGTTGGAGTTATTTAACTGAACTTGATTTTAAACTATACAAGTGTAGCGCTACTGAAGTTGTTCATATTAATTTGAGTACATACCTACTCTGCTCTATTTTCCTCAGGCATAACAAATTTGAAGCCGTCATACTTAAAGTAGATGTAGACATCTACATCTACTTAAAGTAGGACTAAAAATCGTTATGTTCTTTTTAAGTCGCATAAAATGTTATAACGTGTTATAACACTTCAAGTAAATATAAAAATCAGAAAGGTCTTACGTTTTGAAGATTTTTATGTAATACATTACTCTACGTTCCCTAATTTATTTCATATAAGGTCAAAAATGTGTTATTTGCTGAACTAAAGGAATATTAAAATAAAACACAATGTGGTGGTGTGTGTTTTAGGTGTAATTATTTAATCAAATAAGCTTTTCAAAAATTTGTTGTTTTTAAGATAGTTGGCTTCGACACAGAAAATTATTTTTAGTTTAGTATTGGCTGTGCTATGAAGAGTAATTATTAAATTGTTATTATATAAAAATAAAAAAAATTAAAATATAGCAAATAAATATTTTTGCTATAACTGGTGCCCCCGATACAGGAACTAGGTCGGCAGCTATTAGAAATTGGCTAATCGCTCTAGCTGCCGACCGCGAATACAAGTACGTCGGTCGGGGGAAGTTTGCAATAACTTCCCCGACGGTACCTTTTTCGCCCGCAACAAACCACCTTCATCAACAAGACGGCTCATCACGCCACCATTACCATCATCATCACCATCACCATCATCAGAATCATCACACACCCTATCAGTCGTTAACTATGTTAACTGGGGGGAAGTGATGTGGTGGAGAAATAAGTTATTTAAAAAGTAGGCGATCAGAAATTAAAATTTATAAAATTTTTTGTTATCAGTATAGCTTTGGGAAAAATGTGTCAGTCGATGAAAAAGTTTGATAAAAAAAATTGATGATTTTAAAGAAGTATAATAAAAATTAATATTTTAATATAAATAAAATAATAAATAAATTCTAGATAATAAATAAAATAATAAATAATTAACAGATAACAAATAAAATAATTAATAAAATAGAAGAAATATATAATAATGAAATCACATAAGTCTTCTATAACAAAAATCGACCACTTTGGAAATAATTTCCATAATAAGTTATCAAAAAATTAAGACTGGCGTGGAAATACGAAATTAAGTAGTAAAATATGAGTCAGAAATTGCATGGTATATTTTTCCCACTAACTAAATACAAATTATTTGTCTTAATATAATGTAATGTACATAATTTGTCTTAACAACTTCCCTGTCCCCATACAACTCATTTTGATAATTCCCCACGTCCACAGATTTTTTTTATTGTTAAGCTAAACAACATTATTATATACCATAAAAAATAATTTCCGTAAATTATTTATAATAAATTAATCTCATTTCCGTTTTTTTGAGTCACATGTGACTCATGAACGTAGGGAATGTTATAATGAGAAACATGCTTAATTTTATAATATTTTCTGTGAATAAAATCCTCACCTTCAGTATTTGAGTTTTATTTATTGCAAGTTTCTTGTAATGATTAAATGACAACTATAAAAAAAATCGCGAAGTTTTCTTTTATTATTATAAACATTAGGTTTTTTGCCTTTGACTCATGAACTTATTCCAATACGTTCCTGTGAGTCATATATGACTCATTGGACAGGGAAGTTGTTAATATAATATAATTTGTTCAATGTTGTGTTTACTTCTCGTATCATAAATGCGTCTCTTGACTAAAGATAATATTATTTGTCCATTGCGTCATACCACGGCAGTTGTAGGTGGGTAATTATATTTTATGTAATGATTTTATTCCATTTATTTAATTTTGGTTTAATTTTTAATGTTTTCATATGGAAGCCTAAGTTGAATTTTTCCATTATATTTCTACATTTTTCAGTTTCCTCTAATATATACTTCACTTACTTATCGTTAGTACAAACATTAGCAACACTTTGATTTGAAGCTCCATCCCATAATAATTAAGCCGGTAAGAATTAATTTTACAAATTTCGAAAAAAATGAATGCGTTTTGAACGGGTTGACAGATTTAGATGGGTTTTTGACATGTTATAGATGTCTCTGAGACGCATCAAAGATCAGATCACATGGTAGACCTATAAACTGAATATGACCACAAAAAAATTCAAAAATTGTATCCACCTTTTTCGAATTTTGGTATAATTACCAAAATTTGTTTGTGGCTTTCGAACACAGTTTTTTACAACATACATTTTTTCCAGATTTTCTTTCCTGCTGACCCTAAAAAAAAAGAAAATGTCAATTTTTATATGTTTTTCGTAGTTTATGTTTGCCGTCACCAGTTCGTTCCTTTAAGTAAATTTCTTAAAAATATTATCTTACTATATTTTAAAAGCAAATTACAAGGATTTTGATGAAATTGAAATATGTTGTAGAGTATCGAAAAATAAGCGACACGTATTTTTTCTATTTTCGGATACGCACATTCAGGGGGTATTTTTATTTATTGTGTTTTTTTTTTTTTTTTTTTTTTTTTTTTTATAAAAATTGGTGTACTTTTCAAAAGTTTGCGCCATGTTGGATCTGCCATTTTGAATTTTTTTAATTTAACATCAAATTCGTAATCAGCGGCTCCAAAAACTCCTTAATACTAGTTTTCACGAAAAAACTGATGTCTGAAAGAATATACATCATTTACGTATTAGTGCTAGGGGTTGTTTACCCCCTTGAGGTGCTTTTTTTACGAAAACGCAAAAACAGGTCAACTTTATTTTTCAAAATCGTATGTAAAAAAATATTTTTCAATGATTTTTAACTGTCATTTTTGTCACACAAAAATATAAAACAAAAATCGTTTTTCTGCAATAAAAAATAAGGGTTGCCACCCCCGCGAACCGGAGTACTTACAAAAGGTTAGTATATTTATGAGACATCATTTCCATTTTGATTCATTCGAAAAAATTCATTAGAACTTGAAATATTTAGGAAAAACTGGTTTTTGGGGTAAACTTTAGGAGTGGTTTTCACCCCCTAAATGTGCGTATCCGCAGAAAAAAAAAACGCACGTGTCTCTTATATTTCGATACTCTGAAACATATTTCAGTTTCATCAAAATCAATGAGACACACCTTAAAACATTTCCTTGTTAGTGAAAACTAGGAAGTGCTCCTTTATTAACCCATGCTGTATTTCAAAGAAAGTGTATTTCTTTATAGCGAAGGCGACTACATTTCTTCAAGATTCTCAATGCCTTATTATTTTGAACTTTTGAAAATATTTTGAATTAGTATTTCCCATACAAAAAAATTATAAAACATCAATGGCTTAAAAATTATTGATTTAACCCAAACATGGAAAATAAAAAAGTTGATTATAACGATTACTAGTTTACGATTTTAAAAATAATGTCAACATCAGAAACAGTTCCTATGTCCATGAACGGAACCACTAATCGCCACTTTCTTAATTTTCATCGAAACCAAAAAATCTTTCTCTTCTGGTGCTTTTCATATTGCTTAACAATGTTTTTGATTTTTTTATTTCAGAAAATTTGCAGAGGAGCAGGATCTTTTCCTCCAGCAGCAATGGCTAAAAATATTACCTAAAAAATTTGATTTGAATAAACAAAAAAAGTTACAAACCGATTATTGAATCATGTTGATTGAGTCATCAACCTTCAATACTCCTATCAGCTAATTTAGAATAATTAATTGTAAAGCCCAATTTCTAGCAACAATCGTTAAACAATTTTTTAAAACTTGCGAATAAACTTAAACTAGACATAGTATTAAATTAAATCTCATGTGGTATACCTTGATACACGATAAGACTGCAGATACAATCTTAAAGTAAACATATATTTAGGCGTGTAATTAGAAAATTTATAAAAATTGCAACAACAAATTGGTAGTGCGTACGCCCAACCTAAATACCACGTTTCACAGGTAGAATTTCCCTTCCAAGACGTTTTTCCCACTGCCGCTAATTGCCCAATCCTACAAAGAAAAAATGACATCGAAGAATTCCTTTTTTGAGTCGCCAAACAGAGCTCTCCTCTTTGATCAGCTCGAGATAAATTTATTAATTGTGCCCCAATTAACTTAACCATAGGCTACAATTCACGCAATCGAAGCGGCCCGATCTAGACATCTGTTTTCGTAGTTTATTAATAATTTTCTTGCTCATTTCACATTAAAGTCGAGACACCAGCTAAACATAGGAGACTTTGAAAGCAGTTTGCTGACACCAACTGCCTTTTAAACTCTCATACAGCCTTCTTAAGTGGGAAATTCAACTTTCTGGTTTTCTTGTGAATGACTGATCAAAGGCGACAAAATCCGCAACATGGCAAGAGATAAATTTAGATTGTCGCATTGGCTGAAGAAAACTGTTTTTGACTAATCACATGTCCCGAGCCCCTTGGATTCGTTGAGGAATTGAGCAATTTTCATCTGGTATTTTTTCTAATTTTTCCTAAAACAGAAACAATTTTCCCACATAAGAATGAAATACCGTGGGCTCAAAACCAGTAGTAATTAATTTCCGTATTTTACCACTTAACCATATGAAAGGTGTAATCGATTGATTTGCAGATTTTCTAAACGCAAGCCGCCCACAGCTGTGAACTACTGCTTAAACGCGACGCGCAAGTCCTTTAATTATAACACCACCGCCCAGTTTCTGAAGTTATTGTTTACTAAACTCGGTATCTAACAACCACTTATAGGTGCAGATTTGAAAAATGATCGCGCGACTTGGCTGCTGCTCCAACTAATATAAAGGTAACCAGCTAATCAGTCACCTGTGCCGGGAAAATAAAGCGATCACGGGATTGAAAGCTAACCGAGCGGAAAGTCGATTTCGACAAGCGATAACAGTTGTGGGTAGTCTGATTAAAAAACTTTATATTGAGATTAATTTCGCCTAATTGTACATAACTCCCGTTTGGGACCTTAGGCGCTCAGACATGCCTGCACAGAATCACATACCTGTTACTTGAATATTAAATTAATTTTGGAATTTAAACCAGTTAAACGAATACCTTTTTTTAATATAGCTAATGGCGATAAATTGGCATTTAATTATCATTGATCACTTAAATATACATACTTTGAGAAAATTCATACCTGTTTCACCACTTCTTCAATTATTTCATCTTCAATAGCGATTAGGGTTAAATTATGTGGCTAAAGGATTTCTTAATGGATTGAGTTCTGACGTTAAAAACCCTAGTTAATTTACCTACCTTTGCCAAACGCGAAACTAGCTTCTAGGATAATATTGGACAAGTATCAAAACTTCATAGATAAAAATTGATTGAATCAAAATCAAAGAAGTCATTCCATTTGTTGACGATTTTATGGATTAATGGTTTCATGTTCAAACTTGTGAATTGAAATTTGTACGTTAAACAATAATTAAATGAAAAATTTAAATACTTGTAAATGTATTTTGCATTATTATATATCTTTGTTAACCAATGTTCATGGCTTCATGGAGTTCAAGCTTCAATTTTAATTTTTGATATAAGAAGTAAATCATTGGGCGTGTTGTCTGACTAAGCGAAGTTTACTTTGAAGTCAGCGCTCAATATAATTTGTATTTTATCTCAACTCAATAAAATTGCGCCCTCTAGAATACTTACAAGCTACAATTCTTGTATAAAATCAATGATATTAATGTGTTTTCCCATAATTTCAGGAATTGCATTGAATTGAATAAATGTATTACACTTCAAAGCAACAACATTTAATACAGAAATTCCCAAAAGAGCTACGAGTGTATTTTCTAGAAAACTGGTCTTGTTTTTTAACCCGTTGAGTTTTTTCAGCCGTCCTAAATTCTACTGAAACCTTCACATAAAAATTCTGAATTGATCAATACTACTGTAAATTTTCATGAACTCGAAACCAATGAAGATTTTTGGCGGAAAAGCATTAATATCGCGTCCATGGACCCTGTTCCTTAATTTGAAGATGCGTACGCTTTGAAATTCAAAATGGCGGTATCCAAAATGGCGTTTAAAAGTCGAAAATTCAATGACATATAATATTATGACTATTAAAAAAGAAGTTCTTAATGGATTTATTTAGAAACTTATACAGGGAAGCTCTTGAGTTTGCTGATTGCTGACGTCAAAGTTAAGAAATTCAAAATAGCGGGTTCAAGATGGCTGACAAAGGCATTAAAATTATATAAATCTGAACATAAAATAGCTCTAGCGGGTTTTCAGGGTCGCTGATTGCGAATCTGAGGTTAGATTTGAAAAGTTAAAAATGGCGGATCCAAGATGGCAGACTAAAAAATTAAAATCACATGGATCTGAGCAAAAATGCAGTAAGGGACTTTTTGGGTCATATTACAAGTGATCTTTGCGATCATTTAGATTTCTTAGTTTTGGTATTTTGAAATCATTTAGATTCCCATTAAATATTGAAAATGGGTGGCGCAAGATCACTAATTGAAGAAGAAATCGAGATGATTAGTGGATTTACTGAAGAAGACATTCTTCAACAATCGATAGTTTTTTAAAAGATCCAGAAAACTACGGAAACGGACGGAAAAAGGGAGCAACAGCAGCTACCACGGAATGCCAAAGTTGAGCTATTTTAAGGGGTCATCAAATTCTACAGCTTCTGTGCGGTAAATTGGGCTTCGAACGACATAAAGAATTCAAACTGGCGTTTTGTGCAACTAACATTATTACATTTTTTAATTGGGAAAAAAATGTAGTATTCTCTGATCAGAAAAAATAAATATGGACAAATTGGATGAATACCCATTTTATTTCTACGACTTTATGAAGAAGAAGGTGTTTCTATGAAGACGACATAGCTCACTGGGATCTGTTATGGTTTGGAGAGCTATTTCTTATAGAGGAATCGTACATTTGGTAATAATAGATGGTAGACAGGATTCTAGGAAGTAGATCCAATTACTTAAGGAAGAAAAGACAAAAAGCAATACGATTTTCGAAAGAGAAACCTGGATATGGATATGATATTTATACGCTAAGAGTGATAAAAGAGTAGTTTGAAGACAACAACATTTAATTCTTGGATCCGAGTTATCTCCAGATTTAAACATCATCGATAATCTTTGGGAATCGCTATCGAAGCGAATTTACGGCGGCGGAAGAAAAATGTGTACACTTTCATAGTAAAACGTTGCACTGAATTTGTATTGAAATTTTTTTAGGAATACTAATTTGAAACCAACCGGTTTTTTCATTATTGGGCTCTTTTAGTAAATGGTAATAAGTATAGATGCGCCTTTTGGAACAATTTTACTATTTTATTATTACAAAAATTTCAAGTACTGGTAATGACTTATCCCCGCATATATATATAGCCACAAAAAGAATTGATTAGTTTCCATAGTACATCTTCCTGCACACATTTTCTCCACTACTGTCGTATTCGCAGACAAGATGTTCATTTGTCTTGGCATAAAATCCATATGAGCAATAACAGAAGTTGTTCTATCAGTAGGATTATGATATATGGCAACACTACCAATTCTAAAGGGTCTAGCCATTCTAGCCGGTTGAGAAGGTAAAAAGTCCCTCCAGAGCTATTGAAAAAATAAAAATAAATATCATTATACATATAGTGCATGAAAAATTACATCTTTGCTGAAATGTTCAGACCCATAGACCCTCACATAACCTCAAAAAAAAAAAAAAAAAACGTGATTTTCAGAGTTTTTTTTAAGTCATTTCCTATCTTGAAATCATCCAAGCAGTTTTTGACATTTACTAAGAGATCATATTATCAACTAAAAATTTGAATTTCCCGCTAAAAATTTCGAAAAAAATATCATGTTGTAGCTGACAAAAGACCCTATAATTTGAGAAAAAAAGAATTTCCTACATGAAGAAGAAGCCGAGATGTCGCCAAAATACTAAAAATCACGTTTTAATTTTTTTTTGAGGTTATGTGAGGATCTATGGGAACGAAAATTTCAGCAAAGATGTACTTTTTTATGTACTATAAAAGGATATTTTTTGTTATTCAAAAGCGCTGGGGGCGCTTTTCATCTTCTTAACCGGCTAGACCCTTTAGGAACACCTCTTCTTTCCTCATTTTGTACCTAAGTCTTAGAGAGAGCTAGTATTGTTGATTTTAGCGCCACTTCATCGATTAAATCTCTCGCGTTCCACTTTTCGTTACGCTCTTATTTCCCAACATGCTAACTTACTCTACCGAAACCCTGAGGGAAAACCAATTCAATTTACGTATCAGTAAGGCCAATAACACGTTCACCAATAATATATCCTTAAAATAATTGTAAATTTCATTGGTTGGTTAATAAATATACGAATTAAGTTTCTTTACTGACCTAAATTTTTGAAACGGCTTTGGACTCTTTATTGCATTCACTTAACAACGTGAACATACTCACCAATCTTTAATTAAAATTATAGCGATTATTAAGCGTTAAATTAGCAACAACAATAACAATTTAATCCTACTTGTTAGTTTAAACATACTTAACCTAAACAGGCAAGCGCACCTCAGTGTCGACTCATTGGGTGTCGCGCATATCCTGGTATCATATGTTTTTTGTCTCGCCTCATAATCGAATGCACAATTCTTGCAGATGCCGCCCTTTGGTCCGCATTAAAATCAGGAAAAAGGACAGGTCCCGAAGAAGATGGTTTATTGGTCTGCTGGGCAATTTGAAAGTAGTTTGCATAGTCCATAGATTTTTTTTGTTCTCTAAAATTTTTGTTTTGAGTTCTATGATGCTTGCGACCAACATGTTTTTCAGTATACTCATAGTTTTCAGGATATTGGCTTCGACTTCCGGGATGAGCCGATTTTGCAGGACTAAATTCAGGCTGGTGGTACTGTTTCACTGCTTTTCTGAAGTAACTTTCCGGAATGTTATTGTTCTGCTTCGGATGATTTATGTAGCCTCCTGAATATTCGTACTTGTTACTCATTTGTTCCTTGTAGCGTGACAAGTCTGGAGCAGGAACGTCTTTAATAACTGGGCTACCTTCTTTGTAGTAGTAGTCTTCCTGAGACGGAGTTATCTCTGGCCCAATTGGCTTAATGCGGGCTTGCGGTTGGACTTCAATCAGAGTCGGAATCGTTGATTGCGCATTCAAAAATTTCTCTATTGGTTTTTTCGTCTTGATGTCTGAACTAAGAAGTATATGATCTTGGTTTTTGCTGTAGTGATTAATTTTCGACTGAGATGTCTCCAGATTATGAAATAGTTCTGAATGAGGAGATTCCGATGCTGGATGCACATTGGGTCCGTGTGTTTTTACTACTGCATTGAAACCATTTTTAGCATCTGCAGTATAGTCGACCGTTCGGATTGAACCATCTGGCTCTAAAACACTGTAGTGTCCTTTTATCGTTTCTCCATCTCTTGATTCCCACTGCGATTTAACGTCACCAGTGTTCAGATCTTTAACACCGTAACTAAACGCATATTCAGGATGATCCTAAAAAAAAAACATAGGAATCATTAGTTACTTTCAATGCAATGAAAAATCATTTGTTTTATTTAAGATTGCAAAACAGAACTTAGATAAATGATTTGTTTTCCTGTCCATATAAATGACGGCTAAATTTTATTAAAATAAATTATAATTATAATATATTACAGAAATAATAACACAAAGGTGGTTGCCAAACAGTTATACCGAAATAAACTTCAAAATTTATATGATATATATATACTCCAAAAACATACACAACAGATAAAATAACTGCCAAAAAAAATCTATATAATCAAGTCTTGTAGCATATTTATTGTCAAGATAGGACAGTTAATTTGAATAAAAAGAAATAGCAATTTACCATTTATTTATTTATTTACAGTTAGCTTAATACAGAAATTAATATTTCCAATTATACAAAAGCTGACAAATAAAAACAAAGAACAAAATTGAAATTAAAGCTCACTATACCTATATTTGATAAATTTATAAGAAAACAATTTTAATTGTACTCATCGAATATATATAAAAGCTTATAAAGCTCAGTTACTTCTCTCCCTTTCATTTTCATGAAGGAAAGCTTTTTTTGGACATCATAAAGCAAGACACTGCCTTAACAAGAGGCGACAGAATATATTAGAAAGTCTGTCTGAGTAAGAAGAAAATGGTATATTAAATCTGCTCAAAAAACTGCGAATAAATTTCTTTTGTACGTCTTCTAGTTCATCCACTTTCTTGTTGATCAATGCTCATTAAAACTTAGCCTATTATCAAAGATCACACCCATATCCTTAAACTGGTGAACTTCTGACAGGGTCATAGAATTGAGACTGTAAACACATAATGCAGGTGATTTTAAATGACATTTTGAAACACTTGTTAAAATTTTTAGACTAGCAATTAGAGTTGCATCAATCTTTAAGAGCGCTGAGCTAACGCTGAAAAATATGATAGTCTATTTGGAAATTAATCACTTAGGAAATATTGAAGGCATGAATCGTTAATAAAAAAAAAAAAAAAAAAAAAAAAAATCGGTCTGAAAATCGAACCTTGTGGGACACCAGACAATGGAACAAACTCACTACATCAAAAGAATACAAGCTACATTTTACGAACAAATAAATAAGACGAAACCCTAGACAATAAAGAGCTATATTTACTTATTTCATTTGAAAGAATGTTATGTCAAGCGTGATTGAAGCTTATATAAGAGTAAGTGTAAATGGTATCCTCAAGATTCCTCAAGGGCGCAACACTGTAGTGGAATTCGTGTAGGTTGTTCATCGTTGATTAGTCTTTGATAAAGCCGAGTTACTCAGGTACGATTATAGGGCGGTAAACATTTTAAACATAGATATGGACCAATTTGACACAAAGTTTACCAAAGCAATTTAGTAACCAAATTGGACGATAGTTCTCAGCACCTCACTTGTTGTCCTTTTTATATATAGGACCAACATTCGCATGTTACCAGACATCGGGGAAGCGATTAGTTATATAAAATGAAAAGTGTTTGGTATACCGTCAGGACTAGCAGATGTTTTAGAATCAACACTATTAATACAATCAAAATCTTAATGCATCTTAATTACATCTATTGTTAAAATCTGTTAATCTATTCTAAATCAAATCACTTATCCTAGATGAATCAACTACAAAGTAGCAGTTTGCATTTGTAGAAGCTTAAACTATATTGAAATGACAATGGTATCTTTATTTAATATTGAAGTCAAAAGCATGATATCAATTATTATAAAATATAAAAATTTCCTTTACGAGTATAACGTTTTCATATAAAACCATGAATGTAGTTGAAAATGTTGCTATACCTGTAGGAAGGATTAATTCTGCATAATTATGATTTTAACTGCATTGAAAAGGCAAAATGTTTAAAGTTTCCAATGGTTTTTTTTCAATATCAATATCATGCTACATATGCAGGATATAGGATTTCATTTAACTTCTAAATCGGGAGACTATGTTTTGTTTTTGTATATATACATATATCTTATGAAAAAAGCCAATACGCTACTATCATATTTTATTAAGATCTCGATTTAAGTAATGTCTAAATATCAGAATTTCCTATTGAATGACCAAAGGATTAATCTTAAATTTGATACATTTTGAACGTCTGTTAGTTTTATAAATAATACTAAATATTTACCATAATAAAACAATGTTTCGAAACTAATATCCATAAATAATGGCTATCTTTTGATTGTCAACTATGAGCGATCGAGACGAATCCGCAAACTAATCATATTTATTTATCGCTTGAATTTTAACGAGCAGCCTTCCAGCGATCATTCACGGTAACCAACCACCAAGGCGGTACTGTCCGGCTCGTCAAATAATTGCTGAATGTTCGTAAATTATATTTTTACGGTCATAAGCCAGTTAGGCAGATCTGGGTTATATACATTATTGGGATTTGGGAATTTGGGGCGAGGCACCAGTCATACTTTCAAGAAATCTTTATGTATTATTTATGGCCAATAATAAACTTAATTCTCTGTGCGCTCCAAATTGTCCACAAAAATTGCCAACTTCGAGTTCAAAATTTAATTTTCATATTTAATGTAACTAATCCTGGGTGTTTGTGACTTAAGTGAACAATGTAACATGAACACAATTTTTTAGGATAATGTATTTTGAATTTGCTATTAAAACGAGGAATATATACGAGTTCGCGGAATATGTATCTTCTGAAGAAATTATTCATTAACCCATTAATGCGCAAAAAAAGAATTTTGTGCACCCTAGTTCCATTGTATGATTCGAATAGAAAATTGGGGAGATTTCCTTCCGAAATCTTATATGGCGGGTTTTTTGAATTTCTCTTTCAGAATTTGATATTTGTTTTGTATAAAAGCTTCAAAAACCCTATTATTTTATGGGTTTTTTAAAAAAAGTGCTGATTTTTTTGGTATTTTTTTCTTTTCAAACTCGATTATCTTGACGTTGCTGCTACCAGAAATCGCGATCCGAATGTCTAAACTTTCTTAAATCATGAAAATTAGCCAAAAGACACGTGTAAATTTTTTCAGAATTTGTTGACTATTTTTTTTTTTTTTTTGATTTGGCCAAATTTTGAAAAACCCAAAAATGCCCCAACAAATTCACACGTATTATAAGTACTTTTAGTTCTATAAAATTTCTTCGTAAAATTGATCCTTTTTGAGTAAAAATATCACCAAGTTTTTTATTATGAAATTTCTAAGCATTTTCTGTTTTACAAATTTTTTTGTAAAGGTGATACTTTTGGTGTAAAAAACTCCAAAATTTTCTTTTACATTGTTACAAATCAAATCAAAAAAATATTTCAAAACCATAGTTTGAGAAAGTTCAGACATGGGGACCGCGATTTCTGGTGGTTATATGATCATTCAATAGCATCAACATCGAGATACTCGACTTTGAAAAGAAAAAGGACTAAAAAAAATTAGCACGTTTTTTTAAAAAACCCAAAAGATAATAGGGGTTTTGAAGCTTTTATGCAAAACAAATGCCAGATTCTGAAAGAGCATCCCTAAAAACTCCTTATATACGATTTAGGTAACTAGTTTTTGCTACTACAAGCTAATTAGCCGCTTGTATGATTCACATCGCAAACCATATGTTCGCATATTTTGATTTAATTCTATATATTTATCTAATTTAACGCTTTTGGTATTGCAATTGAGAAATTCAAGTCGGGCGAATTATACGAACGGAACGGAGAAATGGACATGTTTTAAATTTTCCATGGATATATAGTATTAAAATTTGCATATTAATCTTCCACCAAGCCTATTCCGTTCCTAATTATATTAAAATTTGTACTAAGCTGCGTGAACAACTTATCACGAGCGTGGCAACGCTGAAGATACAAAGTGCTCTGAAAAGATCGAAAAATCTATAGTAATGGTTAATTTAGCACAATTTATACTCGAGTCCTACATTTATTTGAAACTGAATCAATTGGCCGTAAATTGAAATAACCAACATCTCACGTCAATCCAGATAATTCTGTATAAATCATGGTATACAGGGCGGTATATCGTAAGGCTTACCATACCGAAACTATCTGCCATTAACGTACTACAATTAAATAAATCACACTAGCCGGCAACTTAAGCCGACCTGGCTAGCCCACGGCTCTAGCTTGTACTAAAAGTGAGTAAATTTACATTGGCATTTTTCTGGAATACGAAACTCGACAGGTAAGATCTATAGTGGGACCACAAAGAAACCATTTTTACGGACTTACCTTAGAGCGGTGCACTGTGCTGCATGCATCCACCGACGGTAACTCACCTGAGTTCATATATGAGAATGGTCAGCCGCACAAAATATATTGGATAAATGTTGGAGCTCTTAGATAAGCGGCTTTCTGTAAGTTTTGGATCAATTCGCGCAGCGGGCCGCAAAAACGCATAGAGAAACGCATGGAAATCCGAAAACCTGAAGGTGAGTAATACACACCTACGTTTCGGGTATTCATGTCGCGACTACAATTATTAAAGTGCACAACCAAAATAGATATACCTTACTTGTTCCAATTGCATCTGGGTTGCAAAACACCTGAATTAATAATTTTAACCCGATCAATTTTGTCTTCATACGAAAGTGTAAAATGGAAGTTACATTACCCAAAATGTGGGTGGAGAATGGCAACGTGCGCGCTTGTTTGCTCTATTAACGCACTATAATTTAATGTCAATATGTCGAACTATTTTACTTTCTTCGATACTTAAATTACGTAACTATTAAGTTATATCCATATAGAATTGCATTCATATATGCACCTGCTTTATTTACGCAGCATAATAGAAAATGTGTACATGTCATTTAAGTCACCATTAACGCCAAATGTCCACCATTTGTAATTGGACTAGAAATTATGCTTTTCTTTTGTATTTAGAGATCATCTAACGATTAAATATCATAAAGTCATTAACCTATCCAATTGCTTAGACAGATAAAAGCAATTTTATGTAATAAATAAGTTTTGCACTGGTATATTAATCAAGTACACTGAAAGAAAAGATTAGATATAACGACTAAAAAAATAGACAACTCATCTTTTTTTCTGTAGGTGATTTTTAGCCAGCTAAGCCATTCCGCTGGTTTGTGAGTTAAGTGATTTTAACTGAGAATTTTCCATGGGCCATGTCCATAGAAATTACGCAATTATCCTACAAATTGTAGATAATTCACCTAGGTTTGGTAAGCAAGCTTTTTAGAGATTCATTATTCTACATTTTGTAGGCAAGAAAAATTTCTGCCGAATGTAAACACAATACAGACAAATCTCCTACAAAATTTAGACACATTTTCTACACTATGTCGGTGACTTTTAGGTGAATTTAATACAACATATCAGTATATACATATATGTAGTATTCTATAAAGTTTAGGTAAGTTTTTTCAATCATTAGCCCAGTGATGGATTTACCAGCAGGCTGAGTAGGCTGGAGCTTAGGGCGGCAAATTTGGGACCAAATTTTTTGTTACCAGATAATTGAACATATTGTTTTTAAACTGTACCTAAGTAAGCGCAATACAAATTAGTTAATTATATTTACCGAATGTACATTATTGTGTAAGTAGTATTAAGACATAACTTACCCCCCTTATTAGTGGTACATGATGGAGCTTTTATTAGCTCCAACTATTTCTTGTGCAATCTTAACTAAATCTTTGGGTTGTAAAAATAATCTAGGAACTTACACATCGATCCCCTAGTTCACAATCATACTAATTAAGGGGTTACATGGGTTTTAAAAATAAAATAATAAGACTATTTAATTAATTAATTAATTCGCTTCATTTTAAACATATCTTTGATCATTTTTTTTTTTTTTGAGCATATGGTAAAGTGTATTTATTTGTAAATTATACACATAATAAAGTATCATTTCAAGAATATTCAGTTAAACTTTTAGCCTAAATATTAGAAATAAGCCATTGAGAGCAAATCTTCGGATACTCTTAAAAAAAAAACAGTTTGCGGTGGACATTATCTTAAATCAAAAAATCGAATATATTTGGTTCGTTTATGAGTTCCTCGAGGTAATGACGTCGACATTTTTTTTTTTTTTTGGCGATTTTTTAATTTTCGTCATAATTTTAAAGTAAAAAAAACGAATTTTAAGAGAAAAAACCGGTAAAAATCCGCGTATTTGTCATAGTAAAACTAATTATAATGCAAATTTTTTCTTAATAGCGCATTGAGTTGTTCGCTACTGCTATCAGTCAGATCGAACGACGAGAGATTCGAGCCACTGTATGTCCGGCAGTTTTGCTCCAATCGACCTAAAATTTTAACTGAATACTCTTGAAGAGTTGTACTTCAAATACAAAAATAAAAAAAAAATACCCTAGGGTAAAGGTGGTGTAAGTAGGACCATATATTTATTTATAATTTCATTGACAAAAAAGTTGTAATTAATATGGTTGTCAATTAGGGTATCGAATTGTAGAGGTCAGAAGAAGCGGCAGAATTTGGATAGCCTACTGGCGGCAAATGTGTAAATCCGCCACTGCATTAGCCATATTCATTATAATCTGACGACAAATTTTCTACAGAATGTAGACAAATTTTATAGAACAAAATTAGGAGAAATATGTGATTTTTCTGTGTTGCTTTTAGACGATGAAGAAGAAGATGGTGAACGAATAATATCTACATATTTATGCTAGTGGTAAAATTTACAAGTTTCTTCGTTTGGAGCAGATCAATAGACGCCATAGATTGAAGGAATTTAAATTAAAATATTTCAGGAAACTATAAAGTTTACAATTTAAAGGCTGAATTTAACAATCGTTAATTACATTTTCAATATTAATTTATAGTTTAATATTAACTTTGTTAAAGCGATAGTAAATGATGAAAAGTTCATAAACATTTGTTAGTGTATCAGTACCAACCTCCAGTGATTTCTTACAATATCACAAAAGAAGTTCGAACGAAAGACAAAACATCTTCATTTATTCATCTATAACTCTAGAAAATGTTGGTATTTTAAGGTTATATGTCAATATTTCTTTAAATTAATTATTATTCTAATAATATCTGTTCATTAGCTAGTTAAAACCCCATTGTTATTATTGGATTTCATTTTTTAAGTTTCGGAAGAGCAACAAAAAAAATTTTACCTGCTGAATTCTTGTGATTATTCAATAGAAAAATATGTATTTTATAAAGAACATGAATTTCTGCATAAAATGAATATTAGATTGGTTACATATTGACCAAAAAACTGTCCTCAATTAATTTTCGTTTAATCTTTTTGCTTCTATAGCTAATCGATCAGGTCCCATCTCATCTAAACATGACTAATGAGTATTACACCTTTTTAACCCATTAACGCCGAAGAATCGTGTTTTTTTTTCTCATTTTCAAGCTAGATTCTTATCATCGAAAAGAAATCATTTGCAAATAAAAAATATGTTCCCTTATACTTTCGAGTGTCCCCTTTCCGAATCCGGAGTCAAAATTGAGTTTTGTCCATTAGGAAAAAAAATATGGCCGTTTTTAAACAAAAAAAACCGAAAAAATCGAAGACATTTTTTTTTCAATATTTTTTTTTCTCATTGAAGACGCGCGAGGACCCCCCTTTTTCTTCAACCATGAGTGCACAAAATAGTTGTAGTTTAAGAATATATTTTTTATTATTTGTCGACATTGACATTTTCACCCCCAAAATGGCGCTTTTCATCCCTTCAGCAGGAAGACAATTTCTATAAATTTGTCAATTTGTCAATATATAAAGTTGTCAATTCTTCAATAAACGTTAGATAATAACTGGGTGTTAATGGGAAGGTGTCCGCCATATTGCATCCGCCATTTTGAATTTTGAAATGATGATGCCAGACTCGTTATCAAGGACCTCGAAAACCCCCGAGTGCCACATTTCATCCGATTCAAGTAAGTTTTTGAATTTGGATCCGCCATATTGGATCCGCCATTTTGAATTTTCGAATTTTGAGGGCGGAATCGTAATCAGCGACCTTGAAAACCCCGGGATACCAATTTTCGTTAAGATTTGAATATTTTTTTTGTCGGGCACCGAGAGTGAAAATTGTCTTCCTGCTGAAGGAATGAAAAGCGCCATTTTGGGGGTGAAAATGTCAATGTCGACAAATTAAAAAAATATATTCTTAAACTACAACTATTTTGTGCACTCATGGTTGAAGAAAAAGGGGAGTCCTCGCGCGTCTTCAATGAGAAAAAAATATTGAAAAAAAATGTCTTCGATTTTTTCGGTTTTTTTTTGTTTAAAAACGGCCATATTTTTTTTCCTAATGGACAAAACTCAATTTTGACTCCGGATTCGGAAAGGGGACACTCGAAAGTATAAGGGAACATATTTTTTATTTGCAAATGATTTCTTTTCGATGATAAGAATCTAGCTTGAAAATGAGAAAAAAAAACACGATTCTTCGGCGTTAATGGGTTAACATACCAAATTCAAATCACAGATCAGTATCATGATATCTTTAAATTGGATTAAATTCTAGAACGCGAAAACTGCAGTGTTGATTATCAGAATTTGCTAAGTAAGTGTAACGTGACATGGATGACGTGCCCAAGCTAGCTAAAAACAAATTTTAATCCGGTAAGCACGGATTAATATTTTAAATTAACCATTTTGATGGTAAAGAGTGTCATTATAAATTGCACGAGGAGGCTTGGGCTTAATAGAAACTAGCGCTTTGATATGTGTGACTAAAATAAAATTATCGTGTTTTTGCGACGTCCGCCCACTAGCTTGTATCAGCCATCGTGCAACGACAAATGCAAAAATTATACTTATCAGGCTCCATTGGATCTGATTGGAACTCTGGTGGACGACAATTTGGCGCGAAAAATGGCAAAAAAAAGTTTAGAAGAATTCGCGATCTGATCTCAGATATCGACGAAAGGCGGAGCTGCGCTTGCATTCGTGCTGCAGGGCACGTCTTGTCGGAGCGGCCGAAGCTTGCGTTGATTGCACCTTTGGCTATTATGTCACACCGGCGGATTTGCATGAGTGCAGGGAAGTCCACGCTATTTCGGAAAAAACAAAAAATGCACTCGTTACTCGGGAGGGCGGTGTTAAGCGCCCAGAATTTGACTTGTACTAATAACTGCGACGACGAGGCTCCAAGCACGGAATGCCCAGTCCGAGCCCGCGTGCAATACAATGCGAAATTGCAGGCACCTCACACCAACGTTTGGCCGCGGACAGCAGTCACCTGTGCGCACTATAATTAAAATTGTCACAGAATAATTAACGGTATAAGAAGCAATTCATCAAGTGGACGAGTGGAGGTATCTTGTTTAAATCTATTTTAATTAATCGTCTTATCTGTCCGAGACAAATCAATTCGCAATTTAATGGGTGACTACGTCCAACTACTCATAATAAATTCGTAGGCTGAACGGGGCCAAGCCCGATGTAATATTTAATTTATTTGATCCACGAAGGAGGGTTAGGTCGTGAAGAAATTTCCGAGCAATGTAGGCCTATGACAGAACAGCGCGCCACCGCCAACGGCCAATAGGAACACAACAAATGCTGTCAAATATGTCCGTGCTTCCAGATTTATGCAACTATATATTATTATGGGTGGACGGAGACGCCCAAAAGTATCTTAAGCACTTGAGCATGTTTTTTAATAAAATAAAATTAGATGTAAAATAACTTTTACATCACACAGGTAAAACCACACCAAAAAATAAATATTGACCTTAGCTTAAAAAGATTCCCAAAATGCATGTCATCCGAAATGTATTCCAAAATATTCATTGAAAAGTAAATACGAAATACAAAAACTTTAAATTAATCTATCGTAATCGATGAATCACACAAGTGAGGTGCGCTTCCACCCACAAGTATACTCACCGCAGAACGATGTCATAAGAAATTGCTATAGAACATGCAAGTAACCATAATAATACAAAAATGATGACTATCTTATGACAATGCTTTCGATATTTTAATCTCAACCTTAAAAATTTTATAAGTAGCAATATAGAAAAGAATTGGACACTGTCTCATAATTACATATATTCAAAAAGGCACAACCACCGAATTGCCTCTGGAACCAAGATTTCATAATTAAGCATATTTTTTCCTTCCTACGATATATATAAAAATTAAAAAATAAAAAATTATTAATCTAAACTAAATTATTAATTGAAACTTTATTCACGGATTCTACATCGAAAAATAAGAGATACGTGTATTTATAATACAAGCCGTACCCTGCGCGCGTTGCTACGCCTCTCCGAAAACAATCGGTTTTATGCGAGAATGTATAAATAAAATATTTCATTACCATTAATCCAAACGTAAATAGATGTTCAGTTATTGAGGTCATAGAATCATTTCCGTAACTAAACGGCATCTATCTATCTATCTTCTATCTTTCTGTCTTTCTATCTATCTTCTATCTATCTATATCTACGAGGGTGGATTGAAAAGTTCGCGGCCTGAATATGAAAATGAAACCAGAAGATTTTAAAATTATTTTTATTTTTCGACGTTATCACCACTTTTCTCAATGCACTTCTTCCATCTGGTTTCTAAAGCCATTATACCATTTTTAAAAAATGCTTCATCTTGGCCCTCAAAATAGGCATTGACGACAGCTTCAATCTCTTCGTTTGATGAAAATGTCTGTCCTCCTAAATGTTTTTTTAGATGGGGAAGAGGTGGAAGTCAGATGGTGCCAGAACAGGCGGGGTGTGGAAGTAATTCGAACCCACAATTATGGATTTCAGCCATCGCTTCGCAGGACGTGTGAGGGCGTGCGTTGTCGATGTTCGATTTTCTCCATTTTTAAAAATCGATTCACTTAATGCTCAATAAAACACTGTAAACTATTAACCAAAAGTAACACTAAAATGAAACTTCAAACAATGACAACTAAAGAGTTACTGAATGTAATGAATGTAGTACGAAATAAAAATTTTAATCTAGGCCGCGAACTTTTCAATCCACCCTCGTATCTTCTATCTATCTATCTATCTACCTATCCATCTATCTATCTACATCTATCTATCTATCTATCTACGTCCTATCTATCTTCTGTCTGTTTATCTATCTATCTTCTACCTATCTATCTATCTATCTATCTTCTGTCTGTCTTCTATTTATCTATCTATCTATGTATCTATCGATCTTACTATCTATCTACGTACCTATCTATTTAGCTTATATCTAGCTTCTAGCTTCTATCTAACTTCTATCTATCTATTTATCTGCCTTGCTACGCTTCCCTGAAAACAATCGGTTTTATGCGAATTCCTAAGTTACTTTCCTTTGAATAGAGACTACTTAGTATAAATTTCAAGGAGATCGGTTCAGCGATTTCGGAGTCTATAAAAGGCGAATAAACAAACAAACATTTATTTATATATATAGATTGAAAAAGTTTAAAAAGGAAAACACGATCTAAAAAACAACGGTACAACAACGGAAGCCCTCAAAGATGAATAATTTTCCCCGTTTTTTCCACTGATACTTCGCTCCTATTGGTCGCAGCGTGATTTAATATAGCCTAAAGCCTTCCTCGATAAATGGACTATCCAACACAAAAAGAATTTTTTAATTCGAACCAGTAGTTCCTGAGATTAGCGCGTTCAAACAAACAAACTCTTCAGCTTTATAATATTAAAGTATAGATTTGCGATAATACAAGCGATCAAAAATTTGAGAATAGCGAGTTCTTTGGCTTGGAAACTCATTTTCAAAAATGTATAAATCCGGTTCTATTTAAGCTAAAAACTTGTTTTTTTTTTTCATTTTAAAGCTAAAATATTTTTAATAAAAATTATTAACAAATTCATATTGTTATTAACCATCTAATTGCTTAAATCAATTTTTAACAATGGCTTCCACCTCGAAGCAAGTTTTTAGTATTTTTATCGTATTCTCCGTCAAATTTTACATAAACGTGTTTTCAAAATATGGTACTTTTATTATTACTATTGTTAAAAACATAAATTTATATAGCGCGACACGTCAAAAAAGCGGGTTTTTGTTAATAAAAAGAAAACTCTAGCTCTGATAAAAAAAAATTAAATATAAAAGTTGTAGTTGTAGACAGTAAAAAGATTTACAATTTTTGTCTTAAATATTTTTCGACATAACCTCAAACTTTTCGAATAAAATGCAAAAAATTTTAAAAATCACCTTTTAAAAAATTTCCGGACACGTATCTCTTATTTTTCGATATAAGAATCCGTGAAAAAAGTTTCAGCCAAATCGGAGATGTATCGGTCAAAAAGGTGTTCGGTTTGTTAAAGAAATTACCCATATAAAAAACAAATCAAATAAATAAAAAAGTTAGTACTCGCACATTTATTTTAATTCCAGCATTTAGTATTTACTATGAGCATTTCCATCTATAATTTTTGCTGTGCGGTAGATTATAATCGATTTCTTTATATTTTTATTATTTTTAACCCTAACTTTTCGTTGTTATATCGAGTCCTCGCTCTAAAATCGTTTAATTTGGAATATCTTAGTATATGATCTTTTCGAAGTAAGTGTATATTAAGAGGATACAAGAATTTATAATGTACGATGTGAAATTTGAAATGCGTTTTTTTCCAAAAAAATTTTCAAATCGATGACCATGATACGGTTTCTGTAAAACTATTGATCCCAATAATTTGAAATTTTAAATACATATTTTTAATAAATTATTAAATAATTATGCAGGAAATTAACGAAGAATTTTACTTTTCTTTGTATTTATTTTTTTTTATCCCTTATTTTCCACACTTCTCTGGAATCACCTTCTTACCACACTGAGGTTGTTTGTACCCCAATGACAAAAATGTTTATGAAAAACTATGTTTTAAATATTTTAATCTACCAATTTGTTCAGAGATTCTTGAAGGATTTCTTATTAAGGTTGTGTAGGTATTATGATAAAATATCTAAATTTAATGTGTTTGCAAAATTAAATTTAAAAAAAAATGTTTTAAAAAATGACTACTTTTATAAAAAAAATTCATAACTTTTTTGATTTTCAATTAAAGTTGCTAAACATTTAGGTGCGTTTATTTGAAGTCTTATACCACAGGAGAAAAAATACTTGTTTGGAAAACTGTTCAAAAACGGTACTTATTTTGAGAAATTAATGGAGAAATTTTGTGAAAAAATTTACCTTTTCTTACGAGTGAAAATATGTTGCAATAATTATTATTTAAATAAAATAAACAAACGATTTACTTTGAAGAATAAGTAAAGAATGTTCGGAATGTAAACAAGTATTTCAAATAATAAAGTTATTCTAAATTCCGGCACAATTTTCGCCGAGAAAGTAGCTATGTTCTTTGTAGACCGGGCGGAATCTTAAATTAAGGAAGTTTAGTCTTGGGGTCATTTGTACCCCAGTGTGGCAAACAAGGGTCAATAACAAAAAATAAGCGTTTTTTAGGGCGAAAAGTGAACTACTTGATTAAACAGTCTTTATTTTGTGAAAAATGTATTTTTCCAATTTCTAGAATATACGTTGAAGGTTTTACATAAACGACAGCAAAGATTTTGATTTTTAATAAGCCATTGTGGTCACCGAATAGTTTAATAAACCATTGTGGTCAACTAATTGGTCACTGAATGATGAAAATGACCATTTCTCCAAATATTGTTAAGACAATATTGTAACAAAAATACTGGAATAAAGTTTACACTTTGAACTACCGAACGAAAATCACAATGTGTGAAAATCTCCACTTTTGTTGACCCCATCACTAGGTGTAAGCTTTTAAGCAGGAGTTATTTTTTATCAGTTTTCCGATAATGTATTATCTAAGTGTAAATATTGAAGAAAGCTGCATAGATATTTTGTAAAAAAAAAAATAGCCAAGCGTGCTCATTTTGAGAGAATAATGTCTCATATTTTAAAAAACTAAGCAAAAGCTAGTCTTTTAGGTCGAAATTGATTTTTGTAGAACAACAAAATTAATTGGTATAAAAATGTTTTCAATATAATTCGCTATACAGAGTGATTTTTAACTAATTGTTCCACTATAGTATACCGATCGAATCTATGAAGTGTCCTGATGAACATTTTTGCGAACAACTCCTCTCTGATCAAGCCTTTACCTTAAAATTTTTAGGGATCGAAAATATCAATTATTTTCAATTTTTCAAACCAAAAATTCATGTAGACAAATTTGTGGGAAAATTGGTTCAAATGTTGCATTATAATTCTTATGGCCTGAGCTTTAAGAATTTTGTGTGCTTTTAAAATTTGTGACTTTTTTCCATTAAAATCAAAAGAAAAAAATTATTTTCGCATTTTTATTTTTAAAATCAAAAATAAAAATCAGAATATTATTATTAATTTTAAAATCGAAAATAAAAATCAGAAAATGTTTTTTATTATTAAAATTTAGAACTAAATTCAAGAAGTGTCCGGTATGATCAATGTTTAGCATTGCGTGTGTTGCTATCACGTTCAACAGATAGCGCTCCCATTGCCGTAAAATATTTAGCTTAGCTTGTGTTGTTTCCGATTTTTATTTTTTTTTAAATAAAAATCATTTTTTGATTTTTATTTCTGTTTTTAAAAATAAAAATCATTTTCTGATTTTTAGTTTTGATTTTAAAAATACAAATTATTTTGTGATTTTTATTTCTGATTTTAAAAATAAAAATCAAAACGTAATTTTTATTTTTGTCTAGAGAAATAACAGTCAGGAAATAATGTTTTAGATCTGATTTTAACCGAAAATATCATAACCGTTACAGTCCCTGAAAATTGTATAATATGCTGATGCAAAACTATATGATATTATAAAACAAAATTCTTAATATTTTAAAAAGAATTTCAGCCATTGGAGCAGAACTTTTTCATATTTACTTATTTACAATTTTCATTAATTCAAATAAATATAAGAACACATTTCCGTCATTTATCAATGCATCATCGTATGTAAGTTATTTTTGGAAAGTGAAAAATGCCTTTTCTATTACACTCATTCTTTTTTATCCGTCAATATCTTTGAAAAGAGTTATAACGATTTATGTATGTCAGCAAACTTCCATTCAAGAACATACAAATTTCAATCGCAATTTTGGGGGTGAAGGGTTAATTCAAGATTATGTACAAATGTACATCAGGACATCTCATAGAATCGATCGGTATATGTTGGAACACATAAATAAATATGCCAGGAAGTCCAATATAACAAATTGTGGTTACATCTTTAAATAAAATACTTACATAATCTGGAGCATAAGAGACAAGTTCTTCAGCTTTACTTGGGATGAAAGCAAAAATAGTGAATATAATAGATGCCACTTGTCCGCTGACAATCCATTTCTGAAAAAAGAGTAAAATGGTAAGATACGTTTTTTGGAAATTTGTGAAAATGTCAATTTTTGATTAGAGTCGAAAATCAAAATTAAACACTTTTATTTTTATTTTTGTGCACCTATTCTTCCTAATTTGCATTATGATATATTGTTTTTCTTTGCTTGTTGAATCAATATTTACAAGTTATGTTATACTGATTATCTCAACTGATTGGAATCAATACATATTTCTTAATAATTAATTTATTATTATAGCCTTAAGGAATTTAATAATTGCCCTGAGAAACACCTTCAGCGGAGAGCAATGTTAGCTATGCTGTCAAACGTCTTAATTGTCGCTGCATACACACAGAGGCACTAGTTATCCTAGCTGTTTATCTTAGCTTAACATTTTTAATTAGACCTTGTTTCCCCCAATTAAATTTGCATTACCTAAAATTTATTCGCCAATAAAATTGAAAGCTTAATTACAGCAGCGCGTGGTCTAGCTGACGAAATTAATTCGTTGGAAAATTTGCCATGTAATATGTTGTGATTATGTGTGAGATACAATGCGGCCGGTGTGAGCTTAGATCGCTGTTGCCACACCTCCGCCGCCTTATCAGATAGCGCCAATGGAGTTGCACATTTCTGAAATATGTTCGCACAATTTTCCCGCAGCCGCATGTGACTGATCAATTTGAGAGTGAGATAACCGCCATAAATCAGTCCGAGAAGAGTTTGCACATAATTAATTGAACGAAAAATTCGTACGGTCATTCAGGTTAAAAACAATCTGAGGGGTTTCGTGATTCATGCGTTCGCTTTTATTTTTTGCGAGGCCCCCGATTCGAACCGCATTATTGCAGCAGCCACTGTTGTGCCGTCGCCGCAGCGTTAATTAATCCACTTCGGGTAAGCGCTATCATTTCCCCTCGTAAATTGTCACCAATATATCATAAAGCGAAAATCATATCGGCCAAGTGGATTGTCACATACCGAAGCCGCACTCGGCGCTAGTTTTCCACTCAACGAGATGAAAGAAGTCAAAATTGGTTCAATGTAATTTGTAAGTTAATTGGATACTCGCTCGTACTGGCACTTATCCATATTTTATCGATTTTACTGACCCATAATAAACAAAACAGCGCGAACCTACAGACAGAATTAAAGAAAATGTCAGCTTTATGTTTCTAATGGAGTGGATTTTCGAATTAATTGGCATGGCACGATAAGAAAAATTCAAATCGGGCCCGTCGATAGTGGCGAAAAAATGCACCGTGTTGAGCGCTCGATCACATTGAGGTTACGCTCGGCGGCCAATTTGTTGAATTCTATGCAAAAAACCGATATATAATGCAGTCAGCACGTGAAGGACTAATTTATATCGAAAAACTTTCAGAAGTTTGTGCCCTGCCTTTAAGACTCTTAAGACAGTCGACTGAGAAAAGAAGCACATGTCTCGTGCTTCAAAAATTCATGGATTTATCACGCGAAACGTACCAATTCCACCAAATTCTGTGATTATTGATTATGATTGATCATAACTTTTATTTTAAATAATTATTAGGTGATCAATTAATTGCTGTTCAGTAAAGTGGTAACCCAATTTGACCTTTAGGCATTTTTTTTTTAATCAATCAAACGCAGAATATTCAAAAAATTTCAATTCTATTAAGCAATGTGAGATGTAACCTTGGTAATTTGCATAAAATATGATCTCGTTCGTTGAATGACCTCGTATTATTTTCGTGTGGTTTTTCACGACGTTTTCTAAAAATTCTAAATAAATTTCAGTAATAATCGACTTGCATTCAAATCTGGAGTTAGTATTTAATATAAATAATTAATATCTCGTTAGCCAATTAATTTATTTATCACATATTTATTTTTAATTTACTTTGCTCTTAATTTCAAATTTTAATAATAGTATTGTACAATGGTTCTTGCGTGATTATTTTTATGCGCCGAAAATTAATAACAATTCGATAACTATAAAAACGTTATACTACCACGACGCAAGAGTTCGCTTACCTGTTTTTTAAATGAGTAGTTATAAGAAGAGAAAATCAAATATTATGTTTTTTTAATGGTTAATTAAAAAAAAAAAAAACAATTATTCATCATTTACAACAAAATTCGTTATAAATCAAAAGAACAAACCAAGCAAAATAGTTCGCCTGCCTCAAAAACGAAGCCAAAGAGTTCGTTTATATTAGAAATGGAATGGTCACCAACTTGTAGCTCGTTGTTTTCATTACCACTTTAATCCGATCTGACATAGTATTTACTAACTGTCGACCATTTCCTAGTATTATGGAATCTCAAATATTTTGTATTTGAGGACAAAATCTTCAATAGTCCTGACAGTTTGTTTGTTGTTTCATTGTGCCCCATAAGAATACAATGGTTGACAGGTCTGGGCTATTTGAAGACCATCACATAAGAAAAATATACCTTGCAACTCCCTTGGTTGTTTCAGCGGTATGGCGGGATGTGCCATCTTGCTGGAAAATCCGTTCACGAGATTTCAACAAAGGAATCGAAGGTAAAAATTGATCCTGCAATAGCTTTCCTAATGCAATTTTATTTGAACTTACTTTATCTAAAGTCTTCACTTCAATAAGCCTCATTTTGCGAAATGACAGAAAAAAATACTTTTAAATAAGAGAGTGTCATTTGGAAAATCAAGAATTAAAGCCGATTAAAATTAAATAAAACTTTTTATTCCATATTAAATCAATAAATTAGGCCATCTAATAATATTATTAAAAACAATTCGATTTTTCATAATATGGAACATAACTTTAATGTGACAGCACTTTAAACTAAAATGGAAAATTGAAACAAGTTCGTGGTTTATCCAATCACAAAGGAATTAAATTTTTGCATTATTTGCTATCAATGGAATACAATCTATTTTTATGAATAAATAAATATGCGATTTGAAAATAAATTTAAAAAATACATAATACTGATTCTTCAAACAGATGTGATTTTGTCACATGGGAACTTCATTAAACCTGTGGCTTCCAATTCAAATTAGTTTGTGATGTCAAGAGTATCAGTATGATAATTTCTAAAAGTGTTACAATATCATGTCAGTTCAACGCATGCTTTATTTCCACATATGATACAAAAAAAAATAGAAATGTAAAGGATAAACATGAAAACATTAATTCTATTTAGGTTTTAAAAAGAGACTTTTATAATAGGATATAATTTTGAATCAATATTCCAGTCATTTCTATGATGGGGTTAATATTGGAGTAATTTTATTATTATTATTATTGTTAGGGGTGACCCTCATGGTGGGCACTGCGACCAAACGGTCTTTTGTGCCAAAGCGCCTTTACAGTAAAAGACGATCTGCTACCCTAAGGAACGCCAGAAGGTCCTTTACAGAAGATGAACGAGCTTCAGCCGAGTCCAGGAACTCTTGGCCGAAGATCTTTCTTCTTAACCGTGCTAAAGCCGGACAAGCACACAAAATGTGTGATGTAGTTTCGTCGTCTTCAAGACACAGACGACAATCCGTCTCATTTGACAGACCTATTTTATATAGGTGGTATCTTAGCCCATGGTGGCCAGTTAGGTAACCTACCAACAGTCTGAGATCCGCTTTACTCAAAGCATTGATTTCAGTGTAGGTGTAGGGTCTGACGAGCTCTTTAGCTTGCCGGATCCCAGGGAAATTATCCCAGTGTATGTACTGTAGATTCCTGACTGAATATTGGAGTAATAGCAAATTAAAAAAACTAAAAGGCTATTAATTTTAAGTGATTTTTCACTGAGTGTATACACGCTTTATTATAAAGCAGAATTCTATCTACGGTTATTTTATCAAAAATATTTTTTATATGCACAAATATTGACAAAACTCGTATATTCAAACAATTTTATCAAGGTCATAACGAAATAAAATATATTAAAAATATAGAAAGAAATCGCTACCTTTGATTCACACAGAGAAATTTCTTCGATAACAATATGAAGAAAAATATTTTTTTTGCACGCTAAAGTGAAATTTTTCCCAAATGTGAATCGATTTGAATTTCGTTAAGTGCTAGCTCGACAGGAATTCGATCGGGTTTAATTATTGAAGTAAACTAGCTTTATTTACTTTTTTTTTTATATTTAATTCCTTTTAGGTATTAATTTTGAAAAATGAACTAAAGAGTTTAAATCCTTGTTTTAACAAAAAAGCTGGAAGACAAATTAGGAAAATGATTATACCAACGTTATTCAAACATATTCTGCTTGAGTTTTTCATCATTTTCAAAATCAAGATCCCCTATATCTTATTTCTACGGTATTAATTAATAAATTTGGATGGAAAAAACCCCTAACCAACTCACGAACGTTTTCACCAAATCACAAAATCCCAAAATCCCCTTATTTATTTATTTATTTATTTATTGTTTCGCTTAATACAAGCAAATAATAGCAAAATTATGCTCTATCCCAAAATAGGCGCATATTTACTACAATTTTCCTTTCGTGTACGTAAGGGAAATGAGATATTGAGAAAAATCGATACACTGATTAAAAAAAAACTTTTTGAATTGAGAATTTAAACTCACAAACAATAATTTAAGTTAATCAATTTTTCTTAAGTGTAGTGTTTAGGAAAGTTAGGCTTTTAATAAAAATTGAAGAAAGGACTAAATGCTTTTTTAGCAAAATTAAAAGAAACCAATACTCCAGCGCAGAATAATGACAAAATATCATTTATTTTAAAATATTAACATTCACTACAAAATCACAAATATATTTCAATTATCCACTCATATGAAAAAGTCCTTTTATTCTTTTTTCATGGAAACCACTCTCACTTTTCATGGCACTAATGAAAATCTTCTAAAGTAAAAATCCAATTGACATCGAACTTTCCCTGCTGGAGAAAGCCTACTTTAACTTATCTTAAAACCTATCAGAATGAAGGCAATTACTTACTAACAACCACATCACTTTTGTGTTAACTCTGATCACGTTCACTTTCCAAAACACAACCTGGAAAACGCTTGTTAGCTAGGAAGCAGACACGGGTTCAGTGAATTCCTAAACAACTGGCGACACGACCGCTTCAAGGACACTTGCAATTAGACGCACCTGATAAGTTCAGCCGTATTTATAGTACGACGATCAGCAGATTCCTCCAGCGAAAAACTCGAATCGAATCGTCTGCCTCTCCTTGATCTTGACTTTGCAACTAAAGAGGCAGTTAACGCTGCCGTCGTACGCCGCGATCACGTTTCTGTTGCGAAAAACCGTCTCTCAAATGAAAAGGCAGATTTCAAGTTTTGTGTCTTCGCTGTATTTTCTGTGGCCTGCGCTGTTCCGATGGTAGTGATCTTGATCACCTGGGCATCTTCACCTGGGCAGCATAGCACTACCGAACATAAATGGCAGGTTGCACTACACTACCACCAAATTCAGTTCTCTCCGTGCAAATCGTCAACTCAACACCTCGGGAAGATATTAGCACTGTTGGAAGATTGAAGAGGCTAATTACCTGCAAAGCGATAAGTCCACAAATGAAATTGATTTAAACAGGATTTTCACCTAAGCATGTTTTTGAAGAGATTTTTCGTATACTTGTTGTAGGTCATCAGTTCGTATATTTACTTTTAAGTTTTTAATGAGCTGGAAGTAGGCTTGCATTAATTTTCCAAATGAAATCGATAGGAAAACTTACTTTCAATCCAATTTCTTTCTCCGATCCGGCAGGGGGACTTAGAGGTTTCATGCGATTACGCATTCGCCTTTTGCAGCTTGCGTTGAATGCGCCAACATGAATGAAAGGGAATGCTTTGATCTCGATCTAAATGTTTAAAGATTCACTTTTGAAGGAAATTACTATTAATATTGATTAATATCTGTGTAGTCAAATTTGTCATATTATAAATGATTGTAACGATAGTAGTTAAGGAATGTGACATTTCTGTAAGGACGAAAATAAAAATCTTCACTGAGCTAAGTTACTGCTAGGTTTTTGTCATTATAATTATGTTGCTTTCAAATCAGCTAATATTATGACGAATTTGGTACTCTCAATTGAAGTACATTAAAAAATAAAACATGAATTTAAAAAGAATTAAAGGAAATTCAATCTGCATACCAATATCCTAGACGTATTTCGAAGAAGCTTTGTAAAATTGTAAGGTTGCAAAATCATATTAGGTATCACAGAAATTTGAATTAGAGTTTTTGTGGTACCTTATTCTTCCGACAAACAAATTGCTTTTTGGCTGAATTCTGCGATAAATTAGCAAAAGACCATCGAGACTTTAAAAGATTAATAAATGAGCAGATCAGAAAGGCATGAAATGAAAAGTGGATATATGAACCAGAAACAAACAAATTAAAAATAATAAAAACTAATACCAAACCATACAACTCCTTTCAAATACTTACATGAATCTATAGTCCATACTAGATTAAGAACTGGCCACTCTGCCGTGGCGAATAGCTATATCCTCAAACAAAAGGAATCCTATGCTACCAAAGTTTAACAATACAGCATCTATTAAATAAATGCGCGGATAATTAGATAAAATTAGATAAAAATACAAAATTTCACTAGCATTTGAAAACCAGACAATGTAAAAGACATTAAACCTATATTCTTTCTAAAGGAACTAAAATTGTTTTATAATATTTATATATATATTTATATATTTTGTAATACGGCCCGATGAAACTAGTTTTTGTTGATGTTGTTAACTAAGGCAATATAAAATCAAAAAAAACAATATTTTCGACATAAGATACAGTCGCCTCTTTTTTACACCAGAAGAAAGAAAATTGTTGTCAAATGTTTTTTTATTCTCAGCAATATACATTTTTAATTATCATGAAGATATGTATACCTAACTTAATTGTTTATTATTTTTGTGGACAGATGTGAAAACCAATCACAGATATTGTTAAAATATTTATTTATTTAGTTTAACTCATTCACATTACCATCTATCATTAAAATTAAAAATTCATCAAAAGGAACTTATCTTAAATAAAAGAATGTTTCCATTATTTAAATTAGGATTTTTAAATATGATAAAAATAAAGATATATTTTGTACAAAATTGATTAAAAAATATATATATCCTATATGACAAATTTAAAGATTAACACGTTCAACCCGGCGTGGACCACCGGTTGGCTCACAGGCGAATGGTTCATCTGGCGGCGTGTACCACCGGTGGCTCACATCAAACCACATGTTTTTTTTTTATTGAAAAGAGCTTATTTTAACAGGTAGGCTATAATAGACTTAATGTATTTACATATAATTGTTTTTATGGTTTTTTTAAAAACATTTTGTTCAAGGCGCCCCGCCAGATAAAGCAAAATACGATTTGTACCGCCATCCGATGAAGTGAAGTATAAAAAACTGCGCCGGGTAGAATGTGTTAAATATAAACTTTTTCTTCGAATCTTTTTATTTATTTTGATTTACTGAAATCGTACCTATTACATGTATATTTATGTCTGATGTAGAATTAGAGGCAATTTTGTCATGTAGATGTAACATATAACATTTGTGTTTTAACATTTATTGTACGATTTGTAGTGATTTCGAACAACTAAGTTTAGAATATATTTCCGTTCGAGAGTTAATTTACAAGGACATATCTTCGCTTATTATGTCAATTAAATGTAACATATTGTATATCGCTAAAAATTAATAAATATAATTTCTGTAAGTTTTACTACGAAATCTGAAACCCGTCAAATTGACTGTGAATCTTGTATTAAAAGTTAAGGTTTAAAAAACAGTATGTGCGTAGAAAGTTGCAAACATTGTTTGCGCAATATTAAAACATTTACTTACGCAGAAACTGAAACAGGAACAAAAAATAGTTTATTCTGGAAAGTAAGTTTTTATTGTGCAAAGCGTTAGAAAACACATTTTTAATTTGCTAATTATTTATGATGTTAATGATTTATGTGGAATCATATAAATGTGAAATTTAATATAACATTTGGTAATTATTTACTTTAACCCTTTCGCTACTAGCGTCACATATATGTGAAAACCCGATTTCCTTTCCTGAGCCCAGCGTCACAAATATGTGACGGGTCTTCATTATCAGTTTGTAAAATTTTTTGTACTGAATCGTGTCACACACAGATGGGTTATGTTCTTTATCTATAGTCTAGTGTCACTTATGTGAATTGGTTTGTAAAATTTCTAATTTCACTGATTTAGAACATTATAAATACATCCCACAAAAATAAATGACAATTGGTATCATATTTAAATAATAAGACGTCTGGGCTGTGGTGGCGGTTTTTCTCCGTCTGGGCTGTGGTAACGAAAGAGTTAAGGTCCAACTCTCTGATGATCTTGCGATGGAAATATGTCACTCTTACTATGGTCCACGAATTTGCCTCCTTCATATTTCTTTTTTAGGTTGAAAATTAAACATTTCGTTCTCCTAGCGATTCCTCCAACATAAAATTTTTTTGAAATTGCTTACCATAGTGCAGTTTAGAGCAAATGCGTAACATCTTAGCTAATAAAGCCATGATTATATACATATATTGATTATATTTAAATAATGTTCCCAGGCTTCCGCTGCTGCTTTATGCTCTTTATAAAAAAAGGCGTTTTGATTTTGTAACATTTTCCTTCAACTTCAACTGCCCTATGCTACGCAATTTCAAAACATGTTTACCATATGTTTGGAGGCTAGGAAGTTGAGCTTTCAAAAATGCATTTCACTCCTGTTGTTTATTTACTATTTTTCCTAAACTGCCCTATGGTATGCAATTTCAAAACATTTTTAAATTTGGAGGCTGGGAAAACGAAATATTTAATTTTCAACATAAAAAAAAAATATTAAGGAGGCAAATGCGCGCACTATATACATATAGACATCTACTTATTCAGAATGACATTAAGAGTGACATATTTCAATTGCAAGGTCATTGAAGAATTGGATCTTAAAGTAAATAATAACCGAACATTTTTATAATGCAGCAAGGAATGTGCAAAACTACGAGCATATTTAAAATATTTATACAATAGAAAAGTGTTTTCTATAAATATTTTAGATATGCTCGTTATTTCTCGCACTAATTGACCATATTGGTAATTGTATTATTTTCTATTAAAAGTCAATATATTTGTAAAGTACTGAGAAAGCTATTTCTGGTTTAAAATCGAATTTAGTAATTTTAATTGCATTGATCTGGATGGAAACCATACCGAAATAATAGTTATAATCATTTTTCATGCAATTTATTCATTATATAATAAAACATTTAATACAGAAGCAAATAACTACTAGCTTAAAAGTAGCTAGTCTTTGGTTAAAAAAATATATAATAATAATTTATACAATAACTTTGTCAACTACAATTCTACGCGCAGAAGAGCCAGAAAACAGGTTGATATTTTAGTAGTGATCATGGTGGTGCTGATTATGATTAGCATAGCTGCTGGCTCCATGTCCATAGCCATGACCGTAACCATATCCGTCTCCATAACCGCCATAACCATGTCCGTCGCCATGACCATAATGGGCAGGGTGGTGCGCATGTCCGATTCGCTTCACGATGACGTTAAAGCCGTTGTGCTTATCGGAGACGTACTCCACTACTCTGGTTGTGCCGTCGGCTTCGGCCAGTTTGTATCCACCTGTGGATTGTGCATTGCATAAAAGTTGGCGTGTGATTTTAGATAACCTTTACCTTTTACATGGTCTCCATCTCTACTTTCCCAAGCGTCTTTGTGATCGCCTGTATGCCCGTCCTTCACACCATACTCGTAGGAGTATTTAGGGTAGCTGTGGTGATCCCCATGTCCATAACCTTCGTATGCTCCATAGTAACCATCATCGTCGGCTAAAACCAGGACTATCAGTGCGGTCAATAACAAGGTGAGCTGAATAACCAAAGGTATAGTTGTTACATTATTTGTAATACTTTTTAACTTAAAACAATTCACCACCTTAAACATTTTTAAAGTATATTTCCGTCTATAAGTTCTATTGACTTGATTTAATTGTTTGATCCAACTGATACCTTTAGTTAGAACTCGTAGGCTTTTATACAATTCTTTGACCGAATTTCTTTCTTTTTTCTAGGGATATATCGCCTAATATAAAATGTTTGTGATCTTGAAATGTTAATTGCATTTTTTCGCTAATGAACCATTGATCTTGCATTTAATGCGTGTGAAATTTCGTTGTCACCGAAAACTTAATAAAGACTAAGCAATTTCCTAGCTGTTTGTGTAAAGTAAGACTTTATATCTCATAGAAATACCTAATTTCAATGTATAAATCTAAACTTTATTAGCCTCCAATTGTTATTTCACATTTTGCCCGGAATAAACTTGATTACATGGTTTTGGCGGAAAATTTCACACTTCAGTGGTCCCCAAAGTAAAAAGTCGGCATGCATTTTTGGCTGATAACTGTCACGGGATTTTGGAGACTGTGCTTATTTAATGCAACCTAATTAATTAGTGCGATTCCGACCAGAAAAAAAGGGGAAAAAAGATAATGGTTTGAATGGCTTGAATTCTCGTCATGCTTTAGTAAGTAGTTTTGAGGTTATTTGATATTATATCATAGAGGGTCTCACGCAGACGTCATATCATCATTGCTTTTAAAAAATTTTGTTAAATAATAAGAGTTACTCGAAAGTACCTAGAGTACATTGACATGATAAACAACAGAGAATTAGATTCTCATTAATGTAGGTTAATGTTTTTATGAGGTAAGAATGATAAACTTTTAATGATATGACCTCTTACAAAAATGTGTATGTTTGTTAAACTATGAATCTTATTTTTAAGTGAATCTTTTTTCCATATTTATCAGTAATAGGTGACAAAACTTCCGCTTAAATCTACCAAGATTTCAATTGTGTATTTCCTGAGTATCAATTTGTAGTATCTTTGCATGAGTAGGACTGTACTGAGCATGTACAGTAACTACTAGAAATTTATTATTCAAAACTCCCGTTAAGCTTTTATTTTTTAAATAGGTACGTTCTATTGCTATTAATGACAGGATTTTGGATAGTCAATAGGCCACAAAAGAGTCCTACTTGCGACTTCCTTTTGTTTTTCACTTGCTTTTAAGTAAGCATTTCTAATTCTTTTAAATAAAAAACATTTCGGTATAAGAAAGATTTTGCTATCCTCTCGAATTACTTCTGACAAAAAATTATAAAAAAATGACTATTTACTGAAAAAAATTATTCAAAATTCTTGGAGCTTAATTGCAGATTATTGTACCACATATCTGCTTTTTATGCTTCTAAGGCAAAATATTAAGTCTGTCTGTTAACTTTAAAATTTTTATTCACGGGTAAAATCTTTTACCTGAAGGTGTCTGTTAACCTCACGGAGGGGAAAACTGAGCTCTTGACAGCACTTCTCCTCTTACCCAATTTTACTAGATTTTACTCACGCTGCGAGACCGAGTAAATTTGAGTAACATCACTGATAGGTTGTTACTATGTAGTCTGTCATTTGCGTGTTTAAATTTTTTTGTTTTAATTCAGATATAGGAAGAAGTTATTGATATAATATAATAAAATACAAATTTCAAAATCTTCGAAAATATTAAATAAATCCATAAGTTTTCCCTCTGACATCTTGATCATGTTTGACATTTTACATACACAAGTAAGATTTTGAAGGTATACCCAATTTTTACTTGAAGTCGTCTGGTAACTTTCGATGTTTATCCCCACTACCATATGAAACCAGGTTTTTACTCAAGACATTTTTACCCAAAAGTTACCAGACAAACCTATTATGACATACAGATGTATAGTATCAGAGTTGATTGCATAAGTGTTCAATTTCTCCAATTTTGGTACATAGCGAAACTAATTTATTTTGTATATTAAATTATTTATTTCTTGAGCAAACAGTGTTTTGAAGTAAATTTGAAAATGTTTGAAAATTTATGGTTAGAGAGTTGTTTGACAAAATTTTTTTTTTTTTGGTTAATAAAACAATTGGATGACATCTATCTATCTTAAGAATAACTGATGAATTAGTTATATAGGAACCAAATTTAAAATTTTTGTGTTTTCTCAGTTTCAAAAATACATTTGAATTTATTAAGGTAATCAATACAAATAATCGGTCAAGCACTTTAATTTCGAGTATATTCGAAAAAATGCCTTAACCCATTAAGGTCGAAACGGACGTATTTTCATAAGTTTTTTCAGCCGCCCTAAATTCTACTGAAACCTTCGCATAAAAATTCTGAATTGGTCAATACTGATGTAAAATTTCATGAACTTTCAGAATATGATAATGATTTTTAATTAAAATTGGAACTACAGAGGTTATGTTCGCTATTTTTAACAAAATCGTGTTTTTTCAAAAATTTTATTAGAAAATTTTTATTTATGGCTCGAAACCAATGAAAAATTTGGCGGAAAAGCAATAATATCGCGTCCATGGACCCTGTTCCTTAATTTGCATATGAGTACGCTTTGAAATTCAAAATGGCGGTATCCAAAATGGCGTTTGAAAGTCGAGAATTCAATGACATATAATATTATGACTATGAAAAAAGAAGTTCTTAATAGGTTTTCGGGGTCACTGATTGGGAATCTGAGGTCAAATTTGAAAAAATCGTCACTGTATAAGTTTTTAAATAAATCCATTAAGAACTTCTTTTTTCATAGTCATAGTTTTATGCTCAGATTTATAAAATTTTAATGTCTTTGTCCGGCATCTTGAACCCGCTATTTTGAATTTCTTAAATGTGACCTCAGATTCGCAATCAGCGAACTCGAAAACTAAACAAAAAATAAAGAAATGATACTGTTGAAGAAATAGGTGCATAGTACGTAAGCTAGTTCATAAGGTTATAATAAATCGTTGTTACTTACTTCATTTAATCCTTCCTTGCTTTTGATAGCACTCTTTAGATATAAGTATTTCGAAGCACACACTTTTTTGCAAATTCTGTTATTACATATGTCAAAATCAAAAATTGTATAAAGCTGCGTTTTTGTAATAATCTTTATAGATCTGGATCACTTATCATTATTAAAACAATAGGAGGAATTTATGAAGTGTGGAACTAAAGTAAAAAAAGTTGTTGCTGTAGCAATGTAAGAAAAAAATATTGCTGTAGCAACATGAGCAATATTTTAAATGAAAATTCATTAGCTGTAAAGTTTACAACACTCTGAAATATGGGAAATGTCTAAAATTTCCCTTATACTGATTAGAGATGAATGTCAAAAGCTTCATTAAAAAATCGGAGCTTATACTATATATACGAAGCTTTAAATCACCATTAAAATTTGACATGAGCAATGCGAATCGTATCCAAAATATAGAACATTCTATACAAAATGCAATTCAATAGGTGGCGTAAGTCTTTCCACAGCATACCTAGAATGGATTATTCTTCTAATTCTAATACATTCCAAATAATGAATGTTTCGCAAATAAAGAAAGAAGTGGTCCTACTATTTTTGCGCGGTACTTTATGTAAGTATAACTTTATATTATTAATTATTATTTTAATTAAATAGCCAGTTGGTTTTTGGCAAACTCATTTGAGTACTCGTAATATAGGAAAAAGAACATTGATATGTTTGATATGCTTTAATAAATAAATAAAAAAAAGTTCAATTCGTCTAAGTATTGTTTTCCGTTAGCCCAAATCGTCATCTTTATCCTCTTAGTCTCGACTATTAGTGATGATAGTGATGTTGATTATGATTGGCGTAGCTCTCTCCACCATGACCGTGGTGACCATGACCGTGTCCACCGTCGTGGTGTCCATAATGTCCTGGATGATGAGCATGTCCAATACGCTTAACAACAGCGTTGAAGCCGTTGTGCTTATCTGAAGTATATTCCACTACTCTCTTTGTTCCATCAGCTTCATCCAGAGTATATCCGCCTTGATAAGTTGTTTTTTATTTAGAATATTTAATATTACATTTTCAAAACTTTGAATTTACCCTTGACGACATCTCCATCTCTATGTTCCCATTGACTTTTGTGGTCACCGGTGTGTCCATCCTTAACTCCATAGTCGTATTCGTACTTGGGATGGCTGTAATGGTCAACATGATGTCCACCATAGTCTCCTCCATATCCACCATCACCATGATGGTCCCAAGCAGCCACAAAGGAGACAAAAGCAACAATAGCGAAAAACTGCCGAAAATTTAGTTTATTAGTTAATCTTTTATATTCCACTTAACTGGGAGAGCAAACCTTAAACATTTTGTGATTTAGTACTTGTTTTAAACTAAACTGAAAACAAAGGCTGGATCAACTGGTGCCAAATAAAAATTCGTCGCCGCTTTTATAGCAATCCAATTTACACTGTTTACACCTTGCAGCCTCCTGTTGAATAAATTGTGAAACTTTTCGTGAACTTGAATCAAATTGCAATACACTTTCGGTAATCAGGCATTGAATAGGCAATTTTTTGGTGCATTTCATTGATTAACATTTTTCGGCAAGCAAATTCCTCTGAATTTGAAAGGAGCGTGCTCGCCCCTTCCTTTTTTTTTTAAAATGGTCAAATGGGACCGCGAAATCAAATTCCTCCCCTGTTTTGGTCTCCCACATAAGAGGTCAGATAGCAGGTTAAATGGTAGATAATGATCATTTCATTATGAGTTGCTGCGTGTTTATAAAATCAGACTTTTCCTGGCAGTGACTTGCAGCTTCTTGTGAAACCGTGTAACATTGACACATATTTTTCTAACAGTCTCTTTTAATTGTTTCCAAACAATTAGAACCTCAGCGGCACGCACCAGATTAAGAGATTTGAGGTGTTAAATCGATAAACTCGCAAGCAAAGTTATTTCAAGCATCGTCAAGCATGACGTTTACTAGCGTTCACTAGTGCGTGCGGTCTGAGCCCGAAGATATTGGGATTGTTTATTTTTTAATTTGGCATACTTTTCAATAATATAGTCATCATCGTATGATTTAAAAATAATAATAATTTTCAAAACAATAAATTGTAGAATCAGAATATTTATGCTTTTTTCGGATCTTTGTTACTTCTTGTAATTTTAGTTAGATACTATTCTATAGTAGATAGGGCGATATGTATAAGTAGAATTTTGTTTTTCAGTAAAACAAGCGATTACCTTTAAATTTCATTACAGCTCAATATGAAAATATACTTTTTGAATTCGATTATTATGTTTCGATTTAACAATTATGATACGTTTGTGCTTTTACTTCTTCGTAATGGTTTTACCGATTAATTTATTATTTTGTTATTTGATACATAAGCTTTCAAAAAATAACTTTTTACGCAAAATATCAAACAAGAAGAAATTTGACTGCACATTTCTTATTTTGCATACGAAAATTTAAAGTGTTGTATCCGATTACACAGATATTATTAATTTTCAGTCAGGAATTTAATTTTGAACAGTAACAATTGCAAGGGTAGCAGAAAGTTGATCTAAAAATTCAGAGATAGCTTTTTTTAATAATTTCTTTAAATACAATTTATTGAAATTTTACAAACATATTCGGAATCCATAGATTGCGATTGTTTTTTCCTTCTTACTTTTGATAAGTTTGTGTAGATAATAATATAGTAATATTCTGCAAGGATGCTTTATTTAATTATTGTTTATTCTTTCGACAATGAATATATAGCAAAAAGATAGTATTTTTGAGAAGATTACTTAAAGAATAAATTAAACTCACTAATTGAAGTGCTAGTTTTACTTTGGTTCCCTTAGATTCTAAAACCTAAACTGAAAACATTCTCTGATTTTCGTGAACATCAACTACGATTTCAATTGATGTATTGTATTTATTAGCATGTCTCGAAAAAAATATATATTGATGCTTGTATATGATATATATATGGCAAACAAATTTTATGTTTAATTTTGCACAGGATGTTATATACTTATATATCATTTCTGCAGAATTGTTTCCGTATATTACGAATTTACAAACGAAAATTTCACATCACGTCACGTTTTTGAGAGGATATTTGAAAAGTACAAAACAGCTATACAAATATACAAAATTAACTTAACGTAGATAGAGCTCGTACACCGAAAAAAATATTTCTAATTGATTCAACAATGAAGGTTTTTTTAATTTATCTAATATGAATTTTCTGTTTCAACCAACTAAATAAATCCTACATTATCTAACTATTTTAATGTCGATTTCAATAGAGAATAGTTGAAATAACAGAGAATCCATGTCAATTTTACTAGAATAGATTTGTTAATGTTTAAATATAAGTCATTTCAGTTTAACTTTTAGTTCACGTTAAATTTATTAGGTATTCTTCATATCTTAACATGTTCGATGTTTGCTTCAACTTCCTAGAAAGGCCTAAAATACTTAAATTTAGCTTATAATTTTAATAAGTGCACTAGGATCAGTAAAATTTCACAATGTCAGAAAAAATTGGGTTTTGTATATTTTAGGGTAAATTATTTAATAAGTCTAAGATTCATCAATATGACGGATTGGTCGTACTAATGTTAACAGTGACCATCGTTGTCTGAACTAATATTATTAAATATATTCAATGAAATATGTGGTTTAAGGGGACTTTTCGTTTCATTAAAAAAAAAAAAAAAAAAAAAAAATACACTTTTTAATTATTATGTTGTGTGAAAAAGCTATTATTTATCAAACTAATTCCTTTTAAATATTATAGTAGAAACATATGGAGAATATAAAAAAAAAACAATTTCGCATTTTTAGTATGTCTTCTACACAGCAGAGGGCGTCTTCCAAAAGTCACTTTTAAAACGCCCGTATTTCTCTAGGACTTTCTGTAACACATAGAGTAAAAATTCCAACTGAATTATATTCATAAGACTAAATACTAGTAACTAAACCTAAAAACATTTAATTTTTAATATTTTTTATCATTTTATAAACATTTATCTGAAAAATCAAAAAGAAAACAAATTTTTGCGGCTAAACTAACCCTGTATAAAAACATATGGGTACGTAACATAATATTTTTAAAAGTTTAGTTACTAGTATTTTTCATAACAAATCGAAAGCATTTTGAATTATTAAAATCCGTCAAGTAGTTTTCGAGTTACAGATGTCGACAATTTAACAAATGTAGTTTCGAGAAAAACGCGTTTAAAGTTTTTATTATATATTTTTTGTATATAAAACGCGTAGAGCTATCGTTATAAATATAGGTATAACTTTTTTGCCTGCACGGTTTTCTTAAAACAGTTTTAGGACAGTATTTCAGTGATGTTACAGAGCACTTTTATGTAAAAAAATAATTAAACGAAATTTTAATAAAAATAACTTTAACACTTTGTTTACTAGTATTTAAACTTTATAAATTTTTTTTTTTTTTTCAAAAATTACAAAATAAAAAATCACGTTTCCCGAAACACTATAAAAAAATAAATTGCTCCACGGTAGACATCATTTCTCCTTGAAATGTTGATGGATTTGCAAAACGTAAAAAAATTCTTGGAAAATAAAGTTGTAGTTATAGTCTGTCGAGCCGGATTTTTGAAATTCGAAAAATTTTGCAATCTACGGCAGTTTAAAAAAAAATATGCATTTTGTGTCATAAATTTCACACTTTAATTATGTTTATAAAATTGTTTAATTACAATACCAAAAATCTGGCTCGACAGACTATAGAGAAAACAATTTCGAATATTTCAAAAAAAAAAGAAGTTTTAAGAAAAACGCATTTAAAGTTCAAGTGCTTTCCGGTCGAAGTCGCGCGCAGCTAAAGCAAGAACTTTATGAATTTTTTAATTTATTTTGTTAACTGACGTCTAATCTCCCATTCCAGCTTCATATTGTATGCCTTCCTTGTCAGTAAACAATGCTACCTGCGTGCATTAGACTCTCGACGGGCAATCACGTTTTCTATAATAACTTTCGATCTATGGTAAAATTTTACAATCGACTTTCACAGAAATACGGCTAAAACTACAGAGAATAATAATCTGTAAAAATTCTGAAAATTCTGTACGTATGTAACCCCTTAAATAACAAAATAGTTATAGCATTTTTAAATAGATCTTTCTCCTCATGTCTACTAACATAGCAATCTTGAAAATCTCTCAAATATTTGAATGAATCACAAAAATATATAGTTGTAGGACCCACATATTTTTTTGGATGAATCCTTATCAACAAATTAAAAATATTTCGGAGAGTAGCCCCTTGTATTCTGATATAATAACTAGAGGATCAAACTTTTATTTGAGCTACGCTACAAGCTCCTGCAACAAAACTTAAAAGTAGGTTTAATTTCAAATTCGTATTCCAAACCAGTATTATTTTATATGCATTCTAAAAAATATATTCTGTAATATGATTTACATAAGTCAAAATTATAAAAAGCAAGAAGTAAAAATTGACGTCGAAACCTTTTACCTAATCGTCCTAGCGACTCATTGCTTCAAGGACGTAATTTTTTTACTTTTATAAGCTGCACCTCCAGAAGTTCTTTAAAACTAGAAATTAGTTAACTGGATTGTAAAAGTCATTAAAAACATAACTTTTTATTTTAAGAAAAGTCTAAAGTGCAATATTTTATTCAATGTCATTCATTTTCTATTATTATTATTATTCACTTATAGCCTAAAAATTCTTTCTGATTCTTATTCTTAGGCTTTAGACCACACACTAGTTTGCATAAGAAAGAAGTGTTGGGTGTCCTCATAAGTAAAATCACTGGATTGAAATGTTGGATAAAACAATAAAACTAAAAAAATTATAGTAATATGTAGTTAAAAATATTGTTATTACTTTTCAGCTGAATTTGTATAATAAATAGTGATATATTCATTCAATTAATTTTGTTTTAAAAGCTTTCGCACTTTGAAAAAAAAATAACTAGGATATAATTAGAAAATACCAAGCATACTCTAAATTTATTTTTCATAAAAATTTAACCCATTCGTAGGACGTAGCCAGCTAAATGTACCATATTAATTAAAATTTGCTCTAACAAATTAAAGTCGATGGGTATGTAAGTTTCATTGAGTGGTATTTCAAATTTTTCAATTAGTAATTAATTTTGATGTATTCTTCAATGTATCTTTTGCTCGTACTGTCAATTGAAATAAATAAAGTGTGAAGATATTTGATAAAAATAAAAAAAACATTTTTGATTAAGTTAGTGTTACTAACATTTTATTAAAACGAGCCTCTTTGTTACAATAAATAATGATGAATGGTGGGCGTGAAAATTCATGAGTCCATTATTTGCAGCATATTCAATCAATGATGGTGATGATACTGATTGAGATTAGCATAGCTGCTTCCGCTGTGACCGTGTCCATGACCGGATCCGTGACCATCACCTCCGTAGTGTCCATAAATTGCCGGGTGATGAGCGTGTCCGATCCTCTTAACTACTGCATTGAAGCCATTGTGCTTGTCTGAGGTGTACTCCACAACTCGTTTAGTACCATCAGCTTCATGAAGGGTGTATCCACCTGAACGAATGATAGCAGCACATATTTACCTTTCATAACTCAGATTAATAGCGATTTTAAGTACCTTTAACTTTGTCTCCGTCACGATGCTCCCACTGATCCTTGTTATCTCCAGTATGACCGTCCTTTACTCCGTAATCAAACTCATATTTTGGATAACTATAATAGTCGACATGATGTCCGTGACCACCTTCGTCCCCGCCTCCGTAGCCGCCATATCCGCCGTGTCCGCCGGGGTAGGCAGCGCACAAGGAAGCGATGGCCAAAAGTGCAACGATCTGCAATTTTGAAATATTTTTGAATAATGCAAAAGCCCGCGGCGCTCGCTGGTCGGTTCACTTACTTTGAACATTTCGAAAATGAAATTCGGTTGGATTCGTAAAAACGAGAGGTGTTTAATTGGAATAGGGTGAGCGACTGCAGCCGTCTGATACAGATACTCGGACCGGGCCGGGCTTTTATATCAATCAGCTGTAATTTCTTCGGCGCAACTAACCCACTATCCAATTGTTATGAAACTTCTTGTGATCTTGAGACTTGCACTTACTTTCGCTAGTCAAGCGTACAGCAAAGCAATCTTATCCATACGTTAAGTTTCCTAGTTACTAGCCGCTCGGCTAAAAGGGGCAGTTAAAGTTTCTTAATATTTTGAGAAAGTATAGGCTGATTTATCGCTCAAGTAGGCTAGTTTTAATCAGGAAAAAAAATCCTTCTCAATTTGAGGCTAACCACTTGATACAATTTAACGTTCTTGCCAAAGGCACAGGCCTGCGGGCAATATTTCGAATTCTGTTGAATCTTGATAATTATCCTTTGTGTATCAAGCAGTTATTTATGTATAAGTAGTTTTAGTTTAGTTTTGTGAAAAACAAATAAAAACAGCAAATTTTTGGAGACTGCTCTATAAGTTAGTGTCTTTAAAATGAAAGAATTTATCACAGTTTTCTATAACATAGCTTCTTCAAAATCGATGCACACAGTTTGAAAGCTCATAAGATCATGTTTCTTTACTATAATAGAAAAAGTAATTCCTTTGTGTTGATTATATAAGCTATAAGTAACATTAAGCTAATTTTCGCTCCACCTATATTATTTAATTTCATTTTATTTATGGTTTCTAATATAATATAAATACATGTAATACAGGGTGTCCAATAGGAAATTGCGAAAACTAATGGGTCACAATTTTTGAACAAGTGGAGAGATCGGTAAAATCTAAATACTTTTTAATAAAGGACAGTCGTCATTTTTATTTCATGCCCATTTTATTATAAAACAATGAAATCTATTTAATACAGAACAATTAATTTAAAAATATAGTGAAAAACGTGAATTATTAATAATATATGTTTGTGAAATGTGAACCATCTACATAAAAGGTATCTACCTGCATTTCTTTGAATCTTCTGTCGCCGGAGAGAAGTACAAAGGGATATTAGAGACCAAATCCTTTCTCATGCGAAAAAGAGGAGCCGCGTTAAATCTTTTTTTTTTTATTCAAGACGGAGCAGTACCTCATCGCACACAAGAAGTATCATCAATAAATTTTATGGCGATCGAGTTATTGGCCTAGGGTACCCACGCTTTGCTAGGGGAAAAGGAATAGAATAACCACATTACTCGTCAGATCTCATTCGATTTGATTTCTTTTTATGGGGCTACATTAAAGATCTCTGCTATGAAAATAACCAAAAAACAGTTGAGGATTTTATTAAAGACATTGGGAAGATCGTCAATGGCATTTCAAATGAAACGTTAGAACATGTTTTTAATAGTTTTAGAAAGCATATGGATATTTGTAGCAAATTAGATGGTTACAATATCGAAAATATATATCATTAGTAACTAACGTTTTTCACTATATTTTTAATTAATGGTTTTGTATTAAATAGATTTAAATTTTTTATAATAAAATGGACATGAAATAAAAATGACGACTGTCCTTTATTAAAAAGTATTTACATTTTACCGATCTCTCCATTTGTTAAAAAATTGTGACCCATTAGTTTTCGCAATTTCCTATTGGACACCCTGTACATCGTAACCTAAGTGATAATTTTCAAAATTTTAGGATGTTACCTCTGAAACTGTTGAATTGTTTTTGTTTTAAATTTTGATGAGAGTTTCAGGCAATACTTAGTACATCTAGGCTAAAGGAATAAATATTATCAATACGTTAATTTATAGACAATTTTACTTAAAACTAGAAGTACTGCCTAAAAGTTTCCATTTGGTAAAATATGGTTTTTACCGAAAACTATGTCTAGTTCTGATTTAATGTTGTGCTAGTTCACGTATAAGTGGATTAGATAAAAATAATAATAATAATAGTAAAATTAAATATCGTTTTCAAAATTTTGTTATGGTTTATTTTCTAGATTTAAAAGCGATTTTATGTTTATAGGTGGGTGGAATATTTCGATCAATTTATCGCATTTTTTTATACTTTCAGTTGTGTTTTCTTTATAAATCGATTCTCGGTCTGGTATAAGTATAAGGTATTTAATATGGTTTTTTTAATCAGATTTTCAGTTTGGTTACCATTAACCAGTTACGAGAAGGTTGGTATTGGGCTTTTCTTTTACGTGTTATCAAAATGGATTGGCATTTGTAAACGTTAATTTTCATTTTCGATTTAGTAGTCAGAGAGTGAGATAAAGGCGTTTTCCAAATTTGATATCAATAATGGTAGGGCATTCAACTTTAAGCTATTAATAAAAGGTGTATCAGATATAAATAGTTTATATAAAATTGGACTCAGAACTGATCCTTGTAGTACACCCACGAGAATGCTACATGGTTATGACTTCAAGTTTCCTATTCAAACACAAATTTATCTGATGTAGGAAGTTTTGCATTTCGTTAATTAATAATGCTGCAGTTTGTTTAATGCTCACTTTCTTCATTTTATTTTGTGCTCTTATTTCGAATTGTAAATAAAATTAGATACTTTTTATGTGGGTGAAATAACAACTTGCTACATCAAAATCATTTTTTATCGATAAGTTTTAATGAATAAAAAATTAAAAAGATTATAAAACAGAAAATGATAATTAAAACTTTTGAAATTGATCTAGTTAAAGGTAAAACAATTACAGTAAAAATGCGCGGTGAAAAGAAAATTATTTAATCATTAAATTTTAAATTATTTCTCTACTGCTCTGAAAATATGAACACACACAAAAATTGTATTTTTTTTTAAATATTCTGTCATTTCCTATTTTAAAAATTGATCTCTTGAAATTACGAAATTCTATGAGTATAAGGCAATGGCAACTGACAGGTGCTATTGTCTGACAACTTCAAAAAAAATTGTTCTTTTCCTTTCACTAAGACTTTTATAAAAAAAAAAATCGGTTATGACTAGTAATACGCAGAACAAAAAGAAATTGAATCACGAATACCGGAAATAAACCTTCTTTTAAATAAAAGAATGTTATTTGATTCTTTGTAATCGATCAATAAGTCGGACAATAAGATCCGAGAATAGATTAAAATTTTCGGTTGTGACCATTTTAGAATGTAAAATTTACTTTTAAAAACGAATTCGTTCTCTAATGTGCTCGGAGTGAAGAAATTCTTAATTTAAATATACAAATTAATTTAGGAACTCTTAGATTCTGTACGTCAAAGTGACGTGATGATTTTATTTTATTTATTTAACTTATGCTTCCATTCATCACGGGTTTTTAGTTCTGAAGTCATATTAAAAATTCGCTAAAAGGTTAATCTTCTGTTGATTCAAAACTACATTTTAGCATTTTTATATGTTTTTATCCGCTCATCCCTTAATTCTGAAAAAATGAAAAGTTTAGAAAAAAAAGCTTCAGGAAAAACTAATGTAATTCTAAAATTTAGAAAAAAAAATCTTAAAAGAGGATTTTACTTAGGCCAAGAACACTTTTTTTTTTGATGGAAGATGTATGATAATAACATAATGTATAATAATAATTAAAGCTGCATCCATAAGAAATTCAAGGATATCTAGCAGCGAATATTAAAAATAAAATAAGGCTTAATGATAATATATAATTTTGTTACAAATTTTAAAAAAATTTGAATTTATGTTTTTATAAAAAAATAATGAAATATGTATATAAAAATTATGAGGAATCCTAGGGACAATTACTTTCTAAAGAAAAAAATCGATTTTTTTTTTATTTCATAAATGTATTCTAATATATCACAGAAATGTTCTCCCAAAACCGTATTGAGAAATTCAATATATGTATAAAAAATGTTATAGACACATTTGTAGCGGTGCTTTACGCTTATCGTACCTTAAAATTATCGAATAACAAATTTAAACTCGTTTTTGTCGAAACTACATTTTTGAACTTTTCACACACTTTTCTCAGGTCCTAATCATCCGATTTGAAAGAAACCGTTCTTTATACAATATACTAGGGGCTATACCTATAAAAACTTATATTCATATAAATCCACCCCTTTTACAAGGATAGTTCACCTAAAAAATTCGTCGATTTTTCAACACTTTTTGAAAATCTTCTATAAAATAACGAAAAAAAAAAAAAATGTTGTTTATAATTTTTTATGTATAACCCCTGGGAAAATGTCTCCAGAACATAACCCATTTTGAATTTTGACTTAATTTTTCCTAGGAAGCTCAAAAAGTGTCTGACCGAAAAAAGTGCCTTTTCGAATGCGCCATCTACCGCCACTACGAAGAGTCAAAAACCATAAAAAAAAAAAAAAAATTATTTACTTTAATATATATATATAATATATATGTATATAGAATCAAAAAACAGTTTTTCAATAAATACTATAAATATTATTAAACATTTTTTAAGAGTGTGCTTTTTTTTCCAAAGTAAATGTCCCCTTAAATGAAAAACATATAGAGAACATACGCTATATATAAAGTAACATATATGTTTTGTTTTGATTTTAATTATATAATATTTAATGCATAATATAGCCTTAAATTATCAGCATAAGATTCGTATTAAGAATTCCGATAATTATCCACACAAAACTTTGATGTGGAATTGTTTAAGCTCGTCTCAGTTTGGAAAACTCAAAACTCTATATAAAGCTATTAGTCAACGCATTGAAGTAATTCTCCTTCTTCGAAAGAAATATCATATTTTATGTTTTCTATTTAGTTATGTATTTTTTGGATAAATTATAATAGAAACGGCTGTATTGAAAAGTAAATAAATGAATTTCGTTTCGGATCTACAAAGCTCTAAATAATGCTTAGAGTTCTATTCATAATTATAGGCGTAAATTGATTTTAAATACTAACTTATACCTTAAACATAAAACTATATGTATGCTTATTCCTGCACATTTTTCGGCCTGCTATGAGGAAAAGTGAATTGGCCGCCAATATCGTGCTATTTAACACCACTAGACTTTTTCGTACAGGGATTTTAGAAAGGGAAATTTTATGCAAATAATCCACATACCATTCGAGATCTGAAGACGGAAATTCGACGCGTTATTGACGAAATTCTATTGCAATTACCGATCGAAAATTTCGTCAAAAGAGTGAACGTTTGTTAGTAGAATCTAGGCGGGTATTTTTTGAATATTGTGTTCCATACGTAACTTCCGTATCTATATTTTATGTTGAAATTAAAAACTTGTTCATAGTTTTAATGAAATATGCGTTTTATTAATAAAATAAAATGCAAGCCAGTTTTGAGACACTCTTTTTATGTTAAATGAGAGCAAATTAACCTAATCTATTCGAGGTTTCGTTTACATAATTTTATTCATTGAGTATTTCCTCAAAAAACGACAAATGTGTATCTCATGCCGTACAAACGAAAGATAAACAGCAGGAGATCTTACCTGTCCCAAGCAGTTCTAGTTTTATCGCTAATGATTGTTAACTCTCTATGAGTTACATTTCTTCCTTTCTTGTTTACATATTGCTCAAAGGGATATTTCGCTGATATCAATCAATTTCGTGACCGTAATTATACTTGAAAGTCCTGATAGAAAGGAATTTTGGCATATCACCAATTACCGAAGTTGTTGGTCACACCAAATTGTGCAGTCATTGCAGGCAACGCAGTCATGGCTAAGTTTCTGAAAGGTAGTGTTTATGGGCACTTTTTTATGATTTTTTTTACAGTCAAAACCTTTGCAACACAATTAGCACACAGAGCAGTTGTTGTTTCATAACACAACATTCCTGCGTTTAATTGAAGTTCTGAAAATAAAATGTATCCGCCCCCATTAATTTCAAAAAAGTTGACTCATTGCATTTTTATAGGGTTTTATTAGATATAAATAAAATAAATTAGAAACGGTGGATCGAACAAAATATAATCATTAATGGTGATCGTTATGAGCCTCAATAATGATGGTAATGATGCTGGTTATGATTAGCATAGCTGCTTCCACTGTGGCCGTGCCCGTGGCCTCCGTCGTGCCCATTAGCGCCGTGGTGTCCGTAAATCGCTGGATGATGCGCATGACCGACACGTTTCACCACCGCGTTAAACCCGTTGTGCTTATCTGAGGTGTATTCAACGATTCGCTTCGTGCCATCAGCCTCATCCAGAGTGTATCCACCTAAGATAGAGCCATCGTCGTAAGCTTCTAGGTACTAATTATGCAGAGTTTCATTACCTTTGACCTTATCACCGTCTCGATGTTCCCATTGACTTTTATGATCACCGGTATGACTATCTTTAACTCCGTAATCGAACTCGTACTTAGGATAAGAATAGTAATCCACGTGGTGTCCGTGACCACCATCACCGCCTCCACCGTACCCTCCGTGGCCCCCGGGTGATGCAGCACACACGGAAACAACGAGAAGAATGGCGATTACCTGAAATAAAAATCAAAGATGTTTTTCCTCCAGTGAATGGACCAATTTCATCGCATGATGGATCACTTACTTTAATCATTTTCGGGTGTTAATTTCCTTTGGCCTACTGCGCGATTTGATCGAGATGTGGTCGCTGAGTAACTCGTGTCGACATTGCAGCGGAGTGCTGCTTTTATATCGATCAGATGAAATTGCCTGCCAACGAGCAATTCAGCAGTATCGAACGAAATGTTACGAAAAATGTTGATCTTGAAATTTTTCGGACTCTAATTAAATCTCTCATTCAGGCGCCTTTGTTTTCTCGTTGGGTATTGTGTTTTGCTCATTCATAAAATTTAAGGGAGCACGAATTGATTTGCAGTATACTAAAAAGCATGAATTATCCGGCCGTAATTGACCAACGTTTTCTGTTGCAACTAAATTAAGACCTGCATTATGTAAATGAAAGTTAAATTGGAGCGCATACTAGCGGACATGTAGCTCTTTTGCGAATTTATCTTAAATTTTGACTTTTATTTTATCTGGTGGATTCCTGTATTATGTCGTTTTAAAAGAGATGACTACATTAAATATTTTTCAAAAATATGAAATATAAAGAATTTCGCGTTAAGAAGATTTAGCGGGAATGTTAAATTTTAAAAATCATTATTTATTTAACTCAAAAGCTTTCCATTATTACATACAGGTACCTACATATGTAAATTGTATGCATAATTTTGACGAATTACGAATTATAGAAAGTTTACTTTTTGTTAATTCGAGTGGTTTTCAAGAAATAGGACAGTACGTGGATTAAATCGACTTTTATAATTAAAAAGGACAAAAAAATGTTTAAATGTAACTTAGCAATAATACATACCTGAAATTTTAAAGAACAAAAATGGGAAAACAATTAAAGTATTTCGTGGAAAATTACTACAATTATTAGAGTTTTTGAAAGATAAATAATACATAAAATATTTTCAGAAGTTTTGAAATATTGCTACTTTTTAAATGATATGTTGTTTAAAATAAAAAATAATTATTTTGCAGCTGAAAATTATTTCTTTAACTACATTCTATCGTATTGTATTATATACTTCTCAGTAAAATTAAGGGATATTAAAATAAAAAAATGGAATACTTTCTTCTACATAACTAAAAATTATGCCTTCATCTTTAAGAATCCTTCACTAAAAATTATTTCTAACCTCAAATTAAGCCTTAAAAATTCATTCAAAGTAAAAATAAATTGATTGATTGTCTTTTTTCGATTTAGAACATAAATGTCCCCTTAATTTGATTGTATTTGAATTTAAATTTGGACTTTACTGAATAATTAGCATTTTTTAAAAGTCTCTTGCGATCACTTTTACCCGAATTTATTAGCTGCTGAAAAAAACTTGTTTTTCAACTTTGAACCTAAATACCTCGAGGAAAAATTATCGTACAAAAATGCGTCTGAAATTTGTGGAAAATTCAAAATACAAATATTATCCCTTAGTTTTTTCGAAAAGTATATTCGAAAATTGTTTTATTTAAAAATAATAAAAATTAACTATTAGTAGAAAGTTAAAATTAATAACTACGAAACTGTTAAAAGTAAAACCTAAAATATTGAAACGTTCATAATTTTAAATTCATAAATAAAACGTTGAACACATAAATATAGGATATATGTACTTTATAAGATGTTATACATTTTATATCCACCCCACGCATACCCCAATAATTAAAATCCACTGAGCAATTTAATTATTAGGGTAAAAATTTTTATTTTTTATTTATTGTGTTGTTTGAAAATAATTATACCAGGTGGCTAGGAATAGTCATGTGATTTGCCTGTTTCATAAAATACAAAAGAAAGTAGAAGGGTTTCTATATTCTTAGCAACCACAAATATACATGGGAATTTTAAATAAATAATTATCATACTTATATTTTGTATGGGCAGGGCATGCTAGAAAAATTCGAAGTCATTATCATACAAATTAACCAAGACGAATATAAATGTTTGCTAAGACGACTTCATTAATTATTATTGGTAAAACTTGATAAATAGTACCAAAACAAAGAAATTAAAACAATTTCTAATCATATGCATTGATTTTAAACACTAGCTACAGAATTTCAAGTTACCAGCGAGCGTGAGTTGAGAAATGAAATAATAATTTAACTTATTTAGGTATCTGAAATTAAGCTTACTTTCTTACGCTACTAATTCTTCATATTATAAGATATACGGTGTTTTATTGTTATTACATACTATCAAATGTTGCTCAATTAACAACTACTATACTTTCATATATATACCTAATTTAAAATTAATAATAGGGGTACCGGTTAATTCGTGCGGTTTTCTAACAAATGGCGTAACTTGTTTTATATTCCAGTAATTCACCTTTCCAAATATGTGTTGGAAAGCTACTGTCATATAGTTTCAGAATCACTATGTGTCATTTAGCTGAAGCGTAAACAACAATACTTTTTTTACTCTGAAAATGTCGAATTTTGTGCCGAATAAAGTGTTTTTGCGGGGAGTACTTTCTTCATTACTTCAATATGAAGAAAAAGGCTGCCGAAAGTCATCGTATTTTGGTGGAAGTGTATGGTGTGCATGCTCTAGCTGAGCGTACGTGCCAAAAGTGGTTTGCACGGTTTAAAAGTGGCAATTTTGACTTGGAGGACGATGAACGGCCCGGACAGCCAAAAAAGTTTGAAGACCACGAATTGGAGACACTGCTCGACCAAGATCCATCCCAAACGCAAGAAGAACTTGCAAAATCACTTGGCGTCGCTCAACAAACCATTTCCGATCGTCTAAAAGCAAGAGACGTCGAACGCCGATTTTTTGCGTGTGAAAAACTGCTTCAACGGCTCGGCCACATGTTGCACAGGTCGTCAAAACCTACCTTAAAACGCTCAAATGGGATGTCCTACCCCACCCGCTGTATAGTCCAGACCTTGCGCCATCCGATTACTATCTCTTCCGACCAATGCAACATGGCCTGGCTGACCAGCACTTCTCCAATTATGAAGAAGTCAAAAATTGGATCGATTCGTGGATAGCGGAGAAGCCGGCCGAATTTTTCAGAAAGGGTATTCGTGAATTGCCAAAATAATGGGAAAAGGTTATAGCTAGCGATGGACAATACTTTGAATATTAAATTTGTAACCATTTTTTCACAATAAAGCTTGAATTTTCGAAAAAAAACCGGACGAATTAACCGGTACCCCTATTAGATATACCCCCCAATTCTACATAAAAGTTAAGAACTCTTAACCTCTTAATTGTTTTGAAAAATCCCTTTAATTCACGAGATGGACCTCTTTTTGTAGAAGAATTCACAAATAATAAGAAATCAGTGTATTTCTAATATTTGTTCAATAATGTGGTAGCATATTAATTCCTTTAAAAGGATTTTTGATAGTAGTTAAGAGGTTAAGAGCTCTTATTTTTTATCCAGAATCGGGGGGTATATTTACAGATTTAGACAAGATTTCCTTGAAAGTGGTTATGTCTTCTTTTTCCAAATTTGAAAATCCTTTTGCTATATCCCGTCTTTCAAACAATCCAAATGCATAAATCTCTTGTATTGGGTTTTATTAGTTACCTTAGACCTTTAATAAATAAAACGTGGCAATAAGAATTAAAAATTCTAAGCTTAGTGCTTTAATTTCGAATTTCCCCCTGGAATCCAAGGAATTCCGAACTACTTTTAAATTTGCAGCATTAATTGCCCAATTTTTTAATTCGTTCATCATCTGGCACACCATTTTTGGAATTCGTAGAATAGAATAGTCAGGATTCGGAACACAATTCAAGATACAACAGAAACCAAGTAACTTTCATTTTTTATTTTTTTTTATTGGCATTATATTTTTATATGTAGTAACTTGTTAGTGAACCTAAAACAATTGAAAAACATTTTTTTCTTACAATTGCCCAATTCTAAAAAAAAAAGTTCAACAAATTTATAAATGTTGTTAATTATTCCACCTGCAATCTAAATGAAAACGAAATTCGAAAAACTGTGTGCAATATGTTATCTGGATAGGAGTAGATCGGATAGGAGTGTGCCATGATATTAAAGTGCAGTTTTTATCAAAATTTTTGTGTGATGGAATATTTGAGTGGAATTTCTTACGATATTCAATGATGATGAGATATTTTTAAAATTGAGTATGAACGAAATTCTACATTTCGTTCGTAGTTTATCAAGGGTAGAAGGTAAATTCAACTCTTTTCCTTTTCCTTTTAAGTAAATGCACTCGACGCACATATGCATTAAACTATTATTTTTGTAAAATCTGTGAAAATTTGATTCATTGTTTTACTTGTAAATTTTAGAGTTTGCAATTAACTTAGTGTTGAATATTGATATTTATTTTGAAGACTTGAAATTTTGAATATTTCGATAGACTATACCTTTAAAAATAACATACTAAAATTTCAAGTTCATATCTCAAATAGTTTTTGGGTTACAGCCATGTGAAGAGCAGCCACTCATCGTATCGAGGTATTGATAAAATTATGAATTAAACTTTAAACGCGTTTTTCTCGAAACTACTTTTTTTTCAAATTTGCTGCAGTCGTAACTCGAAGACAAATCATCCGATCGATTTGATTCTTATTGCAGCTTCTCTTATATATGTTTCTCCATGGCATGAACCCCCAGTTTCCCGATCAAATAAAAAATTTAATTTTGGCAGGTAAAAAATCATCAATTTTCGAGCGAAATTTTAATTTTTTGTTAACATTTTTTTAAATTGTAATATTTTTTTTTTTTTCGATCGAGGTGCGGGAAAAAACCTTCTTGTTTAATAAACTTTTTGTTTTTTTGATTTCACGAACTGTGAAGGTCACTATCACTTCAGCAATTGGGGGACTTTTTTTTTAGAGGCTTGGGAAATTGCGAATAACTTCCTGAATTTTCAATTCAATTCAATTCTATTCAATTCAATTTTCATTCAATTCAAATTTCATGTATTTACTATTTATCCACAAATATATCCTTAAAATATTCCATACAGTAGTTGTCTTTAAAAAAAATTCCCAAAATTCACCTATCACACAATAGGACATCAAGCGAAACCTGTGTCATTTTCGGAGCCTGTAAATCCATAACTCCTAAAACTATTAAGCATTTCGCATTAAAATCCTGCTATATACACCAAATAAATAGAGGTGAATTGACAACACTGTGACAATTCTTAGCAAGCTTTTTATCTTTTCCGATAGAACAAAAAGTTTCATAATCATTTTGAAGTTCCCAATAAGTTTTTAATGAAATTATATCATGGTCTAGCTTAATAATTATTTACCTAATACCCTATGTTTTCTTATTATTGAAAAAACAACGCAACTAACTGATTTGGCAATATTCTTTCTCAAAATCGCCTAATTATTTTAAAATATACTTTTAGTTATTATTACTTTAAAATTTTAATATATATTTTTTTAATTATTTTAATAAATCGTTTACAACTATCTGGAAAAAATGAAAACTTGTATAAATAAAATGAATATTTTTGATCTAGCGATTTTCGTTTGAGTGGATTTTCGTATATTTAGTAGTCACAAGTGAAACCTCATACTCACTTTTCGTCGTCATTTGTGTGTGTACTAGATATAGATAATAGATTTTAAATGATATACTAATTAACTATTTAATGAAAAAAAATTGTATTCCCACCCTAACAGTCCAAATTACTAGCGAAGGTCCAAATAACTCTAATGGTAAGGATAAATTAGCTAAATACTTAAATTTTTTAGCGCGCATAAGAATTAAAGACAAATATTTAATAGTTATGCAATGTTTAATACTTAATAATTTAACATTTCATAATAAGTTATAAAATTTTAAAACAAATTCCCCTGGCCACAATATCACGATATCACGGTCGAGGGGCATTAATTTAGGGTGGGTGTAGTCTGCAGCGCCGTATTCCGCTTCCTCGCAATCACATGTTCAGGCTCAATGATGGGAATGATGTTGGTTAACATTAGCATAGCTGCTGCCGCTGTGACCTCCATATCCGCCATATCCACCCTCTCCACCACCCCCGCCACCACCACCACCACCGCCGTATCCTCCGTGCCCACCGTCTCCTCCATGACCTCCATCACTATGTCCATAAATGGCTGGATGCGAAGCATGTCCAACACGCTTGACTACGGCGTTGAATCCATTGTGCTTGTCCGAAGTGTACTCCACGATTCTGGTTGTGCCGTCAGCTTCATGAAGGGTGTATCCACCTAAATTTATGAAATGGTAGTTAAATTGGGACGATAGAGTTGTCGATCTTACCTTTGACCTTGTCGCCATCTCTGTGTTCCCATTGGCTCTTGTGGTCGCCAGTGTGGGCATCTTTTACTCCATAGTCGAATTCGTATTTCGGGTGGCTGTAGTAATCCACGTGGTGGTCTTCTCCCCCTCCGTATCCTCCTCCACCTCCACCTCCACCTCCACCACCACCTCCTCCGTGGCCACCGCCAAATCCACCACCACCAAATCCACCTCCGTGTCCACCGCCACCGAAGCCTCCATAACCTCCAGGAAGGGCCGAAACGGCGGAGGCGACTGCCATGACGATTGCAAACTAAAACACCATCGCGAATAGAAGTTTTATCCTGAATGGTCGCTTGTATAATATCCTTTAATACAGTACCTTAAACATTTTGACTGTTGTCTTTTAGACCTACTGTGGTATCCAACTGGGACGGGATGATTGACACCGATCGACTGATACCGAAACCCAGATTCGGGCACCTTTTATATCGTCCAGTCGAATCTTTTTGCCTAGCCGCTCGCGCGCTCGCCGATTGTTATGAAACTTTTTGGTGATCTTGGGTGCTGCTGGGCTGCATTTATTTTCGCCAGCCAAGCGTTCAGTATGCCATACATGGAATTCTCCAGGTAATTAAAAGAAAATTTACTTGAATGGCGCGCACAAAGAAAGGAACGAAAAACGGGATATTACCGAATGGGGCCTTAAAATTATCAAATTTTTGTTATGAAGCAAGGGAATTTGTAAAAATTTCACTTTTTTAAATTCGGACCTGTAATTTTAAAATTCAAATTATTCCCCTCTACGATTGTCAGCATTATTATTTTTCATAACTTTTCTCATGGCATTTGTTGGATTATTTTACATTTCGAATATTAGAAAGAGTCAAATTAAACCAAGTTTTTCATATCCCGTACATTCGCAATGTTAATTTAAATATAAAACTTTTCAAAGCATGACAAATTCTTAATAAAGATAACTTGATAACATCTAACTGTAGCATATCAAATTTACTATGAATTTCCAATACATGAACTCATGTAATAAAACAATAAAAACATTAAACATCTAAAATCATTACGATGTTCAATTACGCCAGGTTAAGCTAAAATTAACGGCCAGTTTATGGCCGTACAATTTTTATAATACATGAAGAGTTAATCAATTCTTAGCTAATAAATCATTCCATAATAAAAGCAAAAACTTCATAATTTCTTAATTTAATAAAACGAACGCAAAAAATTCAGGGTTTTTATAGTAGATATTCCGTACCCTAGGTGGGAAGGTATAGAAAATTTATATGAATGCCATCGAATATCCTAAAAACAAATTGGATTATTTCGGTTCCTGGTGACCTTAAATTTTTGTAATTTAGGTTTAGTATGAGTTCAGGTTTGGTTTTTTATTAAAATAGGATTTAAACGATTTCCCATTTATGAACTTAGAAAGTTTTTCGACTTATTTTCCTCTGTTTTATTTTAAAATATAGGAATTGTACACTGACTGCATTTACCTATTCGAAATTTTGATATTGTTCTTATTGGGAATATTCGAGTACAATTTGGACTCTCTCAAACGGAGTTTTCGAATAAAGTTGCTAATTAATTGAATTTGAATAGTAGTTTTGTGTTGCATTCTCGATTTCAATTGTAGATTTTGAACAAGTGACTCTGAAATGTCTTAAGGGACTACTACCGGTTATAATTTTGAAAAATTCAAATTTTTTTTTTTTACATTTTTCACCTCAATATACCTTCAGAAATAACGTCTCAAAATTTTATTTGGATATTCCCAAAAATATAAAAGTTACAGCAGTTTAAGCGTGCCCGCCTATTATATATTTATAAGTAAAAATAAAACTTTAAACGTGATTTTCTCAAAATGACCTTTTATCAAATGGCGGACACACTAACTCCGAATTGGCCCAACCGATTGGGCTCAAATTTGGAGTGCTTCTTTATTTGAGTATTCTACACAGGAAAAAACCACAATATTAGTCAAAATTCAATCCAAAAAAATGTAGCAAGTGAAAACAAGTGAAAAAATAAGCGATTTTTTGAAAAAAATTTTCAAACGTCTGCCATTTTGTTTTTTTAATCATTTTTTGACATATTCTGGTTTTTTCCTACGCGAGGGACATTCCTTAATAAAATGCCGTTTGGTTTATTTGTTTCAGACTCTTCGTTTCTGAGATGAGTTGTCCGCCATGGGACGAGTCATTTTTTGAGCTACCAACTTCGGCGCCCTCTATAAACAAGGAAAAAAAATGATAAAAATAAAAAAAAAATTTTGTTGTAATATTTGAAATAATTATTATCACCATGCAAAATTTGAAATTGATATATAATAAAGGAGCTGAGAAAAAAATTATTGAAAATTATGCTGTTTTTTTGCAATCTAACCGGTAGTAGTCCCTTAAGATTAAAAAATGGATTTATATTTGATTTTTCGCAATTACATCAAAAATTAGGATTTAGAAAACGGATCTTCAAATATCCAAAATCAAAGTAAAAAAAACAAATCTTTCAAATTTTAATTGCTGCTTGAAGTAATTCGAAGAAATTCTTGTCCTTACGTACCATATGTAAAGTACCCAATGTTACAATAACAAACTTGTAGAAAATTCAATTTCCTCCGAAAAGCTCTTGAACACCAAATCGCTAACATCAGTATTTCTTGAGATATTGGGTTTTGAAGTTGAAGTAGTGTTTCTAATATTTAGCTCAATAATCCATGACAATTCCACACTACCTCAACTTCAAAGCCCAATATCTCAAGAAATATCGACGTTACCGATTTGGTGTTCAAGAACTTTTTGGAGGAAATTGTATTTGCTACAAGTTTGTAATATTCACTTTTTCTGTACCTCTTGTTATTTACGAGATAGGGGTAAAAAGCGAGAATTTCATGGACAAATAGGGGTTAGTGACCCGTACTACTTCGCTGGTGGGAGTTAGGGTTACACCGCAATGGACACTTTTGTAGAGCATTCAATTCTGAAGAAACCCTACCATTGCCGAAGATTGTGCCATAAAATGCCTCTGAGTTGTAGAGATTTGAAGAAAAATAATCAAAATTCACGTGTATTTTATATGGGAAAACTTTATGCGTCTTGGTCTAGTACTTATATTATATATATATAGTATATATATTATTTTTAAGGGCTCCAATTTTCAGGGAATGTTTGTTTAGGTATTAGCCACAAAATTTCGAGGTGGGACTGAAAAAAAAAAAATAGTCGCGAAAAAAAAGCACCATAGTACATTACGAAAATAAAATTAAAAAAAAGTCAATTTTCTGAAAATCCTGACTGTATATAACTTAAAGAATTTAAATTACAGAATTAAAATATCCATAAATGATGTATTACATTTTTAACTTGTTTTTTACTAGGTATGTCTGGAGAGTAAATATATATTCCGGAATTAAGTCTTGTGTGAATTCTGCGTCCTGAATTTTTTAGTATCGATCTGCGACAACTTGGCAACTGTGGCAAATAATGATAAAAATTACAAAAAAGAAATCCTAACCACTAAAATCTAGGGATAATTCAATACATTACTCATATTTTTAATATTCGCAGTCAAAAATCAAATAAATGATAAAATTCTCTTCCTGTGAGCCTCGGAATATATCCGCATCTTTTGCAATACAATTTAATTTCGATAAGAAAAAATATAATTTTCATCCACACAACTTTATATATCCAGCATAACTGTTTTACTGTGTAACAGGTAAGTAATTAAATGCAAACGAAAGTAATTGCAGGTTGTAGTCTATTACAGCAATGCTGTAATTCAAAGCATACAGTGAGCTATTTCAGTTAACAAATTGGTCCACTTACTCTAATTTTCCGCATAATTCGCGGTGAGGCATCGGCGGGAAGGAAGATAAAATTGTAAATTTGCTCCACTTCAAGGTCAGGTGAGTCGCTGTTTATGTTTTGGGGTCTTAGATCGGTGAGTAGAAAGTTAAAATCCATATAAAAGCCAATAATGACTCTTACATAATGTTCCGGCACATTTACGGTAGAGTAACGCAACGCGATGGAGTCTAACGTCTTTCGTGCAATTTGCTGCAGCTGATTCATTAGCCGAAATATTCTTAGTGCAAAAATTCCTAGTCTGGTGAACGTTTCAAAATTGAAGAACTTGAGAAAATTAAATCAATTAATTAAATATTGCTATTTATAAATAGTTACAATTGGATTTATAATAAATGCATTTTGCGTGAAAGGAGGTTAATACGTAATATGTTTTTGATCTACTTTAAATTAAATCTTATTGTGAAATCATAGATCGAGTAAAAATCGGTATAATGTAGAAAAGAATAAGGCAAGCCCCAAGAAGGGGTACCAAAGCAAGACAGAGTCCTTATTTTTTTCGAACACTTGTACTTAACACTTTTCTCAGTTTATGCAATGTCTGTTATGTAGCATTTAATTTTAAATTATATAAACCGAAAGAAGAACATTATTGAATTTAAGAAATCCGCCTGTTAATTTAACAACTTGCCTTTTTGATTTTCAGCCAAAAAGCAAATTGTTGAATTAACAATTTAATGGTTTTGTTGATTTTAAAATTAAATTGTAAATCCAGTGTCAATGAGTCGTATGAATAAAAATCTGCGTAAATGCTAAATAATGCTAAAACTTGAATATTAGTGAGTATTATTAAGGAAATGCTCTGAAAATAATTATTTTATATATTATTGAGTATCTACTAACTAACGATCATGTTTGATCGAACATTCTAATTGATGCTAGCTAATATCTTCTAGTATAAACTAGACATTTTAGGCCGGGAGATAGCGACAGATTTGAGTCACGATTTTCTGACTTATGCCTCGAAGAGTACTGAAAGGTATACCAGAGCTAAGCAAAATAAGGGTAATTTTTGACCGGTAACCTTGTGGCTTTCCCTGTAAAAATTAGATTTTCATTTAAAAATAAATCATCTATTCTTTTACACCTTTACATCATCATTTCAACCCTTACGACCGTTGCAGCCCTTATGCCTAAAATTTGTTGATGATAAAGTTGGTGCTTCCCTATCGTTTTATGAGCATGGCAGAAGCGAGAAAATTGTCGCAGTACACATGATTTTTTTTCTCATATGAAAATCTAATTTTTACAGTGAAAGCCACAAGGTTACCGGTCAAAAGTTACCTTTATTTTGCTTAACTCTGGTATACCTTCCAGTACTCTTCGAGGCATAAGTAAGAAAATCGTGGCCAAAAATCTGCTGCTATCTCCCGGCCTATTTCTCGAGTATTACCAAGTTGATCAAATCATTTTTTTTTTTTTTTCGGTAAGTAACTACTATAATTGGTAGAAAATATGAGCAGAAATCGATTATTACTATATTATTATTATTATTATTATTATTATTATTATTATTATTATTATTATTATATCGATTATCGGCAATTGTATAGGTATATATATCATTGAAATTTTTTAACTTAAAGTATCATGCTAGTGTGTCGTTGAACAGATTCGATAAGAGTAATGTGGAGTGGATGATCACAAATTTTGTATGTGACACTACCAAAAAAAAAGGTAAAACCCTAACAAACAAGGAGAGGAAAGTAACTATTTTAAGAGCACTAGGAGATCCTTACTTTAAAATAAGTGTTTGTACAGTTAAAAGTTGCCATCAGTCCACTATATCAAAAGCATATTTTAGTCAAATTGGAATTAATACGAAATAAATTCCAGTTAATATCAAATACTTGCTGATCTATCCTATCTGAACCTCGCTAATACTGAATAATTCTCTCTAATGCTAGATGACACTAACTATAACTCATTGTTGATACCTGATACTAACTTATATTCGCTAATCTTTCGGACGTAGGTGGAACATGTCAAGTATTATCTATGTAGGTTTAGAATTTATTTAGAATTTACCCATTTTTTATTCATTCGCAATATTAATAAAATTAAATGAATAATAATAAAATTAGATAAATGTATTGAGTTTGATATCAAGTGAAAGTTTTTAATGTGCAGATTCCAAAAATATATAATTTATATGGTATATACAAAAATTTATCATTCTTCCGTGACAGTTAAATTGAATTTTGAAATTTTCCCCAATTTATAAAAAAGGAGTTAAATAAAAACAAAATTAAAAACTAAAACAAGATTATAAATATCTTTTAAAAAAGTTTTGAACAAGACTGCAAATGAAAATTCTCTTTTTCATATAAAGGCAGTGAAGTATTTTTCAAAACTTTTTCAAAAGGCATTTAGAGTCATGGTCGGATTTTAGTTTTTAAATTTATTTTTATAATTTCCGTTCAACCGCAGATGATATGGAAAATGCCTAAAATTTCTTAAATTAAAAGGTAACATGTCTAAAACTTTAATTGGTGGGTTGCGATATATAATTTTAAAATCAATAAACATAATATGCTTGACTGCCCAAAAGAAATCCATATCTCAAGAACACCAAAAATTTCACAACAATTGGCCTGTGGACGGGCTGCTGAAAGAAATTCGATTTGAACGGTATAAAAGCGAACGGCCTATCGAATAGCAGCATCAGTTGATCGCTGTTTTTCATCCAATTGTCCCGAAGACCCGAAGTTCTCTCTAGTTGAAATGTTTAAGGTACGTGCAATGGATCAGACATAATATTGAGGATTATCTAACTAACATGGTGGAATTGCAGTTGGCCATCGTGATTACCCTCGCTTCGTTAGCCGCGGCCTCGCACCATTACGGCGGCAGTGGTGGATATGGAGGTGGATACGGGGGTGGATACGGAGGTGGCTACGGGGGTGGTTATGGTGGTGGAGTTGGTGGCGGCTATGGTGGACACCACGTTGACTACTACTCCTATCCCAAGTACAACTTCGACTATGGTGTAACAGACCACCATACCGGGGACAACAAGAGTCAGTGGGAGCACAGAGACGGGGACCTCGTGAAAGGTAGTTAATCTTACATGATCGCAACAAATTGGTGTATATCTCGAACTTATTTCAGGTGGCTACACCCTCCAGGAAGCCGATGGCACCAAGAGAATCGTCGAATATACTTCCGACAAGCACAATGGCTTCAATGCCGTCGTCAAACGCGTCGGACACGCCCAACATCCAGCCATTTATGGACATGGTGGTCATGGTGGATATGGTTATGGTGGAATCGGAGGTGGAATCGGGGGTGGAATCGGCGGCGGAATCGGCGGTGGACATGGCTATGCTGGCCACAGTGGCAGCAGCTATGCTAACCTCAACCAAATCAGTCATCATCATTAAGAAAACCAAGGATTACTTTTGACCTCAGCCAGGACGAAGACAACGATTTTAAATAGTATAATTAATTTTCCCACCACTGGAGTTCTTTATGGAGGACGCCATGTGTAATTATTGTGTTAGCTACTTGCTACACATTTGTGATTTTTGTAAATTTATTATTTATAAATAGAATGCAGTGAAAAACTAATGCACAATTCTTTTCATTTATTACTTTTTTATTTAACTTACTTAACCACTTATTGAGTAAGGTTTTTTTTTTTATCGGACAAAGGCGAAGAATGAAGTAGAGTGTTGTGATTTTAGCGGCCTGTGAATGATTGTCTGTTGAATTTATAAAAAAGAAAAGTTAATTTTTAACTATCTAAAAAAAAAATCTGAAGGTTTTCAACAGATTTTCCTTTTTTTGTCTACAGCTATCGGCTTGAATTATGTTTCAAGTATCCTTACGACGAATGTATATAAAAATTGTGTCGGTCGCTTGTCTTTCTCGAAATATTTACTGCATATTCCCACGAAGTTCTTGCGAAAATTATGGCAAATATTTAAATTACAGATGTTAACACCATTCTTCTATGACTAGTATGAAAAATAAGAAAATTTTAAATTTCTTCGATCTGCTAAATTCGCAATAAGAATATGTCATTTTTTGATACTTTAGGACAGAAATAAAATGCCAGCTCTTTCAGCCAGCTTTAAACCAATTTGTAGCTTTACGCTGGCGGAAAAGTTCTGTGAAACAAAACAATAGTTTACACAGAAACTTGAAATTTGTCACAATATGGGGTTTAATTGTTAAGGGTTGATAGTCAAAAGAGGTCGTGTCTCCTTCTATTATTAGAAATATACAAACTATATATACAAATTATTTTTCTGTGCAAAACTAAGAATAGAATTTGTAAATTCTGACTCAGCTGTAAGAAATGACAGAAGCCAGCTTAAAATCTCAAGCTGCAATTTCGTTTTGCCATATTGAGTTTCATTGGTTTAAAGCTCAAGCCAACTTAAAAGCTAGTGTTCTGTTTCTGCCTTTAAAGTTAAATATCTCGGGAAGTACAAGTGACCGACAAAAAATATGTAGGTCACTTTTGACGACAGTCGACAAATGAATGTTTTTACAACGTTTCATCAAAACTCACAACTTTCATATCAGTACGGCAATGGTGAAGTACCAACACCATTATTTGATAATTATAACCAATTTTTTTAAAGTACCAATCCTGGTAATGGAACTGGTAGTTTGTTCTTGCTTGCATTACTTGTAGTTGTACTGAGTATGGTAATACATTCCAAGTATAATGCATTTTTTTGCAGATGTGATATGAAAATTGGGAACAAATTGAGTTTGAGACCTCGTCACTGATTTTGATGAAAGCTGGCTGAAAAAGCTGGAATTGTGTTTCGGCGGTAAAGTATTCAAAAAATTATATATTCTCATTGCGAATTTTTGCATACTCTTAAAATATTTTATTAATTTAAAAAAATTTCCACTTCTGCATTCTAAAAAATTCACAAAAATCCTTGAAGTTAACAATTTTAGAGGAAAATCCACGGTGACAAGCATGCATTTCTCTTGTCAAACGGCAGATCACAAAAATTAAAAATGTACTTCTTTTTAGAACTATTCATAGAAGAATGATGAAAACATCTTTAATTTAAATATTTGCCAAAATTGTCGCAAGAACTTCGTGGGAATATGCAGAAAATATTTCAAGAAGTTAAGCGACCGACAAAATTTGTTTAAACATTCGTCGTAAAGAGATTTCAAACACAATTCAACCGGAAAGTTGTAGCCAAAAAAATTAAAATCTGTTGATAACCTTTGGATTTGTATTTTAATAGTTAAAAATTAACTTTTCTTTTTTTTATAAATTTAAAAGACAATCTTTCGCACATAGGCCGCTAAAATCACAACACTCTACTTCATTTTTCGCCTTTGTCCGATAAAAAAAAACCTTACTCAATAAGTGGTTAAGTAAGTTAAATAAAAAAGTAATAAATGAAAAGAATTGTGCATTAGTTTTTCACTGCATTCTATTTATAAATAATAAATTTACAAAAATCACAAATGTGTAGCAAGTAGCTAACACAATAATTACACATGGCGTCCTCCATAAAGAACTCCAGTGGTGGGAAAATTAATTATACTATTTAAAATCGTTGTCTTCGTCCTGGCTGAGGTCAAAAGTAATCCTTGGTTTTCTTAATGATGATGACTGATTTGGTTGAGGTTAGCATAGCTGCTGCCACTGTGGCCAGCATAGCCATGTCCACCGCCGATTCCGCCGCCGATTCCACCCCCGATTCCACCTCCGATTCCACCATAACCATATCCACCATGACCACCATGTCCATAAATGGCTGGATGTTGGGCGTGTCCGACGCGTTTGACGACGGCATTGAAGCCATTGTGCTTGTCGGAAGTATATTCGACGATTCTCTTGGTGCCATCGGCTTCCTGGAGGGTGTAGCCACCTGAAATAAGTTCGAGATATATACCAATTTGTTGCGATCATGTAATATTAACTACCTTTCACGAGGTCCCCGTCTCTGTGCTCCCATTGACTCTTGTTGTCCCCGGTATGGTGGTCTGTTACACCATAGTCGAAGTTGTACTTGGGATAGGAGTAGTAGTCAACGTGGTGTCCACCATAGCCGCCACCAACTCCACCACCATAACCACCCCCGTAGCCACCCCCGTATCCACCGCCATATCCACCTCCATATCCACCTCCAATTCCACCACCGTAGCCTCCATGTCCAATGTCGTGTTTGGTTAAGACTTGGTAGCTGCTGCCGCCGTAATGGTGCGAGGCCGCGGCTAACGAAGCGAGGGTAATCACGATAGCCAACTGCAATTCCGCCATATTAGTTAGATAATCCTCAATATTATGTCTGATCCATTGCACATACCTTAAACATTTCAACTAGAGAGAACTTCGGGTCTTCGGGACAATTGGATGAAAAACAGCGATCAACTGATGCTGCTATTCGATAGGCCGTTCGCTTTTATACCGTCCAAATCGAATTTCTTCCAGCAGCCCGTCCACAGGCCAATTGTTGTGAAATTTTAGGTGTTCTTGAGATATGGATTTCTTTTGGGCAGTCGAGCATATTACGGGCTGGGCTTGTTTATACCTACATAAAATTATTTTCCATTTCTTCCGAGGGAAGGAGTCCACCACACAAGTGGCGATAGGCCTCGTGTTAGCACACGCCAATTCTCAGTTATTCACATATTGCAGCATTATTAGCATTCATATTGTAATGGGCGGCAGTATACGGAGAAAAGCCACCTTTTTACCTACCTCAAGACTTCTTATTACTACGATTGTATAGCTAATCGAAACTAGTGCAATTCGGTGGCGCTTTTCTAATAACACCCATTTTACTACGGACAGCTATTACTTTGTGATCTTGAGGCGAATACATAAGACCCGAACGAACGCTGTCTTAGGGAACAACAATTTTACTTTGCGTGATTGAACGCGAATTGTGAGTATGGGCTACAACACATGAAATTCATACTAAGGAATTTTTCTTATTTAAATTGCCTGTCCGTACGAGTCGCAAATTAAGCGGAAAAGTTCGTTACATAATCCACAGCTTTTAAAAATGAGGTGCGAAATTTGCTGCAATATGGAAAATGCTCTATTGCACTTACTCTCTTTCTTCAACTAACTGCCTGCGGCTAGTGAAAAGCATAGTTAAAGTCTTTCTTGAATTTCGAAACAAAATGTTTACAAGTACATAATTAAATACATAATTTGAAAGTCTTTTTTGGGTTGGAATTTTGCATAGGAACAGTAACGGCTTACTACACATTGTGACAAGCGCATGCAATAAGTGACAAATATAACATTCATATTTATCAAAATGTTTTTTAATTATTTTAATTGTCATAAATAATAATTAAATTCGGGTTTCGAATCTGTGTATTTAAAATTTAACTTGTCGGATCGTTGCACTTCCGCTAAAAACCCTTCCTGGAAGTATTGAATTCATAGGCTGGGTTGGCTTAGCGATCGACTACAAACGCAGAGGTTCGAGGTTTAAGTCTGGGTTGAAGATCACTTTTTTTCATATCATTCAGCGTGGCCCTGAAGCATTTTTTATAATTGGGCCAGTTAGCCGATCGGTTGGCCAAAATTGTAACAATACATTCTACTTTATACTTACTTGCGCAAACGCTTAAGAACATATTTACTTATTTCTAATAAAACTTATAAAATTTGATTTATCAATAAGTTTCAAATTTAATAAAGCATCCTCATCGATGATTTAGTGGAAGACCATAACATTCTTGTCCACGAAGGAGACTCATGTTATTCTGAAAACTTTATATATTAAAAAAATACTATCATAAGGTTCGTTCCCAATTCTAAAGCTCCCTTTTTTTATTAATGCATGTATGAATTTTTTCGAATGACATTACATTTGGACTAAGCAAAATTTTACAGAAGTATAAATCCGATTTAAATAAAATTTTTGGATATTTTTTTCATTTTAGAGGTCTCATCCCTGATTGAGTTGCCTTTGAAAGGGAATTTTTCTGAGACATTCCATATATGAAGGATGACAAATGGAAAGTTGCCTAAAGTATACCTATATCTTTTTCCCTCTAATATGTCGTCGAATGTTGGGCCCCCGTAGTTATAACCTAGAATGTTGTCGGTTTTTGTTTTATTTGATTTCATCGTATGACCGCATTTTTTATTAATAATGTTATAAAGCATTTATGTAAATAGTTATCCTCTAGTCGAATTTTATCGAATTTTTAAAAACCTCAATAAGTATCTTCCAAAAATGTCTGACTCAACTGGAATTAATTTCAAATAAAAATTACAACTTTACTGAATTTATATGTACTTTCAATTTTTTTTTTACCCTGCACTCATTTTAAAATTGTGAATGATTAGTTTAGGCAACTTTCCATTTATGACTCTGTATGTATATTAGGGTGCTTTTTTTTTCGCGACTATTTTTTTTTTTTCAGGCCCACTTCGAAATTTTGTGGGAAATACCTAAACAAAAATTCCCTGAAAATTGGAACCCTTAATATTAATATTAAGTGCTCGACCAAGGCGTATAAAGATTTCCCGTATAAAATACACGTAAACTTTGATATTTTTTCTTCAAAACTCTACAGCTCAGAGGCATTTTATGGTATAATCTTGGTCAATGATAGGGTTTTTTTCAGAATTGAATGCTCTACAAAAGTGTCCATTGCGGCGTAATTCTAGCTCCCACCAGCGAGGTAGTACGGGTACCCAATTTGTCCATGAAATTCTCACTTTTTGCCCCTATCTCCTAAATAACGCTACAGAAAAAATGTAACTGACAAACTTGTAGGAAATTCAATTTCCTATAAAAAAGTTCTAAACACCAAATCGGTAACATTCATATTTCTTGAGATATTGGGCTTTGAAGTTGAGGTAGTGTTTCTACAATTTAGCTCAATAATCCATGAAAATTCCACACAACATCAACTTCAAAGCCCAATATCTCAAGAAATATCGATGTTAGCGATTTGGTGTTTCAGAACCTTTTTGTAAGAAATTAAATTTCCTACAAGTTTGTCGTTTACATTTTTTCTGTAGCTCTTTTTATTTATGAGATAGGGGCAAAAAAACGGGAATTTCATGAACAAATTGGGTTTAGTGACCCGTACTACCACGCTGGTGGGAGTTAGGGTTACACCGCAATGGACAGTTTTGTAGAGCATTCAATTCTGAAGAAACCCTATCATTGACCAAGATTATACCATAAAATGCCTCTGAGCTGTAGAGTTTTGAAGAAAAAATATCAAAGTTTAGGTGTATTTTATACGGGAAATCTTTATACGCCTTGGTCGAGCACTTAATATTAATATTAAGGGTTCCAATTTTCAGGGAATTTTTGTTTAGGTATTTCCCACAAAATTTCGAAGTGGGACTGAAAAAAAAAATAGTCACGAAAAAAAAAAACCGTAATGTATATGTATTAGGGTGGTCCTTATTCATAAGAAAAAAATTATTTTTCTTTAATTTTGCGGGGCACCACGTAATTTGATTATATACCATAAGAAAGTATTTCAGTATTTTTTTTGAATTTTTCAAATTACATTTAGAGGTCGCTACCAAGGTTTGAATTTTAAATAAAAATTCAAAATCTGTATTTGTTAGATTCTTTTATTTTTATAGCCAGGACATAATTGCCATTATGTGGTGACGACAAGCAAGCCAAAGCATATCTTTATCAATTTTTTGCTCCAAATGAACACATACTCCACTTCTTAAGCCGGTATTTACAGCAGTAGTGTCAAAACACAAACATTTTACCTTATCGCTCTCGTTAATGACTTATTAGAACTGAAGTGCGGGGCGGGCTAAATCTCGACGAGTCGGTACAGAAGAGGGGTTAAGGGGAGGAGGGTATAAGAAGCGATTGTCTATGTGAGTTTCACTTGCACGTAAAATGTAATATAAACACCATCATTTAAGATTTCCTTCAACGCTTTTTGTAAAAATTTTGACAGCTGGTAGCGACCTCTAAATCTTAACACAGAAAAAAAAAAAAAAAAAACCTATTTCATATTTAGAGGTATATAATCAAATGAGAAAGTGCCCCGGGGATAATTCAAAAGTCGAAAAATAAGGACCACCCTAATATGTATGTATGTGTCGGGAACTACCCCTCGTCCTATAAGTCATAGATTTAATATTAAAATATTCAATTTTTTGCACTCATGCAAAAAAATATATCCATAAAAATCTATTACAGATGGATATGTGTTGTTCATCACCTAACCCCTTTATATGGAAACCAATATTTGGGAACTATAATTCGCCAACATATACTAAACAATACGATCAGCTCTTATTGATTAATTAATAATAATTGAAGGGGTGATTTCCGACACACATTCCATACATATATATCTGTTCATGAAATTTCTAAGAAGTGTCAGTAATAACATATTTCAAGGCCAACTCAAACGGGGATGAAACCTCTAAAACAAAAAATTATAAATTTCGAATGCAGGGTATCTTAGCTTTGTCGATTATGCTTCATATAACAAGATTCCTAGTGTCATTTACTTAAAATTAGACATTTTTAGATTTAACTATTCGAAATAACTTTATGTTGAACATTCCACAGGTACACAATTCAAAATTATAATTTAAGGTCATTGTTTTCAAAACCCATTATATGTTTAAAATATATGGTTTATGCTATCATTTAAAATAGATAGTTTATACCGCCAGATCTGCTGTATAGTCACTTTCGGTCTAATTATCTAGAAAAACTAAGATATCTTACAAAACAAATAAATGTATTACAAATTAAGGGGAATTTGCACGCAATACAAAATAAATCACTTTCCAGTGCACCTGCCATCATCCAAAGTCTTTTTTGTCTACCACGTAATTACTCAAAAATTATTGTTAGACCAATATTGCTAATAACAAGCTGAGCGTAATGAGTTATAGGTGGAGCCAAGGCAACATAATTCACTAAAGCTTCACCCTAAGTACGGTGAGTGACAAAAAGTCTCTTACAGCACCCAGAAACAGATCAGTCATGCTCGATTATTGCGAAAATTGAAATTGAAAAATTCCAAATTTTCCTTGCCCCTGAAAATCCCAAACGTGAAGTGCACGAATATTTTCAATGTACACATGTAACTAGAAATGAGCAAGAAAATGTTTCATGGCTTTTTCTTCCATAAACAATTGTTTGATTTGTAAGTGCACGACTTAATAATTGGACCCTTTATTACACTTTTTGTCTGCATTTACCAGTTGTGACTAGAGCAGGATTGATATAAAAACATAATGTTACAGGCACGACTTTCAAAACTTGAAGACAAGGCGATTGAGTTAACTTGTGTAATATCAACGTGTATAACCAATTGGGTCAGACTGGTAAATCACTCAGGATTTATAATTATGTATCATGTTTGTTTTAATAATTTTACGGAGCAGATATCTACTTTATAACTGCATGTATACAAGTGATATATTGGAAAACTGTGCTTTTATCAAAAATACTTTAAATAACTCAAAATACACTTGAATACGAATATTACGCATATTTACCTACAAAATTAATATTATTACAATTTTTCATTCATCAATACGTAAGAAACAAGTTTCTAATTGTTTTGTTATAAGTCAATTTACGTTTTATATGGCCATTGGAAATCGTTTCAAATATACATAATTCAATTGATATGCTTCACTGTGCAGAAACAATAATATCTTAAATATTTTTCGCCCTTTTTTTTTATTAATCTTTTAAATTCTATATTACTTTCGTATGCTGCTTTATATGTATGATGGTAATGGGAAGAAGAATGAGAGCATATTGTATTCACTTAGTCTTTATGTTATACTAAATTATGCTAAATAAGAATGTAAAAATTATATAAATTCTAAAATATTGTGCGTATGTTCATACCCATAAACATGTTGTTATAGTTTACATTAATTATACGCGAATATAGGTAATCATGTCCATGCACAACTCGGTTGAAATCTCTCCAAAAGCAAATAATTTAGCACATTAACAGAAGCAAGGCCACAAACAGCATTATGCACGATGTAAGTAAGATACATTGGTACAAGCGGAAGTGTATCTTACTCGCGTTATAATCAAGCACACCTCTACCTGCCGTTTCGGACAATTTCCTTGCACATAGAGGTGTGTTAAGTAACAAGAAACCGCAACGACCTTCACGCAATAGTTTAATGACCGATTTCGCTGTTGTCTTTTACAAGTAAAAAGAGCTGTGAATTATTAATTGCACAAGACTACATACTCATGTAACATGAAGGCGCGAAAAAGTTAAATATCGTTAATAAGACTAAATCAAAAATAGTCGCTGAGGGAAAGAAAAACACTACACAACTATGACGAAAATTTAATCGTGTAAATGGGAAATTTCATAAATTTACTCAGGGTATCATTATTACGCGCAGAGTAGGAGTTTATTAATCAAGTTAATGGTCCATACTAAAAATTGCAAAAATATTGGACAAAATTGCGATTGGTTGCGCTTTTACAGAGCTCTTGTTGGTTTTATTAATTATTGTCGATTTCTTCAGTCGAAGAGTGATGCCGACCTTGTGTTTAAATGAAAAGTAAGGCAACATTTTTCTTGATCCAAGAACATTTATCTTATGAATACACCAAATTTTGCTTTTAAAAATTGAAAGGTGCCAAATGAATTATGAAATGATTTAGTTCATAGGCTAAGGAATTATAACTTTATTATAAGAATAATTGGTTTTATATGAAACATATTCATACTCTTTTTCACTAAAATTTTCTGGACTACGTAAAACAACAAATAGTGACTATTTACTAACAAGCTAAAAATTAACTAACAAGGAAACGTTCTCAGGTGTGTCTCACCGATTTTAATGAAATTGAAATATGTAATAGAGTATTGAAAAATAAGAGAAACGTATTTTTTTTATCTGTGGATACGCACATTTATGGGGTGAAAACCACCCCTAAAATTTACCCCCAAAAACAGTTTTTCCTAAATATTTCAAGTTCTAATGAATTTTTTCGAATGAAACAAAATGGAAATGATGTCTCGTAAATATACTCACCTTTTGTAAATAATCCGGTTACCGGAGGTGGCAACCCTTATTTTTAATTGCAGAAAAAAGATTTAGTTTTTATATTTTTGCGTCACAAAAATAACAGTTGTAGTTAAAAATCATTGAAAAATATTTTTTTACATACGAGTTTGAAAAATAAAGTTGACCTGTTTTTGCGTTTTCGAAAAAAAAGCTCCTCAAGGGTTAAACAATCCATAACACTAATACGTAAATTATGTATATTCTTTCAGACATCAGTTTTTTTCGTGAGAACCAGTATTAAGGAGTTTTTGGAGTCGCTGATTACGAACCTGATGTTAAATTTAAAAAATTCAAAATAACGGATCCAACATGGCGGACAAACTTTTGAAAAAATTGTCTTTTTAACCTATTTCTGTTGCACGTTAAAGTGAGTTTTTTTTTTCATACACATTTTTGGTTTCAAGCTGAAAACTTTTGTAATTTTGTATCTTTTTCGCTTTTCTTGGTTCACAAAAAAAAAAAGTTCAATACTGAAAAGAATAAGCTGTGGTTTGGTTCAATAAGTCACATAGTTTTTTTTTTTCTATCACACCCGCCAATTTCACAAAGCCGCTCCAGGAATCGGCAGATAATTTAATAAATTTATAAGAAAAAAATTCTTGTTATATTCTTCAAATGTATCTTTAAATACGTATATATCTAAAAGTTTACAAAGCTCAGTTAATTCTTTCTCGTTCAAAAAAAATCGCGAAAAAAATGGCGTAATGCTTCTTATATCCTATTGCTACCAGTTGTTATATATGGCTGTGAGGTTTATGCCAAGCTAAATGGTCGCAATATAATCAAAATAAACATTGCTTGCAATTACTGTACTAGATATAATATATCTATGGTCTCAGTAGACGCGAGCATATTTCTAGTTTTTCTAAAAACATAATCAACTGCTGTTTGGACAACTATATAAAATACAGAACAAGTTAATCAATTTTCAGTGCCCAAACTACCTCAGAGAAAATATGAAATTCTTCCCATCATCTAGCACTAGATAACTGTCTTTCTTCATATACATACATCATTTCAGTACCTCTCCCTTCTTTATCCATGGCGTCTCTATCTGGAATAACTTACCGTATAATATTAGATCACTTCGCTCCCCTTGATGGTTTCAAAAGAATGTGCCTCGAGTTTTTTCCTTGCAATAAGTTAATTAGCATACCACGATCACTCTACACATACATTAGATTAATGATCACCTGTCTACCTAATTTTTATATATTTTGAGTATAAAGTTCTGGAACTTTCCTATGAAGACAAAATGTTTTATCTCCAGTGAAGATACATACTAATTATATACCAAGAAATAAATAATTATATAGCTAGAAATTAAATCGTAGGGAAAAACTATGTAAAATCCATAAAATAACAAATAATAAATCGATAAGAGCAAATATTATGGGAAATTCTTTTATAGTTTTTAAATTTAGATATTGTGAAGAACAATAACAACTGGAATTTATAAGGTGACTTACAAAAATTATTCATTTTTTTTATGGTGTTGTTATCGTAAAAAAGCCTTTGAAAGCTTTTAATGACAATATTTCTTCTAGAAGTTTCCTTGGTAGTATACTATATTTTTATTTGTACATATGCGCAATTTCTTGATTTTTGTTACATCTTACAACATCTTCCAAAAAATCGTTCGTATCTTCACGATTATAATTTTTATTTGCATTTAAATGTACCACACCTTCTGTTAGAATGAAACCAAATAGCCAAAATGTTTAAAAACTAGATATATGACATGAATGTTCATTGTGAAGAGATATTATTGCTAGGGAATGTACCACTAAAAGCATTTTTAATTAATTCCATTCCAATTCTACCTTTCCTAGGAATCGTTCACAATTGCTGACTCAGTAGGCAGATATTAACCACATTCGATCATAATTTCCTGCCAGTGACATAACCAAGAATTTCCCGCCACACTCTAATTTATGGCATATTCCGGCTTGCAATTGCATCAAGTAAATGTGATTGCCTATCATAAAAGGTGTTTCGCCTTAATGCCCGCCTAGTAAGCACTTTTCTGTGAATTTAATGCAAAGACGACAAAAACATCATCACAATTTCAAGCAATTAAACTGAATTCACTTTATGCAAAAAGTGTCTGCATCCGTATGTAAATCGCAGCACTCTGAGGGTTGTTATGGCTATATTTTAAAAACTATACACTACATGTATGAAAAATCACAATACTTTATTTTGTTCAATTGAAATTCTTATAAACTTGCCTTAACCTAGAAACAGAAAAAAATACAAACTATTTATTGACTGTTGAGAAGTAGGCTTTTGATTTTTCGGTGTCGGCTACCATAGTTTTGCCGCCGGGCTTCCAGTTGGCAGGGCAAACTTCGCCGTGTTTGTCCGTGTATTGGAAGGCTTGGACCAAACGCAAGGTTTCGTCAACACTCCGACCAACGGGCAGGTCATTGACTGTGATCTGCCTGAGATTTTGTTTCGGGTCAATGATGAAGAGGCCACGGAATGGTATTCCAGTTTCTTCATCCAGAACATCGTAGTCCCGAGCGATTTGCATAGATTTATCAGAGAGCAAAGGTATGTCCATTCCGCCTAAGCCTCCCTGCTTTCGGGGAGTATTGATCCACGCCAAGTGGCTGAAGTGGCTGTCGGTCGAGCAAGCGATCACCTCACATCCAATCTTTCGAAATTCATTAGCACTGTCCGAGAAAGCAATGATTTCTGTTGGACACACGAATGTACTAGAAATTAATGAAATTAATTAAATAAAATTAAGAATTCCTCTAAAATAAAAAAGTATTAGACTTACAAGTCCAAGGGATAGAAGAAAAGAACTACATATTTCCCTTTATAGTCTGACAATTTAATTTCCTTGAAGGCACCATTCACGACTGCCTGACCTTTGAACTGTGGTGCTGGTTTCTGTATTTTCGGCATTGTTCAACTATTGATTTCTATAAAAAATAAAGAGGAAAAAAATTAATTAAAATCACCTTTTATAAGTTCCAACCGCCAGATTATCTTACCTACTGCAAAAAACTTTCTAATTACGAAATTCAAACGACAACCGCAGATACAGAGCTCGACTTAAATCTCCGAAAGCTCGAAAAGAATGAAGTTCCGCATAGGCAACCACGAGTTCGCGGCAAGAGTACCCTACACCGTTTTTCCCCCCATTTAGCAGTTCAAGATCACTCACGATCATTACGAAAGAGTTCTGAATAAAAGCCGAGATTCTCATGACGACGTCGATCACACTCGATTAGACCATGTTACTCAGCACAAAGCCACAGACTTTCCCACATGCACAAACACACCACATATGTATAGTATAATTGCATAACAGTCGGATAGTGATCGTGTCGACAAATCAGGTTTTGAGTGACTAACATTTGCATGGATTGCCGGTCTATTTGTTTGTGTCTGTCGATGTATCCAGAACACATGGTGGTCCAGCAGAGCATCTTTTATATTGACCATGGGTTTTTCTCCGAGTGACCGAATGATGAATAATCAAAACCAGTTTTGCATCAAGAAAAAAATCTTCAATGTATATATATATATAAGATCGGCGGAGATGAGTTGAAAGACCTCGACATGGTAAATCTAGCAACGACTAGCGGCACAATGCACGAGATTGCAATCAATTTAGAAAGGTCATGATTATTTTAATCTTAAAAAATTACAGTTAATTCGCACATATCGCTTATCAGTTTGACGCATAACACGTGACATCGTTTATTATCCGCGGGAACGTTTTCTTGTTATCAAGGTGACGTGCTTCTTTGAAAGTCTGAGCCTGCATTATTTCCTTTTTAGTTAATCCAATTTTTGAAATTGATAAAAAGTCTGAGATATGAATGTTCCATGAATGGATTGTAAATGGAATGACTGTCGCTATTTTGATATCAAGTGATATTTTGGAATTACCTAACAAGCAGGAAAGGAATAATATTAATATTGAGGCGATAAGTAACTCATTTATTAATTTTTTATTTCCACAAAGTATTTATATATTTTTATAGCCTTTAGAGATAAAGTAGACTTAATTTATTACCAGATATATGTAAATAAGATGTAATTGCAAGTGGTTCATACCTGTTATTAAGGCATATTAATTTTTGATTTGTGATGAAAGGTATGTTTAAAATTCTCCATTCTCAATCGTATGTTTTAGTTCGAGCAGCAAATTACCTTTGAATATATATATCTCTAATAATTTAATATATCAGGCCATTATCAACAAATGAATTATATTTGTCGTGTCCAGTATCTTTATAACTTCAAGGTTAAACGCAAAAATTAAGATTTTTCTATTACAGAAATTTGAACCATATTTTAAAAAATATTTTTCTAATACATTACAATTTTATTACTTGTATGCGATTTATATATCAAATTGTTCTAAATTAGCATTGATCTGAATTTTTAAACCGCTGTTGGTACATTACATACCAGAATTTAATAACATAAGAGTTTTATAATTTTGCAGTATGCATTAAAACTTTAAAAATTGTCGAATAACCGTGGATTTATTAACTTATAAGTCATAGTATATCTCGAGAATTGTAACACTGATCTATTAAACCTTTTAAATTAATTTTCCTGTTCAATTTACGAAAAATTATGATATGATACACCAAAAAGGAATAATATGAATTAAATAAATTAATAAAATAAAAAAGGTAATTTCCACACTTGTAATTTATAAAAAAAAAAAAAATCATATCGATGAAGACATTTATTTAACATCAACCTTTGAAAAGTATTTGCTCCTCTCATTGTAAATTCCAATACATACTTTATATATAATATGACGTACCGAGTAAAAATACTATTGTATAATACCCTAGACAGACTATGAACGAAATTTAGAATTTGATATGTAAATATCTTCAACTAAATTAAAAGTTTAAAAGATCTTAACATCTTTCAATTTCTTATGGAAATCTAGAAGAATATTTCGTTAAACAAAGATTTTGATGATAATTTTTAAATTATTAGTACGCTCGAATTTCTAAATTTCGTTCATAGTTTGTCCTGCATATAGATTTTATAGAATCTATAAAACAAAATCTGCAGTATAAAATACTTCCGCAAAAAGTATTGATGGAAAACCGAAATGAATATTATTAATGATACAATCATATTTTTAATAATTTATAAAACAGGCTAGACACCTAACAAATGTCTTTTAATAAATGGAAAATAAAAGTGAATCCTAACAAATCAAAGATACTTACCAAACAACAATCTAACCATAAATGGCAGTGAAATGAAATGGAATGAGATCATTAAGCACTAGGAGTCACATTAACCTATAGAGGACCGGAAAACCGATATATCGGCTTTGGAGGGAAATCAATAATTTTTTGTCATAAACAAGATCCAGAGCGTTTTTGGGGTTGCTGATCATGAGTCTGAGGTCAGATTTGATAAATGTCTACTCTTCAAATGCCTCATTTTTTAGTACTCCCGAAACTCGGTAAAAACTTGACCATCGGGGTTTTCGGGGTTGCTGATGACAAATCTGGGGTCAGATTTGATAATTTCACACACCCCTACTTCTCTCTTACCTACTCTTCAAACAGCTCATTTTTTGGTACTCCCGGAGCTCGGTAAAAAAGTGACCCTAGAGGGAGCTAGAGTGGGGGGTAGGGATATGTAAATTAATTAAATCTGACCCCGGATTTGTAATCAGTGATCCCGAAAACCCCTAGAGTCACATTTTCACCGAATTTTAGCAATTTCATAAAATTTAATACTACAAAATTTTTCCTATCTCGTACCGGACCGGAAAGCCGATATATCGGCTCGCCATGTGATATGAACTTTGTATATAGTTGATACATGATACCAGATACAAATTTGGGCACTTTTCAAGGGTGATGTTAGCTCTCAAATCCCGGCCGTCTAAAGGTTAAGAGTCTTACCCTTACGTATTCTAGGGATATTATTTCAATGATAAACAAAATCAGTCTACTGATAAAAATGTAGCCTAAAACTACAATATTTAAAGTAATATTCTGGTTTTGTTTCATTGTGCTCTTACGCATATCAAAAAACTCCAAAGTCAACCAAAATAAAATACTTAAAATGATTTTAAATTTATATTGCCAATTGTCAAACTTAATGTTATAGCAGATATATTTTTTTTAAAAATATAACTATTCATATAATTCCTTGATTAGATAGCTTGCAATAAATCAGCCGCCCGACAATAGTAGAATAATAGTCAAATAAATAGGATTTGTTAGTTAGTAAGTTACGAAGTAGTTAGTAAAAAAAATTTGTTTTTTACTATTTTTTCCCCTAATTGTAATATTACTTAATTTACACTCTCTAGCTAATCACACGTAGATGAAATAATACAGATGAATGAATTACAAATTCTAGAACTGAATCTGTAGATCTTTTTTACCTTGTAAAAATGACAATCTTGAAATAACTAAATAAATTAAATTAAATTAAAAAAATAATTAATGATGCAAGAAGCGAAATGAAATAATATTCGTAGAATCATTTAAACTTTTTATTAGAACTGCAAAATAGAGAGATCTCCAAATATTTTGATATTGGTCACAGAACAAATTCAATGCCACAACACGGTAAAGTGAAATTCGGAAATAATTAATGTAGTGAAGCGAACTGTGAAAATGTTTCACGATTTTTTCCCATCTTACTGATCAGTGATATCTTCAAATTTGTTCTTAACGCAGTGATAGAAATCTCCGTCAGCACCATTCAAGCGAAAGAAAACGCACGCTCATTGTTAGCAGCTTTCAAGTTATTTCGTTTTTTTCTTTCATTATCTGCAGCATACCGGCTTTGGTTTTTTAGTAGATTCAAGAACAATTAGGTCATCTTCGATGTGTGCAGAACTGCAGTAAGCTATAATAACCTTGGCATCATATCTATAAAGTTTTTATGTGATTACAAAGAGCTCGTTGTTTAAATCACTTCAGAAGAAAAAACTTCATCTTCTTGCGTTTAGGTGCTTCACGTAAGAAAGTACCTACACTTCTTATATTGTTTAAATTCGTAAGTCACAAAACCAATGTTATGTGGATATATCCATTACGTTGGTTTTACCCAAATTATCAGCAAGACTTATTGTGCATTCAAAGTATCATTCAATTGTATATAGAATACATATGTAAAGGTTTTAATTTGATAGCCAGCTCCACAATTTGATAGCCATCTCAAACCTTTGCATCGGGAGCGGCAGGAAATATTCCAGCCAAAAAAAACCTTACGACAAAATCCCCATGACTAAATTCTCCATAACCAAATTTTGATTTATATTTGATTCATTGAATTTTACAGAACAAGAACTCTTGAGTTTATTATTTGGAATTTAATATTGAAATTGAAAAACATTATCTGTCGATAAACAACATCAAGACAAACGCCTACTCTCATCCTTATTATTGTTTAACAACATATAACAACAACAACAACAATTTTTAGTAATAAAATATGTTACAACTGAAGGTTATTAAAATTACAAATGAAATTTTGGGTTGGTTGGTTTGGATTTGCAACCTCTCTTGATGAATTTTTTATAAAGGTTTTACAATTATATAAAACACTTTCATTTGATGCATTTTCTATCCAACAAACTGATAACGTGTTTTGTTATTTTAAAACTTCAATATGAAATGAACTTGCGATTATGAACCTTACCAGAGATAAGCTAAATGCAGTCGCGCGTTACGAAAAGTTTCAAGTGCATTTGATATTGTGTGCCCGGATATACTATAGCTCTTACATGTTATATAATTGTTTTTTTAAATCGAAACTTTGCTCGCCATCACCACTATGATGGCGGACAAAAAAGAGAAAATACACTTCAATTGAATCTATTTCCCAAACGAGGGAATTTACTCAACGATTTTTTTTTGTATATTAATATTTTCGAGAAAAATGCTGTTAAATAAAAATCAAAGAAATTTAAATCTTACTTTGAATGTTCAACTGGTAAGGAGATGATTATTTAAGGACACAAAGTAGTACCATTTTCTACTGTAAAGCATTTAGTGTATTGGGTGTATGCCCTTTTTTATTCAAATAAAACACATTTGATTATTAAGAAAATTAAAGAAAAGTTAATTCATAGTATGCTCCATCGGCAGCTACAACCTTCGCCCATCTTTCAGGTAATTTACGTATTCCTTACATGAAGAAATCCTGGTCCTTTGAGCTGATCTAATTATCAATCCAAATTTTGATATACTTTCGTATGAAGTGAACCGTTCTCCCGTAAGATTTGACTGCATTGTTCGGAATAAGTGATAATCCAAAGAAGCTATCTTTGGCGAATATAGCGGGTGGAGTAACACTTCCCAGTTCTGCCCATCTAAATATCTTTTCACGACTTGTGCGGTATGCGGTTTGGCATTATCCTGATGAAGAATTAATTTACTGCGCCTATTCACCCATTCTGGTCGTTTTTCTTCTATGGCTCCCTTCAAACGTATTAGTTGTCGTCGGTAAACTACTCCGTTAATAGTTTGAGAGGGTTCGAGCAAATCATAATAAAGAACACCTCACTGATACCACCAAATGCAGAGCATAACCTTATCACAGTGAAAATTTCTCTTTGTCTGTGATGTGCCGGGTTCGCCCAAGCTTTTTTACGTTTAGGATTCTCATAATATATCCAATTTTCATCTCCTGTGATTATTCGATACAAAAATCCTTTTCTTTGCTGCCTTTGAAGTAGCATTTCACAAATTGTTTTTCGACGTTCGAAGTCTTTTTCTTTCAATTCATATGGAACTCAATTACTAACTTTTTTAACTATTCCCATTACTTTTAAATGCTTTGTAACAGTTGATCGTTCAACATTAAATGCTGCAGCCAATTCTGATTGAGTTTGGCAAGAATCCTCTGCCAATAATATTTCCAATTCATCATCTTCAAATTTGTTTGGTGGTTTTCCATGCTCTTTGTCCTCAATTCCAAAATCATAATTTGGAAATCGGCGAAACCATTTCTTACAAGTTGTATTAGATGGATCATGCTTACCGTAAATCTCCACAAGCAAACGATGAGTTTCCGCTGCAGATTTCTTTGCAATAAAATAGTGTAATAGCACTTCCCGCAAATGATGTTTACTTGGAACGAAAACCGATATTTTCAAAGAGGTAAAAGTACTTGTTGCTAATATTTCAACCAAATGTCACGTAGTGCGTTTGACAGCTGATATAAAGTACTATCGAAGTGCTGCCATTTATTAGTACACGTAAGCAATACTAAAAACGACATCTATTAGGAAAGGGTGCTGTCATATTCACACACCCGATATTATAATTTTGAAATTTTAAAATAATTTACTTGATTTCAAAATTTCACAACTGATCACTATGCAATTCTTTCTTAAACGACTATAATTTTTATAACAAACATATACTTATTTCTCCGATGAATAAATAATTAATCCTTTATTCATTACTGTGCCAAAAAAATATACGAAGAATAACAAATTTGAATATTATAAAATCAGTCGACGTAATTAAATGTGGCTACCCTAGATCCAAATTTGAGGAATTTTAAATAATTAGTTCGAGTCCAGTTAATCGCCGGCATTTATGCAATAATATCAATAAAGTTCTGCACCACATTTAACCATAATTATACTTCTTTGTGAAGCGGTCACAGCTGCAGGTACAATTACTCAAGTCCGTGATTCGTTACTATAAGCCGACCATCATCTCTGCGATGAAAGGGTTTATTACCTGCATAAATCGAACTCAAAGCCTTACATAACGTTGGGCTTGCAACAAAACCTTTCTAATTTACTGAATAGAGTTTTATTGCGGCTCTAGACATATAAAATTGGAGCAGGCGAGTAAAGAATATTTTCAATGGGCAGAGGGCAATAAGTCCACCACAAAATTCAGTTTAGTACCTCGCTTGAAGAAATAGAGATAAGTGTGATTTTATGTATGACCTGTAAAGTAACTTTAATGTAGCCTTGGAGCTCCTTTTAACGAGATTTTATGGCTTTACCACGATAATCGACTCTATTATGGTTAAATTTAGACATACATCTTATTGAATGGTTTACTTATTGTTGCACACTTTAAATTTAAAACCGCACTAGAAGAATCCACTAATTTCAATAGTTAAATGGGTTCGACTAAATTAAGGGTACCTCTTTTTTTAATAGTCGTATCTTTATAATGGAGAAAAAAATAAAATAAAAATTAAAAAACAAATCAATTAACCTTCAACCGATAACTTCTTAAGGAAAATATCTTACTTTCGGTAGTCGCGTGGAAGAATAAAGCAAAACAATTTTACACGCCATACCGTGATAAATGTATTACTTTTTTTTTTCAATGTCAGCAAATTATCGCCGATAAATCAGCACAATCTTTTCTTTGCTTCCCATGAAATTGTGGCAATTTTACGTGAATTTAAAAGTGGAATGCAACAGGAATTATTTAGAAGGTGCAACGCTTTATTGATTTAACGTTATGCATGAAGAAATGCTATCCAGACATGGATTGATGAAATTCAAACACCTTCAGAGACTTTCAAGTTTTTTTTTTTCATTTTTATCGCAATCGACAATAGTTTCATGTGTAAATTTTAAAAATATTTTATTTGAAAGAATTAACGTTTTAAGTTAGTCGTCTTTTTGAATTTCTCTTTAATATGGTATGTAAAACTGCACTATACAGTATGATCCGAAAGTACCTGGAATTTGCAAATAAAATACATTGTTGTTAATTTTCAAGTAAATTTATTTTGTCGCCTTCAAAATAACATAGATCCGGTCTTTTTCTGCATAAAGCATCCTTCGAATGCTTCAAAACGGATAGATAATTCTTTAATCAACAAAATTAGTTATTGTAAAAAGGACGAAGCAGCAAAACTTGATCGATGTAAACAAATACCAAACGAATACTAATAATCAAATTCATCTCAAATTTGACACAAATACTTCTCACAAGTGTACCAGCTTCAGAGAAGAAAAAAATTACCTGGTATGTTAATGGCGGTTCTTTTAAATTATAAATTACGGAAACTTTTTGATCACACTGTACTATTAGTTTGTGGAACACTTCTTAATCAGAAAGAAATAGTATTATCTAAAACGAAAAGATTTTTACAACAAATAGTAATAATTCAAGGTATATTTACATATATATACTTACAGAAAATAATAACCTATGATTGTGAACACTCACTAAACTAAAAAAAACTTTACGGTTGGTAAGAAATATTGCTATTAAATTAAAATACAGGTGAAAATACCTTTTTTGCGAAATGAATACAATGAAGCTGATCTTAACCTCCATTAGTAAAATCCTACCTCAAAAAGTCTAATGTATACTAATCCTGAAAATAACATTTCAAATCCCTCAATTGGGATAGACCTTTAAAAGTGAGATTTATTTTCATTTTTCTATTTATTCTGATTTTGGAATAGGATTCCAATAAAATATCCTCTGTGAGATTATCTTTAATAGAAATTCTCCGACCAATTGTTGAATTTTTTTTCAATTATTTTCGTATAATTCTAACATGAAGATCGATCTCAAGTAAGTTGCACAATTCTTAATTTTCCAACATGCCAACAAAAGAATCAGGTCACAATTGTACAAATAAATATTATTTAATTTAACAAAACGTGCGCAAGTGTTCAAATATCAATTGATTGAATAACTTTGTATGTGGTAAAGTTAAATCGATACATAAATGTGGGTAGCGCGACTGGAACCTCAAACAGTTTTCAGAAACGCAAAAATGAAGTTGTTATTGCTTTTTATCTTCGCTACTAGCCTTTGTTTCATTGTTAAAGCCACAAGGCCCACAAGAATCCCATTGTCGGAGCTAATGCCAGTTGTTATATGGAGATTCAAGAGGCACTGCGCGAACGAAAAGAACACTGCATCAGAATTCTGCCAAAAATGGAAGAACGTCAAGATTACTGAGGAAAATTATTTCGAATTTGTGGAAGAATTTATGCATCCTAAGTATTTTTACCCGCCTATTGCAAAGTTCGAACCTTAAATAAATACTATTCATTGTTTAATTTCATTGTATATCAGTAATCGAAATGATAATAAAATAAATGTTTAGTGATGAAAACTGTTGACTTTTTTTAAAGTAAAATAAAGTTACCAATCTTTGTTTAATTTCTTTTAAGACTTTAAAGTATTTTAGTGCTCTTTTTAGATACAAATTTAAGGGTATTCTAATATATATTAATATAATATAATATATAAATAAACATTTTGGTTTAATTTTGCATATTCTTCGACTATATGAAATCATTAGTTTTCGAGCTAATAGTGCATATAGATCTAGATTTCCATATATTATGTGTTTTGGCCACGTCAGTATTTGAATTTGTACACTAAAGAAGAGTTTATCTAATAACTTTCTTCTCCATTAAATTCTTAGATTTATTTTACCATTCTCCACAGTACCTTTTGTGAAACGGCGAGATAATACTGTTAATCTTCTATAATCAAAGTCAGTTCTTTTACTCAACGAAATATTTCGATTTACAATCGAGAATTAATTAATTTTTATAGTTATTGTTTTTATATATATTACTAATATTAATAAATTAAGTTTCCCGGGCAATTTCGAAAAGGGCATATTTTGCAAAATACGTTTTTTATATCAGTGTGTCCTAAATGCTTCCCTGTACCTATTATGTTCGAAAAGGGAACATCTCTGGTATTTCCTTGTACTGTCGACAAAATGTGACTCAAAAATATTTTATTTTATTATTAAACTTCTTTAGAAAATAATTAATTTTACGGATTTATTTATACCGAAATAATATATTAATGTATAATAATGAAAAATATTTGAATATTTAATAATGTAAACTAAAGCAGAAAATAGGTTTCAGATTACAAAAAAACTGCTCTATGTTTGGAATTAACTTTTAGAAAGTTTGACAGCTACTGGCAGCAATTTAACATTTTTTAATGCATACTTGTAGGAGGCGAACAGATACTCTTGTGCTACCTGAAAGTAGTTTCCATCAGTAGCGGTGCAGAAGACAGAAAACATGTCTCATATATATTTTTTGGTTGTATACACATTTAGCACAATATTTGTACCATTTAATTAATTAGTAATAGGCTATAATTAAGTATATCTAAATGCCGGACAATTTCATTTTATCGTTCAGCAACTTACATTGCATTTAACTACTCCATAAATAGGCAGCTGTTAGAACATCTTAATGAAGTTACTAACTTAGGGGTAATTTTAGATAGGAAACTGTAATTTTGTAAAAACATTGACCATGTAATATTTAAAGCACATAAATCACATAGCTTTATTAAGAGAAACACCAAAAAAATTTGTTACAATTTTTAGTTTAAATATTTGTCTTTCATGAGATGACTTAATTATAAAGGTTTTCTAATAGATGGTGTTACTGGCGATTTCAATGTGGAAGATAAAGAGCGTTGGGGTCAACCTAAAAATTTAAAGATTCAGAATTACAAGGATCACTGGATAAAGATCTAAGTCAGAAAGCTATTGATAAACGTCTAAGAGGCATAGGAGTGATTTCTTTACATGACAATACTCAGCAACATGTTGCGCTTGGCTGGGAAATCCTACCTCACCCACCGTATTCATCGGACATTCTCTTTCTGACTAACACTTGTTTCGGTCAACAGGTCTGGCCTTCTACACAGCATTTTCACTCTTATGAGAAAGTCGAAAAAGTGGAATATTTGATTGTTTCGAAGGATATTCGATTTTTTCACCACGGAACAGATTATCCCAAATTGTGAAGTAATGACTAGATGTATAATATAAATAAGTATAATTTTTAAATATTCATCTAAATTTCACAATGTATGTAAATTACAAATACAAAAGTAAGTTAGAATATTTGAAAAATGTAAAAAGCATAGATTTGCTTTTGAGATTGTTGTTTTTTCTTTTTATTATATTAAATTAAAATTATGTAGGTATTTGATAGATTTAAATAAAAACATTTTAAAAAATAGAGGTAAATATGCTATGTAATGCATAGACCTCAAAATTTATCCGTACGTTTTACAGTATTTGTGAATTGTCGTATCTTCAACTTTCTATATCTTTTTATGATACATATCCCATCAGTCTGTCAAAAAACGGTCTTGTCTTGTGCAACTGATTTTTAGCAATTTCATGAGGAAATCCTTATTAAATAAGTATACACTTAACCAAAAGCGTTAACAAGTTATAATACAAAAGGCATTCCCACAGAATTGTGATTAAAACAATCTGCGCAAATAATTAGGTAAAATATCTTTGAATGAATCTTCCAATTTCATTTTCAAACGCCAAAAGAAGCTATGGTCATACAAAATTATTTGCAAAAGGTCTTCTTGTCTCTATTTTTTTAGTATTTTGTCTGATATAATCACAAATTTAATATTTATCGAATACTTACATTTGAGAAACTACTGCGATCGCTAGAATAAAAAGTTGTAAGGAAATAAAATAAACAGTATTTATCTCATAATGTCTCATTTTCCCAAAATGTTCTCATTTTCCAGTTATCAACAACGTACACCCAAAAAAAAATATCTAGTTTTTTATACGTGCTTTTGATTTTCTCCTAACAAGATTCCTAGTAAAGATGACCAGAGAAGTATATTTAAATGTTATAAAACCATCTTGTTATAATATTTAAACTACATTTCTGGTTGAAATATGACGGAATTTTTTAAATCAACGAGGTCCAACAAGAAGGCTAGGCGATCAGAGTTTTAATATTAAACACTTTAAAAGCAACCAATCTTCACTAATAAAAAAATTATACTCGAAAATAAAGACTGATTAAGATTAAATTAAGGTTACAAATTTTCAGAGAGTTGAAGTTGAAGAAAAAGTACTCATTAAAGCAAATCGCAACTAATGAAAGATAGCAAAAACAGTAATAAAAGAAATAACGAAAAATTAATGAGTAGTCAGTATTTTCCCGAATTAATTAGTCTTTTTCTATGGAAGTTGAGATTATCTTTATTACAATTTCTCCGACCAATTGTTGAATTTATTTTCAATTATTTTCGTATAATTCTAACATGAAGATCGATCTCAAGTAAGTTCCACAATTCTTAATTTTCCAACATTCCAACAAAAGAATGAGGTCACAATTGTACAAATAAATATTATTTAATTTAACAAAACGTGCGCAAGTGTTCAAATATCAATTGATTGAATAACTTTGTATGTGATAAAGTTAAATCGATATATAAATGTGGCTAGCGCGACTGGAACCTCAAACAGTTTTCAGAAACGCAAAAATGAAGTTGTTATTGCTTTTTATCTTCGCTACTAGCCTTTGTTTAATTGTTGAAAGCAAAATGTCCTCGTCGGAGATACTTGAACTTACTACAACCCAATTCAAGGAGCACTGCAAGAAAGAAAAGAACACTGCATCAGAATTCTGCCAAAAATGGAAGAACGTCAAGATTACTGAGGAAACGATTAACAATTTTATGGCAGAATTTATAGATAATCTTGAAATTGTCGAAATGTGAAGTTCGAACCTTAAATAAATATTATTCATTGTGTAATTTCATTATATACCAATAATCGAAATGATAATAAAATACATTTTTAGTGATGAAAACTGTTGACTTTTTTTAAAGTAAAATAAAACTACCACTTGTTTAATTTCATTTAAAACTTTAAAGTATTTTAGTGCTCTTTTTAGATACAAATTTAAGGGTATTCTAATATAAAGAAGCAGATTAAATTAAATAAACATTTTGGTTTAATTTTGCATATTCTTCGACTATATGAAATCATTAGGTTTCGAGCTAATAGTGCATATAGATATAGATTTCCATATATTATGTGTTTTGGCCACGTCAGTATTTCAATTTGTACACTAAAGAAGAGTTTATCTAATAACTTTCTTCTCCATTAAATTCTTGGATTTATTTTACCATTCTCCACAGTACCTTTTGTGAAACGGTGAGATAATACTGTCGTTAATATTCTATAATCAAAGTCAGTTCTTTTACTCAATGAAATGCAATATTTCGATTTACAATCGAGAATTAATTAATTTTTATAATTATTATACATATTATTAATATTAATAAATTAAGTTTCCCGAGCAATTTCGAAAAGGGCATATTTTGACAAATAAGTTTTTTTACATCAATGTGTCCTAAATGGTTCCCTGTAACTATTATGTTCGAGAAGGGAACATCTCTGGTATTTCTTTCTTCAAAATATTTTTTTTAAATATGTATTATACTTTTTTAGAAAATAATTTGTTTTTACATATAGGTCCAACAAGAAGGCTAGGCGATCAGAGTTTTAATATTAAATACATTAAAAGCAACCAATCTTCACTAAGCAAAAAAATTATACTCGAAAATAAAAACTGATTAAGATGAAATTAAGGTTAAACATTTTCAGAGAGTTGAAGTTGAAGAAAAAATACTCATTAACACAAATCGCAACTAATGAAAGATAACAAAAACACTAATAAAAGTCATAACGAAAAATTAATGGGTAATCAGTGTTTTCCCCAGTTAATTAGTGTTTTTCTATGAAGATTTAAACAACCTCAAGCTCGTATTTGACATTTGTTATTATAAGAAGTTTTAATTATTATTATGCCTCTATTTTTTCCCAAAGTAATAGCAACGACCATACAACATGCTTGTTGTTAATTTATCTACATAGTACGAAATTTCTGTTTCAGTCTACCAGATCCTAGTTTATTCAAATATTTTAATGTCAATTTTACTGTAGAATAGTTGACATAAAAATAATTCATGTTAGTTTTACTACAATACATTTACTACAATAGAGATTTCAATTTGACTTTTAGCCTATGATAAATTGATAAGGTATTCTTCATAACTTAATGGGGTATTCTAGTCTAGAAATTAAAAAAAAATCGATTTTTTTTTTTGCTATTTTCAAAGTTTGACTATTCAAGAATATGTCTACAAGAGGATTTTTCAAAATTCAAATTATTTTCGGAGTTATAGGTATTTTGCTGACCCGGCATTTCATGACTTAGACTGCGAAAAACTTTACGCGAAACTTTAAACGCGTTTTTCTCGAAACTGCCTCTTTCAAAACGATACCCAGTATTTCTCAAGTTCTACTGGACCGATTTACTTGAAATTTTTAGAGAGTCTTCTTTATAGACTTGTCTATGGCTGGAACTACCCCCATCCCCAAATTTCAATTACTATTTTTAAAAAATTCGAAACAGTCCGAAAAAGTGGTCCAAAAAGTGTTTTTTTTTCAGGCAGTCGCCATTTCGTGAAAAAAATTTTTTCCAACTTTGCCATTGCGACATTATTCTAAATTAATAATTTTTTTTTGCTTGGTTTCAGATTGCTAGGAGGGTTGAAATCGTGGGTATGGTCACGTGCCAATTTTTTGAGACCCCCCACTTCATCAGCTGCTAATTTGTGGAATTTTTTTATTTTTTAATTTTTTTCTCTATTCTTATAATGTTAATAAATAACTTATAAAAAAATGGATATTAAAAATATTAATTGCCTTTTTTATACGACACTTCAAAAATTACCTGAAATTCATGCCTCTAGACTAGAATACCCCCTTAACATGATCAAAATCTGTTTCAACAAGCTTGCATTGTCGTTGTTACTAGATGCCTGCTCGAAAGTTAGTTTAGCACTAGAACGACTGTGGCCTAAAATGTAGAACCCTAAATTAATTTTTATAAAATATTATTAATTATTTTCTCTATGCTTGCTCCTAAAGAATTAAGTGCTCAGATATGAGAATCAATATAACATAACAATATTAGATAAAATCAGGTGCAACGTAATTTGATAGTGCGAGAGCCCATTGACCAAGTTTTTAAATATTTATAAATATAAACTAGACGATTTTGCAGAAGTAAAACTTATAGCTACAAAAACAATTGCTAGCATTTCTTTGAAAAGTGCTCCTTTTCTGAAAATCTCTTAATTTTAGAACTGCGTTAGATTGGACTGTAGTAGTAGTAGTCTTAGGTAGATTTGAATTTAAAATTAATACACTTATTTTCTTTTCTTTATAATAGTTAAAAAAAAGGTGTTTCTCACTAGGTTTTCCTCAAATTATATTTTTTCCCAAATTACGAATGTTTAAAATTTGTTGCTAGTCTACATTAAAATTATTATAGATGAAAATATTACTTGGATTCTGACTCTAAATTAAGATTCTTCTTATGGTGTAAATAACACAGGTCAACAAATTTAAACCTTTTTTTTAATCTGAATTACGAATGCTAATTTCTTGTTGCTTGTGTCCAAAAGGAGGATGAAAGTGCCATTATTTTATTAAAACTTTGCTTTTGTGAAGGGAAAATGGTTATTCGTTCGAATAGTTTGACCCTCTGATTTCTGCCGTAATAGTAAGTACATATTCCAAAATACAGTATGGGTTTTTTTTTATATTGGGTTTCAAAATGGTGAACATTTACAATTTTATGGAATTTTTTATAAAAATGAATGAAAGAGGTTTTACGATCGCTGATATTAAGTCTGTTATCAAAATATATAAATCAAAGATGGCGGATATAATACAGCTGCCGAAAATTTCAAAAATATCCACCCCTAAAAGTTTTACAACGAAACGAAAACATAAAGTTTTTGGGGACTGATAATTTTAAATTTCCTAATATATATTGGGCACAAAAGCAAAATTTTTTAAAAAGCATGTCGAAAGCAATGAGAAAGGACCATAAATTAATCAGATTCAAAAATCGATTTGTGTAATTTCTGTATAATCTTTTGAAGTATATCTATCTATGTTTCTCTACCATTGGTTATTTTGTTTTGCTCTTATTGAAATTTTTTAATTCGTAATTTTATATTCAATTAACACTGGTATTATGAGTCGTAAACCTATAAATATGATGTCATAAAATGTAATAAATAATTACCGATTGTAATAAATCATTTGTTCATGTATAGTATAATTAATTGATCCACACATATATTATTAGCAGCGCTATTTGATTTCCAATTACTTATCGACTTTGTAGAAATCTAAGGAGTACTTAACCTCTCTTACCCATCTCAGACAGAATTTACGACACTTCAATTTCGACTAATTATGGGTCATTTCCTCTGGACATAACACCGTCCGGGTTTAATTACGTTCATCGGCGATATGTGCGCTATCCGTTAAATTTGCAATTTCGTTGCATCGTCACATATTCGCGGTTTCACCTGTTTGTAATTCATTACCCCCGATGCCCGTCATGTCTGGACAGTCAAATTGCCACATACCGGCAATTATTCTGGTAGATAACACAGAACGGTGATTTCAGTTTTTTTGTGACATTTTCTAAAACCCGTTTCCCGTCGCAATTATTGCAATCAAGCAATCCAGGGGGTATTTTTGTCCGTGAACTTGAGTCTCCGCAATTGCGGCGGTGCGCTTGAAATTTGAATTTACGTTCTGTGGTCGTAATACGAGTAGATTTGCTTTTGGTTTATACTCTAAGAAACAGATAAGTCTTTTTACGAGAAGAAAACAAACACTGGAGTCACGGCCAAAGCCATTAAAACGATATGCTTCAGTGGTTTTGTTTATTTACATAATTAAGTACGTATCTTTTTGTCTATCACTGTACATAAGCGACGGGATCGGTGTGTCTCAGGGGTTCCTTTGGCTGTGTCCGAAGCAATCGAAAGTACTGATGAGTTCTGCTGGCTAAAAATTAGAATATGCAGGGATTAGAACTTGGATGGTTCTAATAAAACTAGGTTACCTGAAGTTCGTGTTTGGACGGACGTTCTAAAGCCATTGTCGCCGTCCACTTCGTAGTGCACGTTCCGAATGTACCCGCCGGGCTCAAGAAGACCATATCTTCCAACAACGTAGGCTCCCTTGCGATCTTCCCAGTGATCGAGTGATACTCCCGATTGCGGGTGATCTATGTAGTATCGAAATGAGTAATTTATCTGCAATAAAATTATAGCCACAAAGGGTAATTGTTAGTTATTATCTTATTATAGGCAACGGCTATCGATTGCACGGCTTATGGCAGTCAATAATTGTTGAAATTTCCACTTAATCTCATAGAAGCCAAAGTAATAAAATTGATATTACTTTGTGGGAACTGTTTCTAAGTTCAATGATAGGAAAATTATATGCTTGTACCGTCATTTGAACACAATTACCTTAGATTCATCATTTAATTGACAAATTAAAATTGAATGAACGAACACTCAAAAGGAACATTGTTACTTCAAGGCTCGCTATCACTATAAAAAGGTAACTTATGTTCGTTGAGAATGGTCAATTAGAAACTTCCATGTTTCTTTTCTTATACGGTTTAAATATTAACTTTTAAGGTTATGAATATCTGGTACCTGGTATCTTGATTTTGACTATTATCAATGGGTTTAGAATTAGATAAGACTCTGTGAAAATAAATTGATGTTAGCAGGATAAATTAATTTTATATTCTGTGTAATTTAAACACTATAAATTCATAGACTTTATAGACACAACGCCATAAAGTGAGATTCAATAAAATATGTTTTACAAGCAGTACTTAATCTTTTGAAAATTTTTAATTAAACATATAGAGGTAATAACGAATTTTTTATGCGATTTTTAACTTAAAAGTTTCACGTTAACGTGAAAAATCCACGTCACATCAAGCATATCATTTGATTTTATTTACCTGTCCTTTTAAGACCATGAAAATAATCTTTACAACATAATTTAAAATTCTTATGCATTTTATCATATAATCACTAATTGAAAAATTAATTACACAGGTTAACGACATTTCTGTTACCGTACAAGTAATATACCATTTGTATACAATTTTTGCTGTAGAGTTAGAACCCAAAAACGAAAATCTTCGATCACATCATGTTTTCGATAAAAATAGAGTTAAAAAGTTATAAAATACATATCATAATCATTTTTGAAAAATTGTTTAGAAAAAAACGATGCTCGAATGAAAACTATGTATATAAAATGTACTTACTTACTGATATCTTTGTGGAAATCAGTTTTTCACAAAAATATTACAATCTTAGTCTTAATCCAATATTTGTTATGTGAAATGATAAAACGTTTATAAAAACAATGAATTTTGGTATAATGTTTTTTAGAAGTTTTGAAGGTTTTTGTATTTACATTTAATATCTTAAAGTTCAAACTTTCATTAAGGCCAAAAAATATTTGCCTACAATGGCTAACTTGGCTCTCTTTGCAAATTATATTTCTAATGCACTTGAGGTAGGGTCACAAGTCGATGTAATATATACAGATTTCGCTAAGGCTTTTGATAGGGTCAGTATATCGAGACTAATTTCTAAACTAGAATTGCTCGGCTTCCATTCTTCTGCCCTTGATTGGTTAAGTTCTTACCTACAAAATCGTGTGCAATGCGTTAAAATTAAGAATATTCTTTCAAGGAAGATTAATGCCAAATCTGGTGTTCCACAAGGCAGTCATTTAGGTCCATCCCATTTCCTGCTCTTTATTAATGACATTGTTGATTGTTTTCAAAATTCTGAATTTCTACTGTTTGCAGATGACCTTAAGCTATTTCTTAAAGTGAATTCCGTGAGTGATTGTCTCCTTATATATAACGACTTAGGAAGGCTATATCTATGGTGCATGCTTAACAGATTATATCTGAATATACAAAAATGTAAAATCATGACTTTTCATCGGACAGCCAATTACATTTCGTATAACTATGAAATAAATAATATGTATATGTCTCACGAGGGTATCTGAAATAAAAGATCTTGGTATCATATTTGACACTAAGTTGACATTTACTGGCCATATAGAATCGGCGATTTCGAATGTATTTCGATCTTTGGGATTCTTAAAAAGGAATGTCAGAGACTTTAATGACCCACAAACACTAATAACTCCATATTATTCATTAGTGAGGTCGGTCGTGGACTACTCATCTGTTGTATGGTGCCCTCATTATCAAGTTCATATAAATCGTATCGAATCGGTGCAGAAAAAATATACGAGATCGTTATACATAAATGCAATCTCTTAATGGATTCTATGCCACCATATCGTGCGAGATGTCTACTTTTAGGCTTATCTAATCTCAGCTTTAGACGTGAGGTGAATTGTGCAGCTTTTGTAACAGATGTTCTGACGAATCGAATTAAGTCACCAGAATTATTGTCTATGTTAAATCTATATGCTCCTGAAAAGTCTATTCGTTCGAGACCTTTGCTCTATATACCACAGCATAAAACGACGTACGGCTGTCATGAGCCTGTTACCAATTGTATAGTTTGTTTTAACTCCATTGCTAGTTCTGTAGATTTTACTTTACCACGAAACCAATTTAAAAGTGAATGCTTCGGTAGAGAAAAGGTGAATTAGTTTGTAATATTATACCTGCTAGTCTGTAAGAATAACATCTGTAGACAATAAATGAATAAATAATATTCTCTTAGTTTTTAAAAAATTTCCAATATTGCCTAATATTACTTACGCCTCGATTCTAAATAAAAGTTAAGAGCTCTTAACGTCTTAACTACTACCGAATATCATTTTCAAGGAATTAATATTTTACCTCATCATTTAAGTAATGTGAAAAATTTTGGTTTTCAGATTCTTATTTAACACCCTAAATAACATCAAAAGCATGTGTTAAAAATAAAAAAGCTTTTGATTACTCAATTTTCGTAGATTTTCGTTAGTTATTATACAATTTTTAAAAAAAATAACTTAGTTCTTGGGTGAAAAAGGGTTCATTACAGTACTATACACTGCCGTCAAAATTTAGGGATCACCCAAAAAATCAGAAAATTGTCCTAATTTGTGCTGTATCTCCGCAAAAATGAACCGACTTGGATGAATGAAAGCTCATTTTAAAACTTCTAATTTCTATTTTGAAATCTATGCATCGAAGTTAGAGTCAAAAAATTTATGGAAGAAATGATCCCTTAATTTTTTGGGAAGTTTAATGACTTCTATGGCCTTGAAAAAAAACGTGCGAAGAAATCTAAGTGAAGTATTTTAAAGCAGGTACTTTACCCTTTAAAACAGATTTTTTTTTAAATTTTCTTCTGATTTCGTTCAACTGAGCTATGAGCTGTCAAAGTAAAAATGTCATTTTCAACCTAAACTAATGACCATACACTAATCCAAATCCCTTCATTTTTCGCGAATATACAGTGGTTTATAAAATTAGGAAAATTTCCTGATTTTTTAGGTGATCTTTTAATTTTGAAAGCCATTGTCTTATAAAAAATAACTTCAAAGTTTTATGGCTATCATATTTTCTAATTGAGTTTACTCAAATAATTTTTAATATGAATTAAAGATATTTTATCCAAACATATTTGTCTTCTTAAAAGCATTGAGCGGATTTAATCTACAAAAGTTGTCAGGTTTTTTAATCTACGATTTTTTCACACAACAACTTATTTCGGAAGTGACAAGATTTATAATAATAAGATTGTTTCAATGAACTTGAATACCATCTTATAAAGATATTTGTGCATTATTTAAATTATGATTTATTATTATTTTTTTTTTTAAAGTCGAAATAGTATACTTTTATTCTGTATACTTGAACAATTTAATTACTATAAGATGGCCATCACTATGAGTAATGCCATTGACTTCCAGTAAGTAATGAAATATCTACTTTTACAATCTAAAAGTAATACTCATAATAATATGCGTGGACTGTCAAGAATAGTTAACACGCTCGTCGATTAGCTGGCATAAGCTAATCGAGATACATTTTTGCAGATCATTAAACTTTTCAAAATGTTACCTTTGAAGGTAAAGTTTTTAGGGACGGTCCAATTTGTCACGAATTCCAAACCCGAACGATGGCCTTTATATGATCAGCAGAAAATATTTTGTTGCTATTGTGAAATATTTCTGTTAAAGTGCTTTGCTTCAAATCCGACATATAATGCTCTGCCCTTTCCCCTTGTAAGAGATGAAAGCATTTCCAACTTTTCGAGGTCACAGGCCATTATAACAAAGTGCAAATACCTAATCGACCTCAAATCAATATGACACCTGCTTCAAGAAAATGGATTAGCGGCTGATGAGGGGAGTATTATTACTCAGGTAGATCACCAGTAATTTGGCGCTATTAATAAGCCCTATTCGCATAGACGTTGTAACACGTAAATTGAACTTTTTATTCCTAAAAAGCAATAATCGAGCCACCTCTCGGATGATTCTCAAAAACCCATCTTACGTAACTTCCATTACCATTGGTGTCTGAGTAAGCACTAGGTAATCATTAGAATGAAGTCATAATAATTTTGTCACGAATACGAGGAAGTGTTCTTCAAATAGTCAGACAACGAACAAATGTTCCTACGGCTTTTCTTTGAAGCAAGTTAGATTAAGTTTTTTCGTAAGGTAACGTAATTACAGATTAAATCGTAAAGAGGTAGCAAGCTTAACCTTGAGCAAGTTCATTGTCTCATGACCTGCACAAATCGCATTGCGTGTCGAACATAAACGGTAGCAGCACATCATTCTTTAGGTGAATATCTCTCGCATTTGTAGAATAACTTCAATTAACACCCATAACATGAGTAATGTAATAAAAAATAAATAATTACAAAATTAAGGTGGGTCTTGATTTTACAAAATCTTAAATACATAACTCATTTTTTAATTATTTTGGTCTGGCATTAAAGTACCTGAATCTTTCCAAAATTACGACTTTAATCTTAGTTACTGAAGCATTACACTCTAAAAACTTAATTAAGATATATATACTGGACTACTGCGTAATGCATGAGTCAGCTATTTACGAATTAACGACAATTTGTCATGTTAACATATTAAAAATATGTGGATAATATATATGGACCAATGTTCAATTACCCGTATCTTTATGTTAAATTTAAAACAAGGATTGTTTATAAAAATATCTCAAAAATGCTGATTATTTTGATCAACTTTTCGAGCCGCATGACCTCGAGCATTCCAGTTTCTTATTTATTGTACTTGTTCATTCTTTTTAAATTACCTCGTTGATGCTACACACATTTTTGGTTAAATACCAATTCCACTCATAACATGTCTCTCAACGATGGCTATTTTTAATTTTGTAATAATTAAACTGAGATTATAACGCAATTCCTTAATGATTGCTCTGCGGGGCATATATGAGTTTTTAGTTTAATAGTTTTTACTCATGAAGTTATAGTTAGTTATCTTGTCTAATCAAGTGTTCTTTGCGCAAGCTAATTTATCTTTTCACTTTCATATCCATTGCCTTTTGAATTTCGACTAACTCACTGAGAATGATGTTTCGTACTTTATCATTATATTAGGTTGTAACATAATAATCTGATAATTTTTTAAGAAACTTTATTTTGATATTTTTGTACAATTTAGCTTAATATTTTATTGAACATATAGTCCATCATTATCAATGATCTCCTCTCCTGCCAACGTTGGGGAAGCGACATTATTCCATTCTCGTAAAACTTGGGCTCTCGAGAGTTAAAAAATTCCGACAACCACTGTTACAATGCATCTCGGTCATCAAAAGATTTTCCGCTAATGTGAGCCTGCAACGATCAGAACAAGTGGTAGTCAGAAGGAGACATATCCGGCGAGCATGCAGGATGGGCTAAGGAAATGCAGCCTAGCTCCATAATTTGTTTACATGTCATCGAAGCGGTGTGAGGGCGGGCATTGTCGTGGAGGAGGTATACATTGCCTTGTTCTCCTTTAAGATTCACGGCTACCTTATACAGTATATCACAGTAACGTTCACTATTTATAGTCGTTCCTTGTGGTAATAGTTCCCAGTAGGTAAAGCCGTGCACATTCCACCAAACACTCAACATAACCTTGTGTATAGTAATTTTACATTTAACTGTCAGTACTCCTCTTTGACCGGCGCTAAGACATTGTCGCTTATTGTTATGGTTAACATAAAGCATCCACTTCTCATCCCGGATAACCAAATTACGAAGCCAAGCAAAAGTATGATGTGAAGTAAATAATTGCATACAAACCGCCACTCGCATCATCCGTTGACCATCCGTCAATTCGTGGGGTACCCATTGACTGTTCCTGTACACTTTACCCATCACTTTCAAATGTCGAGCGATAGTAGTATAGGAACATCCGAGTTCTTCTTCAAGTTGACGAGTAGTCCTCCTTGGATCTTCCTCGATGAACTGCGCTAGTCGGTCGACATCAACCTCAACCGGCCGCCCTTCATAAGGTATATCTTCAAGGTTGTAGTCGCCATTCGAGAAACGTCGAAACCAATCTACTGCCGTATGATAAGAGACCGCATTTTCTCCCATACATTGACATATATTTTGTGCCGCCTGCTTAGCTGTATGCTTCAAACGGAACTCATAAAGTAGAAGGACGCGGATGTCTCGTCTTTTCAAACCGAATGTTTCCATAATACTACTCGCTGCACTGTCGATTATTGCACTGATGAACTGAGCGCGCTCGCGGCTATTTATACTCATAGTCACAGAACTTTCTCGAAGTTGTAAAAAATTTCCAGAACGTTTCCGAAAAAATTATCAGATTATTATGTTACAACCTAATATTAAAGATGAATAAAGGGTATGTGGTGTATGACAAAATTATGTATGCAAGTTATAGTCAACGATATTCATTAAAAATACACTTTTCAGCCCCTTAACTTTTACATACATATATCAAATATATAATATAATAATAATAACAAAACTTTAAAAATAAATATAATCACATGAACCACAAACACAAGATACCTACCCCAAGAAGCAAAGAACGAACTATAATTCTTATTGGTAGAACTTTCTTACAAAAGTGAATTTGGTCATGAAATGAGTGCACATGTATGTTACATGTAAAATTTACAATTTTTAAAAAGTTCTACGAACTACTTAACCGAACCATTTAGTTATGACAACCATAAAGTATAGCAGAATAGTTATATATTAGTAAAGTACAACTAAAAGGTTCTTAGAAGAATTACATAGTTGCGATCACAACTACATATATAGTTCTCATGACAACTAAAACTTTATAAAAGGTGGACCATAAGCTGGTTTCTTTTTAAAAATGTTATAAAATAAACACTGTTCAATATTATCTACTTCCTCTTTTATCTTCCTGTCATCTCGATTTTGCAGCACATTTTCGATAGTTTGAGCTCTATTGCACGACTAGCTCGATTAATATTATAGTTAAATGCTTGAGTCGTTTCAGTTAATGCATTAATTCGATCGAAATTTCTTTTCACTATTTCGGAAACACAGCTCTCACTTTGGAAATAAATTTATAATATATTCCAATATTCTTCGAGCATAAATCTATTCATTTTGAACCGCGAAGATATGATATAGTGTTTTTGTTAATTTTTGATAGGGAAAGAGCTGCCTGTGTCAAAATAACATGTTATTTAAAAAGAAACCAACAGATAGCCCCATTTAAATTTATTCGCAGAACTATTTCTAATTGTATACTCTATAATTGTTGTAAATCATTCGCAATATCGCGAAATGTCCTGGTTCGAACATATAGTTGTAACAGAAGGTTTTCTCTTTTCAATAAATTATATAAATGGTTATTTATAGCATTTTTAAAAAGAAACCAACCTTTACAACCATTGTTACTTGGGATTTATACAACATTTACGTATGTGTATGTGGCGTCTTCTAAAACTGTTGCAGAATAGTTTTAAATTAACAAAAATCAATTTTGTTTGGATTTTAAAAATATACTGACAATTTAATGGTTAATTTTATAAAATTTCACTAAGTTTTAAGTTAGTTTCGCTAAAAGCACTTTTGATCATTTTTTGTCTTGCATAATAGGCTTCGTCAAGGATATAAAAATTTTAATTAATGTTTTATTGTACAATGCAGGAAACCCATAATTTACATATTTTTCGAATAATTCAAGTAAAACGATTTATAACATAATTGTTCGTTGACTTCAGCTTTTTCCGTCATTCGTTTCGTTTTTTTTTTTTTTTTATGTAAGTATTCATTATTTGGCAATAAAGCTGCATATGCATCTGCTAAGAGATGCCAAAAATCATGGACGAATTGCCCCGACACAGGTAGTCGGAAATCAACTCACCTTTTGAAGACGATAATAAATCTTTTAAAAAGTTGAATTATCACCACCGGTGACAAGTTTTCACTTTCGTCGACGACTCACATTTGCCAAGGTCTCTCGAAAGAGGGTATCTGAATCCTTTAATCTTAGCGTGAATACAATTGATTGCATTTGTCACCAAAACTCCAACATTTGCTGTCGGTTCGGTGGTGACTGCGTTTTTTTCCCACGTGGGCCGTGGTCGGCATTTCGGCTCGATTTGATTTTTTTCCAATTAAGATTAGCTCGCTTTAAGCGAATTAATTCCGTTCACACGGAGCATATTTTTGTGCGTATAGCTGTCGAATCGACCTACCTGATCTTCTTTGTGATTGTTTTTGTAGTCGGCGAAGAACTCGACGTACTGGCAGAAGGCCAAGTTGTTAGCGTGTCTGTTGTAGAATGTCACGAGCAAAATGAAGACAAATAATATCCGCCTTGAGGTTGACGACGATTCCCGGAGGGTTACCTGGGGAGACAAGCAGAAAAACGCAAATTACATAGCTGAAACTCCACCGATTTGTGCCTACCTGGGTAGCGCAAAGCCAACCAAAGCAAAGCCAGTTAGTAGTGCGCATATTTATCAACGACTTAATTCGAATTGAGTTATAAGTGCGGAGTGCCAACAGCTTGAGGAAAGTGTGAACTTTTGAACACGCTGTCTCACTGATGCTGATCAGCTGGAGACGCAGGTAAGTAGGTACTTTTCCGCGTATGCAAAATAGCTGGGTTGGGTGTACTTTTGATTTTATCTAATATAACAGCGGCCTTCCCAGTGACATCCTACTGTCAAATGTTGAGTAAATCTTTTTTAGTTTTTGTTATATTCATATTTATATAAATTAATGTCTTAATAAAAATTTCAAATCAAAATTTCTTAGTTCTATAGACAAGCAAACAAAATGCAGCTCAATAAATACGTTTTCAGAACTATGTTTTTCGAGACAAGATTTTTAACAATTGCAAGTGCATCGCCCAAATCTGACACATCAATCATCTGTTCAAATCCACCTTTGGTGTAGTTATTGAGGGCATAATTATACATGGAATTGACCATAATATAAGCAGACTTTTATTTAATTTCCATTTATTAATAGCCATTGTTCATTACAAAAATAACTTGTTTTTTACTTATTTATTTTGCTAATAAATAAATAAATGTACTTAAGATGTAATTAATTCTATGATTAATACTTTTGGTGGTTGGAGTTTGGTACCCTTTTTGTTTTGAAAAATGTTAAAAGCCGTGTTTTGAAAAAAATACGTTCTAAATTAAGAGAACGTTTAATTAAGTAGAAACATACTAGCTCCAACTACCTGTAGAAATTACAATATCTCCAATTTGTATTTTAAATTTATACAATATATTCATAATACATTAATCTTCGAAAATACCTGTATAAATAAAATAATAATAATAATAGTAAAAATTTTATTCCCGTAGTTAAGAGCGGGATAAAAACTAAAATATCTCCAATTTTATTCAGGTTCACAGAGAGAAAAACCATTATATAAAATCACCTACACTACTTACCTATTGTACTAGTAAAATATTTTTTATAGAAATTTATAAGAATTGGTATATCACCTAAAAGAATTGGTAAATCACCTAAAATAATGTTGTTGTTTAAGTTTTAGGTGAAATGTCTTCGTCATTGTATATTTTATACAACTATTTGTTACAACATTGTAGAAAAAAGTATTTTGGAAAATTGGCCAAAATTGTTTGGTAAAATTGTACACAAGACTTAGGAAATTTTCTAAAACACATTGTTTTTACCTTTCAGAAATGAGTACAAATGGGGTTGTTTTAATTTTTGATATTGTGTATTTAAAACCTACTACCTTCCGAAGTATATTTATTTTCATCATTGTATTGTTAAGAGGACTTTTACTTTCTAAATTTTTTTGACGTAAAAACATTCCTTAGTATCATAGAAATACTGTCCTAAAATTTTATTAAGAAATTCGAAATAGAAACGAAGTTATAGCTATATTTATAACCATAATATGACCATTTTATTCGATAAAATTACAGTAAAAATACTTTAAACGCGTTTTTCTCGAAATCACATTTTTCAAAACTGGACGACGTTTTTCCCAAAATCGACTAAACCAATCTCAGTAAACCAAATTTTTTTTTGATACTTTATATATACGACTACTTAATAAACCTCTAAAAAGTTAAAAAAAAAACCACCCCACCTTTTTAGTACAGAGGTAAATTCACCCCCAAAACAGGCGTTTTTTCGAACTTTTTATAAAAACGCGTATAAAGGCCACAAAAATATAAAAAAATTAACTTTTTAAAGGTTTATTTATTAGTTTTAAGTATTACGAATTGAATCCCGTTGGAATTAAAAAAAAATTTGTTACAGGAAGGCAGAAAAGTGTCTCCCAATTTAAAATGCATCTTTTGGAAGAAAAGTGGTGAAAAACAACTAAAAGTGCCAAAAAAAAATTGTTTTTGTATACCTCAAAACCTTCTTAACTATGTATAAAAAAAATTATAATTATAACCATAAATATAATAGTTTTTTTTTTAATATTTAAAAATTGTCTTTTTTTTCCAATTTAGAAAGTAAAAGTCCCCTTAAATTAAATACAGTTTTTAGTATTTTATGTTATAAGTATTAATTCGAATTTAGTTTTTAAAAATAATGTGTATAAGCTATTTTATTCATAACTTAAGTTATTAATATTTACCCAGCAATAGGCAAAATGCAATAAAGAGGAAACCGAATATTTTAAAACTATATTTAAAAACAATAAATTGAAATAAGTGTGCACATGTATATTGTACATAGTTTTGAGAATTTATACAAATTATTTGATAGATAGAACAAGTATCATTTTTAAAAGTTTGGCTTATTTGTGTCAAAAGTACAAGATGTTCACCTAAGCATCCTGTAAGACTGGCATAATGATCTATGATAATTAACCCGTTAAGGCACAAATGGATGCATTTTCATAAGTTTTTTCAGCCACCCTAAATTCTACTGAAACCTTCACATAAAAATTCTGAATTGCTCAATACTGATATAAAATTTCATGAACTTTCAGAATATGAGAATGATTTTTAATTAAAATTGGAACTACAGAGTTTATGTTCGCTTTTTTCAAGAAAAATGTTTTTTTTTCAAAATTTTTGTTTAGAAAATCATTATTTATGCCTCGAAACCAATGAAAAATTTGGCGGAAAAGCAATAATATCGCGTCCATGGACCCTGTTCCTTAATTTGCATATGAGTACGCTTTTAAATTCAAAATGGCGTTTCAAAGTCGAAAATTCAATGATATATAATATTATGACTATTAAAAAAAAGTTCCTAATGGATTTATTTAGAAACTTACAGGTACAGGGAGGTTTTTGTGTTCGGTGATTGCGAATCTGAGGTCAAATTTAAGAAATTCCAAATAGCGGGTTCAAGATGACGGACAAAGACATTAAAATTTTATAAATCTCACCATAAAATAGGTCTAGGGGGATTTCGAAGTCGCTGATTGCGAATCTGAGGTCAGATTTGCGAAGATAAAAATCTTCGGATCCAAGATGGCATACGAAAAATTAAAATCACATGGATGTTTGTAAGATTGCTCTAATATTTTTAGATAATTTGCCGAAATTGTTAATTATTAAGCTTCCTGTATACGTTTAATTTTTGGTAATTAACCGAAGTTTGAGTTAGTTTTCCTTACCATCCTGTATAATATTATTCTAATGTTTTTAGGAAATTTCCCAAAGTTTTTAGATAAGCTACTTTCCCTTAACTCTGATTATTTTTCTTAAGTATCTTGCCTAAAAGCTTCGAAGATCAAAAATTGCAGTAGCAATTTTATACGTGTTTTTTCTTTAACAATTTTAAATAATTTTTTTTTCCTCAGTGTTTGTACGCTCCACATACTTAATTAAAATTTCAGGAAAATGTCTTCCAACTATTTACCCAATAGTAAAAAAATGTATTATTTAGTTTGAAATGTTTCAACTTCAGATAATACACATATTTCGATACTACATTATTAATATTACATTTTTATTCGTTTTTTTTTAGTTACGCGACGATTTATATATATAAGATCAGTAAGCGCATAGTATTCAATAATTTACTTAACTTAAATTAAAATGCACGAAAATGGATTAAACGGATTGAATGTCAAACTTTATCAGAATTTTAAAATTAATGATGTCCAACAATTTTGAACTCAAATGGAATTTTCATGTAAATTGGTATTTATATAGGTATACAATGATATTCAACTTTGAAGATTAAAGTAAAATTTCGGTATTTATTAAAGTATGCATTTTTCCAATATAATGGTATTTAATTAGAATCATATTTTTTACGCGAATAAGAAAAGTTCAGTAATAAAGTGGAAGAGGTAGGACAGTTTTGTAATCTATGTATATGAGGAGTTAGGTACGTATTAAAAATATTAAAAATAAATAACTACCGAGTCAAATTTATTCGGGTTATTGATCCGTCAGCTAAAGAGTAATGAATGATACGTATACATTGTGACAGGTTAGTACTTTCCCTGCTATAGGTAATTGAGTACCTTTAGTATGTAAAACCGCTCGCGACGATGACCATAATACATCTAGGTGTACTTCTGGTTTTATCTAATACGATGGCAGCTCTCCCTTAAACGAATTTAATTTCCTTTAAAGCCGCGGAGGCATTGCGGCACATATGGCAGCAAGTGTCAGACTATCAGCAGTCTCGATCGCTAAATTGCCTATTATGTCCACATGAAGCCGGTGGTATTGAAATTACTACCTTTAAGCTGGTCGTGATTGGGCTATGAAATAAATTACTACTGCCAATGACAGATGCGATCATTAAATCAATTTTTGATGGTTTGCTAACGCGAGGAAATGCGAGCCCGTCGGTGCCCAGAACCGGATTTTATGTAAGGCCAACTTTCTGGCGCAGAGATGCTGGCGACTCGGAGCGAGTAACATATAAATTCAAATCGAATTTGCTGAGCTCACCCTGTTTTCCCTATGCTGCATCGCAGAAGGTAGACTCGCACTATTGTCTTACTCTACCCGAAGGTTTCACTCACCTCTGCCGTATTAAATTCGCGTTTTGGATCGAAACGGCTCGGTGGCGCGCAAAGGATTGACAGCCTCCAGCATAATTCCATGAGGTGAATCGTGAGAAAGTAAGACACCTCGGACATGTCTAATTTGACTCAAAACGGCTACTGACCAAACCAGACCCGGCCAGACGGTTGCATCAAGCTAAAGGAAGCGAAGCCCCCATCTGCTCTAACAAGGCCGGCTGCGTCTTAATTATTGTTTTCGCATTAGGTAACGAATTTTCTAGGCTAGCTTCACTCATTACAGCTGCCTACTACCTGAGGACGCAGTGGGAAAGGTATTGTTTTCGGATGATTGAGACGATCAGTGATTTATTTGCGCCTCGGGCTCTATACTTCTTTCTGCCCACATTCTGATCGAGGGAAATGACTTGATTTTTTTGTTTATATTAATCTCACCTATTAGAGTTATGTCATTTCGCTGCAGAGATTTATTGAGACAAATTTTGTACCTGATTTCGTCATGTCTTTTCGTTAATTATTGCTGTAGCCGAAGTAGTAAATATCTACCAATTTGCCCAAAACATTAAATAAGCCTTTTTTGAGAAATATCGTAATTACAATAATTACAGTAAGAATAAACCTCCTCTTAAAATACGTTTAAATGATTGACCTCATTAAGGTGATGTTCGGCAAGCGTTGAGTAGTATAAGCAGGTAAATAAAGTATAACATATGCTACATAGTTATCTTAGTTTAATTACCTAAATTTAAAATGATGCTTAAACCAATTTTCAAAAAATCAATAGTTGGTTTTCAAATCAAAACTTGGTTTTTAGTGGTTCACCAATTCTGATGGTGAAGTTTAATTTAACCCATTAATGCGAAAAACGAGAATTTTGTACTATTGTACTATTCGAATAGAAATTGGGGCGATTTTCTTTCAAAATCATATATAGGGGTGTTTGGAGATGCTCTTTCAAAATCTGGCATTTGTTTTGCATAAAAGCTTTCAAAAACCCTATTATTTTGTGGGTTTTTTACAAAAAGTGCTGATTTTTTTGGTCATTTCTCTTTTCAAAGTCGATTATCTTGACGTTGCTGCTATTGAATGATGATCATATAATCACCATAAATCGTGGCCCGAATGTCTAAACTTTCTCAAACCATGGTTTTGAAAGTTGCTTGGGTTTTTGTATAAAGGCCATTTTGTACAGCAAGGCAATAAAAAACTTTGTATTTTTTTACAAAACTTTATAGAACAGAAAATTCTTAGAATGCACAAAAGCTTTTATGCAAAACAAATACCAGAATATGAAAAATCATCCCTAAAAACCTCCTATATACGATTTTGGAAGAAAATCGCCCCAATTTTCTATTCGAATCGTACTACTGAATTTACAAACAAAATTCTCGTTAACTAAGTTATACCACGAGCTGTAAAGTAGTTAAAATTACAAAATAAATTATACCAATTTTTTATTACCTCATTGTTATATTTAACCTTCCGACCGAAACCTTCCGAACAAAATTTAATTGATTGATTAATAATTTAATAGTGATGATAATTATAATGAACTTAACCAAACAAATTAATTAGATTTTGTTTTTAATTATGGTTATTTAACCATATTTCATTAGTTATAATAATAAGCCGTAAGTAGCGATTAAGACAGCCACACTAAGGAACCCCTCAGTACGGTGCACCATGCGGCACCTTCGTAATTTAGTTCATATCTTCTAAACGAATCGGGATACCATTCTAAATTTTTTTTGCATAATATTTCTATGCTACAAGCTATATTTTTTGGTAAAAAAAAAAAAATTTTAGATTTTTAATGTTAACTTCCGGTTTACTATACGAAAAATATACCAATTTCAAATTTTAATTAATTTCTAAGAAAAACAAATATATATATTCTCAAATAACCACGATTTACTTATTATTCAATCCATTTTATTCGCTGTATTAATAGCATTCGAAAAATCCATTCCTCAAATTTTGTCAATTCTTTGAAGTCGCGTAAATTGGTAACTGAGCTAAAAATAAAATAAAAATAATTATGTACATTTATTCAGGTCCAATAGAAGTACAATCAACTCAATTATGAACAAAATCCAGTACTTGACATTTTTTTCGTTGTCCGCTTTACGTGAAATGTCCCTAACTCCAATAGAATTACTTTCTGCTGGGTACCGGAACACACCGGTGTTGAAGAAAATGAGGTTGCTGATGATATACCTAGGGAAAGTTCATCATCTCGGTACCGGGGTCTTGAACCCTTTTTGAACAACTAAGACTGTGATTGAAGAATCGACTCAAAGCCAACAGTCTATATACTAGAAAAATTCTCATGGATAGACAATTATGGAATAAAGTACCACCTTCATAAGGTAGGTCAGTCTAATGAAATGTAATGTCTTCTATATCGTGATGACGATGAAACTACATCACACATGTTTATCCTGCTTTAGTACGGTTCAGAAGAAAGATCTTCAATCGAGAGTTTCTTTTAAAGCACTTCTGGCATTCCTTAGGGTAGCAGATCGTCTTTTTCTTTCCTGTCGGTCGCCGTAAGGGTCAACCATAAGGGTCAAAACTAACAAATAATAATATTAATTACTATGTATTAAAACTCCAAGCAGTTATTATATTTTGTATACAAAGAAAACATAAAAAATTAAAAGAATTCTTCAAAAGATTTTACTAATATCTTTTTAAAATCAAATAGACTATACAGGGTGTTTGGCAGAAGGACCGACAAAATTTGTTGGTGGGTTGGTGAGTTCATTTCTAATTTTGTACCGATGAGACCTAAATCGTATTTGATCCGGTTACTGATATACGACTTGTTCCAGTTTATTTAAAAAAATGCCCTAAATTCCCCCTTCAAACCCTCATAACTGTTTTGTTTGTGGTCACAATAACATGAAATTATTTTTTATTGCATGTTTAATTTATGTTTTCCATCTAAACAACAAAATTTGATGTAGTTTATTAACAAAAAAAAGGAAATGTGAACTTCCAAAATCCAAAAAACAGGTAATTGCGTGAAGAAATAGTTTTTTTGAAAATTAATTTTAAAATAACAAGCTGCAACTGAGAGCTTCGTTTTCATTTAAAAAGTTCCTTGGTTTACGCCCGTTCCAACGATATGCCACATATAAAATAAAGTCATTCATTAAAGCGGTAAAAATTAAGGATTCACATGCAAGGTCCTAACAATTTTTTTATCAATTTCTGATTATGATACCAGTTTACGTACAAAAAAAAGCGGTGATCGTAATCAACTATTTATTTATTTTAACTATTTTATTTATCGGTAAAAAATTAGAAATGAACCCATCAACCCACCAACAAATTTTGTCGGTCCTTCTGCCAAACACCCTGTATATCTATATCATAGAATTTTGTATTTGATATAAGGAATATATCATAGAAAAAGATAATCAAATAACACAAAACAACGTAGATACAATTAAAATGATAACAACTCTGTTTCCATAAGAAGCCACAAATATAATAAATAATTGCTACTTGTGAGCGAAAATCATCTCTGTGTAGTTTTTATCTTGCCATGATTATTCTTTTAGCACATTTCGATCTCTGGTATAGATTTAGTAATTGTATTTTAATTAAATAGTTTACATTTGGGATATCCGGGGTATGTTAATTTTTAACTAATTCCATTTTTATTTTCATCTATTTCTTTGTTAAGGTTATATTCTATTTCATATATTTTTAGTACGTAAATACATTTGAGCCCTGAATAAGGATGAGTAAAGGATTTTTGGAGAAGAATTTTTCAATGTTTGCCACTTGTAATATATAAACTAAATCTATTAGATCAATTTCTTGAATGTTGACGTTATTAAGTAGTTGATTTAAATTTTCTGTATATATAGATAGATAGAAGATATCACTAATAATCTCGTTTACGATATATTGGCAGTTACCGCTCAATATTCGATAAGAAAAACAAATTTTTGATGTCACAGTCTCAACCATTCATTTATTTATTTATTTTTTTAATAACTACTCTGAATCTAACAAAACCACAATCAAATTAGCGATTTTTATATCTCAACCACATCAGACCAGAAAATCACTTTAATGGGATCCACAACTGGATTCGGATAAATAATTTACTTGATAAGGGAAAATTGTTTGTCATTACATCTTTAAATGTTCATTTACCTTTTATGCGCCCCATGGGTCTTTACAATGTTAAAAAAAAAGAAAAAATCACTGAACACAAGAGAACATACAAGAGTCGTGTGCACCAGTGGCAATAAATTATAATAATAAAATATCGTGTAGGAGTTCTGGCTCGTAAGCTGTTCGCATTTGAATTGCACAAAATATATGTCTTCATCACAATGCGATTTAGCAAGGCTTCCTAGTCATTAAATTTACATAAGCTATCTAATGTGCTCACCTCGGAGAGGAGTAGTATTAATCTCATTGAATAACGCGCGGATATAGATGACTAGAACTGGAATATGAAATCGCAATTAAAGTTATAAATTAGTCATTAGCACACTATACATCATGAGAGTGATTCTTAGCCGAATAAAAGTGGACTGCTCAAACCAGCTGTATTGTATATTTGCACTACATATACTAGTTGACTTTGTGGAATTGTCTTTTAGCACTTTCTCCTCTCACGTAATCTCCATAATGACGCAGCGGATAGCCGATGCGAGCCTGTTTTGAAACTAGAGTAATTTCTAATTCCTACTTCCAGATCCCAGTCTATCCACTAGCACGACAAACTGTCCACTCACCTTACGCAGATCCACCGAGCCACCTTGAGTGAACCTGGCTTAATTTAAGATACGCATGCATACCTCAAGCCACGGCTTCCAACCTGACCATGTGGCTCGTACCGGTCGCGTCTTGTATTCACCGAATAAAGAAAAAAACAATTCCTATCCTGAAGTGAAAAACGTTGACATTGCAACAGGTTTCTTCTACTTTTTCGTTTAGATCCTAACTCGGCTAAGTAAATCCAATCTGGAATTTAAAACGCTTGGTGGGGCATAAAATGCAGTTTAGATACAATTTGGTTATATATTAACCAGTTAATATTTATCCATGTAATTGGAATCTAAACTTCCTTCTGGGATTTAATAAATTAATGTAATAATGACACTTTCACATGTAAAATTATGAAAACACGCATAAAAATTAATGAGTAATTTTAAATTAACTTTACGTGATAACTAGAGACATAAAAATAATGATATTTGATATAATGATTGAAATAAATATTCCATAAATTTAAGTATACATTTTTTTAAGACTTAAGAGGAAATTAACTTTAGAAAGCTAAACAAGATCAGTTAAAAGAGGCGTAATTTTTACAAAAAAAAGTTCGTATGATTCAAGACTAGATTCTACTTGTATATTCATACATGTCTTTAAAATTTTTTTTTTTTTTTTAATATTTATGTATAAGTACATATTTTATAATAAGCTACGCAATTATCAGAAATTAAAATTGTTTTCCTAGCAACATCTTACGTAAACTATTAACCGCGATTCCGCACAAGAAGAATGTTATAATTATTTGTATAGCTTGTAGCGGGGTTTTGTAAATTTACCTTTACTTTATACAAAAAAAAATTTAAGATGTAATTCTACTAAAAGCATTATAGCATACCATATTATCATTTATACTAGAAATCTTGTTGTAATAACATGGCAATGGTGGTTCACACTAATATTAAAAAAACAAGAATATCGGGTTAATTTAACTACATTATTTAGTCAAAATATATTGTCTGTCTGGGTCCAATGTTAGTTAACTTCGGCGATCGATAGCGTAAGCCTTTGCCATTGGTATAGGCTTCATAATTGTCATCACTTTAATAATATACACAAAAATCATATGATTGACAACTCATATACAAATAATACGAGATCGAGAAATTTCTTAATCTCAGTCGTCAATGTCAAACGAATCCAATTCTTTAATTTTAAAAATTGCTCATTTATAAGCCTTGAAATTATTATTTTTTGAAAAATTGACGCCTTGTTCTTCAAAATCCCACAAAAATTAGTTCACAAAATGACTATGCTTAGTGAAAACTACATTTTATATGAGTTTAAACATACCATAATTAATGACTATTCATTATTGAAACGAAAATTTATTTGTAAAGGTATCTCCTTAATCAGTTGATTAGGCATAAAACATTAGATTACCCCCATTAGGATGTGAAGACACAAAATTCAACAGTTTGTAATAAAAGTGGACTAACACAATAAAAAGTTCTGGTTGATCTATAAAAATCCACATTATAGCAACTATAATATTGAATACCTCTACCTCTGAAGCAACCGGGAACTAATAGGAATGACTTAATATGCTTGTTGTTCCATTAAAATGTACCTTGTTAGTTTCTAATTAAGAATCAAAAAATATGTTCTAGTACTCGTTATTTCAACAATTCCCTACATTCCTTAGATCAAAATCGTGAGTTCTTGCCATTGGCTATATTTTTCTAGAAAGAATAGTTAGGAAGTTTCTAGCAAATTTGTTATAAGGTAAAGGCAGTGAGCCCTTGCATTTTACTGCACTCATTTACAAAAACTTGCTGACAGATTACCAGTAGTACGCCCTCTAAATCGTAAAAGTCCGTTTTCGGCATGACAATGCAAGGCCACATTTTGAAATTATAAAAAGACCAAAATTGTTAGAACTGGGCTGTGATATTTTGCAACACCCTGCCTATAGCGCAGATCTTTCACCAACCGATTTTCACCTTTTCCGGGCCCTAAGCAAAGTTCTACAGAGTAATATTTTTAATAATCAGGACGAGATAAGAGACTTCTTAAATGAGTATTTTAACTCACTGTCACCGAGCATCTACGCTGATAAAATTAAAAGTCTGCCATTTCGTTGGCAGAAAGTCGTTGATTGTAATGGAGATTATTTTATTGAATAAACTCTTTTGTGAAACATGAAACGAGTCTTGTAATGTTTGCCCTGAAAACAGCAAGAACTTTCCAATCTACCCAATATTTTATTCATGCAGTAATGCCGTCAGACGAGTGAATTTTTTACCAGTATGGGAGCTTATGCTTATCTGCCTTTGTTTAGATGATCATTAAGCAGCGGTAGTGGTTGTAATATTTAAGAAACTTTGGTATTCCGAAGTAATTGCAATATAGTACAATAAAAATATGCAATCTCTCCTCTACCTATCCAATCCATGTACTACATTGCACACTATAGCGCACAGAAAACAAAAGATTTTATTTCGTAAGATGAACTGTTGAAAATCTGGCATATTTGTTTGTATTAAGGGTTAACAACATTTGTAGGTCGAAAAAGACGATATGTATATTTAAAATCCACATAAAAGCCTCTAGCCACGAAACTTTTATGGTTTTGCAGAGGCATTGCAAAAGACCAGGAACTCCAACTCATATTGTCCCAGTCACAGTGAAAATTTCTCAAAATTACAATTACGCAGTCGTGCCCAAGAATAATTGATCACCATTTCGGAGGCTGCTGTCAAAGACCCACCCAGTCTTGCAATTTCTTAATGGATAATAATAATAATTTTACCTCCGCGAGAAGTGCACTACTTTGCCTGGCCAGCGACCCGACTCACAATCGGTCCAGGCAGCGTCCAGCCGTCAGCACGCATCCGAACTCTTTGAATCGCGGATGAGACCGCAGATTCGATTCACGCAGAGTCGTCGAAGTCGAACTATTACTCACCATTTGAAAGGAAATCACTTTGGTCACTCTGAGGGGCTTGAGATGGGACTTATTTGGCCACTATTAGTCGAACACAGACAAGACGAAGATTGCAGGACCAGATTAAGTCCCGGAAAGCCACTTCGCCACAAGTCACGACCCACGATAGACACAAACGAGTCGAAAAATATGTTCCAAATGTCACAATTTCTTTGAGGAATACAAGACCACTTCTGAGGAACTTTTTGATTCCGTCGTCTCGAGCTTCACTTCACTTGTCTTCTTAGAAAAAATTCACTTCACAAGCCCTAAGCAGACTTTTGTTTCTTCACCACATATATGCACGGGTTTATGAAGCGTGTTAGGATCACCTCAACAGAACAGTGGGAATGATGCGAATTGTTTGGCGAATTCAGTGCATCTTCAAGTCCCCCAAAGCTTTTCTTGAAAGACGATTTTTCCGTCTTCTGAGCAGCATCTCGGAATCTTGATTAATGCAGTTGTGTACATAATGCTCTTAAATTGCAGAACTCCGCTGCCGCCACTTCTAAATTATGTACATGCACTTATGCACTGGAAAGCTCACCGCTACTTCCCTGTATTTGATGGCAAAAGGCAACATTATGCACCTTTTACCGTCGCCGCTAAATGAACACACGCCGCAAAGGCAATTTATCATTTGCTAAACAAAAAGACATCGCAGACAGCGCGAATCGAAGACTCGTGAGATTTATTACGATTCGTTCTAAATAGCAATTTCAATTACCCGCTGCAGGTGTACAACACTCGACTTCGTTGGGGCATGCAAAACAGAGAAGTTATCTCTGGTCTTCAGTTCAAACCAAAGATGTTTGGATTCTTCAACTCGATTGAGACGTGTAAAACAAATTTTATGAACTTTTCCTGTAGAGAAATGTCAAAAAATGTCACCTGGTTGCCTAAGAACTTGATCCCGAAAAGGGCAGAAAGCAGAGCTAGAGGCAGAAACTTAGGCTGAAAATTGTCTGGTCTACTTTGCTTACATTAAAAGTTTAACCCGTTTTTAACTTAGAAAACATCTGTTAGTTCTGTGTTTATATACATCCAAAAAATAAAATTTTCAAAAAAGAGATCCAAAAGGCCTGGTTCCCAACCCAGAAAAAATAAAAAGGTCCCATACATGTAAATTAAAAACTAAATTCAAATAACTCATCGTTCACTCAAGCAAGAATAAAGAAATAATGAATAAAACTATTTGACTATTTCCTTCGTTGTAATTTGCATAAAAAAATGAACTACCTAAATCTGCACAATCACATTTTATCGTTTTTATCGAACTGATTTATGGGAAAATGTAAATTCCAATAAAGATTAAAGCGTATGAAACGCAAATAAATTTTAAAACACTATTGCTCCTATTTCTCAGCGTTTAATTCAAAACAGAGTTTTTGCTAATACCTTTTTTGAAGAAACCGCCACAATTCTTATCAAAAATCTAAAAAGCCCTCACAATTTATAATTCTCGATGAATATTTCAAGGAATTTCAAATTGAGAATCAATTCATCATTTGTTCGCGTAACTCCGTCATTGTCTTACAAAATGAACTTTTTCTAAGGAACATTTAAGTAATGAATGCTATTAGTTTTTGGAACAGACAGATCATCCAACCAATTTTCTATTTTAGATCGTTTTTAAGTTTAAACAAATTCAAAGCCAGGAACCCAAAAAAAAATAAAGCCTTCCATCAAAATAATGAGAATTAAAATAGGTTTTAGATAAGAATATAATTTAAACAATTATTTCTTAAAAATTCTTGAAGAGCATTAGTAACCAAAAAGTGGCGTATGAAATAAAATAGCAATTTTGAAGAAGAAATCTTCAAATCACTTATAAGAAAATGATGAGAGAAAAATTAAGAGCGCCTACGTCCTACATGATGAAATATAAAATAAAATATCGAATAAAACTGAATATGTTTTGTTACTCTAGTCATTCATTTTTATGTTTTGTGAATTATATGTTCTAGTAAAACTTCTAAAAAACTAACTAATTCATTTTTCAATTTTACTAACCACTGCCTTTCCTTTACAATGAGAAAAATATATGAACAGGTATTCTTGAATTCCCTAATATCTTTGTAAGAAAACATGGAAAAAGTTATATTTCTTAAAGAAAGGCTTATTTTTATAACAAGCTTACCTGCTTGAATGAAGCATAATCTATATTTCCCCTGGTCACGCCATAACTTGAGAACGACTTTACAGATTTCATTTATATTTTTTTTTAAGTTTCCTAATACTTTGTAGAAGGTTCTTACGGAAAGAAAAGTTAAGAAAATTGCAGAGAAAATTGGATAATTTCAGAAAACTTAACGACTATTTTAACTTCCAGAGTTTGATATCAAACGCGCGATGAATGTGAATTTAGCAGACAGCTGTTTTATTTTTTTATAACAAAAGAATTTTCTATGAGAGTTCGTTTGTTTTTTTGTTTCTTTGTTTGTTGCTCAATCACGCCTAAACGCTTGCATCGATATTTCTCATTTTTTGTCCGAAGGTAGTACTTATTCCAACTTAACATATAGGCTAATTTTTTCAAAATGGCGGATCTAAGATGGCGGTTGAAGCTATTTTCATGAAAACTGGTACTGGCAATGCTGATTCCAAATCCGCTGTCCAAATTCAGAAATTCAAAATGGCGACTAAGATTTCTCGATTTCAATGGATTTTAATGAAAATTAATACAACGATGGTTTTGAGGTCACTGATTTTGAATGTTATCAAAATTTACAAATCCAAGATGGTGGACCCAATATGGCGACCAAGATATCTCGACTTCAACGGATTTTAATGAAAATGAGTACAATGATTATTTCGAGGCCACTAATTTTCAATATTACCAAGAATTGGATATTCAAAATGGCGGATCTATAAAGGGGTTTTCGGTTTGAAACAATTTCTAGGATATAACAAACTAAAACATTGTAGATGTGTTTAATTAGTAAGTATTTACCCAACGCCAGGTGAAACCGGGTAACCCAGCTAGTGCTTATGTATATAAAATATCTTTATTCGATTTAAATCGTAATGGTCTAATAAAATCACAGTCCCAGAGTTCAAACACGCTATTAGAAATTATTTTTAGAAAAATAATGTATAATGCTTTTTAATGAAAAATTTCTCTTTGAAAAAAATAATAAGAGCTTTATAAGTCTATTTAAAATTCGTATGAGAATTGACTGTTGCAAATTGCTAGTTGGGCTAGGACCACCTTAGAAAAAATTCTAGCTACGCCCGTGATTAAACGGGGTAAATGTGTATAAACTGAATATTTTATATTATATTAAAAATACTCAATTTACTTTGCTTACACGGTTAACTAGACATTAAGTGAATGAATGCATTAATTACTTACAGAAACTACTTTCTAGTAAACTTACTAAATTTAAAAAATCTATGTATTTGCAAATATAACGTTTTTTCGTGTGCATAACTCAGCTTCTCAATTGACAAGCTATTGATTGATTTATTCATAAAAACTACGAACCACACAGATATGCTTACTAATAATTGTTTTAAAAGTCGGGACCAAGCCTTTCCAGTGGGTGAGCTCATATGTTTAATATTACGTATTCCATTTACGGAACGTAAACAAGGACGCATTCAATTCGGTATAATAATTGAAAAAATAAACACATATTTCAAGGCCCGCTCGCACTAAAAAGTGATAATAGTGACAAACAAAGTAATTCTTAAGGGACATGACATTTCGTGAAGAAATTTATCTATTACGATATTCCATTTACTGATGGATGTTTTGTTAACAGCGTCAAATTATTTAAAAACAATAGTTACATTATTTTCCTTACTTGTAGAATTTTTTTTCTTTGTATAGTTCATAAGTCATAAGTTAAATTAATTTCCTATAAAAAAATTGTTCTTATTATTTAGTTGCAGAAAAAACAAAATTATTCAAATAAGATGCACTTACATATTAAGTTTGCTAAACGTGGTCTACTGAACATGTGTGTTTAATAGTAACAAGTTTATTCGGAATGTAAATACATAATATGTTGTTAGTTAACTAATTAGTATAATTAATTAACTGACACATACATATAGTACATCACAGCATAGGAGATGTTTGAGTACATTACGCGTATTTAAAATAAACCTGGAACTTCCAACAATATTGTAGGAGCCATTTTACATGCGTGTTTTTGACTCATTATTTTAAATTTATTGGTGTAACTTTTCACTTAAAACTAGTATTTGAAGCAAACCGGGCAAATTGCAAAATTCTAGACGTGATCTACATGCCTCATAAGTTCCTCCTCATAATGTTCGAGACGTTACCCAATGCTGGTTAAACTTGCTCTCACTTTTAGCAACTGAACCCAGATTCGATGCCGCACGACTCCGATGAAGACCGGCTAGGAATCACGAAAAAGACATCAATCAGAATATCATATGTATGTAACCTTCTTTACATGGAAGACGGTACCCACCTTTGTATATCCATCCAAGATTATATAGGGCACCATCACGAGGGCACGCATGAGCTGCAACATTTCAATTTTATCGTTTAGCGGCATGCGAGTGTTTTAAATAATTGTAGGCGGACTGAATAGGTAATCGCAATTATAAATTACTGTCATTTAAATGCAAGCAAATTGGCAGTCTAGGTGACATGTGGAGACATCACTCATCCCGCCAGTGCTTCCTGCTCCTTGTACCACTGAGACTTGTCATTGTCATTTGTCACGAGCTTACATCACATGTGCCCACACATTTATATTATTCCTTCTGTATTGCGTTTGTTCTTTTTGATATGCTACGACAATTTTTGTTGCAATCTTAGCTACTGCAAATGTATATTGTTTGTAGACATTGATTAACGACTTTCTGGGTCAGCTGATTCCTATAACGCATAAATATGGATCTTTTTACAACTACATAGTAATTAGTGGCATACTTTGATGTATACGCACAGCACAACTTACTTGCAATCGCATGAATTTTGTATAATTCAGGTAACTTAACAGGTTCTATAGGCATTGCTTTTATCTGACGGCGTGGACCACAGGTGGTTCACATCTAGTTTTATCTGCAAATAGAGTTGTATGTGCACTTGCTAACAATTTCATGAAACTGAACTGAATTAGTTAGTTATAATTTGGGAATACACTTCTTGTAATTAACTTGTTGTCGTGCAACGTAAACATACAGTGAACCAAACAAGAGCCGCGAGAAAAATAAAACAAACTCGTGTTCTCGCCATGATGATTATTCTGAAAAAAAATCTTTTAGCTTATTAATCTACTATTACAAAACTTTGAAAATTGTGAGACATTATAACAAAGTTAAAGTAACAAAAATAAAAACAAATATATATTGTACAAAAAATATACAGGGTGTTTGGAAAGTCAATACAAAGTTTTTCGGAGGTGACAGAGGAGCTCATTTGAATTGCATTAACCCGAGTAGCATTTAAACATGGTTGAAATACGGCCCGAATTTGTTTTCCGGATTTTAAAGTACGGCCATATTTAGAAATACCTGATACGGCCCATATCTGAAATGTAACGCCTTGGCACACATGGCCCGTATTGAATAATAATGTGCGGCCCTTATTAGAAAACGTAATAAGGCCCGTATATAAAATTAAATTTAGGCCCATTAAAAATAATAAAATTATATTAGGACCTTATAAAAAACCTTATAAAATTATATTAGGACCTTAATAAAATTATATTAGGGCCTAAGAATATTGCGAATTCATATCACATAAATTAGGGTGGGTGAGGCCCATCGATTGGAGTAAAAATAGATTTTTTTTTTCCTGTAGGTGTACACTGTACAACGCAGGGCACGTAAAGGAGAGTGCTCTTGCTGACCTTGATGAAATTTCCAGAGCTCTTCGATGTTACACGACGGAAATTTTCAATATCAAAAATGCTAAGAACAATTTTTGCTTAAAATTTGTTCCTCTATCGATTTCCGTGGTTATTTTCCACAAAAAAATTTTCACCCCCTAGTTGGGGTGGAACTCACCCCCAGGGAAAAAGCACACATCGGGATAGGGTAGATTTTGCTTTTTGAGGTATTCCCTACATGCTGTCAAAATTTCATTAAAATCGATGCATGCTCAAAAAATTCGGAGGTAATACCTCTTTTTTACCTTGGTAGCCTGGACTAATACTTCAAGAAAAATTAGTAATAAATTAAACATGGTTGAAATGAAAATTGTAACATTCGGTCCGGATCGGAAAACAAGTGATTCCCGTGATATGCATTAAGTACGGTTAAAAAAATTGGGCCCATTTTTTGAAAAAAAAGGGAAACCATATTACGGGTTAACAAAGGCAAAATACCTAATACGACAATTTGCATATGCGCCGGATCAGGCCCAATGAAAAATACCGTAAAACGGTTAGCCATAATAAGGCCTTACCCGGCCCTTATATATGATACGGTTAGCCGTACTTATTTGCTACTCGGGAAGCCAAACATACCTTAGTACAAAGTATTACGTTTTTCGAGTTATTGAAAAATTTCAGGTTTTTGAAATACCATTTTTCATACACACCAGTGGGACATGACACCTTAGTTAATTTTTTTTTATAATACTACAGTGCGTCTGGTTTGTAAATTGAACGACAGTCAATGTGTTGTATTAAGAACAACGGTTCACATTTTGAAAACAAATAAAGATATGTTTGATTAGTAAATGTTGTTTTATTTAACGTGTAAATTCCCATAATTTCTCAAAAATTTTAACGTTTCATTGTAAATAGTTGTTAGAAATGATCAGTTGTCGTGAAAGGTTTTACACCGATCGAAAAAGCATAAACCACAGATATTTTCCATTTTCTGAATGATATTCGGTAAAAAACATACGATTTCTTTGTTTACATAAATATCATTTATTAATTGTTAATTCATTTTGACTGTTTTGTGTATCAATGTACAGAACAGATGTAGACTCTAGTATTAGAAACGAAATAATTAACCAAGATTTTATGTCCCATTAGTGTTTCATGACGTGAAAATGTGAAAAAATTTAAAATAATTATAAATAAACATGACATTTCCTAATAACTTGAAAACCACTTTAAACTAAGGTATGTTTGGTTTAGTGCAATTCAAAGAGCTTCACTGTCATAACCGCGAAACTTTACATCAACCTTCTAACCACCCTGTATATTAATAATGTAGGTACTACACTCTTCTTCTTTTTTCAGTTGCCTCCACAATCTCTGATGCCATCAATATCATTTTGTATTTAATAATTTTATTAAACCAGAAACTACTTCCAATCTAAAATAATTTCGAAATTATCAATATCAAGAAATAAAGTAAATGCATAATTTTGGTTTTAATTATTTCGCTTTTAATTATACTATCCTCGTTGTAAATTTACAAAATAACTTATTGACGTAAACTCATTAATTATATGCTGACATCGTCTCCGCCCCATCGACTTGAAGCGACTTTTATCTGCTTTCAGAAAATATTTTTTTCAATTAGGTAGTTAACCTCTTGTGATGAATTTCTTAATGAATATCTCAACAAAAATCACGGAGCGCAGTTCCTGTCAATGACGACGTCGATTAAAAGTTTCTACTTTAAAGCTTTTAAATAATTTTATGATTATTATAGTGATATATTCGTGCAAAGTATATAATTCCTTGTGGAACTTGTACGATAACTTTCAATTTGAAAAGGTTTTTCAGAATTTACGGTCATGCATCATACATTTAGGTAAAAAATAATTGCTCTAGATAATAAGCCTTCTACATATTTTTATGGATCCGCTGGTTAAAAAAAGAAAAAATGAATTTATAAAAATATTACTTTGTCACTCAAAGAGAAATCACTTAAAATTAATAGGTTTTTAATAGTTTTTCCAATTTATACTGGTCAGTGGGATATATCCTATCCTAGTAATAGTTCATATATTATATTTAAAGCGTTTCAATTAAGTACCGGGACGGTGACCTTAGACTGGACGTTGACCTCGGTCTTCAAGGTCATTTCAAGGTCAAGTTGACTTTTTTAAATTGAAACCCCTACTTTTGACCCCGAAAACTAAAAGAGCAGGAAATTTTACGTACAAGTATGACCTTGACCACTTTAAAAATGTGACCTGTGAAGGTCATATCAGAGAAAGATCAAAGTAAGGGAACTGAAGAATAACTCGTCAGGAGTGGGGTTTCGGTAAAAATGTTCCAAACAGAAGTTGTAGGATTATTCTCTGGCTATCTGATGGTGACCCTAGGTTTGACCTTGACCTTGACCTTCAAGATCGTTTCAAGTTCAAGTCCGTTTTTCAAGTGGAAACGCATACTTTTGTTGCCGGAAGTGAAAAAGAACTAACTTACGCAGAGTTAATATTTGAAAGACTATTCCTTTATTTTCCTATATTTTTTCCTAACATACCTTAACTAAAAAGTGCATATAAAACCTACATTGAAATATGTGATATTTTGACATTTTACAAGTTATCTTACTGAAATTACAGACATCACAAACTAATTTGAATTCGAAGCCACACTTTTAATGACGTCCCCATGTCACAAAATCACATCTGTTTGAAGAATCAAAATTATGTATTTCTTAAATTTATTTTCAAAATACATATTTATTTATTCGTGAAAACAGAGAGTTTTCCAGCAAAATAACGTATTTTAATTCCTTTATAATATGACGAAATATTAAATGAATACTTTCTAGCATGAACTTGTTTTACTGTTCCACTTTAGGGTCACATTATGGAACATTGAATTGTTTTAATAATTATTAGATAGCCTATTGGTTTAATATGGAATTACACATTAATTTCATAGGATTTAAGGGGGTATCCCACTCTAGAGGCCCTTGAATTGAACGTTTTTTTCAGGGAGTTGAACAAGAAAATACAAAACATTTAGAGTTAAACATAATAATCCTCTTATTATATGATCTTTAATGAATATTTTGAGAAAAAAATTTTTTTTATTGAGTGGTTGGGTCAGGGCAGGCCTGCTACTGGGACTCATACCTTAGGAACGATGTGCACGATAACAGCCAAACAAATAATCTGAAAATTATGAAATTGTACATTAGTACTCTTTATATATGTGGCTATGGCATGAGTGTGGCACATTTTGAAAAAAAAATTGTTATTCATTTTTTTAATTTTTTCTACTATAAGTTTTATATTTTAATAGATTTTTTACTGTTAAAATATGGGATACAAGCTATGTAAACGTAAAAATGCCTGATTTGCTCCACTTAGGTCATAGAGAAAAAGCTAACACAGCTTGTACCAAAATCTGAAATTTTTCGGATGAATGGTTTTCTCAGAATGCTGCACACCATTCATCAAGACGGTGTTTTGAGAAAAACGGCATTTAAGTTAAAGTTAAGAGTGGTGGAGAGCGCGCAGCTGCGCACGGAATCGCCTGTAGCGGAGCGAGCTTTTCAAATTTCGCGGCAAGAGATAGCTTAAATGATTCAGGAAAGAACACAGAATTTTTCAAAACTAAAAAAAAATGCATTTTTTGAACGTTCTAGAGTGGGATACCCCCTTAATACTTAATTTTCAAAGTGACGCTCTCTTATTTAAATGTGGTGTACACGATGAAATTTCTACTATATATATTTGTATTTTGAATAGGATATGCTATTAAAATAATAAATATGTAGATATTTTTGCTATTTTAACGTTTTTAACCTGTTGATGAAATATGCAATTTGACTAGTATAATGTTTTTCCTTTTTTTTTTATATGCGAGTTCTTCTTAATTTACCATAAAACCATTGATTTATCAAGGATGATTTTTCTGAGTGTCAAGCAGTTTTAGTATAAGTATCAATAATATAAAATAGCTTTTTCTTAACTAAATATTTTAAGCAGTGAAAAACAAAACATTATTACAAAACAAATAATAATGATCGCACGCCGCTCCTCTAAGTAAGCAAATTTAGCAAAAGTTCACAAATGACTTTTACTTTCAGAATAATTGCAATTTGCATTTTCCTCAGGTAGGCAGTCTTGAAAAAATCATTGCCACACGCTTAATTTATGCATTCTTACCGTCTACCCAAAAGTGAAATGCATTGACTTGTTTTTGGTTGTTATTCCTCCATCCAACCCAAGGACTGCTTCTTTTGGCAAGAGCTTACGTGCTCTTCTTTTATAATCAATACCATTCAGATCATCTTCCGTAATTATAACAATTTACTTTTAAGAAATCGATTCGATTACGGTTTCGAACTTGACCTTTCAGCAATATTCAGTTTCAGGTTGTTTTTCTGGTCAGCACAGTCGCATAATATCCAGTGTTTTGCGTGACAGAATGTCGTAACCATTTAAACATATTTCCCAGTAATGCACTCGTTGAATTGCTTAAAGTGATCATTTTTACGCTGATGTGATGCGCAAAACGCGCGTCCAAAAGTCCCTTCTTTTCCTTCGTAAACATTGGTTTGTGATAATAAAGATAAATTCATTTTTATCTCTCTGTTTATGCGAACTCAGCCAGAGAGCCCTTGGACACGTTTCTTAATGCATCTGTTGAAACTTTTTAATTCTTTAATTGATATGCGCTGTAGAACGTCTGGTGGATTCAGTTCGCATAATTTGGGGCACTGCTTCGTTTCGACAATTATAAAGTCGGTAAAGACGGCCAATCCTCACTTATAAAAATTCTCACGTCTTCTTCAACAGAAGACGCTTGTTTTTGATGACAACGAACATCCGAAGACACACGAACGCCATAACAAGAGTGTGTGCAATTATTATGCATCCGCCAAGAGGATGCACTGTTCCGTATCATCTGCAATAAAAATAAATTTCGAAACACAGATTGCAATCGCTTTCAATATGGATCTTCGAAAAGATCACGAAATGGTTTCTTTCATCACAAATTACCTTTGACGACTCTTAAATGGGACTAGGCTAATAAGGGGTTTGGATCGTTGCATAACGAAACGGTGTTCAGACACCTGATTAGCCACATTCAGGTGATACTCCTCGAGTCATTTGTCTTCCTCGTCATTGGGAAACTGCCTGCTGGTGCATCCTCGTGTTCTAAATATAAACCGCATTTTTGCCGTGAAGGCTCCCATCGAACCCACGACGATCCAACTTCTTTCTCTGCAGCAGACAATATGCCGCATGAAGCAAGACCTTCGCATCGATCTTGCATTAGTTCTTTGCTAAATTACTGCATCTGAGATGCACTACAGCGCGGCGGCGCGGTGCAGCGGATTGCAACTTAGCGAAGAAGTGGGCTGTGCGCCGACAGATCGACTGCCTCTAAGTCTAGATACGTCTCTACAAATTACCGAACGATCTCACGAGGTTACGGGTGCTTTCCGATCGCTGGCAGATATGTCTACAGAAAAGTCACAACTCCTCAGAAGTGCATACCTTTTTTGATGAAATGAACGTCGAGTTGCCACCAGCTCGTTCTTCTTTGGACATCTTTTTATCACGTGTTAGAAATGCATTCAAACTAAAGAAGCACAACAATATTCAAACTTATTTATTGCAATCGAAGTCTTGTTTAAACGAAATGGAATTAATTTTACAACTAGCTGGCAGTTAATGAACTATTTTTGGTCTCATCTTACATTTCAAAAAATTTAGTTTCATTTTATAATTACCTTCTAGCATGGAAATCCGACATATACCAAAATTTGATAGCCTTTACCTTTCTCATAGATGTAACTGAGAAAATGATAACCCTATTGCTTATTACATAAACATAAATAGATGGTGATTTCCAAACGAGATGATTTTGATGGCAACGTTTGGAGCACAATAACCATAAATCTATTTATGTCACTGATGAATTTATATGAAAATGCTATTGTCACCTAAACAATTTTGAAAGGCTAAAATGATATCACCTATTAAGAATGTTGCCCAATATTTCTAATATGTACTACAGCTGTTACGAAATGTGATATAGTTTTTTGAATGTCTGTCTCTAAATATTTATGTGATATAATATGAAAATTATGCCATTATCAGTTATAATTTTTATTACAGAAAAAGCAAATGAGTTTTTACTGATTTATGTGTACTTGTATTTCTTATTTATAAAAACAATATTAAACTAGTGTTATCAAAGTAAATGATTACTTTTGTGACTAATTGTACATACTTGTCACGAAATGTTCGTGTAATATGAGAGGTATAGAAGCAAAGGTAACTTTCCTCCAGATCGTAACTAATAGTGCGATCTAGTAGCAAGGATTGAAAGCTTGTGATCGGTCAAAACATTATTTTCAAATGCGTTTATATCCCATAGAAATCTCTGGTTATAAATGACTCATTAAAACAGAGAAATCTATGTCCATTGGAGATTGTCACTTTTGTTTTGACAGGTTCAAAAATTCAAAATAAAAACGGACTAAACGCAACAAAATTTTATTCAATTGAATAATTTATGTTAAAATGTGGAAAAGGACAATGAAAAAAATAGAAAGGTATGATATTGTATAAAATGTGTAAGTTACTTTTACAAATGTTACTTAAATAGATTCAAAATTATTTTATTTGTTTACAGATACTCACAAAAACAACCGCCAAAGGTAGTTTGTGGCCATGATACTAAAGCTTACGATAGAAATTTCCAACCGTGTCAATCCATAAACCTCCATGTGTATCTGGTTCAAATTTGCGTTATATGTTCTTATAACTCTACCCTACTGAATAGCAAAACATAGAGTACAACAAAATTTGTATTTGTATTTCTATACAGGTTTTTGTTGTTTTTTACAAAATCATCAAAAGTGGAGATTGTCACCTTTGCTTCTATATCCCTCATATGTATTACTTCATCTCCCTAATCATAATTAATAATTAAAGAGATATACATATTTATGTACAGTACATACATACTACTTCACTTTACAAAAGTATATCTTGTGCCTATCGAAATTCCCACATTAAATAAATATATTTATTTAGAAGAAAATATGTATCTTCGCCTTAGAAGAAAATATTTACCTTCAATCTGCCTTCCAAACTATTATCATTTTGATCTGTTTTATTTTTAGGGTACTGTCAAAATGAGGATTATATGGGCGAAATTTGTGTGTAGTTCTATACACCTTTGTGTAAATTAATTTAATTAAATATATACTACCAAAGACTACAAAAATATATAACACCTATAATAGGAAAGCTTAAACCCATTTTAAGAAACTGCTTAACTACAGCCAAATGGTAAGCGTGACAAATGATATCCTTGATTTATTTATTATTTATTTTGTATATATATTTGTGTCTTCTGGAAAAAGAATGCATTGATATGGGTGAATATCTAAGTTTATTGTTTTTTTAAATATTCTTAAGTAAACATTCTTTTTCTATTGTTCTTCTCCTTATTTCCTTGTGTTCTTTAAAATTGAACGATGTGAAATTCATTTTGTCAAAACTGCCTATCAATAGCTGTGTTGATGTAAATAAATTTGGCAGAGCTCCAATAACAGGCTGTGCGAAATTTGTACACAAAAACTCTGGTTAAAATAGCAGAGCCGACTACTTTACCAGAGAATTTAAATGCAATGAATAACATGCAAAAATGCTATGAGTGCAGTAACACAGGTTGATAGAAATGCTTTGAATGCAGAAAAACCAATGTTAATTTGCCAGTGCTAAAATTGGCAGAGTTACGTAGCAAGCACATAATTATTATAACGATTTTACACCAACAAAATGAAATCTGACAAAGAAGTGTCAAAGGGATTTTTTTCATGGTCTTTTGGCTTGGGTTTTAATGGATTATAAAAATAGAAAAAGTTCACTAGAAACCATAATTTCAAATCTTTTTAAATCTTAAAAATATTCCTAAACTTTGAAAGCTAAGGAAATTTTTTATTGAAAATTTTATTATGTTCTTTTCAATGAACTCCCATTCGTGTAAGATTTTTTTTTCACGAGATATAGAAAAAAATGTCTAATAAAGTATTCTTTAACAATGTTATTCTTATGGAATACCAAAAAGTTCAATAAGCTACCAATAAATATTAATATTATGAGCTCTCCTTGGACCAAAATTCTTTTTTTCTGTACTCGTAACTATTAAGCCTGTTTGAAAGTACAAAAAAATTAATCACCATAATGTTTATATTGTTTTACAATTTCAGACAAAAAACAAATCAAATATAACGAGTCTTCACATGTTGATTGAAGGGCTGAAAGTTGTTAAATTTATTGTTAAAAAAAAACAAACCCTTGACTTTAAATATTTCTAGAAAAGTAACCCAAGTTGTTGGTAAAAACTACAAAATGCGGTTTACTGCTGAGTGCTTGATATTAAACATATTCTCATATCGATATCGTGCCGTATGGTTTATTTTATATTGTGAAATGAAACAAAGTTCCAATTCATCTGTCTGCAATTTTTCATTCTGCAAATACTTACGAAATACCAAAATTTTCCTTCGTACTTTCAAGTCTCAACTGAAATTTTTTGAAAGTTTAAACACCTCCATACTTACTAGAAGACGCTTATCTACTATCATCGGCAATTGGATTCAATGTCACCTTTCCCCAAAATAATTCATTCCACTTAATTTCATTCAATTATCTTAAGGCTAATTGTCTCAAGAGAGTCGGTGCGCAACAATTTGCATCATCCGCGGTCTTGTTGTTGTGACATAAATCAAGATGGAATCAATTCGAAAACAGCAACCATTCCGCGGGCATAATGAATCAAGCCAAGATTGTGCATTCCTCGTTATTGCTGGAGCCCGGAGCCCCCCAGAGAGGTGTGAAGGAGCTCTCTACGAACAAGTTATTTTCGCTGACGGACAGCTGTTGAGGAATGTGGCGCGTCAGTGCCATCATTAAATTAGTAACAAACCGCGTCCAACACCGGCGACGATGACGACGCGACGTGCAGGAAAGGCGCGCAGCGACCGAACCGACTCAAGGTCTCGCCGTCTTCAACACTTCAATCCAAGACGAGAAGACGTGGAGTTTAAATGGCGCGCGCTGAAGCCTCTTCTCTAGGTCTGCTGGTTTGCTGGTTTTAATAATTAACTCCTGGAACAAAAAACCGCTGGCTAATTAACATTTGCTGCCCTCTTATGCATTCTTCGGCAAGCAGTGGCGATTGTACACGACCGTTCTTGAGGATATTTTCCATTCCAATTTTCATCCGATTTTTTTTTTTTTTACTCGTTGAAGATTAAAGAGGAAACGGATGCGGTGCGCTTCGATATCCAACACGCATCCGAGTTATAGTCGCTTAAATCAACCTTGATCGTTTGTCCACAATCCACACATGTGGTGTCGGGTTTTGTCCATGTTCACACCTGCGCTAGATACAATGTGGTGGAAGTTGGATAAACAAACAATGAAACTGATAAGCTCTCAAGAACGAATTTTTATTTACAAATTCACTATTTACATAATTTTTTTGCTCAGAATCTACAGAGGTTCTGGAAGACCTGGATGCGGACCACGTTTTCGTACCTAGACCTGCGATGTGATGATATAAAAAGCCGCTTAATTTTGAGATATTGCCGCACCAGCGATCTTCCCCAGGTGAATACTGTCTTATGGCTTATCTTTGCGACTTAGTGCTTTGGGCGAAGGTGTTGGGTATGAAATATGATGACTTTTGTGACCAGCGTTTTGCGATTTGACCTTCATTGTGGTATGGAGATTGTTGTGTCGTTTGTATTGTTGTGTACTGCTGGCTTGTGAACGGCTGAGGTGTCTGAAGATATGGCAGTTCTTGCTGATGGTGGACAGGTGCAAAGACCTGTGAGAGAGAATGAATGAATTAATTTTCTTAAATTAGACATGGACATTTAGATGCAACACCGCGAATAATTATGAGTAATAGAAATGAATATTTATTTCGATTTCTCTAGCGAAGGAATACACTATGCAATGGCATTGTGTTGAATGTTAAAAAAGCGTAAAATTTGCACATAACTTTACACTTCTAATTTGCTGCTTAGTTAAAAGACAATTTCAATAGCTATTGCAATATCATAAAAGTGGTTATCACTTTTACCATTGTATAGATGTGTTATATCTTGATAAAAACTCTTTTTTCGAGACTCAAATCGAAACACTCAATATTCGGTCAAATATCGAAAAATTACAAATATAAAATATAAAAAAAATTATAAAATAAATAAATAACAATAAAATGAGATTATTAAATCGTCTATGTTGAGAATTTGTTTAAGCATGGTTATCTAAAGTTTAAAAAAGTTTAGATTTCAAACGACCAAAACCCCGATGAAGAATAATAAGATCGTCCGCAGACGATCTGGGAAAAAAGAGGAGCGGAATCACACTTCATAGAACCATAACTCTTTTGTGGTATCTCTAAATGCCATATCAAGAGTGTTTTTAACCAATCCATAGACCTGAGATAGGCTAAATACTTTATATCTGATACTCACAATAAGCTAAACTGAATTTCGTATAGTTATAGGATATTTTACTGGACATTGTCCACTGACGCTTCTACCTCGGAGAAAAACTCCTACAACCCAAAGTACTATGAGATACAAATCCCACCAGGATTATAGACCTGATCAAAGGATTGACCTGGGGATATAATAGATGAGAGTCCGAGTCATACCACACTCATAGTGAACAGGTAATATGGTATCATATAATGCTATTAGGCCACTCTAGAGATTTGTATCGTAAAGATTCAAATGAGGCAACTGAAATTAACCCATTAATGCCTGAATAACAAAAAAATGTACGGCAAGTTCGAGGCCCTAACTTTTATCGAAGGGGTGGTCAATTCTCATCGAGACCAACTTTTCTAGACGTATTTTGAGTCGCCCGACACGATCCAAGCAAAAAAAAAGTGAAAAAAAACTTTTTATTATTATTTTTGTGCAATATTATGTAAATAAGTAACTTTTCCACGTCATTTTTTTTTTCGAAAAACGACTGATTTAGTGGGGAAAAAGCAACTTTTTACTGCAATAAAGTACTTAAAACGTGTTATTAGTACTTAAACTTAAAAAATATGCAGGCATTTTTTTCGTTAAAAATATTAAGCTGCATAAAAATTGCAACATTGTAATTTGCATTACTTTGGATCACTTTTTTTATCTCACTATGTTCGACTATTCCCAAAAAATTATATATACACTAGTCTTGAGGGTCACTGATTACGAATTTGCTATCAGATTTTCGTAATTCGAAAAGGCGGATCCAAAATGGCGGACAATTTTTTGCAAAATTCTGTATTTCTTTGAAAAAAAAGTGGGTATTCGGAGTTTTTGGGGTCACTGATTACTAATTAAATGCCTGCATATTTTTGAAGTTTAAGTACTAATAACACGTTTTATGCACTTTCTTGCAGTAAAAAGTGGCTTTTTCCCCACTAAATCAGTCGTTTTTCGAAAAAAAAAAATGACGTGGAAAAGTTACTTATTTACATAATATTGCACAAAAATAATAATAAAAAGTTTTTTTCACTTTTTTTTTTGTTGGATCCTGTCGGGCGACTCAAAATACGTCCAGAAAAGTTGGTCTCGATGAGAATTGACCACCCCTTCGATAAAAGTTAGGGCCTCAAACTTGCCGTAAATTGTTTTGTTATTCAAGCATTAATGGGTTAAAGAAATTAATAATAGAATTTTAGACTACCGTATTGGTAAGATAGATGCTCTCGCTTTTTTAATGTTTGCATTGACATCTGCTATTTGGGTAGGAAAATTCCAATTTAACGAAAACACAACTGGTATAATTTTATATATAAACTTAGTATCACGAGAAATTAAAAATGTTGATGATCATGAAAACCCAACTGAAAGTCCTGCAAATGTTTAAAAACTATATACAGTCTTTATAAAAAGAACAAAGTAAAGAAAAATATATGATAATATTTCTTGTATCTGTATCTCCTTTAAATTTTGATAAATTTTGTACTGAACGAAACAACTTAAAACTCTCATATCTCGAAAAACAAACAAGTAGGAAGATATTTTTAAAAAAATAATAATTTATCAAGAAAGGAAATTAATTAATTTGAACTCCAATTTCTCGAAGTGTTTTTAGTTCTCAAACCTTGCAAAGGCATTAATTTTACTGGAGAAAGCCTTCGTCTGAATTTGATTATAAGGCTAATCAGAAGAATTTAAAGTTTAGTATTATTTATATTTTAATACAATGACTAGTACGAAATTGATTTTTGTTAAAAAATTGTTTAACTCCAACTACATAAATCGCTAGTATAATATATTAATATTTCATAAATGTAAAAGAATTAAATATGTTGAAATATTGTGAATTTTAGTATATATTTTATTGTAGCAACTATGCTGGTCTCCTGTTTTGTACTAATATTGAACAAATTATTTTTAATAAAAAACTTACTACACTACAATTCACAAATAAAAAAATGGAACGCCTTTTCAGAACTGAGAATCGACGTTCTTTTGAAATTGTTCTAAAATTCATTCTAAAAATCCAAAAAGTTGCGGGGTAAAAATATTAAATGGTTCCAATCGAGAATTACTAAACACAAACATTCCAAACATTATTTTACATATTTCCTTAAATGAGAAAGCCATTCATGATATCATTGTCAATACGAATATTTAAACAATGAATCATGCTCACTAAAAGGTAGATATATAAAACTTAAAAATACAATTAATTTAGTAATCTTCTTTAACTTATTTTTATTAAAAATTATTTTCCTAAAAATTTATTTTCTACAAAGAAATTGTAGATAATGCTAGTAATTTAAATGTGAAGATATTGAAGAATATTGGTAATGAAAAGTGGAGATGAAAATAATGTGAAAATTTCTTAAATTAAAAACGCGCTCAGTCGAGGTCTCAGAAAAGTATACAAAAACTTGTTAAGCAAATTGCGAAAATTTTAAAACAAATTTACTCCGGAAGTATCTTACGTATGCGCATAATATATTTAATTAAATAAAAAAAAAAAAACTTTATTTACCATTTGCCTACAAAAATATGATATAACATTAAATTAAAAAGTCTGCTTTCGTAACAAAAACGATACGTTCCGCTATATAAAAATATTGATTTAAACGGACCTCATTTTTAATATTTCAGTGAATCAAAGATAATATGATTTAGCAGGTAAGCTTTAAAAGGTAAACGCTATTTAGCCAATTGTGCTGATCAGTTTGCATGCCTATCTGGCTGAATGGCCGTGTTAAATCACTGCAACTTGATCAAAGAGCGATTGACACTGACGTTGAGCAAATTGCTTCTGCACTATTAACACCGCGGTGAAAATGAAATTCGATACGTTGCGTTGCATTAACAATTTGGTCAGGTATTTCTGCAGCATGGAATGCACAAGAGATACTCTTAAACCAATTGGAGTTATGTAATCCTGAAGATATTGGCCACTGAACGTTTCTAAAAAAAAACTGCTCAAACAATAGGAGGTAAGGTGTTTAAACGGTCAAGAAACCCATAGTATGGTAATGGGGCTCGTTCGGAAGAGATAACCTGTCTATATTAAAGGGAAGTCGAGCGAAATTGAAAGCAACACACATTTGTACGTCATTAGCGCCGAAATGGAATTATAAACAGTCGACCGAAAGTTAATCCAAAAACAGCCACTCGGACCAGTTTCATGCTGGACAAGTGCGGCAATTGTGACAACAACAACACCGGAAATTTTCATAGATACTTATAGCATTTCCCTTCAATTTATACTAAGATAACCATTAGTGGTCAAGACTGGCGCATTTCCTTATGGCAATTAATTGAGGTGCCGAAGTGGCGTAGACATTAGCGCGTTAATCTCTTTCTTAGATCTAGTTGTCGTTAGATGGTAATTCGTCGACTTCTTATCACAACAACAACAACAACAACAATGTCGACTCAAGAGGTCAAAAGGGTACTTACGAACAGCTGTGGGACAAATTTCACTTTCTCGTAGGCTTTGAACTTCTTTGTCTTCGGGTTGAAGACGCCGTTTGACTTGTAGTACTTCTGATGGTAGTAGTCGCTGTCCTTCGAGTTATGAACCTTTGACGGGGCCACCGGTACGACTGCATTGTATCTGAACCCAATGTTGGGAATATACTGCACAGCCAAGGTAGGAACTCTTTTAATTTTATTAATATCACCATCGGGATATTTTGAAATCACTTTGCCATAGTTCGGCTGTTTTTGTTGTATTTCCTTCTTGGGTGATGTCGTTGCTCGCGCATAGTTGTCTGTTTCCAGTCTCGGCCTTGATGGCGGAGGTAAGACATATCTAAACATATAGACAACAACGGTCAAGAACAAGTCACATTAAAATTTTTGTTGTTGGATACCTGTAAGGATTTGGATTTGGTATATCGTCGTCTTGATTCTCCCAAACAGATGCAGGTTCCCGAAACGGCACTCTGGGTGCTGGTGGTGGAACTGTTGTTGTTGGGGGTAGTATAGGACCCTTGTTGGTGTTCCAATCCACTCGAATTGCAGATATTAGAGAAGTGAAGGTAACAAGAAGAAAAAGTACATCATTACGGATCTGAAAGTAAATACCTATAATTAGAAATTTTCAATTTATACACTGATAAAAATACCATATACAATTTCACATTTATCATTTTTATACAGTTTTCTTTGAAATCTTTCTAAATATACTAAATTCTTATTCGAAAAGAAGGGGACCTCCTCCAATTCATCTTAAAATTTAGCTTTTCAAAAGAAATGCTTCTTATTCCCAAATTTTATTGAAAAATTCATTTATCGCCAGGGACACGACTAGTGTAATACTTTCAAAAAATCATTCTTTTTTTTTGCATTTTTCAATAGTCTATACACTTAAAAATAATATATTAAAATTTCAAGTGTGTATCTCAAATAGTTTTTCTCCAGTTTTTCGATTAGATGAAAAATGTCAATTTGACATGCACCAAACCATCAGATTTATATCTTTTATCTTGAGCTTTTTTTTCAAAACATCGCTATTTTGTTGGATTTCAATATTTTTTTTACCATCGAGGTTCACGGTACAAGAAAGATATTCTAGTTTAACAGACATTTTTCCTTTTTTCTCGAGAGATAAGTCGCATAAGTCGCGGAAAATTGAATATTTTTATACAAAAAAATTACAGTAAATACGTAATTTATGAATACATATATCCTCAAAATTTCAAAACATACAATGGAATGAATTCCCGAAAATCATCTTTTTTTTTAAGCAGTCACACTAGTCGTGCCCCTTAATTTTCTGTTAAATACTAAAATATTTTTGAACTAACTTTTTCTAAATTACGATACCGAATTCGATACATATTGTGAAGTTACAATTATTTCAATACACGCACAAATATTCATATTCATGATGAAGCTTTGACCATTGCAGTGTTTTATAAAAAAGAATATGACAATTTTTAACTCAGAAGAGAAATATTGGCTGAAAACGTTGAAAATAACAACAAAATCTACTTTGAAATTCGTGAGCTCATCCATACAAAAAAATGTCATTAAATTTTTATTAGAGAAATCTCAATGATGCAATAGAAAATGAGATTTTTGAAGATATGGAATATTCTCCACTAATTTTTAATTATATCCAATTTCAAACATACCCACAATCTAGGACTAGTTCTATCGTTTATCATGGAACAGTATTTAAAGTTGGTCATATTATTAAAAAAACGAATCCGGGTCAGTTACCGTGAGTTACCTATATTATTGAAAGTGCTATAGAGCAACACTTTTTATATAATATTAATCCTTTTTTAATTGATGGGCTCCCCAATACACTTTTATTTCCTCTGTGTTGTAATGAAAGTTTTTAGGTTAAAATAATATTGAAAATCAGATGATTAATTTAAATGGACCTATTTTTTTTTTTTTTTGTTTTTTTAAATTTTGAATTATGAATAATACAATACTTATGCTTTACACAATATATAATGTACAATGGATTATTATTATATCATTTATAAATAAAATGTTACCAACAAAATAGTCTCTTAATATGAGCCGTTCAGTGCACACATCGATTAACTCCACTTTTTGAAAAATCTTAAATTTAAATGTCAAAGCACTTGGTATAGTCATAACTTTTTATATTTATAATAACTTTCCTGAATAATAAAGATTAACACCATTAAACGGCAAAATTTTTTTGGCCATTGAATAATAAGTAATTTATTTCAGAAGCCATTTTGATTAACTCGATACTCTAATGTAAATCGTTTCAATAACACAATTCAAATACACTACCAAGCGATAACGGTAAATTGTTTGCATCTTGTCTAATAAAGTACATAAAGACTTATGCTACAAACTTTGAAAAAATAACAACATATTCAAATTCATGTACCGGGAAAAATAGAAATATTAAAACTGTCTTAAGTTTATTGAAACTTGTTCAAAGTACGGAAATAAGAGCTGAGTCAATTAAAATCAAATTTTTGGTAAGTGGACATAGCTATTTGCCTAATGAGATTTTGCCATTATTGAGTCACATGCGAAAAAAATCAAAACATTTTTTCACCAGATGATTGGTACAATATAATCAAAACATGTAAAAGGAAAGCGCCATTTAATCTAATCCAAATGTCCCACCAAGATTTTTTTTTCAACAAAACCTTTAGAAAAATCAATCATTAACAGAAAAGTAACCATTACAGGATTTCCAGTAAATTGGCTTAAAATACGCTGGATAAAGTTAGAAAGGCCCAAATTCCATCTCATACAATTCAAATGTGATTATAATGAAGATTCAGAATTTAATGCCATTAATATAAGGAAATCTGTAGCAGGTAGAATGCAAAGTTTAAAAAATGTAGATCAGCCTTTATTATATCCTAAAGGTAGAACTATGACAAGGGAAAAAAGGAGAGACATGATGCATAGACATAGACTGCTAAAATTCATTCCTCCTGTTAAACATGATTACTATAAAAACTTGACAACAAATCGAAATGACGAGTCCTCACATACACCTGATGAAGAAGAAATTATTTATGTTGCTGATGAATTAATCACAAATAATATATTACAACAGAACTGTCAACATTCATTTTTATGGAAAATCTGTAATAAAAATATATAATAACTAACTTTTTCTGTAATAAAAAACTTAAAAATTTAAAGACTGAATTTAACTTTATTACTTTTTTCAGTTGCCAAATCGATTAACTCCACCAGTCACATAAAAATTGTAACATTACTGACGATTATTTTTTGGCTATTCGTTCTTATTAATTTTATATACCGTTAGATGAAAGCTATATCTGCATTTATGCATTCCACAATATATATTTGAATTTATATTATAAAGGGAATTTTAAAAAACAATGTACATTATTACATCGCATTTCTCAACTTTTTGTTTTATGGAGTTAATCAATTTGTACACTGAACGGCTCATATAATGAACGAAAACACCCGACGCAAATTCGTAAAATCCATAAAGAAAACTTCATTTAATTTTTTTAAATAAAATTCAAATTAACACAAATAGGATTTTATTATTTTTGGCAAAAACCCGTAGAGAAATTTTATAACTTATGTTCTAAATAATGTAAACAATTTCACTCAATATAATTTCAACAAACTCATTTTAAAAAGCTTCCACTATACCTAGATAGAAATTGGGCTAATTGGGGGTAATTACTACAGTTTTTACAATTTATTCAATTATTTTTAATTATCCAACAGCTTTAACTATTACTAACAAAAAAAAATATTAATAATTTATTAATGCCTCTTATCTCACATAACCAAAAAGAAAAAAAAATTATTTGATGATAATTGTTAAAATATAGTTAACAGAATTTAAAGGAAAATAATCATTAAGACGAAGTTTTTTTATTTTATTGTCTAAAGTTATTTAAAAAAGCTGATATATAAATATATGAAAATATCTCTTCCATAAAGACGATATAGAAAATCGATACCACTAAAGGCTAAAATGTTAGGGTTAGTAAATTCAAATTTATAAATAAAATACTTGTACTTTTCCTCCTTTTTCTAATTGTTGCTTTTATTTTTCACCAATAATGATTGCTTAGTGTTCTAGTATATACAATACATATATGTGACTACCATTTAATTGAAATTCTTCTTATACATAAAAGCATTTCATCATCAAATAACAAAACAAACAACAAATGTTTAAATCGACTTTGCTTAGAAATGAAAAAAAAGAGGTTTTAACACCACCAAGTTAAAAAAATTTTTTTTAGATATTTCCGCCAATACTAATATAGAAAACCAATAAAAATAAGAAACTGACAAAAGGATATTTCAAATTATATATGAATTTGAAATCGATTGATTACAGCAAAATAATAAAGCTTTTCTAATGTACTTCCATAACTAACGAGCATAGAAATTTTCAGATGCTAAAAGTGTTTCTTTCGAAAAATTTAATAAAATTTAATGCATATAACCTTGTAGACGTATATATGTTAATGGATTCAATAAGTAATTCGATTTATGAAAGACATGCTTTAGAGACAAGAAATTTCAATAAATATTAAAAATTATATGTAGTGTATCAACGCTTAAAGTAAAGCAATCACCACCATAAATGTAACAAATCACTTATTACAGACAATAATGTTGAAAATGAGATCAATAAAATCGAATTCAAGGTACATTTACGTTCAGGGAAGCTTTAATCTTGAATTATTTAAAGTGCCTCTAAAGTGTAATTGTTAATGTATAATGAAGGTTAAATAGCATGATTTTGGAAGCAATCCAGGGCTAAACTCTTCTGATTAGCCTTATAATTGAGCTCCGACAGAGGACTATTACGTATGTATTATTAAATTTTATGGATATGGTCACTACTTAATCATCTGGTGGGTCAACTATCGCCTCCACTTTAATAAATACTTAATACTTCCTATTCGGGAGTACAATACAAAACATATTAAAACTGAAGAAAATTATTAAGTAGATGTATGTGATGAATAATGTAATGTATAATTTTTAAGGGTAATTAAATATTAGAATAGTTTTTTTTTTGTTAGGTTATGTGAAACTACTCATATGATAGCCTGATGATAAATGAGAATAATTACTAGTTATAAGCTACTTTTTTATTCCACCAGAATATTTTGGATTTTAGTCCATTTGAATGTTTTCTTTTAATTAATGATTAATTCAAAAAGTCTACGACATTGAAATTACCTTTGTTTTTTATTGTAAAGTGTTTTCTCTCCTGGTTATTATTACCTTGAATAAAATATCTTATGGGATCTTCAAGGGTTTTGGTAATAGTAGTAGAAAAATTGTGAAGGATTTTAAATATTTTCAATGCCGCTTATGTCTGTGATTTGGTGATTAAATAGTAGTTTTCATTACATGTACCATACAGGAAATTTGATGTCACATAAGTTCCGAAAAAATATTTTTTTACAATCAGTCACAGCGATATGTCATGTCATTATTTCTACATTAATAAAATTTTAATACACATTCTCACACTTATTTATTTCAATACTTTTCTATCGACAGTGAGGCCTAACATGACTAAGGCGATTAATTTTAATTTTTGTTTCGCTTTCATAATAAGACCGCTTTCCGGGTTACTATAAAGTCGGCGTTACGAATCCATTAATAAAACTGAAAAACGAGATTTGTCAAGTTCAAGAGTATTAGATAACTGCATAATATATTTACAAAGTTTGAACTCAATGGTACGCTTGGTGTGAACTATTATGACATTGGTAAATGGCTCTCGTGATTCAGCCACGACTAAAAGTAATACACTGAAATCAATCAAGCGTGGATAGTTATCAGACGTCCAACTTCTACAAAGAAATCCATAATTCATTAATCCGATGCTAAGTGATCAAGTTAACCTAATTTGTTTTCGGTCCGTGGACGGATCATTGTTTATGTAAGTGATTTTTCTTGTTTGTTTCCTTGAGAAAAAAACAAAAATGCCCCTTAATTGGCGAAATATGCAATCAATTACATCTAATAATACCATCATACATGCGATCTTGTAATTAATTTTTTTTTCCTTCAATTTCACGGTTGATATGCTGCTAGGTTTGATGACCTTGAATTGGATAATACACATATTAATTATGTTGTACGGGTAGACTGTTCTTTTAATTAATTTGTTAATGCCGTAAAAGCAATTATGGTATCATGGCTATAGGAGAATAGTTTTTATTTCAATTAGGCAGGCTTTGATCTTCACTAATTTGGACAATATATTAGAAATCAGAATATTATAATTAATGAGATATTTATCGAAAATTTAATTTTGTTCCACACTTCAGATACACTATTTAACGAATAAGTTTTAGAACTGGAAAGGAGCGACATTCCTTCGATATATATGAAGAGTCCAGGAAAAGAATGATCAAAGTCACCCTAAAACCATGTTTGAGTTAGTACCGTCATCTAGTTCCTTAGACGCGAAACTTATCTGGTCCGAATCATAAAAAAGGCTAACAACGTTCTAAACCCCTATAAATGAGCTGTCATTTTTTGGCAAAAAAGTTATGTTTGATCAAAGTCCACACCGTAAAAGTTAAAAAAGATCAAAGTCACAGACTCTAATGCGGTCATTCCTCATTGCTTTCGTCTCACAAGTGAAGAAAATCGACATGATTTTAAAAAAAAATTTGCTTTTGTACCCAGGACAGCAAATTAAAAATTACCAATCATCATAATTGTTATGTTTTCATTTCCTTGTAAATCTTTTGGAGGCAGACATTTTTTAAATTTTCGGTTGCTATATTAGATCCGCCAACTTTAATATATATTTTGATAAGAGACTTAGTATCAGCGACCCTAAAACCTCTTTGATTCATTTTGATAAAAAATCCCATAAAATTGCAAGTGTTCGGACGCCATATTTGATTCACTACTTTGGAACCCAATACAAAAAAGTACCTATACTGTTTCCTCTAATATAACGTACTTTTTGGCAAAAAATCAGAAATATCGCAGAACGCATTTAGTTGTAATTGAGGTTCAAACTATCCCAACGAATGACAATTTTTCCGTCACAAAAACAAAGTTTTAACAAAACAATGGCACTTTTACCTTCCGTTTGGACACAAGCAACAAGAAAATAGCATTCATAACTCAAACTCAAAAAAAAGTTTAATTTTGTTGACCTGTGTAATTAGATGACTTTGATCCTTTTCAACTTTTTTAGTCTTGACTTTGATCATTAATATAATTTGTATCTCTGACTTAATGAAGATAATTTAAAATAATATAACTATAAATATATATATTTTTAATAAATATTGTTAAATAGTGTTGCAAATATGTAAGCAATATTTTTAAGCTAAAACTACATTTACATAGTACTTTTGACAATATTTATAAGTCTTCTTACTTAAAATTTGATTTTTCTTCTAAAACTCCTCAACTGACTTTGATCGTTCTTTCCCTGTACTCTTCATATGTATTTAAATTACTTTATTAAAAACTAAATCTGTTCAACTTTGACTTTTTATCAAGATATATTTTTTTCTAAAAAACTGCTAAAGTTATGCTCATTTTAGATTTTAGGGTTTTCATTGAACATCTAAAAACTTTTCGTTATATGCATATCTAGTTCACTTTTACCCAATGCTAAGAATCACACAATGGATCACCTCGGTTATTTAAATAAATGATAAATTATCATAAATTTTGATAGTTAACCCTATAAAAATTTATAAGTCACCTGTCGACATTTATTCATTTCAAGTTTATTAATTTTAAATGCACAGGAAATTGTCTATTCACTTGGTGAAATAAAAGCCACGTCACAATTACGATAGAAGGATACAAAAGTTTATAGAAAAAATACAAAAATCGTATTTTATACCATAACAACGAAAGTACTTATTGAAAATACATATAGAAAAATTGGATATTTTTCTAATTTTAATAATTAACAATATTCTTCAGAATATCTAATTTAAAAAGAAATGGAAATCGCTTTCCGTAGGATTTTCTGCGAAAAATGTTATAATAAGATTAAAGCATCAATCAGTAAAATCGTTCTTCAGTTGTAGAAAAAGACAGTCATATATCATTAAAAAGCTCTAGGTAGGATGATTTCAAGAATATATATATTTTTACTTTTTTATTTAATATGCTAATAAAAGTAAGACAACTGAAGTAGGTCAAACTCACGACTGTTAAAGATATCATCATTCTCCCTGGAAAATTGAATTTATAATTACACCATGAAGAACAAATAAAGGTTAATAACAAAGAACACCCTGACAATTTTTTTGTTATTTTGTATTGTTTTATAGTCTGACATCGAGCACGCTATACACATATTCTTATGAAACATTTTTTGTAAAATTATATTTTAAGCGAAACTTAAACGATTGCGAAGAATTAATAAAAGAGCTAAAATTTTCAATTCACAGTCGGTAATTTTGCCATTCATCACGCAACTGTTTTCGCTTTAAAGACTTTCAACCATTAAATGAATAAACCTATGAGGTAAAATAACATCCAGGGTTCTAATTTACGAGCAAATTAAGTGTCTGAGTGTATGCATTATTCGCACTAGTGAAAATTCGTTTCGTGTTCAAGAAAATACTTTGCTCAAGGCTTCAATGAAAAAGTTTATTTTCTTAAATAGCCGGTGCTTAAGGGCAGCGCGAGTGTGTAATAAATATGTATTTCTTCGGTTTCAGGAAATCACGATATCGGAATCCATTATTACTTTCTTTGCTTTTATACCAGTTGGTATAAGAAGAGTGTTGGATAATAATTTTTATTTGAAGGTGATTAAATTTAATTTCATAATAGTTAAGAAAATCCTCGATAGTGGTTTCACATTCTCTAGACACGGACAAGCGGAGGGAACTCGAGCAAAAGGAGTTAGTTTTTATTTAATTTATACTATAAGAAAATGATTTACTAAAATTTCAAGATTATTTAATGAGCATTCAAAGAAATATATTAAATACAAACAAATTTCCTTTAGACAAAAATTAATACTTTAAAACTCATTTTTTTTTTTGGAAAGTTTTGTTTTAAGTATTTTTCTCTTTGCCTACAATACAGGGAAAAAAACCATTTGAGCTATTGTTTTGTTCAATAATAAACCCAGCCAAATAAAGTTGATAAATTTATACAAAATAAATTTTTGAACCAGAAATAGTTAATTCAAAATTTTATTCGTAAGCGCAGACCTCACGTCTCTAGAATTTACAAAACAACACACTGCAACAAAACAACATTCTGCATTTCAAAAAAAATTAGCAAAACTACCCTTAATACTTATGACATACATGTGGCGACAATATTGTAATTTCGATATCATAATTCCGGCCATATCATAATATCTTCACAACCGGTACACATATAAACCAAGCATGCGAAGTTGTTTATCATTTAACATTTGGAGTATAAACAAGTGGAAAATTGAAATGTAAAATAAATATTATTTCTTCGTGTCTTCAGACTCCATATTTTTCGGCAAAATTCTTAAAACTAACAAGAGTTGATTGTTCTGAAAAGTAAATTCATCTGCAGAAGTATAGTTCATACCACCGAAATATTTTAAATCTCAATACTACACATATGGAAATTCGATTGTTTACCTAGTCTATTGTTAATATTAGGTGACAGATGTATGGTATAAATGTAGTATTTGGAATATTATAATATTGATACCAATATATCCAATATGTTTCAAAGCTATAACCCCTTATTTGATGAAATCGTTAATCTACCTTTAAATAGTTATCTTATAATGAGAAATTTGGTTGTACCTAGCGAATGACAAGTTAACTAATAAAAAAGTTAGCATACATTCAAATTCTAAATCAAACAAGATATGGTTAATAAACAAGTAGTAGTAGTAGTAGTAGTGTATTTATATTATTAATAATGTCTAAACAAATAGGACCCTTATATTTAGTGCGAAATATAACAATTCATTCATCTATATTATTAATTCATTGAAGTAGTCAGAGTGCGTTTTTCCTTTTTTTAGTATAATTTTTAGGGAAAAAAATGTATAAAAACCCAATGAGCGCAATTAACCTAAAACTTAAATCTATATCCTATCCTAAAATTGTATCTACATCCTATCCTAAATTACTCTATGTTATCACTATTAGATAATTGCCTAACTAAGGTATTGTCTACATATTTACACCTTTCATGAAATTTTTCAGCAGCAATCCTTAATTTGTTTCTGATTAATTCCACATCAGCCAATTTATGTAGCTCAGTGGTAGATTAAACATCATTTCGAGAATTTTATTTTGTGTTACACTTGAAGCTTTTTAATAAGGTAGGTGCGGGTAATAAGGCCTAGCTAAGGGAGATTTGAAATAAAATAAAAAGTATGTATCCGAATCAACAAAAGCGTCGCAAAAAGTTTCAGGTGCCATCGATGAGTGTTAGCTACCTGCGATTATGACCTTGAGCGACATCGATCATTTTAAATTATATTTTTTGTTACTTAGGCTTTATTAGCCGACAGGCCTTATTACCCGCACCTACCTTATACGTTTGTGCACATTGAAAGGTGATTCCTAGATATTTAACGTGCTCATTCCAGATAATGCCACTTCCATTAATACTCAAATTAGTATTCGGTAGGTATGATGGACTTCTTCTCCGAGTAAGGAACATGGCTTGCGTTTTGTTAGGGGTTAATTTTTATTTTCCAATTATTGAAATAGTCTTCTAGCATATTAAAGCCATTTTGTAAATCCCTACAGATGGATATTGCATTTTCAGCGGAGGTATATATATATAGCTGTATCATCAGCGAATATAGATGAGTGACAATTGGTTATACTTGGAAAATCAGCAGTATAGATGTTGTATAGAATTGGACCTAAAACCGACCCTTGTGGTACACCTGAGATTACATATTATTCAGTCGACGATACTGTTCCAATAAACACTTTAAATGACCTATTTTGTAAACAATTTCTTACTAAAGAAGTTAAGGCAAGAGGAAAGCCAAATTTTAACATTTTATGTACAAGTCCGTCATGCCACACCGAATCAAAGGCTGACTGTATATCTAGTAGGACAAGTCCGGTTGAATATCTTTTAGCGAAATTGCTTTTGACATGCTGGAGAATCCTTAAAACAGGTTGGGTTGTGTTATGACCAGCTCTAAACCCATACTGTTAGTTCGGTATTATATTGCCTACTTCAATATAGTCTAAGATTTTATATTTTATTATTTTTTCAAGTAATTTCGATAAATTACTTAATAGACTGATGGTTGATAAACAAAGGTTCAAAGGTAAATTAACTGTTTTTCGTTGTTCAAAAAAACCACTTTATTGTTAAGGCCATTTTTAAGCCACAATTTTGATTATTTTTCTGGTGTTTTCTCTTTCAATGTAACCAATCGTTCTCGATTAATCATCAAAATTGTTAGGAATATACGTTTTTTTCTCCATTAACAAATTGAAGTATCTACTTGACTTGAAATAAATTGAAATTTGTTCGTAAAAATTACATATTTTTTTCTAAAATCCTATAAGCATGAAATGTTTCTACCTTCCTTAATTAAACAACTTTTAGTTGATTATAATTTATATTTTAAAATTCTTCAGTATTTGAGAAAGCTATACTTTTTCACATATAAATAATTTTTAAAAATAACCCAATTTTTAGCCTGATAAATTAGTTTCCCCCATTAATTCTTTTAAAAGTCTGAATGTATACCTTGAGGTATAAATAATGAATGAAATATTTACGCGTTGCTACCGCTAATTTCGTTCCATTGAAGGTCGAAGGCTTACTTACGAATTGCAATTCAAAAGCTGTCTTTTCGAGTTTTCGCGAATGTTGATTGCTACGTAGGTACCTCTGATACATATGGATTTTCGCAGTCTCTCATTTGTCTAACCTGATTACCCTCTAGAACAAAGACGCAAAAACAATGGGAAATTCAATTAGTCAAATAACCACAAAGATATGTGCAATTATTCTTGTTCTCATTATTTGCAAGTAAGTAAGTAAGTACATTTCTTGATTTGAAAAGAACGTCTAATTAAGCACGCTCCACATTTTCTAAGTCTATGTATGTAAAAGTCTTATGAATTTCGTGCACTTGAAAACATTCGCTCACTATTCTATGCACAACTAATAAATGTTGCTACAATTCGCCACAAAGTGTGTTAATAGCAGGTAAACCATTCGCATATATAATCAAATCACAACGTAGAACTACTAAAGGCTAGTCGTCGTTTAACCAATTTAAACCCTAGTCACATTCACAGTAAAAGTTTGTTTTGGCGAAATATTACATAATCACTACAGATTTATTGGATTTATTTGTAGCAGCATTTCAAAATGAATATAATTTTAAGCTACGCAACGTATTACCGGAAAACCGTAGTAAAAATAAATTTTACGTTTTGAAGATCTAAATTATTTTTTGCCATTTTCAACGGAACCAGACAGAATGGTCATTAACAATTTGATCAGCAACTTAAGTGTCAGCATTGATTAATCTCAACCATCGGCGGAAACCGATACCATGGTAAAAAGCTGGCTGCTAATTTAGAAAACAAACATGTCTTTTTACAATATTTTCTTCCCTGTCACACGTAGTGTGCCACATTAAACGTAGTATGGTGTTAAGGAAATTAAGAGTGAAGTGAATTATTTATAAGTCTGTGCACATTTCATTCTGGTTTGGCACCGGCCTAAAAGGTGACAAGAATAAGTAAAAAAATGGATGGATTTACAAAATCTTTTTCAAAATAAAACCATATGTTCGAAATAAGTTTTTTTGAAAGTTTTTTCATTAAATTGTCCTACTTACTATATACAAATTTACACTCAGTTAATAAGTAAGAACGTTCTAATTGATTTTTTCTTTTATATGAAATAAACTATTGTTTTGTTTTGAAATAACATTTAATTGAATTGATAATAATCAAAACAGTTTTTATCCAATTTTAAAAAATATGAATTATGAAGGAATACTTTTTGAGTTGCAATCAAATATAATCTTAAGGTACGAAATAGGTGCAATCCGAAGTCAGCAAAGATCACTTGTGATTAGGAACGAAATTTATTCACTGTTAAAATGTTTTACAGTGGGCAACACTCATTTTGATTGTCCTCAATTCAATTCTATTCTAATGAAACAACTATCTGGTTAATTGAGATAAGATTACTTACTAAGATATATTAAATATTGGTCTATTGTAGCATCACTAGTGATGAGCAGAATCGGTTTTAGAAACCAAGACTAGGAGCATGTTTGAGAAACTTGCTAAAAAAAAGATCAACCGGAATAAAAACATTTTTGTCAACTTCTAGTATATTTAAGAAGGATCGTCGGTTTTCAAAAAATTATGATCCTCTCTTTAAAATCATCAGAAATTTATGAAATTTTAAGTATTTATTAGTTTGATGTTATAATATGATAATTAAACTTATACTCCAAAGTTAAAAATGTTTTATTCTACAGTCTTTAAGGCATCGTAATTGAAAATTTGTTTCTTATACACGGGCTCTTATGGAGCTCATTATTATAACTACAACTTTGGTTTAATATAATTTAAAAACAGTAGAACGAAAATCAGTGAAATTTAGAGCATAAGTGTAATCAATCTTCAAGAAAACAAGGAAATAAGGAGCTTACTTCAAGAGTCAAGTACAAAGAGCTTTATAATTTTTCTCTATTCTTAATTTTTATTATTTTTGACTACTTAAACGGTATAAGTATTATTCACTGTACTTATAATATCTACTCAATATAATTAAAAAAGTTATTTGAGTGTGGGAATACAAGACTGCAAGAGTCTCGCAAACTGATGCAAGACCAAAACCAAAATCGAGTGTGAAAAACCAAGCGCAATACCAAGACTATCATAGTCTTGGTCTTGATCTTATTTTGCTCATCACTAAACACAACTATCAAAGCCTTCATGATGATCTTTAAAATAGCCATGACTGGAATTCTCAGAAAAATGATTATGTGAATTTATATTTGAAATTTCCCACTTCATAAATGCAATAATACCTAAGTACTGACAATCTGAATAAGCCACCTTACATATTAACACCATATCTAATTGCAAAAATTGTCAGTCATTACATCAAATTACCTATCGAATTAAATCATTGACTGAACGTAATTCCTCAGTGCCAAATTCCATCCAAACACATTTCATTGAACCTGCCAAAGCCTTTCAGCCAAAAAATTTGCGTCGGATATTAAAGGCCTACTGCATCAGTCATATATCATAATTATTAACGAATTAACTAGTCAAGCAAATAAAATCGTTAAATATTCGCCTGGGTGTCGTTAATTTGAATGGACCCTGCAGATGCGGAAGAATCTTGCCTCTTGCATAGCATGGGGCCATCAAAACCTGTGGCGGGACAAAATTGGGTACCTGAGAATTCTTCGGTTAACTGCTTCAAGGGGCAACCCATTGTTCGCGACGAGGTGGTTCGAGTTCGAGTATTACTACAACGCGTCTTAATTTATAGACAGAATGCAAATTAAAATCCATGGCACCCAGACAAGACAAGTGGCGGCTCGTGAGGTTTGATGAGGAAAATAAATCACTTCAGCTGCCGTGTCCAGTTCGATTATGCGCGGCGCGGCGAACACTTAATGCAACAGTTAAATATTATTCTCGGGAGTAATGGTAGCGTTTTACACGCACAGGTTTTACAGTGGCTACCGATTATATAATGTCGAAGGTGATTAATTGAAACTAAAAGAGGACCTGTTTTGACCATCTCCATGTTAGAACTACTTTTATCGGAGCCAATGACTGGAGGCGAAATCTATTTATAAAATATGGTCACTCTTTGAAAAATTTGTACTTACAAAGAGGTCCGGATTTAGAATATAAAAAAACACATAAAAATTGAACAAGATATTCGAAAGATAATTTATTAACATTTAATATTTAAATTCAATTTCGGAGCACTGCGGCTTACATAGTGCGGTATCAAATGACATGATCTTAGTAGTTCATTTCTTGAAATAAGATTTTCACCATATTCCTTTTAGTAAATACACCTAATTCTCTTTTTACACGATGTTTTTTTACAAATCAAATATTTAACACGAGTTCAAAAGAAAAAAAATTTCTCATTTTACACGAATTGTTTTGTTTTAACACGATTTTTAATATTCCAGGAATATTTTAGTCTTACGTAAACGTATGCGTTTATTGTCTGAAAGTAACAATGCATAAAATTTTGTTATGTCTTTATTATTTTAACTTCTTTTATATTAATGAATTTCAGATATAATTCCATTTTTCCAAAGTAGAAGTTATTTTTTATAAAATATTTAATGAATTAAAATGTGTAAGCACGAAATAAATTAAGTGAACTCTAACAAGAACTTTTTAATACTGTTTACACCTAATTCTCTTTTTACACGAATTTTTTTTTACACGTATTTTTTGGGAACGTATCTATCGTGTAAAAAGAGAATTAGGTGTAGATTGTTTGGGTCGCTGTATGACACATAGCGATGTCTTGTTGAAACCACAAGTCGTCAACATCAATATCACGAAGTTGTGGAAACAAAAAGTCGGGGATCATTGCATGTATCTCTCACCATTGGCGATTACACGTTGTTCTGTCGCATTTTTGAAGGAATGTGACCCGACGGCATTATAACCCATAACCAAACAGAGAATTTTTTGGAATATATAGGCAGCTCTTGCATTGCCTGAAGAGGATTTTCATCATACCAATTATACGTTATCATTAAGCCAGAAATTAGCTTTATCGCTGAACAAAATGTTTCCATAAATTAATAGGTCAAATTGCAATTGATTTTAAGCCCATTCACGCACGCTTGCGACGTCTTTCTATCCATTTGTCTGTTTGTCTGCCTGTTTTTCGAAAGCTGCAGATAGTACAGGCTGTATTTAATTAAAATCAGTGTGCAATTTCCAAAGTTATATCAATACATACACAATGTCAGCTTGAAAGCTGCATTTTCCATTTACATACGTACTTATATGCACTTAGCAATTTTCTTGAAATTTCAAGTTACTACGTATGTTTTCTCAAGTAAAGAATTATTATTTCATATTATTGACTATTGAATTTCATAATCCATAGCGATGTTTTATTGTTAGTAACAAATATGATCTCAAATAATTGAATTTTATGCACCTGGCTATCGTAATTTTAAAGTAAATTAAATTATATAAAATACAGTTGAATTCTATACACAAAAATCTGTTTTTACAGATACCCGACTAGAATTTTGGTAGGGTACAGCTAGGGCCCCTATGAGGCTAGCCACACTGCCTCATGTGGGTCCCATGAGGCTGCCCTATAAGGCGCACGAAGGGCAAATAACGCCTTGCCTCATTCGCGCATCATTATGACTGCCTCATGTGGGCCTCGTGAGGCAAAACCCGACTAGAATTTTGGTGGGGTACAGCTAGGGTCCCTATGAGGCTAGCCATACTGCTTCGTGTGGGTCCTATGAGGCTGCCGTAGGGCAAATAACGCCTTGCCTCATTCAGGCTCTCTTTGTAATACTTAATAATGTAATCCTAACTCCTTATACTTATATACATGTGGAAATACTTCTTTATTAGTATAAATTATTATAATAAACTTAAACTCAGTCCGAGGCGAGTGCGCCCTGATGTTGTCCGTCCTGCGGGTAGAATCCAAAAAAGAACGAGTGCCGCAATATGGCGATGAGCTGTCAGCTCGTAGGGGGATTCGTCGAGGGATTCTCAAGAAGATGATACTTCATGCAATAGATTATAAAATACGAAGTTTTTGTAAGGAAAAACCGATAAGACAGCTGTTAATAATACTGGGATTTGTGCTTTAATCGAGCCCAGCTGATAATTTGCAAATATAACCCACTAGCAGATAACGTCAAGTATGCCTAGGTGTATATGTGATCTTTGCCTAATCGAACCCCTGTAAAGCAAAAGGTGGGATTGCCTATTTCATTGTAAGGTTTGCCTCATAAGACCCTTGTGAGGTACTCATAAGGTAAACCTCACTTCAGTATCGCTGATTTTATTTTGTGAGGTCCTCATGAGGAATTTACGGGGAAATCCCTCTATCGGCATGCCCCTCACTTGCCACATGAGGACCTCATGAGGAATCTACGGAGAAATCCCTCTATCGGCATACCCCTCACTTGCCACATGAGGCCCACACGCTTCATGAGGCATGCCCCCTATAAATTCTAGTCGGGTATGAGACCTTCTCAATATTAGGAAACCGCAGCATAAAATTATTGCTCAAACTTAATTTTTTTCACATCGTTTGAAAAAATGCAAATTATCCTTTTAATTGTACAAAGTATTAACAGGCTCTCAATATAAATAGATTTCTCTTTATTACTTAAGAAAAATGTAGATAGACCTATCCCTCGATTTGCACGGTATTTGATTTACACTGTTTCACTTTAATACGATTTTTAAATTTTGAAAAAAGTTAATTTCTATAATCGCACGTCTGATTTTCAAGTGAAATGCACAATTCATTGAAATAAAGCGATATAGTAACAAAGGTTCTTTACAGGCACAATTGTTAAAGTTATAACTATTCATAAAAGCAATTAAACAATTCCAAATATCAGTCCATGCGTCAATGCAATAGATCAGTCTTTCACAATAGATCGTAGAGTGCGCAGTTTCTATAAACGCAGTTTCTTTTTGTAGTATTACTAGTTAAACGCAAAGTAATTTTGCAACTTTTTAGGAAACAATTCACGTGAGTTTCATTTTTATTTTCCAACTCTAGCTTAATTCTGTATAATTGCTGTTATTTCTTAAGATTTATTGTAATGCCCCGAGGAAAGGTCCTTGACAACGACGATCGCGTCAGAATCCGTGCGTTTAGGGAAACTGGCCTTGGTATAAGAGAAATTACAAAGAGAATTGGACGTTCAGAATGTGTGGTGCAAAATTTTATTAAAAAGGGCAATCGTGATGGATTATGGGATCATCCAAGAGGGAACACCAAAGTTTCCAATCAAAATATTGGAAACATAAGATAGGAAGTTATGAAAAAAATGTTAAGTGCAGCTCAAATTATAGCGGAATTACAACTCCCAATTAAAGGAAGAAGAGTTCAACAAATTTTGAAGGACACTACTTATATTAGATATAAGAAACCGGCCAAATCTCTCCAACTGCAACAGCACCATAAAAATGCGCGTCTAGATTTTGCTAGAAGCCACATGAACTAAGACGAAAAGTGGCAAAACGTTATTTTTTCTTACGGAAAACAATTTAATTTAGGTAGCCCAAATGGAACTGACTGCGCTTATAGAAAGAAATGTATGTTAGTTATGTCGTTTATTTCACATATACATTTATATTGAAAGTATTCCCTTCACAACATCGAGATTTTATTGAAGGTATTCTCCCAATTAAAATTTTAATTTTACCCCAATGGATTTAGGTCTCACTAAAAACTTGGAGGAACAAATAAGAATTCTACCGATTTTATAATGCACTATTAGCTCTAATTTGATCCTGTAGATCCTAACATTTTAACACAAATTTTAGTTATTCCTTAATAATAAAAATAGTGTTGTAATAAATTTCTACAAAAATTAAAAATATATTGCAATTAAACAAATAATATTAAATATGGAGTAATCCTTCTATTTCGGAGATCCAAAGGATAAAATAATAATTAAGATATCGCAAATAAGCTCTATTTTGCTCCTTTAAAATTTTTTCATGGTTCTAATGATTCAAAAGTCGAGTTTAGGTTTGAACGGCCGACGAATCCAAAAGAAATCGTGATCTTTACACTATAAATAGAACTAAAAGGGGATGAGAAGATGTGTGAATAACTAACAAGTTTATGTTTTTAGGATTTTATTTGATATGATTTTGTTACATACCATATTATAGCCTAATAATGTTTTTGTTGTTTAATAAATGAATTGAAATAGTATCTAAGATAGAAAGTGTGAATCTTTGAGTGTTATATGAATACTAGATCTTCAATTTCGAGGCTTCGCATTCAGTAGAACCAATTTTCTTTTTGTCATAAAATCATTGTCTCATTTTACACGGTTATTATGAGCGTATCTACGACTTTTCATTAACGAGAAATAGTGTACCTGTCGGCGACATTAAAGCGTACATCCCTTTATGTAATGCGACACGCGGCAAACTTTTGTAAAACACCGCCATGCCGAACGCGACTGGATTACATTTTTTTTTTCCTTCGGCGGCCATCTTCGCACGACAGCAGCCATTTTCAGACAATCTGAATTACATCTTACCGAAAACTCATTATATAATTTTTTAAAATGCATAGCGAAATTGACTTTGGACAGCTCTATCACCAATTGTATAATAATAACCTTGTTATTGTTATCTTGCTAAAATACCGGAATTTTTTTAATTAGTTAAATATCGGATTTTAAGATTGTTTTGCTTACTGAGATTGATTTGTTTATAAATTGATGTTTGTTCTGTGTCGAAGTTATATACGATATTATACTAAAATAAATGTCTCTATCATAATATTGTTATTTACATAACATAAATGTCTCATATACATCATATTTTTATCAGTATTGATTATAAAAAAGGGATCTCAACTTGGAGGTACTGTGCATAGATGGGGATTTTCTTACAAATTGTATTCTCTATAATTGTCTTACGTAATGTCACAGTGACATAACGTAACTGGAATTTTCACTATTTTTAATTGTTGATGTCACTATGATGACTATGCAAAGATGATCAGAATCATATATTATTGATATAATTTTATGAAGAAACGCGCCAAAATTCAAAACATGGACCTAACAAGCATTTGTGAAAAAAAGGTACTATCTCGTATATGTGTGACCAGTGTCACACGCAGAAAGTCTATTTTGAGTAGTTTACGGCTTTGAAAATATAGTGATAAAATTAACTTCGTCATAAACTGATGATTTTTGAGTTTCGGCATGTCACTGTAACACCGACAATATGTAAAATTATATTAAGTCATATGGGGAGGCGTTCAAAATATGTCAAAGTCTGACATGGGGGCAGAGAGTAGTCTGAAAACAATCCTATCATCTGAGAAAAGTATATGTACCTAAAGTTGTTTATAAAAAGTATTGTCTGTATGAAAATATTATTAGTTCAATCTTTTGTTATTATTTTTGTAATAGGGTTTAATTTCAAAAGAAAAATTCGTAACTAAAAAAGTACTAAAGGTAAAAAAAGACAACAACAACAAAAAAACAAATAAAAACATTTAACAACAAATTATTCACAGTAAAAAAAACCATTTTTTCCTAAACATTTAACAAAATACTTTGATCTTCATCGGTTCCATCAATCGACTTGTTTAAGCTAAATTAACTTCGACATTTAAACACTTTTTACATAAATTGCCTTTACCTTAACCAATTTATAAATGGAGCAAATTATCTGAAGATCATTAGATCAACCTTGCACAATAATAAATTATCATCGTTTTTGCTCGAATGGTGCTTGTTTGATTTGATGATAGTGCAAAAAGTGCGCCCAGCACAAAAGTGTTCAGCAAAAATTGCAAAGCAAAAACTCGGGATTGCTTCACCTCGCGATTACTACGCGGAGTGACAAGCCATAAATTTTGCACAAAAACAAAACGAGGAGAAAAAATCAAAGAGACGTCTTGAGGAGATTCTTTGCGACGCAGTCGGCGGCAAGGTGGACACATAATGATGAGGTAGTTTTTAGTTCTTAACGCATGCGCTTAATGTGCCTTTGTGGCGTGCTTTTCATATGGCTTTTTTTTCCCAGATAATTGCCTTTTTTATCGTTTCATTTTTACAGGATTTCACTGGTGTATCTCTTAAAGTGGGTAATTACCATGACTAAGTGTACTTTGCTTATTATTTCATTTATGTGAACAATTCTACCTAGATAAAAAAAAGTCGTGCTGCTTTACAAGCATCCATTTTTAGTTGATAATTTGTTTTTTTTTGCCTGATATCTTTTAATAAACATTTTGTGGTGTTACTTGTTTTTATCCAACTACGATGTTATTTATGTTTATTATTACAATAATAAAATTTTGAAAATAAAAAAAAATTGGCTAGCTAATATATTTTGTCATTAACACGCTAGATATATACGAGTATTTAACTTATTATCATTCTTCAACCATTTATTATTATTATTATTATTATTATTATTTATTAAATACAAGGAAAGGGCACATAAGATTTACATTCTTGTATTGTGTACACTATTAAAATTCGGGAATAAATTTACTATATTATACTAGTGAAAGCTAAGTCGGCAAAACTTAATATACAACTTTTATTAGGTATACCATACATGTATGTAAAATAGGATACACTTAAAAAACAAAAAGGAAGAAGTATTTAACTGAAACTAACTCTCTACATATTAAACATCATTTTACTTCAATGGGAAATATTTCAAACGTTTAAATTAATCAATTATACGATATAACATTTTCATTACTGTTGGTTAGTAAGACTTAGCTTACCCATAGCCTTTGTTTAAATTTTAAAGAAAGCCATTTGGTATGATTTCCTTTTGTCAGATATGTATCTTATACCACAGAGTCAATCATAAGACACGCAAACAAATTATGGTCAGCAAGACCTAAATTTATATAGTTTTTCTGCTATAAATATAGGCGAAAATTATGGATAAAATAATGTTGTACATATACATGGCGATAATTATATAATAAATTCTAAAACCAACCCGATGTGTAGCAGAATATTAGAAATTATAGCACTGAAAGCAATATTATTATCACACTTTGAGCTATAATGCATCATAATGTACGCTATTTTGAATTAAAGACTATTGAACATTTGTTGTAATAACGCCATTAATAAATAATGTTCTATTTCCTATATTTAGTTTCGTTTAGTCTCAAAATACACAACTTAAACAGCAGTAAGACATGCTCAAAGAAACATTCATTTGGAACCCTCGTCTAAAATGATTGGCTCAATTTACTACTTACAAGGAAACGTTCTGAGGTGTGTTTTACCGATTTTGATGAAATTGAAATATGTCATAGTGTAGCGAAAAATAAGAGACACGTATTTTTTTTTATCTGCGGATACGCGCATTTAGGGGGTACTTTTATTTATTGTTTTTTTTTTATAAAAATTGGTGTATTTATCAAAAGTTTGCCTGCCATGTTGGATCCGCCATTTTGAATTTTTTATATTTAACATCAGATTCGTAGTCAGCTACTCCAAAAACCCCTTAATACTGGTTTTCACGAAAAAACTGATGTCTGAAAGAAAATACATCATTTACGTATTAGTGCTAGGGGTTTTTTACCCCCTTGAGGAGCTTTTTTTACGAAAACTCAAAAACAGGTCAATTTTATTTTTCAAAATCGTATGTTAAAAAATATTTTTCAATGATTTTTAACTAAAACTGTTATTTTTGTGACGCGAAAATATAAAAAAAAAATCGTTTTTCTGCAATAAAAAATAAGGGTTGCCACCACCCGCGAACCGGATTACTTACAAAAGGTTAGTATATTTGTTTCATTCGAAAAAATTCATTAGAACTTGAAATATTTAGGAAAAACTGTTTTTGGGGGTAAACTTTAGGAGTGGTTTTCACCTCCTAAATATACGTATCCGCAGATAACGATACTCTATAACATATTTCAATTTTATCAAAATCGGTGAGACACCCCTCAGAATGTTTCCTTGTTACCTGCAACTATTTATAAAATTACTTTATACTATATTTTTTTTTTTTTTTTGACGTGGTTAATATTTCTTCAACAACAACAAATTTTGAATTTTGTAGATAATACTTTAAAATATAAAACCAATGTCTTACATATTTTATGAGATTTAAGGGACTATTTCGGTCTAGAAATTTCAAAGAATCGATTTTTTTTTTTTTACATTTTCTGGCTCTTTATAGTCCCAAAAATTATGTCCTGAAATATTTTAATGAAATTCGAATTCTAAACCGGTCTAGAGCGAGTTTTACAATTCGATTTTTTACAAATTATTCATGTTTTTTCACAAAACAAATCTTTAAACGCGTTTTTCTCAAAATCAACTTTTTTCAGACGGCGGACAGTTAATCTCCGAAACTACTCAACCGATCATTACCAAATTTTGTGTACATCTTTATTTAAGTGTCGTACACAGTAATACAGCAGAAAATTTGAGAATTTTCTATATAAAAAAAAAATTTGCGAGAAAAAATAACTAAAAACGAGGTCAATTTTCCAAGTTTTTTTTCAAAATGCCGCCATTTTTTTTTTTCATCGATTTTCCGAATTTTCTGCTGTATTACTGTGTAAGAAGCCTTCTTTTAAAAGACCTATTTTGAATTTTTTGTTTCAGACTTCTCAATCATGAGATTAACTATCCGCCATAGAAGGAGAATTTTTTCAGGACCAGACTTTGACGCCCTCTACATTTCGGAAGAAGAGTGACAAAAAAAAGAAAAAAATTTTGTTGTGTAGTTTTTTTATGTAATAACGTGTTACAAAATATTTCATGTAAATATCTAATAAAGGAGCCCAGAAAAAAATTCCCAAAAAAAGACCATTTTTTTACGTTCTAGACCGAAATAGTCCCTTAAGTTATTAGGTTATTTTAGTTATAAATATTATATAATTATAATTATAATAAAAAGATTTGTCATACTTCCTTAGAAATTCCTTTAGGGAATATTTTTTATTTCGCAATTTCAATTTCTTCCAGGTCAATGAAATTCAGAGCACTTCGTATTTGGTTTGATTTTATAACTACAATTTATTTGAGTGTATAGCTACAACTATCACGATTTTGTGATCAAAGGACCCTGTGGTATACCTGGAAATATATTTGACAATTCATATCAATAGAATAGAACGTGCTATTTTAAATGCATAAGCTATTTAGAAATAAAAATGAAGTTTTTAATTAACTTAATAAAACATTAATTACACATCGATAAAATTTCCAGTAAATGAAAGTACAAATATTTCTTCAACGTTCTTAACATTATAATTAAGTCAGATAACCAACGCGTTAACTTATGCATATTTAATTGGAAATTATCTAATGTAATTTGAATTTCATGTACCAATATGGGTACAACAAGTCGTATTCATTACGAATGTGCGAACTAAGTAGTTTTTAAGAATATTTTAGTTTGTTGACTGTCATTAATTTGAAGCAATATAGTCAGTTACTGCACTTAGTTTTATTTTTAAATATACATATAGTGAATTCTTTAGTGCATGTATACTTATATCAGACTATTATTGATTGATTTTAAAAAGTGGTTAATATTCTCTAGCTAGGATTATCAGAAAATTCAATATTAATTAGCGAAGGTATTTTAAAATGTTTTAAAATATCCAATAGAATTGAAATATACAACCTTTTGCAACCATACCGTAGATAATATGTGATTGATTGTTATAATATTTTTTCAATCTTAACATCAAAGTAGGTAGAAATAACTTCATTAAAAAATTAACATATTTGCAATTTAAAACACTAAACGTAATCCCACACACAGTCCACTTGTCATGAGATTCGAATCAAAATTAATTTATTCCCGCTGATCTGCATTCCGTAATGATGGACGCACAATTATTATTATATACATATATCTCTATCTAACTCGGCTCATTACATAAAAGCAAGCTCTCATTACAGAGGAAGATTTATTCCAGGGTTAGATTCTATAGCACTTGAACTAGAAAAAGCAGAAAAATCCCAAATGACCAATATCAAGAGCATGAAAACCGCATACTTCAAGAAAAGTTATGGTGATGCATACCACATTATTACTTTTTTGTTTTTATGTACATGAGCAAGGAGGCTTGCAAAGAACGACACATCACTTGCAGCATTCAAGGCTATTAACATCAGATGTCAATTGAACCTCATAATTACAGTCGCAATAAATATTTCTGTGCAACAGCTGGAGAGTCTGCTTATTTCTGCACAATGACGAAACCGGTTTGAAGGTGCACTTCATTAATTAACAAGTCCTACTTGGTTTTTGATAATCTCTAAAGATAGCTCTTAAAAAATATATATATTTTTTCCAAAAATTTTCGATTTTATCAATTTTAGAGAAGATTAAAACCTTTTGTTTACGATGTCATATGTAAGAATACTTTCAATATTTACCGACGTTATACCTGACCGACTTTTAAAATGTTTTAATCTTTTTCGGAAGTTTATTTAATCTCAGGATTTATAGCAATTCATTCATCACTACCATTCATATTCCCCTTCCAACCAACTGTAGAATAAAACTTGTTGTACATTACATAAAATACGGAGGCTAATGACATCAAACTTTCGAATCAGCTCCATAATTACAATAATAATAAAAATATATTTCAGTTAAAAATAGCAATGAGACAAAATTAAGAATTAATCGTAACCTTTAATCGCAAAAACCAAAAACTGAAGCTGCTCACTGTGCTACAGATGGAATGAAATGGAAAGGCTGAGATTCAATCGAGTACCGGTCCCGCAGACAATAAACAACATAAATTTAATTTATATATTTTTTTTATAGAGGATACGTGATCCCATTTAAGCAAATAACCTGGTGCGGTTGATGTAAAAAGAAGCAATGAATATTATCTTATTCAAGATCACACCAATATCAAACCACGACATGACCCTGAACTAGCAGTTCATTGCGATCATCAGATACTATTCCGCAGTATTTTTAAAACTTACATACGCATATATTCGATTAAGAAAATGAAAAATTCATCTTTGAGTTCGTCTTCGAGAAGGTATATTTATATCATAAAATTCGAAAATATAATATAATGTTAGAAAGAAATAGAAGATTTAGCAAAAACTGAAAGAAAAGAGTTTTTGAGGATTTTAGGAAGTACCATCAGAAAAATTAATGAATATAAAAATTTATGAGAATTTTTAAGAATTTTTGAAATCGTTGAATTGCTAATATCTAAAATATTTAATTTGTATTTTGTTACTTTTTTTTACAATTTCCCACAGTTAACCTCTGCATCCCAAAAGAGCATTCTACGATTGCTCATAGAATGATCACTTTTCCTATTGGAATCATTATTTTGTAATAATGAAGATTGGTTTTTTCCCACAATAGATAACAATATAGTAAGGATTTATGTTTCCCATAGTTTAATTTCTCCTTCAAATTAGAAATTGAATAAATTACTAGATCAGAGATCCGATTTCTTGTTTTACATTTTATATTATCTCAACTAACTCACTTACAAGGAAACGTTCTCAGGTGTGTCTCACCGATTTTGATGAAATTGAAATATGTTATAGAGTATCGAAAAATAAGAGACACGTATTTTTTTTAATCCGCGGATACGCACATTTAGGGGGTACTTTTATTTATTGTTTTTTTTTTTTTTTTTTTTTTTTTATAAAAATTGGTGTATTTTCCAAAATTTTGTCCGCCATTTTGAATTTTTTAAATTTAACATCAGATTCGTAATCAGCGACTCCAAAAACCCCTTAATACTGGTTTTCACGAAAAAGCTCATGTCCGAAAGAATATACAAAAATCCGAAAATATAAAAAAAAAAAAAATTGTTTTTCCGCAATAACAAATAAGGGTTGCCACCCCCGGGAACCGGATTACTTACAATAGGTTAGTATAATTATGAGACATCATTTCCAATTTGTTTCATTCGAAAAATTCATTAGAACTTGAAATATTTAGGAAAAACTCTTTTTGGGGGTAAACTTTAGGGGTGGTTTTCACCCCCTAAATGTGCATATCCGCAGATAAAAAAAATATTTATCTCTTATTTTTCGATACTCTACTCTACTCTGTTGTTGTTTTTATATTCAACATATTTAAAAACAAATTTTGGTTAAAATAAAAATGTTAAATACGAAAAAATAATTTACATAACTCAAAAGATAATTCGAAAATTACCTCTCGAATTGACCCATATTAGATATACCAACAAAATCTTGACTGAGAAGGATTTATGATCAAAGTATTTTAATAAGAAAAGATAAAAGTAGTTAAGAACTTATCATATCATTTCCAAAAATTTCGGCATCAAACAGAAACGAATGATCTGAAGAGACAGTAAGAAAGTAATAATATATTTGCCTTACATAGGCTAACCTTTTTTGTTAAATCAAGCAATTAGCCACAGTTTTATAGTATTTAGTCTTAAAGACTATAAATTAGAAGTTTGATATAACTTCCTGATATCATAATTCTTTTCAACAACATTGATACAAATGGAATCCTTTTAGATTTCTTCTAATTGAGCAAAATAATCAATAGCTAAATTTTTCCATTCGCTTATTTCGAAAACTATTTTATGTTAAGACACCAAACATACAAAATCGATTGCATCAATTGCTATGATCTAATTATATAGATATAACTTTATAATTGATGATGATCACTGTAAAAACTGCTTACCATATTGTTTGGTATTCCATTAATCATAATCCACAAAATGTAAGTTCACTTTATCAATATTTGAATTGGTGTCCGTTGATATCACAAGAGTACTCTCACTTTAACTTTTTTTTTCTTCTTATACTGCAGATTGAAACACGACCATATCTATTAGATTACTGCGATGCGAATATCATATTTCAGTACCACTTGTAACTTTATACTTTTCCTCTCACTGGAACTGCAGAAAGTATCGAATGTATAAGCAAATTGGTCATTGAATGTTATTAGCACTAACTAGAGTAGACTAAGACAGGATATGATACATGTTTTCCCTAAACTGGTAGTTAGTCTTATGCTACTGCATTATTAGAAAAGATTTTGTATCCAAAACGGGCCTGATGTTAGTATTAATTTCGTTAGAAAAGTACTAGCGGTCTGATTTTAATTAAATACTTCTTATTTTCAGCATAAGCGAAACATTAATCACTAAGTGCGAGGTAAAGGTATTTTTAATTTTATTTAATTTTCATTTAGTTCAAGCAAATATTTGCCGGTATCTGGCAATTTTTTTCTGTATTTTTAGTAATCAACTTTTTACTTTTGTATAACAAGCGAAAGCGAGACAATAGAAATATAGAAAGGAATCCCAAATTTCTCACTAGGTTTCGTTATTTTTTGGAAAAAAAAAAATAAAAATATGCCGACACAATAATTTAAAAATTTCAAATTCAAAAGAAAATTGCAGATAACTCACACCTAATTTTTTTAAAAAAAGCCACAGAAATTTCAAAGCAGATTAAAATATATATAGATGCCTCAATTAAAAACTTTTTTATATAAATATCCGAAGTTTTACACGTGATACCTTCATCGGCATTGATTGCGGTCTTAATGATGATTAGACGACGTGACAAACGCGATGGCGACACGAGCCATACTAAAATGCTTGTGGACTCTCTTCGCGTATGCAAGCCCCAAGATAAAAGCCCAAGACGCGCGCGACACAACACTGCTTACCTGCCACAGGTACCAGAGATACCAGACGAGGTAGCGTAATAGGAAAACTTATTAAGTGCTCTCAATGAAGATTACTTGCCGCGGTGTGTGCCGCCAGACTATGATGGTCTTCGTCGTCTTCGTCGTCGTCGTCAATTTGTGTAGAAGCTTGTTAATGCTATGATGGTCAAGCCATACCAACAGCAGCAACAGCAGCATAACTCCACAAGCCCAGACCTCGGCCAATTCATTCATTTTGCAGTTGGCTGAGCGTTGGCTACTCCGCCGCCCGTAAGAAACCTGCCTGAAGAGATGTTGTAAGATATTTTTTTTGCTCAACACGCAGTACAGATGGGGATGATCAAACCATATTATCATCGTGATAAAATCAAAAGCTATATGCTTTTCGCTTCGATGGAGTAACCGGCGCCGCCGCCGCAGCTCATGTAACATATTCTGCCGTAAAGTAGATAGCGAGCGGTGCAACATAACATTCTGCCGTATAGATAGAAAAGCAGAGATTACGTAGAGATCCAATGGATCGATGTGTTCGCGGTTCGTTTCCCTTTCTTTTTGCGGTTTGCAGCACCCAGAGGCGCCCGGGACCGTGAAGATCATTTGAATGTGAAGATTGAAGATTGGTTTTGTTTTTACTCGATCGTGTGTAAAAATGTACCAAAGTGAACGAAGAGCACAATGAAGACCACTAGTTCAGGGTCAAGTGGGCTGATACTGGACGTCATTTACGTGAGAGACTTTTTGCCCAACTTTTCATACTATACATATCTTACTTCTTTAGATCGTTCATAGACCAAAACGAGTATAACTAATTAGTGCAAAAAAAAAAGAAAAAAAGGAAATTTGTGAAGCTGTGGGGGTTTAAGGAAGAGCACAAATCTAGCAATTAGTATGCCAAATGGATATTTAACGAGGAAACTAACCATTCCTCCGGCTAAAATTAATGAGTTCCTCTAGGTGAATTTGGGCCACCATCGATAATCTGCTCAAGTATTCGAATTTCGTAAGATTTATACTTTTGGATCGTCTTAATCAACTTCGTTCAATGCATAGCCACGTTTTTGTGATTATTTCCTGTTATTGAATTAAGTAAGAATTTATTTATAGCACCCTCATACTTAAAAAAGATAAACTGTACCTACTCAAGGTCATTGTTGAAAAAGTGAAATCTGCCCTGCATAAACGGGTACACGAGTATGGTGATTCCAATATGGATAAGATATTATGAAATTTTCAGTATTTGATCATACTTAAATCTTTAGCTAGGAGATTGTGAAAAATAAAAGTATGAAAAAAAGTGCTTAATTCAAGCATATGTACCTACATATAACTTTTCAGACGGCTATGCTCGAGGAACTGATTGTTTGTTTTCATATGACACATTCATTTGCTTTCATGGATTTTATATGTCACATCTTTATTGCTTGTCGCTGTATATAAATTATATATACATTAGGATGCTTTTTTTCAATCCCACCTCGAAATTTTGTGGGAAATATCTAAAAGAAAATTCCCTGAAAATTTGAGCCCTTAATATTAATATTAAGTGCTCGACCAAGGCGTGCAAAGATTTCCTGTTTAAAATACACGTAAACTTCGATTTTTCTTTTTTCTTCAAAATTCTACAGCTCAGAGGCATTTTATGGTATAATCTTGGTCAATGACAGGGTTTATTCAGAACTGAATGCTCTACAAAAGTACCCATTGCGGCATAACCCTAACTCCCACCAGCGAAGTAGTACGGGCCACTAAACCCAATTTTTTCATAAAATTCTCGTTTTGTTGCCCCTATCTCGTAAATAACAAGAGTTACAGAAAAAATGTAAGTGACAAACTTGTAGGAAATTCAATTTCCTAATATACAAAAACGTTCTAGAGCAAATCACTAACATCGATATTCCTTGAGATATTGGGCTTTGAAGTTGAAGTAGTGTTTCTACAATTTAGTTCAATAATCCATGAAAATTCCACACTACCTCAACTTCAAAGCCCAATATCTAAAGAAATATCGATGTTAGCGATTTGCTGTTTCAGAAGGAAATTGAATTTCCTAGAAGTTTGTCATTTACATTTTTTCTGTAGCTCTTTTTATTTACGAGATAGAGGCAAAAAACTAGAATTTCATGGCAAAATTGGGTTTAGTGACCCGTACTACCTCGCTGGTGGGAGTTAGGTTTAGTATATTATAAGCTTGATTTAAAGTAAATATTTTATACTCTTTAGTCTGGATTTGTTTTCATAGTTTATCATATTTTATTCGACAAGCCCTTTCACTATCTTAGAGCGCCCACCAAAAATCGGGTTTAGAATCATGTCACATAGATTATCGTATTCTACTCATCATACCCTTTCATTTGATACCCATGTCAAGGAGATTGTGAAGAAGAAATGTAATCCGCCATGTTGAGATGGCCACCATAATGAATACATTGAATACAATGAACAATATTAGATATACCATATTGCACTGTCACGAGACTTACATAAATCTGTCAAAGCTCATCAAAATCGGATAATAAGAAGTAAATTAAAATTCGAGTACAAATTAAACAAGTTAATTAAAGCTTGCAAAAAATCGTAAACTGATCATCGGTGGCCCCATATTATACATATAATGTGCTCCATAGAAATAAACATAAGAAAAAACAGGTGAATATATACTTAATTATATTCCCATTGTCCAGATAAAAATATCTTTAGCTAATTTTTACATTGAGAAAAGAATTAACTACATAAAATAAATCTATTTACCCTATATGACGTTTTTCTTTAAATACTTACTATTAAACACTCATTTTGAAACTATGTGACGTTACATTTATTATTAATTACGTCATTTCAGCCGGAGGAACTCACGGTAGCACTTAATTTTATGTTATATAAAAATTCATCCACAACACTTTCCATTTTAAAATAATAAATTCCGCTCTTTTACGATTTATATAATTCTATTTTCACTTTTTCATCTGTCTTTGTCGCTGAAACGACTAATTTAAGTACATTTTTAAGCGCTTAAAAAACCAGTGTTATAATAGTATAATGCTACTACATATCTTTGTTAAACAATCTCAGCTTTATTTACAAATGTTTTTAATTTTTTTACAAAAATCTGCATAGCTCAATGAAAATCTTCCTTCGATGGCAATCTCTAATGTAGTGCTTCAGTGCTTTAGTTGTTTATTCATAGTCAATAAAGTCATAGTTTTTCTGATTTTTTGTATAAAGTGTTCGTCCTACTGGAAATAAATGTTGTTTACGTCCATTAGAATATAGTGAGCATTTTTATAATGAATTTTCAAATAAAATAAAGAGAAATTTAAAAAAATATCTAATATCTCCACCTACTGGACTGATCTTTATAAAATCCAATGAACTTCCAGACCTTATTTACTAGAAAAGCCTATATAGCCCAGCCCAGTAACCGAATGCTGAAAATGGGCTAGTATTAGAAATCAATATGAATATTTTGAAACTTTAAACAAGTGTTTCAAATGAAAACGGTTAGTCATTATCCAAAAATAGTTACCAAAAACTTCCAATTTTTATAGTTCACAAAATTTCCCATAAAAGAAATTTAATTTACTTTTTTGTATCTCTGCTAAATTTCTAATTTCTAATAATTTTCAAAACGTTTTCGATTTATTAAATCCGTTTTAAATCATTTTTAGATTAAAATATATCCTTTTCCAAATTCCTAAAAAACAAACAAGTTAAATATAAGAATATTAAATAATTTTAGTTGGAATCGAAATGTTATACAACATAATAACTCCTAATAATTTAAGTATTGCATTGCAGCATGGACGTACCCACAGTGGGGCAGGGGCAGTGGGACATCCTGACTCGAAGCTAAAAATTTACGTATATTACAAAATTAGTAGTGTACCTACTTATGATGATTTGTATGGAGATCTGGAGATCAATTTTTGATGTCACTTACAAAATTTTGAATGTGGAAGCAAGATAGATTCTCGCATTCGAAAACTCAAAAAAATCTATGGTATGACTGTTCAAAGATGTGATTTTTTGAGATTTCGAATGCGAAAATAAATCTTTCACATTCGAAATTTTGTAAGCGACATTAAACATTAAAGTGAACTGCCTGCTCTGAATTAAGTAGGTATCTTTTTACTGTGTTGTGGGTGGCGGGTTTAATTAGAAAAAGCAACAATATTTTTTGTCACCCAAGTTAGGTATTATAACTTATATATATATATATATTAGAGTGGTCCTTATTTTTCGACTTTTGAATTATCCCCGGGGCACTTTCTCATTTGATTATATACTTACCTCTAAATATGAAATAGGGATTTTTGTGTTTTTTTTTTTTTTTTTGTTAAGATTTAGAGGTCGCTACCAGCTGTCAAAATTTTTACAAAAAGCGTTGAAGGACAGCTTAAATTATGGTTTCATTTAGGTGTTTATATTACATTTTACGTGCAAGTGAAACTCGCATAGACAATCGCTTCTTATCCCCTTCCCCCATCGACCCCTCTTCTGTACCGACGCGTCGAGATTTAGCCCGCCCGGCACTTCAGTTCTAATAAATCATTAACAAGAGCGATAAGGTAAAATGTTTGTGTTTTGACACTACTGCTGTAAATACCGGCTTAAGAAGTGGAGTATGCGTTCTTTTGGTCACCAAATAATGGAAATTATGTCCTGACTATAAAAATAAAAGAATCTAACAAATACAGATTTTGAATTTTTATTTAAAATTCAAACCTTGGTAGCGACCTCTAAATGTCATTTAAAAAAATCAAAAGAAAATACTGAAACACTTTCTTATGGTAAATAATCAAATTACGTGGTGCCCCGCGAAATTAAAGAAAAATAATGTTTTTCTTATGAATAAGGACCACCCTATATATAATTTTTGATCAAATGTTATTCTCTAATACATTTTACTTCAGCACTGTTAGATAGCAGATTATATTTTTATGTAATTGTTTTCGAATACTTTGATCACTTAGTTTTTAATACAAGCCTAACTAATATTACCTACTAACCACATTATTTGATCATTCATTAAACACAACAATTTTATAGTTATTAGGGTTCCGTGGCCAAATGGCAAAAACGGAACCCTTTTTATTTTGATAATTTTATACGTATAGTATATAATATATTTTAGTAATATGCGTTGGAACCTTAATCTACGGTCGACACCAATTTTGTGCAGAACAAGTCTTTTAACGTTTCTATAGTATTTTTTTTCGTAAATTACGAATTCAAATATTCTCTTAAAAATTAAATATTAAATTTTGTGAACCATTGATCTTTTGTATAACTCTTAACTCGTCAATTTGACTGATCTTGTTAATTCTAGTGTTTATATCATTTTTTATTATGTAAGTATTGTATGTAATACAGAAAATGTTAGGAAATATTCTAAAATTTTTATACGGAGCAAAGAATGAATACGCAAATAAAATAACACAATTTTCAGTTTAAATTTTAAATTCCTTATTCAATCGACTTTACGATAAACTCTAACACTAAGTAACATATCAAAATTCGTAGGGGGTCCTATGATTTCTGACACTATCCAGCCAATTATAATAATTTACCGAATGGGGGCAGAGTGATTGATACTTCAGATAAAGCGATGTCTTCAACGCGGATGACCGTACATTTATTGACGTTTCTACAACTCCAGCGCTTCACACTTGAATGCATCCAGGGGAGCTTGCTCGCAACATACAATACATATACTTAAGGCCCAATCGGCACGGCCCAAGCAGGCGACCAACGGCGGCGGTGATACAAAATTTCATTAAAGTGGAATCGCGGAATAATCGACCAGCCGCATTAAACCCGAGAGCGTGCTTTGCCTGCTTCATTTGCTTTTAATAATTCCATACTTCTAGCAATTGTGCAATATTCAGGCAGACAACGAGCCGTTTACGCGTCATGTTCAAATGTTATGCAAATTCGATTTGAATGCACGACCGGTAAGCCGTTGGCAGGTATCCGTGGAAGGAATCCAATCTTTGCACCAATTTTCACAAACTCCATTCCCTCTGTCAATGATGATTGAGCGTCTCACATAATTCAAGGTTCCTCAGAGATCTCTTCTTGTTGCGCGGTATCTGCGATCGAGATAGTCGCGTCGCGGGTAGAACAAAAACAAACTATAAGGTAACTACGAACGATAAGAGTTGGAGCCAAGGTTGGCAAAGGCGGTAATCTATTTCTTGGTAATTAGGCGCCCGATTCGGCTACAACGGCCATCGAGGGGCTGCTTCGCGGGTAGATTGACCTTTGTGATGCAAACTAATCCCACGCTCATGCACGCAATTGAAACGCTCTAGAGAAATACATCGTGAGTTATGGTTATGACAAATTTATACGCATTCGTCGTTCGATGCTATCAAGCCGCCCATTGATTATAACCGGTGATCGACAGAAGCCGGGAAAAGCTAGTTGCTAACTTAATTACCTTTTCGAATTGGCTTCATTGAGTACAAGCTAACGTTTGAATTTATTGCTGTATTGGCAGGCCAACTATTAAATATTTATTAGATATCTTCCAGATCATCAAGGTCATTTGTCTGTGAAAAGCATCAATTAGATATTTTCTCTTGCGGTTTTTATTTGAGAGGTATACGCATGTCTGAATTGCGAAAAGCCGGGTATTGGACACTTAGGCGAAATATGACAGTGATTTAACTAGTCGGTGATGTGCCAAGCCTATAACTGGTATTTCCTTTTCATGTAGATGGATGTTGCAAACGCTCACTTTCAGGTGTTAATTTTGTTAAAAATTTGAATGGAAAAAATGCTGGTATTAGTACTAGTTACAAGCAAAATTAAAGATATGAGCCATAATCAGCTAACCTAACCTAACCTAATCATGCGATACAAATTAAAACCTTCAATAATAAAAGCTACACGTAAATATATAATAATTTGACCAAAATTCTAACGAATAAAAATAACAAATATGCGTGTAAATCACTACTAATTTAAATTGATTTGACACATTTTTTTCCATAACCCATTAAAATTCGAAATTCAAGCATTGGTTAATACAGAAAATAGCTCAGAAAATCAACTGTCTTAATTTCCAGTGCAATGCTGGAAGTTTTCTGCAGTAATTAAGAAAATTTAACTAACTTTAGCCACTTTACACACACAACCTAAATTCAAAATTACTTTTGGACAAATATGGTTTTTACTACGCTTTTATATTAATTCAATTTCTCTGCTCGGGACAAATCTTGCAATCGAAATTTCAACTAGTTCTAATTAAGCTAGAATTTTTAAATTTTGCACACTTGTATAGGTCCGGTGACAATGCAACATAGTATATTTAATATCGCTCTAAATCCAATATGACTCATTTGAAACGAAAAATAATGTCACTAATGGTAATATTCATTATTAGTGATTCTAAAAATCGAAAATAAATAAATTTGGTAAATTTCAAATGTATAAATAATATTCATAAAATTTAGAAAATCCATTATCATTATGTGACATAGACTGACCCTAAATAGTCGGGTGTTACATATTTTTACAGCTTTCAAGTCTCGGTATTAATATCAAAGAATTTTTAAAAGTAAATCCCTTGATCCAGCGCCAATAAAAGAAGTATTGGCGCCTTTTATTATCAGGTGTGTTCATCCGTTTCACATATTTCTACTGATTTATAAAACCATTAGCCTGAGGTGCAACCATGCCTGTTAATTACTTTTGTACACAGTATCCGGAAAAAGGTATATTTTTAAAATTCTTTCACTCCGAAGCGAAGGCTTACTCATTAATCAAAGCCAATCCTTTCGCTTGCTAAATTAAATGCTACCATCAGCATAAGCAAATGTTCCCATCGACGGACGTCAGCATAAGTGATCACGTGCGTCTTTAAGTTTCCGTGAAAGAGAAATACTTTCGAATTGAAGCGTGATGATTCTATAAATAGAACCTTCATGGAGATTAGTCAAGCAACATCCGCTAATTGCTCCTATTTAAATCAAAGGCCAGTAAGTCAGAGTATCGTGACAACTCTGTCCCGCATTTGCATGGACGCTTCATAACTACTAAGTCACGGTCAGCGAGTTAAAATAATGCATACACGAATAAACAGTGTGCATCTTTGGCATGCACGATTAGCGCTTTCAAGGTCCAGCACCTTAATGTTGAAGATTTCTGGGATTTCTTCTATCCGGCTGAATCTTGTATATGAATTCCTCATCTTCGACTGGATTCGTAATGCTGCAAAGAAATGTTGAACTGAACTGAAGCAACAAAAACAGCAAACTTCCGCTCGTCAAGTCAAGTGGACCAGCACAGATGCTCGTGCAGGAATCTAACAAACGTCCGTACTCCACACAATATTAAGATCGACTCGAAAAGATATGTACAATTGTTTGCTGAAGATTACTTGAAGCCGATAGACTTAAGACGATGAGCAGGTGACCTTGGGCTTATGACCGAGCTTCTTTAGTTATCTATGCACGAGTCTTCGATTCGAAGAAAGGGTGTTTTAACAGGCCGTATCGAACGAGTGTGGTCAAGGCCTCGAGTCCGAGCAGAGAACAGACCGGCATTGTCGCCGGGAAACAGAAAAACAGTCGTGTCATTCCTCAAAATTCAAATTAAATAACACTGGCTTCATTGATCCTCTTAAAACGATTCGTTTTACGGAACGAGGCTGCCTGAAAGTGCTCCAACTGTCTTAGGCTGCAAGGTGAAGATCACAAAATATTCAGTAAATATTTTTTTTAGCCCTCACTTATTTTACGAAAGTCGTTTTGAGAGAGAATTATAAGAATATAAATTATTGCACCCAGACATATCATGTGCGTTTTAGGCTTCTTGAAAGTATTAAATTTTTTATAATAACCCTTTAACAGGCACACTCCAGCGAACCTTCAAAGACTTGAAATTTAACTTTATGTTATATGTACGGTTGTGATAAATGTGTAAAGTATTCCACGAAATCCTTTGGTCATAATCATTATTAATCCACTTGAACCAAGGTAGAATAAATTTCAGTTCGGAAAAAATAAAAATTCTCATTAAAATTATGATTTGATTGGAAATTTCTATTTTTTTTTTTTTTTTGTTTACGCATTCCTTTCAGAATAGACATTAAATCTCACGCACCACAGAAATCCAGGCAACGAAGAAGCAGTTTTTAATTACATTGCTATACAAAATGACCATTTTGCAAAAAACAAGGCAAAATGAACTTTCAAAACAATGGTTTGCGAAAGCTTAGACATTCGGACTGGGATTTCTGGTGGTTATATGATTATATTCTGGTGGTTATATGGTTATATTCAATAGCAGCAACGACAAGATAATCGACTTTGAGAAGACAAATTACAAAACAAAATCAGCACTTTTTTGAAAAAACCCAAAAAATAATAGGGTTTTTGAAGCTTTTATGCAAAACAAATGCCAGATTCTGAAAGAGCATCCCCAAAAATCCTTTATATACCAATTTGAAAGGAAATCGCTCCAATTTGCTATTCGGATCGTACAATTGAACTTGCATGCATAAAATCCTTGTTTTGTGCATAAATGGGTTAATATAACAATGGCAATTTCAATGTTTATCCTAATACAAAAAATGTTTATATGACATTTTTATGTATAAAAGATTTTCATCAACAATTTTATTGAAAATAATATTAAATTTGAATTTTTTTTCTTTATAAATTAACCCAAATACATTGTACACTACGCCAAGCTATAACAATCACTTCCTGTCAAACGTTTAAAACATTTACATATCCATGAAAAAATATAACGAAATATTTATTGTAACATTTTCTGTCATTGGCACATAAGACACAGTTGTATTTGAAATTACAAACCTAAAAAAACACATGTAGATAAATTACACAATTGAAACAGTAGCTAAACGCTATCGCTTATAAGTGAACTAAAGTGGATTATCGTTCACTGAGCTTCTTAAATTAGTTGCTAATTTTTAAAACAGATCACTAAAAATCTTGACCTGGCTTCGGCTATTGATTAATTAAGTGCCGGCTATTTCACATTATGTAGCTTCAGGCAATATGCCGCAATTGATTTCTATACTTGAAATATTAGATAGACAGATACTAAGGTGCGATCGGTTTTTGGTAATTCATCTCTTTATGCGTAGTCAAAACGAAATGAACTGGTTGCATGTTTGCTCCAAACAATTTTTATTTCCTCGACCTAAAAGTTTTTAAAATGAAAACGAATGAGCATTGCTTAATTAACGTGTCTTAAAAGTTGGCATCCTTTCACTCATTGGTATTCTGTTACAAGCAAGAGTTGAAATCTTGTTTTATTATTGCCGCAACTAAAGCTGGACACAGCGTTGAAAAGAGATCATATATCACGTAGAATCAAACATACTTAGATTCGATCTTAGAATTACTTGTATGGCTTTAGCAGTATTTAATTACTTACAGATTAATTTCACAATTAAGTTGATTGAAATGTAAATGGACACGTCTAGTTGGATTTACTTGACTATGCTGCATTCTTACATTCTGCATTTAAATTATAAATCACATTTATCTTTTTTTAAATAAGTCAGAAGATGTCCTGTTTTAGTTTAATTATAGATTTTGTAAAATTACTTTTTATTTAAATAGATTCAAGTTGTTCAATAAATTCAATTTCCCAACATTTACATGTTTACTACTGTCATTATGTAACTTTTTTTTTAAGTAAAGAAATTTAGGCAACCCAGTTACATATTATTTATAGCTGAATTCATGGTAAGCCGGATGATGCAATAGTATACGAAATTCTCATCATTCAAATTACTACTTTTAAATGCTCTTGTTGTTTGTTTACAAATAACTTCCAGTTTAAATCTTCCTCTTTGCACATTGCATCCATAAAAGTTGATGGCTTTTTAAATTGCCTTATTTTAAAACTTCTGTTACCTTCACATTCGTTCTGATGCAATATTCCTTCCATTTACACAATATGTCGGGAAAATAAGACAAATTCCAAAACTTCCTAAATTCCTTTTCCTCAAAACTAAGGGCAAATCGCAATAAGCCTTTTTATTATCATTGGTTTGAAAGCAAGGACACCTTTTTTTATTTCTAAGTTAAATTAAACACCACCACACACATAACATTTGAAAAAATACTGACTGAAAAAGTGCCGAAAAAAGACTGAAAATTTAATTTTAGATCGAATCTGAAATAAGACGGTAATTAAGGGACTACTACCGGTTATAATTTTGAAAAATTCAATTTTTTTTTTACATTTTTCAACTCAATATACCTTCAGAAATCACGTCTCAAAATTTTATTTGGATATTCTCAAAAATATAAAAGTTACAGCAGTTTAAGCGTGCCCGCCTATTATATATTTATAAGTAAAAAACAAACTTTAAACGTGATATTCTCAAAATGACCTTTTATCAAATGGCGGACACTCTAACTCCGAATTGGCCCAACCGATTGGGATCAAATTTGGAGTGCTTCTTTATTTAAGTATTCTGCACAGGAAAAAACCACAATATTAGTCAAAATTCAATCCAAAAAAATGTAGCAAGTGAAAACAAGTGAAAAAATAAGTGATTTTTTGAAAAAAAATTTCAAACGTCCGCCATTTTGTTTTTTTAATCATTTTTTGACATATTCTTTTTCTTTCCTACGTAAGGGACATTCCTTAATAAAATGCCGTTTGGTTTATTTGTTTCAGACTCTTCGTTTCTGAGATGAGTTGTCCGCCATGGGACGAGTCATTTTTCCAACTTCGGCGCCGCAAGGAAAAAAATGATAAAAATAAAAAAAAATTTTTTGTAATATTTGAAATAATTATTATCACCATGCAAAATTTGAAATTGATATATAATAAAGGAGCTGAGAAAAAAATTATTGAAAATTATGCTGTTTTTTTGCAATCTAACCGGTAGTAGTCCCTTAATATATGCACTGAAAACTGAAAACAAATTATAATACATCGGGAAAGTTAAGACGGAATTCAGACTGAAATAAGAAATAAGGAATTATTTTTTCAGTCGGAGAAGAGATTGAATCCAGACTGAAAATTTTATATTATAACAATTTTCCGATACATGTAGAAAATAGATTGAATCAAGACTGAAATATCAATTGCCGTTGATTAGCACCAGGAAGAATCCGAAGAGGGACTGAACTATAACACTTAGAAAGTTTTCAAATATGGGAATTAGAAAATTTGTAACTGCTAGACCTAGCATTTTTCCTTTCACTATTGAACAATTTCTAAGTTCAAATAATTTCAGTTTGCCCTTTGCTTCAGGACAAGTTAACTGCAAAGAAATTAACTGAATTTGAGCGTAAAATATATTTCAATCTATTTTCCGCCTGATTTCAGTTCACATTTTTCAGTCGAATTTTAGTTCATTTTCTATACATTTTCAGCCTCTTTTCCCTCTATCACTTTCCGCATCTTACTCACTACCTGAATATACTTTCAGTTCGTTTTCATTCGTTCATTTGTATCAATTGGTAAATTTTTCAGTCTGTTTTCAGTATTTTTTCAGTATTTTTTCAGCCTGGATAATATGAGTTTCAACATATGTAGTATACATTCTTTTCCACTACTTCATACTCGACCAGACATTTAAACAATTTCAAAATAAAGTTTGAACATTACATACATCGCCAAAATTGCCGCTATTATATATGATATCAAATTATAGGTGTCAAATTGTATATACAGAGTGTCAAATAGGAAATTGCGAAAACTAATGGGTCACAATTTTTTAACAAATGGAGAGATCTGTAAAATGTAAATACTTTTTAATAAAGGACAGTCGTCATTTTTATTTCATGTCCATTTTATTATAAAAAAATTAAATCTATTTAATACAAAAAAATTAATTTAAAAATATAGTGAAAAACGTTAGTTACTAATGATATATATTTTCGATATTTTAACCATCTAATTTGCCACAAATATCCATATGCTTTCTAAAACTATTAAAAACATGTTCTAACGTTTCATTTGAAATGCCATTGACGATCTTCCCAATGTCTGTAATAAAATCCTCAACTGTTTTTTGGTTATTTTCATAGCAGAGGTCTTTAATGTAGCCCCATAAAAAGAAATCAAATCGAATGAGATCTGACGAGTAATGTGGCTATTCTATTCCTTTTCCCCTAGCAAAGCGTGGGTACCCTAGGCCAATAACTCGATCGCCATAAAATTTATTGATGATACTTCTTGTGTGCAATGAGGTGCTGCTCCGTCTTGAATAAAAAAAAAGATTTAACGCGGCTCCTCTTTTTCGCATGAGAAAGGATTTGGTCTCTAACATCCCTTTGTACTTCTCTTCGGCGACAGAAGATTCAAAGAAATGCAGGTAGATACCTTTTATGTAGATGGTTCACATTTCACAAATATATATTATTAATAATTCACGTTTTTCACTATATTTTTAAATTAATGGTAATACAAACCATAGATTTAATTTTTGTATAATAAAATGGACGTGAAATAAAAATGACGACTTTCCTTTATTAAAAAGTATTTACATTTTACCGATCTCTCCATTTGTTAAAAAATTGTGACCAATTAGTTTTCGCAATTTCCTATTGGACACCCTGTACTAGGCTCTCTTATCCTTGCTTTGCATAGCTTTAAAGATATATTAAACATAACATAATTACTATATTTATATATTATTACTTTGTTTACAAAACCAACTGAATCGAATGCCGGTTTTATAATCCACAATATTCTTTCAATAAATTTTTTACATATGGCAGCCTACTTATTTATATTTTTTTGTATGGAATTGTTTAATGTGTGAACTACTTGTTTTTTTTTTTTTTTTTTATATATATCGAGATCTCAATTGCTCAATATTCGAGCAATACCTCTGGGATGTATCTTTAAGAAAATAATTTATTTACGCCAAATCGCCTTCTTTGTTGTCTTGTACATTTGAGGAAAATTATAAAACCTCATGTCGAGTGTCAAGATTTAAAATTTATCTAAAATACCTAATTATTAAGGTTAATATTAATTTATGTAAATTCTGATTATTAACTTATTTCGTTGTTATTTTATCTATTGATGATTTTAGAGCATACATATTTCTTCGATTAGTTTCGTATTTGTATGATTTTGTAATAATTTTATTGAACAGTACCAGGGGAATAAAAATATTCAAAGAAAGAAAAAGCCATTCTTTAACTTTTAAATGTCCAACACTGGTGCGCAAGCGATTAATCGCGTCCAATTCAAAAACTTGCTCGCAAATAACCACAGTCGTTTTAATCCGCTTGCAGTCGCTGGTGGCAGCATCACTCGTGGCGGGCGGCGCTTAGCGTAAAAATAAGTTAAAACTTCTTTCATGTTCTTCAAATGTTTTATTCCATGTCAAATCATTTTATTTGTGAGGAAAAATAAAAAATCGAGTTGATTAAGTTTACATTTAGCATATATGTAGATCCAGTAATAATCAAACATGTATTTGATGAACTATCACCAATTCAAGGTAGTACCCATCTTTTGGCATCTTTGGCAAACTTAAGGGACTATTTCGGTCTAGAAATTTCAAAGAATCGATTTTTTCTTTTTTACATTTTCTTACTCTTTATAGTCTCAAAAATTATGTCCTGAAATATTTTAATGAAATTCGAATTCTAAACCGGTCTAGAGCGAGTTTTTCGAGAGCGCGCTCGCGAGCATGTTCGGCCGTCAACTTGTATTACGCAGCTGTAACTCGCCGAGCAGCTGTCGAGATCCCCTCTCTAAAATATAAAATATCAACAGGATGAACAAGAGGAATACGAACGTAGTGATCTCATATTATATGGTGCAGGAATAGCAGATTAACTGATTGTAAGGGTTACAATTCGATTTTTTACAAATTATTCATGTTTTTTCACAAAAAAAATCTTTAAACGCGTTTTTCTCAAAATCAACTTTTTTCACACGGCGGACAGTTAATCTCCGAAACTACTCAACCGATCATTACCAAATTTTGTGTACATCTTTATTTAAGTGTCGTACACAGTAATACAGCAGAAAATTTGAGAATTTTCTATATAAAAAAAAAATTTGCGAGAAAAAAGAACTAAAAACGAGGTCAATTTTCCAAGTTTTTTTTCAAAATGCCGCCATTTTTTTTTTCATCGATTTTCCGAATTTTCTGCTGTATTACTGTGTAAGAAGCCTTCTTTTAAAAGACCTATTTTGAATTTTTTGTTTCAGACTTCTCAATCATGAGATTAACTATCCGCCATAGAAGGAGAATTTTTTCAGGACCAGACTTTGACGCCCTCTACATTTCGGAAGAAGAGTGACAAAAAAAAGAAAAAAATTTTTTTGTGTAGTTTTTTTATGTAATAACGTGTTACAAAATATTTCATGTAAATATCTAATAAAGGAGCCCAGAAAAAAATTCCCAAAAAAATACCATTTTTTTACGTTCTAGACCGAAATAGTCCCTTAAAACAAGATTGAATTATAAATTAAATAAATAAAAAATAAACTCTAATAATTATTGCCTCTTACTGCAATTTCATTTCATATTTTTCAAATATAAAAAAGGACCGTCGATACTTTCCCATAAAATAAAAAATTGCATTTCGAATTTATCCTTGTAAAACCATAAAAATTAATTTACAAAACATTTCGTAAATTTGTCAATATGAAAACCTTTTACAACCTAAAATAGTTAAAGAAAGAATTAATTATTCGCCTAAGCACATTTACTTTCCTTTTATACAATATTTTATTCAACAGTTAAAAGTAACTTTCCTAATAGAGCATTTTTATATAGAAAAGGAAACGATGTCTGAATAATCAATCTAATGTATCCGTGCAATACTGAAGAAATTACGATTATCCGCTTTTAGTCGCAACCATAAATGTAGTTATTAAAGTAATATTAAAAATCCAATTTTCTTTTGGAAGCATTTCCAGTTGAAATTGTACTCATTTTTATATTCTTTATAGCTTTTCATTAATAGTAATTGAAGTGATTTGTAATGAACATTTCAAAGCAGAAGTGTGTTTTGGAACTTAGCTGATATTTTCATAACACCAGTTACCATTTGATTAATTTCACTATTCGAACATAAAATATTTAAAATAAATATCCAAAAACGAATGAGAATCGTAAACTCTCTAAGTTTGTGTAAAATTTTACATTAGCCAAAAATCCCCTGGCACTAAGCCATATCCTTCTTGCAAGAAATTGTGGATGTGACCCAACAACATCTAAGATTTTCCTTATACCAACTGCATTTTAAAATTGTCACCGTTTACTAAAGGTGCCACAATGAAATCTTAATTTGCCGTACAAGCGATTCGATTATTGCTTCAGGCGCTGGCTAGAAAATTGATCGGGTGTCTTGTTATTGCAATCCTCTTGTAAATCTCCATTCAGATTTTGACAATAGATCCCAATCACGGCTATACCACTCCTATAACGAAACAGATTGAACTGCCACGGAAAGGTAAGATTCTGCAATAACCGAACCGCGACCTATCTTGTGACCCCTGAAAATTGGTAGCTTTTTACAGAAGCAACTGCCCACTACCCTTTTTATTGTAAGCAATTATTAACATTTCGCAAAATACCCTGAGACTTGTTCGATTCAATCTTGAAACCATAGATATATTATTAACGACCGGCACTTACCAGATGCTGCTTGGTCGATTCGAATCGCTGTTAAATGAATTCACGGGTACCGAATTAGCATAAACTTTTTACTACTTCGCACAGGAAAGTGCCTTCTTTGCTCGGTGTTAAATGGCGGAAATACTGCTGAGCTAATTTTTTTCCGGTACATAAAATTAACTTTTTGACCTCAAATCATGATGTTGCGGAATAATTGTGCCTGACGGAATAAGTTCAGACACTGTCTGTTTCGCCACTGCTCCCTCGAAATTGGAGATAAAACACTGATATAATTATAGTTCACGTTGCAATAATTGAGGCAATTCTTTTAAAACTTGATTATATCAAAATTTCTAATCGTTAAAAGAACTTTTATAAAGCCAAAAATCGTTCACGCCAATTCGTGATGATCCAGATATCAAAATTGCTAGAGTATCTCACTACGTGTATTGTATTTTAATTAATATCAACATCTTACCATGCTGCGCTGATAATGCCAATTTTTGGCCCACCTCAGAATCGAGACAAAAAATTGTTGTAGTTTTATTTTCACCTTATTTTTTAATTACATATTTTTTTTTGTGAAGTAACGATTAACACCAAAAATAATATCACTAATGTAAATCAAAAGTGATTTTTGGCAACTTTTAACCTCATTTCTGAGATACATAATTTTTTCTAAGTATGAAGTGCTAAATGTACCACTTCCAAATTTACATCTATAATCGTTAATGTTAATATAATATTAATTTAAAATTATTGTAAAAGCTTGTTAAGTTTTTTGTAACTTTGGATTTAAAGCCTTGCTAATTTAAACGCTTCTTTAATTCTTTCAAAACACCAAAAATAAATTAATTTCACATTAAGGCAGTCTCGGAATAGAGTTATCTTGTAAAATCTTTGATATCTCTTATAAATGCTTTTATATTAGGTGGTTGCATTAAAAGTCGCTGTTTTTATGTTTTTTGAATGTTTATTTCTATGATAAAAATTGTAATGATTTTAATCAAAATATGAGCCTTCGGCAGCTACAACCTTCTCCCACTTTTCTGGCAACAATAGAATTCCGCGGTGAAAGAAAACTCTTTTGAGGCTATCCAATCAGCAATCCATTTTTGGACTTCTTCATAATTTTTGAAATGCCTGTCTTCTAAATCATGCTGCATCGACCGAAACAGATGATAGTCTGATGGAGCCAGGTCTGGAGAATACGCTGGGTGGGGGAGGATTTCCCATTCAAACTTTATCAGTTTTTGTTTGACCTTCAAAGCAACATGAGACCGAGCATTATCATGAAGAAGAATCATTTTTCGTTGATTCGATGCAATTGATGGTCCAACTGTTGTTCATAACGCTCAGCGGTGATTGTTTCATTCAGCTTTAATAACTCCTAATAGACAACTCCTTCCATATCCCAACAAATGCAGAGCATTGTCTTATTAGCGTGGATGTTCCGCTTTGAAGTCGATGTTGTCGGTTGGCCAGGATCAACCCATGAGTTTCTTCCTTTGGGATTCTCAAAATAGATCCATTTTGCATCTCCGCCATTTTTCACAATACGCCATAAGAAACTCTTCTTTCTTTGCTTTGCAAGTATAAATATCGGAAAAACAACTTCACACAACTTTCACTGTGTATTAAATATCACTTAATGAATATAAAAATGCCGGCTGTCAACTGGATTTTATTAAGACACCTTCTAGCTTCAAAAATATGCATGTCACAGTAATTATAGTTCAGTGTAAAAATTGCTACCATAATCTATATGTGAACAGCGGGAATTAATGCATCCACCTAATACCTGTTCAAGCACTTGATATACTTCTTTCTTTAATTGATTTTTAGAAAATCATTTTTGATTTACCAAGGTCTAACTCGTTTAACACCGAGAAACGAACATTTGTGATACACGTTGCACAAGGTAAAACTCTCACAAAAATATGCTAATAAGGTTTTTGGTACGTTAATATCCGATATGATATAAATCTTTGAAATCAAAATAACGAATCCAGTAAAAATGACATAAATTTGTAAACATTTACATTTTGGAATCGATGCATATTTTCAATTTCAAGGTGTATACTCCGAAATAAAGACTTACTATAAAAAGACTGATATCAAAGTTACTAATATGAAAGATAAATATTTAAAAATGTTCCCATTTTCATTTTGCAGTATGTAAACAATAAAACTTAAAAAGTAGAATAAAAAATACATGAATACCAAAACAAATATAAATTAATCAAAGCAAATTATTGCTGACCTCAAAGTTATATTCATGACAGTATGATAATTTAATAAAACATTTCTCACCCATCTTCGCTGGCTTATTACTGAAAATTTCAAGATGAGAGATCAGATAGTGATCATATTATGCAATAAACCTTGTGCAAAGTAGAAATTAATCCATCTTTCACACTAAAAATTATTAAAGCTGACCCAAAAAATGAGAAATTTATCTTTTAGATTAATTACTTCGCTTCAATCAACCTGTGCGCGTTGATAAGTTACAGCTGGCTTAACACGACGGTGTGAAATTTTAACTAAGGAGAATGCAACATAGCCTACAGAAAGGTAATGTGAAATTATATACATTTTATATATTTTTCTCTTGACTGTTGGGAATTTGCACAAATTGTTTAGACTTCGGAGTTCAGGAGAACAGATTTAAAAGAATGACAACAAGTTGGTTCTTTAATATATGTTTAATATGTAAAGATTTTGCTGAAAAATGTCGTCATATTTTTAGTGTGTCGCAAATTTAGTTCCAGATTTTTCTGTACACCTTAAAATTTTTTAAGAATATTGCAAATAGAAAAACATTTTAAATTAATATATTTAATACTGAAAGTTTACATTTATCTAAATATGTACAAAAAACGATTAGCATACGATTTCGAGGGAAATATTATAGAAAATTAACTTTAATAATATATAAAATTGAACTGAGGAGAATCAGCTGTGTTTTGTTTGAATTTAAGTTAATGTTAAACCCTATATAAGTATATATATAAATTAAAGTTCGTTGGTTGTTTGTTTTTTTGTTTGTTGCTCAATCACGCCTAAACGCTTGTGTCGATATTTTTCATTTTTTGTCCGAAGGTAGTACATATTCCAACTTAATATATTTTTTTTTTTTTTGATAAAGATAGGGTTCCAAAATGGCGGATCAAAGGTGGCGGCTGAAAATTTTAAACTTGAAACGATTTTCATGAAAATTGGTATTTAGGGGTTTTGCGCAATGCTGCTTTCAAATCCGCTGTCTAAATTTAGAAATTCAAGATGACGGGACCAATATGGCGACCTATATTTCTCGATTTCAACGGATTTTAATGAAAATTAGTACAATAATTATCCTGAGGCCACTAATTTCGAATATTAGCAAAAGTGGCAAATTCAAGATGGCGGATCCAATATGGAGACCAAAATTTCTCAATTTCAACAAATTTTAATGAAAATTAGTACAATGATTATTTTAAGGTCACTAATTTTGAATATTATTAAGATTTTGAAATTCAAGATGGCGGATCCATAAAGGGGTTTTCGGATTGAAGCAATTTCTAGGATATAAGAAACTAGAATATTTGAGAAGTGTTTAATTACTAAATATTTACCCAACGCCGGGTGAAACCGGGTAACCCAGCTATTTACAATATATTATGAATGGCTTACGAATTTGTCCTCTTTCCTTAACTTTTCAATGTTTCTCTATGTTAATTTTTGATTTTACTCATTAGATATAATCGAAATGCAATTGTTTGTAATTTTGACAAATTCGTGTACTTGTAAGTGTAATTTCGACAAATTCCCACTATTAATTTCACAGGTCAACAACATTTTTGTTGCCGAATACACGCAACACATTTTAGGTTTTATATATGACCACACAAAAAATTAGATAGTAATGTTTTACATATATGTATTACAATTTCTTTTAAAAAAAATTAATATCCAAAAATTTATTTTTAAATTTCTGTTAAAATAAATCCATAAAAATATATTAAAAGTTATTACATAAACACGATTGTATTATACTTTAATCCGTAAAGGTTTAGAATCCTAATTTCTTAAAAACAAGTTCTTAAATAGTTCTTAAAAGCAAGGGCAGAATCAAATTAATTTGTATTAAAGTTTAGACCACAATAAGTAATCTTTAATCTTTTTGGACTAAATTAAAACCAAACAATTTAATTGGAAGCTAATCCAATCTAATCTTACAAGGAACCCTTCTCAGGTGTGTCTCACCGATTTTAATGAAATTGAAACGTGTTATAGAGTATCGAAAAATAAGAGACACGTATTTTTTTTTATCTGCGGATACGCACATTCAGGGGGTACTTTTATTTATTGTTTTTTTTTAATAAAAATTGGTGTATTTTTCAAAAATTTGTCCGCCATGCTGGATCTGCCATTTTGAATTTTTTAAATTTAACATCAGTTTCTTAATCAGCGACTCCAAAAACCCCTTAATACAGGTTTTCACGAAAAAACTGATGGCTGAAAGAATATGCATCATTTACATATTAGGGGTTGTTTACCCCCTTGAGGAACTTTTTTTACGAAAACCTAAAAACACGTCAACTTTACTTTTCAAAATCGTATCTAAAAAATATTTTTCAATAATTTTAAAACTAAAACTGACTGAAAATCGTTTTTCTGCAATAAAAAATCAGGGTTGCCACTCCCGGGAACCGGATTACTTACAAAAGGTTAATATAATTATGAGACATCATAAAACATTTTCAAAATTAGCTGAATTATTGCTATTTTACACTTTAGAACTATTTTTCTTAAAAATATATTGTTTAAAAAAATTTGTATTTAGCAGGCATGAAGAAAGAAGGCATGAAACTACCTACTCAAATAAAAAAAAATTAAAATAAGATCAAACATTTTATTAGTTTAAATTATCCGTAATAAAAAGTCCAAACATAATATATGTATTATGCTATCTTTCCTGACATTCATTACTTTACTCGTTTTAAACACATTCATCGCAAAGTGATCAATGAAATCATTCAAAGTTACATTAGTGAGAAAATTCAATTTACAGCGAATTAGATAATTGTAAGATATATCTGCAATTACAAATAATAAGACAAACTGACAAATTGAGATAAATTGTAGTTTGTGTCATAACGCTTAACCCATTTCGCTAACATATCTTGTTTCTTATACCTCATCTCACTTTCGCCAACCGTCCGAGGAAGCAATTTACTAACTAATTCTTCAATTCTATTTCGACACTTGGATATCTGTCTGTCAAGCATGATAACCGGCCGGCTGGGCACGTTGAATGAAAATCCAAAGGGAAGCAATAAAAAGAGTTAATAAATTTTTCGACACATTCCAACATGATACTCCTTGCCGCACGTTAGCCCGCGTTGCGTTTCGTGATCTTTGTTGGCCAAGGCGAGTGAAATCGTAATTACGATTATCGCCCGCTGCAAATCATCGCGATCCAGACGTAGTGAGAATTTTTCCGCTACAGGCCAGCTTCCACACATCTTCAATTAATTACGGGCATTAAGGGTCTATTACGTAAACCGTGCTTGCAAACCTGAATGTCGCCCAGCTGGAATGAATAATGCGCCGAAGATTCGATAATTTTACCTTAACTAAACGCAGAGGTGGACCTGTCTTAATAAACATAAAATTTCTCCCAAATTCACCCATATTCAGCTTGGAAATCGCGTGAATTTATTGCAATTACGTTGTCCTCATAAATTAATGCTTTTTCAGTTTAACAAGATTATTTAAAAGTTTTACATCGATCCCCCTCTGTGTTAATGAAATTCATCAGTGTGGACTTTGGGCAGAAAATGTACATTGAAGAAAAATTCCCTGCAGCGTTTTCTTCAAAAGTCAAAATAATAATCAAGATTTATGTGATCTTGAGTATTCTTACCAAGCATGATTTCTTATGAATTATCACTAGTACTTGCTTATTTGTATATAAAGCTCATAGCATACATTTAGGATTTTCTTCACCTTACTTAATTGCTATGCTTGCATAAAATCAAGTTTCTTACCTGTAATCAAGCTTTTTTACCTGTAAAGCTACATTCATTTGAGAATCAGATGTCACTGTATACAACGAAAACACAGGGTGTATCTCAAAACTCCACACAGAGCGCTTTTAAAACTGTCTGATACTTTTATTTTGAAAATTAAGATTATAGACAATTTTGTGGTTAGCACTCTATAAATACAATAGGCGCATTCTAATACACATGCATTTTTATATACATTTTTTCAATCTGAAATATATGATTAGAATTAGCCAAATAAAGAAAAAATATATAATATAAAAAAAATATATAGAATATTAAATATTTAGGAAAAATAGTATACCATATATTATTTCATTATAAGTAAATAAGACATAACTTTTGATTAATTATACCTACCAGGAAATACCATAAAAATGGATTATGGTTGAAACTCTAGTTCCAAAATTTGAATCTTTCACTCTAGATTATTTCTCGATTCTTATTATTGTATTGAATTGGAAGAAAACAATAAAATTTTAAAAATTATTTTTCTTATCTAAATTGAATAGTATACTATCTAACCCTATCCCTCTCTGGCGTCCCCCAGGGCAGTCACCTGGGTCCATTAATCTTCATATTATCCATAAATGACGTTGAGTTGGTAATCAAACATTCTGATATATTAATTTATGCTGATGATATGAAAATCTCCAAACGAATCTCCAACGCATCTGACTCGGCATTCCTTCAAGATGACTTAAACAACTTTTCTATCTGGTGCCTAAAAAACTTCCTTGACCTGAATATCTCCAAGTGCCTATCTATCACTTATTCCCGCAAGCGTCTCCCCGTCACTCCTAGGACCTATTTGCTTTCTGGCGAACCCATTCCATCAGTTAGTTCCCTCCGTGATCTGGGCATCATCTGTGATAGTGAACTCAATTTCCGTTCTCACATCGATCACATCATAAGCAAAGCCAACTCAGCTTTGGGCTTTATTAAACGCTGGTCTAAGGAATTCTCTAACCCCTATGTCACTAAAGCTCTTTATATCTGCTTTGTCAGGCCCCTACTTGAATACGCTTGCCAAGTTTGGTCACCCTCCCAGCCAACAATTATCAATAGAATCGAATCAGTGCAACGCAGATTCCTCCGCTTCGCGTTACGTGGCCTTCCCTGGGTTGATAACCTTAATCTTCCTCCTTATGAGGACCGTTTGAAACTGATTGACCTCCAACCTTTACCAATGCGCCGTGACCTCGCCGATATAATCTTTATCCATCAGGTCCTAACCGGTTCCATTGACTGTCCTGAAATTTTGCATAACATATCCATCAACACCAATTCTCGCAACGTACGATCCTTTCCACTCTTTCGTCTAAACAGTCACCGCACCAACTACGGACACTTCGAACCTATTACTAGAATGTTACGCAAAACTAACAACTCTCCCGCCTTCAATTTCCATTTAGATAAAACCTCCCTCAGACATGCCCTTTACCAGCATGACCCACCACCATAATTATTGCCCCCTCCCCCTCGTTGTCACCATTTAACTTTATCAGTTGTAGTTTTAGTTTAGTTTTAGTTTTAGTCTAAGCTTAGTTTAAGTTTTGTAGCTTGTATTAAGCGAATTAAATAAATAAAATTTGCTTTATGACAGATGTATTTGTTATGCCATTACATTTGCGAAATACACTTCTACATGAAAAATAATTTTTTAACGAACTTTGCTCTTAAACTTTAGCTGTAGCTTGTATTAAGCGAATTAAATAAATAAAATTTGCTTTATGACAGATGTATTTGTTATGCCATTACATTTGCGAAATACACTTCTACATGAAAAATAATTTTTTAACGAACTTTGCTCTTAAACTTTAGAATAATTTAATGATTTACATAAAATATGAAATGAGTTCTTTAAAATTTATTGAGAACCAAATAAATATGAACAATTAGATTTTGTGGACTAGAACATAAATAAATAATAACCAATAATAATTATGGGAAAGTTAATAAAATAAATATTTTATTATCTTTATATTCGATATAGGACAGATGCTCCAGTTCTGGCCACTGAACCAGTTTTGGCCATTTTTAACTTTAAAAGGATTTTACTAAGGTATAAATCCTTCTACAAGTCTGGGGTTTGTGGTAGAGGGCTAATTATGGCAACACAGTGACGCTATCAGCAGTCATGTGTCTGTTCACATTCAGTTGAGAGGAGCCATATTTTGTCAGAGTACACAAAATATTGTTATTTGTTATTTGAAACAATAAGGTTGTAGTGTGAGTAATCAGTTTTTATTTTTGAAATTCTTTTATATTTTTTAATGCGTATTGTTCAACATAATTGCCAAAGGTATTATTTAAAGATATGTTAGGTTATTTTCTCGGAGTGCATAATAGAAATTAGATTATGTCTACTGGCCAGAAGTGGTGACTTGATTTTGTGATTTCTCCTTTTATGGCCATCACTGTGACCAAAAGTGGCACACGTGTTAACCTAGTTCTGACCACCTCCCTGTCCTAAATCAAAACCTTTAAAGTTTGTTTTTTAATTGTTAGATTAAGTTATTAAAATATTTCTTGTTTTATTTATTAAATTAATGTGAGAAAAGATAGCCAAAACTGGCACATACCCGTGGCCACAAGTGGTTAAAAAGTGGCCAAAAGTGGCTCCCGGGCTCTTTACTGACATTTCTTTTACTTATTAATAATCAAATGTAGAAATCTTAACAGCGGCGATTTGTATATTTATAGGTATGCATTTGTAATAACTTAGTACATAAAAAATCTCATAATTATTTATATAGACAAAATAATGGACGACTGAACTGGCGAAATGTCTTAAAATGGCCAGAACTGGAGCATCTGCCCTACTTCATACATAAATTTAAATAAAATTATTAATTGGAATGCGCTCAATTATTCGTAAAGCTCATTTTGTGTGATCAATTTCAAATTACATTGCAAATTACTAATAATATCTTATGTAAAATCTCAATAATTCCAAATCCTAAGATTGATTAACCCAACAACCGCAAAGCTAAAGATGCTCAAAGGAAACCTGTTCTTAATATAAAAACGTTGTTAATTAAAACGACTACAGTTGAATGTAATAGCACTCCAATATTCAAACCACAAGTCCTACCAAATTTAGCACATAGACCTTGGTGGAAAGGTTAATTTCAACCAATGGTTAATCAGGCAACAAATCTGCGGTTGAATCATTTATGACATTAAGAACACCTCGCAGATCATTCCGTACATCTTAACTGACTTTGAAACTAATAAAAGGAATGAACTCTGTGCAGTTGACTCGCAGTAAACCACAAGAATCAAAGAATTAGATCAGGGCTTTAAGTAATACAAGGAGACCGTTGTTTCAGTGATAGCATATTGATGCGATGTGTGTGTACAGTTAATTTCTATAATGTTTTATTTGAAAAAAAATTAAAGTTTATTAACACCTCAATTTAATAATTTAATGATGATCCAAAACAATTTATTATTTCAGATTTTAAATGTTTCCACCGACCAATTCAAGTTCATAAGATAATTAGAAGAAATGAATCAGTAATAAATACCTACCCTAATTGGCACATAAGGTAAACTACTCAATTATTGATACCTTTGAATTACTAGCCCTATTTCTGTCTCTTAATCCATTGTTTTTGCATTGATTTAGCCAATAAATAGCGCAGTACCAAGAATATCCAAGATTATCCTACTTAGATTACCCTTAAGCCATCATACAGGGTGTCCAATAGGAAATTGCGAAAACTAATGGGTCACAATTTTTTAACAAATGGAGAGATCGGTAAAATGTAAATACTTTTTAATAAAGGACAGTCGTCATTTTTATTTCATGTCCATTTTATTATAAAAAAATCAAATCTATTTAAGGGGACATTCTCATTCGAATTGAAAAAAAAAATATTTTTTTTTTTTTTACATAAAAGTATTCCTTAACATCATAGAAATGCTGTCCTCAAACCGTTGTGAGAAATTCGAAACAAAACGAAAGTTATAGCTATTTATACGTAACGATATATACCGGTTTCTATAGATTTGGAGCGTCGCACAAAAACTTTAAACGCGTTTTTCTCGAAACTACCTTTTTCAAACTGGTAGGACGGTTTTCTCCGAATCTACTTGACCGATTTTAAAAAACCAAAGAGCATTCGATTACTTATTGAAAATACTAGAGGATATGCCTCTAAAATTTAAAAACAAAAAACCCCTTTTTTTACGGGGGTAACTTACCCCAAAAAAAATTGCTTTTTTTTCGCATTTTTCTGAAATATACATATGAAAACTTCAAAATATGAAAAAGTATGAGTTTTAGAGGCATATCCCTTAGTTTAGAGTCTCAAGAATAGAATCCATTTTGAATTTTTCAAAAATCTGTTACAGGAGGTCCACAAATTGTCCTACCGTATAAAACGTCACTTTTGGACGACGCCCTCTACAGGAGCCAAGGGAAACTAAAAATGAAAAAAAAAAATTTTTTTATATTCTTAAGACACAGTTGAACAATGTCCAAAAGAAATTTTGTCAGTAAATATAATAGTTTTTTCATAATAAAATTTTTAAAAAGTGCTTTTTTTTTCAATTTCGAAAGAGAATGTCCCCTTAATACAAACCATTAATTTAAAAATATAGTGAAAAACGTGAATTATTAATAATATATATTTGTGAAATGTGAACCATCTACATAAAAGGTATATACTTGCATTTCTTTGAATCTTCTGTCGCCGGAGAGAAGTACAAAGGGATGTTAGAGACCAAATCCTTTCTCATGTGAAAAAGAGGAGCCGCGTTAAATCTTTTTTTTTATTCATCGCGCACAAGAAGTATCATCAATAAATTTTATGGCGATCGAGTTATTGGCCTAGGACACCCACGCTTTGCTAGGGGAAAAGGAATAGAATAGCCACCTTATTCGTCAGATCTCACTTAATGTGATTTCTTTTTATGGGGCTACATTAAAGATCTCTGCTATGAAAATAACCAAAAAACAGTTGAGGATTTTATTAAAGACATTGGGAAGATCGTCAATGGCATTTCAAATGAAACGTTAGAACATGTTTTTAATAGTTTTAGGATATTTGTGGCAAATTAGATGGTTAAAATATCGAAAATATATATCATTAGTAACTAACGTTCTTCACTACTTTTTTAAATTAATTGTTTTGTATTAAATAGATTTAATTTTTTATAATAAAATGGACATGAAATATAAATGATGACTGTCTTTTATTAAAAAGTATTTACATTTTATCTATCTCTCCATTTGTTAAAAAATTGTGACCCATTAGTTTTCGCAATTTCCTATTGGACACCCTCTACTTTATATCAATAAAATCATCTACCATCTAATACCTAACAAGAATTCTTTTATTTTTAAAAAGACATGATTTCCAAGTCACAAATTGTATAAACTCACCAAGTCTTTTATAAAAGTTGTTACTACAATGAAATAACATACATATGTACGTTTATACCTACTTATCGTTGTGAAAGGATCATTTTATTTATTTATTTATTTATTCGCTTAATACTACTACATATACTATGTTTATTATATTTCCATATAGCATGTATGATGTATGTATATTATAAAATGATAACTAGGGCAGTATCTCTATCAGCATTACGCAAACCTGACTGGACAGATTTTTGGTTATTATCTCCAATTAGAATCGTCACGATATTCCTCCTGGGTATTAAGATATTAAAGATATTTATTTATCTATTTCTATACATATAATAAAACTGTAACCGAATTATATCTGTACATGCATTACACGAAATCTACTAGACGGATTTTTAAAAAAATTTAACAAAATTATACTATTTATGATATTATTTGTTCTGATAAAATATAGGGTCTCAAAATGACGTACCCAAAATAGCTATTAACAATTTTAATTTTCATGGGATTATCATAAAAATTGATAATTGGGGATTTTTGAAGGCACTGATTCGAATATACTATACATATATTTTGAATTTCAAGGTAGTGAAAATTTAATGAAAATTATTATTCAAATGCATTTTGGAGTTCTGATTTGGAATCCATTATCAAAATGTAGAAATTCGAAATAGTAGATCGAATTCTGTTTGCCTGCTTATGCACGCATCACACAAAAGCTACGGGTCGGAATTTTATTAAATTTAACGTCGTGGATTAATATTTATGATATACATAGTTACAAAATACTTTGATAGGGTTATTTTTCTGTAACATATTTTAAGCTATATTCAAGCAAATAATAATGTAAATGCGAACAAAGCCGCGGGCAAAACTAGTCGTAAATTAACTAAGTTATCTAGTTTAGTAAAACAAATTTAGCTACTAAATAAACCATACTGCAGAAAATAAAACTATTACTCACAAATCACTTGATGCATGAAAACAACTCAATTTCCTGAACCGTATCAAAAGCTACAAGCATATGATGCATACAAATTAATATCACAAAATCTTCAGCCGCATTTCCTGATCTATAATAATTTTGCTCTTGCAAAATTGTGATGTCAAACATCATCAAGTGTGGCCGGAGATGATATCGCATTCATTCATTATGAAACCTTTCTGCATCCAACTGTAACCGAATGCATCAATCGAAAGAATTGACACTCAAACAATCTGAAAGAGTCGACAAAAAGGTCTTATCCATGATTAATTCGCATAAAATGCAAATATACGTATAAGTATGCCCCTTTGGAATTGGTGGCGTTTTATACACCTTTTTTTTCTGTGCAATACTAAAAATTATCGAGCTAGGTAAAAATGTGTGTACAATTCACACGGCTCTCGCATTATGCATTGTTTGCAAAATCAAATTTCAGGAAGGAGTCTTAAATTCTGATGCAACGCCTTAACCTCAAAATTAGTGCCACTTTATCGTGTTATATCTTAAGAGATTTAACCGATCCATTGTCTATCGTTGGCTGGTCGGATGGATTGAAGCCCTGCAAAAGTTTTCCAGGCCATAATTTCAGTCCATTAAACACGGTCATGCTAGATGGTGGATGAGGAAGGTTAGATGGTGTTGTAATTGAAATAGAATTAATCACAATAAAACATTCAATATCGCAAGGTATTAAAAATATATTTCTCCTAGGCACTGCCTTAAATATACAATGAAAATATTTCGGTTTTAAATAATAAAATGCCCAACATAAGTCGTACAAAAGATGACAATGAGCACGTTCCAGAATTTTAACACACTTATAATGATGATCATGAGAAATTTGTACAAAAATTATTAATGTTATAGAGTCGCCATCCAGGCTAAATGCTTCCCTTGGTAAATGCTGCTGTATTTACAGTAAATGTACTTTTCTTTTCTTTCCTATTTAGATATTTTTTATGTCCTTATATTGTAGAAATTGAAGATCTAATAGTAGGGCTGGTGTCCATACTGAGAGTAGTGTCCATCGTACTGATCATATCCACCATCATAAGAATCATAGTCGTAGTGAATAGGAGCTGGTGCAGCATAGTGTGCTTTTTGAATCACTGAAAAAAGAAAACAAAGTAACAACAAAGTTATTTTTAAAGTTATGAACAGTATATAATATAATATATAATTAAAACTATTATTGATTCTCGAAGTATGTCTGCAATATAATACGATACAAATTGTTCTCGTGTTTCCTAAAATTTTCAACAGCCTTATTCGTATATTCCTGTGACCTTTAAATTAAAAAATTACGTAACCTGTAATGAAATTCAAGAATGTATTAAGATGTTTAAAATACTTGCACTAATTCTATTGCTATAATAATGCAATTCTTCGAATATACAAAACGGTTTACACAAAGATCACTTGCTCTGGCTTTATATAATACCTGTTGTGCAAATCTAGTGTGTACAACGATTGAACAACAAATATTTGAAATTAATTAATTTGTCATCGATACGTCGATTAATCTTCAGAAACTGTCTCACGACAATTGCCATATCCGTCGCACGATCAAAGAAGATTCTGCTTAGCATGCGAAAGAAGATCACATGAAGCTTCTATTCTTTTGCTAAAGATCAAAATTAGCATCCAGCAACAGTTTCCCATGAAGGAATTTTTCACTTTCAGCTCTTCATCTTCCAATGTTTTAAATCTTCTTATTATAATTTCCAATCGGATCTTTGCAGATTGTTCAATCACAGAAAAAGTTAAATTCCAAACGAAAGACTTAAGCGTGAAACTCGATTTTAATATGAAAAATTTCCAAAGTAAAAACTGGATCCAATTTAATATATAACAACAGCTTCTACAGAAAAAATAAATACGAAAATGCAGACTTAAAGTGCATGAGAGAGAAATTTGCTTGCAATTTTATTCAATTTTATATTTGGGTCAAACTATTGGGTAACCGATATGTTCGAGGGTAATGGAGCAAATGTGAAGAGGCTTATTTTTTTGTTTGTGAAAACAATGCGCCACAAGAATGTATTTGCTGATTTGTTCATTCACTCATTTCTTCCATCGTTAACCGGAGTAGTGTTTCTTTTATGAAGTAATAAGTTGCCGTTTTTGCGTACGCAACGTGTGTAGAGGTCTCGTTACTGCTTACAACACTTTTCTGAGATGTTTTGACACATGGAACCCATTGTGAGCCCCTACTTGAATTATAACTTCATTTTACGCCTTTTCTAATGTGGGAAAATCTTTTTTTAATTCTGCAAAACCTTTTTTTGTGCTTTCTCATACCTACTGTTAAAGTAATTAGAGAAGGAAATTAAAACGAGTTTGATCCGATCTTCTTTTGTGGCTTATTTGCATGGAGCAACATTCAAATGTAATCACTGACTCATTTGTGGCTTAGATACAAAGCGGATTTTTTTGATTTTTTTTTTTTAATTTTTTTTTTTTAATTTTTTTTAATATAGCTTTTAAACTATAACAAAGTAGAAAACAAAAACATTTCCAAAACAATAACTTTATTACAAACAAAAAAGAAATCATAAACCATTTCAGCATTACAACAATATTTTGCAAATATCACATTACAGGTAATATTGTGAAAATTCATTATTATCACTATAGGCTGGGATTTGTTGCCTCAAAAGTTTTAGCTTGCGGTACGTGTCTTGACCTGAGAATAGTGAAATAATGCGAAATAGTAATATTAACATTTCACACCGGCCAGTACAAGTTATGTATGAATTTTTAAATAAAAAAAAACATCCCAAAATTTTGCATGCTACCACAACCAACCAAAACATGTACATAACTTTAATAAAGTAAGTTTACATGAGGAAATGTGAGACAATTTTTTCCCAATCCCGATATTTTGCCATTGAAAAGAATTTGGTCTTTTTGAAAATACGAATTGCTGAATTATCTAATTATAATCTTTAAGACACTGCGGATACCATTTCGAAAAAGATGCAGATAAAGAAAACATTATTTTCTTCCGCTATACTTAAGGCTTTAGATGTCAACTATTCATATTTCATGATAAGAAATTAACGACACGTTCTCCTATTCAATTTTATACGTTAAATGTAAAGTGGACGGTGCGTGTAAAGAAGATTGTTAAGCAAAACGTTTAATGACATTATAAAAAACGCGTTACGCACATGAAAGAAAGCTTTTTTCTGTAGATTATGTAAAAAGATATAAAAGTTCAAAAGACATCGTAAAAAATGCACTTTTGTTGATTAAATAATTGTGGAAAGTTGTTCATGAGTTGAATTAACAAAAATAACATTTTAATTTAAGTAGTAAAATTTTTAAGTTAAATGATTAAATCTTACATTTTGCTTTCACATCTCATCTATGTATATGTAAGATTGACTTCCAGGAATTTATTTTATTTCAGGTTTTTTTGTGATTTCTAATCTTTTGTTTTCCCTAAGGTTAAAGGTAATTCCCAGTCTAATGAAAAACTAGATATACATATGTATATAATTTAATAAAAAGAAATTTAAATTGAAGATATATATTAAATTCGAAATTATAATCATTACAGTAATGGCTTAAGCATGGAAAACAATTTACATTAAATCTAACATTAAGAGAAAACCTTCTACCTTTTCGTGAAAGTTGTATTTATTATTTTACTATTTTTTTTTTTTTGTGTATGTGGATCAGGCATAAAATTTGGATTAAAAAGCGACTAGTTACAGCTGGAATTCGAGATTTCTCAACAAATCCATCAAATTGGTTTAAGTTTAAGTTTTGACGGTTTGGATGGGTATAACTCATGAAAATTTGATGGTTTTTATAAGAAATCTGAAATCATAGCTATAAGTAGTCGCTTTTAAATTCCAACTTTATCCAAAATCTACTTGATCCGAACCCTGATTATTTAAGAGAACGACTAACTTCCTTAGAAGCTAGCAAATTTTATTTTATTTAATTTGCTCTAAATAAGAATACGAGACTTTCGTATCATACGGCTTTTACTGTCGTTACTTGTTTTAAGCGAAAGTTTAAATAAAAAAAATATTACTTAGCATTTGTCCACAGGTTTTATTTTTTTTTTTAAGTTTTTGACGAATCTACCAACAACTAAATTTCGTTTACACCATTCTTCAAAGGAATACGTTTCGAAAGTGATAGTATCCTTTAATGTTGGTAACCAAGTATTTCTACGTTATGTTACCAAAGTTTCTTCGGTATATTTCTTAAAAGTTAAAATGAAAATTGATTGTATTAAACACAACACAGAAATTAGACCTAGTACTTTGGGATTTGTTTTTCTACTTTATATTTTAACTTAGCTTAGTCTTTCTTCCGCCAACATTTTTTTCCCATTTTAATTGTATTTTCGCATGAAACTGATATATACCAAGAATTAATACATAAGTACTAAAAAATGTAATATGAATACAATTTATTAGTTTTTGATTCGTAGATTTGCAAATTGTGAAAGTGTTTACTGAAATGTGTTTACTGAAATTTCAATAGTACGTGGTACGTGGACCCAATAAAATTATTTAAAAATATTACTTTCCTGAACTAAGCACTTTTTACCGCTTTTTTAAATTACTTAAAATTATCAACAAAAGCCAAAGCACATTATATATTTTTTTGCATATTGTCCTTTATGAAATGTTATTGAAATTCCTTCCTCCAACCAGAAGAAGTATGGAAAGCCCATTTGTGATCACATGGCTTAAATAATTCCCTCCGTATTGTAATATAAATATTTTTATTTTAACAAACTACAAGAGAATAAATTTATTCTCAAAGAGCCACATACTAAATTTCTTCCAAATATATCAATTAATTCAACCGAGAATGACAATCTACAGAAGAATGACCAGAAAAGCTTAAGACATCCCAAAAATTAAAAAAAAATTAATATACATATGCATAAATGCTGCTTTGCAATCCTTGCCATTTTTAAGCACTTTTAAAGGAGCTGACATTAAATGCCCAATAACTGAATAAAATAAATTTACATACCATAAGGAGCTGGTGACGCAACAATTGGCACAACATGTTTGGCGACAGGAACAACAGCTTTATGGACAATTGGTTTCGCAACATGGACAGCGTGAGCATGAACAGTCGGTGCACTTTTCGAAACGACAGCATTGAATCCATGGACAGGATCAGCAGTGTAATCGACAGTACGCACGGAGCCGTCCGGTTCCACCAATGAGTATTGTCCTTCAAAAAATAACTATAAGCAAAACCCATCTCAAGGACCCTCCACCTCTAAATGTACCTTTCACTACATCTCCATCTCGAGTTTCATGCTGTGACTTAACATCCCCAGTGGTGTGATCAGCTACTCCATAATTAAAAGCATATTTCGGATGGTCCTGAAAGTAAATTCAGGATTATGTTGATTCGGAAATTGTATTAGAATATTTGGGTTTTAAATGCACAGCACTAAATTTTAGAACAACACTTTGAAAAAACCGATTTCAGTTGTTTTTCTTTTCAAATAAAAGTTTACTAATTTATTTATTTTCACTATTTTTCCGTAAAACTCACATAATAATCAACTGCATATCCTGATGCGTATCCTGGACGCGCAAGAGTATTCTTACTGAACAATGTTACGAATAGCAAAATTATGCTTATAATCCTGAATGCCATTTTAGCGTATTAAGGAGTCGACTAAAGGTTCTTTTAGAAATCAGAAAAGACGTTTGATCGTACGTTTGAAGTTTCGCTGCGTATAATGCCCGAAATACTACGACGATTCTAGGCAAACTTCCGATTAAATACTCGCCTTATCCGCGCGGCCGTTGATGATGGAAAGATTTTCCACGTGGGGGAAAAACGCAACTTTGTGGAGAGGCAAGTGAACTCGATATGCCCACAGAAGCACTTTGCCGCCTCGCCATAGAGCGCACTCAATCAAAAAGGTCGCATATGATGGAATTTGCTTTAGATCGGCATAACTGACGTGTTTCTTTATTTTTGCTATATGTGAATTTTTATACCACTATTTTGCCTTATTACATGATCACATCAATTTACACATCGACTAATGACAACCGGAACCAAGAGTGCAGGTATTCGGGTCTGATGAGACTCAGGTAAGTGTAACACCACTGAATATACGTGTGGTGTTCGTAAAACCGACTCGCATCATTAATATAACAAGATATTGCTAAATCCAAAAATAAAATGAAATTTATTGTTACAGGTCGTCAAGGTTGATGGGTCGTCACGCAATGATAGAGGAACCTCCAGGAGGAGGCTTTATGCTCACTAACCAGAGATCCAAGGTACGTGCGTGCAGAAGCAAACCCAGTAAAGTTCTGATTTATCAACGCTATTACAGCCTCCGAAATTTCACGCTTAAGGCAGTTTTCATTGTAAATTGATGTATACTATATACCTCTAGCGACTATTATCAAAAGATCTGGATAAATTTGTTGAGCAAAAGCTCTAAGCCTATAGTATTCCAAAAACGTCTTGCCCATATTAATGGTTACCTCAATTTAATTACGACTTGTTTAGATTTAATTATGCGGTGAACCCACACTTTGCTCTTTATCCCAATTCATCAAGTTTCTGACTATATAAATTTTTTTTAACCTTTCTCTCCTAAATCGACCCAAACAATTCCTTTGTGCATCTTAAATGATGGTGGTCATAAGGTTTTATGCGAAAAGTTTCTATTCTTATCTTGAGGGTTAAGTAGCCTCCGCTAACCCATGAACGAACTGTTTCGCTTTTATCCAAGTGATTTATGTTTGGTATAATGAACTACATACCTCGCACCGAACTGCCTCGGAATCGTTGTGCACACTTGCCGACTTTTCTTCATTGTCGGTCTCTGAAATTATCACATTTCAATTATGTGAATATTTCTCAATTTTCATCATATTTAATCCTCATCGATATTTTCATGGTTTGCGCTGATTTATTGTCCCAATTATAACAAGTGTGAAATTGAAGAAAGACGTAAAATGATATTGGGTGTGGTAAAATTTGTCTGTTAAAAGATATTTTTAAAAACACAATTTGCGGTCGAAAATGCATAGAAATATGAATGCATTCGATATGTTCTATAAGTCTGCAAATAGTTGCATGAACTTTCGATGAATGGAATGCTTCACCTTGTAAGGTACAACACAGTCTCGCTAAACATATAAGTAAATATTTTCTATTTATTCTTTCAAGTTTATACTAATTATCAAAATGAGAATGATTTTAAATTTCCCAAAATAAGGGAATATTTCATCTATATAATGTCGAACAAAATCAAAAAACAATCAAATCACTTTATTTATTTTACTTAGTGTTCTAATATAACACTGAACTAAATGAAACAATACGAGGTAGTACGGGTCACTAAACCCAATTTGTTCATGAAATTCTCGTTTTTTTGCCTCTATCTCGTAAATAACAAGAGCTACAGAAAAAATGTAAAAAGTAAAAAAAAGTGGATATGACAAACTTGTAGGAAATTTAATTTCTTAAAAAAAAGTTCGGGAACACCAAATCGCTAACATCGATATTTCTTGAGATATTGGGTTTTGAAGTTGAGGTAGTGTGGAATTTTCATGGATTATTGAGCTAAATTTTAATAATTGTAAATTTTTTCAAATCCCAATATCTCAAGAAATATCGATGTTAGCGATTTGTTATTCCCGAACTTTTTTGTAGGAAATTGAATTTCCTACAAATTTGTCGTATCCACTTTTTTTGTAGCTCTTGTTATTTACGAGATAGGGGCAAAAAAACGAGAATTTAATGAACAAATTGGGTTTAGTGACCCCTACTACCTCACTGGTGGGAGTTAGGGTTACATCGAAATGGACACTTTTGTAGAGCATTCAATTCTGTAGAAACCCTATCATTGACCAAGATTATACCATAAAATACCTCTGAGCTGTAGAATGTTGAAAGAAAAAGAATTTCGAAAAAAGGACTCTTATGTACAGGGTGTCCAATAGGAAGTTGCGAAAACTAATGGGTCACAATTTTTTAACAAATGGAGAGATCGGTAAAATGTAAATACTTTTTAATAAAGGAAAGTCGTCATTTTTATTTCATGTCCATTTTATTATAAAAAAATTAAATCTATTTAATACAAAACAATTAATTTAAAAAGATAGTGAAAAACGTTAGTGATATATATTTTCGATATTTTAACCATCTAATTTGCCACAATTTCGATATTTTAACATATCTATATGCTTTCTAAAACTATTAAAAACATCTTCTAACGTTTCATTTGAAATGCCATTGACGATCTTCCCAATGTCTTTAATAAAATCCTCAACTGTTTTTCGGTTATTTTCATAGCAGAGATCTTTAATGTAGCCCCATAAAAAGAAATCAAATCGAATGAGATCTGACAAGTAATGTGGCTATTCTATTCCTTTTCCTCTAGCAAAGCGTGGGTACCCTAGGCCAATAACTCGATCGCCATAAAATTTATTGATGATCCTTCTTGTGTGCGATGAGGTGCTGCTCCGTCTTGAATAAAAAAAAAGATTTAACGCGGCTCCTCTTTTTCGCATGATAAAGGATTTGGTCTCTAACATCCCTTTGAACTTCTCTCCGGCGACAGAAGATTCAAAGAAATGCAGGTATATACCTTTTATGTAGATGGTTCACATTTCACAAATATATATTATTAATAATTCACGTTTTTCACTATATTTTTAAATTAATGGTTTGTATTAAATAGGTTTAATTTTTTTTTTGTAATAAAATGGACATGAAATAAAAATGACGACTTTCCTTTATTCAAAAGTATTTACATTTTACCGATCTCTCCATTTGTTAAAAATTGTGACCCATTAGTTTTCGCAATTTCCTATTGGACACCCTGTATAATATGTATTATTATTAGAATTTTCTTGTACATTACAAATGTGAAAATGTATGTACATTACGTTTTTTAAGAAAAATAGGTAATACTTAAATGAGAAAACATACTATATTTTTTGTGCTTCATATGAATAACATTTTTCAAATTTTTATGATAAATTTCAAATTTTAAAAATAACAATTATATTATTTTTCAAAGAATAGCAGAAGAATTAGAATTGCATTGTCTGTTTGGCTATAAAGCTCTGCTTGTACTATAATTTCTATAAAGAAACACATCTAGATGTTTTTGCAAAAACTATATTAAGTTTAGTTCATTTTCTTGGCATCTTGAGTTTGATCAGTACTGAAGTTAGTTAGTGAAACTAGTTATAATTAATACAAATCGGGCGATAACCGCAAATACTAATACTAAAAATTAAAATACCTCTTTTTATGTTTGGTCATCCATTAAAGTTAATTGAACAAATTATTAATTCAATTGCATGTAATTGTAAGTATTTAGTAACAATAGCATTGCTAATGAATAAATTATCTAAGCAATTTCATTTCATAGTCATACCTGAATGAACATTTTATAATTGGCGCCTTTCAGGGTTAGGCAAATATACATTTTTGTGGTTAATTGGCTTGATCAGAGATCCGAATTTTTCCGCTTTAATCGGAATGTGCATCGCATAAATCTTGGGATGTTAATTATGACTAACAAAACCAAAGATAAGTTCGTTAAGACCTTCTCATGTGAAGAATATTTTTTTTTAGCATTTCATAATTTGGACATTTGAGCCAATTTGCGTATCCCACGGTACGCTGCACGCTCATTTAATTAAGTCAAGCAAAAATCGAGCAATTAACGTGGATTATGGGAAATACGAGAAAAAGTGGCGGGAGCTACTCAAAATATTTGCGAATATCCTTCAAAGTGAGGTTATTTGGCGGTTACAAAGCGTCGAGTCTGGCGACGCGCTTTGTTTCGTTTTTTTATAACCGAATGAATGCGCTCTTATCTTACGCAACGCCCTGAGAAATTTGAATAATTAGTCGTGGAAAATGAACTTTGCTTAAGGTCCAATCTTCATTGAAATTATGACAAAGTCTGTGAGTGAACTAATTCCGGAGGTCAGACGGCGGATAATTTCAGTCTCAATTACACCAAAAGAGCCGCAAGCTGCTAAACAATTTGTATCGGTTCGGTGATTTTTTAAGCTTCAATCACCTGAAGCCGGAATCAGACAGTGAAGATTGTTTAAGGTGGTATACTCGGTATCGGCCAGTTTCATTAGTTCTGCAAAATAAGTGTGACAAAAGCGTAACAAAAGCGTGATAAAGGTATTGGACTTTATATTTGCTGGTCATGATCAAAAATTTCCGTCATTTTTTCTCTGCAGATATTCACATATATGTCTAAGGATGGAAGTGTATCGAATTGTAAATACAAACTGTGTACTTTTTGTGAAAAGTGCATAACAGAGAAACGTGTATGTTTATAACCAATAAAACTCTACCAAAATCAGTAACACTAATTTAAAAATGCACCCTTTGCATATTAATTTTTATATATTCATACTGCTCGTTATAAAATCAATATTTTGGTAAACTATCCTAATAAGAAACTAAACTAAACTGAAAGGCAGGTTTGTCAATTAATACATGAAGTGGTAATCACCAAGCTTCCCTTTCGACCAACGAGATGCGCTTCTTACTAACTAGCTTAGCGAATTCTTTAATTCTTTCTTTGCATTGCATTCGACAGTTGTCCTTCAATTTAATTAATGAGCTTCGGTATAGCGTGAAAGCCTGAAGTTGATGGTCGATGCAAATTAAATGAAATAACATTTTGTAAAATGCTAAGAAACAAGGCAATTACTTAAGAGTACCGGAAATGTTTGTACCAATTACATCTTAAGTAGTTTCACCCAGAAGAATTATTTACTTTTACTTGTTTTGTTAACTAGGACTAGATTACAGAATAACTTTAAACATTTGAATAATTATAGCATTAATTAACAAAATAATTGTTTTTTTAGAAATTAGGTGTTTTATACAATTTTAAACGTTTTCTGTGCATATTTGCTATCCTCGTTTTATTGTAAATCCTCTGTTGAAAGAAGTTCTGTCACTCTCCTAACAAAATCAGCTTATACGAGTATAAGTGCAGCAGTGAACCTCAAAAAATTCTTAATATGTTTTAAATTAATAATTAATACAATAATAGCAAATAGTTTAGGCCGATTTTGTTAGGAAATTGGACTACTCTTTTATTACTTTACGTACTTTACAAAAAAAAAACGATGTATATTATTTTTTATAGAATCTTGGACGTATATATCATACATACTTTGAAATCTCTATTGACTTGAACGAAATTTAAAGATTTTTAGGCTCGCCCTATGTTTTGTATAGAACCCAATTTTGGAAATTTGATATGACGGTTGCCATAAGGAATTCTAAATTGGGTACAATTAGGTTTCGCTAAGTTTCTCCAATTTCAAATTTTGTTCACAATCTTTAAAACTTAAGATTGCGGAATCGCAAAAAATTAGTACAAAAATATGTGCGCTCTCACAACCTATCTATAATACCTCCGGGGTTCCACAGTGTTGTAGCTGGCAACATCGATGAGTTATCGACCGATGTATGTGGAGCGATCGCCGACACTCGCTCGCTCTCTTGTGAATAAACGTCCTAAGCGAGCACACGTTTTTTTTTGCTGCACCCAGGAACCCCAAAAGGAAAAGTAGAATTTTTAATTTTCTAACATCAGAAGTGGGATAATACGAACAATATAAAAAAAAAAAAAAAAAAAAAAAAATATATTAACATTAAAAGTTTTGAGCAAAATTGAAAGGACGGAGTGGAAGGCGAAATAATAGCCATTTTGTCAGTGCTGCTATAAATGTCATCCGACAGGCCCCTCGTGTGTGGAAAAAAAAATCTTAAAACATCAGAAAAATAAGTTGGTGATCCCTAAACTTTGAGGCGGATAAAATTGAGTTGAGGCCCGTCCAGCTGGTGAATTGCTCGAATTTTTGTTTAATGTCATGGCTTCTCGCGCCCAGCAATTTGCGGACAATGCAAAACTTAATGCACTTAAGGAAAAGCTGATAGAGTTGGGTATTTGTGCGACTGGAAACAAAGCCGCATTAAAATTGCGACTGTTGGAGGCTATCAGGAACCTTCCACCAGAAGATGTTGAGGAATATTTCCCCGCAGCCCAAATGCCGGACGAGGCAAACGATGCAGACGATGCTAATGATGACACCGTTGGAGGCGATCATGTGGACGAGGAACATGGCCCTGTTTCGTTGCGGAACGCCAATGACGCACTTGATACCGAAATCCACGTTTTGCGTGAGAATATAAGGAAAAAACGGGAAATCGCCGAGTTAAAAAGGCAACTCTCTGAGCTGAGCGTTGAGTCTAGCTGCAGACCTTTTACAAGTTTTCGAGACGTCGAAGAGTCCTTGATAAGGTTTAGCGGAGATGACAGTTACTCCATCCAGAGGTGGATGCAGCAATTTGAGGAGTCGGCCGAAGTGCTCGGATGGGATTCAAGAATGAAGCTAATATACGCTAAACGTCTGATGGTGGGAACAGCAAGGTGTTTCCTACGCACAGCGAGTTTTACATCATGGGATAACCTCAAAACAGCTTTATTGACGGAGTTCGGTAGAAAGGTAACAAGCGCTGAAATTCATAGTCAGTTAAGAGACCGAAAAAAACAAAAAAATGAGACACTACAGCAATATGTGTTCTCTATGGTCGAGATTGCCTCTCTGACATCTATAGAGGAGTCAGACTTGATAGATTACATAATTAATGGTATTTCTGACTCCACAGTAAACAAAATGCTGCTCTACAGCGCTAACAACCTGAGCGAGTTGAAGCGGGTGCTTCGCAAGTATGATAAAATCAAATCTCAGCCTTCTCAAGAACCTCATAAACCACTGAAGCGGTCAGCAGTTGATGGTGCAGGCGGTGCGTCCAGCGGTGCGCCAGGTCAACCTAAATGTTTCAATTGCAACCAGCTGGGCCACATTAGTACCAATTGCCCGAAGCCGAAGAAGGACAAAAACACGTGCTTTCGATGCGGAAAACCTGGCCATCGGTCGAGAGAATGCAGCGTAACATCCCAACAAGTATTGGCGGTCTCTAACTCTGAAGTCCCGGGTCACAACGCAGAAAAACAACAGGAGCAATTTGATCATGGGTATGCAATAAATCCTGTGACAAATAATTTTGAGCATAATTTAGGCTACTCTTGGAGAGGAGGCGAATCTGAGACTTCCATCTGTAATTTGCGAACTCTCTTGGACTCCGGCAGCGTCATCAGTTTTGTGCAACAGAAATTCATCCCTACCTTTTTGGTCTCATCAGTAAACCCAGAGTTATGCAGGTTCCAGGGAATCAACGGCAGCAGTCTAAAGGTCGTAGGTGTAACACATCCCCAGGTGAATTTTAAAAATAAAAATATTAGTTTAAGTTTATATGTAGTCCAAAATAATAGTATGAACTATCCGGCGATTCTCGGTAGAGATTTTTTAGAAAAATGCAATCTAGAATTAACGATTCGAGAAAATGAAAATAGTAATTGTAATAGTTGTGAGTTAGATCAACAAAATCCCATAGATGATCCCGGTTTCCAAGAAATTTTGAACATAGATATTTCAAGTAATAGCCCGGAAATATCTCTAAATATTAACGACAACTTACCATTTGAAATTAAATCTAAAATTCGTAATATAATCAGTTTGGCTTGCGTTAAAGATGATATTGTTGCGAAAGATACGAACCAATTAGAAATGGCAATTAAATTAACCAAGGAAGAGCCTTTTTTTTGTACGCCGCGGAGATTGCCTTACGCGCAAAAATTACAATTAGATGCAATTCTGAAAGACCTGCTGCAGAGAGGTATAATTCAGGAAAGTAGTTCGCCATATGCGTCACCGATAGTTCTCGTGAATAAGAAAAATCGTGAATTACGACTTTGTGTAGATTACCGGCAGTTAAATAAGCACACAGTCCGAGATAACTATCCCTTGCCAATAATTGAAGATCTTATAGATAGGCTAGGGAATAAAAAGTACTTCACAACTATTGACCTTCGCAGCGGTTTCCATCACGTTAAGATAGCTCCTGATTCTGTAAAGTATACATCTTTTGTTACCCCGTTAGGCCAGTTCGAATATCTTAGGATGCCTTTTGGCCTCAAAAACGCACCCTCCGTGTTTCAAAGGTATTTAAACAATATTTTCAAAGACCTTATAGCTCAAGATAAACTACTTATTTATATGGACGACTTGCTAATTGCAAGTGATACGATAGAAAGTCATCTGGAAACGTTGAAGGACGTTATGCTTTTGATTAAAGAAAATTCACTTCAATTGAGGTTTGATAAGTGCAAATTCCTTTGTGAGGAAATTGTTTACCTGGGCTATCAAGTGAATGCAAACGGGATAAGGCCGAACGTCGAAAATATCCGAGCTGTTGGCGAGTTCCCCATTCCCAAAAATATCAAAGAAGTTCATAGCTTTGTGGGACTTTGTTCGTATTTCCGGAAATTCATAAAGAATTTTGCGATGATAGCTAAACCGTTGTACAGCCTCCTGAGAAAGGACAGCACCTTTAAGTTTGACACGGAGGAACTAGAGTCCTTTGAATTACTCAAATCTAAGCTTTCAGAAACCCCTGTTTTAGCAATATACAATCCATCTAACGAGATCGAGCTGCACTGCGACGCAAGCAGCATAGGGTTCGGAGCAGTTCTAATGCAGCGTCAAGCTGACGGAAATTTCCACCCAGTTTTTTACTTCTCCAAAAGAACAACGGATGTTGAATCGAAGTACCACAGCTACGAATTGGAGACCTTGGCAATCATCTATGCTTTGCGAAGGTTCAGAGTTTATCTGATTGGAATACCATTCAAAATTATAACAGATTGCCAGTCCTTTACTTTAACTTTAAATAAAAAAGTCTTAAATCCCCGAATATCTCGCTGGGCCCTAGAACTACAGGATTTCGATTATAAATTGGAGCACCGATCAGGAAGTAGAATGGGCCACGTTGATGCTTTAAGCAGATGCCCCAACATACTAGTAGTTGAGGAAGGTTCGTTGGATTTTGCTTTGGCCGCGGCCCAAAATAAAGATCCAGTTATTTCCAAATTGGTACCAGAACTAGAGAAGGGAGAAAGTAAAAGGTTTACATTAATAAATGGCCTGGTTTATAGGAAGGGAAACGGCAAAGACAATGTAATGTTTTATGTACCTGAGCATTTAGAGGAGCGTGTGATTCAGACCCATCACGAATCCCTATGTCATCTTGGAGTCAATAAGTGCCATGAATATCTAAAAACTTCTTATTGGTTCCCTAATATGAAGGAGAAAGTTAAAAAGTATATTGAGACATGTCTAAAATGCGCCTACTATTCGCCGAAAGAGGGTAAGAGGGAAGGAGTACTTTATAACATCCCAAAGGGCCAGGCCCCTTTTGAAGTTATTCACATAGACCATTACGGTCCCTTACCTACTGCGAAATTTAAAAAGAAGTATATTTTGGTAATTGTTGATGGCTTCACGAAATATACGAAGCTTTATGCAGTCGCAAGTACAAAAACAAGTGAGGTTATTTCATGCTTAAGAACATACTTCAGCACCTACAGTAGGCCAAAACGAATCGTATCTGATCGGGGTACTTGTTTTATTTCCCAAGACTTCGCTGATTTTCTTTCTTCAAATAATATCAGTCATCATAAAGTTGCTACTCTCTCACCTCAATCAAATGGCCAAGTTGAACGAATTAATCGGTTGTTAACACCAATGTTGGCAAAAGGCACCGAAAGTAGTACAAACGAGTGGTACGAAAATATAATGAAGGTCGAATTTGCCCTGAATAACACGGTTAACAGGGACACAGGCTTCACACCTAGTAAACTTTTATTTGGGGTTGACCAAAAAGGCGAGTTTTGCGATGGCATGAAGGAGCATCTGGATAAAGATAATTATACTATTTCCCGGAATTTAGAAGAAATAAGAGAAAAGGCTTCTGAACAGATGTGCAAAGTGCAGGATTACAGTAAAAGATATTTTGATGACAAGCATAAGACTCCGCGTAAGTATCGTGTAGGAGATTATGTAATGATTAAGAACGTGGTAACTACCCCGGGCATAAATAAGAAATTGTTACCGAAATTCCGTGGGCCCTACAAGGTCGTTCAAATTCTTGACAACGATAGATATGCTATTTCGGATATTGATAATTTGCAACTTACCCGCATACCGTATACTGGAGTTTGCGTTGCGGTCAATATGAAACCGTATATTTTATAACTTGACAAATTGATCTAACTCACAAGCTTCGCGAAAAACCGATATTAATTAAAGAACATGTAATTCTTGTTTCTTGTATTAAGTTCTGGAATTAGACATTTCAAATGTTTTAATGATTGTGTAAATTGTAGGTTCCAAAAGTTCCTATTTCAAAATTGAACACTTTTAGGAAATGTTTTCATAGGACAGTAATGTAAAGTATTTACCAATGTTTGTTATCGCGTGGTCTATGTTCGAACATTGTAAGACTATCCAAAATATTTAGTTAGCATATTACTTGATGCTTTTCATTCAAATGTAGCAATTGTCGATTAATGTTATTCGATGTAAGTGAACGAACTATATGTAAAGCTTGTCGATGTAGCCATTCATAATCGAGGCGATTATTAGTCAGGCTGGCCGAGCTGTTGTAGCTGGCAACATCGATGAGTTATCGACCGATGTATGTGGAGCGATCGCCGACACTCGCTCGCTCTCTTGTGAATAAACGTCCTAAGCGAGCACACGTTTTTTTTTGCTGCACCCAGGAACCCCAAAAGGAAAAGTAGAATTTTTAATTTTCTAACAACAGGGTAGTCATTTGGGAGCTCTACTGTTTATTCTGTTTATAAATGACACGGTTATTGCATTATCACACTCTAAACTTCTTTTATGTGCTGACGATGGAAAAAATTTCCACTCTGTTCGTTGTCTTAACGACTGCCTTCTGATTAATAATGACTTAAATTATTTACCGTTGAATGTCAGTAAATGTTCTTTGGTGTCTTTCACACGGAGTAAAACTCCAATATGTTACAAATATTTCACGGATGGTAATGAAATTACATTATTACTTTTTACTTATTTTTTAAATCAAATATATTGCGGGAATTTCTGATTTCCATTGGTGGTTTATTAAAGAATGCAAGTGCTGAATGAATATGATTTTGTTTTATTTTATTCGTCCTAGGTACTTGTAAGGTGATGTTTCCTTCGTATTGATGAATGTCCGTTACTAATACATATGAGCCTTATTGCTGACTTTGAGTGGTGCTTTGAAAACTTGTATGAAGCTTTAGCTTCTTCTGCCTTCAAAAGCTGATTTAGGTTCAGTTTGTTGGTTGTGCTCTAAAGTGAGTCAGTGGAAGTAAGGCGTGGAAGGTTGTGGACTATTTTATTGACTTTGTTAAGTAATCCTGATATTACTTCAGGGTTCCTCACTGTGGTCTGGCCCAATATAATTAAGCTATACGTTATTAATGGTAGTATGTGCTATCAATATATAGATATAATTATTTCTTAAGGGGACTTTTTGATTTTTATTTTCTTTATTTTTTAATACAGGGGTATTTTACACCCAAACAAAATATTTTTTTTTATTTTTCAGAAAAATGTTTATAAAATGATAAAAAATATTAAAAGTAAAATGTTTTTTACGTTTAGTTACTAGTATTTAGTCTTATCAATATAATCCCGTTGGAATTTATGTGTTACAGGAAGAACTACGGGCGTTTTAAATGTCACTTTTGGAAGAGCCCTCTGCAGTGAACAAAACATACTAAAAATTCAAAAAATAATTTTTTTTTTATTCTCCTTATTCTACTATAATATTTAAAAGAAATTAATGTGATGAATATAGTAGTTTTTTTAAACACAAAAAATTAAAATGTGTATTTTTTCCAAAAATTAAACGAAAAGCCACCTTAATGGTGTATACATGTCTTGTTCAACTTGATCGTCTATAATCATTCCCAAGTACTCATATTCGGCGATGCTGGCGATTTCATTACCGTTGGTATTTATTCGAATATTTATTCCACTTTTATTTGTTTACCTTAAGATCATAGCCCTTGTCGTTTGCGTATTTATTACCAATTTATTACTATTTAACCAATCTTCATACTTTTTAAGGTCTGCGTTCGTCTTTTCTATTTCTATAGATGATTTTCCTGAATACAATAAGCGAGTATTTACTTAAAGAACTAACTTTAGTAGAGTAATGTTGTTGATTTATAGGAAGTAAAACAGTGGTACCAGCATTGATCCTTGATATATTTCTCTTAGCTGTAACGTGTTGTTGACTCTGGTTTTTATTCGTCTGTTTTCCAAATAATAACAATACTAATACAAGATAGCCACAATTATCTTCCTTATCATATTTTACATTATCAGAAATAAGAAAAAACGGAACTTATTGTCAATTAACTTTATTATACCCGAATAAAAGATTTTACATTACTTTTTTTCACTGATTTTCGCATCTTCTTGCAGATTCAACTTAAAATCTATCGGTTTGTCGTATCCCATGATTTTTATGTAATGATCTGTGTCTGTAAATTGTGTGGGATCGACGAAAAGTGGTATGCCCTTAGCAATAAAAGACGTAAACATTCCAGGTACGTCGGGTACTTTAACATCCTCTGCTTTAAAGTTGGTCTGCAAAAAGATTTAACCATTTAAAAGTAAACCATCAGAAAGAGACAAAATTCTACTCACCTTAATTTTAGTAAGAAATAAAGAAATAGTTGTTGCTTCGTACTCGTTTTTGCTGGCGTCGTAATATATCTCAGTTACGTACTTTTTCGTGATAAAATGAAGGAGCACAGGAGTTACAAATGTGAAAAACCCCACAAATCCGCACATGAAAATAGCCATGGGAGTGCCTCCGATTTTGCTCCCCTGCTCGATTAAAATTGGCTGCGCGGCTAAGCCGCTTAGACTAGTGGTCAAAGAGAATATTTTTACGGCTTTCATTCGTGGCGTCAGGGATCCGTAGTAGATCCTCTGGTGGTTTTGAAACTCTTCTCCGTACGAACTGACCATTCTCAGCTGGGTCCATGACGTCGGGATGCTTTTTCTTAAGTTACTGCCGACGATTTTCGCTGAAAAGCACTGAGACAACTTGCAGCAAGCAAGGGCGGATTTTTGGGAGAACATTTATTCAGTGCTTTATTTTTGTTACAAACAAATTTTCGTTTTTAGTAGGCCTTCTCCCGAGTTTTCCGCAGCACAAACTTTGGTTAACACCAAACGTCGGAATTGACACATGCTAAACATCTGACTGAAGCATTGCCAGGAACTCCGGTTTTGCGTGCTGTGACTTTTCGGAACGCGGTCTATAACAAGAAAAAAACAAATGTCACATGTGATTCATCTGTCAAACTTTGTAAACAAGTCAGAAATGCTCGAAAAACAGCTAAAAATTAATTTGCAGTTCGGGTAACCTTTTCACTATAAATTAAATACCACCTGTGTTCACAACAACATTTTTACAGCGGAGGAGCTGAGCTTTTGTTCGACAACATCAAAAAGCGCGACATCACACTCGAAGCCGGCCGGAAATGTGAATGGATTTTTACGAATTATTTCATTATTATTATAACTTTTTTTATAATTCCAGGGACCATCAGAGATCTGCTGCAGTGGATGAAGACAAATATCTTAACAGACAGGCCTGAACTCTTTTTGCAGAATGAAACGGTGTAAGGACTCCTTGAAAATGCATTTCAGCCGGCATAGTCAAATAAATATTTATTATTTCAGACGCCCTGGGATTCTTGTGCTGGTAAACGACGAAGACTGGGAACTTTTGGTATTGTAAATCTGTTAAGGATGAATTTTAATTTTACTTACTGGCTTTTCCAAAAACAGGGCGAACTCGACTATGAGCTGCAGCAAAACGACCAAGTGCTCTTTATTTCAACGTTGCATGGAGGGTAGAAATTCATCTCAATAAGCTTTATACATTTTTAAGAGATAAAATAAAATGTTTTTTTAATCTATTCGGTCTTTAGTCTTTTTAAACATAGTCAATCCTTCTATAAAACGATTAATTCTTATCGCGTTGTATGGAAACCACGTTGAATGAATCTCAGAAATATATATGTAAATTACACATAAATCCGACTCGAACTAACGACGATTCGACGGAAAAGTATGTTCTCTTATCTAAAAAAAAACTTCTTAACACAATTCTAAAAAAAGGCATAGTTTGCGATATATATTAGCTTGAAAAAGCTCTGAGACCAGTTTGGCCCCGCGTGTGCTTCCAAGTTCTGTACGGATATCCAGGATTAAAAACAGCATACTCCAGGATTAAAAGCAGCATACTGTTCATTTTTAGGGAAATTCCCTGATAGCTGAAATTTATAAACGTGATGCGCACTCAATACAAAATTTTAAATTCCCCTTAATTTTAACCGCAAAGATTATTGTAAGATTTTATACATCCAAAAAGTATTAATGCTATATATATATACCTATGTAAACTCTTTAAGGGGTCGCGGTGATCTAATTTAGTTTTTGATATTTCGAAAGTATAGTCTGTCAAGAATATACTGTCAAATGTTTGTAAGGATAGTGACAGTATTTAAGATTCTACCATCTTATTAGAAGGTAGCGAACGGTCGGTTATTTTTATTTTTTTCTAGTTCCGGCCATAACTGCACACATACTGATTAATAATTTTCTTAGTTTTTATTTTTCAGATAAATAGAAGAGTCAAAATTTACTATACCACCCAGGTCCATTTTTTTGAGGAGTCTTATTTAGTACCATTTTTAACATAATTTTTAAAAAAATGTAATTTGAAAAAAAATATGTTTTTGTATGCGGCATGAGTATTATAATATACCTTTAACAAATTTTTTAAAATTCCCTCAAATTTTCGGCCGCTAGACCACCGGGTCCTCTTTAAGGAATTAAGTTGTTGGAATGTTACGAAAAACCCGTAATAAGAGTACCTATAGGAGGGCTGTCGCAATTTTCGGTCTGCGTTATATAGAAACCGCGTTATAGGAGAATTGACTGCAGTACAAATGTTTTCGAGACATTTGTAATGTTTAGATATGACGCTTAAAGGCAACATTTTGAACCGACTTCCTGATGATTGGCTTGGTGTGATGACAAAATTCTACCGAACTTTCGTGTGGGCCTTGCATGTACCAACTTGTAAGGGACGTAATACTGACAATTCCAATGCCTTTTTATGCTCCAAAGTTATTTTTATCCAACTTTTTTAGTCGATTATTAAAAAATATTGTTTGATCAAGCTTCTTTTTACAATTATGATCAAATTATCAGAAATTGTGACGCTTTTAGGCTTAATTGTATGTTACTCAGAGCTCTTCTAGCTGCAATCAAACTGATAACTAAACTATTATTTTAGTTATTACTAGCTGGCCCGGCAGACGTTGTACTGCCCTTTCCGGTACATTTGGGGGCCTCAATAGCCCGGTTGGTAACGCGACGTGTTTACTGCGAGCCAGCAGGACGCTAGAGGTTGTGGGTTCGATTCCCACGAGAAACCCTGGTTACAAAAAAGTGGTATCACAATGGGCCTGTAATAATGGCCTAAGTGTGTCTTCGGACAGCCACAACAATCTACATCTCTACATCTTCCGGTACATTTTCATTATGCCCTGTGCGTTGACCAATATTTGATCGTGTTTTTTCTTTTCGCATGTTTCTACAAATAATACCATTAATATAAGAAAACAGTGTTTCCGTTTCATATCCCTAATTAATTAATTGAACAAACTTACACGTTTTTTAATATTAAGTAAACCGTTTTACACTTCACAAATATTGGAAAATTACCCGGTTTCATCCGACGTTAGGTAAATACTTACTAATTAAACACTTCTCAAATGTTCTAGTTTGTTATATCCTAGAAATTGATTCAACCCGAAAACCCTTTTATGGATCCGCCATCTTGAATATCCAAATCTTGATAATTTTTAAAATTAGTGGCATTAACACAATTATTGTACCAAATTTCATTAAAACCCGTTGAAATCGAGAAATTTTTTATATGTATATAATATATATTGGGTCCGCCATCTTCGATCTAGAAACTTTGATAATTCGATAATGATCAAAATTAGTGGCACCAAACAAATCGTACTAATTTTCATCAAAATCCGTTGAAGTCGAGAAATTTGCATCACCATATTGGATCCGCCATCTTGGATTTGGAAATTTTGATAATATTTAAAATTAGTGGTATCAGAATAATCATTGTATAAATTTTCATTAGAAATCGAGACATTATGGTCTCCCTATTGGACCCGCCATCTTGGATTTACAAATTTTACTAATATTCGAAATTAGTGGCCTCAGAATAATCATTATACCAATTTTCATTAAAATCTGTCCAAATTGAGACATTTTGGTCGCTGTGTTGGATCCGCCATCTTGAATTTGGAAATTTTGATAACATTTAAATTAGTGGCCTCAGAATAATTATAGTATGTACTAATTTCCGTTAAAATCGAAAAATTGTTGGTCACAATCTTGGATTTGGAAATCTCGATAATATTCTAAATTAGTTGCCTCAGAATAACCATTGTACTAATTTTCACTAAAATCCGTTGTAATTGAGACATTTTAATAGCCATGTTGGATCCGCCATCTTGGATTTGGAAATTTTGGTAATGTTCTAAATTAGTTTAATAAGAATAATCATTGTTATAATTTTCATTAAAATCCGTTGTAATCAAGACCATGTTGGATCCGTCATCTTGGATTTGGAAAATTTCGTAATATTCAAAATCAGTGACTCAAAAACAATCATTGTACTAATTTTCATTCAAATCCGTTGAAATCGCGAACGCGCAAACGGTCAAAATCGCGAAGTATAAAATAAAAAATGCTATTAAAAAGTAGCGGTTGGTGGTAGAAGGGTAAAAATTTAGGACTAAATGTGTTTTTTAATGCCACACCATAAAAAAATTACCAAAAAAAATTTTGTCCAAAAAATAAAAAAATTTTTTTTAGGGTGACCCACCCTTAACACTTAGGGGTATAAAAATTAGTTATAAACCTATTCTCATACCTACTGAATATACATATTAAATTTCATCAAAATCGGTCAAGCCGTTTCGGAGGAGTATGGCCACTAACACTGTGACAGAAGAATTTTATATATTAGATTATTTATATACAGAACCGGATTATCAGTTTCACTGATGGTACACTACCGATATTTTGCCGCCCCAAAAACTCAAAATTTGGTCCAAATATAATACCTAACAATTAAAACTTCTTAGAAAATAATACTTGTTACCTATAATCCGGCTTTGTTTGGATATGGATAATAAAACAGATCATCGAGGTTTTTACTCATGATTGCCTGTTAGGTAATTTCCGTAGATTATGAATGAGGAAACAATAATTCCCTATTAGCTCGCACTTTCGAGAGAAATAGAGTTAGAAAGTACAAAAGGACATATTTTGACCTTTTTGGAAAATTATTAAAAAATAACGAATATTTCGAGGTGCTTATTACTTATTTAAAACTAAAAAAGTTTGAACCTTATAGTACAGTCAATCTGTAACGAAAAAATAGGGTGTCTCCGAAAAATGACATACCGAAATTTGACTTGATGAATCGTTAGGGGGGCATATAATGAAGTTAATGTCAAATTCCCGAAGTCCCCCCTCCCCCTGTTTTTGAGAAAATCAAAAAAATTTTGAAATGCGTTTTTCTCGGAATCTATGGGTTTTGGTGAAAAGTTTATTTAACAAAAAATGTATAGGACGTTGTTAACCACATTTTATGTCATTGAAGTGACGTCATCCGACTTGAAATACAAAAAGTAGGTGGCGCTAAAGTATCAAAAAAGTGTTTTTTTGCTATTTTCATTAAAAAATAATGGTTTTTTTGCAATTATGTAAATGAGAAAGTTGTTCGTCACAAAATCAGCTACAACTTTTATTTAAACTATTTTTTTATAAAACATACCGTTTTCGAGCTGTAGGTGAAAAGATGCAACGCAGCGTAGTTAACGGTTCTTTTGTTACTTACGCCCGGCAAGTCGGCATAGTTTGGACAAAATGTGAGTTTCGTAGAGTAAAGGCGTCCAAACTTTGCTCTCTTAAAATGAGTGTCTGTTTCGTTTGTGAGACAAGTGTTGTGAATGATAAGAGCACGGTGGGGCCAAAAGCTCGACAGACATTGATAAAAGCAAGCAAAATCAGAGGTGATTCTGCCATCCAAAAATTGATTGAAAATGAAAGCATCCCTGTTGAGGTTCACATCCAGTGCCAAAAGCGTTATGCAGATGAACGTTGTGCTGCGACTGCGTCTGGTCGAAAATCGGAAGGCTCGAAAAGGTATTTCTATGTAATATAAATTGTTATTAACCCCTTCATTCACCTTGTACAAAATATTGTACATGCCTTAAAAATCGAATTTTTAATTTCTCTACAATTTTTTTATAATTAATCAAACTTTTTTGTTTATAATAAGATTGTTTATCAAAAATAGAACCTGAAAAATATAAAATCCAGATGAAAAATTGTTTATAACAAATTTTATTGCAAAAACTTAAAAAAAATTCCCCAGACCAACCAAAGATAAAGAGGGCCCGACGTACGACGAAATATAATTATTGAATAAAAAAAAAATATAGAAATAAAATGTACAGCTACTTTTTTTATTTACATAACCCACAATTATCTTACTTTACAAAATTTTTTTTTTTATATGTAATTCATTAAAATCGTTACTTTAAGTCATATAAGAACCAATAATGTCGGAAAATAATGTCGGTATTTTTTCACTGCATTTTATTTGTTCATATTATTTTTATGGCACTTGTCTGGTTTTTACCGTTTTTTTTCGCTTACGTTAAAACTTCAAGTACGTTCTATAATAAAAAGATACATGATATCAGGTCAATGAAAAGATTTTATGAAACTACAAAAAAATGCAACATTTCTGTCAGATTAACTCGATTTTGAAAATTTTGGCACTTGTCTGGTTTTTACCGGAAGCCATAGATTTATGGTTCTTAAATAAATTAATAGTGACAAATTTTAAATTAAAAGAAAATTAGTCTTGACATTTTGTGTGAATCTTTCACTCCTATCTTGTGTTACATTCGTTTCAACTGTATGTTAACCGTTTACAACAAGCTGTACCAAAAGGGTACCATTATTAATTGTTTCTCTGAATTATTGTTGAAAATAAGAATATCAAGTAAACATTATTGTTTATTATTCCCAAAATAATCTTTCTATACAATTTATGACAAACACGCATTGGCGCAGCAGTTAATGTACAATTTGTACACATCGGCAAGCTCCAGCTCGAAAACGGTAAGTTTTATAAAAAAATAGTTTAAATAAAAGTTGTAGCTGATTTGGTGACGAACAACTTTCTCATTTACATAATTGCAAAAAAACCATTATTTTTTAATGAAAATAGCAAAAAAACACTTTTTTGATACTTTAGCGCCACCTACTTTTTGTATTTCAAGTCGGATGACATCACTTCAATGACATAAAATGTAGTTAACAACGTCCTCTAAATTTGTTGTTAAACAAACTTTTCAAAACCCATAGATTCCGAGAAAAACGCAGTTCAAAATTTTTTTGATTTTCTCAAAAACAGGGGGAGGGGGGACTTCGGGAATTTGACATTAACTTCATTATATGCCCCCCTAACGATTCATCAAGTCGAATTTCGGTATGTCATTTTTCGGAGGCTCACTTACAGATTGACTGTACTATTAAGTTTTTATATAAAAATACAACAGGCATTAAAACTTTTCGAAATATATCTTTTTTAATTCAAATCAAAGTTTAAATTCTAAACTATAGCTTTATAATATGTTATTAGTAAATTTTATTAAGATTTATTCGGCAAACGAGTTTTCCATGAATCTTTCCTCTACCATAAACATAAATGAAATGAATCAACGGTTTGTAGAAGTGGAACTCTAATGAAAATGTTGTCTCTCACAAACCTTGGAAAAGGCTTTAATCAACTGATATTTTATAACTATAGTATAGAATTTAAGCATTCATTTGAACTACGTTTGGGACCGCTACGATATCCCTTTATTTCTAAAACAGAATTCGAAAAATGGCTAAAATACGTTTTTTAAATTTGTAACCCAATTTTTCTTGAAAATGTAAACCGATTTCGCTGAAATTTATAGTACATGTAGAGCTTGGCTAGAAATGAAAGTACCCGAAGTGGGAAGTCCAGATGGTCCAGCGTTTACAAAATTATAGTATACAAAAATTTTCATGCGATTCTAAATCTCATTCATTACACAGGTCAACAAAATTAAACTTTTTTTTTGAGTCTGAGTTATGAATGCTATTTTCTTATTGCTTGTGTCCAAAAGGAAGGCAAAAGTGTCATAATTTTGTTAAAACTTTGCTTTTGTGAAGGAAAATTTGACATTCGTTTGAATAGTTTGAACCTCAATTACAACTAAATGCGTTGTGCGATATTTCTGATTTTTTGCCAAAAAGTACGTTATACTAGAGAAAACAGTATAGGTACATTTTTGTATTGGGTTCCAAAGTGGTGAATTAAATATGGCGTCCGAACATTTGCAATTTTATGGGGTTTTTTATCAAAATGAATCAAAGAGGTCTTAGGGTCGCTGAAACTTAATGTTACCAAAATATATATTAAAGATGGAGGATCTAATATAACAACCGAAAATTTAAAAAATGTCCGCCCCAACAGATTTACAAGGAAATGAAAACATAACAATTTTGATGATTGGTCATTTTAAATTTGTTGTCCTGGGCACAAAAGCAAATTTTTTTAAAAATCATGTTGATTTTCTTCAATTGTGAGACGAAAGCAATGAGGAATGACTGCATATTAATCAGAATCAAAAATCGTGTCGACTTGTGTTAGAGTTCTTTCCCAAAGCGGCGGCTGGTGTAGTGGTTAACACTTGGGCTTGCGATTCAGGGTCACGGGTTAGAATCCCTGCGTGCGGAGTCGTTTTTTTCGGATCCTTCCCAATTTTTATAAGATTCGGATCCACAATTAAACGAAGTGATAATTTTTTTATTTATTTATAAATGAACATGAAATATTTATATATTATATTATACACTATATTTATACGTCTCTGAAAAATTGTATTTTGGTACCTACCTTTTTCATAAGTAAAGGTTTTCATGAAAAAAAAATTGTAGAAAATTTGAAATTCTCAGAGGACTGCGCTAAGGCCAATTCTCAATTAAATTACCTCATCTTTTGCTGTTTTCAAAATAATCGAACATCAAATATTCGGAGTATTTTGCACAAGGGACGAAAGAAAAAAGTTTAATGCTTAATTAGATGTAGGGTATAAAAACAAAAGTCCAACGTGGATACTTTATGTATATTTAATTAATATACTTCCACCAAATACAATATCGTGATTAATGTAATCAGCATTAATATAATTCAATATTTTTACATGTGCAACATGTCTCTTAAATATTATATTTGTCTACTTGTAATAAATCTATTACACGTTCCTCTTTTAGAAGATTAACACAATTAAGTTAACTGTCAATTATTAAGCAAAAGCCTCTTCCGTATTCTTGAAAAGTAACAGCTAGTGGACACTGACCGTAAAATGTACGTTAATAGTTGTTTTTGTATTTTGTCCTTAATAGAAGTTTATGCTTTTTTTTGTTGTTTTATTTATTATTATTTTAAACGTCTTCTGGTGAGGATAAACACAATAAAACGAAAACTATATATATTTCTTACTATCACTTTTTTTCCCATTTTAAAACAAGGTGCAGTGCTTAGAAACGTACAAAAGATCATTTCAATTTTGTGTTGCATTTGTTTGATTTGTATCCAAAAATATGATATATCATCGGTAATAAGTGAAAAATGTTTTGATATTCATCAGGTTTCGTTTAAATGTTTACATACTAGTATTGCAATTTGTCTAACATTTATTTACTCGAATTATAATGTAAAGAAAAATAAAATAAAATGAATAAATAAGTTGTCAAAATAGTTGTGCAGAATATGTCAGTAAAATATACTCTAGTATATACATATATTGAGAATTATGAATGCGATGTATTGTAACAAATATTATCTTTTCCTTTTGAATTCTAAAATATCTGTTTAAATGTTATTGATATCAAGATAACGAATTTTTATGGAACAGACAATTTAAGCGGATTACATTGAACAAATGCATCTTCTACGACAAAGTGTTTCAAGTATTTTGGCACAGTTTTATCCAATATTCTTGTTCCCTTAATTTGGACTCTGTAATCTTATTAATGTCTTAAGAATCTTTTATTTTCTACGTTTGAATTTTTATGTTGTGACTATAAATGATAAATTGGGAAAACTATGTTGAGAATTCCAATCATTAAAAATTAGTACAACAAATATTAATTTTCACTTAATTTTCCTAATCAACTTTGGAAGCTAGGCAACTATCCACAACTATTTTGACGACTCCAAAAATATTAAATAAAACAAAACTAATTTCCTGCTTAATGTTGTAAAATTAATTTTAAGATTCCCAATTATATAAGAACAAGACAACATAAAGTTACGAAGGTAATTTATACGTTCTTCAACTAATGGCAATGTAACTTTAAAAATTTTTTTTTACATAATCGTTAATCGGATATAATATCGGGAATGTTTCGTTTATATTTCGCATTGAGAACCACTGCCTAAATATGGCAAGAAGGAATAGTGATTGTCCTTGTTTGTAGTATATTGTATTTAATATATGCATTTTGGATATTTTGTAAAGTTGTTAAATATATTTGATAGCATTCCTTTGTCCTTCAAATTGTTTTCTTAAAGCAAGGAACATTGTATAATATTTTTCTAGCTACTTTTTATCTAAGCAATGTTTAGGAATTTTAAAGAAAATTTTGAATAAATAGAGAAAAACAACCTTAACCATTAGTTGAAAAACTAAAATGCATACAAAGAAATTGAAGTAGTTTTAACATACTTTAAAATATTTATATTGTTTTTACTTTAGAGTTGCATAATATACTCCGGAAACCTATAAGCTTATCTGCACTTAATTAATTAATATTTTAAATATTATTATTAATAATTCAATATCATCTTCAAAGGGCCCAGAAATTTATTGTTTAAGAATTTATTAAAATAACATAAATCAGTGATATTGAAAATAGAAATACCTCTATTTTAATATTAGGCACTAAACTAAAAAAAATTAATATTTTAACAAATGAAATTTTCCCATTTAATTTTTAAAATAAAAAGTAAATGTAACCGAAAAATACTTCAATTACTTTGTACTTTAATCAAAATTACGTATTAACTTCAAAATTTAAAAGACATCATTATTAGAAGCCTATATGCTTTAGTATAGTTTGATTTTAATTTTATGTATACAAACAGCCAGAGAAACTCTAAAAATGTTAACTGATCTCCTCCTTATAGTAATCAATTTTACACTAATGCATTAAATATTGTGTTTTCTTGTATTACGCTTTAGTCATATAAATATATAGTATGTATTCATACTTTATATATGTACTTCTCCATTGAACTGGAGATATGTTAACTCTAAATTTCACATCACAAGTTGAAAGTTTTATGGATTTTCAAGACTTTGGTTTGTTACTACTACACTCGATCAGTGACAAAAGTTATGGAAGAAGATACATTATCTATGTGTGGTATATAAAGTAATGTATTTTGTTTTATGATGATGATGCACACGGTCGATTTTTTACACTAATATCTGGTCTATTTGGTTTACAGATTGTTTTTGCCACTTGAAAGACCAGCGTATGTAATTCTGTGTGTTTGTCACATATTAACTTGAAAATCAACTAACAGTTAATACACGAAAAACAATCAAATATTATTATTATTATTTTTTGTTTTTTTTTTTGTCGAACAGAAATTACATGCAATTAACAATCATTAACTGCACAATTCGTCGAGTAATATAAAAATAGATCCCTATATGTTTTCAGTCCAGCAATAAATGTTCGAATATTATTATAATATTCAGTAAATTGTTAAATGATCTCTTAAAAAATTCTTAAATACGCTCAGTTGATGAGAACAGAAATAACAATTAATATTTAGTCTCGAATGAAGTTGTTAGTAACAATTTTTTATTTGTTTTACGTTGTAGAAATCCTCATTTAGATGTCTCTCTTCTATTTAGAATTTGTTTACACATTTAGATAATCTAATTTATACTTTTTTTTTTTTTTTAATTTTTTTACTTCAAACTTTTGTTGTTGCTGCTCTATTTTATCAGTTTACGAGAAAGAAGTATGGGAACCAATTGAGACAACATCAATAGTTATTAAGCTAACTTTACTCTATGTACAACTCTGCTTTATTTAACTTTAATTAATTTTATGGCTCTGTTTAGTTTATATGTTGTATGTTTAAAAAATAACTTTTTTAATTTTGTTTTTTTGACAGCGAAACATTCATGTATAAGACTTTCATTAGAATCATGCGCACGTTATAGTACATTGCAAAACAAATGAAGTTCTTTTGACAATATGAAGGCAATACTTAGGGCTACTGTATACTTAAATGTAACTATTCTTATTGTTCCTTTACTTTAAAGTAATCTTAGGTTGCTAATTTACCTTTATTTAAAAGCAAATATTAATTAGCAATACACTTTCGATATTATGGTCCTAAAATCACGTCATTTTGGTATATTCTCATTTATAGCGTTTGTTTCCTGACATCAATGAAAATCGAAATTTGTATAAATAGATTATAAATAATTGTGAAATAAGTGTATTTATATATCCGGTGTTTTTGACTAGCAATAAATGTGCAAAACATCTACTTACACTTTCCTTGTGCTTTATTTTTGAGTTCGGAATCTAGTGACTATCAACTTAAGTATGAACAAATTCACTGCATGCTCTCTCAGTTTTATGCCCTATTTAAATTAAAATTATTATAAAACTATAAAATATATTTACCAGAGCAGTAAGTATTATTTTTTTATTATACTATCTTCTTCGCGATCTTGGAAATATGTTGAAAATTGGATATAATAATTTATTATAAAGCATTTTATTATCTCAGGTGTTATTTATATTTTAAACTAAAAAAGAAACATATAAAGAATATTAACTTATATAATTATGAATTTAGACGGTTACAAAAAACCTAGAAATAAATCAGTGATGTTTGTTGAATAGTCCGAGCGAACGTATGAATTTTTTACTCCTGACCCAAAAAGATGTTTTATTTGTTGAAGCACAACACGTGTTTTTGTGTTTGAATGCTTGTGATCATACAATTCAGGCGATTTATAGCAATTTTGCATACAAAGTAGTACAGTCATATTAAAAATTCCTAAAAATCAAGCGGAGGTTTTTAAATGATGGAGTATTTTTAAGAATCGGGAGTTCATTAGAATTTTTTATTTTGTCTTATACATGAGGGCCTTTTGAAATTACAAAAGTTTCTACAATATAATTCTTAATTGTTCATTTCATCTATATAGCAGAGAAGAAAATGTTGTCTTAACATTGACTACGTCTAGGAAAAATGTAGTTTCAATAGTATCGATAGTATCTCATGGTCTCCAGAGATTATATTAAATAATTACATATTTAAGAGATAAAAGCAACAACTGTTTTTTATATGTTGAATGCAACACCATAGCAATTTTACACTAAATGCACCAACAATTAATGCACTGCTCATCAAAGTGGGTATTTATTCCTGGCGTGAAAAACTCAATTAAAAAAATTACATACTATTTTTAAGAAGTTGGCGACCTAAAGTGATATTTTAATCAGCAAATTCTCCCCTGGGTGCAAAGAAACCCCCTCTTCTTTAATAAGTGTTAAAAGAAGGGTGTGAAATAAAAGTCGTTATAGAAATATGAACGTCAGACAGATAAAGATAAGCGCTAACCATCACCAAAGACAACATTAACCGTCCCGTCATAATTTAAACTGGAAAAATTTGTTGATTTTCAAAAAACTATATATAGGAACAAAGTTTCACACACTGCAAAAAATAGCATTATGTATGGCCAATTTAACACATTTTTTTTGTATATGCAAAGTATAAAGCAGATTAGGCCTGAAAATCTCTTTTAGTACGTCAGTGTTAAGAAAAATTATAATTTATTTCCATTTTTAAGTTTCACAGAAAATGAACAAAACTTTGCCAGCATTTTTTACTATTACCAAACACCACTTAAGAATGAAAGAAGGGAGAAAATATAAAATGTGCCAACGTACATAAACTAACACACATAATCAAAAATTAATAATAATTTCTCTTCAATTATAAAACTAAAAACATGTAGTTAAAATAAAAGTAGATATTTTTACTGTATTAGTCAAATAATGAAAGAATTCAGAAAATAAAGTTTGAGATTAAGTATTGATATATGAAATTACTTAAATTTAATTAAAAATAACTAAAAGCCAATCCCATTAATTTCCTTCTAAAATTGATCGCATTTTAAGTTGACGAAAGCGTTTTAATTTGCCATAAAACTAATGTCTTAAGAGTGCTTTAAGTTCAGTTCTTCAAAAGAAACCTACCTTGAGAAGTGTCCTCTGAATATATGTATATATTTCGGTGGGTAGTATTAACCAGTCTCATTTTTTTTCGTGTAACAATTCAAATTTCATTTCGACAAAAACGTGTCATGTGGCACTTCAACGCTTCATTCCGAATATCGAATTACGTGTTAATCTGAATATTCCTTAAAAAATCAGCTATACGGAGGGCTACAATTCGTTGTAACATTCACACGAAGTATAATAAGTATTCTTCTTTTAGTTAATTAGTGTGTTAGTAGATTTTGGGACCACAACATCATATAAAAGCAAAAATATGTTTTATTTAATTTTTTTTTTTTTTTTTTTTATAATAAAACCTAATAAACATTTATTTCACATATAAATTTGTTCATAAATATAAATACAAGATTATATTATATTATATAATATATATGTTAACTTTTTCAGTTTTCTTTATATATATAAATGTATTTGTTTCAAATATAATTTATTTACTTCTTTAATTACACCATTTTTTAAATGTTCATCTCTCTTTATATAGAAATTTTCATATAATAATGATTTTTAAATATTTTTTAAAATATTTAAAAATATTCTGCATGAACCCATTGGGTTTAAAATAAAACTGCACCACTCATACCCCTCGTTAGGATAACTAGTTCAACATAAAATCTGCTTTTGAGCTGAATAAACTACAATTTAACAAAATATAAAAAACAACTAAGCAAACCCATATTAAGGCGACCACAAGCTAAATAATAGCTATACGATACATGAATGTTGATATGTTTGCAGAAGTATTTAATCAGCATATATATTTTTCTGGTACTAAAAGCTTTACGAAAACAGAAATAAAGTAAAAAAACAAATGTGGTATGTCTAATTTGAGATTGATTATAATCGCAAAGCACTGAAACTAAAAATAAGCACGGGGGATATATTTCCCTAAATCTTAGGAGGGGCATACTGTGATTCAACAGCCCGATTTCTTGTCATCTTTTCTTAAACATTTTATTCCTCTATTATAGTCATATATTAAAATATATATTTTGTTTATAAGTGTGTTATCTGTTATCATTTCCTCTTCAAAAAAAGGTTTACGTTTATATGTTTTTTTTTTCACATTGATCCTGTTCTTGATACTTTTTAATAAAGAAAATTTTAAAAACAATCAAACAATACAATGATTTATCCAGTTGACTAATAAATAAGTTATCTATCGATTACTTCTAGTAAAGTTTAAAAGTTTAAAAGCCAATAACAAGGAAAAGAATAAAAAATTAAAAACAAAGAAAAGAAACACAGCTACACTACGATAAATTGTTCAATGATTTGTAAAATCTTTTATAAAGTGAAATTAACTAACATGAGGGCGAATCATGGTAGGCGAGATAATTAATATTATATTATTAATAGGATTTCCTTAGCATCACATTAATTAAACTATTAAAAGTTACTCCCCTTTAGCGCTCTTCTAAAATTAGTTTTGATTTCACAATTGTAGCTTTAACAATTCCTTTCAAGCATTCACTATTATTAACATTTTGACTATTTGAGATTTCGAAAAAAAAAAGATTTGGTAAGATATGTTGAGTGTTTGTTTCGATACATTTGGATTAAATATAAAACACTAAACATTAATAATTTTGACATAAAAACCGGTTGATCAAGAAATTTTACATTAAATGCAAACTTGTTCAGGTTTTTATAAAAGTAGAAGCTAGCTTTTGTGTGATCCAAATATTTTCTATAATATCCTATGCTCTAAAATTTGATCGACTCTACTAACAAAAGTAACATTTACATTTTCAATTACTTTGTTATTTTCTTACAAAATCAAATCAGTATTTGATTGCAACTAAAAAAATTATATTTATATTGTTATATTACTAAATTTTAAATTGGTTTATTTAATAGAAACAATTTAAAGTTTTACCTTTAAATTATAATAAAATGTTGCTATGCGTTAAAACAATTATTATTAATAATTCAGTGTTCTATTTCAACCAGTACATGTTTTATAATCAAACTAATCTCGAGTTATTGGTTCACGTTTTCATGCAAATTTACTTTAAGCTTAATTGCACTTATTATGTACTTGAAAAGACCCTAATAGAAGATATTTTAAAACAATACCTCCTTACACAATAAATAGCACAATTAATTTATATTTCCAATTAATACTGAAATGAATACAGTAATCAAAACTCAAAACGTGAAAAATTAATGAAAATATATATTCTAATAGAGTTACCTAATTAACATATAGCCAAAATGTTAATAACATTATTAAATCTCCTTTTTTTTTTTTTTTAAATATATATCAAGGTCTTATACAAGACTACTTCCCAGTGTTTTTTATAAGAAAAAAACTAAAGTAATAACCACTCCTAAAAAGAAACAATAACCTTCAAGTAAAATAAAAAAAAACATCACAAAAAATTATTATTATTTAAAAAATCAATAACGGACTTTAACAACGGAAATAATAAATTAGTTAAAAACATCTCAATAATATTTACATCTACAAAATCCCTCCAAGGAATCATTAAGAAAAATACTACCTTAATTAAAATGGTAATATAAGAATCCGCTCGCGAACCATGACTCGCATTAAAATCATTGATAAAAAGTCACTATCATTTTGATTTTTTTTTTCTCTTTTTTTTTTGTTGTAAACCCTAATAAACTACCATTTCAGCAGTAAACTGTGTAAACATTGTTTGTGTGTAAAAGCCCTTTCTTAAAAATAAATATCGACGGAAAGACATCCCAAACTAAAAGTTTGTTGGTAAACCGCCAAAGTGCAAAATAAACCGACAATCTGCCTATATGTTAAATGAAAAAACTTTTAAAATATTGGGGGTGCTTCTGCTTATGGCATTAGAGGTTTCTATGAAAATATCCCAATCCCAACGATTTTGTTGCTCTCTCAATTACCATCAGATTAAATTTAAAAGCAAAATAACTAAATGCCTCACAACAAAAGCCATCGCCAAAATCTCTCTATTCTAAAGCAAAACGGAAATTCAAAATATCAAAGGCTGAAAGAAAAGGAAAACAATTTTTTAAATATAACTTAAAGGTGTCATATTAAGAAGAATGCAAAAGAAAACTAACCTTGATGTTAACTCCCAGCCCTGGAACCTCCAATAAAATCAAGAATGGCTTATTCCGCTGTTATCCTCTGGATGGGACCATTGCTTTTCTTGCTCTTCTAGTTCAGACTCAAGGCGCATTTCAAGTTCACGGTATGCGCTCGCAATTCCAGCCTCATAAGCATCTTCAGGAACTTCTTTTTGGTTTGCCGCCTCTTTGGAAGTATCCCAGAAGCTTGATTGATTCATCGGCTTTGTTGTATTGTTACTCCACAAATTTTGAGATATTGCAGTTATCTGCTATATAAAAATAAGTTATATCAGACTTATAATATGAATAAATATAAAATTTTAGATTCATTTATTTTAATCACAGTTTCACACAAAATTCACTAATTCCTAAAATTAGTACAAAAAGAATAAAAAGAGCCCTAACCTTAACCCTTCGTCTGTCGTCGAGATCATTTAAGGCATTGATAAAATTATTTTCTATAATTTCGCCTAAAGGCAAAAAAGATGAGGTTTGGCTCCTCTGCTTTAAAAAGTTACGGCTGGGAGACTTCCCATCAGCTGCATCGGTATGTTGTATCTACTACAACAACAGATTACACTTATTAGAATATCGAACACATTTGTTTTTTATTTTCCACAATGGAATTTTTTTTTAGTTAAATCATCCAACAAAAGATCAAGTTATTTTTTTGCCAGATCCTAATATGTAGTACTAGGGTGCTTTTTTTTCGCGACTATTTTTTTTTTTCAGTCCCACCTCGAAATTTTGTGGCTAATACCTAAACAAACATTCCCTGAAAATTAGAGCTCTTAAAAATAATATTTAGTACTAGACCAAGACGCATAAAGATTTGATTATTTTTCTTCAAATCTCTACAACTCAGAGGCATTTTATGGCACAATCTTGGGCAATGGTAGGGTTTCTTCAGAATTGAATGCTCTACAAAAGTGTCAATTGCGGTGTAACCCTAACTCCCACCAGCGAGGTAGTACAGGTCACTAAACCTATTTTTTCATGAAATTTTCGTTTTTTTGCCCCTATCTTGTAAATAACAGAAGCTACAGAAAACATGTGGATGACAAACTTGTAGGAAATTCAATTTCCTCCAAAAAGTTCTAGAACACCAAATCGCTAACATCGATATTTCTTGAGATACACCGCAATGGACACTTTTGTAGAGCATTCAATTCTGAAGAAACCCTACCATTGCCCAAGATTGTGCCATAAAATGCCTCTGAGTTGTAGAGATTTGAAGAAAAATAATCAAAGTTCACGTGTATTTTATATGGGAAATCTTTATGCGTCTTGGTCTAGTACTAAATATTATTTTTAAGAGCTCCAATTTTCAGGGAATGTTTGTTTAGGTATTAGCCACAAAATTTCGAGGTGGGACTGAAAAAAAAAAAAATAGTCGCGAAAAAAAAGCACCCTAATGTAGTACCTATACATTTTCGCTTTGATTTGTGCTTTAATTTCGTCATTGGAGTGTGATAACATATCAATTAAGGGGGTAGTACCGGTTATCATTTTCTAAAAATCAATTTTTTTTAGCATTTTTCAATTCCTTATACCTTCAAAAATTAACTCTCAAAATTTTATTAAGAAATTTCACAAAGAAAAATAGTTACAGCAGTTTAAACGTGCGCACCTTTTTCACTCTCCGGTGGTAATTTCGGCTATATAATAAATTGACAAAAAACTTTAAACGCGTTTTTCTCAAAATGACGTTTTTACAAATGGCGGACAGTTAATCTCCGAATTGGCCGAACCGATTTAGGTCAAATTTGGTGTGATTATTTATTCAAGTGTCCTGTGTGGTAATCCACCACAATATAGGCCAAAAGCCAATACAAAAAAATTTGGCAAGCGAAACAAAGTGAACAAATAGGTGATTTTTCGAAAAGTTTTTTCAAACAGCCGCCATTTTTTTTTTTTTTTTAACTATTTATTCAAATATTGTGGTAAATTATCACGTAAGAAGCATTCCTCTTTAAAATGCCGTTTGGCTTTTCTGTTTTAGATTCTTCATTCCTGAGATTAACTGTCCGCCATGCAAAGAGGTATTTTTTGCGGTGACAGCTTCAGCGCCCCCTATAAATAATAAAAAAAAAATTGCAAAAAAAAAAAATTATTGAGAGAAGTTTGAAAATGTTATATAATAAAGGAACCGAGAAAAAAATATTGAAAATTAGGCTGTTTTTTACATTTATAACCGGTACTGCCCCCTTAAAAGTGTCTTCTCAATAACCAAGTAACAATACACACATAACTTTGTCTTAAATCTACTAAACTTTAACACTAGATTTACGCGACCTGTCAATTTGACAAGTTTCAGATTTTATGACCAAGCTTACATAAATGATACTTATTAGTAATTACTGATATATGTTACATTTAATTTATGTAAATTCCTTATCTTTCAAGCCCCTTATTTCTAATGGAAATATGATCTGAACTTATTTTTTTTTCCAAATTCCTACAAACGCCCGTAAATCTGGCGTCAACTTTGATCTTTAGAGAAAATACATTGAACTTGGTCTTAATTTAGGTTGCACTACATTTTGTGAACAATCAATTTCAAAGACGTTAAACTACAGTGCAGAAAATTTCCATAAAACCAATAAACTTATCTTAAATTTTTGGTGAAAAACTTAATTTCTTCAATAAGTTAAAAAAAAGCTCATTAGCTGAGTATTGATTGAGATTTATTACATTATATTATGTATAAATATTTGTTGCTCATATTAAGGACATAACATAAAACAAAAATCCATACATGAAAACTTTATATTAGTCCAATGGAAATTCTTATAAAACGAAGATCAGTAAAAATTAAAAAAGAAAAGAAAATCATAATAAAACTTATTCCTTAATATTTTGTGGATGATCCTTTTTCAGATATTAATTGTAGAAAAAAGCCGGTGAGCGTGGAGTCAACAAGCTTGATACACTCAGCTATAGAAATATACTGCCACGCTGTTTTTATTAAGTTCATTAAAGCTGCCATATTGCCTACGATTAGCATAAGCGCACTTTAGAAGAATTCCCCACACGTTTGGAAAAGTGGAATTGAAAACTCGATATAACCTAAACAATTTTTTTTTTTCTTTTTTCAAAAAATTTTTTCAGCCATTTTGAGTTTTGGTACAATCACCAATATAATATAGCTTGCTAACATAGTTTTTTATGACATATATTTTTTTCAGATTTTTTTTTCCACCGGTGTGACACCTAAAAAAATAAAATGTCGATTTTTATTGGTTATTTGTGGGTTATGACTGTACGGCAAAATCGCCAAAAATGGTTTGTGAGTTTCTGGCGTAGTTTTTTACAATGTATATTTTTTCCTGGGTCTTTCGTCAGACGGAGAATTGGGCACACACGGCTTACCTACGAATAACTCCTACGGCGCAAAGACCAACCCCTTTGCACACACTGTACACAACCCCTCACAGTTACCCACATTCTAACCTCCTGTCCCACATCTCTTATTTACATTTCTTTTCCAAACCTCACAATCCTATTTGATCCTAACTTCCACATATCTAGTTTTCAGTTCCACTTCAAGGGATGGAACTTGGCCAAATTGTTACTTGTGTTAGTCCTGACGATAAAAAATATAACTTCCATAATCGGCGCGGGGGCACTTGACCCCTTCTTATCCTCCTATGGCCTTATTCCTTTCTTTCTTTCACCGTGGATTGCGGCGTTATCTTGCTGGAATATGAAATCCTGACCACATAAATCGTCGATTCTTCCCACCATTACTCCTTCTCAAAGTTCAATATACTTTTCTAATTTCTCACTATACTTTTCTAACTTCATTTCATTAACCGAAAATCCAGACCAGATCATCGTCGAAACCGTCCAAGTTGAACTTCTTTTCATCAGAAAAGAGGACTTTAGAGCTTCGAAACAATCTGCTCAGAAAATATTTTATTTTTCTTAGCTTCGTAGAAAATTAATTATTTTTTCAGTCTCGTAGTTTTTTATTCTGGTCGTGCTTTACAATTTTCCCATATTTGGATCCTAAACGTGGAAAATTTAAAACCTCATTATGTGATCTTTTTGAAAGTACACAGTTTTTATATATCGTCATTTTCTTCCTCATATTTTTCTTCCTCCAATAAAAACCAATACTTTACTAGTAAAATTAATTCCTATTTCACCGTAATTTTGCAAAACTTATCAATTACAAGCTCTGGTTTTATAATAGGAAGTTCCACAGAAAATGCCTAAACTCATTGATACTTATTTTCTTCATAAACATTTAAACCGTTGAAAGAATTAAGATTATGAATATGATCGGTGCTAAGTATTGCTGATAATAAATATCTTGATATGTACAATGAATGCAACTACTGCTGGTTTTATTAGAATTTCTAAGCACTGTAGACCTTATTTGAAATTTCGAACATTTTCGTGGTCTAGCGATTACAAGAATTTATCCCCTATAGTGGCTCAACCGAATAATCGAACAAAAGTAAAACCAAATAGTTTTAAAGAGATCCTACCATTTTCGTTTGGACGATGGTTTTTAGGATATCCAGTATAAAAATAGTTCTATACATTTTCAAAATATGACCCTATTAATTATAGTTTCCGAAGAAATTTTATTGCAATAATAGTGAAGTACTCACCTTTGTAGTTTCCTTTTCTTTATTCTCCATCATTGGTAACCCAAGATCGAAATCATATTTGCCAGGACTTTCCATAATGCGAAGATTAAAGTTTTGTTCCAATTCTCGAAAATCATCGTGCAGCTGTAAATTTTCTGCAATTTCTGATGACTTCGAAAATAGAAAATTATCGTGATGACGTAGAATCGGGGCGGTAAAATCAGGCGTTGCCATCTTCGAATGTATCTCATTGAAAATCTGACCTTCGTTCTTATGAGGCGAAGTATTATTTGCGTAAAACCATGAATGGTTCATACCTCGGAAATCTTGATAAATGGAAGGATTTTGATTCTGATGTGAAGTAAGGGGTTTCGTCATTCGTGAAATTGGTCCAAATTTACTACTCGAAGGTGGTGCATCAAAAGGTATATAGTCGTCGTCCTGTAAAATTGAGTCAGATCGCACAAATGCATCTCGCGCCGTCGAACCAGAATCCATTGAATAATAGCTAGGGGCAGTTACCGGAATTCCATGGGGTGGCCAATAGTTTGCCAGTAGATCTTCTTTCGTCAAATTATTATTGATACATTGGGCATTCTTGTAGATATTCCCATTGAGGCCAGAGATCTTATTTAGATGATTCAATTCCACGTCCTTCAGCATCTCCAATCGGCGTTTCTCGTTAAATTGCCGAAGTATAGGACTTTGCGGCACTTCATTGTTATTATTGCTATTATTATTTGGCGAATTCAAATAGGGAGAATTTGTGGGCGGAGTCTTTACATTCATGTTAATTTGCTGTTGATGTTGTCTATGTTGATCCCATAATGCTGTTTGCCGTATCATATCCATTTTATTGAAATCACCGGGCATATTACCCGATGGATAAAAACTATTTGGTGGTGGTGGTAAAAGTGGGGCAATTTGTCCTTGAGCGTTTTGCTGTTGCGGCAATTGTTGGGGCATAGCTTGTGATCCAGCATTAACTGGATTATATAAGTCTGAGGGTCCAAAATTACCCATACTATTGAGTGGTGGATGGAACATTTGCTGATTATTTGGGGGCTGCTGTGCAGACGGCGGCGGTGGTCCAACATAATTCGAATGCATTGACCTGGGAGAGCGCATAGACATTGTTGAGCGTGTGGGATAATTAATACCATAAGCATTTTCGTACGGATGAATCGCTACATTGGCCATTACACCTGGTGGATTCATTCCACCCGTAGGTATTGGACTGGATGCGTGCATTGGAGCTATCATAATCACAGATTGTGTGGGATGCGACATTGAAGACTTTCCACCAGTAAAACGCATCGGAGACGTCTCCTCAGACGGTAGACAAGAATGTGCAGTATCCAAATAATCAACAGTCTCTTTTGTGTTAACGATTGGTGTCTTTGTACTGTTTTTACGGCTTTTTGCCCGATATTTTTCCAATTCCTCTTCAGAATGTGCAAATGTGCAATTCGTTCCACGAGGGCAGATTCGCCTTAATGTCAGGTCTCGGCACAGACTAACTTTGTACTTGGCGTTTGGATTTGATTGTGTCGATTCTTGTAATTTTCTATTCCCATGATGTTGCACAAAGTCGACCAGCCCTATAACCACTTTTTTAACGGCGTCTAAAGCTTTAGCAACTTCCTGCCATGTAGGAACATTATTTTCCCAATTTGGATCTATGCTAGACAAGTGCTTTAAATGTACTCTTAAACCAGATAAATTAGCTGGATCTCCTGTACGTTGCAATGCAATTACCAATTCCTGGACTGATTGAGCAAATGATTGTGGTGTCTGCAGCTTATCGATAATACTTTGCATATGGGATTTATGGATAGTATCGCCATAAAGGAGAGCAGACCACTGATCTGGAGCTATTCTTAAACCGGCTTCAGTTGCTATTTGAACAATTTGAGCATCATGTTCTCTCCGTAACGCTTCGTATGTCCTAAATTCTTCCTTAAGCTGCATAAGGGATGAGTCTCCTTCCCTTTTAGATACTTTAAAGCAACTGGCACGATATAGCAACTGAACAACATGACCAATACTCGTTTTTGACGCCTGGGGAAAATGTGGCTCGAGACGTTGTACAACGAACATAACCAATACCTTCCGTGATAGAGCAGATCCGTCTTCAAGGGCTAGTAGAACTAATTTAAGTACTTCTTCCTGCATAGCAGGACCTAAAAACTGGCATCCTCTGGCACGTACAGCAGCCCACAAATTCGAGCTCAATTGCTGAGGATTTTGATGTTGTAGAATCAGTTCAGTCACTGTACGTTCACCCAAAGATCTTGCAGCCCTCAATGCCCGAGATCTACCCTCATCTTCAACTAGTTGACAATTTACTAACGTAACAAGTTTTCGTTGCATCGGACGGGAGAGTAAACTTCCAGCGCTTCCATTTGCGAATGGCTTTAAATACAATGCCAACTCCTCGATGCATTTTTTTGCGATCTTGTAGCATTGTAAATCGTCAGCCGAAAGACTTTGGAGGCTCGGTGTATTCACATTATCTGCGTCTGCGGATAGTGCTGATGAGGATTGTGATCCACCGCTGCTGCTCACTAATTGTAAAAGTGCATAGTTTATGGGTAAGTTGTCTAGGTCGGTTATAATTGATGTCTGAAAAAAAAAGAAAAATAACAAAGACCATATAATTTAAATCTCATCTATTAGTCCACAACCGCAGCATATAACATACCTGATCAAATGGACATTGTTTATTATGTAATGTAGCCAGACAAGTGCGGCATATTGTGTGGCCGCAACCTAAGCTAATTGGAGGACGTTGATTTGCCGCAAATTCATGACAGCAAACGGGACAGGACAAAAATTCTGTCCATTGGGGCGCCTGAATCGGCATTCTGAAAAATAAATCAAGATCAAATAAAATATTGAACTGTTTGTAAATTATAATTTCATAAACTATATTCACACCTTTCACTGTACAAACATTCATTCGGAAATTTCTTAGTATCTTCAGATGCACCACTTGTAGTAAAATTGTTCACAATTTTCCCTTAACTTTAATAGGAATCACATGAAGATGTCCATCACACTTATTTATAAAACATATTACTACTTTAAGCAATTGTCATATTTTTAAATCATTTTCCTTCGAAGTACGTCATTTGCTCTAGAAATACAATTTTTTCACTGAACAAGTTATATAGCTTTTCTGTAGGATTTAATTTTTGAACATTAATCTAAAAATAATGAATTATCATAGGAACTTATAATGCAGCTCAAATAAAAATTTGAACCTTTGGCTATTAATATACCAAAATACATCCAGCAATTCGGGAGAATTAATTGTTCCCTGCATACAGTCGAATGAAAAAAGGATTCTAGAGTTGTTGCGCCTTGTCTCAAGAGAGAGCAGAGGAAACAGTCTGAGCCTGTCCGCATATGGGGAAGAAAAAACGGATCATTCTAGGGAAGACCACGAAATGCGAAGCGGATGAATCTCCTCTGTACCGCCTCAATACGATTAATATAGACCGCGTAGAAAGGAGACCAAACAAGGCTAGCATACTCTAAGATGGGGCGAACAAAGGTGCAGTAAAGAACCTTTGTAATGTGCGGATTATTAAATTCTTTAGCTCATTTTTTAACGAACCCCAATGTAGCATAGACCTATGATACAATAGCATCAATATGGTCGTCGAACGACATACGGGAATTAAGAACAACCCCCAGATCCTTGGTTTTATCAATACGCAGCAAAGAACAATCATTTAAAGTATAACTATAGTACAAAGGAGACCTTTTACGGGAAAAAGACATTAAAGTGCACTTACTAATGTTGAGAGGGAGACAGTTGACAGAACACCTATTTATTAAAGAGGTCCAAGTCCGAGTTTAAAATTTCACAATCTCGTTCAGAGGGTACTTATCGGAAAATTTTGGCATCGTCCGCATAGCAGAGAATATGTGAGTTTTTAAGGATCAAAGATACATCATTGATGTAAATAATAAAAAGCAGAGGTCCGAGATGGCTACCCTGAGGAACGCCTGAGCTGTTATTTATTTCGTCAGTTTAAAGTAAAAATATGAGACTACTAACACGTTTTTTTAGCGACTATGCTCACCTCGAATTAAGCTTTTTTAAACTCTTTTCCAAATATTTATCAATATTTCATTCAAGGTTATTGTGAGCACAGCAAGAGTAGAAGATATAAAGGTCCTTTTGAATCATAGGGCATTCGTTAATATTCCTTCCGTCAAAGAATAACTTCATGTCATCAGCATAGATTAAAACTTGGCATCTATTCAACAGATGGGTAACATCGTCAATTGACAAAATGCAAAGAGCACCCAAATGCCTACCCTGAGGGACACCAAAAGTGGCTAGGATATTCGTCGAATATGGAAAGCAACCAGGTAGGACTTATTTGACAAATAAGATCGTATCCAGTTGACAAATGATGGTGGAAAAACTTTAATTTTAAGTTTTAACAGTCTGAAGGAATAAGAGCGCTTATCGTAGGCTTTGCTAAATTCTGTATAGATGTTAGGCCTCACGAATTCAAGAATAGTTTAAGAACGACCTTGGGGAAAATCTATGCTGGCTAGATTGGTGAGATTTGCGAATAAATAATAACTTCGAAAAATTTAAAGTTGCCAGGGAATTCGCAGTTTGGCTGATTTAAAAAAAAATGTAAAGTCAATAGTATCATTAAATAATGTTGCTCCATATTAAATTTGAACCCCTATGTACCCTTTACGGGTTGAATTTTGAAAAATCCCTTTTTATTGAGTCTCTACATTATAAAATTAAACTACTGATCAAATTTCATATTTATAGCTTCAGCGGTTTCGGCTCTGCGATGATGAATCAGTCACTCTTACTTTATATATACAGATTAGATTGAAACAAGAACCCATTTTATTAATAAAACACAAATATAAAGGTGTTTTCCCATTACTATCATAAGAACATAACAATTCTCAAAAGCTTAAAAGACAAATAAAGTGAAATAAAATATACAAGCAAGAAGAGTTCGTTCAAAACGAAATCAAATTATTTATTCACAAAAGCACTAAACGAATACAAGTCTACGAATGCACGAATAAAATTAACCTTTTTGTCATTATAAAAAAAAACATATAGACTTTTTTATATTTCTATAATTCGGGGGAAGTGAAATTATAATATTTTAAATAAATATTCAGCAAATTTAATGTGTTTTTGTGTATTTCACTTTGCTATAGTTAAATCATATTAATGACCGATTAATTAGTATGCATTTAGATTCTTAGATTGAAGAAATCCAGAAAAAAAAATTGTTCACAAATCTTTTTATGAGTTATTTTTGGATTTTGTCGTTTCGTTATTTTATCATATACTTTTTGTCTTAATCTTGATATCGTACCCAATCCTTTATCTGCAACAATTTTATTGAAAACTTTCTTTATAAAGAGTTGTTTCATATTGCAATATTTCATTTTGTAGATGTGGTAAAGTTATGAAATTGTATTCGGCAGTTTTATAATGGAAAAGTTGTATAATATCATTTTTTAAATTTCTTGTATATACAATTTGTAAAGATATTAAAGCCAGGTAACCTTTAAGACGATGACGTCGAATACACATAAATTATTTGCCTATAAAACTGAATTCTTGCAATGAATTCTCCATAAAAATGTATGAATTCTAGATGCGAGAAAATTCTCAGTTTCTCATTTCTGGATGTTTCTGGATCCCAAGAAGTGTAACTTGTGTTTTCTCCGACTTTAAAAAGTTCACTCCACGTCAATACTTTTTTTTTGTAGCCAGTTGCATTGGATCTGAGCGATTGATTTCTACATAAAGATGAATTTACACAATAAATCTAAACGTAACTGGTTTGATCAAGCCTCATGCTCGTGCGTAATATCAATAAAACAATTTATAGAGAGAAGCGGAATATATGAGACTCATTCAAAACAAACATCTGCAATTTTGCCAGCGTAATCTTTGTTTATTCGGAAAAATGTATTCTTTATGAGGAAAAACAAATTAGAAGAGGTCGCGACAGAAGCGGCAATTAACATTTTTTCCCCGGGCGGCGATAACGACCTCACCACCTAGAGTTTAGGATCTGAACATCATCAAGTGGTTATCAGTCGCTATCGCTAAATTGTACATATTCTTTTATATATTATGTATCCTGAAATCGTCACAAGCGAGAGCAAAACACAACCACCGAAAGAAGAAACCTTTCGAGAAAAATTTCACTGTCTCTAGTCTGGCTGCAAATTGCAATTAGCTGCTGCACCGCCGCCGCAGCCGTCGTCGATGCCGCGCCATGCCCCTGGCTGATGCGGCTCCAGATCAGATTTGTGCAGACCAAAACTTGTCATGACATGTCTTGCTCGCTTATGCTGAAGGTATATAGAAATGAAAAACGTTTTGATTTCATGTTTTTACGCAATAAGAGAACGTCATCGTGCGATTTGGCAATAAGTTACCTCATAATCAAATTTGGAGAAAAGCACAGCAGACCGTCCGATAGCGTATTGGGGCGCGCTACGCTCGCCCGTGAAAGTCTCCCGAGACGTTTCGCGCTTTCGTCGCAGATTTTGTGGTAAACAATCTTAAAAGCTGATGACTAATTGCTGGCGGTGACCCCTGGACTGGAGTTGTGTCTCCTGCAGGCGCAATTTCTTTTGAATAGACAGGTTCCAGGGACGAGGCGGGTAGAGCGAAGCGCCCCCCGAGACACGGATCGGGCCCGGAACTTCTCTCATACTGTTTTGCAGTGCCCCCATTTATTATTAATTGCTCGCTTTCTTCGCGCTTGACCAATCGATTGGTTTGGTTTATTCCGCTGGCATGCTGCTCATTGCTCGGTGACAGCTTGCTTTGGGTACGTAAGCAATATTTTTAACCATTTCCCCCGCGAAAAACACACAAAGGACTTCGAGACGGGGACTCCGCACTGAGCCAGGGCTCCTCTTTTGCCGCGCCGCGTCGCACGGCTAGACGGCTCCTGGCCGAAGCTGGCCCCCTCGGGGCGAAGGCTGTTTTCACGGACACCCGGGGAGGGAAGTCCCCCGCAAGCAGCGGGAGTTGTCCCGTCGATTTCAGATAAATTAAATATCGAAATCGACGGGTTTTTGGGAAAAGTGACTTAGCAATTCATTAAATGTCACCGTCAGTCAGAAAAGTGCCAACTAGACAACATTTTCTATCTCTCCTTCTCTTCTTTGCACCAGCACCGCAGGCTGATTAGTCGTAGATTTGTCCCTTCCTCCTCTCGGCCGTACTCACGAATTTTTCACAAAAATGGCACACGGATCGCGAGCCTCCCATTCACCAAACTCACTGCGCACACACAATGCACTCAATTGGGGCGGAATCCATTCGAATTTTGACACCGTACCTTGTTCATTAAACAAAATATTCATCACATCTTACGAGTTGAAAGACCATCAGCAGTAGGGGAGCTTTTCCCTCGATCTCTTCTCCATTCGTTTTGACTTTTGAAAGCACAGCTGCCACAGGTGACGTTCGCTGTCAGCTGGACGTTTCGCATCAACGCCCCCCAACTTGACGAGCAAAATTCACACGACAAGTACAGGCAGGTGCAACACTTTTCGTGCAGCGCATCGCCGGTTACAAAATTTTTCAAATCTATATATATAAAAATTAACCCCTATTTCTGTTAGTCACGCAATAACTTGAGAACGACTTTACCGATTTCATTCATTTTTTTTTAAAAGTTTTCTAATGGTTCTTACGGAAAGAAAAGTTAAGAAAATTGCGCAGAAAATTGGATAATTTCAGAAAACTTAAACATTTTAACTTCGCGAGTTTGATCGTTCGCGCGTTCTCGATTTCAACGGATTTTAATGAAAATTAGTACAATTATTGTATTGAGGTCACTGATTTTGAATATTATCACAATTTACAAATCCAAGATGGCGGATCCAACTTGGTGACTAAAATGTCTTGATTACAACGGATTTTAATGAAAATTATAACAATGATTATTCTTATTGCAGTAATTTAGAACATTACCAAAACTTACAAATTCAAGATGGCGGATCCAACATGGCGATTAAAATGTTTCAATTGCAACGGATTTGAATGAAAATATTGAGATTTCCAAATCCAAGATTGTGACCAACAAATTTTCGATTTTAACGGAGTTTAATGGAAATTAGTACTATAATTATTCTGAGGCCACTAATTTGAATGTTATCAAAATTTCTAAATTCAAGATGGCGGATCCAACACGGCGACCAAAATGTCTCGATTTATTTAATGCCACTAATTTTAAATATTATCAAGATTTGGATATTCAAGATGGCGGATCCGTAAAGGGTTTTTCGGGTTGAATCAATTTCTAGGATATAACAAACTAGGACATTTGAGAAGTCTTTAATTAGTAAGTATTTACCCAAAGTCGGATGAAACCGAGTAATTTTCCAATATTTGTGAAGTGTAAAACGGTTTACTTAATATTAAACAACGTGTGAGTTTGTTCAATAAATTAATTAGGGATATGAAACGGAAACACTGTTTTCTTATATTAATGGTATTATTTGTAGAAACATGCGAAAAGAAAGAACACGATCAAATATTGGTCGACGCACAGGGCATAATGAAAATGTACCGGAAAGGGCAGTACATCGTCTGCTGGGTCAGCTAGTAATCAAATAAAGTCTTCTCTCGGATTTTGATGAAACTTTTACTGCGTTTACAGTATATTGCAATGTTTTCATGCATTGGATGGAATTGGGGCTCAATTTTACCCAATCTTTACACGGCTCATTTCTGACAGTCAGCTCTGATTTCGATTGTCAAGATTACTTTCACTGACTTGTTTGCGGTCGGCCAACGGCAAGTCAGTTTATTTGTTATATCCCATAAATAAGTATTTTCCTCATATATAAAAATTAATTCCAATAACATCGCACAACTTAATTTTTTTCCCCTTTTTTTTTTTTGTAAAATAAACAAATAGGTCTGTCTATTAACTCTAAAGTTTTTACTCATGGGTACAACTTTCTACTTTAAAGTGTCTGTTAACCTCACGGAGGGTAAAAACTGAGCTCTTAAAAGCGCTTCTCCTCTTACCAAATTTAACCAGTACTACGTATACATACGGGGATTCAATCCGCATTCAATCTTGTTAAATGTCATGTAGACGTAGATCGAATCAAAACGAGATCGACTCGATCCGATCCAATTTCTCAACCTTGATCGAATCGAGGGATCTAAAGATCGAAATAGCTTTGACAGCTCAAATCCGTTGAGGCTGTGCAGTGGACTCGCTAAAGATAATAAATCAACATAAGTAATCTGTGAATTCATTAATTTATTATTTATTGAAAGAGACCCCTGTTCTCCTCGAAATTATGCAAAAGACAAATTCTTTTGCCTTATTTGACCGAAAACTTTATAAAAACAGAGAAGTGTACCAAAAAATTGAAACCGAACTTGTGAAAAAAGGATATATGTAGTACCAAAAATTGAAACCAAATTGAAATAAATTGAATAAATTTCAGTGAAAACAGAAAGTGCAATTGTTATAATCGATTGTAATAATCGATTGCCGTCCAGTCGATATTGCAACTTTAAAGTTGAAATCTTCCTCTCTCAGTGGGCGATAACTGATCAATTATCAGTCGATCAGTTATCCCCGCCAGGCGTATACAGCTGCCACCTCTCACCCAGCAAACAGCACGGAGTAGGGATGAGAAAAAATCCGGTCTCCTGTCTCTCTCACACAATAAGCTTTCTCTCACTCCCTACACAGTTTTCGGCCATTATTATTGTTTGTGCATCGATCGTAGCAGTGACGTCTTACTTTTTTCATTGCAACTCTCATGTTAATTATATTCTCATAGTAAATTTATCATCAACTTACAGTGCTATCATTATTTATTCTCATATTATTAATAATTGCTGAAGATAGTTCTCAGTTTCAGTTAATTAAGTTAAAACATTCACTAGAAATAATTAATATGGCAAAACAACGTTTGCTGGGTCAGCTAGTTATTAAAATAAAACTTCATTATTTTTAAATTAAAAACCTAATATTTTTCTTTTGTTATGTACTCTCGAAAACACTTTTTAAACTACTTCCATCTACTAAACGTACCAACATATTAACTGAATTTTTGCAAAATCAGAATATTAACGTTACTTATGTATATCGAAACGAAATAAACGACACATCTGGAAGAAAAATGAAAGATTAAAAGGTGAAGTAATTAAAATATTCAAAACAATCCTCCAACAAATTTCACCAATTCAAAATATTATTCAAAGAATACGAATATTCTGCTTATCCGAAAGAAAAAAAACATATTTGTTAGAATGTTTACTTATTACATTTATTTCATTTATACAACATATAAAGTTTTGTTCATTTACAATATTTTGCATTAATAATATTAACAATTAAACAAGAGAAAACAATGTATTCACATATTACATTTTAGCTGAACCCTTAAATTATTTCGCATAGAAAAATCACTACCATTTCAGAATTTGATCTCCATTAAAAGAAGGAAGACAAACAAAAAATTCTAAAGGAATATAAAACGATAAAAATATTGTCACATAATTTTTCTACTAATAAATTTTTTATTTTATTTCCATCAAAATATGGCTGTAGAGCGAGAACTATTTTGTAATACATTATATTATAAAAAACTACAGGGATGCTTTATGAATTTGCACTTCAGTGTCTTGCTCAAAAGTTCTGAATTTAAAGTGGTTTGGTATGTGCGACTAGGATAAGTTGCGCATTGAGTGAATGTACGAAATATGCATTTTACTTTTTTTTAAATATTCGTAAGAAAGTCAGAAGAGGATATTTAGGGATAATCTTGAACGATTTGAATGGCGATAAAAAAAGAAAATGATTTTTCCCTACTACAAATACCAAATTTATTGGTTAAGAAAAAAAAGATACACATAGGCTGCCTCTTGTATAAATGACTATGTTTTAATGTTGTGCATTTTCCTGCTATGCTTTTATTTCTGCCTTGTTATAAATGCGGGCTGTATCCTGCGTAAGCATCCACAGTTTCTCCGTAGAAAAACTGGGAGACAAATAGTGCGTTTTCCTTAACGATGTTGTATTATTCTGAAGTTAGAAATAAATAAAACTGTTCTGTTGAGTGCTGGATACTACTTGCATAATACTTCTCAGGCTGTATTAGAACAATAAATGATATTTAATATGTATTATCTATATAATGTCCAGTAATGTTTTGAATGAAGTTGTATGTTCTTGTTACTTATAGCTAGTTCTGCTTATCAAAAATAATTTCTTAAAATATAAATTACAGATTTAATGAGCGGAAACTTTTTGAATAATTAAATGTGCGAACAGCAGTGTAGCTCATTTTTAGTGTATTTTGTTAAAATAGAGTACAACTTCTATAAAACATCCTTTAAAAGATGAAAAACATTATCAAATAATATCATTTTTTTTGTATAGTTGTAAGAAATTGAAAACCGCATAACGGAAAACTTTTTAAAGTCATTTTTATTTGTGCTAATTCCTATTTTGTGGTACTTCAGAGCCATACGCTGATGCTTTGCTGATTTTTGACATTCCAATTGATTTCTGCATCATCAAGTAAACTGTAAGAAAAATATTATTAAGTTAAAACTGTTGTTGTTATAGCAATGCTAAAGAAAAATGATATGATGTCAATAGATCCAGAATATAGTCAAGTGCCTGCTACTTAAATTATAGAGTAGTACTATAATCTAAGGTCTGGTGTTCGGATATCGTCAATTTGTAAGAAACCAATTCATAGATAGAACCCAGTGCTCACAGACTTATTACTTAAACCGTGAGGCGAAATTATCAATTTGTTTAAAATTCAATAAAATTATTATTCGTTTTATACCAAGAATTTACATAATTTTAAATTGTTGTGTAACAGAGATATAGAGTCCGCTGAATTAATAGTTTAAGTTACAGAGCATAATATGTATTAATATTAAAATATAGGAATTTCCTCAAAATAAAACAAAACAAAACAAAACATTAAAAAGTTCCCTGAACCCCATTCCATATTAATTCAAATCGTTACGTTGTCTAGTCTTTTAATCATATTTTGTGACCTTTGCCATTTCTCTCTTGATACAACTGATACTCGGTGTAAGTGAGAGCTCTCGACAGTAAATAAAAATAAGTTCAAGTTATTCAATGAAAATTTATAAATAAATTTTTTTTATCATTTATATTACTGATTAAACATTATTATAAGTCTATTGGGTTCATGAGAGGAAAGTTCACATTACCCACAGATTTAGTATCCGCTTTTTATTATGGCTACAGCCAGATTTCATAACTGATATTAAAATTCAATACATAAAATATTTACTTACATGTTGTCAAGATTCCAATAGCAAGAGAAAAGTAGAATAGATTGCCACTTATAAGTAGTCTAGTTAAATAGTATAACATCGGTGTTAACGTTACAAGAGCCCAGCAAATTAAATTTAGTAGTGGTGCTAGGCGCCTTTTCTGTGTAAAGCATGGAACTTCTTTAAAACCGGACGATTTGAAATAATCCCCGTGGGTATGAAAACTATCTTGTAATTTATCCTTTTCTCTAAAAAGGTTCTGTAACCATTCTGCAGCATCTTCTTCCTTTTCGGGGATATCTTCTAATGGTATTCGGCGCACAAACATTTTACCATCAACACTATTTCCAAAAAGTAAATTCGATATCGTTGGTTCAATCTACAAATGAAATTATTTAGTAATAAAGAGTTGTATATTCTATTATATGTTTTTAACTTACAGCATCGGTCTTTTTGAAAGATATATTTATATCATAAATAGCTGCACAACGTCCTCTTAAACTCGGTAAACTTGCTGTAAAACCTTTAGTTCTTGGTATAAGATGATGTTTTAACTCTGGTATTCCTCGTTCCCTTGCGAATTTCACAGAAGCTTCATGCTTCTTTTCAGTGAAACGTGTTCCTTCGGCATTTAGAAGCAGCTTAAATGCAGATAGATATTAATATAAGTTGAAATATTGAAAAAATAATAATATTACCCAAACTGGATCAGGATAATCGAAAACCTCTTTGATTTGCCTTGAAATAATTTCCCTGTCCTTGTCATAATTCCTTTCCAAAAAGATGAATTCAGCAAATTTCCAACTCCATCCTATAACCGGGACGTATTGAATAACCTTTTTCGCATAGGCTTTACAATTGCCTAAAACTCCATTCTTCTCACAAAATATCCAGCCGATTAGCCAATCGATTTCGTACGTGTGATTCATCATAAGTATTATATGCTCCTTTCCTACATATTTTTTTAGTACTTCTGGGTCTATGTATACGTCAAGTTTACAATTAGACCACCAATCGGCAATGAAAACTAATTCTGTAGGAGGGAAAACGTTAAAATAAGTTCTTGGAATCTAATTTAAGAGAAAATACTTACGGCTGTAGAGTGAGTAGCAGAGATAATAAGAAATCTTCCTGTACAATCGTTTGTTAAAAGGCTTCAGGGTTAGGTACAAAACACATTGAATAAAATTAATAATCAGCCCAGACGTGAAGAAGGAAATTGCTATACATAAGTGTATCAGTCTTATTTTCTTAAACTGCGCTAACGAAGACATTTTCACCACTTAATTATTTTGGTCATTTACTATCTGGAAAAAATAAGAAAATGCTGATTATATATATATTATTTATCATTTAAGTAATTACTTTTGCGAAATACCCACTATCCATACACATAGGTATGTCATTTTAATCCAATAAATAAAATTTACTGGTACTAACTAATATTCAAAATTCAATCATTGTCGAAAATGGCTATAACCGAGGAAGTAGTTGAATATTGTTTATTTATGGTAATAGGGTATTAACATTTCAAGTTCAATAACTTACATGACTTGTACTATTGCTTTCACTTATTTACATACGCCTTAGGAAACTCATTTGAATTTCCTCATTACCTTACTATTCACAACTAGGTAACTGGTTTATTCAATAGTACTGCTTATTAGATAACTAATGCACCTTTTATTTAAATGTCTATTTATAAACATAAGATTTTCTAGATATGTAATCTTGCCGTACTTGTTTATTTGATACAATTATCTCTAATAAGAAACTTTTATAGTGATTGTTTGGCATAACTACTTTTAATTAAAAGCTGTCATTCATCTTCCTTTAACTTAAAAGTACGCTATAATGAACCAATATTTTTGTTTTGCAGTCATTATTATGCATGCTTGATGGAACATTTTAATGAGAAATTACTGATAAAGGTAATATCCGGGAAATCTTTACGTTTTTTCTTTCAAACTATTTCAGTGTGAATTTTTCAGTTAAGTGCATTTCGTCACTTTATTTTTAATTATCTATAACTATCCGTCGTTTCAATAGATTAGAAATTGAAAAGACAACATAGATACTATTTTGTAGAATTTTACGAGGTTTTTACAATATTTTTTCCTCAACACAATAATTCTAGATACCATAAATTTATTCAAATTAATATACTTTAAGTTGTAAAGAATAATTGATATTCTAAACTTTTAACAAATAAACATGCATTATTTTTGAATTTGGAAATTCGCAGTACTTTTTAAATGAGCATGGATTACTGAAATTAAATATTCCCTGACCCTTTATTATAATTTAATAAATTGTTAATTAATTGATTTGCGGGCGTTATATAAACCACTGGATGGTTTTCAGGGTTAAACTTTTTATAACATACAAGTTATGCTTGAAAAACGCAATTAACTGGTTCAACTCCGCGTTATTTCAGACCTGAAATTATGTAATTTGTCGAGATGTGCGGATATTTACTACTCGTTACGTATTAGACTTACAGCAATGATTGTTCCATGCTTAAATATATATCAACTTTGTAATAGTGGAGTTCAATGTAGAGTATGTTCCAACTCTTGTGTTATGATCAAATCGAACATCTTAAGATAATGTAAAATTATGCCAACTGGATCGGTTTCTCATTTATTTTGGTTCTGAATTTCATTGATTAAGACTTTGATACTTTACGCAGAGCTTTTGGATGCTGCGCGTATAAAATGAAGTCTGACAAGGTTATTAATACAAATTTCCAGCCAGACAAGTTTTAATAGATAGAGATCTCAAATTTAAAAAAAAAAAAAAAAATGGTGTAATGAAATATACTTTTGTTAAAAATATTAATTTATAAACAAAGTTGTGTCAGATGTTAATTAACAAAAATTATCAGCCACACAAAGTTCCTTTTTAAAAAGGATACATTATTTACAACAATTCAAATTTTAAAAATTCATTGATAGTAGTTATTAAAAAATTGTTACTACTAGTCTCATGTTTTCCATGTTTCAGCCTTCACCTTTTAAATTTGTGTTCGATCTTTTTATGCCGTGGGAGAGGCTATCTGTTTACTATTTTTTTCAGTGTTTTCGAATTTTGTATTTTAATCAATTTGGCACCTTCTGTACCTTTGCTCCTAGATAAAAAAAAAATTACTCCAGAACTACATTAATCTTGGGATCGCTGAAACTTTATCGAATATTTTATTTCTTGAGTATAGTTCCCTTTTGCGGTCCTCACACGCAACCAAACTTAACAAATGAAATGTCAAAATAAAGAGAATTTCCCGCAGTAGTAACGGATTGAATTTTCATTTTATAAATATTAAATATTTGTTCAAAAAACGCATTTAAAATATTTCACTTTTTCTATGACTCAGACTCAATCTGTACAAACTTCTAAGTTCCTCAATAATTTCAGAGTTAACATATCCTACTACAACTTAATAAGTTTTTAAATAATAATTTTATAATTAAGTGCGTCATTGCTTACTCTATGACCACTTTACTTTTTCTATACTACCATGTTCAATAAGAAAGGGGACTCTTGACGGTGTAGTGCTATCTATGATCTGATTGTAATAAAGTTTTTTTTTGTTGGATTGGTAAAAACTTCATTGACATTCTCTATAATTAGTGGCGTCGTGCATTAACATTTATTCTAATCACAGCGTTTTGTTAAAATGATCTTTTTCGGCTCTCTTCGATTTGTTCCGATTTTTAAAATGGATCTGGAAATTTAGCAACGAATTTGCATTAAATTTTGTGATAAAAATCAAATTAATTGTTCGAAATGTTGCAAGTGTTTTGGCAACGATTCTCTGAGGCGATAAAAGGTTTTAAAGTGGCATGAACGCTTCATAAGTGATCGAGAAGTGATTTGTTCAGACCATCGACGTTAACAACTGATAACAATATCGATAAAATGTTTGTTTTCTGGTTTGGCTTAACAATTCATTTAATTACTTGGTATAGTATTTCTTATATTTTCTATAATTTATATTTCTATTTCTTACTTCCTTTTGGCTCTCTTTTTTTTTATTTTAATTTGAGTTATAATTTTTTCCATTTTGATTTTATCTTGTTTCTGTTTTTAATTTTTAGCTCTTGGAATTTGTTACTATGTATTCATTATTTATTTATTTTTTTGCTTAGTTGTATTTCATGGTAGTAGACTATATTTGTAGTTACGTAGACTTCTTAAAACTAATTACTTGCATTTTATTCTTCTGTACTTAGAATTTGAATTTTATATAAATGTTTGTTCAACTCATTTTACGAGGGGACTTTTTTCTTAGTGCTGAGAAGTAATATTATCATTCCTAACGTAATAAAATCAAATAGTTCTTCAGTTATTAATTATATTTATTTTAATAAAATTTAAAAATTTCCACGACGAAAAAAATCGTTATGCCCACTTGAGTTATGTTTTTGGTATGACGAAATATTTCAACACTCAACGGCGAATGGTATTTGTACTATGTCTGTATTCTATCGTATTAATAAATAAATAAATAAATTCCACAATTATTGGCCAAAAACCGCAAATTGACCATGAGGGATTTAAACAATATTTTAGTTAAAGGATTGTTTCGTTTAAGAACATCTGTCTTTTTTAGACTCCAATAAGTTACAAAATTGTCTTTTTAAGTGTATATGCACTAGTTTCGTACATTGTTCCTATAATTACTTTACTCAATACCAATCTTAATACTTGTGTATTTTAAATATCTTAATAGCAAAAATTTCGGAGTCTACAAAAAAATAGCTCTAGGTCGCAATTATGTAAATAAAGCCAACGCCGAACTATTGCAAATCATGCTTACTTTAAAAACAAGTATCCTTTTTATAAAAAAATTTAATTTACCAAAAAGACAAGTGGAAAATTCGATCAAGAGTGACTTGCACTGAAAATGAGCAATAAAAATTTAATTTAGAATTTCCCATGAACATGAACAAGTGAGGCGGTCGTTAGACAGTGGAGAGGCGGATCGAATAAAATGTTTATCTAAACGCCTGGCGAAGTGTTCATTCGGTGCAGCGTATGGACATTGTACTTGGTCGTTTACCTAACCGCAGCTGTCTCAATTGGCGAGGTCTAAAGGTCGTCGCAGTAATTCTCACTTTGCACGGATTAAGAGCGATGCGATGTAAATTATACCGGCCTTATCACGTCGGCGGGGTAACTGATTAAAAAGCAATCTGAGTGGCGCAAACAAAGCCTCTCTCTATCGGTTCGAGGGCCCCACTTGGCCACTATGACGGGGCTGTGATTTGCCAAAATAGATGCTAATTAAAATGCACTCAAAAACTCAAATTGAAACCGGTCACCTGAAACCCCGGCTGTTCAGCGACGTTCGCGCGTACTACCCTGCGAGAAAAGGCAGGTTGATGCTGCCCCGGGCTTCGACCGTGGAAGCGGTCCCAAGGCGAGAGCACCTCATTAGTGAATCTATCGGAAGCGGCTCGAATTTTGTTGCATCATCAGCCACCGATATGTTTATCTCGGACGGAGGAATTCAATCGATAACTAACCTCATTCGGGCGCACTATCTGCCCTGATTCCCGACAGTAAATATATGTAGTTGCATTTGAAGTGGAAATGCCCCGCGGAACCCTCCTCTTCGCAGGTAACTCGCCCGGAAAAGCGTAAATTCATAAAACACACTGCTCGCTTTTTTACCTTGAGGACCGTCCGACTGTCATATAGCGAAAATCCTGGCAGCTAGCCTCGTTCTCGAATCTCTCGGTTATTTACTAGCTCCTTGCACGAATATCTATGGAAATTGGTTGCTGTTGTAAATAAAACTGCGATCAAGCCAGCGCCAAACTCCACTTCGAGTGTCAACGTCAAATCCGAACTTGTCTCCTCAACCGTGCGTATTCTTGGCAGTGTTGCCCGCTACTGATGTCGGTTCATCTGCTCATCCTCTAGTACGGCGGACGGGTGCAGATTTTGAGTTCGAAATTCGAACACGCTCATCACCAAATTCGAAGATGTAATCGTTCTCCTGTGATCTACTACCCCTCGTGATTTCTACCGACTTTTTGAGACCCGCGATAAGTTTTCATTTTCTTAATTTCTGGAGATTCGTGTTCATTTTAAAATCAGGTACAAAGTTATTTTACCTGCACTGCCACAGAGTACTAAAAAGTTGGGAGTTACCCGAAGGGTTGCTCACAACTTAAAACTTCAAGCCCTTGTTCGTTTATTTCAGGATGATTTCATGTCTGCAGGCTTTCTTTCACTCCTTTGTAGTGAAGAAAATAAGCATATTTCTAGGAGTTTTAGGTAATACAGGTAATCTCATCCTACAACACGGTATCTTACAACACGATTTCACTTTTACACGATAAGAAAATTGCGAAAACCCTCGAATAACACGATAGAGCTGTAAAAACAGTATTACTATTGCAATTACAATTACCAGTACAATTAATGCAAGTAGGACAAATTACCAGTATTGGTACTATAAAAAATTTAATTGCAATTACCAAGTAATCTAGCTGTCTAGCTGAACTAACCACAGTCATTTAAGGGGTTATATGCAGTCAGGAGGCCTAAAAAAGTCGGTTTTTCAAGAATTTTTCTTGAGATGACCTTTTAAGTTATTAATGCAAAAATTTGTACACATATTATGGTAACTCTTGAGTGTATTTTAATGCTTCTTATTTGTAAAAATAATTATTTTAAAAGCTGCTACAGCTGATCTCCGGGAGCTCCTCTAAAAAAAGCCGTCTTGCGGTGACCACGATGTCTATGGACTGGATTATCCAAAATGAAAAAACCAAAAATATTTCGTTAATATATTGTTTTATCTTGTAATTAATCGAAGGAATAAGCAAAATAAGAATTTTTGACAAAATAGTGCCTTCTTAAAAAAAAATTGATTTCTGACGAAAATTTTGTTTATAAAATGGAAAATATTTATCGGTGAGAAAAAACCAGGGTACGGAGAATCAAAAAATTTGATTCGTTCGTTTGCGAATGGATCCCAAGCGAATTATATTTTTTGATTCGCTCACGAATTTTATTATTCGATTCTTTTTCTAATAAAATTCGACTCGCGAATTGAATCGAAAATTTCAAGAACTGAAAATTTAATTCGTTCGCGAATTTATCGCAAATGAATGATTTGGGAATCAAATTAAATACAACCGATTGCAGATACCCAACAACATAATATGTACGCATATACTTTTATTCATAAATTTTAAATTTATTATTAAATTTAAAAAAATCACGTATTCTACCGCAGTAAATTAAACTCTTTCACTCTGGTCAAAATAATTGCAAAAAATAAAATTTCAATTATCATAACAATTAATGCATGTAAATATATTTCGAACTTAGCTGATCGGTTCCAAATCGTCGACGAGTATTCTGCATGCCGTAAAATGCGACTAAACAGCTAATGACACGTGATGTGACATGCAACATGACATGTGACATGAAATTTTTTTTTGCACCATGTTGTAGAGCGGGTCCGATAACACCCTTTAGAAACCCCGGAGGGGTCGAAAAAGCCCTAGGAGGTCAAAAAATAGGCCAAAACATCATTTTTGTTTTGTTTACGAATGCCAAATTAACGACGAGTCTATTGAAAGCCGTAAAATGTGGATTAACGGCTTATGACACATGATGTGACATGTAACATGACATGTGACATAAAAAATTTTTTTTGCACCATGTTGTAGAGCGGGTCCGATAACCCCCCTTAGAAACCCCGAAGGGGTCGAAAAAGCCCTAGGAGGCCAAAAAATAGGCCAAAACATCATTTTTGTTTTGCTGGAATTTTTCAGAAAATTAGAATTTGAATGTTTTTGAAATTGAATATAGTAGTCAAATCATAAAACTTCAAATATTTTATTAAAAATTGCTGCGAGAGGGTTTTCAGGGTTGCTCATTCCGATTTTTCTTTTGAGAGTTTGGAACTCTAGATGGCGATTGAAATACAAAATTCTATGGATTTGAAAATTAGTATCTAGGGTTTTCTGTAGAAGGAGAGGAGGGACATTTTTGAATCAAAGTCGGATGATCAAAAGTGGTGAGAAAAATAAGTAGGTCAAAAGATTTAAATGAAAGTTAATTCTAAAATAATAACAATAGTATTTTTGGTTGTTTAATATTGTTATTGTTGTGCCAGTTAATTGTCCTTTTCATTTTTTTTCCGCATTCTAAATACGTCGACGTCTTGCTATCCTTATCATAGCAGACGTATTTAGAAAATTCAAAAACTTTAAGTCGACCCATTCTTAAAATTACAATTGGTTGCACCCTGAAGATGCATATATCAGTGGCTAAACAGCTCACAAGAGTGACTGGCCTACCTACTAGACAGTCACAGCCAGTGTTGCATTTTTAAGCACATTTGTGCCATTTTTCGCACTTTTCTTTCCTAAAAGCACTTTCAGCACTTTAAAATTAAATTCAGCACATTTATGTACCTCACAGAAAATTTGAACATAATTTCTTGTAATACTTAATTCCTTTCCACCAATTCAACTTCACCACACCACAAGGAAAGCAAAGTTGCAAATATGGCAGTACTAAAACTCACTAGCATTAAACTTTCCAGCTGATAGTTCTTTGTCTGATAGATTTTGGTTTAAGTTTTATCCAATTTTTATGAAAATGATACAATTTTTTACCAAGCGCTATAAAAAAGCTGTATCAAACAGTTCCGATCAATGCAACCAACCGAATACAAAGACAAATTAATAAAGAAAAGGAATATTAAGGCGCAATATGCGGTTTGATCCAGTCCCATATTGCGCATATTTATTCCTTTCCCATATTATCAGTTACTCATTTGATAAATCTTTGTTTCACTTCTGCCGAGTTTTTATACAATTGATACAATTTTGTATACAGTCAATATACAAAATTGTATTAAATTAATTCTGATAAAGATCTTTTATTGAATGCATTCTCGTAAGCGTATAACATCAACAGATAAGTTACAAAATATCAAAATTGATAAGAAATTTTGTTTCAAAGAAGATAATAAATTAAAATGTATAGAAAATTTGATAAAATATTCGTCGATTTCTAACCGTGTACGTTATATATATATATAATTGTGTTAATATACTATATGTGCAAAGAATATAATTTGATTAATATCTTAATTTTGTTCTGTTTTTTCTTTTTGAAATAAAATAAGTAAAATTTAATTTATTTCTTTTTTAATTTATTCTACATAATACATGCAAAGCTGGGTAAATTTACGTTTCAGCACTTTTAAAGCCATTTCGGCACATCTTCGGCTCCAAATTCAGCCCTTCTCTACAAAACCAGAATGCAACACTGGTCACAGCTGACGCATCGCCAACAAAGAACAGCAAAAAGCACGCGAAGAGAGCGAACCGAAAAGAATGATTCTTTTCCATTCATATTCGCTCGTGAACGAAATCTGAAAAAGTTCATTTGAATCATTCTCAGGGATGAATTGAAAGTTTTAAGTTCTTCTCGAAAAATTCGCTCACGAATTTTATAAATTTGATTCGATTCGCGAACGAATGGAAAGAGAGGAATTAAATTTTTTCGATTCGCGAACGGAATTTTTCCGTACCCTGGAAAAAACCTTCGATCAATTAATAAAAAATATACTTAAAAAGCTTGTGTTAGTTAAAATTTGAAACTGATCGGTTCAGCCGTTTCCGAAAAATCTTGCTTACCGACTTTAAAAACATAGTTTTGAGAAAAACGCGTTTAAAGTTTCAGAAGCACCTTTCATATAGTAAAAAAATCATTACAAATGTGCGTGCAACTTCAAGATTATTCACCGGATTGACATGGAAAGAGCGGACAATTTTGCATCCGACCATGACATTCGAGGTCATGGTCAAAGTCACATTCGGATGCAAAACTTCTGCTTTTTCCAAATCTGCAGCAACAATGCAGGTTCCCATTTAAAAAACCATCTTGACTTGATATGACCTTGGAGGTCATGGTCAAGGTCATAGTCGGACGTAAAATTTTCCGCTCTTTCCATTTCCGTGGTCAAAAATATAGTTTCCCATTTAAAAAAATCAACTTGGCCTCGAAATGATCTTCAAGGCCATGGTCAACGTCAAATCTAAGGTCACCATTGTATAGCTAGGGAAAATTCCTAAAACTTTTGTTTAGACGTACGTGTTCTTTGGCTAATTCTAAGCATTTTCAGTTCTATAAATTTTGTTGTAAAGTTGATCCTTTTCGTGTAAAAAAACTCAAAGTTTTTTATTACATTGCTCTACACAATCGCCATTTTGTAAAAACCAAAGCAAAAAAAAAACTTTCAAAACCATGGTTTGAGAAAATTTAGACATTCGGAGATGGTTTAAAAATATATAAGAAGGTTTTGTTTTAAGCAAGGAGTTGCCCCACCTAACTCGAAATTTACAATTTCTTGAAAAATTCAATATCATCTTAGCATGCTCCATTTTCCTCATTATTTGGAGTCAAAGTTCCAGAAGAAAAAGTCAAAAGCTGTCATTTCAATAAATTTTATTTAAAACTACTTATTATCTACTTAGTCTACTTATTTTTAAAAACTTTCACAGTTTTAACTCCTTTTCCCTGGAAGTTCTTCTTCATTATGGGGAACCTAGATTTCGACTTTTGCATATCATTTTTCCCCATTATAGGGAATGTGGGTTTTGGATTTTGTGTATCCTTCTGGTTCTTCCCGAATTTCTGTTTCTTTGGAACGACATCAGACCCGAACTCCACAATTTGATCTACGGCTTTGTTGGGTCCATTCTTTATGGCATTTGGATTTGTCTGATTCTTTTGTTTTTTGTCTTTCAAATTTGTCAGTTTGGGTCTTGGGGTTTCATTTTGTAGTGTAAAGTTTGTTAAATCTGATTTTGGGTTTTGATTTTGTGGTGTTTGTTTAGAATTAGTATCATCCGTGGTCATCTTCTTCCATGGTTTTTTGCCTTTAAATTTTTTTGGGCTCTGATTGTCGTCAGTCTTCAATGGTGCCGGAATTTTGTTGTGAACATTATTTGTACCCTTTTTCTTCTCAGATTTTTTACCTTTATCAGGCATTTGATTCGGCTTACCTGGCTTGTTTTTATTCTTCTTCGGTGACGTGCTGAATTCTGAATTAGTTTCCTCCAACTTACGTTTACCTTTCTTTGGAGATTGAGACGGTGCCGAGCTATTTTCTTCCTCAGCAACAGAAGGTTCCGACTTCGGACGATTATAAAGAGTTGGCTTTTTAGCCTTTTCAAAAGATATCTTCAGATCATTATCGTTAAGTTTGAGTTTCTTTTTTGTAACACGGGTCGCAGATTTTGGCGTTGGCATTGTTACTGTTGCTGTAGAAGTTTCCTCTTTACCTTTAGCAAAATTTACCTTTACCTCCACAGCATGTGGGAAAAGTTGCTTAATCTGAGGGAGGTTAGCTGTTGGAGGAATATTCTTCACAACGACAGTAGAGGTGAAAATCTTTTCAACTTTCATCTTCTCCTTCTTCTTCATTAATTTAGTCAGTTTCGCCTTTATCTTTTTTTCAGTTATCTTATTCAAACGTTTTTCTGTAGCTTTCTCAATGAAATCTGGTTCTTGTGACTTTGGATATGAAACGACTAATTTCTTCCCATCGATTTGACCTGCTCTCAACTCTTTGAGACCCTTTTCACGGTCTTCGCGACTTTCAAAATAGACTAAACAACATCGAGCATACTTTTGCCTCATTCGGCGAATATTAATTATTCGGTTGCAAAATTTTTTTAACGTCTTTTCCACTTCTCTCGTATCTGCTGGTAGCCGATGCGGGAAGCGAACGTAAAGAGATTTGTCTGCCACATTTTCATAACTACTTTTAATTTTGTTGAAGATTTTTGTTTTTAAATCATTTTTGTTCTTATCATCGCCGTCATTAACATTATTTTTATTTACTTTTTCATCGCCATTGTGTTCAGATGCCTGATCTTCATCTTCGTCTTCAGACGTAATTTCTTCATCATTTTCAGAATCCATTTCGTCGTCATCGTCTTCAGACTCCATTTCCATTTCTTCGCCATCATCTTCGGAAGCCCCTTCTTCTTCAATCTCTTCATCGCTACTATCGGGTTCATCTATTACAAGTCCTGCATCTTCATCGTCATCTTCACTGTCGGAGTCATCTTCCTCTGAATCGCCAATTTCAGAATCTGAATCTTCCTCATCCTGTCCTTCATTTTCAGATTGTGATCCAAGAGATTGTAACTCGCCATCAGACTCTGATGCAAGGAGATGCTCGTCTTGCTCGGATTCAGAAGACATGCTAGAAGCAAAGTGATCTTTAATAAAGTAAATATTTATATTTCTCGCAAATGCAAAACGTGTTAACACTTTATTTATTCGCAAAGGAAACATATAATGTCTGGGAATTAAAGACTAAAAAAATTCTTTTTTGATTGATTGATTGATTTTGATGATTTTTCAATTATAATAATTATGAATTATAATAATATTTCACTCTGAAGCCTATTTAGGGTAAATGTACCTAATTCCGGGCAATACCAGTAATCGACCACCTCGTTTTTACTTGATTTAAATATCGGTCATAAGTGGCTAATGTTTAGTTAGGTCAGTTCTGTAATTTGTCAACTTTTTATATATTCGTTTCAAATAATAAAAATTCAATAAAATAAGTTTAATGAAAATTCATTCATTTAAACTTCTCTAGATGTAAAAACCTTATTACTTTTCTCGTAATAGGCATATAATTTTGAAAATACATTTCAGCTCAAGCGGCTCAATCACTTTCTATTTGATAGCCGGTAGTTGTTATTAGACGCATTCAGTTGCCAGGAACTAGTCCCAGTTATGCTTTTCAATTATCATTTATCCCGAAAAGCCGCAGGACTATCTAACCAATTTAAAACAAATAAAAATTAATTTAAACGGTGGTTGTACATAGGTTAACAAAAAGTTTTCTTTGGCGAAAGCTTTTTATGACCGAAAAATGGTAACTTTATCCTTTTTTTTATCCCATGTAGAACTTTTAAAAACTAAAATTCGAGTATCAAAACCAATTCACCGGATGAATTTAATTTCTCTTATTTGTCGACGTTGCATTGATGCCATTTACGCCTTATCATCCATATTCTGACTTGAGGTAAACCGCAGTTAAACCCACCAAAAACATACATGTTAAAAGGCAGATCAAATTTCCCGCCAAGCCTGTCTGTTTTGTTATCTTAAATAACTGAAATGAAGAAATTTTGTCAAGTTCTTTGCCTACACGTTATTAGCAATATTTTGATAAGCACAGACAAATATTGTGCGAATTGATAAATTTACAGACCAAACTTAGCAAGTATTCAAGGGTCTCAATATTGCTCAGTTCTTCAATGAAAACTTATATTTTAACTATCTAATTTCTACATATATATTATTTTCTGATTTTTTAGCAGCACTAGAAAAAAGTTACACAGAATAAAGAATTTTTAAGTGCATTTTGTGCTTGATTTTTCAAGTAAAGAAATTTCAATGTACTTGATAGAAATTGAACCATAATCTAATAAAATGTTAAATGAGAAATTTCATCTGGTCCAGCCATCCTATCTTACGATAGTAAAGGAAAAAAATTTATTTTCTGGACTTCCAGAATTTATTACAACCTAAGTACGGAAATATTTTTAATTTAAGGATTTATCACAAATTTCCCCCAAGCCTCTGTGCAAATATATAGCAAAAGCGACGCGAAAACTTTCGAGTCCTGGGTGCAACTGAAGACGAAAAATATCCAATCCGTTTATGAAAACATACCCTTAAGAGCCCCAAGTGCTCCACAACATTTACTCATTATACAAAATGTAGGTACTTAAAATTTAATTTACAAAATTTTTAAAATTCTAAGCTCTGCTCATGGCCGCTTACCTGTTTGAAATTTTTGAATTTGCAGCTTTATTACAAACTTCGTAACTTAGTAACACACCAGAATGTTACTCGCCTTTAGAATTGACGAATTTATTTCCGATTCACTGATTTTGCTGAATAAGTTCCTTTAAAACCAGCGACTTCTTTAAAATTCTGTGAATAGCACGCTACCGCCGGGTTCACGTTTTGCTTTAGCTTTGACGTTTCTCTGACATTTAACTTTTCATGCGCTTTCAGAATTTCGAGTTTAACTTACACATTTTATATCTCCATAAGTTATTGGAAAGCAAAGTAAATCTATTGTGAATTTTTAAATTATTTCAAATTTCGGGATTCTGGTAAAATTGAACAGAAAATAAAGTGTTTAATTATTATTAATTATATTAACGCTTACATATAACACCTTCTTACGATCGTTCTCATGTTCAGAACAGATAGAAGCTTCAATTGAAAATTCTTAACCTAAATTGCAAGAACTGATAACATTTTACTCTTAAAATTTCAATTGAAAAAACTATTCATATAAAGAAATTTTCAAATGGTGTTCCAAGTATAAATATAATAAATAATATAAAAGTATATTGAATATCGAAGAAGTCGAACCATGTTTGAATGTCGTATAGTTAGCACTCAGCGGTTTAAATCTATCAAATTCTACATATCATTCTGAATCTGTTGGTGAAGTTTTTTCTTGGCCAATTTTTATTAAATTTACAATTTTACGTATTATCACTTTTGTCTGAAAAATGAAGGTTTAAAGTTTTTTTTAATCTGCGAATCAAATTGCCACGGTTTTTATGCCTTTAAACTTAAAATCCTAAACTGTTGTTATTATTATATTTGGCTAATTGTATAATTTAATGTACCTTTTTTTTTAAATAAATATAATTTAGCTAGACGATTTACATTTTTATTTAATAAAAAAGGATCATTAAATTATACAGTTATCCAAATATAATAATAACATAACAAGAATTAAATAATATAAAAAGAATTGAATAACATAATAAGAATTGAACACCACTTCCAATAACATAATACAACACAAAATGAAAATAATTAAATAAAACTCAGTATTGTCATCGGTTTTACAAATATATGAACATTGTATCGATTTTATACAGATGGCTCAAACCGCAGAACTCTCCTTTAAAGCATCTTTAGTGGTTAAAATTGAAGATAAATTTACATTAGGTTTGTTCGTTGACCCAGAAACCTGTGGAGTTTTAAGGCGGCCTGAGAGTAGGTCTGTTCGTTGGCATGAAAACCTGTGGCACCCCAGGGCGCACTGGTGCGCCCTGAGAACTGTCAAAAAACACGGGGCAGCCCAGTGCTTTTCACTCCAGCGAACAGCGTACTAAAAAGGAGAACTGTCATCTGGCCTTTTACACAAAAATTATGAAATAAAACCACTACTTTTTCATAATGTTGACATCGAAATGCTAAAATTAAGTTCTTGTGCCCGCAACAAGAGTTAATTCCACTTTAAATACCGGATCTGTTAACAATTAAACTGATAACCGTCATTTACCCTGAGTTTTTATCTGGGGTAAAACCAGGGTGCACCAGGGCGCCCCAGGTTTCTCAAAAAACACAGAACTGTCACTTGACGTTTAAAAACCAGTGCAGAGAGGGCGCACTGGGGCGCACTGGGGTGCCACAGAATTGCCAACGAACAGACCTAGTTATTAAAAAACGTGTAGCGCACCAGGGATTGTTAACACAACAAGCAGCTTATTAGAAATGAGTACTGTCATATGGTCTTTTATATAAAAATGTTAAAATAAATGTGATATATTTCACATCGAAATGCTAAAATCACTTTTTTGCACCCGCTGCAAGAGTTGATTCCACTTCAAATACCGCGTCTGTTTACATTTAAGCAGGCTTGGCACACCCAAAATTTAAAAAAATCAATTCTTTTTATGATTTTGATACTCAATACCTTCAAGAATTTCATTATATTAAAGTCGAATTCAGTTTCAAAAATTTGTAGCGAAGAATATACCGCGGCACGACAGACAAAACCGCGCTTTTAGAGTGGGTGTATACGATTAAAAAAAAACTATTGGATCGATCGGTCTGAAATTTTGATATGTTATTTGACACATGATTTCCCAGGGATTGAAACACGGACAAAAATATTTTCCGAAAACTTTCCGATTTTCATTAATTTTCCGGGCCGAAAGTGTGCGTTTTTTGAAAATTCTATTTGGTTATTTTTTTATGAACATTTTTCATTTTGGTTCAATCCCTAGAGATTTACATACTAATTAAAATCCTTGTTTTTTTAACATTCTAGTAAGTCAAGTAGGGGAGAGCGGGGTTGGAAGTTCCGATTTTCAAATAAGATGAAGTTTTATTATAAAAATCAAGGGTTTCATTTTCAACATGTGCAAATATTGAATGGATGTTTATCGGGTTTTGTAATATTATAGTCATTTCTACTAATAATTCAATAGTTTTTTTTACAGAAGCAAATTTTTGTCAACTTTCGGAGCGGAACATTCAGCCCCGCTTTGGGGCGAGTTGTTCCACCTTTGAGGCAAATTGTTCCGCTTAGATTATGACAATAAACTATCAGAATAACATAGGTTTTCTCAAATAAAACAACCATTTCTATAAATTTATGTATGTAATGATTATTCTATGCACATATAAACTTACAAAAACGACAAAATATTACTGGTACAGAACATTATTGGTCCAGATAAACTTTTTTAACTTATTTAACTTGAAAAAATAACAAAACATAAATGGTGAGCTCCAGATAAACGTTTCTTTACTTAGTTAAATTATAATTGAGATCTATAAACTTATAAATCTTATCAGATTCATAACTAAACATTCATATGCGAGTTTTCGCACCACTCCGGGCAGAAGACCGAAGTATATTGCGGAACACTTTAAAATGTAGTTCGTTAACTTTTTTTCCAAGGTAAACACTAACCTGGATTTATAACCTATGGTAGAAACTTTGCCAGCTTTCAATTTTGTAACAAATCGATGTAACGTCACGTGGCAAATTTCAAGCTCTCTTGCCACAGTTTTAACAGGTCTTCCCTCCTTGATGACAGCATCTGCAGCTCGACGCAACAATGTGTCAGAGGTTTTACCTCTCTCTGTCTTACGTTTGTAATTTCTCATCATTAAAATAAAAAAATATGGTCTTATGAATTTTAGATATACGATTGAAGGTAAATTAGGGTAAGTTGTTCCGGGGAACAACCAACCCCGTCAGGAAGGAACTTTTAGCCCCAAATTACGTTTATATACGAAGACTGACATACTGGCAAACTAATATAATCAATTATAAAAATAATTATCCAATAATATACCTTACCAATGTCACTACAATTTAGGAGAGTTACGTATGAATCGGTCTATAATACACAGAGATAGACCATATAGTTTAAACACGAAAAAATTTACTTACGTGATGTTTTGACAGCTACGTGCATACAGCCACTCAACCATCGTCAACGGAGTAACTAAAATGACTGCCGACATGGCGCGTCATCTGACGCTTTAACGACACACTTCAGATGTATTGCTATCTCTTTCCCTTACAAAGTTATTGCTGTCGGAACAACTTACACCGGGAACTTCCAGCCTTTTTTTTTTTTTTTTTTTTTTTAATTCTACCAGCCAAAAAAAAGCCAAGTGAAGTTCCCTTAAACTGATACTTGTCAACAACTCTGAGTTTACCCCGGCTTTTAGCTGCGGCCAGGTTTCTCAAAAAATAACGAACGTTGGTCCGTCTTTTTGCAGCTCAAATATATGCTAAAATACGTCACGATGGAAAAGTTTTTTAAAACGATATTTTTTGTAAGGTGTTTGTCAATAATAATAAATTAAACTCGTCGCTTTTTGTAATAAAAATGATAGACTTTTTTTTTATGAATTGCAAACGCTTTTCAGGAAAAAAATTACGATCTGAAATTACAAAGTAACAACTCTTGAGGAATTATTCAATTAATATTAAAACTGCTTCAGAGCATTTTTAAGAGTACTATTTTGTAACTACGGAGCATATCTAAGTATTGGCAGATAAGAAGGCAACAAAAGCAAATTAAAAAACAATTTTAAGCTCTTATTAGCTAGATCATATACCATAAAAGATATAATTTTGGATTTTTAATTCTTGTTATTCTCATTTTTTAACACATTCATTCAAATCTTTACACAACAAACCGTATGAGTTCTTTAAACATTATATTTTATTCGATTCAATTTCAATAATAATACTTTTAAGTAGTTTCTTCATACACTGTGACCTGTTTACATTTTCTTCAGTACTGAAAGTATAATTTCCCTTCCTTATCTATCAAATAAAACTTGCTATTAAAGAAAGTACCATGGCAGATATATTTCTGTAATAACCTTTGACAACAAGTTTAGTCACAATATATAAAAAGAATCATTAAAAGTGTCAACATTATTGAGCATTCTTAATCAGTCCCCTGGAAATAATCAGTCTTTGAATTTGGGATGTTCCCTCATAAATCTGTAGGATCTTTGCATCTCGCATCAATTTCTCCACGGGATACTCAGAGTTAAAACCGTTACCTCCAAAAATCTGCACAGCATCCGTAGCAATTTTCATGGCCATATCAGCGGAAAAACATTTAGCTATTGATGCAGTGTAACTATTACGTTTACCTGAAATTGTTTAGGAAATTTATGAAATTAAAAGCAATATATGAGCTGTTTTTTTTGAGAGTGGTATAAGTCCATTTTTTCATGAAGTGAGATATTTAAAGGTTTGCATTTGAATCAACCAAGTAATTATGGTAAAAGTTATTCAGTTCGGGTAATGTTTTTAAGACTATAAACATGTTTAATTTTATTATGCAAAAATAATTAATAAAATTGTTCAAGAAAACAAACGATTTTTCTAGCTACCAATGGACTTATACCACTTTCAATAAGAACGAATTATGCAAAATTTTGAGCTGTTGTTTTTCAAAGTGGTATAAGTCCATTTATTTCTACATTGAGATATTTAAGAGTTTGCATTTGAATCAACTTAAAAATAAGGACAAAAGTAATACAATTTGAATAACGTGTTTAAAACTATAGACTTGTAAAATTTTACTATACAGTTCAACTTCTTTTGATTATTTTGTGAGGATATTTTACTCCACTGGCTTTGTGACTATAAATATAAAAAGAGGATATCAATATCTGACTAAAACTACCAATAACTCATTTTTTTCCAAAAATGGAATTATACCACTTTCAAAAACAACAGCTCATATATGAATTAATAGTACTTGCCTAAATCAATTTCCCATGCGGCTTTCTGGTATGTTAGACGACCTATTTCAATTCCAATCGCCATGTCTGCAAGCATAAAAGATATAGCTTGATGATTGCAAATTGGTACGCCGAATGTTTTTCGTTCCATCGAATATTTTAAAGATTCATCTAAGCAGCGTTGCGATAATCCAACAGCTCCTGCGGCCACAAGAGGTCTGGTTTTATCAAAAGTCATCATAGCAATTTTGAATCCTTCGCCTTCGTTCAAGAGCACGTTTTCTTTAGGCACACGAACATCTTCGAAAGTAATTCCTCTGGTGTCAGAAGCGCGCTGTCCCATATTCAACTCTTTCCTGCCAGGGGTCAAACCGGGAGTGTCGCGATCAACTATGAACCCTGTAAAAGCCTTACCAGCTGGAGCCTTGGGATCTGGATTCGTTCTTGCTAGAACAAAATACCAATTGGCTACACCACCATTTGTTATCCACATCTTTTGACCATTTATGATGTACTCGTCTCCTTTTCGAACAGCAGTGGTTCTAACGCCATTCACGTCGGACCCTGCACCGGGTTCCGTCACACAGAAAGCAGCCAGTAAGGGTTCTGCACTTAGACGCCCTAAATACTTCTTTTTCTGTTCGGGTGTTCCGCAGAGAATTACTGGAATTTGCTACGATTTGTAAATAGTAACATCTTAATCCTCAGATAGTCCTTACCCCTATAGATGTCACTTCAATTGGAATCATAATTCCAGCGCACCCATATCCAAGTTCTTCAGCGACTAGGCAGTTTGTGAAAACGTCTAAACCAGGTCCTCCATACTCTGTCGGAAGGTGTCCATTCAAAATACCCAGCTCCCAAGCCTTCTGGATGACCTTCCAGGGAAATTCACCGGTCTTATCATGATGAGCAGATACTGGGATCACTTCCCCTCGAACGAACTTCCTGGCCAAATCTTGAATTTCACGCTGTTCTTCACTTAGAGCAAATGATGGAGCTGAATAGAATCTCTGAGGACGAAAAGCAGCCCGAGCTACACTTGGCAATAATGCCGAACGAATCACCTTAAAAGATAGAAAGATTAGTGGCACACGTATACAATAAAATAATATTTTACCCTTTGAAATAACATCATCTAGGTTCCAGTAAAATATTTCCAAAGGTTTTAAATTGCTCCTTACACTGAGTACTGCTTGAACCCTGAACTTAATCAAAGAAACGACAGTATCATCGTGAAATTATCATTTTCTGACACTTCTTCATTATTATGTTGTTTGGCCGGCAACTGCACGCAGGCGCAGAGAACTTAATCAAAGCTTGATGCGCAAGATTCTATTCACAATGAAAGTTGAATTATTCGTAACGGCTGCGATCTGAATGATTAACGTCCATAGTTGAAATAGAAGAAGTCGTCTAGCTAAAATAGAAGCGTAATACAATCATTTGGGGCCTCCATATCTATAAAAATTATTATAAATTATTTCTAAAATTGATTATCAAAAATATGATACTACTTTTCTCAAATATCTTGCATAAAGTATTAAATACTTAGGTATACGAATAATCCTAATTCCTTTAACCAGATTCGTTTATACCTCTTCCATTTCTAACAACCTGTAGTTATGATAATCCAAACAATTAGAATAATTTCCACCAATTGTAAAAAAATTTGAATGGTAGGAAAATTAAGGTTAAAGTGTCATAGTTGTGAGTTAATGTTTACAAACAGCTGTTTTAATCGCTATAGGACTTTAAATATCATAGTTGGATTATTTTATGGTAGTAAGTGTAAGTATGAAATCATACGAACCACAGTATTACAGTGCTTTTAAGGTTGATAATTTCGGTTATTAGTAGTAATAAAAAATTGGTCAAAGAAAAATGTAAACTAAGTTATAGCTCTTGAGTTTGAAGAAATAAAATCACAGGTTTCTCTGAAGTTTCATTCGGCCTTCTGTTGGTTCTGTTTGTCGGACACGATGGCACGACGGTCGCACCAAGGTCGCACGACGTCCGCAGCAAGACCGCACAACGGCTGAACCAAGACCGTATTGTAAAATATGGGACTAGTACCTGTAAGCCCGTATCTCCGCCACTTAAAGGCTACCACGGCCGCACCCTTGGTTACACTATCGGCTGAACTAATTTATAAATATATATATGTATGTATCTATATAAATTTGTTTGGCCGTGGCACCTTGGCTGTCGTTTGTACTTAAATTGGCCCTCATACGGCCAAACGTGCGGGCTGAATTTTTCACAAATTGTTTCTATTCCGTGTGGCCGTTTCATAATTCATTAGTATTGCTATTTTTTTGAATTGTAGTCCATAAAAAACAGAAAAATATATTTTTATAATTTGTTTTGTATTATGAGTTTTCGAAAACGTTCAATTTTACCATACCTAGAAAAATACGTCCGCTTAAGAAAAAATTTATTACTTTAATCATTAAAAAATGCAAGCTCTTTAAAATTTGAAATTTAGTATGTATACTATTGAAGAGTTTATGATTAAACGATGGTTGAAACAATCTAGGTTTAAACGGCGATTAAACTGCAACTTAAAAGCTGGGCTTCAGAAATACAAACTAGCCCTCCGTGGTATTTTTGAAACTACGCATGTTTGATTTGAAACTCCCACATCATCTGTCCATTGAATTTATAATAATATATATATGAAAGTTTTATTTCATAAAAAGCCATTAACCCAAGCGGATGCAAAATATTGCCAAAACAACTCTGATTTTATAATCAAAGCTAAAAATATAGCAAAAGTAAGAGTAATCTCTAAATGAGGAGGCAATCCGGACATTTAAAAATTGCTTAATGTATATTTTTGCGTCATTATACAAAAAGATACATTGAAAAAGCTTCTGTCTTCAACTTGATAATATTATCCTAAAATTAGATATGAGATTTTGTCATTCAGATGATACCAGATTCGCGTGTTTTCGTTCTTTTGGCAGAAAACATTCTTTAGTTTTACATATACACTTATGTATAAATCTCTCATATGATGTCATTAGTTGAATTTGTGTTCTGCAAAAATTTGTGTAGAAAAATCATTTCAGATTGTGGAAATTCTTTTCTGTTTGCCAGATTTATTCTGAAAATCATGCTGAAAATCAAATAATTCATCAAATCACATAATGTACATAAACAAATTTTTGGAAGTGGCTTAAGTTATGATGAAATATAATGGGAATTGTGTCGAGGTATACAATATTACCTATGTATGTATCAATTGTATTTCCAAATTCATTCAACTAAGTTAGAAGTCACTGTATAACATTTAAAATATTTCTAATATAATAAAGTGCAGATTTTACTATTCAGGAGAAAACAAATATAAAAATAAATGTTTTATTTCTACGCACAACGAAATAAAGAACTCAGCTCAATAATTATTATTTCTCTGGTTGGACTATTCAATTGGTGTAGAATAAGAACGCATAAAATTGCCGATTCGTCTCAGTTTTGTGAATAAATCTATTAATGAGATTTTACGAAGCCTAAATGGTGGATGTATATACAATATATTTTAGATACTGTGGATAGTATTACTATATCAAAATAAAACAATAGAATAATAGATACAATATATTAATTTTAATCACAACAAGTAAAGCAAATCTTCGACGAAATGTTATAGCTTGAAATGAAAATGCTCAAAATTCGAAAATTTGCATTACTTTAAACGAAACGAAAATACAGGCGCTGCCACAGTCTATCAATAAATTACATAGGTAATGTATAGCATAGGCGTCCAATGTGCTTTATTTCTAACATAAATAATTACAACAATTTAACCTACAAATTTAAAGATTTTAATATCATGTTTGTTCTAATTTTAAATAAAGTACCCGACTAGAAAAAAACTAGGGCTTGATTAGCAACCGGATCTTGTAAGCCTGAGATTTACTAGGGCCCTGATTAGACAGCCTGAGAGCTATATTACGCCATTTCTGGCCCAGTATCAGGTCCTGATTAGCAAAGTATATTTTGGCCGGATTGGATAATTGAAATTGGGCCGGGTTAGGTTTCTTTAGTAGGCCCTATTAGCACAGTAAGTAATGAAAAAGATGGAAAAAATAAGTAATGAATAAAATGGAAAGAAGATCGCTCGAGAACACTTCACGAATATAACAGTACAATTATTGGGTGTACCAATTAATTCGGTCCGTTTTTTTGTTGTTAAAAATATATTTATTTTGAAACAAAATGAATTAACAGATTAATCAAAGTATTTTACATCGTTGATTACTACTTTTCCCCACCTCTCAGGCAATTTTCGAATTCCATCTTGAAAAAATGTCTTGTCTTTTGAGGCAATCCAACATCCGATCCAATTTTCTGTTTCTGCGAAAGAAGTGAACCGGTGACCTGCCAAGTCGTGCTGCATCCGTCGGAATAATCAGTAATCAGAAGGAGCAAGGTCCGGAGAATACGGCGGGAGAATATCCCACTTGAGTGTTTCTAAATATTTTTTGACGACTTTTGCGACATGAGGTCGAGCGTTATCGTGCAAAAGAATAACTTTTTCCACTCAAACGAGTCAATTGTAGCCTATACCGATCGCCCGTAATAGATTCATCAGGTTGTAGCTGCTCATAATTCACAACACCCTTTTGGTCCCACCAAATACACAGCAAGACTTTTGAACTTAAATTTTGCTTTGGTGTTGATGTTGAGGTTGATGGTAACAAATCACCAGGCTTAGCGTAATATTTTTTCTTCTTGGGATTATCGTAGAATGTCCATTATTTATCCCCAGTAACACTCCGATGTTCTGTTCGCAAGTGAAAATCGCCTTTCAACGCGTCTCTTGGTTTCAATTCATGAGGAACCCAGTTTCCTTGCTTTTGAATCATTCCTACGGACTTTAATCGTACAGAAACTGCTTGTTGAGTCACTCCCAAAGTATCCTCTTGCGTTTGACACGGATCTTCATCGAGTAATGCCTCCAATTCTTCGTCTTCGAATTTTTTGGGCTGTCTAGGGCGACGCTTATCTTCAACACTGAAATTACCATTCTTCAAACGTCGGAACCATTCCCTAAATGATTTATCAGTTGGAGCATTATCACCATAAACTTCAACAAGCATTCGATGCGCTTCCGCTGTACTTTTCTTCCAATTAAAGCGAAAAATTAAAACCTCCCGCACATGCAGCTTAGTTAACACAAAATTTGACATATTCGACAAAATAAAAAACAAGGTTTTTTATGACATTCAAAGTGATAGAAACTGAATGTTGTTGACAGATGTCTAACCTCTCTGAAACCACCGAGATCAGCTGTCACTGTGAAACATTCATAACAGCCAGAACCATCTTTTGAAAACGGACCGAACTAATTTGTACTATTGGGTGTAGTTAGGACTGGATAAAATTAAAACCCTCAGTTAATCACATCAGGGCTAGATGATATAAACTAGGGTTGACCCTAAATGGGTGCAAATCAGTAAATAATATCAGGGTGTGTTAAGATAAAGAGTTAACACTAAAAGGGTCGTAGTCAGACGGTCTAATTGTAAGATAAACTTGGGCTGATCCTAAAAGGGTTCGAATCGGATGGGCAAATCTGGTCCGAATAAGTTAAATTAGGGTTGATCCTAAAAGGGCCGGAATCAGGAGATTATACCAGGGCCTGATAAGAAAAAACAGGATATACCGTATTAAGAAACAGGATATGGATATTAAGCCCAGACCCGATCATGAGCACCCTAGTGGGTTATTCCATATTTACAGACTCAATCAGTACCACGTACGACTTTCCCTAGTAGGGCTTGCCCTTTTCTAGCCTAAGCTGGCCTTGGCTGTATTTCTAGTCGTATATGTATTGACATTTCAAAGTCAACATTAAACTTATCCTGCATATTACATAAATGCTCATTATTTGAAAATTTTAAATTTCTCTCAGTAAGAATTCTTTAAATAATTGAATATAATTTAAGATCATGCATATATTTGCATTGGAGTGTCTTGAATTTGAATAAAGTCTGCGTAGGTACTCATATTACAAAAATAATTTAGTACGCATGTTTTTATCTATAACAATATACACAAGAAAAGCAAAAACACAAAAATAACCTCCCTCGTTCGGGCTTTTGCACTGTAGCAATCTATTCTTGGTGGTAAAAAAGAGCGAATGAACTTTACAAGTTTAAAATTGTTGAAATGAATTATTTTAGCTGAAATGCGATAGATTGGTGTCAAACCCTAAAAAATTATTCCTTGAACTGATTGTATCAGAAGGGTGTTTCACTTCATATGCCAACCAAATTACTGCTCTCTTAATTAGTTAGCGAGAAATATGCAATAACATTTCTTGTTAAATTAGTATTTACATATTGCGCCGAAAAATTGTGTACCATATTTAAGTATATAATTAACGTATATTTAGTGTTTTTTTTTCAAAAATATTATTTGCTTAAATCTTCGAAGCGATATGAATTAGTTCCATCTGGTTCATAGCAAACCAACTGATTATTTTCAATTTCTTGGAACATCTCAATTCAAGAATTTTCCTAATGTAAAATTACGAGGTGAGAATTTTCCGCAAACAAAAAGAACGCCTATGTGTGGTATATGTGTTTGTTTTAAAGAGTTTATTTGTAAACGTAATACAATTTCTTCAACGCACTGTTGTATAGATGTATTTTAAAATTCGCACGGAGACGAAACTGAAAACGTTTAACGAATCCATCGTCAGTGAGTTAAATTTTATTGTCCCACAGTCGGCATTTTTGTCGTCCGTGTCTGTTGTTCACGATTCGGTTCTGGGTGGCGTGTAGTTCGACTACAGAAGAAATTCAACATCTCTCGAACGACTCCTGAGAGAGAAAATAAGGAAAACAAAACGTTGGCCAAGAAAAATATATTTCATCGAAAATTTCTGACTTGAAAATCTTTAGTATTCGAGCTGAAGTGGAAAGTGGGATACCTTAAGTGCGATCACAAGCCATTCCGTCGACGTTTCCCAATTTCAGTACATACACAGAACGACTAAAGTCTCCTCGTTTCGAAAAGTCTGCAAGGTAGGTAGGATTATAAGTTGCAGTATGCAGTTTAAATATTTTCAAAATAAGCTCGTTGTATGTTTCATTCTCGATAGTGTATAAATTTTTGAAAAGTGATATTAGATGTGTGTTATATAACATCCGGTTCCGCAAACTCTTTTAAAAGGTGTGGTATGAGTTTCTTGGTGTGTAATTGGAGAAGTCATGCGGAATTCTTAAGATGTAATTAACGATCATTTTGAATTTCTGGAATTCGGACTACACCGATCCTCAAGGAAATTATACGAAGACGATTCTCCAAACTGAATTTGTGGTTATAGTTTGATACTACACTAGATCCACCTAAAGTATATAAAGTATATGTTTTGTGTGGTCACACCGGAATACAGTGGTAGCTAGCCAAAGAATTCCAAGATTGCAATTCCTCGATTGTATTTTTAGAATTTTGGCATAATTGGACAAAAGAAAGCTAGCTGCAAATTACACCTCTAAAGCTTGTTGGGCAGAAAGCAAAAAAATTCACGATCAGTTGATGCGCCCAAAATACCCTTTGTGTGGTTAACGCCCGTCTCCTCACCGAGACACACAGCATTTGAATGAAGCAAAATCTAACATATGAATGTTCTAAGAATAGAGTCGCGAGCATAAATCGAAAGGAAAATTCTCAATGTGGCACAGTCGAAAGATCATAGTTCTTCGGTTGGACCCGAAATTCATCAATATATCAAGTGTTTATGAGCCGCATTTGCACCACAATTAAGCAAAATTTATGGAGAAATTTATGGCCACCTCCTCTATATGTCCCGGATTCCGAAGGGAAAACATGAAAAGGAATTTGGCCGAGTAAAGGAATTCCAAAAATTCGTTTGTGCACGAATCACCGTATTTTCCTCATTGTGATATTTTTGTTGCATTCCTTACAAAATGTAGGTTACAGGGCTGATGTTTTACATCTTTGTGAAAGTGTTAATTAACCGAGAAATTCTCATTTGTTAAGTTGTTTGAGTTGAGACGGAATGGGGCAATGTAGAAAATCTTGACTGTATCTCTCAATTTCTCAGCGATCTTTTATTATGTATATTTCTTAAAATATATTTTCGACTATTTTTAATCATCTTATTTTGGTTTGCACGAAAGAAGGTTCCAGCAATTTGTAATATTAAAGATTTGTTGGAGATTTTTTTTTTTTTAACTTGATGATTGAATATGAAAAACTAATTTTAGTAGTTAAGGGCAATTTTTACATTCCTCAATGTCTAAAAGTTTTATTCGTGTATGTATTTGATGTATTATTTGAATTTTGAACCGTTGCATATTATTATTATTATCAGTTAAATACCCTAACGCTCATTTTTGTACATTTGACATCAAATAACGATTTAACAGTCGTAAATGTATGCAATTATTGCACCTATATAGAAATAAATATCTTTCATATGCTGATTAAGTACTAATAAAATTCATTGCTAGAAGAAAAACGGATCAAATAAGGAAGTAATAATTGCTTATTGGATCAATAAATCAATGATACCAAAAGTAAGATATTACGATATTAAAATCATATATCGAGTAATTAAATAGGTGGGGGGTTTATTTCCCACTGGAATTTTGCATCTGACCAAATATTTATGTCTAGTGCGCCACAGGGAACTCACCTTTAGATTGCTACATTTGTAGAGTTCATGCATAATTTATCATTCGGCAATTGATATCAATAGACACTATTCACAAATCCATAATTAAAACACTATTCGATTTCATTATGCTTTATCAAAAAGGAAGTGTGTCTGCCTACAGTATGACGATGTTGTAATACGAACATTTTGAACTTTGTATTAAATAGCACCTGGAGAATAGATTCTTATCTTTTATAAAATCTGTCGTTGCACAATATATGTGGGCATTTTTATTATTAGTTTGTTATGGCACTCAGAGAGAAAAATATAATTTCATTAGATATACATTTTTAATTTCAATTACAAATTTCCGTACTTTCCATTTGCATACCTATATTTCTTTTTTGAAAGAGTCCTTTGATAAAATCATTCTCCTTTCAATTTAAAATAACTAAAATATAATCTAAAATATACTATATCTATATAATCAAAAAGGTCAATATTCGTTTGATTTAAAAAAAATCCAATCTAGTTGGATATTTCCACACTTCGTTGACACGATTTATACACCTGGGAGTCATATTGTTCGACGTTGTCGCATACATTTAAATTCACGTGTCAATTCAGTTGGTCAATCACCTTGGCAAACTGCCTGTACTTGTAATATCTATAGAAGCTGCGGAAAAAGGAAATATAGTGTTTTATGTTTAATCTACTTGATTTAAATACAAAAATGTTCTACAGATTTGGTGCGTTTTCTATTAGGTATTGAGTAAATACTGCTTTTATATTTTTGATATTTTTGGCTTCTTAAAGAGAACTTTGATCAGAATTTTAACTTAAGGAGAATATACAACATTTAAAAAAATAATCGGACATAACAAAGATCAAATGAGTTCTTATTTTTCACATAACGCAAAAATTAATATAATCCACAATTTATTAAAAGTATGTTAGTATGTATTAAGAAAGGAACAAACCTGGTAAAATAACTACTATTATTATTATTTGTAAATAGAGTCAACAATTTTTTAAATTTAATTTTAAATTATAATTTTATTTAGACCAATGCCCTTTAAAACCTTGGAAGAGGAAATAATAATTGACACTATAGAGATTCTATATAAATTAAACCATATTTTGATCCATAGGATCAGTAGAATCCGCTTTAGAACTGTTCAGGAGCTTACTAGAATTTTCTTTATTATAGAACTCTATTTAGCTCCCCTATGTTCCAATTTTAGAATGGAGTACGTACTAGCTCTAATTTGATCCTGGAGTCCCTGACGTAGGATCTTCAGGTTCACAATCTTATTCAAATAAAACTTAATATGGTCCTGAAAATACTCACAGGAAAGACTGATTCTTAACAATTACAATTATTACATTGAAATTTTATTTATTTGTTTATTAATCCTTTTCAAAATAAATTTTACTTATTCTTTAATAATAAAGATAATATTCTGATAAAACATTTTTAAATAATGAAAAAATAAGAAATTCTAATATATATTAATAAAAGAATATTAATTGTGTAGTAATCAGGGGATCCAAAAGTTAAAAAAATCCTCTATTTTGATCTTTTAAAACATTTTCAAGGATCTAAATGTTCAAAAGTATAGTTTAATTGAGTTGAGTTTTTAGATTTAACAACTGCTTTCGATGTAATTTAGGGTGCTAAATAAGAATCTGAAAGCCAACAGAAAGCCAACATTTTCACCACATAAGGTTTTTGAGGAATATAACTCCAAAATGTGAAGTAAGTGATGTTTTAGCCATTTTTTGACACTTTTAAAAAAATTAATGGAAAATTATATAAATTTGTTTTTTGGCTTAAATGAAAATACAAAAACCTTAAAAATTTTTTTGAAAACGTGATGTGATGGACTGTTTCTTATTCTACGGGAAAAGTCGTATAAATATGGTATGTCTCTTACGCGGACTGGATTTTGATAATTCTTAATAGTCTGATTGGTTTTTAAGAAATAAATCTTATTATTTCCTAAATAATCTTAATATAATATGTTTTACGTAATATGTAATATAAAACATTGGTTTTTCTTGGCAATTGAAGAAAAGTTGCATTTCTTCAAATGCAACCGACTCTTTAAGAAATTCTCATGGTAAAAAGTTCCTTATGTTATTAATAATTTTAATTTGTAATCATACGTAAAAATGGCTAATGGTTTCTATACCCTTTTTGCATTTATTAGGTCTTAGTTTTCAATTTCGTTGATGTAAAGTTTTCTACTCATATAACTTATAATATTTAATCAAACTCTAGGGTCAAAAAAATTCTTTCTTTTCACAGTGGAACGTGATCGAATAAACCAAGTTCAGAATGGACTTTGTATGTAAATAAATGGAACTTTCTAAGATTAATTTGTCAGAAGTATTTAGTTCAATGCTACTTTATGGATCACTGGTTTTCGGCGCAGAGCTTATTCACAACTAAATCGCTGTTAAGTGACTGCCAACTTTTCAGATAAATATCTGTACAAAATTATTACTAGAGCATGCAGTCGACTCGACAACCACCTGATTGCTCATATGAAACGTATGGACCCATGCTTGTCGTGAAAAATCAACTTGTCATTAGTTTATTTTTAGAAAACACAAATAAAAATATCATTGCGCTGTGACTGTAAACCAAATTTAGGAAATAAGTTAACGCTTAGACTGGCTATTAATAAAGCAAAATTCATTTATTAAGGTGAATGGATGGTTTATTTTGGTTTCTTTCAAATTATTGAAAATCCTTATATATAATGCGCCAGCCGCGAGGCGTTATCAAGTAGTTCGCAAGAGACCGTTGAGTGAAGTTTGCATTCAAGTATAATAAATTGCATTGTTAGTTGCGTATTTAAAAGTGTTGTGTAGTGCTCTTAGTGCTAGAATTAGTTGAAAGTTTTGAAAAGCTATACAAAGGTATTTTGAATATATTATATGATAACAACAAAATGGAGTTACATTGGATAATTGGTGCTATTCTATTCTAGTTATGTTTTACGGGAATCATTTTCTATTATGATTAGTTTTAAAATTAAATTTCGAAATTGGTTTTTGAACTATATCTACTCTCTGGAATTAGTTATTGTGGAAATTCAGGCTCGTTTTTAAAAAATAAGTTACCTACAGCTTATATTTATCTATAGTTTAAAAGATCGCGAGAAATAACGCGAATTTTTCAATAAAATTTTTGGGCATAGGTCCAACCGGAGGATTAAATTGTGAATTTTGAATAATTTGTTTACCACGTGTGCCTTGTTAAACTTCTGTGTTTATAAAGTTGTTACATGGGTATTAGGACACATTATTGTGTATTGATAACTAATTTTATTTTTCTTATAATTCTCATATTAGATTTAGAAGTTACTATCCACATTTGAAACTTATTTTTTTACAAGAAAAGATAAAAATTTCACTTCACACTACTCAACGTCCAAATTTTGAAATGTATAATAGTGAGTGATTTGTTTTTAATGCTCCGATTCGTACTGTTTTGAATTATTATATATAGTATATCACACCAGCTGAGATCTGGTGGACCCGGATAGTTTTAGATATCCGAATGGATAATTAGATTCCAGATAGTTTTGATAAATGGGATATTTGTATCCTGAAATAAATAGGAATTGATAGTCGCATAAATAAAAATAAAATATAACTTTTTATTCAACAGTTTTCAAGTTCGCACTGTTGCGAATTTTTTTTTGGCTAAACATAAACATTTAAAAAGTTTTCGGAAAAAAATTCTTTGAAATTAATGTTTTTGAGAAAATTGTAATAACAAGGTTAAATTCTTAGTTCTAGGACCTGTAGTTCAAGGTTGTTGGACTTGGCTCAGTTTTTAGATTTTCTTATAAAAGAAAATTGTTCGTGTACCAAGGAACCTTTGGTATGCAAACAAAAACTAGAAGTATTTAAGGTCTATCAGTTTTACATTCCTAATTCTTGAGATGTTTAAATTAAATCACGTGAAAAAAAAATTGAGGTTATAACTAGATATGATCCATTACATTATAGCAACTCGTATTTATCTATGTCTATAGTCTATCTATAGTATTATATAAAGAGGAAAAGTTTGTGTGTTGTTTGTTTGTCACGATTTCAAGCAAAAACTTGTGTTGCACAAGATCTCTTGAGTTTCTTCACCTTTTTGCTCACCGCACGAAGTCCAATTGAAATATGTTTTGGCCATATTGAATCCGCCATCTTGAATTCTCCAGTTTTAAGACTCCAAAATCCTCCTTTGACCACATCTTTGGAAATTCAAAATTAAGAAAAAACTCTTATATTTAGGTATTTCTTTTTTATTATTTGAAAATTTTCTAAAATTATTTTATTCTACGAAATGTTTTTCTACGTAATATAAAAATCTTATATATAATAAATATTACGCTGCTGAGATGTTATTTCAAAATAGAATTAATGTTATATATACCTCACCAGGGGTTCACTGATCGACCGATGAAACTATGTATTGGCGGAAATTGGCAAATCAAACAATAGCTACGCTGTAAGGCAGCTCTGAAAACGAATATAAAAATTCTACCGGCCTCTGAATCCTATCTTTCATCTCTCGCAATCAATCTACAAAAATTGTACAAGCCAGAAGACATATTAATCTTTGTGAGGGTGCTGAATAGTGTATATTGTAAATATATTGTATATAATCCACATCCTCTCTGAATTTAAAATAAAGAAATGCTAACAATCGAGCCGGCCGGGTGGCTCTAAAGGAAGATGCTTATTTATAAATTCTACTTGCCATATTAATGCTCCCACTCGGGTTGGGTTCCGACACGAGGCGCGCATTGTGTACACTATGCGCCAGCTTCTGAACGTTTTGGCGATTTGGTGCCTTGAAGGCCAAACTCAATGCCGGCCATGTTCAATTTGCCATTTGCTAATATCTGCAGTAATTTGAGCAGGCTGCCTCGTCGAAGCCCCATTTTAGATAGGCCAACAACCAGTTTAGCCACTGGCCCTGTTATGTCTTACTTCTGGGAATTGTTCATGATAAAACAATTACTTTTCGCAAGCCATTGATTCGCGCAAAACGAACTCAAAGCGCCCTCTATTTGCCGTTGAAATGAAATGGAATAAATCTGGCCCAATTCCAAGAGAATGAAAATCAGCGAGCTTTTTATGACCATTTTCACTAGATAGTGTAGATGAAAATTTAATTTTAGAATTTGTTTATATATAAGTATTACAAATCTTTATTACAAAATATAATTAATTTCAGAGAAGCTTCTTGCTAATTTACTTTATTTGCAATATTTTAGTAAAAATCTCACAAAATGTCGAAAAGGGTATCAACGAGACCAAGGAGAACTAGGATGTACGATGTCAACTACAATATAGGCCAAAGCTATTACAAACCAACGTTGGATCGACTGGACAGAAAATACTATGGAAAGTAAGTAAAATTATACACATTTAAGGTTATTTTTGTACCTCTTCTGTATTGAATAGTAAATGTGGTAGATTGTTGTTCTATGGTGGAAAATTTTTATCCACAAATTTTAATTTATTTTATGAAACGAGCGAGAGTGAATATGCGATATTTCTTTAGATAAATTTTTGTTTTCATCAATTTTTAAGACTTGATGACTGAAAAGAATAATGTGTTCATAAAAAAATATAATTTTTTTTTATAGATACAATACTCGTGTCATTAAATATTTAAATTTAGATAGAGATATTAAAATAATAATTAGACGATAGATGGCTAACACAACTATAGTAAAAAAGCTCCAAAGAATAAAAATACACGATAGTCATTCAGTTTCGGAATTTGTTTTTAAATCAAAACGATACAAAAATAAGCATTTTTAATTTTTCAACATTTTAATATTTTGAGAATTTTTTTTTTAATACTGTCAGAGATATGTACAAAGTTTTTGGGGAATTTGCGTTATCATATTCATTAAACTTTAAATAAAATTTTACAAATAATTACTTTTTGATCTGATGGATTCCAAAATCTACTTTGTAAATTAAGATCTCCTTAATTTTTACAAAATCATTCCTGTTGAACAAATGTTTTATATTTTTAATACACATGATTTCTTTGCAGAAGTCAATTAGAACTCTTTACCTAGTACATTTTAAGAAACAATAATAATTTTTCTTGTTGTTTAATTTCATTAACATCCTTAATTTAAAACTATTATATTATTTTTCGAATGACGTTCATAACATTCTTTATTTTATTTTTTGTATATTTTGGATTTTTAAACATTCAGAACGTCATTCTGAGATAGTAGGATTAAAATGTTTGATGATTCGGCCTATTTTGATTTTTGATTGACCTTTCAGCCAGGAACCCACAAGGTTTTTGTTCGGGATACCATTGGCGGCTTCACGATTACACAGATTTTTTTAAATCCTTTCTTCTATAACATGTTACCAAATGTAGACACTTATAGTCCATTAAAACAAAAATACATGTACACGTGTTGTTTTTTTAATACAGAAATCCCAGCAAAACCTATTTCTATACCTTATTAAGTTTTTTTTTTTCGCTTTTTAACCTAATTAAGTGTTCAGTTTTGTTCACTTACAGTTTAATTAACAAAATAGCACACACTGCTTTTTAATATCATTAAAGAATGTTTTATTAACCTTTACTAATATTGTTATAGTATTATTAATTAAACAATAGTAGATTTTGCTCGAATTTCAAATTTTTCACAAAGAACAAATTTTTTTTTCCATTTTTGACAATGATAAAACTTTGTACTTGTATTTGAAATAAATTAAAATAAATTACATTAATAAATATAGTCATTAATTTGGCCTATATAATAATAAAGTAATTTCGATATTTAGATTGAACGCTGAAAGAATTTAAAGTTGACCGTAAATTGTTTGTATTATATTTATTTAACTGTGTTATTAATAGTTATATAATCTAAAAAAGTTATAAGCATTACTAAAACTCGCATTATCTTATTTTAGTATCGTCATTATGTTATAAATATTTAAAAAATAGTTCGAACTTCATTAGTTTCTTGGATCAACGCATATATAAGAATATTAAATATTTTTTGGATATGTTTATATTTAAATTTTTGCACATTTGTTACCTTGTTCACCAAGACATTTATGACTTTGACGCTTGTATTACTTAAACATATGATTTCGAATTAAAATTACAAAAAGAAATTAAGAAGAGTTAAGAAAATATACCCAAATTATGGCTTAAAGGAAAAGAAATACTGACAAGCTTTTTTTTTATATTAAAGTAGATGTTATAAAAATAGCAGATTTGTTAGAAAATTCCTTCTTTAATTGCTATAGGTTTTTAGGTATTTATACACACTGGAAATATTAGTGAAACGTAAAAATTGGAATCTTAGGTTTGTCTAATAGCTTCTAAAGACGAGTAAAGGCATAAAGTGTCAAAATTTTTAAACATACCTTATGACGTAATTAAATTTTTGAATGCTGATACTTTTTAAATTTTTTATAATATACGAAGCTAAAGCTAATGTTTTTTAACCATATTTTAAAATATAATGTTAAACAAATCAGATTATTTGCAAAATTCGCTTTCTGTGTTTCTTTAACAATTACTACGTATACATGGAGGATTGAGAGATCGAAAGATCGAAATTCGATGTGCGTATATGACCACACCGAATCGAAAGATTGAAAGCTCGAAATGTGATCAAAGTGACAGATAAAATAAGCTGCAAATATGTGAAGTGAATATCGAGGAGAGCAAGGGGTTCCTCATGTCCCCACAAATTCCTCTTACTCATTGCCTGAAAGTAAATAATAAATTAATAAATTAAATCACAGTTTACTTCTTACGTCGACTTATTACCTTTAACCTCAAAGAATTTCAAAAACTTGAGCTGTCAAAGCTATTTCGATCTTTCAGTCTCTTGATCCGCGTTTATATGGGATAATTTCGATTCGATCCAGGTCGAGAAGTTGGATCGGATCGAGTCGATCTCGTTTGGATTCGATCTGCGTCTACATGACATTTGACTGGATTGAATCAGGATTGAATCCCCGCATGTATACGTAGTAAATATGTAGGTATAATATCTCACATGTACATACACAGTACGATTCTTTAATAGAAATTCAGCAAAACTGGAAAGAAGGTAAGATTCTTCAATATTATTACATGTGTGGTAAAAAAAAAAATTAAAAGATATTGAACTAAATTTTCGAATCCGCTGAACTTTTAAATTTATTAGAATTTTTTTCAAAATGTCAAATTTGATTCAACTTTTATAATTACTAATAATAGAAAAACGTATATTATAATAACTGAAAGTATTTTTATTTTGGAAAGGTCCTAATTAATAATCTGATTATATTAGGAAAAAAAGAAAGATTAGAAGGATTTATAGTTTATAGATGAGAAAAAATATTTTCTACAATTTTTATGGATTAAGCTGGGTATTTTTCATTACAATAGCTATGTGCTGATATATTTCATTTCAATGTAGAATTTACTACTGCTCCGATTATTATAACATTAATTTTGAAAGGCATTCAAAAAATGCCCCATCTTTGGAAACAAGGTAAATTGAAACTATATTAAATAATACGTATATCAAATTGAAAATATAAGAGTCAATAGAAAAAAAAGAGAAGTTCTTCAACAGTTGTTACATAGAATTTTTGTATTTATATTCCAAAACTAGATTAAATTAGATTATCAAAAGAACGGTCAGATATTTCGATTATTAATTAGTTTGCAGTCGCTTTCTAGTTATTTTTGAGAAAAATGTCAAGTATTTATATAGTATGCATTGCAGTTAGACGGTCTTTTATGTAGTTATATTATTGTAAGATAAACATACCTTTTATATTCATTTTAACTTTTTATTTCATTACTTTTCAATTAGTAATGAATAATTTCAATAGACTATGTATACCTACAATACAAAATAGAAGAATTAGGTACTATTATATGAGAATTTGAGAATAAGTCTATGTGAGTAATACATTAATTTTTAGAGTGAAGAAAAATTAAACTTTATTGGATAAATATAAGTTTAAAATACATGATATCAGGTTTTGGATACAAGTTCTTTTAAGAATTTTAAAAAGTGTGTGTGGCAGAAAGTAATTTTTGAACTGTTGGCTTTGAAAATGCAAAAATATATTTTTCTATTGCAAATATAAATAATTTTATTGAATCTAAACAAAATTTCAATGTGCAGATTAGATTAGTCTAGATTTGCGTGAGATTTTTAACGATTATGTTATGTTATTATAACAAGAAAAGTGTTTTTGTATGTTTGATACATATATATTAAGATGCTTTTTTTTCGCGACTATCTTTTTTTGCAGTCCCACCTCAAAATTTTGTGGGAAATACCTAAACAAAAATTCCCTGAAAATTTGAGCCCTTAATATTATTATTAAGTGCTCGACCAAGGCGTATAAAGATTTCCCGTATATAATACACGTAAACTTTGATTTTTTTTCTTCAAAACTCTACAACTCAGAGGTATTTTATGGTATAATTTTGGTCAATGATAGGGTTTCTTCAGAATTGAATGCTCTACAAAAGTGTCCATTGCGGCGTAACCCTAACTCCCACCAGCAAGGTAGTACGGGTCACTAACCTAATTTTTTCATGAAATTCTCGTTTTTTTGCCCCTATTTTGTAAATAACAAGAGCTGCAGAAAAAATGTTAATGAGAAACTTGTAAGAAATTTAATTTCCTCCAAAAAGTTCCTGAACACCAAATCGCTAACATCGATATTTCTTGAGATATTGGGCTTTGAAATTGAGGTAGTGTGGAATTTTCATGGATTATTGAGCTAGATTGTAGAAACACACATCAAATTTGATTTAATTCACAAGAGCTTTAAACTGAAAAGAGGAAAACTTTTATACATTCTTACTTCGAAGGAATAAAGGGTTTTTTGAAATATGCAAAATATATCTTTATAAAAGGAGAAACTTATATTTGATGGTAGTACTAAAAATAAAAAATAAAACTTTCAGACAAGAAGCATCAACATCATCAGCATCAGCAGCATCAGATTATCTAACAAGAGCGTCTCCAAAATTGCGATTCAATCTCGACGACTCATATGACTATGACAGTGAATTGCAGTCAGCTCGTTCCAGAGCCTCGCGTGCAATTACAGAAGATTCAGTTTTTGATTCACGAGGTGCACGCGCTTCCAGAGGTCTTCCATTGAGTTCTGCTTTTGAGGATGATCTTGATGAAGACGTAAGTATTCACATCTCGTGTGATGCACAGCTACTGCATTTATTATTTATCTCTTCAAAATCTAATTACAATAAACATTTTGCTTTGCATCAATATGCATTCGTTGGACAAATTTAATTAACAACTTAAGGTGCAGGATACTTTGACTCGCATCCGGGCGAACAGACCAAAAATTTCCTCCCTCATAAATGACCTGGACTTGGAGGATTCTTTCAGCAAAGTGAAAAGACGCGCAAATATTGATTTGGGAGAAAAATTATTAAACGTTGCGGGTGAAGATGACCTTGGATCATCAATAAGATCTCGTGCATTAAGGGTTAGTTAGGCTTCAAATTTGGTTTGGATTTAAAACAAACTAAATTTCAACATTTTTTCCAGATGGTCAACGCAAGGTCAGAAAATGTTGAAGAACCAACCGTTTCAGCTCGATCAATGGTCAGTAGTTTCAAAAGAACAACGATTTCTTCAGATGTTGCAAATGAATCTTCATCAAATTCTGCTGCATCAATGCGAGCGAAGGCGTCTATTGCTCGTCTAGCGGACATTGAGTCCGAAATGACAGAACGATCAGATAAATTGTTAGAACGTGAAAAGCGTGCAGCCAACCTGAAGAAAATGTTGGCCGAAAACGATATTGAAGAGGTCAAGTCTATTAAGAAAGTCACTTTCTAAATCCATCGTAATCTTAAAAGTTAGAATTTTTTTGAACCAAAAGTCAATATAGCACTACTATCCCAAAATTACTAAATTATAATTGTGAATCGATCACTGATTGGATCCCATTTCACACCTCAGCAATCTCTCGACTTATATGTATATCTGTTTTCTCACTCTCAATGTATATCATGTAAGGTATGTGTAAATATGATGGATTGATCGAACAACAGGCAACAAATTCAATGTGCAAAGCATTTTCCTAGTTTAATTAATTTTAATTTTAATATCAGTTGACATGCGATCGTGCTTTTACCTAGCTCGACATTTAGGTGAGCAGAGTCGTGGAAATTTGGACGAGGTAGTCAAAAGATAATGTCCCCACGGGTCTTATGCTCAACTTAATGTCGACAATTTGTAATACTTGTGTCTCGAGTTAAGTACATTTTTATAAAAAACTTCTCTTATTATTTTTCCTAGTTTTACTTTATATTTTTATCAAAGTATTTATTTCTAAATTTAATTTTGACTGTATGAAAATAAAGGTTTGTTGACTTACTTTTCTTTCCTTCCTGGTTCCCACAAAATACATGCACTATATATATTTTAAGGTAAGAGTAAACGACACCTTTTCTACTTCAAAACCTCAAATTGCCAGTATAAAAATACCAAATATAATCGTGTATCCTTTTTCTAATCCCTTTTTTGTAAATATAATAAATTTAACACTATAAAACATCCGTGGTCTAAAATACAGAACCCTTAATTAATTTTTAAGTAAATTAATTTAATATAGTTTCTGTAGAAATTTTCATGTTATTTCTAAAGTATGTGTAAAGATATTACTCCCAAGACAGACAGCACACTAAATTAATAATTTAGCATAAATTATTCATTAATGGAGTGGTGACCCACGGCCATTCTCATATGATGGTATATATTTTTTATATTTTTAATTTTTTTAAATTTGTGCAAATCTCTAGTGTAGTCATTTAGGTATATTTAGGTATACAAGTGGTCATCAAAAAAATCGCAAATAATCTTTTTCCGTAATTTAGCGGTCAAAATACTTATTAGTACATGACACACAGTATCTAAATCAATAATAAGTACCAATCATTAATTTATGTACACTGTTTAGGGTATTAGAATTGTTCTAATATTAAACATCACTGTTTGTTTTCCAAACTTATAAAGTTATAAACGTATCGTGTGATAAAGTGAAACTTTAACCTTCTTCCTCAACTAACGAATAATATCTATTTGAAATTTGTATGTTAAACATTCGCAACTCCTTTAACACTGTAAAACATTTAATTGATTATATTAAAAAGATGTTTTCAAAGAATCTGTGAAAGTATCAGACCATTGCACAAATACTTTGGACTGTTTAGCTTTGAAAGAAATTAATTGCTATGAAATATTTATTAATCTAGTTATAATCCAAAAATACATTCACTGAAAGGAAAGAAAAAAGCTTTCATTTATGTACTTAATTTACAAGTAGTGCCATCTTTGATCAATTCTCTGAACTGAATTCAATAAAAGAAAATTGCTGTACTGTCTAATTAATTAAAAGTTTTATTTTTCAGGTCACAGCCACGTAGCTAAGGGTTAACTTTTGTATATATAATAGAATCATGCTATTTTAGTAAACAAATCTAAAACAGGCTGAACTAAATAAAGTTGATTTTATTTTTTTTAAAACAATTATAATTTGCTCGAAATGATAGATATACGATTTTAAAATTGTGATACTAAACGATGTTTTTTTAGAGGCGGAGAACTTTAAATCTGGGAAAGCTGTTTTCTGTGACAAACGATTTTACAGTTCTCGGTTATTTTGAGGTTAATATGGTTTGACAATTCATCATGAATAGACTCACGCCGGAGCAACGTTTGCAAATTGTTCAAATTTATTTGAAAGACACGGTTCCATTCGAGAAACACATCGGGCATTACGTGAGTTTTATGGTGATCAAAATCTTCCATAAGAGCGATTAATTCGAAAAACTATTCACTAGACTATTTTCTTTGGGGATATGTAAAGTCGCATGTCTACGCTGATAAACCAGAAACAATTCAGCACTTGGAAGCCAACATTCGACGCATTATTACCAAAATACAGTCTGCTGTACTGCGAAGAGTGTGTCAAAATTGGACCACATGCCCGAAATCATATTCAAACATTAATGCCAAAAAATTATCTTTGAAATAAAGACAATTTCATGGTTAATTAAAACAACATTTTGTGTTTTATTTCAATTTAAAGTTCTCCGCCTCTAAAAAAAACACCCTATATATTTGAAATTGATGAGTTCGAAAATTTTTAACAACAAGGGGTATTTTACGTCTATAATGAATGGTTTTAAGAATGTAAAATGGAACAAAGGAGTAGTTTGCTAAAAGCAATCATCATGGGTGCTAATATTCCATATATTTTTTTCGAGGGCAACATTTGCAATTGCAGCGTATGTGACAAATTGAAGAAAAACGTGAATTTTCTAAAATAATACAAAAAAACACTTAACACATCGATTTTAGTTTGAATTCTATAAAGTTTGTATTGCATCTCAAATTTTGTTTATTAGTTATATCCAATATTATTCGATTAATTAATAATATTTAATTGTGTATGTTAATTGTCACTGTTAACGTCTTAAAACAAATTTTCATAAGCAAATAAATCTTGTAATTTGAATATTTTCTGTACAAATTGACCTCACATTTATAAAAATAATACAAAATTACATCCCTGCGTTTACATGTATTTAAATAAATTTCCTATAAAAGTAGGAAGTGTGATTTACATATAATTTTTATTTGATCTCTCAGCAGCTTCTGATCCTGCGCTGACAGCATCTGTTAAGCATTTGAAAAGGTAACATTTTCATGGGCATATTTTAAATGATTCACATTGTGTCTGAACATTTGCCAACTTATATGTCTAGAAAGTGATTGAATGCAGAGCGAGACAGCATTGTAACGTATACAAATACCTCGAAGTGATGAAAATTTTACTTAAAACAATTATTACAAAATTCTAGTTTATAAATAAATTTCAGCACGCTCCTGTAAGACAGTTCTAATGGTAATTAAGCTATTGAACTATTTCCCTCATACCCACATAATTGTTTCGAATTCAGTTTAGTTTTTAGAAAAAATAATATAATAAGAAATAATAAGATCAATGGACGAATATATTATATACATATTAAAAAATATATTAAAATATTAAAAAATAATAAAATATTAGAAAGAATTAAAAATTACCACAAAAATTTACATTTTAAAGCAATAAGCTACCTGATTTATATCATTTATTAAATCAATGTTCTAAAAGAAGTGTTTTATTGGTTGTTTTGTAATTCAAACTTCGAAGTTATTAAAGGTTATTGGTTTATTACCTGTTTTAATATATGTATAGTATTCTAAGTCCAACAATTTAAAGCTTTAGTGGCATAGAATTTCTACTAGAAAAATATGTGTTGATAAAAGTCAGCTTAAAGTAATCGTTTATGCAAAATAACTTACAAGGAGAGGTCACACTGTGGGCGTCACCGATTCGGCCGAGTCTTCGTGTATTTAAAGAGGTTCACTAGTGTAGTATAGGCTAATTACATTGTAGTTTAGGCTAAGTACATTCACATATACAATGAAGTCAGTCATAACAGTCTGTACTCACAGTTAGTCTGAAACTCTATCTCATAGTTAAGATCATAGTTATAAGCAGTCTTGTATGAACTAAAGAATAAAGCAGTCGAAGCCAAGCCAGTGGTGTTTCAATATATTACATGGCGCAGTCGGTAGTGCCCTTGAAGTAATCTAACTAAATAAAATTCGGGAAAGCTGATAAAATTTAAACATAAATAATTAAAATTGCTAAAACGTAGCAAATAGTTAAAAAAATGCGTAAAGTGCGTTATTAAAATCTAAAATTGAATGGGAGTTTCTAAAAACCTTAATCAATCTACTAGAGTTAAAAGACCGCGTGGGCGACCGCCTAAAACAAGGATTATCACAGTGACTAAAAACATGGAGCATTTGAAAAAAGTGGACAAATTAAACTTAGATGGTACTAATCTATCTGAGAATTGGAGGGTTTTCTTTCAAAATTTCGAGATTTTTCTCATAGCCGCTGAACTTGATAAGAAAAGTGATGCCGTTAAGGTTGCGGTATTTTTGAATGCAATAGGGCCGGAGGCTGTTGAGGTGTTTAACTCGTTTAACCTCAGTGCTGAACAAAAAGCGAAATATGGAGAAGTTGTGAAAGCCTTTGAATCTTTTTGCAAACCCAAAAAAAATGTAGTTTATGAATCTTTCATGTTCTTTAGTAGGAATCAGCTTCCAAGTGAGCCCTTTGATAACTTTTTAATGGAACTAAAAAGGCTAGTGAGAACATGTGACTTTGGTGAGCAAGAAAAGAGAATGATACGGGATAGGATTGTAATCGGAATTGCGGATAAAAGTGTCCAAAAGAAGTTACTAGAGACAACGGATCTAGATCTATCCAAAGCTATCGAAGTATGCCGTACACAGGAAGCAACACAAACGCAGACGAAACACATGCAACGAGGCCCGAGCTCCAGAGAAGATGTCCCAGTTATAGATAAGCTAAGTATACCTAGATTTAATAGTAGTAGTAACAGGTTATCACAGTCATCAAAATGTCAAATCAATAAAAATAATAAGTTAAATTATCCTAAACCTATCTCTAGATATGGAAACAATAAAAATTTAAATGAGTGTAGACAAACTAACAGCAATAAAAGTAATGATAGCAATAGCAATAGCAGTAACAATAACATTTGTAATAAGTGTCAACAAAAGCATGCATATAGGCAGTGTCCAGCTTACGGTCAGATTTGTAACAACTGCAATAGAAAAAATCATTTCGCTGTTGCGTGCAAATTGAAAAAAGTTCGTGAGCTTACATTTACTCATAATAATAGTGACAATTTCTATATTGATATGTTGAATAATGATGAAACTAATCAAAATAAAAAGTCATGGTATCAAAACATTCGTATACAAGATTCAATAATAGAATTTAAACTTGATACTGGAGCCGAGGTTAATGTCCTTCCTTTCCATTTGACTAAAAAATTGAAAAATTTGAAAATAAAAGAATGTGAAACAAAGCTTGAAGCGTACGGCGGTTCAAAATTGAAAACAGTCGGCACTGTTGATCTAGTGTGCATAGCTCGAAATGATATATCAATTCAAAAATTTGTAATAGTAGATGCAGACTCTGTACCAATATTAGGACTTCAAGGGTGCTTAGATTTAAATCTAGTGAAAAGAGTTCATAATTTAAAAATGATATATAAAGATAAAGATGAATTTATGAAAAATAATATCGAAGCTTTTCAAGGTCTTGGGTGTTTTAAGATAAATTATCACTTAAAGTTAAAAGAAGGCGCGAAACCCGTAGTGAAAGCAGCAAGGCGCATACCGTTTACTTTAGTAGAATGTTTTAAAGCAGAACTAAGAAGATTAGAAGAATATGGAATAATAGAGAAAGTGCATGAACCTGCTGAATGGGTATCAAACATTGTTATAGTGGAAAAATCTAGTAAAAGCCTCAGAATTTGTCTAGATCCCAAAGATTTAAATAAAGCGTTGTTGCCAGAAAATTATACAATTCCATCTTTTGAAGAAATATCAACGAAATTAGCTAATAAAAAATTTTTCACTGTTTTAGATTTAAAAGATGGATATTGGCAAATAAAATTAGACAAAGAATCCAGTAAACTTTGCACGTTTAATACAATATTTGGTTGTTATCGCTTTAAAAGGTTACCATTTGGAATTAGTGTGGCGCCAGAGTTATTTCAGAAATATAATGAAGAAAATTTTAAGGATATAGAAGGAGTAATAATTTACATGGATGATCTTCTAATAAGTGCTAATAGTATCGAAGAGCATGACCAAATTTTAATGAAAGTTTTAAATAGAGCAAAACATTTAAACATTAAATTCAACAGTAACAAAATACAATTTCGAGTGAATAAAGTTAAATTTTTGGGTCACGTTATAAGTGATAAGGGAATTATTATTGATGAAAATAAAACAAAAGCAATAGCGGCTTTAGAGCCACCCAAAAATAAAAAGGAATTACAGAAACTTTTAGGATTTATCAATTATATGCGGAAATTTGTTGCTAACTTATCAGAAATATCAAGCCCTTTAAGAGAATTATTAAAGAAAAATAGAAATTTTCAGTGGTTGCCTACACATACTTCTTGTCTTGATAAAATAAAAATGGCCATAATAAATGCACCTGAATTAAAAGCTTTCAATGAAAAAGAAGAAATTACTCTTCAAGTAGACGCATCTAGGGATGGAATAGGTTCTTGCTTAATGCAACTAGGTAGGCCAGTTTATTATTCATCTCGGAGTTTAAGTAGTACTGAAAAAAGGTACTCACAAATAGAAAAGGAGCTGCTAGCAATTGTTGCAGCTTGTCAGAAATTCCACAATTTTATTTATGGAAGGCATTTTACGGTTGTAACGGACCATAGACCTTTATTGGGTGTCTTGAAAAAGGATATTAGTCAAATACCATCAGCACGTCTTCAGAGAATGGCCATACGTCTATTAAAATATCGCTTTGAATTGAAGCATATACCTGGAAAAGAGATGTGGATTGCTGACATACTGTCTAGAAATTTTTGTAGAAATGAATTAGAATCTGAAATAGAAGATCTAAATGAAGTAGTTCATACGTTGAATATTAGCGACGAACGGAAAAATTTATTTAAAATTAAAACTGCAGAGGATTTTGTAATGTCTGAATTAAAAAGAATTATTCAAGATGGATGGCCTAATGAGAAAAGAAATGTTAAGGAAGATATTAAACCTTATTGGAAATTAAGAAATGAACTATTTTTATGCGATGATTTAATTTTTCTCAATGATAAATTATTGGTACCTTCATCACTTAGGGAATATATATTAAAAATTCTACACCAAGCTCATCTTGGCATAGAAAAAACAAAGGCAAGAGCAAGAACTCTTGTATATTGGCCCGGTATAAATGACCAAATTGAAGAAATGATAAACAAATGCGAAATTTGCCAAAAATATAGGGCATCTAATCCTCGTGCACCGTTATTGTGCCATGACATTGTAGAATATCCCTTTTTCAAAATAGGATTAGATATATGCGAGTTAGGAAAAGAAATTTACTTAGTCCTTGTGGATTACTATTCTAAGTATTTTGATATAATTAAAATACGAAATAAGACAGCCACTATTATTATTGATAAACTTAAATATATTTTTTCTGTTTATGGAATTCCCAGGGTAATTATGTGCGACAATATGCCATTTAACTCATTTCCGTTTAAATCATTTTGCCAGAAATACGATATAAATTTAATTACATCCAGCCCAAACTATCCGCGCTCGAATGGGCTAGCAGAAAAATACGTACATATTGCGAAAGATTTGATTCGTAAAGTGAAAGATAGCAATGAAGAACTATGGTTATCTATACTGGAATATCGTAATACGCCTCTAAAATGTACTAATCTATCGCCTGTAGAAATGATAATGGGTCGTAAAACCAGGACTTTACTCCCAGTAAAAACAGAAAAATTTAAATTGAAAGAAAATACAACTGAAATTAAAAACCGACAAACTATTGTAAATTTCCGTAATAAAAATTTCTATGATATGCACACTAGAAGAACAAAAGATTTCAAACCGAATGATTTAGTCTGGGTTAAGGACGGAAAATATTGGGTAAAAGGCGTTATACAATGCAAACATCCATCTCCAAGATCCTTTATAGTAACGTTGGAAAATGACAAAACGTATCGAAGGAATGTTTCTGTACTTCGGAAAAGAGTCTGATATTTTATACACATCTTACAATTTGAATTTGAACAAAAGAAATGTTTTCTTCTATTGAAAGTTGAAAAAAAAAGGTAAAGTAAGTAAGTAGATAGTTAAATATTGAGTAAATTAAAGTGATTCCTGATATATTGAAGTAAAATTTATTACCCGTAAATAAATGTAAAGAGAGTTTAAAATCTCATATGTTTAGCAAGTTTGGATTATGTACATTATTCTATTAAAATATTTTGTTGGAATTTTCTCAATAGTTCAAATGTGAAATAAACCATATTGGAGTACCTACATTTTTTAGGAATTGTATATTGATTTCGAAAAGGGGAAGATGTAGTATAGGCTAATTACATTGTAGTTTAGGCTAAGTACATTCACATATACAATGAAGTCAGTCATAACAGTCTGTACTCACAGTTAGTCTGAAACTCTATCTCATAGTTAAGATCATAGTTATAAGCAGTCTTGTATGAACTAAAGAATAAAGCAGTCGAAGCCAAGCCAGTGGTGTTTCAATATATTACATGGCGCAGTCGGTAGTGCCCTTGAAGTAATCTAACTAAATAAAATTCGGGAAAGCTGATAAAATTTAAACATAAATAATTAAAATTGCTAAAACGTAGCAAATAGTTAAAAAAATGCGTAAAGTGCGTTATTAAAATCTAAAATTGAATGGGAGTTTCTAAAAACCTTAATCAATCTACTAGAGTTAAAAGACCGCGTGGGCGACCGCCTAAAACAAGGATTATCACAGTGACTAAAAACATGGAGCATTTGAAAAAAGTGGACAAATTAAACTTAGATGGTACTAATCTATCTGAGAATTGGAGGGTTTTCTTTCAAAATTTCGAGATTTTTCTCATAGCCGCTGAACTTGATAAGAAAAGTGATGCCGTTAAGGTTGCGGTATTTTTGAATGCAATAGGGCCGGAGGCTGTTGAGGTGTTTAACTCGTTTAACCTCAGTGCTGAACAAAAAGCGAAATATGGAGAAGTTGTGAAAGCCTTTGAATCTTTTTGCAAACCCAAAAAAAATGTAGTTTATGAATCTTTCATGTTCTTTAGTAGGAATCAGCTTCCAAGTGAGCCCTTTGATAACTTTTTAATGGAACTAAAAAGGCTAGTGAGAACATGTGACTTTGGTGAGCAAGAAAAGAGAATGATACGGGATAGGATTGTAATCGGAATTGCGGATAAAAGTGTCCAAAAGAAGTTACTAGAGACAACGGATCTAGATCTATCCAAAGCTATCGAAGTATGCCGTACACAGGAAGCAACACAAACGCAGACGAAACACATGCAACGAGGCCCGAGCTCCAGAGAAGATGTCCCAGTTATAGATAAGCTAAGTATACCTAGATTTAATAGTAGTAGTAACAGGTTATCACAGTCATCAAAATGTCAAATCAATAAAAATAATAAGTTAAATTATCCTAAACCTATCTCTAGATATGGAAACAATAAAAATTTAAATGAGTGTAGACAAACTAACAGCAATAAAAGTAATGATAGCAATAGCAATAGCAGTAACAATAACATTTGTAATAAGTGTCAACAAAAGCATGCATATAGGCAGTGTCCAGCTTACGGTCAGATTTGTAACAACTGCAATAGAAAAAATCATTTCGCTGTTGCGTGCAAATTGAAAAAAGTTCGTGAGCTTACATTTACTCATAATAATAGTGACAATTTCTATATTGATATGTTGAATAATGATGAAACTAATCAAAATAAAAAGTCATGGTATCAAAACATTCGTATACAAGATTCAATAATAGAATTTAAACTTGATACTGGAGCCGAGGTTAATGTCCTTCCTTTCCATTTGACTAAAAAATTGAAAAATTTGAAAATAAAAGAATGTGAAACAAAGCTTGAAGCGTACGGCGGTTCAAAATTGAAAACAGTCGGCACTGTTGATCTAGTGTGCATAGCTCGAAATGATATATCAATTCAAAAATTTGTAATAGTAGATGCAGACTCTGTACCAATATTAGGACTTCAAGGGTGCTTAGATTTAAATCTAGTGAAAAGAGTTCATAATTTAAAAATGATATATAAAGATAAAGATGAATTTATGAAAAATAATATCGAAGCTTTTCAAGGTCTTGGGTGTTTTAAGATAAATTATCACTTAAAGTTAAAAGAAGGCGCGAAACCCGTAGTGAAAGCAGCAAGGCGCATACCGTTTACTTTAGTAGAATGTTTTAAAGCAGAACTAAGAAGATTAGAAGAATATGGAATAATAGAGAAAGTGCATGAACCTGCTGAATGGGTATCAAACATTGTTATAGTGGAAAAATCTAGTAAAAGCCTCAGAATTTGTCTAGATCCCAAAGATTTAAATAAAGCGTTGTTGCCAGAAAATTATACAATTCCATCTTTTGAAGAAATATCAACGAAATTAGCTAATAAAAAATTTTTCACTGTTTTAGATTTAAAAGATGGATATTGGCAAATAAAATTAGACAAAGAATCCAGTAAACTTTGCACGTTTAATACAATATTTGGTTGTTATCGCTTTAAAAGGTTACCATTTGGAATTAGTGTGGCGCCAGAGTTATTTCAGAAATATAATGAAGAAAATTTTAAGGATATAGAAGGAGTAATAATTTACATGGATGATCTTCTAATAAGTGCTAATAGTATCGAAGAGCATGACCAAATTTTAATGAAAGTTTTAAATAGAGCAAAACATTTAAACATTAAATTCAACAGTAACAAAATACAATTTCGAGTGAATAAAGTTAAATTTTTGGGTCACGTTATAAGTGATAAGGGAATTATTATTGATGAAAATAAAACAAAAGCAATAGCGGCTTTAGAGCCACCCAAAAATAAAAAGGAATTACAGAAACTTTTAGGATTTATCAATTATATGCGGAAATTTGTTGCTAACTTATCAGAAATATCAAGCCCTTTAAGAGAATTATTAAAGAAAAATAGAAATTTTCAGTGGTTGCCTACACATACTTCTTGTCTTGATAAAATAAAAATGGCCATAATAAATGCACCTGAATTAAAAGCTTTCAATGAAAAAGAAGAAATTACTCTTCAAGTAGACGCATCTAGGGATGGAATAGGTTCTTGCTTAATGCAACTAGGTAGGCCAGTTTATTATTCATCTCGGAGTTTAAGTAGTACTGAAAAAAGGTACTCACAAATAGAAAAGGAGCTGCTAGCAATTGTTGCAGCTTGTCAGAAATTCCACAATTTTATTTATGGAAGGCATTTTACGGTTGTAACGGACCATAGACCTTTATTGGGTGTCTTGAAAAAGGATATTAGTCAAATACCATCAGCACGTCTTCAGAGAATGGCCATACGTCTATTAAAATATCGCTTTGAATTGAAGCATATACCTGGAAAAGAGATGTGGATTGCTGACATACTGTCTAGAAATTTTTGTAGAAATGAATTAGAATCTGAAATAGAAGATCTAAATGAAGTAGTTCATACGTTGAATATTAGCGACGAACGGAAAAATTTATTTAAAATTAAAACTGCAGAGGATTTTGTAATGTCTGAATTAAAAAGAATTATTCAAGATGGATGGCCTAATGAGAAAAGAAATGTTAAGGAAGATATTAAACCTTATTGGAAATTAAGAAATGAACTATTTTTATGCGATGATTTAATTTTTCTCAATGATAAATTATTGGTACCTTCATCACTTAGGGAATATATATTAAAAATTCTACACCAAGCTCATCTTGGCATAGAAAAAACAAAGGCAAGAGCAAGAACTCTTGTATATTGGCCCGGTATAAATGACCAAATTGAAGAAATGATAAACAAATGCGAAATTTGCCAAAAATATAGGGCATCTAATCCTCGTGCACCGTTATTGTGCCATGACATTGTAGAATATCCCTTTTTCAAAATAGGATTAGATATATGCGAGTTAGGAAAAGAAATTTACTTAGTCCTTGTGGATTACTATTCTAAGTATTTTGATATAATTAAAATACGAAATAAGACAGCCACTATTATTATTGATAAACTTAAATATATTTTTTCTGTTTATGGAATTCCCAGGGTAATTATGTGCGACAATATGCCATTTAACTCATTTCCGTTTAAATCATTTTGCCAGAAATACGATATAAATTTAATTACATCCAGCCCAAACTATCCGCGCTCGAATGGGCTAGCAGAAAAATACGTACATATTGCGAAAGATTTGATTCGTAAAGTGAAAGATAGCAATGAAGAACTATGGTTATCTATACTGGAATATCGTAATACGCCTCTAAAATGTACTAATCTATCGCCTGTAGAAATGATAATGGGTCGTAAAACCAGGACTTTACTCCCAGTAAAAACAGAAAAATTTAAATTGAAAGAAAATACAACTGAAATTAAAAACCGACAAACTATTGTAAATTTCCGTAATAAAAATTTCTATGATATGCACACTAGAAGAACAAAAGATTTCAAACCGAATGATTTAGTCTGGGTTAAGGACGGAAAATATTGGGTAAAAGGCGTTATACAATGCAAACATCCATCTCCAAGATCCTTTATAGTAACGTTGGAAAATGACAAAACGTATCGAAGGAATGTTTCTGTACTTCGGAAAAGAGTCTGATATTTTATACACATCTTACAATTTGAATTTGAACAAAAGAAATGTTTTCTTCTATTGAAAGTTGAAAAAAAAAGGTAAAGTAAGTAAGTAGATAGTTAAATATTGAGTAAATTAAAGTGATTCCTGATATATTGAAGTAAAATTTATTACCCGTAAATAAATGTAAAGAGAGTTTAAAATCTCATATGTTTAGCAAGTTTGGATTATGTACATTATTCTATTAAAATATTTTGTTGGAATTTTCTCAATAGTTCAAATGTGAAATAAACCATATTGGAGTACCTACATTTTTTAGGAATTGTATATTGATTTCGAAAAGGGGAAGATGTAGTATAGGCTAATTACATTGTAGTTTAGGCTAAGTACATTCACATATACAATGAAGTCAGTCATAACAGTCTGTACTCACAGTTAGTCTGAAACTCTATCTCATAGTTAAGATCATAGTTATAAGCAGTCTTGTATGAACTAAAGAATAAAGCAGTCGAAGCCAAGCCAGTGGTGTTTCAATATATTACAACTAGTGCAGTAAATCCCCAAAGCCCTAGGATGCAATACTCGGAAATAAGGTAGAAATTAATTAGACTTACTAATAGTACAAGTTCCACAAATTCGGAGCTGTCGTGGCGAAGTATCATTGAAAAAAACGCAATTCCATAAGTATGTTATTTATAATCCGAATTATGTTGGCAAATAAATATATACGATGCTCACTTCGCCAAGAAAACTTTCATAAGTTAGATTTTTTGGACCTTGTACTAATTGGTAAATCTAAAACTTTCGCGAGAAATTTCTCCCTTATTTTCGAGTGTTGCACCCTAGGGCTTTGAGGATTTACTACACTAGTGAACCTCTTTAAATAAACGGAGACTCTGTCAAATCGGTGACCCACAAAGTATGACCTCTCCTTGTTAGTAAAAATATTCTATTTAAAATTTTGTTTAATTACGTGTATATCTCTGAAACGATGGAGATTATCGAAAGATCTATATAAAAGATTTTATTTTGTTATTATTTTCGGTTGACAAGATTTAACTATTCTATTCTCAAAATAAGTTAAGAAATATCGCTTCCTCATTTGCAACGATTGATATGGATTTTTCGTATGTAAATATTTTGAATTCCTTCAACGTTTTATATTTTAGTGGTTTCATATTAAATTCTAATTAAAGCATCCGTATTTCCATTAAGAGATCCTTGCCGTCAATAACATTTCGTGCTTCGTTCATTCTTTTTTTTTTATTTATTGTTTTTTTATATTAATACCTTTTTATTATTTTGCTTTAACTCCTTTCAATTTAAATTTTTGTTTTAAAGGTATCAGCTTTTTGAGTGGATTCATTCTATAGGCTATCACCATAATATTTTTGTAAACAAATAAATAATTTAAACATAACCACTGTCTAAAAGTAGAAAGTTGAAAACTACATAAACAATTTTCTTATACAAAGAAAAGTAACAAATTTAACGAAAGTCTTTTCACTGACAACGCCAGGTCACACACTATTCCTGTACGTCTCCTTTTAACAAACGACAACTTCTTCAATCATTGCACCAATTACTTCCCTTATCGGTTCTTCTAAAATTAACCGAAATAAATTCGGCTGTAAAATCGCATAAATACATCAATACTGAAGTGATGCAGGATTGCGTGCATATTGAGGCCCAATTCCAATCAGTAAAAAAAATTGATCTACATGACGGTAGAGGTGTCGCCTAAAATACACCTTGAGATCTTGAAACAATAGCTTGTTGTTTTTTTTCTTTTTTCTTTTATAATGCTGTTGAGAAGATACGCCACCTTTGCCAAAATATTCTGCAACAGATCTTTTATTTTTAAGCGAGGAGCCAATGTCTTTGTTTAGCGTGTGTTGTTGACTTCTATTTTTGGGTCTGTAGATCGTCTTCATTTTCACCGAGGGCCGCGTCTACAAAAACGAACCAACATTAATGCAGGCGTTGTTAACAAATCAACCGAAAATTTATACGTTGGTTGAAGTTCAAAAGATATAACTAATAGCTCAAATTAATTACGCTGCCTTTTTTTCACATACCTCGGCATTTAAAGTTGTGACACCCCTTAAAACGCTTCAAGTTTCGGACGATTCAATTATTAAATTACTTTTATAGACAGGGCGTGGCTCATTAAGGCGTGTCAATTAGAATACCTTAATTCCTAATTAGCCGTGGATATGAAATTTTGAATGGTATATCTTAAAAGAAAATTATTCTTCGAAAGCGAATCAAACAGCCTCTAGATAATGTCAAGAATCTCTCATGAATCTGACTCATTTGGACTGGTTAATTAGCAATAACAGAATTATTAATTGTTTGGCTCCTTGACAAAACTTTGAAGTTCTGTTGGACTTAAATAGGATTATCACTTCAGAGTGAATATTGTTTAAATAATTTATTTTATTTCATTTCTAGAACAAAATTTTAAATTAATTCCTTTTGTTTGGTTTACAAATTATTTTCTGAAGGCTGAATATAGTTTATTCTTTTGCAGGGCAATTTTTATTTCAGATTATTACATGTACGCTGAAATATTCGTATTGCATCGATATATTATTGTATAATATTAAATGTAGATACACCCTCGACTTGCACGGTACTCGATTTAAAGGATTTTTAAATTTATGTTTATTGCTTTTCATTTTAATAAATTAATTTAAATAGTATGTAATGTAAAAAGTGTGAGCCTTTGAATTTTCTATATGAATGCAATTTCAAGGCTTCCTATTCAGTAGAACCAATTTTCTTTTGTCATAAAATTGTGTTCTCATTTTACACGACTATGAGCGTATCTATAACTTTTCTTTATATTCTTTGATTCGATTTACACGGTCTAAATCTTATATGAACATATCCTTCTTTTTTATATGTACACGGAGTCTCATGTTACATAATTTCGATTGAAAAATTTTTTCTTGGAACGTATCTACCATGTAAATTTAACGATGGATATATATATAATATTAGGGTTGTTTTTTTCGTGACTATTGTTTTTTTTTCAGTCTCACCTTGGAATTTTGTGGGAAATACCCAAACAAAAATTCCCTGAAAATTGGAGCCCTTAATATTAATATTAAGTGCTCGACCAAGGCGTATAAAGATTTCTCGTATAAAATACACGTAAACTTTGATTTTTTTCTTCAAAACTCTACAGCTCAGAGACATTTTATGGTATAATCTTGGTCAATGATAGGGTTTCTTCAGAATTTCATGCTCTACAAAAGTGTCTATTGCGGCGTAACCCTAACTCCCACCAGCGAGGTAGTGCGGGTCACTAAACCCAATTTTTCCATGAAATTCTGGCTTTTTGCCCCTATCTCCTTAATAACAAGAGCTACGGAAAAAGTGAATATGACAAAATTGTAGGAAATTCAATTTCCTACAAAAAAGTTGTGAACATCAAATCGCTATCATCGATATTTCTTGATATATTGGGCTTTGAAGTTGAGGTAGTGTGGCATTTTCATGGATTATTGAGCTAAATTGTAGAAACACTACCTCAACTTCAAAGCCCAATGTCTCAAAAAATATTGATGTTAGCGATTTTGTGTTCCCGAACTTTTTTTTGGGAAATTGAATTTCCTACAAGTTTGTCAGTTACATTTTTTCTGTAGCTCTTGTCATTCACGAGATAGGGGCAAAAAAACGAGAATTTCATGAACAAATTGGGTTTAGTGACCCGTACTACCTCGCTGGTGGGAGTTAGGGTTACGCCGCAATGGAAACTTTTGTAGAGCATTCAGTTCTGAAGGAAGCCTATCATTGACCATTGAGCTGTAGAGTTTTGAAGAAAAAAAATCAAAGTTTACGTGTATTTTATACGGGAAATCTTTATACGCCTTGATCGAGCACTTAATATTAATATTAACGGCTCCAATTTTCAGCGAATATTTGTTTAGGTATTTCTCACAAAATTTCGAGGTGGGACTGAAAAAAAAAATTGCCGCGAGAAAAAAGCACCCTAATATAATATATAACTTTACAACTGAGACTAATTTTGAATTCGTTTTTATGGATCTATCAATTATAGAACTACCACATAAAAAAGATATTTATAGTTTATTTTATACATACATCATTTTACTTCCACCGTGTTTAATTCGAAATGTTATTCTTCGCTGTTATCAAATTTAGATATCAAAAATTGGAATATGAAACAACTCCTTACCCATGTATATGTCAGGATCTGTATTTGGTTTCATCTATCAGCTGTACAAAAAATCACTGCACAAAAATTCACTTTAGAATACAGATAGCCAATAAAATAAGTGCACATAAAATTCACGATTTCCAATCACTTAAAACAATTTAGTCTTAATTTTATTAACAGACTTCGATTCGACAGTTTATTAGTTGATAAAAATCAAATGAAAGAATAGTGAATGCACTAAAAGTGTACACCCACACCGTTTTGATATTTTAATTTGTTATATTAATCCAATACCGAATAACAAAAATATGTCAATATCCTCAAAGTCTCTTTTACATATTTTTGTTCATCTTCACGTAAAACTTCCAATTGTTAGGCAAATTTATTATATTAATTAATCTATAAAGTTATTTAAGTTTTATTTTCTATTCATTTTACGCTTATATTTCTCAACATGATATGCTAATTGTTAAGTTGTTGCTAGAAATTTCAATTGAGTGATTTGTTCAAAATCAAATCGCCAACGAATCAATTAAAAGATCGTCTGACATAGTTTTCTTTTAAACATTGGCCTAGATTTAGAGTATCAGGTGATCTAACACATTCTATACATCTCGCATGGCTCCTCTTATTTTATTTGAACCGAAATCGAAACATAATATTTGCAAAGGTAAAAAAATAGGGGTTTTTACTACAAAAGCAATTATGGGAAACCAGGAGTCTGAATGTAGTGTCGTTTTAAAATTTTTTCAAAAAACCAGATCAACAGCACACGCCAACTATGCCAGGCCAGGGTTAAATCGAAATTTAGCTTCTACAGTCTATAGTCTATACCAACTTGTTGCAGGCACTGACGTCGATTGGTTTGGTATTGATCTGTCTCTGAATTTTATCTGTGTTCTATTCCCAGGTGTTTATAGATACTAGTGGCGTTTAACCAAATAGTTGAAGATTATTTTTAGTATTGGTTTTGAAATGAAGACAAAGTGCTTTTCATTCTATTAGTTCATTTAAATTTTATCTTGTTCTAGAAAAAATTAAATTATCTAAATAACTACTAATACTTGAACATTTTTAAAATTCAAATACTTAAGAAAGGGCAATAGCGAATAAAAGATAGGGTCTATATTGAGGATGGAGAAGAAAGGGAACTAAATTTGATTTCTCGCTTGAAAATTGCATTGTATTTTCTAAGATCTTCCGTAGATATTACTTACTTAAAACAATTTTAAATTGTATAGGATAAGTAGGAATTTTGAAAAATAACGAATGTTACGCTCTTTTTCAATCAGACATTATGAAAACTAAAGTAGCTGTATATACTATTTACCAAAATATTTAAATTTTCTTTTTCTTTTTTTATTTAATTTTATTATATCACTGCGCACACTCGATCATGGGTACGAAATATCCAACATTTTTGCTCAAACAAGCTATTAAATTATTTACTTTACTATTGCGAGTGTCTTTTTTGAATTGACAAACAATTTTAGGCGCTATCTATCTATCTACAGTCCCTGACCAATGAATTAGACGCACCGACAAAATGTCGGAATTTCGTTTTTTTTTAAATTATTCAATGTTAGCATTCTAGCAATCTTTTAATAATGGGAAAAACCCTAAAAGGGTTGCTGGTAACTAATATGATCTTGTTTTTGTGGTCATTGCTAAGTTTGCAAGCAACCAGTTAAGTCTTTTTTATAATGTTTATAAAAGTGTTTCTTAACAAGTGAATTAGTGAACTTTGTTAAAAGAATTTTGGGGAAAAATTAAAATTATCAAAAAACTAAAAAAATGCATTGTTCTTTAAAGATAACTGTTTTAAAGTTAACACTGTGATAATTATAACAATTTTAGAAAATGGTTCGCGCGAAGGATATAAAATCCCTGAAAAAAAGGTATAATTGTGGATTTAATAAAAGCTGGCGAGCTTTCCAATCCAGCTATAGCAAGATTGTGCAAAGTTTCTGTCTCTACAGTTGACAGAGAGGCTAGACAACTGGCCAGAGGACCCCCTAGAAGGCAAAGTAAACGACGAAATTGCTGAAAGGAACGCTTGACTTCGCCAAGAGAAGATCGGAAAATTATCTCTACAGCCATCCAACATCGCAGAGCATCAGCCCACACTCTTACAAACATCGACGGCAACATTGTGCCGAAGATTATGGGAAACTGGGTTATAATATAGGCATCCAGCAAAAAAGTCTAGACTGACGAAGATAATGAAGAAAAGCGGCTTATTTGGGTTAGAATATATCAACACTTTACAGTTGATGATTCGAAAAAGATACATTACATTTATCTTTTTTAAATAATCTTTATAACTTATATTTTTAAAATGAGAAAAAACTGATTTTATATACCAATTCTCAACTTTGGTAATACATAGTTTGCTAACAATACCAGCATTCAAATGTGCTCTTTCTTTTGATAATAATGATGGTAAAAAAATATGTTCACTTTACTGTACTGCACCAAATGTTGATATGCTTTTAAAAAATTTGTTCAAAATTTATTATCATAGGAGTGGTTTCGATGATTTCAACCTATCGCTTTGACTGATTTATTTTTATTTTCGTCAAAATCTCTATTTTTTAATTAGACTGCATATATACTAATGGATTTATTAAACTGCTTTCTTCCGGTGATCCTTCATTCAGTTAAAATTCCAATATGTGGTAAAAAGCATTCCAATGTATAGTAAAAATTCTTTTTGATAAACTTCTGCTCTATGGCACTTTGCCAAAATTTTAATTTGAAAATTTCTCAAGCCGGCGCTCCAAATGACTGACATGGCATAATTATGTTCAAATATGAATTTTTATCGTTATTAAAAGTTGAAGTGGGAAACAGATTTCTACAATAATATGGAATAATAGTTTTAATAAGGGTTTAGGAGGATAACTAAAATTGCCAGGTGTCTTTGCGAAACTGAGTATTTTTGGGAAGACATACAGTTTGAATGTTTCACAATAAGCGATGAAGAGAAATGCTAATTTACTTGGTACTAACTCGCACTAGTAAATAATTAGAAGATGTCTTAATTGTGTTAAAGTGAAGACATGCAGTGTTAAAAATAAACACAGAAAGCAAGCAAAATTGAGACAATAGCTTTTTTATCTAACGAGCAAACATTGCATATGGTGAGTGCCAGAAATTGTTGTTCGCACTCACAATCGCAATTAGAAAATAGAAAAAGCAAATGAAATTGAGTAATGATGTTTTCGTTGGATCATTGTTCTTCTGTAAGTGACATATACTCTTGTATTTGTTGATTCAAGACATCAACTCACCTAAGCCTAATCAGCGATTAAAATTACTGAGATTAGTCTCCTCGTTCAGTCCTTTGGATCAAGATCAGCACAACGCAAAGGTAGTTTTCACACAAAGTATATTTTGAACATTCGATTGATTTATTAAATCGATTAACCGATTAAACCGTGCTATTTAATTTGAAAACCTTTATTAATTCGTTTCTTAAAACTATTTTATGTGAGTTTAAAGTATTTATTTGCTTCGAATTTATTAAGTACATGTGATTGAAATTTTTCAGTAAATATACAATTTGGAATTTTGTGAAAATAATAGATTAGTTATTAATTAAATTCATTTATTAAAATTGGATTTTTGTTAGTTGATATATTCTAACTTTTGTTCTAACTTGAATAAAATCCAACAAAACTGATGATTTATAATTCTGGCAAGAGGTGATTGAGTGACAAGTAAAAGACAGATTGGTGAAAATAACTATTACATAAATACATCGTGGGAATGCCTCACAAATAATCTCTGTGTCGACCTTGAAAAATATGAGGATTTTAAAGTGATTTATTTAAATACTTCTAAAATGACTATACTTTTGGCAGAATTCAACTTTATATTTACCAACCGTTTAAATTTGTAAATTGTTTGTTAATTAATCGAAATCTTGCTTAAAAAGTCCACCTATTTTGTTCTAGAGGGTTATCTAGTGTCTACAATTTTAACTCCAATTTTTCTGTACTGTTTAGTTTAGAAAGTTCAAATCGACAATAAGAAAAATAATTCAGCTTAAATTTAGTTAATTTATCTAATATATAAAATTCTACTGTCACAGTGTTAGTGGCCATACTCCTCCGAAACGGCTTGACCGATTTTGATGAAATTTAATATGTATATTCAGTAGGTATGAGAATAGGTTTATAACTAATTTTTATACCCCTAGATGTTAAGGGTGGGTCACCCTAAAAAAAATTTTTTTATTTTTTGGACAAATTTTTTTTTTGTAATTTTTTTATGGTGTGGCATTAAAAAACACATTTAGTCCTAAATTTTTACCCTTCTACCACCAACCCCTACTTTTTAATAGTCTAATATATAAAATTCTTCTGTCACAGTGTTAGTGGTCATACTCCTCCGAAACGGCTTGACCGATTTTGATGAAATTTAATATATATATTCAGTAGGTATGAGAATAGGTTTATAACTAATTTTTATACCCCTAGATGTTAAGGGTGGGTCACCCTAAAAAAAGTTTTTTTATTTTTTGGACAAATTTTTTTTTTGTAATTTTTTTATGGTGTGGCATTAAAAAACACATTTAGTCCTAAATTTTTACCCTTCTACCACCAACCCCTACTTTTTAATAGCATTTTTTATTTTATACTTCGCGATTTTGACCGTTCGCGCGTTCGCGATTTCAACGGATTTTAATGAAAATTAGTACAATGATTGTTTTTGGGTCACTGATTTTGAATATTATGAAATTTTCCAAATCCGAGATGACGGATCCAACATGGTCTTGATTACAACAGATTTTAATGAAAATTATAACAATGATTATACTTATTAAACTAATTTAGAACATTACCAAAATTTCCAAATCCAAGATGGCGGATCCAACATGGCTATTAAAATGTCTCAATTACAACGGATTTTAGTGAAAATTAGTACAATGGTTATTCTGAGGCAACTAATTTAGAATAAGGTAGAGTCGCCAAATGTCGTCCCCTTTTTGTAAAACAAATCTAAAAAAATTGAAAAAAATACCACAGTAATAAATGAAACGTCAAACATTAGGTTCAATATTCCTTTATTCTTAAAAATAATCAAAAACGCGTTAACATTGTTAGAAAGAGTTATAAAAAAGCTTTAACAAAAATACTCAAATTATGAAAATATATTTTTGGGCTCCTAATTTCGTCCCGGGGACGATATTGAGATCACAATAATCAGTACGTGAACTGGAGTTGTACTTACTCTTTTTCTATTATATAAAATTGAACCTAAATATCATATTAATATCTAAACAGCCCTTTCTTAATTATTTTAATCATTTTTTCGGCATCTAAAAAATAAAAAAAAAACCATTCTAAAGTTACATGTTACGATATAAGGTTCACGTAAGGGGACGATATTAGGAAATTTCTATTTATTTTGTCGCATCCATTTAAGCAAAAAACGTGTCATAAACCTGAAAATTTTACTTAATCGATTAACATCTGAGATATCAATAATTAGTTTGACAAAAAAATTGTATCAATAAGTCAGGTATCTCAATATTTTATGGTATCCCAGAATATTTCAATGAAAAACTCACCTTGAACACTTTTTTTGATTTTCGAATTTCTGTCGGTACGAACGTCGTGACGTACTCACTTCTACACAATAGCCGATTGATGCAACTAGCTGTCGGTTCAGGTCACTGATAGTAGACGGCGGTTTTTAAAAGAGTAGATATTGAAGGGGACGAAATTAGGGTAGGGGACGATATTTGGCGACTGTACCTTATTATCGAGATTTCCAAATCCAAGATTGTGACCAACAATTTCTTGATTTTAACGAATTTTAATGGAAATTAGTACTATAATTATTTTTAGGCCCCTAATTTGAATGTTATCAAAATTTCGAAATTCAAGATGGCGGATCCAACACAGCGACCAAAATGTCTCAATTTGGACGGATTTTAATGAAAATTGGTATAATGATTATTCTGAGGCCACTAATTTCGAATATTAGTAAAATTTGTAAATCCAAGATGGCGGGTCCAATAGGGAGACCATAATGTCTCGATTTCAACAGATTCTAATGAAAATTTATACAATGATTATTCTGATACCACTACGATGATGAAGATGGCTGATCCAATATGGTGATGCAAATTTCTCGACTTCAACGGATTTTCATGAAAATTAGTACGATTTGTTTGGTGCCACTAATTTTGATCATTATCGAATTATCAAAGTTTCTAGATCCAAGATGGCGGACCCAATATATATAAAAAAAATTTCTCGATTTCAAGGGGTTTTAATGAAATTTGGTACAATAATTGTGTTAATGCCACTAATTTTAAAAATTATCAAGATTTGGATATTCAAGATGGCGGATCCATAAAAGGGTTTTCGGGTTGTTTCTGTATGTATTTCTGATGTCGTTGAACCAAAACCTACAAATATCGCTAAGAATTTAAAGTTTGCACAAGCAATTGACTTTCAAATTAATTTTTACAAATTTTAATAATTATAATATGACTTTAAATAAAATTAATAAATTTTTTTCTATAGACTTTATTGAAAAAAGTAAAAAACGACCTTAAAGTTATTTTAATTTCATTTAAACGGTGGTAATATGAGATTTTAATAAAATAAAATAGAAATTTCGGAGAGAAATTCGAAATTTTATTTTAGGTATTTTATTAAGACAAGATAGACCAAGTGAAAATATTGTGATTTATTTTATTTATTGACTATACTGGTTCGAAAAAATAACTTCTACATCAATAACTATCTTGGCCAGAAGCTCTCTTTCACTTAGTCAGTTTTGTCAGTTAACCGATGAAATAGTTCCTTCTTAACTAGATCCATAACTTTTTGGAACATAAATATGGTAGTTTCTTTGAAAAATCCAATTTTGAATTCGACAATCCTACATATAGCATAAATTGTGCCCTAGATGCCATATGAGGTCTTGCAACATTTAAGAAGTTCTTAAATTATAGATAACAATAAGTTAAAATTGTGCAATAAAATTAAGCTTTTGAGTTCTTGCATATACGCAATTGCAGTCATACAAAAACCCATAAAATAGTTTTGTAGAAACCTACGAAGTTTTACTTTTGCCTTATAATCATCATAAAAAAAAATTATATAAAGAGTTTTTTTTTATAATAAACTGGCGTACAAAATTAAGAGATCACCAAAAAAAATCGGAAAATTGTTCTAATTTTTGAATTGCTGTATCTTCGCGAAAAATGAACGGATTTGGGTAGATAAAAGCTCATTTTGTACCTACTTTAAAGTGTTTCACTTAGATTTACAAAAAAAAAAAAAAAATTCAATAATGGGTTTCCAAGTAGAAAATACGATCTTCAAAATGAACTTTTATTTATCTGAATTCCTTAATTTTTCGTGAAGATATAACAGTGTAAAAAGAAGAAAAAATTTCTTTTTTATTGGATGATTTCTTAATTTTAAACGCCAATATAAAATCTAATTTTATTTATGCAATAATTTCATTTCAGCAGCTCGCCACACCAGATCTATTTATTTATTTTTAGTTTTTTCAACTTAAATTCCAAGAATGGCAGAAGAGGAAGATCCCTGGGCGTTTGATGAGACTGAGACCACCACCGAAGCACCCGCAGCTGCTGAAGGAGGAGACGCTGCCGCCGCGGACGCTGCAGCCCCCGCGGAAGGAGCCCCAGCTGAGGGTGAGAAGCCCGTAGAAGAACCACCACCACCAGAAGACGATGGCTACCGAAAGCCTGTTCAGCTTTATAGGCACTGGGTTCGGTAAATATGATAAACTCTTTTCGAAGGGATCCAATGCGAATCTTAAGTTTTCAATTGTGATTTTTTTTCAATTTTAGGCCAAAATTCCTGCAGTACAAATATATGTACAATTATAGAACAAATTACTATGACGACGTAATCGATTATTTAGACAAAAAACAAAGAGGAGTGCTCAGGGATATTCCACGGGCACAAACATGGGCAGAAAGGGTTTTAAGAACAAATACAGGAAGGTAAAATTTTTAATGCAATACATATTAATAATATTAGATACGGTATATTAACTTTTATACCAAAAATGTTGAAAACTTCGAATTTCCAATTGAAAATTTATGATATCTAGAATATGTGTTATTCCAACATCTATGGTGCAAAGTTTTCATACATAAAACAGTATAATGCAGGTAAAGTTTTCTATGCAAAATAACTGAATTAAATAACTACACTACAGTATGTAATCCAAAGAATATTTAAACCAAATATTACTTTTTTGTAGAAAGCTTGGCTTATTCGGTAAGATTTTGAGTTTGTTCGTAAAGCTTGTTGAAATCTTAAATATAATATAAATAAGAATTAACTGATGCCATTCAGTTTAAAAACAATTCAAGGAGCCCAATTCTGTCTTTTTTGTACAAAAAAGTGATAGATTATATTTTACATTACAATAAATAGGATTTTTTTTAAAAATAGTTTTCAACATTCATGCATTATGTAAGAAACCTAAAGTAAAACATACCTATATAAATTTTTTTTTTTTTTTATAGAACATAATATTTGACTAAAAAGCTTTAAAATATGTATGATAAAAATTAATTGCCATAGCCAATTTTGAAATTTTCCAAAGAATTTCTTTATTGTTCTTTCATTTGTTAAATAATTTGACTTACGTCACAGTAATTTTACTTTTACTTTTGTGGATATAAAGCTTTGTCCATAATATGATAAATAAAAATAGTCTCTCCGGATTCCTACAAAATTATACTGTCCAAAAGAAAATATACTTTTTTTGCAAAAGACCGAGAACAAAATTTTTAGAATTTCAAAAGTAATGCCAGTGTATTTAATATTTTTCATAAAATTACTCCTACGTTGGCATGCATGTATGATAGACTTATACTATATATGATGTGAAATCACATTTTATATTTCTTCTTCTTGAGATAAATTACAATAACTCAAGTAAAAATGAACGGTGGCTGCATCTTGCCCGCACCATGGCCGCACAACGGACGCACGAAGTTGAAATAATTTGTGAACAATTTTAACGGCCGCACTTGAGTACAAAAAACCACGGCTGCATATCGGCTGCACCACGACTGAATCAATTTATATAGATATAGGCTGTGCAAAATCCGCGTTCATTGGACCGGAGCCTTACTGTGGCCTGGCCAGGAGCTATTATAGATCCTACCTTAGGCTATGGGAAGAAGACAGTAAAGCCTCACACTGGATCAACCAAACCGGATTAAGGCAAGCGAAACGATTCATCTACCCCTCCAAGCAGAGGTCGATGAAACTTCTAATGCTCAACAAACCGGATTTAAAAATTATTACCGACCTCTTAACAGGGCACTGTACCCTAAGATACCACCTTAAAAAGATAGGTGTGGAGGACGATGATACATGTCGCTTCTGTCTTGAAGAAGAAGAAACAGCGGAACACGTACTCTGCCAATGCCCAGCCTTAGGTCGACAAAGGCTGGCACACTTCGAAGCATCCATTATAGCGCCGGAAGATGTGTCGAATGCGACTCCCCAACACACCATAGCCTATTTTAAGGACCTTGATATGGAAGGGGTTTAAATAAAAGGGACTAGCACAATAGATCTTATAGGTCGCGTTGCTATTCGGTTGGCACTGGGAGTGCCTTAGACGACCCGCTAATATAATAATAATAATAATAGATATAGGCTGCGGTCTTTAACGTCGTCTGCATGCATACTGCTTTTATCAAGCGTTCTCATTTGCAAACTGCAGATGTCCTAAGTTCACTAACGTCATCTGCTGCAATTTTTGTCCGTAACTTGAGCAGACTTCGCAGTACTTTCAAATGTCATGCAGACGGTTGCTGTTGCAATTTGACAACAGTCAATTTTTAAGTTGACGATCAATTTGACGTTCCCGAACGCAGTCATATATTTAAAAATTGATTCAGCCTTTGGTGCGGCCGTGGTAGCCTTTAAGTGGCAGAGTTACGGTTTTACATATGCTAGTGCCATTTTTGATATATTTTACAGTGCGGCCGAGTAAAACATTCAAGGGAAAGACCTCGTGCGACCATGTTGGGGCCTTCTTAAAAATTAAATATATATATATAATACATATATATTATAAATTTAAATTTAACAATAATTTTTACTGTCTGACTTAAGTTTCTAATTTGGAATTTACTTTTATGTTTTGTTAGATGACATATTTAAACGTATATCAAATATAATTTCATAATTTTCTTGATAGGTATTTTATATTTTCGCAACCTGATTTCTTGCATAGAATTTTAAGATTGTAGTCATAGTAAAAGTTACTTTAAATATTCTTTAGCTTTATAATGTAAAAGGAAAAATATTGTTATTAAACATCAAAAAGTGGACGCAATGAAATACTTTACCTGTAAAAATTCAATTAATTCCTTATACCTAAAAGTTCACTTTGTAATTGTGTTTCGTTTATGTTTCTCCGCAGTCGATACTCCTACTTTGATTCTCCAGACATTCTTTTAAGTTCCAGATATTGGGATCCACAATATACTCAATGGTGGATAGACCAAGACAGGTTGTGTTGTGTTGTATTTCCCAATTTGCTGTCCTATTCTCTAAATTTAAAAATTAATTTAATAATTTAACTCAAAATTCCCGTTAAATGCTTAATTTTAAAAGTTACTAAAATTTTTAGAATTTAACTTAATTTTTTTTTTTTTTTTTTTTTTTTTTTATATATATTCCAGTGGCCATTCGCATGAAACTGGTAGGCGCAAGCACAGGGATGTTCATCTTATTCAAACTCTCGCGGCCTCAATTAAGACTCACAATTACCATTCAACGGCCTACATCAATCGCAAGTATTCCAGCGTGTTGTAAATGAAAAATAAATATCGAAAATAAAAAAATTTGAAAATATATTCAAATTGTATCAATCGGCTTTGCACTTATATATATATAGTAAAATTGATACGAATATGATTATCCTTTCGAGCGCATATGAAAAAGGTCTCGCTGGGTGTACCTGAAGAGCAAAATATGTAAATTTTGAATTAAATAATTAATTGCTAAAATTCTCAAAATGTAGATTTAAATTGGTTACCCTACCTTCCTCAGTATACCATAAACTTTAATTTGTTCCCTTAACTGCCATTGAAGGAAGCATAGAAAGACAATATGTAATGTAAAAATATTCTTTTAAGTACTAAGATAGAAACGAAATAGGGGATTGACGCGAATTATTTAATGTAAGGTCCAAGGACTTTTAATTATCTATTGTATAAAACATCTTATACCTCCAGGTTGGTATAAATATTTCATAATTTTTAATTTAATCATAAACCTTTAAGAATAAGAATAATCTTATAATCGCGTTTTACTTTTTGTTTTCTTTTATTCAATTTGAGATTTGGTTGAGTTTTTTTTTAATTTTTTTTTTTTTAATGCCAGAAGGAAAAAATTCGTAAGATCTACATATTCACTAATTGTTTAATTTTAAGAGACATAAAGCAATCACTATGGATTATTATTTTCTTTACGATTAAATTTTAACAAATCTTTAAAATGTTCTTCTTTTTTGGGTAATAAAATTTTCAATAAGACCACTTTATGGATTTTGTATTATGCATTCTTGTGTTTCTTTCTTTAATTTAATGATAAATAGTGTAATTAACAACATTATTTTTTTAAATTTATTTATGAAGAATGGTGGTTTCATGTTAATTTCCATTTATTACATTTATATGTTGTTTTAATTTTCATTACCAGTTTAAATTAAAATTAAAAGAAAGCCACTCCGGAATACATTTTCATATCACATGCTCAATTTTTGGCTGACCTCGTTAATGCTCTTAGTCTTTCCTCATACTATAAAAAACATGTTGCTCTGTTGGTTTGTATTTAGTAAGTACACCTGCTACGATCCAGATACAAATTAATTGAAAAAATCATTTAATAGCTACAAAAATAATTATAAAGAACTAAAGTATATTTCTCCTTTACTAGCTATGTTTGATTCTCTTATAATTTAGTATTCTGGAGTTGCTTACCAAAATAATTATGATATTGATATTGGCAGAAATTATTCTTTGCTCTAAATTATTACGCTGATTTTGATTTTGGTGTTTCATACTTTCTCTTTTTATTATTATAAATATTAAAATATATAATTATAATAAACAATAAGCAACGGGACGAGGTATAATGTGCTATGATTTTTTATTTGTGAAGAGCTTGTGTTGGTCAATTGCACTCCTCTTCACATGATTTGAGTATAGAATAATTTCTTACCAGGCTCAAACTCTGAATATAGTTGGTTTCTCAAGCCGCCTTCTGGAACTTATTAATACTCATGTAAAAAAAAATTATCTTTCGATCAGGATCAATCGTAAAAACCGATCGCATCGAAGCAAGACAAATATTCTATGAAATATTACTTAAAGAAAACTTAATTGTGAATAATGAAAATTTTCTCACAGGATGAATCATGAATTAAATTATGAGTTGTTATTAAATGAATTTTAGCGAGAAAATTAAATAAATTAAGATGCTTGAATTACGAATCTTCGTAATGAAAAAAAAAAAAATATTGATATAGTAATTCCCAGAATAATGTTATAATAATTAATAAAACTTTACTAGCAATGTTTGCTACTCAAATTAACTTGAATTACTTGTTTTAATTACTGAAAAATGTATATGTATAGGTAGAACTCATACCTATTCGTAATTTAATTAAAAGAATCTACATTATTAAATTTTGAAATTTTTATTTCTCTGTATATGTCCTTGCAGATGTTTTCTTAATATTAGGTTGTAACATAATAATCTGATAATTTTTTAAGAAACTTTATTTTGATATTTTTGTACAATTTACCTTAACATTTTATTGAACATATAGTCCATCATTATCAATGATCTCCTGCCAACGTTGGGGAAGCGACATTATTCCATTCTCGTAAAACTTGGGCTCACGAGAGTTAAAAAATTCCGACAACCACTGTTCCAATGCATTTTGGTCATCAAAAGATATTCCGCTAATGTGAGCCTGCAACGATCGGAACAAGTGGTAGTCAGAAGGAGACATATCCGACGAGTATGCAGGATGGGCTAAGGAAATTCAGCCTAGCTCCATAATTTTTTTACATGTCATCGAATCGGTGTGGGGGCGGGCATTGTCGTGGAAGAGGTACACATTGCCTTGTTCTCCTTTAAGATTCACGGCTACCTTACCCATCATATCGCAGAAGCGTTCACTATTTATAGTCGTTCCTTGTGGTAATAGTTCCCAGTAGATAATGCCGTGCACATTCCACCAAACACTCAACATAACCTTGTGTATAGTAATTTTACATTTAACTGTCGGTACTCCTCTTTGACCCGCGCTAAGCCATTGTCGCTTATTGTTATGGTTAACATAAAGCATCCACTTCTCATCCCCGTGACTCGTATCATCCGTTGACCATCCGTCAATTCGTAGGGTACCCATTGACTGTGCCTGTACACTTTACCCATCACTTTCAAATGTCGAGCGATATAGTATGGGAGCATCCGAGTTCTTCTTCAAGTTGACGAGTTGTCCTCCTTGGATCTTCCTCGAAGAGCTGCTCTAGTCGGTCGACATTAACCTCAACCGGCCGCCCTTCGTGAGGTTTATCTTTAAGGTTGTAGTCGCCATTCGAGAAACGTCGAAATCAATCTACTGCTGTATGATAAGAGACCGTATTTTCTCCCATACATTGACATATGGATGAAGTCGTCTGCTGTCATTTGATTGGTAATCCGATGTATTTTATACTATTTTGTACTCATTAAACAAACCATACCATATTCCCTTGAACGAACTTTTTTCCATACCCACTGCCTTCCATCGGAACCTCTTTATCCGCTTTATTTTTATCGCATCATTAAAAACAATTGTTGAGCAGTTGTACAATGCTCAATCTTTGTGCAATTTGGCACAGATAGTAGAGGATTTTTAACTTTAGATCTACCACGTAAATTTTTACGTCGATAGCAATTCCATAGAGATTCTACGCAGCACGTAAAATTTGATATTGAAACCAAGTGGTTATGTATATTTGTGTGGTAGTACGTACGACGGATAGTACTATAATTGAAATCACAACAATAAATAACAATAAATAACACAGATCTGCAAAAAAGGGGGTTTTGATTGTTGTTCATTTCCGAAGTAATTTTCTGCGTAGAATCTGAATCCGAGCTCAGAATTGACCCATCACGTCAGGCTTTTAAGATATTTTAGGTTATCTATACGAAAAATGGCTTTTTTTTTTGTTGCTACTTTTGAGGATATGTACAGGACACACAAAATTTTTTTGATCTATCCTCCATATTCCATCATTTAGTACTACTATTACCCTTGAAAATGTGCTCTCGGATGGTGCTGTACGATTTTCCCTTCAAAAGTTATGGCCACTTTAAGATCACGTGATGAGTTGGAAAGCATATGGTATGCTGGACTTGGTCTGTATATGCGTTCCAACTCATCACGTGATTTTTAAGTGGCCTTAACTTTTGAAGGCAAAATCGTATAGAACCATTTGAGAGCGCATTTTTAAGGGTAAGAGTAGTACTAAATGATGGAATATGGAGGATAGATCAAAAAAAATGTTGTGCTTTCTGTACATAACCTCAAAAGTAGCCATAAAAACAACTTTTCGTGTACATAACCTCAAATATCTCGAAATGCTGACGTGAAGGGCCAATCCTGAGCTTGGATTCGGATTCTACAGAGAAAATTATTTCGGAAATAACTCTCAGCTGCCCAACAACAAAACCTTGCAGATCTGTGTAATTAAAGCTATTCCGGAGCTATGGTAGGTTCAGATAAAAAATAGTAAAAATATTTACGCTACGTTAGGTCTCTATAAAAACACACAGAAAACCTTTCAAATTGGATTGAATAACAATTTGGTTGATACACACACACCATCACAACAGTGGTAAAGAAACCCACACATATACACTGTTTAATTCCTTTAAACATTAAACAAAATTTTCCGCACCGCGCACTAAGAAATGGATTTGTTTATAAATGCAGAGAACGTACGGAGAAGGTTGCGTTCAATTTGCATTTCTCCCATACGATCTGCTTCGCAACAACTTTGCACATGCGCAGTACCGGCCTTAGGGGGGGGCAAGCTCGGGCGGCGCCCGAGGGCGCCGATCGATTTGGGGCGCCAAATGAATCAGGAACATATTAAAATTTCTCAGAAGAATAAGTTTGTAGAACTGCAAAATTGAGTAAAAATATATGTAAGACGAAGGCAAGGGAGACAAACATGCGTTTTGAAGCATTTTTTTTTTACTTCCCGAGGTGTTTTTGTGTTCCCCCCAAGGAAAGTGGCAATTTTATGTACAAGTATCGAAAAAACAAAACCCCTACGAACAATATTATAAATTCAAGCCGTCTAGGTCCGATGATTGCTTCTTACGGCGGTATAGCCCATTTATTCTGCTCCGCAAGGCGAATCTGCTAAACTATCGTTTTTACGAAAAAGTGATGTTCTACTAATTGTAACTGGGGAAGAATACCGTTCTTACAGTACCAAAATAATATTTCTGTTCCTAAACGTTCGTTGAGGCATAGGGACTTTCTTTATATAAAAAGTCATCGGACCAATTATGGCTTGAATGAACCCATATCGTCTTTGTCTCGCTCCTATAACGACCACTTTTCTGTTACAGATTTCAACTTAAACAGGTTGCAACTGAAAAGTCGGCTCCGTTAGATTATTTTACATAATTTATTGTTGTTATTTTTATTATTATTATTATCATTTTTATGTATCATAATGTTTTTCTTTTTTAGTAATCAGTATTTTGATGAAGCTGTGATAAATAAATAAATAAATAAATAAAACCATTATAGGGGCGAGAACAAAATGTTAAAGATATTTGCGTTCAAATTTCTGCCATAAGAAGCAATGTAATTTCGCGCCGAATCTCGGACTACGTCACTACATGTGCATTTTCAACTTCGCGGCTTGTGTTTATATGTATTAGAGAGAGTTTTGGTAAGAGCCGTTTTCCATTTTTTTGTGTATTTTCGAATAAATTTTTTCTTAGAAATTCGCGATGGGCGCTTTAGACATATTGTATATATTTGCAGGCTGCAGCTATCACTCCTAAGTTGAGGACGTCGCTAGTGTTCTGGGCTTTCCTAAGAGTTCCATAAAATTTTTAAATAATATTTGCAAATCATTATTTTTAAAAACTCATTTGATCTTCAAATATTTTACATAAAATGAACGACTTCATTTTTGGACGTTGTACCTTTTATGCATTCAGTTTTTGAGAGAAAAGCAAGATATAAAAACTGATTATTATACATTTATGTTAGTATTAAAGTTATTCTAATTTACCTGTAAATGTTATTGAAATACATAATTTATGAAACGTAAATACGAAATTGATTTTTTCAATTTTTCCAATAGTTCATTTTGAAACTGCAGATTTCATGATAATATCAAACTGCGTTCGAAGTATTTACTAGTTTAATTGATTATTATTCCAAGTTTTCGTGACAAAGATTCGTAATTCAATGGAAAAGCAATTGGAATGCTATACAATATTTAAATGCATATAAAGATTATTTCAGAACTTCCAAAATATGTTTCGAAAATCATAAAGCCTTAAGATTCTCAGAGATACATTACGCGGATATAGTAAATTTTATTCTCAGATGAAGCATTGAAGATTCTATAATGCATGAATCAACATTTTCTTCTTACACTCTTTATTCTTCTTAATTTTTGACTTTTTGCTTTTATTATTGCACATTTAACTAGTATTTCAAAGAAAATTTTACGGAAGGTATATTGACCCATCAAATTTAATTTTCTTTATCCTGTTCTGTCCAATGTCACATCCAGTGTTAAATGTAGTTTTCAGTTTATATATGAAATTCAATAATAGATTACACAACGTTGGGAGTATAAAAAAAAATTTACAAAAAAAAATAAAAACCGACTTCGAAACTTTTCCTGTATGTACAAATTTAAACTAAAAAATTAAAAATAATATTTTTTATTACTTTAAAGAAAAGAGCATTCAAGGATAATATACAAAATTATTGATATTTAAATGTTTACAATAACTAATCAGTCAGTTTTTTAATTGGTCGAGAGAATTTGGGTTTTTAAACTTGCCTTGGCTGGCTACGAGTACGAGTATTAATAGTTTTGTATATTACGCTTGAATGCTATTCTCTTTAAAGTAATAAAAAATATTATTTTTAACTTTTTAGTTAAAATTTGTACATACAGGCAAAGTTTTGAAGTCGTTTTTTATTTTTTTGTAAATTTTGTTTTATTTTTCAATTTTTAGCTGACGGAAAGTGGTTGAAATTCAATAAAAAGGATTCATCCCCTAAGTTTCCACCTTTAGAAGAGGGATATTTTCATCAAATTTAAACGGGAAATTAAACTCTCGAGAAATATTCTATTTAATAAAAAAAGAATTATTAAAATCGGATCATAATCGGCGAAGATATCGCGTAACATACACAAAAAAAGAAAAAAAAGAACAAAATAAAGTCGAGTTGAGAACCTCCTCCTTTTTTTGCAGTCGGTTAAACTATTTGATCTAAGGCCTTCTTTTTTAACACCCGAGTCACATTTACGATTTGTCCGTTCGAAGCCTACGCAAAGTGGAAATTTGTTTTAAGTGGTGGTTACAAAGTTGACACTTTGCAGATTTGGGATTGCAGAAAAATTAATTTTTTCTTATCAACATTTATTATCTTTGTTTTCTATGCTGGCTGATAATATTTTATTTTAACGATGGAAAACGAGACCTCTACGAAGAAACATAAACCTTCTGGTTATGAATACAGAAAAAGCAAAGCATCAGAACCAACTATTCAAAATGAAGTTAGATCTGAAACGCCTAAACCAATTTCGAATGGAAATAAGTTGAACATAAATGAGGACGAGCCCAACAATCAAGATGCGGTAGATGACGGAACTTGTGAAAATATAGAAGAATTATCTAAAAGTTTTTCGGATTATGCTTTATGGCCAATTCATCGTACCAAAAAAATCGTACTTTTTTTTTTTCACTTGGGGAAATATTTTTAAAGCTATTATTTAAGGGGTTATTCTACTGTTAAACGGGTAAAAAGCAGTATCTTTTTAAAAGTGTTGTAAAAAAAAAACTATTTGAGATATCAATTTGAAATTTTGCATGCATCTTTATTAATGAAAAAAATATATAATGGCATAGTTGATTAAAAAAAAAAAAAAAATGGCGGCTTCGGTTTATGATTGTTGTAGCGCGCGCTGACGGCCAGAGTCGTTTGCGCGGTACATTGCCCAGGTCGTCCAGGTGATCTGCAATCAATTTAACGATGAAATTTTATTAGTTTAGCTAAAAACACACAGACTGAACCTAAATTGAGCCATAAATATTAAATTTTCGCGATTTGACAAGTGTTGGAAAATAGCATGCTCGATTTTGGACGTTTTTTCGATGAAAAAAGTGCTCCCAAATAACCAAATTTCAATTTTTATGGCTCAATTTAGGTTCAGTCTGTGTAAAATTGATATATAACTATGCAAAAAAATTTTTAGCTAAATCGCTTCATTAGTTTTTTCTCTACGATGTACCGCGCACCAAAAAAACACGTTTTGAGTAAATCGCATTTAAAGTTTTATTAACCGATTTTTTGATATATCAACTATGCCATTATATATTTTTTTCATTAATAAAGACGCATGCAAAATTTCAAATTGATATCTCTAATAGTTTTTTTTTACAACACTTTTAAAAAGATACTGCTTTTTACCCGTTTAACAGTAGAATAACCCCTTAACTTGACCATGTTGTCCGTCCGCCTGTGCATTTTTTGTGTAATTCAAAATTAGAAATCGAAGTTTAACTATGTTCGGAGAAAGCCCAAACCTTGAAATTGTTCACACTGCTAAATTTTTGATGACACTACAAGTTAAAAGAAATTTTGAACCTGCGATAATTGTTTAACTTTTTATTGCGCTACTTATAAAAGCGTGTTTTTTTGTTTTTTAAGCCATAATTTTTATATTTGTTTTTAAAAGGGGCGCCGAGGAAAAGTTTGCCCGACTAAACGCAAAAGCCTAAGGCCGGCACTGCACATGCGTTCGTTGACAAACGTATCGTAAGGAGCAGATCACGGCAACCTTGTACATGCGTACATCTACGTAAAACGCAAGGAGTAGATTACTTAAGTCGAAGTGATAACTTTGTACGTGCGTACACTTGCCGAATGTAACGCAGGGAGTAGCTTATAGCAGTTAAACTGACCTAACGGTCACTGGTGCCTATATAAGGCGGAATTTTGCTTCGGACAGTCAATAGTTTTTGGGTAATCACCGGAGCTATTCCACCTTAGGGCGACCACCAAGGATTTTTTTTTACCAAAGGCGTTGGGATTTTACCACGCTTTCACTATACTTAGAATAATTTCAGTTTGGGAGCTTACCAATTGAAATTATTCTAAGTCCGCGTAGGGATTTTGTACCAAAGGCGTTGGGAACTTACCACGCTTTCGTTACACTTGGAACATTTTTAGTTTGGGAGTTTACCAGCTAAAATAATTCTAAGTTCACGTTTTTCTTTTGGACTTATTAGAGTCAAACCTTCGTTAACCTTATACTTAGAAGAATTTTAGTTTGGGAGTTTACCAGCTAAAATTATACTAAGTCTGCGTTTTCTTTTGGACTTATTAGAGTCAAACTTTCGTAACATTATACTTAGAGGAATTTCAATTTGGGAGTTCACCAATTGAAATTATTCTAAGTCCGGTTTTTTTTTATGGACTTAATACATTTTAAATTAATATAACACGTTGGGGACTAAAACTTTATTTTCTTTTTTTTTGGAGTTAATTTGAATTTTATATTTAGAAAGATTTCAGTTTGGGACATCACCAACTGAAATCTTTCCAATTATTGCAATATCGTTGAATTCTAATTTTTATTTTGTATTTTAAAAACTTGGAAAAAACTTCAGTTTAGGGATATTACCAACTGAATTTTTTTCCAAGTCTAACTCCTAAGTGTTGAATAATAAAAATTTTACTTGTCTATTTTAATGCACGGAAAAATATTTGGCTTGGGAAAATCACCAGCTAAAATATTTTCTCGCATTGATATACGAAACAATTTATTTGGGATATTACCAAATAAATTTGTCTCCAAGTCCTCGATATACACGTCGAACCGTAGAGAGCAAATTATAACTAAGGATTTGGCTGCAATATATATATCCTAAGTAATTGTATAATTTGTAGTAGAATTTATAAGGTAAAATCTTTCCGAAAAATAAAGAATTACGTTAAACTATAACAATTAGTCTTTAATTTGAGATTCCTTTGTCAAATCCTTTGCTTCGACTATAAGAGGTCAAGCTATAGATTTTCTATATTTTGTGCAATAGATCCAGATGCCCTTTTGGAATAATATTTTAATGTTCGACTAAGGTACGTCGAAACATTTGGTCCTTCGAGCCGGATATAATTGCAGCCAAACTATCAAATTTAGTTATAGTAACGTTCGATACGGTTCAAAATTAACAAGTCCAACTAACAATTATTGTTCATTTCTGTATATTCCGAATAATTCAAAATGAAATCAACGATTCGGAGTCAATCAACCTTAAAGGGTTTACTTGAACAAGCGCGGAAAAATTATGGAAAAACGGATAGTGTAAAAATAACGAAAGGCTATGTGGATGGTAGAATTAACCAAATTGAAAAATGGTGGTCGCAATTTGAAGAAAATCATCTAGAGATATGCGCAGGCGAAGATAAAAACGAGAAATTGGTGTCTAAATACTTAAGTAGTGCTATTTATGAAACATTCGAAGGCACATACTTCGAATTTCTTGGCGAATTACAAGACAAATTGAACGACATGGAGAAATCAAATTCGATTGTTCAAAATACACAATCTACACAACGGGCTGAGGTGAAACTTCCCCGAATAGATCTTCCAAAGTTCAATGGTGAATACGCTAACTGGAGAGCATTTCACGATATTTTCGTATCGCTCATACATTCAGATCAGCGTATTCCCCAAATACAAAAATTGCACTATTTAAAGTCCTGTCTCACTGGGGAGGCAGAGAGATTCCTGAAACAGTTCGATATGGTAGGAACGAACTACCAGTCAGCTTGGGAAACATTAGTGAAAAGATACAGCAATCAAAGAGTGCAAGTCTTTTCACATTTAAAACAACTGGTTAACCAACCAGTCATAAAGCATGAAACCGAAAAAACGATCAAAGGTATTTTAGACACCACAAAGGAACAACTCCATGAACTGGAGGCCCTTAAAATAGATGTTACGCATTGGAATGCAATCATCATTTTTATAACTATACAAAAACTGCCCGAAGAAACACGAAAACTTTGGGAACAAAGGATATCAGAAACTACTGATATACCAGCTCTAGATGATTTCTATACTTTTCTGGAAGCCAGATATCGGACATTAGAAGCCATGTCTGAAGCAAAAGCAACTAAAACGGTTCAAACACTCCAGAAAAACACAACGAATTATCACATTAACAACACAAATGAATGCCCTCTTTGTAAGGGAAATCATTCAATACAGCAATGTAGCAAGTTTTTGCAGAAAAGGATAAACGATAGGCGAAATTTACTATCAAAATACAGTATCTGTTTTCATTGCTTTCAACGTCATGGGAAGAAAACATGCAAAACACTACGGACATGCTACATGTGCAATGGAGCACACCCGCTATACAAATGTGATGAGTTTAAACAAAAGACTTTCGGTGAAAAACAAAGTTATGTTCAGAAAAGGAACCTCTGCTTTAACTGTTTAAGTCCGCATAGCAAGCAAGCATGCGTTAGTAAAAACAATTGCTACAAATGCAATCAACGTCATCATACCTTACTACATGATGAAAAAATTAAATTCAAAAATACAAATGAGCCTAGCTCTAATACGGGATCTGAAAAACATTTACAGAACCAGACAGAGAGAACAAACTGTCATTATAACAAAAATACAACACAGTCTTTATTGGCAACTGCCATCGTAAGCGTAGAAAACAACTACGGAATTTCAACTCCTCTTCGTGCTCTCATCGACTTGGGATCACAAAGCTCCTTTATTTCTGAGGAAGTCTGTCAGATTTTACAACTAAAAGGGAAGCCCACATCATTACAAATAACTGGTTTGAGCTCCACGAAAGTAGCTTCCGCCACTAAGGAAGTTTCATTACATTTAAGATCTCATATCGATCAAACTACCACGATTCCTATAAACGCATACGTTCTTAGGAAAATCACAAACGTGTTTCCTCCCAAACATACAAACCAAGTAGATTGGTCACATATCCAAGGTCTTCAATTGGCTGACCCTAATTTCATGCAAACTGGAAAAATAGACTTGCTTTTAGGAGCAAATGTTTTTTCAAAAATATTGCTGGATGGTCTCCGGAAAGGAAGGAAGGAGGGCCCAGTTGCTCAAAACACCCGACTAGGATGGATTATATTTGGCGAAATATCAAATAATCCTGGAAAACCAGAAAATACATTTTCAGCATTATCATTGGATGACCAGCCTAGCATTCAAGTACTAAACGAACAAATTCGTAAATTTTGGGAATGCGAAGAGATCACAGAAGAACGGAAACTCACTAACGAGGAAGAAAGCTGTGAAAGGCATTATAAGATGACACACACTCGTCTACCTGATGGCAAATATCAGGTGAGGTTACCCTATAACAAGGATCCTCCATGCCTAGCAGAATCTAAGCAACAAGCTCTGATGCGATTTTTCCAACTGGAAAAGAAATTTTCAAAACTGCCAGACATGCCAGCCATAAACACTCCCCCAAAACAGTCGCAGGCTCCTGAAGCGGTACTCGATGGTCCCAGCAAACCACACAGCGGTCTGGCGGAAAGGATCTATGAGCTGAGGACAGTGGAAGGCCAACCTTTCAACATCACCTTTGCACAAATGCAAGGCATCCCGTTTCAGCAAGTCCGGGCAGGGAAGCGGAAACGGTATACGGTCTTCCTAGGACAAGGACGCAGGGTGCGGTTAATGCTGCGTCGCAATAAGTTGGTGTGGCAAGGCTACAGGGAGGCAGCATAGTTGATTTTATTTACGTTATATATAGAATATAAGTTAAGTATAAAAAAAAAGGGAATTTTTATTTGCCCGTATTAAAATATAGCTTATTTCATATTGTAAAATATCAAGCATAATAGTATTATCTTGATTGTGCATCAATGGGGGCGGAGGATGTTTAATTCCTTTAAACATTAAACAAAATTTTCCGCACCGCGCACTAAGAAATGGATTTGTTTATAAATGCAGAGAACGTACGGAGAAGGTTGCGTTCAATTTGCATTTCTCCCATACGATCTGCTTCGCAACAACTTTGCACATGCGTTCGTTGACAAACGTATCGTAAGGAGCAGATCACGGCAACCTTGTACATGCGTACATCTACGTAAAACGCAAGGAGTAGATTACTTAAGTCGAAGTGATAACTTTGTACGTGCGTACACTTGCCGAATGTAACGCAGGGAGTAGCTTATAGCAGTTAAACTGACCTAACGGTCACTGGTGCCTATATAAGGCGGAATTTTGCTTCGGACAGTCAATAGTTTTTGGGTAATCACCGGAGCTATTCCACCTTAGGGCGACCACCAAGGATTTTTTTTTACCAAAGGCGTTGGGATTTTACCACGCTTTCACTATACTTAGAATAATTTCAGTTTGGGAGCTTACCAATTGAAATTATTCTAAGTCCGCGTAGGGATTTTGTACCAAAGGCGTTGGGAACTTACCACGCTTTCGTTACACTTGGAACATTTTTAGTTTGGGAGTTTACCAGCTAAAATAATTCTAAGTTCACGTTTTTCTTTTGGACTTATTAGAGTCAAACCTTCGTTAACCTTATACTTAGAAGAATTTTAGTTTGGGAGTTTACCAGCTAAAATTATACTAAGTCTGCGTTTTCTTTTGGACTTATTAGAGTCAAACTTTCGTAACATTATACTTAGAGGAATTTCAATTTGGGAGTTCACCAATTGAAATTATTCTAAGTCCGGTTTTTTTTTATGGACTTAATACATTTTAAATTAATATAACACGTTGGGGACTAAAACTTTATTTTCTTTTTTTTTGGAGTTAATTTGAATTTTATATTTAGAAAGATTTCAGTTTGGGACATCACCAACTGAAATCTTTCCAATTATTGCAATATCGTTGAATTCTAATTTTTATTTTGTATTTTTAAAAACTTGGAAAAAACTTCAGTTTAGGGATATTACCAACTGAATTTTTTTCCAAGTCTAACTCCTAAGTGTTGAATAATAAAAATTTTACTTGTCTATTTTAATGCACGGAAAAATATTTGGCTTGGGAAAATCACCAGCTAAAATATTTTCTCGCATTGATATACGAAACAATTTATTTGGGATATTACCAAATAAATTTGTCTCCAAGTCCTCGATATACACGTCGAACCGTAGAGAGCAAATTATAACTAAGGATTTGGCTGCAATATATATATCCTAAGTAATTGTATAATTTGTAGTAGAATTTATAAGGTAAAATCTTTCCGAAAAATAAAGAATTACGTTAAACTATAACAATTAGTCTTTAATTTGAGATTCCTTTGTCAAATCCTTTGCTTCGACTATAAGAGGTCAAGCTATAGATTTTCTATATTTTGTGCAATAGATCCAGATGCCCTTTTGGAATAATATTTTAATGTTCGACTAAGGTACGTCGAAACATACACTTTTTATTTGTGTTCCTTATTTTGCCTAACACCATTATAGTGAATATAGAATTTTTTTAAAGGAAAATGTAAAAAAAGTGAGTCATGCGTCAAGTAAGTGAAAAAATGAAATTTAGATCGTTTTATTGTAAAAAAATTATATTTCCTATTTAGGACGTTTTGACTTTATGAGGATGTTATAAATATTTTTCATTATAAATATTACACGTTTACAATTCGTTAAGTTAGTTAGCCTAAAGGAATAATATAACGTAGAATAAAAAAAATGCCTCATTTGAATAAAAATTGTCTTTATTTCAATCAACCACAAAGTTTCAAATAGGAAAAATACAAAACAATAAATATTACTAATAGTATCTGACGATTATTTGCAATATTTGATAAAAATGTGATACATAATTCCAATGAAATCAATAAACTTGAAGAGTCGATCATTATGCAGCTACTTTTCCTTTGTTAATCTTTAAATTGTACAAAAAAACCGAACATATACATATATTTGAATTATATACTGAACATTTTCAATTATTGCCTACTTGCTTCGGGCGATACTAACATAACTCGGGTATATGTTTCGAGTGTGCATATGAAGAAGAAGTTTTGAAAAACCTACCCTTTTTTACAAAATTTTCTAAATTTTTAATAGGCCAAATATCCAGGAATAGATAATATAAGGGACCATCATAAGTTAATAGATATCTAATAATGGTCCACCTCAAGACGAGAGATAGTGTGTAATTTCTCAAGGTATTTAGATGTTTTCGTCAAGAAAACATGTTTATATACATATATTGCAAGTTTCGTATATTTATAATTGCAGCTTTATTAAGAAGAAGACTTAATTCGAAAGGAGGAGAAAGCTTAACACACTTGAAAGATAAATAGATGCAACGTCCGTACAATGAGAAAGGTTTAAAGCTGTGCAAGTTTAATTGTGTAAATATTGAAATATTCAATATTTCTTAGTGTTTAAATTTATTTTATTTTTTTTATTTTATTTTTTTCTCAATTATGCAATTGTCTCCTTGTGCTACTGCATTAGTAGACCCACAAACCAAATTTCTTCCTTTTGTGAAGTATTGTAACATGTATCCCGCTTTCACTCAATCGAAACATTTAAAATTATTCAAATTGTTTTACAATCAACATTTGTTCGCAATAATAATACTATCTGAATTGCTTTACGTTTAGGTATTATTTAATAACATTTTCTGGTTTGTTTTCCGGCTTCTGGATGCGTTGGAAAAATGTAAAAGTCTTAAACTTTTAACACTATGCCATTTTGATAAAAATTCTTTTTTCTTTTGATTGACTTGTATTATTATGTTATTTAATTCTGCGAAATTCCGTGATTTTTTTAAGACGGTTCGGTAAATTAATTAACAATACGGCAGTATTAACGAAGATGTTCAGCACTCTTTTGTTGTAATAGTTTCCCCAATTTGGTGAAACTTATGTTAAACATACTCTTTGTTTTAATATAGATTTTGTCATCTTATAAAAATCACAGGGAACATCTGAGATAATGTCCTATCTACCTACTTAGCTTATTCAGAATTCCTGACTGGTTAGTGGAGGCCTGGAAGAATATATCTCTTCAAAAACTTTGTTCCAACGTTCTACACTCTTGACTTTGGCTTACAAGTACATAATTCCAATTTTCATAGTTTTAAAATTTTAACTTAACAGAACTGCTAAAGTCATTTTACTACTAGACATGCGTATATTATAAGATGCCGACAATTTCAGAGATAGTAGTTGAGAAAGATGTCTGATTATTTTATTTTGAAAATAGTAAACTATGTTCAAATTTATACAATGAGAAATACAACAAATGTAATATGCTTTTTAAAACTTGGAAGACATTTTTTCTAAAAAAAAAAATGTGATAGAGGAGTATTCTTCCAAGCCGTCCTTTCTATACGCGTTATGTGTTTATGTGGTACTGAATTTGTTAACTGGTTATAAATTTTTAATTTGTTTATTTTTAACAAAAACTGTGAGACAATACCTAATCTGTTTTGTGATTTGTTAATTGACAGCTAATGGATGCTCCAGTTGACTAAAGAAGGAACAAATTTCTTCAACTACTTCTTCAAGCTTTCGTTAAATACTCAGAATTTTTAGACTAATTTTAACACGATTTAAGATTTAATTTCTTGAAAGTAATTATCGATAATAATGAATGAAATGGAAGGTAAATACATGAAATGGATGGAAATGTAGGTGTAAGGCCCCTTAGAAAGTATTAGCTTCTCTTCAAACTCAGATCAGTCTTACTTTACCCAAACATCAAGGCCACAAAGAGTTTTTTATATTGCGGGTTTGTGAGAACAAATCTGAAAATTATTTTTTATATTGTACATTATATAAGCAAGTTTAATTCTGGTGCGAATACAAGAAATAATAGTCGTATTTTTCTCTTAACCAAAATATTTCGTATTTGAACAATAAAAATTTATCGATCGCCCGCTCTAATTTTAAGGTACTAAAATAAATTGTGTTTTTTAAAACATTACTCCAAAAGTATTTAAACAAATTCGAACAATTTGCCCAGTTTTAAAACTACCACGATATCTTACGAAGCAAAGAACCTATTTGCTCAAAATTTTAGTATATGGTCAATATTTTGAAAATTCCAATAAAAAGCTTAATAACAGTTTTTGTTTTTTTAAGTCGAGTTGATTTTTTTTTTTTTATTGCACATAATTTGGTGATTAAATTTTTAAAAGCTTTTTGCAAGACAAGATTTTGGTTCAAAAATTATAATGTTTCTCGTGTTAATATTATATCCATTAATTCCCATTCATATTTTGGTTTAATAGAATTTAATAATTAATATTCCTTTTAAATACATATTTAGGTATAGTATCTGTACGGACTTTTATGAATTCAGCAAGTAATTTCGTGATTTGTCCTTGAGAGTAACAGGAAAGGAATTAAAAAAAAAGCATTAACAAAATTATAAAAATTAAATAATTAATATCAGGAGAGTTTAATTGAAATCTGATTAATAGTTGCCGTGTAATCCATTAAAGCTTCCCAATGAAAACATCCGCTTAAATAGTTTCAAAGTCGTCAAAATATCACTTCAAAAATGCATGGGAATTTGTTAATTGATCACATTATTGCGGCAAATTAATTGCAAAAAAACAAGAAGGTGTCATTTATTAATACTTGAATGCAATTTAATATGCACGCATAAGCAATTAAAAACATTTACAATTTGTATTGCAAAAGGGGTAATTTTTGATTTAATTATTAACGGAGGAGTACATACATAATTTCAATTATTGTTCAAAATCTCTCCACAAATGCGCAGAGAATATTATAATTTTGTGTGTAGTGTAAAATTGAACTTATTTATATATTTTGCATTAAATTAAATAATGCATCATTTCAGTAGTATTCATTGTTTTGCGGTTGATTTGTAACTTCATTCGTTTTTTAATGTTGTAATGAGTATGCCCGAAGAGTGTTTATTTTTAAATAAAAGATTAAAATATATGTTTGTCGCTGTCTTTTATTGATTAATCGATAATTAATTTGAAAATGATTGAGTGAGGCGGGAATTAGGACATTATGTGGGAATATTAGTAAGGAGATGTCCTTCAGTCATTTAATTATCTTACATTGTTAATGTTAAAATTATGTAAGAACTCGAAGCATTTCAAAGCGGAAAAAAATATATTAGAATATAGCTACTTAATATCAACTGCATAGAATTATTTTCGGAGTATTTAACTTCAGCTTGGTCTAAATTGTAACAATTTCAAGAATACTAAATTTTTGGTTCTGTTTTTTTAAATGTGGTTCGCAGTCGAGCAGCCATATTATATCAGTGATTGGGCATATTAACATAAACAATGTTTGATTTCACACATTAATGATGACGTTTATGAAAACTAATATAAATTGTTTCCTATGATACCATACAATAAAACTTTATGAGATGAATATAAATATGTTTTACTAAATATAGAAAATTAAGTTTATTAAATAAGATACTCGGTACCCAAATTTAGTTCGCTTTTGACAGATAGCTTATATTTTTTTATTTAGGTATATATAGTTTTATTGTTTTAAAATTCTATACACGAACAAAACAACATTATAAAAATTGGGAAAGATCCGAAAAAGAAACTCCGCACGCAGGGATTCGAACCCGTGACCACTGAATCACAAGCCCAAGTGTTAACCACTACACCAACCGCCGCTTTGGGAAAGTTCTACAATGAATGGGATTTAGAGCCGCGTGAAAATTTTTGTATACTATTATTTTGTAAACGCTTGGCCATCTGGGGTTCCCACTTCGGGTACTTTCATTCGTAGCCAAGCTCTACATGTGCTATAAATTTGAGCGAAATCTGTGATGACGAGTAGGTGCCTTCTCCTTGTGAGACACAAACCTCTGCTTAGTTGTTTTTTAATCAATAACTCGAATATTTGCTCAGTAAAGTTATCTTTATGGTATCAAGAATTTTGTTTAAATAAAAAATTAAAATAAATTATAACTTCTTTCAACTTTCAAAACTCTCAAAAAAAAAAAGTAATTACAATTAGAAAGAATTATTCTCATAAGGACCATAGACAATTTTAACACCAATAGAATGCCTTTGGATTTTTTAAATTTTTTGACTAGATTTGTCAGAGTAACAAAAGGCACTTTACAGAAGAAGGCTTTTAGAGTTAATCAGCGTTTTTGGTTAATAGCCGGTTTTTCTTATTTTTAGAGACAATATACGGAAAATATGTGATAGTGATTTTGGTAATTCATGTTTTCAAATTTATAACTATATTCTAGGCCAGATTGTCTCCAAAATAAAACAACGTTTATAAAAACCTCTAAAAATTAAACACATTTAAATTTTTTACAAAATCTTGATTATCTTAAAATGCCATATCACATCATATTTATTTGACCGCTCAACGACTACTCAATCCTGCATTTTTTATAAGAGTTTCATTATTTACTGAAATAAATTTAATAAATATTCAAGGAAGTTATTGTTTTTTTGCATTTTCAAGAGTCTTTTTGTATTATCAATAATTATTACCTTATCTGCTTCATTGTTGTCACTTATAGCAATAATAAAGAATTCTTTATTTACCTTAATATTCCCTTCAATAAATAAACAGAGCACAACACTTTTTCGTACCTTACTCCTATAAATATAATGTTCTCCTTAAACTTTTAATAAAAAATAATTATATATTTAGTGTTATAAAGTTTAATTGAATATGATTTACATTTTACTCCACTTTATACAAATTTACACTTTTTTTGATATTTTTATATATATTCAAAACAAACGATTTTATTTTGCTTTTTCAACATCTTTGCCTTTTTAATCAGTTTATACATGTTATATGGACGTGCAACGTCATTCAGTTTAATTGAGCTTGAAAAAAAAAGAAACTTGATTTTTTTTCTACAATAATATACATATATATATTAGATATATGTAAATTATTATCTTCTGTTTCGTCAATTTGATTTCATTAATGAGCAAGTTCATTTTTTCTATATGTTTAAAAATGTCACTTGTTATTGTTTTGAAACTTTTTCGCTTACGGGTTTGGTTTTGAGTATAATTTTCGACTTCATATTGTTTGTTTCTCTTAATATTAATATAATTTCACTTTTTCTTAAAACTACATCGTATGTATAACTAAATTTTAATATTTATATTTGTAGTCGTCTGCGGCAATCACTATGCATATTCGCGGAGGCAGCGAATAATCATTAATTGTCCACCCCTTGAAACACTATGTATGTTTGCAAACTACAGTATGGATGGATATTTATGAACACAGCTGTTAAAAATAGCTGTTTTAATCATTATAATAAAAGAAAAAAAAAATATAGTACATATATGAAAACATGAAAATGACAAATTGAAACATAAAACGATATAATAATTAAATAAAAGGAAGGGATTAGGCTACTCCAGGTATCTTTTTGTTTCAAGATGTTAAAAGTATGTATAGATAAGTTAGCTCCTATTGGGAACTCGTATATTTACGTTTTAAATCTCTCAATTTACAAAACGAGTTACTACCGAAATTATTAATGAAATATCATTGACCACAATTCCATTCTGGAATTAGGAAGAGATTCTTAAGCCAGTTATAAATCATAATAACATTGTTAAAGTAGATTTTGAAAACTAAGGATTTTCCAGGTACAAAAGAACATTTCAGCTACAAAATTACAAATTCAGCCAACCATACTTTTGCAGACTTACTTACTCATTACTAATGTTAATAGACGCTCCGCAGCTTTTCAATTTGACAAAAATGTGGTCCGTACCCTGAGAATCACACACATTTGAAAGGCACCTTGATGAAGAGAAATTAAATGACTCGAAAACTCTTCAAAAACAAATTATAAAAGAAACAAATGTTCTGTTTTTCGTTAAAAACTAAAAACAGGAATGGACTTTAAAAAATATTATATTAATATATATATTTCAGTTAAATAGAGATTTCTCTGTCTGTCCAAGAAATTCGAAAAATTCAACTCCAAAAATTAGCCGAATCTATCTCAGAACAAGGGTTAAGCACAAAAGATCTTTCAGGTCGCGTTTGCTATCGGGAGGTACATAGAGTAACTTAACGATCCGCTATAAATAATAATAATAATAATAAATCTCAGAACAACGGCGGAAACGAGTCTCGGTTTATTTGTTACACGACAACGCACGCCCTCATGTGACAAACGAAACTCGACAAAAATTAGAATCTCTTGGTTGGGAAACAGTTCCACATCCTCCATATTCTCCGGACATCACACCTTCAGATTACCACATTTTACGTCATTTGAAACACTATTTGTGCGGGAAATCATTCAAACACTATGAAGACCTCAAAATTGCCGTTACTAATTTTTTCGAGATGCAGCCGGCAGAGTTTTGGGCCAAAGGCATTAAAGACCTACCCGATAAATGGGCTAGTGTCGTTGCTAATCGTCGCTATTATATGTATATCTAATTGAAATTGTTTAATAAAGATATTATTTCAAATAAATATTTATTTTTAATTATTGGACAAACCTTTTTAGCCAACGTAATATTAATATTCATTTATATTGTGGTTGTATTTAATCGACGAAGAATTCCGATAAAAACTACATATAGTATATATCGTTTAGAGATTAAGTAGTTATATTTCGATAACGAGGTAGAGCCAAAAGTAAATAAAAATTTGTACAATCCCTTAAATGTCAACTATCTCAAAATCGATAAGATTACACTAAACTGCATTTGGGTATGGTGGTGGTAATTTCTTGAATTTGTGAAATGTTGTAGATGTTCATTTTCTATACTTAAATTCAGATCTCTAACATCATAAAAATGATTTTAAAACGTATTACTTCCAAGTTGATAGTAATGAAATTGAATATTTAAAAGTTCTCCAAGAGTTAAAATTGGAAATTTAAAATTGTATTTGTTTTAATCGTAAAAAGTAATTTAATTCGAATACTTCCTTTGTTTCTTCTGCCAGGTTTTTTTTCTATTTCTAATGCAGTGAATCTTTAAGAATATTGTCGACTACTTTTATCATTCAATTAAACTGCTTAAAAACGGACATATGATAAAATTGGAATAATACTTAATCATACATCATAAATTGTGTTAAAAGACATTTTAAAAGTAGATATTTATTTTTAGAAGACAGTATTATATAATATTATTGCCTGACTTGTGGGTGATTGCTTTTACTTTAAAACTATTTCGTGGGATTCTAAGAGGTTCTTTTGATATGTGTTACTTTACAAAAGGTGTACAAATTATATAAGAATATATCTTTATCCATTGGGAATATATCTTTATCCATTTTTGATTTAAGTGTTGATTATTGGGCAATTAGGATTTGAAAATATTATTATCATTGGAGCTGAAAGTTTGTTGATCTCGGTATTTTTGTGGTATCATAAAATTTTAAAATCATATTTTTTAATATTTACGCTCGTATGTGTCTTTCCGGTTCAAAATTTGTACTCGAATTTTAATTCACATCCTATTATCCGATTTTGATGAAATTTGACAGACTTATGTAAGTCTCATGACAATACAAGATAGTATATGTAATATCAATCTAAATCCAATATGGCCGCCCCAAGATGGCGGATTACCAGATAAGGTATCAAGTTAAGGGATTTGACGGGTAAAATACGATCAACTACGAAACAAATCCAGACTAAAAGCTCATATTATTTCCTTTTTTTAAATTAAGAACGTCCAACTATAGCATCAGTTGTGCGAAATTCGTTTATTTTATTATAATCATTCGTCGAAAATTTTTATCTTTCATCCACTTATGTTAAATATTCGAAAATGTATCTAATTCTGCAATATTAACAAGGAAAGCGAAGAAGTTATCCAACTAAGCCGCACTGCATAAATATCCTTTTAATGTTATATCGCACGAATGAGTTCTGATTTAAATGTGATTCATCTTAAAATCTTGCTTACAAATATCCTAAAATAACGTATTCCCTTCCAACTTAAATAATACAAAAAGAAACTCCATTAAGAAAATCAAGTTTAATTCGCAAAAATCAAAGTTAAATATAAATATAATTAAACATTTCGAAAAAAAAGGACAAAATGTATAAACAAAATTAGATTGAAAAAAGGAAAAAACTAAGTGTCACATTTTACTGCTTTAACGCGATACTTACAAACATATTTAGTGTTTAGGCAACGCTTTCAGCAGTTAGTATTTCTGCTCTAGGGACTAATAAACATAAAATAAGCACTTCAAAAATAATAATAAGGAACCTGGTGTTGTTTATAATATAAAATATATAAAAATAATGTAAAAAAAGAGACAGCACATTCGCGAAACAAAGCCAAATGATACAGCGGCTGCGCAGAAATACGAACGCTGAAAGCCCTTTTTGCAGTTTTCTACAGCAAACTCTCATATTATTTGATATTTTCATCATTTATTCCTATCCTAGGTCTTAATATTTGAAAAATTTTTGTATTTGTTTACCTAACTTCGATTTACATACTTTCGAAAATGAAAAATAAATGAAGACATCAAAAAAAAAAAAAAAAAAATGAAAACAAAAAACAAATAGGAAAGGGAGTCGTAAACGAAATCTAAAAATGACTAAAGTGTTAGCACGATCGTCGTATGTCTCATAAGCGTTCATTGACTTTTTTTATATAAATATTTTTAAATAATAATATAACTAAAAAACAACAGATCACTTTTCGAGAAATAAATAGTGAGTCGAGGGGGGTATGAGTGCAGAGACTTAAAAAATGGGTGCCTATCGGGTGATAGGGGGAAATTTAAAAAAAATCCAACAACGAAAAAGCGTTCCCTAATGATTGTTCACTGCGCCTGCGGATCGCATTGCAGTAGCCGAACGATCGAAGGGTCACTTTTAGCACCCTCGATGAACTCCTCAAGACTCAGCTTGCCGTCCTTATTTCGGTCCATTTGTCGGAAGATTTTGTCTGTTCGCTTCTCCGGTGTGCTCTCATCCTCCGGCATTTTCATCACAGAGCCGACCATTTTGTAGATTGCCTTGAAAATAAATAAAATATTTTTGAATTAGAGTGAGTGAAGTTTTAAAGTTAATTTTATATTATTTTTTTATATACTTTAGGGGCATGATTTACATTCTAGGGAATACTCACTGTAACGATTTCTAGCATCTCCTGTCGTGAAATGTAGCCGTTCCCGTCCAGGTCGTACATGGAAAAGGCCCACTTCAGTTTCTGCTCCAATTTGCCACGTGAAGTTACGCTGAGAGCACAGAGAAATTCCCGGAAATCAATTGTTCCATCTCCATTCGCATCGAAAGTCCTGAACACGTGTTCTGCAAACTAAACAGAACCACACGTAGTTCAGTAAGAAGGCTAATTCATTGCCAGATAAGAGAATAAATAAATGTTTAGCGCTTTTTATTGTCTTTGCTGTTACTCTGGGAAAATTTATCCATAACAAGTTAACCAAACTTCCGTAAACATAAGGTGAACATTTTTCTCCTGGTATCTGCCCTTTTTAATGGCCCTCTAATGTTCTGGATTTGGATTAGACAAAAACTAAGAAAATAAAAACGATCTCTTGTCTTTAAAACAAATGGGCTATTAAATGTTGAGTCCGTGATAAACGTTCGTTTAAGTAGTTTTTTTTCTTTAACTCTATAAAAAATACTCTACTACTTCTTACAATATTTAGTAATAGTTTCATAAGTCAAATGTTTTCTTAGTAGGCTTTGGAATAAAAAGATTGAAAACGTATACAAATATTTTGAATTTTCTGCAGGAAAACAACACTTCCTATACATACAGTTAGCGAAATTAATTTAAAGCTAAAATTAATAATTGAAAAATATGAGCATATAATAAAGTGCAATCTCGACACTGAAAAAAGATTTCTGGTTGATTTAACAATGAGATTTTCTTAATTCATTTGGTATGGATTTTCTGTTTTCTGTTGAATTTTTTTTTTTTTTTTAACTTCATACCTCAGAAGAATTAAAAAAATAAGAGTGGAGAAATAAATCCCTTCCACTTTGCCATTTTCAAGGGACAGATTTAATTTGCCCTTTTAAGAGTTAAACCACAATAAATATAAGTTCACAATTTCCGGAAACAACACAAAATATAAAATATATTTAAAAAAAATCGAATGAAGGGTTTTTTTTCTTGGAAATTGTTGTAAATTGAGTGGACTTATTTTACATTATGGCATTACTGCCAAATCAGTTTTTTTTAGAAAATTTATTCTGTCGATTTAGCTAAGAAGGATCCATGAGAATAAGCTTTCCAAGAAAAATTTCTTTTTGGCACATTATTACTACGTTTATAGATGGAAATTTTACCTCTGGCTTTCATTTCAATTTGAAACTTCTAACGTGTTTATAGACAGACTGAAATTCAGAGATTAAGAATCGTCTCTTTTCTCTGTTCATCATTTTCGTTTATATATATTTAAAACTTTCAAATTTGAATGTTTCACTGCCGCAGTTCCTTAGGAACTGAAGTTTTACCCTGGCAACTTGTTTATTGGAAATAAATCTAGATCGATGTGAAACTCCGAGAGTTTCACTTATCTATAAAGTTTGTATATCTTTATAAATTTGTTTTAACAGTTCAAAAAGAAAACAGTGCAAAAATTCTAAAAAGTATTTCTGAATTGGATAAAATGATGATGCTTAAATCAGTTGGTTTAAAATAATTCTGATGATTTTAGCTTGTTGGTGACAAAATATTTTTTATTTCCTTAAGAGGGGAAAAGTATTCATTAAATTTAAGAAATTAGAAGTTTCGGTATGCAAGAATATTTAAGAAAGTTTTAAACGAGAAACCAAATCTTTAAAAACGTTTTTTTCAAGCAGTGTTTTTACAATTGGATGACAAGGTTAAAAGATAACTCTTGAATCAATATGCATAAAATTTTATCAGAAAGTTCAAAACTTTTATGGTCCGAACTAAAAGAAAAAAGATACGTTTTTAATGTGTTTTTCTTTTATGAATTAAAATTCGGCAATATTTTTTTAATAAAATTTCAAAATTTCACTTTGAAGTGTTTCTAGTTTTTTTAAAAATTAGGTTTTTCTTTTCTTTTAGTTCGGACCATGACCTACAGTAGGTGTTCAACGAATTAGACGCACGTGCAGATTTTTAAAAAAGGTTTCTTGTTTTGTCTGTTTGGTGCATAAAAACCCTTCAAAGAATTTTCTTTCATGGTAATTTCAATTCATGAATATTTCTTGAAAGTATTAATAGCCAGGAAATCCAATATGCATCCTTTTAGCAGGTAAGAGGTGAGCCCATAAAGAACATATCCCTTTTCTACCTCATTTGATTCTTAATTGGCGAAGCGTAAGGTTCATTTAAAGTGGTTTTATAGAACCTTATTAGTTGCTTTAAAGTTGTAATGCTGTTTTAATTGTTGTGTAGTGATTAAAAACATTTGATAAATGTGAAATTAAATTTTAAATTGTGATAATTTATTGAAAAACAAAACAGTGTTTGAGAAGTTTTGAATTTATCAAATTTTTCGAAAATGGGACGTTTAAAAGGCATTAGTGAATAGAAAAAAGAAAGCAATTATTGCTCTATTGAATACTAAAATGTATTCCCATCGAGAAATCGCTAGAAAAGAAAATATTTCTTCCTCTACTGTAGACAGAGAAGCAAGAGTTCTTGCAAGTGGACATTTATCTGGGAGAAGTTAACGGAAAAATTGTCGTGGAAAAAGGAAAACTTCTGACAGAGCGGACCGGAAAATTTTAGGAACTGCATTACAACAACGGAGAGCGTCTGCCCGAACTACATATTTTAAAAGAGTTAAACGACCGAGGAGTAGCAATATCCCAGATGACATTACGACGAAGGTTATCTGAAGCTAATATAAAATGTAGGCGACCGGCAAAAAACCAAAATTAACTAACTTAATGAAAGAAAAGCGATTAATCTGGGCCAAGTTTTCTCGCAATTTTACAGTTGATGACTGGAAGAAGGTAAAATATGAAAATAATGTAATAATAATACTTTTTCTGGAAAATTTAGTTAGTGTCAATAAACATGAAAATTTTCACAAATTACATGTGATATTTAGCGATGAATGCCGCTTGGAAGCAGTTATTGAGAGTACTCAATTTTTAAGGAGAAAACCAGGAGAACGTTAACATAAGGACTGCGTAGTACAGACAGCGAAACACCCACCATCTGTTATAATATGGGGTTGTATCAGTGGAGACGGACCCGGTCCAATATATTTCGTCGATGGAACTTTGCGGCGGGATAAATATAAACGTATCCTTTCTAATGTCCTTCTTCCCTAAATAAATTCCTTGCATTTATGCAAGACGGGGCACCTTGTCACATATCCCAATTAATTAAAAACTTTTTAACTGTCGAAGATCTCAATATTCTTGCTTGGCCTTCTCTTCTCCAGACCTAAATGCCATTGAGAATTGCTGGGCTTACTTAAAATCCAAAGTCTACAACCTCCCTAACCCTACTGTATCACAACTTCGAAAAAATATTGAAAATATATGGTACAATGACGAAGGACTTAAAGAGATGATCACTTCATGCATTTGCAGTATGCCGCAGCGAATAAAAGAAATAATATAGCGAGAGGGGGGATAACAAAATTTTAATATTTGTTTTTGTATTTTTGGTCAAAAGAAATAAAGTATTAATATTACATATTATTTCTCGAAAAACGTTAAATTTTTAAATTAAATTAAATTAAATTAAATATTTCCTGTAAGTATATCAAATTTATGAAAATTCACTGCTGCGTCTAATTCGTTGAACACCTACTGCATATCTGTACTGAGCTAATTAAATGAACAACACAGAATTCTACAGTCTGGATGTCATATTTAAAAAACAATAAAATATTTACATTACATTTTCAACAGGTAAAGAACAATTACTCAAAAAAAGTTGTCCACTTAATCAAGTTTATGATTTTGTTTATACAAAATATTTAAAAAGTATGTTTTTCGACCGAACAAAATAACTTTTCACTCCTTAAGAACTAATAAATTTGCTAACCGGATTATGAGTTTTTAAAAAAAATATTTGAACGCAACTTTCACAAGTCTGTTGTTAATCTGTAAGAGCAATGAAAGCGATAAAACAAATCTCATCTTACCTTACTCGCATCCCCGTAGGGAAAAAAGTTGCCATAAATCTTTTTAAATTCCTCAACTGACAAATGACCACTGGGACAATCCTTAAGGAATCCTTTATACCACTCCTGGATTTCTGCGTCTGCAAAACGGGAGAGCAGAAAGACAAAAAAAAAAATATGCGATTAAAAGACAGTTTATTAAAGAGCGTTGCTATTTTAAAGCTGTAAAGACAAATTTCTTATAGAGGACAAGAGGGTGAATGCATTACAATGAAAAATAAGATTTCTCCCTTACCCGTGAATTCTGTATTTTGCTTAAGATCCTCCAAAACTTCAGGTTTCAGCTTACTGTTCTGTTTGCCCATTCTGATTAAAAAGGGTCTGTTGCTGTGTGCTTAAAATTATCCCGAGGGAGTGTTCCAAAGGAAAAGGTGAACTTTTTTTTTTCCTTCCTTTTTAACGCGAAGAAACCAGATTTTTAAGAATTGAGCTCAATTCAAATCCCAAGTGGGGTTTCTTTAGGTACTTACGGCTAAAATCAGCCAAACTATATATTGTGACACTACCTTAGCTTTTTAGTATGCTTCTGATACAGAACTTCTGTTTTTTATTAATCGAAATAATCTACTTTAGCTCTCTAGCACTGGGCTTATTTTACTGCACTACGCTTTGGATTATTTCCTTGATGGCACATTAGATAGCATCTAAAATTGTGTTTTCGTGTTTCCAGGAGATATATCGACGAGCACCTCGGCGAGATTGTGTGCGATTACTGTCGTCGATTATCTGCTTTGTGCACCTTTCTATTAGGACAGAAATATAAGTCTAAAATTCGAATATAAAAGTAGTGTATAAAAGCAAAAAAATAAATAAATAATAATAATCTAGTAGAATCACACACACATACACATTCGGTCCATTTACACAAAAAGCAGTCGTTTTCGAGCTGTCGCTTTTAAGGAAAATCCTGGGTCCAGTTAATTTAAAAATTTGTATATTTATACTTTCCCGTATTTTTACATAAGGTTTAAAGTATTCAAATTATGAAGATTCTGTTTTTTTTTCTTTTCTTTTTTTTTTTTTTTTTTTCATAGACTTACACCTTGTTCAAGTTGTTATCTTATTTATTTGCTCTTTTTACATTATGTTTATTTATAAAAAATCACTTGGATGACTCCATTCGATTCTACCTGTTGTCTACTACACGAAAATATGATTCTGTGCGATTTTCTCTTTTAAGCAAGATATAATCTTAAATTGTTTCTTTGTGCAAATATGTCTAGCTTCATAGTTTCACTAATTTATCAATGTTCGAAAAGGTGATATTTTTATGAAAGTTCGCATACAAATTTGATATCTTTTGCTTGACTTTATTCAACGACTAGAGTACCATTATCATTAATACACACTATACACACGTCCTATGTAGTAAAAGCTGCTCAAAATTGGTCAATGTCTCTAACATGGGGAAACAAAAGTCATCGGTAAATGTTTTACACAACACTCAGGTTGATCTCGTATTTTTTTTTAATTAAATCATTCTGAACAATCAGTTTAATTAATTTTTGGCTTTTCCACAACACATCCCGAAGTAGGGGGACTCGAAAACATCATCATCGCGGCTAATTACTTTAGCAATTCAAACATAGGACATAATTAGGACACCACAACCGACAGAGGAAGTTGCAAATTTACCATTATTAAGCCGATTGGCAGTGGCGGTTATCTTTGAAAAGATGGTAATTGAAAAGCCCGACATATTTAATAAATTCATAATCGCTGGATCTTTTCTGATTCTACGTATGGAGAGAGAATAATTCGAAAATAATTATATACAGGCGTCCTTGGGGAACGCTTTCTATTCAATTAAGCTATATATGATGTTAAAATATTCGGATTAATTAAATCCATTCCAACTGTACGAGCTATAAATGTAGCAATTTTAAATTTAATCGACCAACTATAATTTATGTCCTTAATCCATTTTGTATGTAAATAATTGCGTTCAGGTGGAATAATATGAAAAATTATTGTAATCATATGCTGAAAATGCACATAAACAATGAAAGTATTGAAATTAAAAGCATTCTTGATATTCTCGTTACTATGAAAGGAGTCAGTAATTATACGGAATTTTATTTTAGTAATGTACCAACTTTGAAACCTATAGTTGTGTTAAAATGAATAGAAATGAAAGTACCCGAAGTGGGAACTCCGGACGGTCAAGCGTTTAGAATACAATAGTATAATAAAAATTTGGACGCGGCTCTAAATACCATTCATTTTAACAATTTTCCAAATCGGCGGCTAGTGTAGTGGTAAACGCTCCGACTCGTGTTGCAATGGTCATAGGTTCGAATCCCTGCGTACGGAGACTTTCTTTTCGGATCTTCCCCAATTTTTATAAGATTCGGATCGCAACTAAGCGAAGTGATAAATTTTTTATTTTATTTATTTATTTTTTTTACACGCCAAAGCCATAAATATAGGACATAATTTTTTAATAAGCACATAATCGTGAGAAATTTACCGTTGCGAACTTTCCCGGCGGCCGTACACGAACAATTGATTTTCGGCGCAGGTAGAAAATATGTTACGTTACGCGTGGTTCGCTGCTAAACTTTGCGATGAGAGAGAATGTGTTATGAATGTAAATCAAGTTTGTTTTTCTATGGAGATGTTGAAACAACGTTGTAATTATAAAAATGCAGCGTTTATAACCTGTGCTAGATGCAGAAATAATTACTCTTTCCCCTGATTCTATAATGAATCCCCGACAAATGTAAATCATCATCATGAAAAATAATAAAAGTTTGAATTATAATGTACAACGTTTTTTGGTATGCGATTTAATTACAATCCTTTGCTGAAAAGTCCGCAATCCCAATTTTTTCCCTTATCTATGCCTTTTGCGTATAAATAAATAAAAAAAAATACAAAATGAATCACTTCGCTTAACTGCGGACCCGAATCTTATAAAAATTAGGAAAGATCCGAGAAAAATCCTCCGCACGCAGGGATTCGAACCCGTGACCACTGAATCACTAGCCCAAGTGTTAACCACTATACCAGCCGCCTCTTTGTGAAAGTGCTACAATGAAAATTGTAAACATTTTTGTATATTATTATTTTGTAAACGCTTGGCCATCTGGAGTTCCCACTTCGGATACTTTCATTTGTAGCCAAGCCCTACATGTGCTATAAATTTGAGCGAAATCGGTGATGACGAGTAGGTGCCTTCTCCTTGTAAGTACAAGTTTGAAGTTAAAGTGCTTATGTATAGCGTAAAAATACAAGCTGAAAAATTTGTATTCTTCGGCCTTCAACTTAAAGAAATTTCAAATATTTAAAGTGTAATTACCGTAAAATATTTTCACTAAAACTCCTAATTTATGAATATTAAAGGGATAGAATAACATAAAAAATTAATTATAAAATCTCACGCAACCACAGTTGTTAGCAACAGCCGTGATGATGACAATTTGTAATATTAAAAATGGAAAATTTTTGTTGTTGTATTTTATCGATTGTTCAGAATTAAAGGTCTCCACATTCCAACGAAGTGGCGGTTAAATGTTACACAATAAGTTAAAACGCGTTCGCACCAGGCGTCGATTTGCTCAATTAAATACAAAAATTAATTGGCAATATTAAACGAACTTGTGAAGCCGATGACACCCAGGCGTTGGTCTTTTCTATTAACGTTTTTAATTTTTTCTTCTCTCAAACTTTCGCTTAAACTATTTTCAAAAGATTTCAAAATTTCAATTACAATTTGAAGTTTGCAAAAAATTATAATACCACTGCATTGATTTTTAGAGACCTGAATATATAAAAGTTTTAAAAAAAAAATCTTTCTCTGATGACTTTAGCATAGGATTACGAAACATTAGTCTAAATTCTGTTACTTTTTTTTATTTTTTTTTTTGTTAATAGAAAAGCGATTTTGCTTGTGCCCTTTAGGAAAGAGTAGTATACATTCACAAATATTTATAAAATCAGCTAACTATTACATTCTGAATTTTGCGGCTATTTTGAAAAGTTTTTCTTAAAAATACTTAACTACATTTTATCATGAAATGTTTAATTCGTTTTCCCTAAATTTGCTTTTTTTTTTTTTTTTTTTTTTTTGTAGCGTATTAGATAGCGCGTACTATGATAGTCCAAATAAAGTCTTTCCAAATTCTTTAAACACGTCCCTTTTTTTAGAAGTGAAAAGTAATGATGGCTTTTTGGCTACGTTATAATTATTTAAAGAGGACATATTCTAGATATTCGGTATCCAATTTCTTTGTAAAATAATACACTATGAAAAACGAAACAAAATGAAATACATATATATATACAGGGTGTCCCAAAAAAGACTGTCAAGCGGTGGTCCAGAGATAGAGCACCCGAATAACCCCCATGTATGTTCTGCGATTTTTCGTAGTTTACGAGTTATGAATTTTTTTTTTTAATTTTTCACTTATTTTCGAGTTGCAAGACAATTATCGTCATACTGAAGTGAATAATTGATATAAATTCTCAATTCTTTTTTCATTATTTAGCTAAATATTGTGGCATTCCAGCAAAAAGATAATCTGCTTCAAAACCCATACCATTACGGCATAAAATAAAATAGTTTTTACATAACAGGATAAAGATAACCAGTACCAATACTTTCAGGGGCATTTTAAAAAAAAAAGTCACATAGCTTTCTTAATCCAAAAGTATTTTAAAAACTTCTCCATTTCATCAGCTATTTACCCTGTAGATTTTATTGAGCTATCTCTGTGGCATCATACTTAAAAATCGAAATCAAGTGTATCAAATCTAAAACCAAAGAATTTGAATTCGTTCAAAATTTGCTTTTTTTTACAAAAAATTTCAGTGTTGAGTTTGTAATAATTAGAAGATGACGAAAGAACTCGTTGTTCGCAAGATTACGCAAGAAGAGTTCAATTCTGTGAAGAAATGTTACACCGACAAACAGAAAATGAAAACTTTTTTAAAAGTGTTTTATGGCGAATTCCATTTTCGACGAAATGAAATTTTTAATATGCACAATTACCATTCGTGGAGTCTCGAAAATCCTCACCTCGCACACCCGTCAAACTTCCAAGAACAGTTCAGTGTCAATCTATGGTGTGGGGTAATCAATGGAGAACTGATTGGCCCTTTTCAAATACCAGACCGCTTACTTACATTTTTTGACCGAAGACCTCAATCGGCTTTTAGAAGATGTCGATCTGGAGACTCTTGGGCATATGGTATTACAAAATGATGGCGCACCATGTCATTATGCGCGTGCTGTTCGAGACTATTTAAACAGAAATTTTAGAGATAGGTGGATTGGTCGAAGCGGGCCAATTGCGTGGCCCCCAAGATCGCCTGACTTGAACCCCATTGACTTTTTTGTATGGGGTTACTACAAAGAGCTGGTATACACACAAAAATTACAAAGCTTGGAATTGGAACAATTAAAAATAAAATTAACCGGTGCAGAAAGGACGATAAAAAGCAACATAACTGCGTTCAGACGTCTACAAGCCAATTTTTTTCGCCGATGTCGCATATGTATTAAACAAGGAGGTCGTCATTTTGAAAATTTCTTGTAAGTGCTATGAAAAATAAAATTATTTTAAACTCATTTTACGTGGTTTTATTTATAAGTAAAATTTTAAATATTAAACTTAAAGCAAAATTAAGGTGATATGCCATAGTATCTCTATGTACCTATATCATCTTACCTATACATATTTTGCTTTATAAATTTTGCGCATTCAATTAGTAGCTAATGAAATGGGGAAGTTTTCACCATCTCTCTCTAGTTCATACAAAATGTACATTAGTTGTCTCTTTTTTACTCTTGCAAGGTCTTTTGTCCAACCAAATCCAACTCAGGTAGCCGTGCCTCGGTCGCATGACGCATTCATTGTTTTAGCGAAAAATGAGTTCTTTCGTCATGTTCTAATTATTACAAACTCAACACTGAAATTTTTTGTAAAAAAAAGCAAATTTTGAACGAATTCAAATTCTTTGGTTTTTAGATTTGATACACTTAATTTCGATTTTTAAGTATAATGCCACAGAGATAGCTCAATAAAATCTACAGGGTAAATAGCTGATGAAATGGAGAAGCTTTTAAAATACTTTTGGATTAAGAAAGCTATGTGACTTTTTTTCTTAAAATGCCCCTGAAAGTATTGGTACTGGTTATCTTTATCCTGTTATGTAAAAACTATTTTATTTTATGTCGTAATGGTATGGGTTTTGAGGCAGATTATCTTTATGCTGGAATGCCACAATATTTAGCTAAATAATGAAAAAAGGATTGAGAATTTATATCAATTATTCACTTCAGTATGACAATAATTGTCTTGCAACTCGAAAATAAGAGAAAAATTAAAAAAAAATGCATAACTCGTAAACTACGAAAAATCGCAGAACATACATGGGGGTTATTCGGGTGCCCCAGGGGGTGCTCTATCTCTGGACCACCGCTTGACAGTCTTTTTTGGGACACCCTGTATATATATATATGGAGTGAGTATTTATGTGTCTATCAAACAGATCAATCTTCGTATCTTAGATGCTTAAAATGATGAAATGTTCGAATATTTACGGGGAACATTTTAATAACTAGCAAGACAGAAATATTTTTTGTCAAGATACATAGTTTGAAAAATCAATGATGTATCAATCATTTTCTTTGGCCCTAATCACGCCATTACATTCCTTATTCAAATAGAATTATAAATCAATTTTGTCATATTGAGGGTATTCCGGCCACTTTCAGGTTATTAAAAAAAGTGATTTAGTGTGATTGGGAGTAGGATAATAACTATATATTTATAAAACTTACGACATTGTTTCTGATGTTTATTATCTATTTGAGGTGAAATTGCAGTATTTTTAATACTAATCAATGTCGAGACTTAGAATTTTATATAAGGGAAATTTTTATTTTTTTTATATTCTGATTTGAGGGCTTGTATGACAGGAATTTGTGTAGTACAAAGCGTACGTATCAACAGAAAAATGTAAGATATTAAGAGCTATTAAATTATATTTATTCTACAGTTATCCATAAGTCTACTAAAATTGTGGACAATATACATAAATATAAAGGAGTATTTTCCAGCTCTAGTTTATAGACACATAGTGTTTGGTACCACTTTAAAATATCTGAATGGATTATATCTTATTACAGAGCAAATGCTTCAGAAGCAAATACAAGCTGCCTTTTGAACCACAGCCCTTTTAAGATTTTATAAAAAATTGTTTGTTGTAATCCTATTGAAACACCCCACTTCTGATTACAAAATAAATTTTATATAAAACACCAGAAAGCTTTATATTTAGTATAAACTAAATACACGCTTTCAATCATCTGAATTAACTCGATGGTATAACTAAATACTATAAGAATGGAAAAAAATCGTCCCCTTAAGCCCATTTAAACGGATAAGGTTCGGTCTCTCGAAATCCTTTGCCTTTCCTTCACAAGTCGAATCCATTTCTTCCTCCGAATTGTTACCTGTGATGAAAAATGAATTCTTAATGATAAATTGTAAGAGATGAGAGCACTGGTTAGACCTGTACAAGTTAAGTTAACAACTAAAGAACCTATTCATCCGAGGAAGACTATGTCATTAATCATGATTACAGATGGAACGTTTAAAGCAGACTCATATTGTAAGAAGAAATGGACTGAACAGATGTCGATCCGCTTAGAGTATAAAACTGATTTGTAACCTCTCATATATATGGGGCAGTGAAATAAAAAAAAAGAAATTCACATAATTAATAAATGTTGGTCTATCAACTCTTAGTCCGGTCAAAATAGACGAAAAAATGGTGGTAGGTTTGCAATAATTCGCATAGAGCTGCAAACTGGTACAGACATTGGAGACATTATTAGAAATAAAATACTAAAAGTCCCCTTCGATCCTACATCTGCAAAAAAAGTTATTCAAGGACAAAGGTCTAAAAAATGGTTTTTCCATTTTTTTCCGGTAAACGGTAAGTTTTATTATAAAAATAGGTCAGACGAAAGTTGTAGATCATAAAATTATCTACAAAAATTGTTCTTATACTTTTTTTTTTTAAGAATCACCATTCCTGAGATATTGCGATTCTAAATCACCGAAAACAATAATATGTATGCTAAACCGCCTATGCACACCATCTGATGTTTAATATGAGTAAAAATATAATATTAAAATATAATATTGATTTGTCCGAAGCCACCCGTGTGCCGGACTCCCCAGGCTGCCCAGGCCTACCGTCTCGCTTCATTTTAATGTTATGCGAAAAATTTAAAGCTGCAAATATTGAAACAGCCATAGAACAATCCAATACAACAAATACAACTATTGTTGTCGGTGAAGATGTTGACTTATTAGTACTACTGACTGCACGAACTCCAATTGATAAGATTATTTACTTTTTAAAACCCGGGAAAGCTCAACAAGCAACAGAAATATGTATATTCATCGAGAAGTTTATCTGCTTATCCAAAATGTCAAAATCATATCTTATTTTGACATGCAATAACTGGCTGCGATGCTACATCAGCATTTTTCAGAAGGGGTAAAACGACAGTATTTAAATTATTTGAAAAATATGATTTAATTAACTTCGCAGAACCATTTCAAAAGATCGACTCTTCTCCACAAGACATTATCACAAACGGGATTCGCTTTCTTCTTGCTCTATATGGAGCTCCAAAAAACTTGATTGTTTAGACAAGTATAGGTATTTAAGTTTTGTAAAAAATACACGGAACAATAAAAGAATGCAATTATCTTGTCTTCCTCCAACATCTGCTTCTGCTAGTCAACACTTATGTCGAGTATACTATCAAGTTCAAGTATGGCTAGGCAATCAACTGGACCCAGAAGATTGGGGTTGGAATTTAGTAGATAATACTTTGGAGCCAATTCAAATCTTACTGCTTACCACCTGCTCCGGAAAGACTTCTCAACACCATCTTCTGCAATTGCAAAAAGGGTTGTAGTGCAAAATGTAGCTGTAAAAAAGTTGAATCAACTACAACAGATGAAGATTTTGATGATATCAATGAGGGGACAACTGATGTATCTTTTTCACATATACAGCTAGAAGTACAAGAAGAAGAAGAAAGCGAAGAAGATATAGCTATTGAAGTGACATTTGAAGATTATCAGTCAGAGTAACTTCTTCACACCACGTTAAAAAAAAAATGCGCCGGATACACTACCTCATAGGTGATGCGGAAATGTGTGCATATTATGTAAAATACAATTTCTTCAACTTTTAGAATCGCAATATCTCAGGAATGGTGATTCTTAAAAAAAAAAAAGTGTAAGAACCCTTTTTGTAGATAGATTTCATGATCTACAACTTTTGTCTGATCTATTTTTATGATAAAACTTACCGTTTACCAGAAAAATTGGAAAAACCATTTTTTTACCTTTGACCTTGAATAACTTTTTTTGCAGATGTGGGATCGGTGGGGACTTTTAATATTTTATTTGTAATAATGTTCCCAAACCCTGTACCAATTTACAGCTCTATGCGAATTATTGCAAATTGAAATGTCTAATTTGACCGGACTATCTGGTAATTATATGTTTTTCTATCAGATTATAATTTCTATGAAGTGTAGAACAGTGAAATTCTTCAAAAACTGACAAACTGCCATTTAGAACTTTAGTAAAATCTTTCAAAAACTTAGCAGGTGTTAAACAAACGTGTTCCTTATTCTTAAAAAAAAAAAAAAAAAAAAAAAGAAGCCATTGAGACTCCACACTTTATAAAATTATGTTTTTTTCAAACAGGGAATAATACGAAACCTGTTAATAAGGGTTAATTAATTAATTAATTAATGAACCATGCATCAGCGATGGTTTAAAGTGGACAAGGTAAGAAGAAAATATTGCAGAATTGTAAAAACAACATGGTCAAAATATTCGATCAACTTTCTAATAACCCTAATACACTAGAAAAACTATAGTGGCATTGAATATAAGAAGACCTTAAGAACTAAAAATATATTTATAAAAAAAAATTAAATTTTGTTTTAACTTAGAGAGCATGATTTACACCTTTTTTTTAAATATAGTTCAATAGTACCTTGTGTTCATAATTGAATTGATTTATGGGGCAGTCATGTCTGTGATCACATTTTTGGTCACTTCTGAATATCTTTAAGTTAATATTCTTCATATATTGCGAAAAATCTTTGAGTGTTCTTCATATATTTATTGGATTTTTTCACGTTCGGGTTTTAAATTTATTTTGAATAAATACAGCTCATTATTTCATAATAAGCTAAGGCGAATATAGAAAAAATTGTGTGGGTATTACGAGTTAATATTATAATGTAAAAAAGCCTAATTGGCGTGATTAAGACATTTTTGGATTATATAAAGAACTTAGCTTCAAAACACTTTTCAGAGAATTTTACTTGGATTTTGAGTTATTGAGAAACATTAGTTAGGGACAGAAAACATTTATGCGAAGAAAAGTATTTTTGTAATGAAAGCGATTTGATAGTTGAATACTTAAAAGAAGTAAAGATTGTGAAACAAAAATTTAGAGAAAATCGATTCATAGTGTATCCTGTAAGTGAAGACATACCGATATTTAAAAAATGAAGATTTCCTATACTATGAGATTATGAAGTGTTTCGCAATATCTAGTCAATACAATTATAAATCGAATATGCAAATATCATCGAAGTTTCTCCTCGAATAAAGTTTTTTTACTTACCTCTACCAAAAGTTACAAATGGGCGTGTAACTTGATCGTGACGCGATTAAATCTTCTTTATTTAAAAAAATAAAAGTTATGAAGTTACCTAATAAACAATATTTACATCAATCATGATCTCATTATAAAACATCTGTTAATGCCTAGCATTTGATATAATCTACAAAGTTGTATTTTTTGCTGTTTATTTTACAGTCACACGTTAAAAAATTGTTTCGTTTTGCTTTTACCGCTAAAATTTCTTAATCAAAACGGCATTTTTGTCTCTAGAGTACTTTTTTTTTTTTAGTATTTATTAATTACTGGCTCATATGAAATAATTTTTACTTTTTTTCGAAATAGTGGTAGCAGTATTTGTTCGTTTATGCAAATTACCAAAAAAAAAAACATAATGCTTTATATCGCAATAATACTGCCCCTAAATATGTTCATGTTTTTATTACGATTGAAGCCTTCGACTTTTCCCAGACTGATGTGAAAAATGAATTAAACGGAAACAATAAACGAATTGTTCTTAAACTTAGTGATAGATCTAACTAGATACATTCTGTAGGTCTTTTCTCTTAGTGTGTCTATAAATAATGAAATTTAAATGCATTGGCTGCCTTAAGAATAGCTCTAACGCTAAATAAACATAATTATCAAAAGGAGGTTTAACAAGATGTATGCTCTCTCTGTTGGTTTAGAATGTTAATTTGTAAGAATACGCTGATTTATTGGTCTTATGGCGCCAGCATTTTCGATAGTTCTTCGTCTTGTAAGCATCCTTTCAGAAATTCATCTTGTGTTAGCTGCCCGTCATTATTTTCATCCATTTTTGCAAAGATATTCTTGGCTCTCTCCTCAGCAGAATCTGCTGGGCGATTTGATGAACATGCTCCCAACATGTCATATATCGCCTGAAAGTAGAATTGAAAAATAATTACAAATTTAAAAAATAAAATATTCAAACTTACAACTAATAAATTAAATCAATTACAAAACTACTGCAAAATAAAACCTCCGGAAAAATGGCGATTCTGCTTTTAGTCGATATTTTATGCTTTTTATATGTTAGAAAATGCCAAATAGGTAGATAGTTTTTCGGTCTTAACAGTTTAATGGCCGCACGACTGCACAGTCAAAGCCAATTATTTGTATTATGTTATCAGTCTGTAATGGAACCCTAAAAACGATAATAATAAAATCTTATAAAACAAACAACATTAAACGTTGAAACAAAATCAATTCCACCGCAAAATGTTGTTATGTCAGTGCTACTGTCTAACCGCAGTACTAGACATTTTACAACCGCGTAACAAGTAAACGAAATTAGAATTTTGCGGCTTCTGGTTCGTTGAATGTTATTGCATTTTTTTCTCAAAGTTATTTTAATTTAACAATCTCAAAGTTTTAATGGTTAATTAATAAAAAAATAAACATAATATGATATAATCATAAAAATAATAAAAATAAATTAATTTAACACAATAAAGTGGTCAAATTAGAAAATAACAATTAGAATTAAGAGAGGGCAAAATAATTAGTAGTATCAACGTCATACGCCCACAAAAGATTAATGACCTTTAATGAATTCCAGAACTTAAAAGCATTATCTATCTATTTTTATACCGAATCAATTTCTTTTTACAAAAATAGAAACTAATGAAATTGTCTTGTTAAATACGTAGTATGCCTGATGAAGTACATGTTGGAATATAAATCTATATTCACAAAATATTGTAACTTCTCTTACAAAAACATGACGAGGAGAGTAAACACCCCAATTTCGTACGCGGCAAAAACTTTGTGTAGGACAAAGTACATTTACTATTGTACTGCCATTATATGAGCCAGCCATATTAAATGAAGTTAATGCTCCAACAAATTTAGAAACATTAAATTACAATAATAAAACGTGTAGGTTACCGCTCCGATAAGATTAATTAAGAAATTAATACGTAATTGGCATTTATATCGCTACATATGGACAGAGCTACACACATACAGCAAATTCTCATAGACAAATTAGAATTAATGCCATTAATTTATCAGAAATATCTAAATAATTTATCACGGCTACCAAACTACTCGTTTGGGCAATAGTAAGGAAATCTAATAATCAGACAAGCATTTTGTCTTTTCCTACAAATGTTGCTTTTTTTCTGGAAAAATGTCGATCTCTTACAAGGAAACGTGCTCAGGTGTGTCTCACCGATTTTAATGAAATTGAAATATGTTATAGAGTATTTTTTTTTATCTGCAGATACGCACATATAGTGGGTATTTTATTTATTGTTTTTTTTTTTTTTTTTTTTTATATAAAAATTGGTGTATTTTTTAAGTTTGTCCGCCATGTTGGATCCGCCATTTTGATTTTTTTTAAATTTAACATCAGATTCATAATCAGCGACTCCAAAAACCCCTTAATACTGGTTTTCACGAAAAAACTGATGTCTGAAAGAATATACATCATTTACGTATTAGTGCTAGGGGTTGTTTATCCCCTTGAGGAGCTTTTTTTACGAAAACCCAAAAACACGTCAACTTAATTTTTCAAAATCGTATGTAAAAAAATATTTTTCAATGATTTTTAACTAAAACTGTTATTTTTGTGACGCAAAAATATAAAAAAAAAATCGTTTTTCTGCAATAAAAAATAAAGGTTGTCACCCCCGAAAACTGGATTACTTACAAAAGGTTAGTATATTTATGAGACATCATGTCCATTTTGTTTCATTCGAAAAAATTCATTAGAACTTGAAATATTTAGGAAAAACTGTTTTTAGGGGTGGTTTTCACCCCCTAAATGTGCGTATCCGCAGATAAAAAAAAAAAATGTGTCTCTTATTTTTCGATACTCTATAACTTATTTCAAGTTCATCAAAAACGGCGAGACACGCCTGAGAACATTTCGTTGTTAGTCTTGTGATTTAACTTTTCACATTTGATTTTTGTGTAATGCAGTTTTTCTGGGCTTTTTTCTACAAATTTCGTATTTGAGCTCAAATATCAAAAATCCTTGAACAGCATAGTGAATTAATCAATATAAAGTTAAATGAGTAAGTTAATGCATAAACTAGAACTATTGAATTCTAAGTATTGAGTGCTTTTAATGTAGAAAGCGATTAATGCTAAATTTTATGAAAACAAAGTTATAAAAGGAAAAATCTATACTGATTAACAACGTAATTAATTAAGTAATTAATTAATTAATTAATTAATTGAAGGGATAATACGATTTTGCTTAATTTGTACTGTGCACAGATAAACAAAACGCCTAAACACAAGATTTGGAGAAATTTCACAATGTTTTTTTTTTTTTTTCAGTGCAAATAAAGTTGCAGTTGGCATTTTTTAATATTTTGTTACGTATTATAATAAAACTATAAAAATATAGCGTTCAGTAACCCTTTAGATAACTTTATATTCTCTAAAATATTGCACAGAGCATCGTATTGTGTATGACATCAAATTGCCATGACTTACAACCACTTTTGAGTTAAAAATTACTCTGAAAAATTTTCACTTCAACATTTGAAATTTTGCATGGATAAAAAATCATGGCAATTTATTGCACATTTCCAATGATATCAAAACTTTATTCTGTTTATTTTGCTACCCATAATTTTCTGTCCGTATACCAATCATACAGGATGCCATACATACCCCAATCATAAGGAGGAAGCGAGAATCAAGTACATTACCTGAACTATTTTTGTCATTTCTTGGATATCTATCACTCCGTTGCCATCAACATCGTACATCCTGAAGGCCCATTTCAGTTTTTCCTCTGGTGTACCACTTGATGTAACATCAATTGCCAGGAGGAATTCCTGTAAGAGAGAAAGAAAAGTTGAAATGAAAAACAAAAATAAGATGATATTCTCCAGAAAGCAGAAAGAAAGTTTACGTAGACGCGACTCGGTGAAGAAGAGTTGAATTCCATTATTTCGTGATACGACTTAAAATAAAAGAAGGGGCATATAAGAGGGAGAATTTAATGTTACCTTAATACAAGAAATATGTGACATTATTTTTCCGAAATTGAATTATTACGTGCACGTTTCACAAGGATTTTATAATTGTATTTGTTCTGGAGTTGGAACTTTTTATATGAAACATTTCATTGTGATAAGTCGCATTGGATTGACATGAAATGGAAAATATATTTGAATTTTTGGTAATCCCTTACTTTGCGAACGGCAACTTATTTTGCCTTCTCAACAATTCTTGTACTTATGTATTTTCTTTCTTGGTAAAATATATTTTCGGTAGATGCCTTACTGTCACAATTGTATTTAATGTTCAAAGCGTATTTGCGATTAATGTGATCGTAAATTATAATTATTTTATAGACACATATTTTCATTATATGTCGCTCTCCACTATTACTCTTTTATAGCTCTTGTTATTTTGTGTTTTATAGCTCTTTTTATTTTATGTCATTATTAAAGGAAAAAGGCAACTAAAAATATTTAGGATCTGTAACTTTGTACTACATACAGTTTTTTTCTAGATTTATTCTCTTATATAAATTGAAGAGTTTTAAAATCTCAAGAGGGTTAAAAATCTGAGCCTTAACATCTAAACGATGAACAATTCCATCCAAGGAAACAAGTTTACATCTGAGACTTAATTTTCTTTCTAATGATTAATTCACTAATCCCTCTTCATATTTATTCTGCATTAATTCAAAATTTTAATTAATTAACATTGAACCGCCCACAATTTTCGTGTTTTCTCGCAATTTCAAGTTTTTAATATTTCAATAATTTAAACGAATTGTTATTCAGATATCTACAATACATTTACCATACATTTGCATACATACCAATAATAAAGCTAAAAACTGAAAACAAAAAAATAAATTAATAATGGAAAACATGAAAATTTACCGAGAATGTTATGCGAACATACATATAATAGCATACAGTAGTGGAAATAACTATAATTCCACTGAGTTTTTTTCTATTGAAAGCAACTGACTGCTAATTTATAATTCGAAGTGAGCCGTTTTATTTCCGTTTATTGTATCATTTCTAAAATCTAACGTAAAAAACAAAAATATCACTAGTTGAAAGCAAAATTTTAAGTAATATTAAAAAAAAACAATTTTTAGCATGGAAATAACTATAAATCCACTATTCATATTTTAAGAAGTACAACACAACTTTTTTTTTTTTTAACGTGTACTGCCTCCATTAGCCTGAATTACTTCGAAAATTCTCGTTGGCATGCTGTCTATCAACTTTTGTAGCTGCGATTGAGACAATTGCGCCCAAGCATGTTTTATGGCCGCTTTCAACTCCTGAATCGTTGTAAACTGCCTTCCATTTGAGTAAACCTGCCGAATCAATATTGCCCATAGATTTTCAATTGGGTTCAGATCAGCATTATGCGACGGTCAATCCAAAACAGGTATGTTCCTGGTCTGAAACCACGATTTCGTTTCGCGAGATGAGTGGATGAGTGCATTGTCTTGCTGAAAGATCCACTCCTTGCTGAGATTATCATCGCCGAAGTCAATTAGGATACTATCCAGTAGTTGAATATAATCGCTGGATTTCATTCTGGTAGATATCCAAAAAATGGGTGTCTTCGCTTGGCTGCAAAAAGCAGCCCAAACCATTACCGTACCACCTCCAAAATTGCGACTCATAGCGACCTCTGTATCTTTTCTAAGGTCGTGCCAGTAAAATTGACATCCATCTGGACCGTCTAAATTGAACTTCTTTTCGTTGCTAAAAATCACTTTCGTCCATTCCCTGGTCCAAGACATATGATTTTTAGCAAATTGAAGTCTGGCTTCCTTATGCTGCTTGTTCATTGCCGGTTTTGATATTCTTTTTCTCCATTCTAACGTTCCACTGGTATGCAAAATCTGCCGAACGCGTCTAGAAGTCACGGGCAACTTAAGGTCATTCACAATTGGAAAAGAACTTAAATGTTTTCTTCCTGCTAACCCAATTATAGAACGCCGGTCCATGTTGGTAAGTTTTGGCGGAGGTTTTTTTTTTGTTAGTTTTACCATAATTTGCACATAAACACAGGAAATTTCGTACAGCTGTGTGAGTCCTTCCATTTCCCAACATCTGAGCAATTCTTCACAGTGAAAAATTTGCTGTTTTGAACGCAACCACTTCCGTCTGCTCTTCTTTAGTTAATAATTTTCCTGGATAAAATATATTACTCCCTTTTTTTTTTTTTTTGCTAAAATATTTAAATTACCTCCAAAATTATTTTTTATATCTTAATGAATCAATAACTCCTTGTTTTAATCCGCCAGCGGCACTTCAACACTTCTGGAATTATAGCAATTTCCACGCGCAATCACAACGAAAATGATTAAAACTCACCCAGAAACCGTTAACACTAACCAATTTGACACGAATTCTGACTAAATTGATTGAGCATGCGCACAAAGCCGAGGAGTGCAGTTTTCATTTTTTTCTCTCAAAATACAAAGCTATGGCATAACTTTTATTCAGTGGAATTATAGGTATTTCCACCACTGTATAAATGAAATCAAAATAGTTTTAGATTTATAAAGAGGCAACCTCAAATCATCGAAGATCTTTAATCTAACTGTTGCTAAGCTAAATTAAAGGAGAAATAATTTTGTAAGAAAATCGACCTGTAATGCTGCGTACACTGAAATATTTATGTATTCATTTATCAGCACGAAACAGGAATTTTACTAAATTTCATGCTAAGTATCCTTTGACGCGACTATCAGCTCTATCAACCTAAATCTCTTTAAGTTCGTGGGCTGTTGCCATCGTGGCAGCAATGGAAATAATCCTTTGGGATCTTGTCTAAATGAAGCAATAAATGTAAGCTGTGCCTGCTTTTTCCGTCCAAAGTAAATTGGATGGTCACACGGCTGTGCAATACAGAACTAGTCTAATTGAAGCAGCACTGTTTATGGATTTGAGGGAGAAATTTCAGAGCCATTACGTTTCCAGATCACGTAGAATATTTTTTTAAATTTCACACTGGAATTATACGAGAAGAAATTTCATTTGTAGAAGTACAGGTTTGGTATTTTTATTTTTAAGAAAACAGATAACTTCAACCAAACGTTGCTTTCTTTTATTGTATAGTTTTTGGAGTTAATTAAAATATCTTAAGAAAGAAAACTTCGGTTCTTGTGCAATTGAACAAGCTTTAAGACTTCACAGTCAGACTTAACTTAATATCAATGTGAAAATTTAAGTATTATGAACTTTTCTAATAAAAGCTTCTTAAAAAACAGCCAAATCTTAAATCTACCATATTTCTATAACCTGATAGAAACTTTTCTTGCTTGTAAGGAAATTTATAATGAGAAAATATTCATAAATTTTGATATTATGGATAATGCTTGACTTATGTCTGAAGACTTCCGGCAATCTAATTTTAAAAAAATGTATATATACGATTAAAAACTTGAACCTACCTCTTTTTTTTTTTAATATACGGTATTTTTTAAATCCAATAGATCTTTAAATTGAAAAAATTAACACAAATATTGATAAATAATTTTTTTTAATCGAAACGAATCACGTAACCCAATAGGAAAAAGTCAAGAAGGGCCATTTCTCGAAATCACTTTGTCCCAAAATTGTGATTTAAATAAATCGATAGTTTGTATCGCTGTATGGCACGTGGCGTCATCCTGTTGAAATTACATCTCGGAAGGATTAATGTCATCCAAATTATCGAAGAAATATTCCGTGATCATGGTCTGGTAAAGATCTTCATTGATCGTAATGCAAATCCCTGCTTCACCATCGCGTAAACCGCACCAAATATGTATTTTTCCGGATGTAATGGGGTCTCTAGATTATATTATGGAAACGCCAATTTTGCTTATTAACATACCTACCAAAAATGAGCCACGAATATGTGAACTATAACAATCGCGAAGTCGTCTATATGTAAGTCTCGCGATCCGAAGACCGATTTTCAAAATAAATTGGAGTAATTCTTAACCGTTCCTTAGGCGTTTGCTATTCATGATAATTTGTCAGACTATACTGAATAAAAATATCACATAGATTGACAATTAGGACATAGGACATAGGAAGTTCTATCTAAGATAAAAAACACTCTTTATATTGGACATCGAAAAATTTTCAAAGTTCTTTCAGGCGTTCTTACTTTTTACAATATTATTCTTAATTCATTAGCATTTCTGTTTTCCAAAAAGCGGCTTTATTTGTAAGTAAGCAAATATAATAATAATACCCATAATTTGTATAGAGTCAGTTGTGGATTTAAAAGGGTTTAACAGATTCGAACAGAATTTTAATTTAATCCCACAAAATTCATTTTCCTTTTTAAAAAGGATTTGTTACAGTGCAATAAAAGCCGAAGTGAAAAAACCGACTTTTGAAATTATTTTTGAATAACAAAAAGCTCTAATAAGCGTATTATGAAAAAGGGTCTCGAATCAACAGATCTCGCATTATTCAACTTCATTTGTAGCTCATATTTCGCACTCGTTGACATTATTCCGGCTTCTTTTGTGGACGAGAAATGTGCTTGAATAACATATCTCAAATTGTTGTTGTGTCGCCAAAAGATAACATTTGAAGAGAAACCTGTCAGAGCGCAAAGTAGGACTTTACGCCGAGAAGAATTTGGCATAGGCGCGGAAAGGGACACACTCTACCCGAGGGCCTTGCTTACAGTCCTTCTGTGGATGAGATCTTCCTAAAATATTCAGAAGGACTTTTATAAAGAGTAAAACTCCTATAAAGTTTGCCCGGCCTTCATATACTTGCCCGGACTCTTCACTTTTACATTTTACCAAGACACCAGGAAATCCCGCCCGCTTATACCTCGTCAAAAACAACGCTGCCTACAAAATGAGAGTCATAGTTACGCCCCCCCCTAAGTTTGCATGTGTATTTACTGTGGGCTTGCACTGAGCTCCTTATGGTCCCCAAATACCTGCTGCAATCCTTGACTGGAATTTTAAAGGAAGGCAATCCACCGGAGATGAAAAAGCTAAAAATTAGAAGGCGATGTTAGCACACGACAACTCGCGGATATGATTTCTGGATGCACCGAGGCTCGCATGTGTATTAAGCGAACCTTCCTTGCATTCGTAAACATAGAACAATCCAGGGCCTTAGGGCTTGCATAGTGCTACTTATGCACGAGGTAGTTCCTTTTAGGAAGGGTTTATTACGGAAAGAGTGGCGCACGGAAGCAGGGACGGGGAATTGCATAAGCTGGTGCATTAGTGTGTGGGAAATGTTGACTTATTGTAAACGAGCTGGGACTTAATAAAGTTGTACTATAAAGCGATTTACTCCTGTAGCAAATTGCAACTTGATTATGATTTATTATCAGTGTGGTCGATTGAAACGACTTTAGTAAGAGGCTTATTCCAATTTAACTCTAAATTACAATAAATTAAAATTAATTCTCCCTAGAGATCTAGAGAGGGGCACACCCCATCAGTGCTGGTAGCATATACCATATATATGAATTTAAAAATTATTAATAAAAATTCAAACCAAATTAAAGTAGGAGAAAACTTCCTAGATGTTCTCTGCAATGAAAGTACCATATATTTTAATTCAAATGGTCCATTATACTTAATTCCCTGTTTCGAATTCCAAGATTTTGGAAACATATTAAAATTAGTTTTGAATTGCAAAATGTTTACAACAATTAAATTAGGAATCACTATAAAATATACCAAATTGCATCCGTAGTCTCTAATTCTAAATATTCAGCTATTGAAATAAACTTCGAAAATTACTGACTTTGGCTTTATTGAAATCACATATTAGAAATCAACGGCTACAAAATCCTTTTCTTAAATAAATTTACACTTACAATTATGTAGTGTAGAGGAGTCATTTGATTTTCTTAATGTTTTTGTCTGTTTGTTTATTATTTCTAGCTTTTTCCTGAATTATACATATATTTAAGTTAAGTTAACCTCAATGAAAAATTATGAAAAATGTCATGTCTATGATTTCCTTTTATATGGTACTATTACTGAAGTAAACTGATTGTCTAAGATTTCATTCATTGTCAAAAATCTTACATTAATTTTGTAATAGTCTTGAAGAATAAAGCATTTTTCAATACTGCTAAAATATAAAATAAAATATTTTCGATTTGTTACACACATTTTAAGTCATTTTGACACCAAAGAAACAGATCGCAGAAATGAAAAATTTCTCATTTAAAGGATTTTTTCGGAATTATTATATTTTCAGACGAAAATCTGTGTAAATATGTACAAAATCCTGACGGAAAAATGTCACATTTTTAAATTTTAAAGTTCTCGGCAATTATGATTAACCAACAAAAGTTGTTTTTGAAACCTAACACATTACAATAATTCCTAAAATTTTAAATATTGCTTATTAGCCATAGGGAAATATCTATCAGAAATATATTTTAATATTTCGCCTTTATTAAATTAAAAATTTTAGGAAATATTTCAACATTTTTCACCATGTAGTACATACAAGCCTAATAATTTTAAGGGGTATGTACAGAATTTTTAGAAAATCGATTTTTTTTTTTTGCAGATTATTATTCTCTATAGTTTTAGTCGTATTTCTGTGAAAGTCGATTGTAAAAATTCTCCATAGATCGAAAGTTATTATAGAAAACGTGACTGCCCGACGAGAGTCTGATGCATGCAGGTAGCTGTCTCTTGTTTGAGGCAGCTGGCCGTTACTTTCGGAGCCTTTCAGCCTGTCAGAAAAAAATAAACAACAACAATTGTTTACTGACAAGGAAGGCATACAATATGAGGCTGGAATGGGAGATTAGACGTAAGTTAACAATATAAATTAAAAAATTCATAAAGTTCTTGCTTTATCTGCACGTCACCTCGAGCGAAACGCACTTGAAACTTTAAATGCGTTTTTCTCAAAACTACCTTTTCCGGCACGGTTTACATGATAACTCATACAAATTTTAATATTCTTTTATGCTTTTTTTTTAAATATTCGAAATTGTTTTCTCTATCGTCTGTCGAGCCGGATTTTTGATATTGTGATTACAAAATTTTATAAATATAATTAAAGTGTGAAATTTATGACACAAAATGCACTTTTTTTTTAAACTGCCGTAAATTGCCAAATTTTTCGAATTTCAAAAATCTGGCTCGACAAACTATAACGTCAACTTTATTTTACAAGAATTTTTTTACGCTTTGCAGATCCATCAACATTTCAGGCAGAAATGATGTAAACCATGGACCAACTTTTTTTTATAGAGCTTCGGGAAAAAAGATTTTTTATGTTGTAATTTTTGAAAAAAAAAAAAGAAATACATTTTTTTATAAAGTTTACATAAACTTCTAAAAACAGTTTTAACTTTAGCGCATTTATGGCGCTACTGTACGTAATTCCATTTGCAAAAAAAAAATAGCATTATGAATTTAATTGTTAAAAATCAAGGATTTAGAGGTGCAATGATTTCTATCCAAATTTAAAGACAGTATTTTGTAACTACATATAATGCAGACAAAGTTCTGAACAAAATAAAATGCTTATTTCAGCAAAATAGCAAATAGAAGTTAATAATTAATTGAATTTCCTCTGGCTTTTATTAAATCCATTATTCTTTATTTCATTGATTCTACTATCTTCAGTACCTCGGGTTCAAGTTGTTGCCATTCTTCAGCAATTGTTTTTTTTCTTCAAATCGATAATTATACTGATGATATTGGCGATTTCCAGCATATACCCACCTAACAAACATTTCCCAAACATTTTATATTGGTTGGACGAACATGCTGGTCAATCCATCACCTTCACAGAATTGGTTCTGAACCAACCCATTGTTTCGTCCCTGATATGAATTCTGGCATTGTCTTGCTGAAAGAGCAAGCGTTTTCGAGAATTTTCTGCCAGAAATGGGATCAAGGTACTCTGGAGTACAGGGATGTAGTCAATAGAACTTTTTATTCTTGAAGAAGCAAACTGAATGTTAAAGCATGTTGTAACAGAAAGCATTGCCCAAAGCATCAAAGAATTCAGGTTCCTTTCTCAAATCTCGCCAGTAGGTGTTAAAACCGTCAGATTCATCTAAATTCCATTTCTTTGCGTTACGTACAAAATTTCGCTAATGTTTAAATTTTAATATTTTAACGCTAACATTTTTCGATATAATTTAATGACACACCACGCGAAATCTAAAAAATCACGATAGTACAACTAAATTCAGTTCTTCTAATTGAACTACTCACCATATGCCTTTTAAATGTGAAACAGTCAAGAACGACAAGAATTATTGCAAAAATTATAGTAGTTACGAATGGTTAAAAACAAATTAATTGCATGTAACTTTTCAAACTTTTAACTTAGGTAGAAATGGTAGGATAAATTCTTTAATTGGGCACGAATCTCAAACCCAAATCTTCCGTTTTCGAACGATGTTAAAAATTTTCTATTTTATAGAAAGATATTTAGAGAGTTGGATTTGTATACATATTCTAAAAAAAACATCATAACACGGTAGTGCGGCAGATGCACAAATATTAAAAGTCGCTTTTTTTGGATTCTTTTGCATATGGAAATCATTTCCTAAAAATTAAGAAACAAAAAAGCCAAATTTCATCTGTGTACAATAATTTGGAAATCATATTTGACTTCGATTTACTTCGGCGCATTTATTTAAAAACAAAATGGCAGCACAATGAGTGGTGGAAAGAAGCTCCTTATTTTTTCATGACCTTCCATATTTAGTAGATATTTCCTATTGTGCCATTCCACTGTGAGTATCCTCCAAATTGTTTTAATATAATTCACTATTGCATTTTTTCATAAAAAAGTGTAAAATTCAGGACGTGTTGAGTTATAGTCAGCCGAAAATATTTTGCACAGTAGTGTGTATTTTGCATTATTGAAAAAATTTTAATTTAATTAGTGTGGCTGCCCCGTCTTTATATGGACAAATCCCATTCACTGGAGCAAACAAATAAATCCATAAACTCAATTTAATTCATAAATGAATCCACTCTATTGAATTTTCGATATGATTCTGCTGTGCAAGTCCTATGGATGCTCACCTGAAGCCCATTGCAGCGCAGAGATAAAAGAGTGTGGCTGAATCCAGGAATGGCGAAATGTGGGTCATTCGAGGGCCTTCTCGCCGCACCTTCAATGAAATTTAATCATGTAGCGCCCGGTGCAGCTCGAGGAAGGGAAAAATCGATAATCACTCATTCGATGCGCCAACAACTAACTACCCTCCAGGTGTGAACGTGCGAGGCATCAGCGATGAAACACTTGAAACAATAGTGTCAAAAAGCTCTTAACACTGCCGGTTGCAGTAGAAAAAAAAAATTAAAGTTGAAATGAGCTTTTATTCATACGATTCTATTTCCGAGACTCATAATCAAGGGGCCTCGAAACGGGGAACGCCTCGGAACTGTTGCTGGCGCACCCAGCCGCTTTTCTCGCAGGACCTTATCCCGGAGGAATGAGATTGCTATCCTGTGCGGGGGTGTTTTCCGCCACGACCCCTTTGTTAGTAAGCATTCACCTTACATCAAACAAAACGGAATAAATAAAGCTAATGGCTCATTCAAATAGCGAAAAACATACGACGACGGCAGCACCCACATGAGGTACAGTCGTCATGAGTTTTTTTTTACTTAACACGAAGTCGAAAAGTTCGTGTTTTCTGACGCCATAAAAAGTTCCAACTTGCAAGCGAATTTTTAATGTTTATCTCCGCTTTATGGGGAAATTCGCCCCTTGCTGGAACATTCTAATCCTATCTCAACTGCTTGCCGGGCTTTCGAAAATTCTGTCGGTGTTTGTGTAAAGCGCACAGGAACCGGCGCGTGAAGCAATTTGTTAAGGACTCATATATCGTCCTTAGTTTCGGACTACTTTTATCTCACTTTCTAGAGATTAAACATTTGCCATGATTAGACTAGCCGTAATTCCGGCCCGTACTTGTTTCTGGCCGTTTCCCTTTGAAATTTGCATAATTCTCGTATATCAGAATGTTTTAATTGTTCTAATAAATGAACCTCAACTAAATTTACTGCGAAAAAGTTGTAACTAACGGGAAACGTGTATAAGCACAGTTATCGTTTCATTAGAAGTCGGCCCTTCAAACTATGTAAAGAATGGGCCATCGGCTGGTTTATTTTTAAAATTTATTTAATTATTATTTAATATTTTTCAATAATTATTATTTAATATTTTTCAATAAATTTGTTGATTTATTAAAAAGAGTAAACTTTCCGATTAGTAAAGCAATATGATTTCATTTAAATGATTGTCTTTTCCATCCAATAAATCCAGTTTTACAGCACATTTTCGATAGTCTGGGATCCTATTTCACTATTAATATTATCCTTAAGTGCCTGAATGGTTTCTGGATTGTCAGCTGCGCTGTTGATGAGACCTCGTCCAAGTACAATTCTTGTGTCAGTTGGGAAATTGTAAGGAAATAATCCAAAGTCTTTACGCAGAATACATCTCAAGTAGCTCATGGTTGTAATGTTCAGTTGTTGAGATCTGTGTGAGGTTAACTTGTATTATCAATTAGCATGCCAATCTTACGAACTTTCTTCACAAACTTTCGTACAACAGCCGCGTTTGGTGCATTATTTCGACCGAAATTTCTTTTAAAAATTTCGCACTGTTTCGACAACACAGCATTAACTTTGGAAATAAGTTTTCAAACGTAAATCTCTTCATTTCGTATCGCTGCTGTGTTTCTGTCAATTTTTTGAGCGCGAAAGAGTTTTCTGTGTCAAAATAATATGTAATTTAAAAAGAAACCAACAGAAGCAAAGAGATTTTCTTTTAGTATAATGTAAATATTGTTCTATTCACTTCTAGATTTCCAAAAAGCTTCCAAAAATTAATAGCTGAAATTTTTTTACAAATAAAATAAAAACTAGAATCTTGTGGCCGGAAACTAGAGTAAGTTGTGCTTTTCAATTTTATGTCGTTTATCTCGAAAAAACATGGGATTTTCTATGATTTTTTTTTTACTTAACGCCGATAGACAATTATATTAATGCAAAAATAAAAATAGTAATTGAAATCGGCAATTGTACACAGGTTGACAACAAGTGAGCTTGGCAAGAGCCTTATCTGGCCGGAAACTGGTACATTTAAACTTGATTTAGATATTATAAGCTATAACTTTAATAATTATTATTATTTTTAGGAGAAAAGTTTTGTTCAACGAGATTAAGATATACAGCGATTTTCGTACTAAAAGCAATTGTAAACAATGTATCCAATCCAAGATGAAAGCAATTTTTAGATAAAATACCGAAAGAAATATTCATGTCCATCTAAAGACAATCATTGATATTGAGCCCAATATGTATAATAGCACAATAAATTAAATCAAGTAAACAATTAGCCAAGAAATTAAAATGATAAATGATAATGATAAATTTATACGACTTACTCATATTAGTAAATTAAACATTTTTTTTTTAAATGTTCGTATTTTCACTATTAATATTAGTTGAAGTAGCAATGACATTTTACGAAAAAGGTTTGACGATCATCTAATTTTTGTTAAGTGAAATATTTAATTACAGTTTGGAAAACTATTTAATAATGCAAAATATCAAGCAGACTTTTAAAAAATATTCCTAAAGATTAATCATCAATTTGCGTTTAGATAAAAGCACATTTTTCCCCTAGAGGTCTACTAAAGGTTAAAAAAAATGAATTTTTGACATTGGGGTTATAAAACTAATATTTCCGTGCAATTTGGCATATAAAAGTACCCTGAGAAGTTATTGGGCTCTGTAATTTCACATATTCGTCGTATTTTAAAATTCAAAATAACACTTACCTTGGAGTGCTCATTATTACTGTACAATTTATAGTGCCTTATTGCATGCATAAGTACATTAGATAATTTATTGTTTGGGCAAAATCTCTAAAGCTTCTAAGCAGAAGAGCCTCGCATACAGAAACTTGAAATTCACCAAAGGCATAAAAGAACAACCTTCACTGATTACCGCATCCTGGCGCAACATGTTACATACATGAGAATTACTTCAATTAAATTGCAACCCTTGTAGCTGCCTTTTCAAGGGTTTGCCAAAATATTAGGGAAACTCCGAAGCGTGAAGAGGGTTAGTTAAATTAGTTCAACCTCCTTCTAGGGGGCGAACTACAATAGAGAACACACGTGATGGCACGGACGACATCCCGCCGCCGCATTGTAGAGACGTAGAAGAGCGCCGCAAAATAAAAGTAAAGAATATCAGTAGAAAATTTCCTATGGCATTTTGTTAAAACCTCCTCAGGGGGCGGAAAATCTCCAGATTACCATTTCCGGAGTTAACAATGTGTCGGTTGCGAAACTGCAAAATTAAGTTTGTAAAAAAATGACAAAATTGCTGAAAACTCGGCTCTCTCAAGAGGGTTGCCGGAAGAGTGAGCTAAAAAGGGGTAGCTGCTTCTTCTATTTACTTCGCAACTTGTTAAGGGGTGGCGTACTACACAATTTTTAATTAAATTTTTGAGTGGGAGCTGTACGAAGTGAATATTCAAGCACAAGAAAGAATGTGCTTCCTTCAGCTGAATTTTAAGATTAGCTTATTCTGCAAGATAATTATTATTTGAATTGCCCAATTTCGGTGAGAAAGTTTCACTGCCTTATTCTTAAAAAGGGTGATGGTTTTAACTAATGAAAAAAATCAATTCCTAGAGATAATTCAGGAAATCTTATATATGTTAAACTACAAAAAAGCCCATTTGTTAATCCGTTAAAATCGACAAATCTTGGCCGCCATATTGAGTCCACCATCTTGGATTTTTAAATTTTGATAACATTCAAAATCAGTGACGTCAAGATAATCATTGTACTAATTTTCATTAAAATCCGTTGAAATCGAGAAATCTTTGGCGCCGTATTGGGTCCGCCATCTTGGATTTCTAAATTTTGATAACATTTAAAATCAGTGACCTCAAGATAATAATTGTACTAATTCTCATTAAAATCCGCTGAAAGGGAGAAATATTAGTCGCCATATTGGATCCGCCATCTTGGATTTCTAAATTCTGATAATATTCAAAATCAGTGACCTCAAAACAATCATTGTACTAATTTTTTTTTAAATCCGTTGAAATTGAGAAATCTGGGTCGCTATATTGGATCCGCCATTTTGAATTTCTAAATTTGGACAGCGGATTGGAAATCAGCATTCCAAAAAACCCCTATGTAACATTTTCATGAAAATCGCTTCAAAGTTAAAATTTTCAGCCGCCATCTTGGATCCGCCATTTTGAAACCCTATGTATTATCCGAAAAAGAATTAGCCTATATGTTAATTTGGAATATGTACTACTTTCGGACAAAAAATGAAAAATATCGATGCAAGCGTTTAGGCGTGATTTTTATATATATATTAGGGATAGGGATTAAAATTACTCATTTAAATTTGTCTTAACAGAAACATCCAAATATGATATATTTTTTAAGAGCGTCACCATAAAGATAAAAGAGGACGAAAATAAATATCAATATTCTAGCGATTGAGTTTAATATTTTATAAGAAATCAAGAAATCAATTTTTCATTTTACACTTAATAAAAAGAAATATTCTACACACCCATTCATAAATTATTTTAAAATTATCATTTTCCATTTACGATTGATTTTCTTGAATTATTTCCAATAGGCTATAAATTGCATGATTGAAATTGCTTTTGATTATATATGTCTTCACTTCGCTTAGCTATTTTGCCCTATCGGTCGGCACTGTCAATAGAAATTGGAATTCTTCCATAGAAGTAATAGGTGCTTATAATCAACGCAAATACCATTGGAGACCAGCAGTTAAGCGAAAATCGTTATATAGGCTGGGCGAGGTCCAATCGCTTCTCTAACAGATAAAATAAAAAAAGCTTTTAGCGATATTGAGCCCCATTACTTTCGTTAATTATTGCAATCTATCTCTATCCCTTCGGTGTCCGGAAATCTTTGATTCAGATTGGAGGATTTCAAACAAATCTGATTGGCGATAAAAATTATCGATCCAATTAAAATTGTGTCGTTTCTTTTTATTTATATTTGGTTTTAATTGGTCTAAATGATACTGCATAAGTGGATATTTGGTACAATAATAAAGTGCTGTTGTTTCGTTTTGTAATATATTTCAGAGAATATATGACGTTGTTTGGGATTTTTTTAACCATCATTTTCGAGATAAAAAAGAAGGAAAAAAGTCTTTAAAAATCTAATTTTTCAGATTTTAATGCTTATTATTCTACCCCATTAATTTCAGAAATAGTGAATCCACTATCCTAAATGAAGGACGACCAATTTGACTTTATGATAATTTGGTTCTTAACCTACAAAACAAGCATTTGATCATTTTCTAGCGAAAACGATACTATCGAAAAAGATTGAATTTTCGGAAATAAAAATTGGTAATTTTGAAATCGCTGACTCATTAAAAAGCCATCGTAAGCCTGGAAATATATTGTAAAAACACCAAAGCTTTTAAAAACCGATAAAACGAATGATTTAATCTATTTGTGTTAACGTATTTCTATATTTATTAAAAAGAGTTTCCATTTCGAAAGGCTAAAATATAGGATACTATATATAAGGGATAAAATAGTGCAATGTGGTATTTATGGAAAAAGCAATCAACTCATTCACTAACTAAACAGAAGGGCATCCACCTGAAAAGCCAGAAAACCCATTCAATTAGAGTTTTGTGTGTTATTACTTTCATCCATTGTAAAAGGTCAAAATGGAATATCATTATTTTTCTGAATCCAACCCCCAGTAAGCACTTATCCAAACTGGTGCAATACATACGTCATGTCCAGATCTGTTAGCATACAGCATATATATTTGACATTCAGCAGGGAGTTCACTTTACTCTTCTTATTATTGCGTTGGTCGGCTCGAATATAAAACGCCCCCTCTGCGGTCATCTAGGAGAGCGGGTGTCGGTCGTGACAGCATTGTTTTTGTGGCACGTCAAATTAATTCGTATTCCAGTCGACGTACGGAAACGGGATGAATTGCTTATCCAACAGATTGTGTGCGTCTCAATTTATTTACTTTGTGTGTTAATGGTATATCATTCCTCTATTTCATCAGCATGACGTCGGTCATGATTCACATGTTTTTTATATCTTTTTCATATAAAACTCGTGACGCCAGATTTTGATAATCATCGTATGTATAAGAATATACTACCGGCTTCGAATAAATTAGCAAGCTATGTTGCTTCGCAAGTTATATTTCATATTGGACTACTAAAGGGAAAATTCAGGGTGCCCCAGATGTACCAACCACACCATATTGTACACCCTCTTAGACCACCCTGTTCTCTCCGATCATTGCTTTCCCTTCGAGCCTTAGGCTACTTTATTTTTTATTCTTTATTCGTTGTCTTGCCTTTCAGACAGAGTTTACATGAAATTTATCAAGTTATAACCATTTTCATAGTTATATAGATAGACGCTCGTGATGGCCGTCGAAAATTGTCTGACTTGGCATTTCCAGTCAATAAACACGTCTGAACTTCTGCATGCAAAGTGAAAGAATATTTCAAGGACGAGGACGAGGACGAGGACGAGGACGAGGACGAAATCAGCCGGAAGGTTCCTTCAATTTTATGTCTATAAGAGACCTTTATTGAGGGTTAACTTTTGGGTTTGGAACAGGCATTGAATTGTTCTTTCAATTGGGAGATTTTTACGTTTCAGAAAACACTTCTATGACTATGATGGTGAACATGGGCTTAGCTAGAATTTTTTTCTAGAGTGGCCTATCCAACAATTTGCAAGAGTAAATTCTCACACAAATTTGAAATAGATTTATTGCTATTATTAGGTGTTTCATAAAGAAATGTTTCTTTAAAACCTTTATAAATAATTTTTCTAAAAATCATTTCTAATAGCGTATTTATATATGTTATTCTGATTAGTGTCTTACAATACAATGTAATTCCAAGTAAACATCATTTGCGGGAAGTGTTATTATACTATTACATTGCAAAGAAAAGTGCAGCGGAAACTCATTGTTTGCTTGTGGAGATTTACGGTGAACATGATCCATCTAATACAACTAAGGAATGATTTCGACGATTTCAAAATAATGATTTTGGCACTGAGGACAAAGAACATGGAAAACCACCAACAAAATTTGAAGATGCCGAATTGGAAGCATTATTGGCAGAGGATTCTTTCCAAACTTAATCAGAATTGGCTGCAGCATTAAATGTTGAACGATCAACTGTTGCAAAGCGCTTAAAAGCAATGGGAATGGTTCAAAAAGTTGGTAACTGGATTCCATATGAATTGAAAGAAAGAGACATCGAACATCGGATAGCAATTTGTGAAATGCTACTTCAAAGGTAGCAAATAAAAGGATTTTTGCATCGAATAATCATAGGAGATGAAAAATGGATATATTATGAGAACCCTAAACGTAAAAAAGCTTGAATGAAGCTAGATGAACCCGGCTCATCACAGCCAAAGAGAAATTTTCACTGTGACAAGGTTATGCTCTGCATTTGGTGGGATCAGAGAGGTGTTCTTTATTATGAGTTGCTCGAACCCTCTCAAACTATTAACGGAGAAGTTTACCGACGACAACTAATACATTTGAAGGGAGCCATAGAAGAAAAACGACCAGAATGGGTGAATTGGCACAGTAAATTAATTCTTCAACAGGATAATGCCAAACCGCATACTGCACAAGTCGTGAAAAGATATTTAGATGGACAGAACTAGGAAGTGCTACTCCACCCGCCATATTCGCCAGACATAGCTCCTTCGGATTATCACTTACACCGAACAATGCAGTCAGATCTTACGGGAGAACGGTTCACTTCGTACGAAAGTATCAAAATTTGGATTGATAATAGGATCAGCTCAAAAGACCAGGATTTCTTCACGCAAGGAATACTTAAATTACTTGAAAGATGGGCGAAGGTTGTAGCTGCCGATGGAGCATACTTTGAAAAAACTTTTCTTTAATTTTCTAAAAAAGCACACGTATTTTATTTTAACAAAAAAGGACGGAGTCATATTTACACACCAAATATAAAAAGGTTTACTTGTTTAATATATAACATTATACATTTCCCATAACAGTACGTACCATATTTTTTTTTTTATGTTAGAATTTACATTTTTCTTTGTCGGTTCAAAAAGGTTTTTAGAATATTTTCCTTAAGTGAAACTTTATCCTCCGATTCACTTGTGAGTATTTTAAATTTGGTGGTTGAGCAATGGACCATAAAAATACATCTATACGCAATGGACACACTCGAAAATATTTCCCTTACTTAGAGGTTAGGTATACGACTTATAAGAAAACCTCACTACCCGCATCACAGCGCAATCCCGATAATATTTCATCTGACTACATATCGCATAAAAATTCACCTCCACTACAGGAGCAGCAATAAAAGTATCATTATTATTAGAGGCGCATTCCTCGTAAAGATTTTTATGGTTCCTAGAAGGTCGTAAAATCGTCCTTTGCAAAATTCCCTAGACGTGGGATTGGCTTCTCACATGCCATCTTATTTAACACCTTACTTTGCTGGAGGAGTTTTACGAAAATTATGCACTTTGTGGAAGCCATGTGTGCGAGGTGCCAGTTAAAGTTATGTCGGGCTCCAAGTTGCTCCAAGAGCACTCTGGAATAAAGTTTAATTAAACTTCATGCAATCCAGAATTGCGTTATTGATTTCCTGTCCCGTCTACGAAACCTGACAAGATTTTAAAATATGTATGATCTGTAGTGAGACCAAAGACCACCGGGACATGTGGAAACTAAAATACGTTTACGACCAGCGGGTTCTGATAACTTGGTGGAAAGTTTCTTTTCAGGAAATTGAACTAAAAGAACTTTTAAAAATGAGTTTTACTCAGACAAACATTTTCGGTATGATGTCTTTCTGGAACAGCTTCTTTATTTGTCATTAAAAAGCTAGAAATGTCTTAATTTTCAAAGTTTTCCAATCGAAAAAGTGGTTTCCTTGTCGCGGAAATGTGAAAAACAGCTCTTCATTGTTATAACATGAAGTCATTTTCTTTGCTGGATTGCATTGTTAATTATAAAGATATTACTTGATTATGGATTATTATTATCCACTAAGCTGCAGAATTCGAATTAACCACTTTCACCATATCGCATCTACATCATCAGTTCAAGTCATTATCATTATACTTGCTCTTCACATATAATTCTCTTTTATGTTATTCACCGCAAATTTCATATCGTTCCCTGAAATGAGCGTGCAACATAATTGAAAATTCATAAAGGCTCGGCACCATTCAGAGGCTGTCGTAATGAAAGTGATTTTGACCATAATTTAACTCATATCCACCACTCTTTATTGATACAGCGAGCGGTGGGCAGCAGTTGACTCTCCAGTATCCAAAATGGCTCATTGCAAACGACATCAATAATTTCAGCAAAATAAACTCCTAATTCAGTGGAGGTCGTTGGGGGCTTCTCGGTAGGTTTAAATTGGAATTGTGGGGAGCCTTAACATCATATCGTTGGGATGCTGTTCGGCAGTAATTCTTGATACGAGATCGCTAAACTTCCAACACATTAAAGTGGTGATTTGTATTCAAATGCACGATTTTCCCTAAGTAATGTCTGTTCGTCAAAATGTATTCTATTCTTGATGTTGTTGAGATCATCTCTAGTGGGGATATATAAAAATTCGCAAGCTTACTGCAATATCCACTGTTTTATATACCTTCTGGGCTTTTTGAGAGCAATGAATTTTCATAGGGGAATTATCCACATCCCCAGACAAAAATAATATATTCAAATAAACAAATTCTAAATGGTTACAAGCATTCACGTTGGTGCTTATTTTGTTATTGTTTCCAGGAAAGCATAGATAACATTAAAAGGGATGGTGGTGTCTACGTAATACACTGCGAGACAATTGAACGTACCACTGCTTGGAATATAGAAAATCAACAAAACCTTATTTTTCTTGAAGTAGAAACGATAAGTTTGAGAGATAGCGAGGGATTTAAAACAATACTAAAATTTAGAATTTCATGCGTACTAAATTTCTATATTATCGTATTACCAATTTATGTCAAAATTTTTGTTTCACGGATTAGTCGTTTTATGGATTTTAATTTAGAAATTAGAATTTTAAATTTGCGAGATATATTTAAATTTGTGAGATATATTTAAAAAAAATGGAGAGTCCTAGATTACTTACAAAATTTCATCATAAAAAATTTGATGATGTTTGTACTCAAGAAGGATCAATTATACAAATAAATTTTATATGACAAAAAGTGCTTATAATTAGCCATAGAACACGTGTGAATTTTTGACCAATTTTTCGCGACATTTTTGGATTTTTCAAAAATTGCCCAAATCCAAAAAACCAAAAGTAGTCCAAAAAATTCTGAAAAATTTACATGTATTCCTTGACTAATTTGAAGTATTTTCTGTTCTATAAACTTTTTATGTGAAGTTGATCCTTTTCGTGTAAAAAAATCGCGAAGTTTTTTATTACATTGCTGTACAAAATGGCCATTTTGCAAAAACCAAAGCAAAAACAAACTTTCAAAACCATGGTTTGAGAAAGTTTAGGCATTCGGACCGCGATATCTGGGGGTTATATGATCGTTCAATAGTATCAACGTCAAGATAATCGACTTTGAAAAGAAAAAACACAAAAAAAATCAGCACTTTTTTTTAAAAAACCCAAAAAATAATAGGGTTTTTGAAGCTTTTATGCAAAACAAATGCCAGATTCTGAAAGAGCATACTCAAAAACTCCTTATATACGAATTTGGAAGAAAATCGCCCCAATTTGCTATTCAAATCGTACAATTGAACTTGCGTGGAAAAATCCTCGTTTTGCGCATTAATGGATTAATGGAGTAAATCACCTCGTTCGAATGGAAATCTAAAATATATTTATTCAATTAATTGTTATTATTATTATTACTCTTTTATTGTTGTAACTACAAAACGACTGCCAGAGTTCTCCATATATTTGCTTAACAATAGTCTTTCCAAATTTTTAATATACCTATCCATTGCGCAGAATTTTTTTGATATATTTCATAAATGTTTTTGTTAAAACTGTGTCCTCTTTTTCAAACCACCCCTATTAAAATCACAATTTTTCTCATAAATATTATTGTTAGCTGTCGAAGAGAACGGTTATAAACCAAACGAACTAATTAAGGTAAAATAAATTCCAAATAATGAAGGAATTATGAAAGCAAGAGAGACTAGATAAACATTTTCACAAAACTATTTTTTAATGTTTTGTGGAAATAAGAAGAATCTCAAAATGTTCATTAGCAAGATGATGTTGTATAAACAGCACAAAGTAGTTATTAAATTTTAAATTACCTTTTGCTTTTATATGCAATAAGGTTGATTTAAAAAAAAATCGGTTGCCTTAATTAACTTTCTGGGTACATTGCCAAAGGGAATTTTGTACGTCTTCAAAATACCCAACTTTAAGTAAAAAAAAGCAGATTACTCTTCTTATTCGCCAAAATCATTACTAATCCCCCATTTTTACTCTGAATATGAAACGTGACAGAGGACATAAAAATAGCGCCTGGAAAATTTTATCGCGTGCATCGGGCTCAAGTATGTCACTTTTCTCGTGGAGTTAAATTAGCCGTTTTAATTAATTCCTCCCCTCGCCAGCAAGGCATAAAATTTTAAAGATCCGGGGGCTCATTTTCCATTCTCTAATGAAACCCACATGTAAATTTCGCTTAGGTTCCTTCTTCCTTTTTCCTCGTTTTAGAGACTTAATTTAATTTTGCTTTAACTTATATCCCCGCGACACAAGCATGAAGAAGCCCTTCCACTGTGACATATTGCCCTTGATAATCTTCTGTGTCACTGTACTACACCTATACTTGTCCTTATTTTATGGTGCCGAAAATGTGTCGGTAGTTTTGGTATGTCTAATGAACTTTAGACCATTATTTTACTTAAGAGAACAATATAAATAATGGATAGTGTGTGCTTTAGATGAAAAACTGTAGTGAGAATCCGCAAGTTTAACGTTTTTTATTTTATGTATAAGGTTGGGCATAAATTAAATTAACATACAGAATCAAAAAATGCCCCTCTTCATACAGTAATATTTGTTTAGTAATATTTAAAAATACCCATTTTCTTTGATACTATTGTACTAGTACTTACTGCTGAAAGTTTCAATGGTTATATTAAGACTAAGTGAAAAATAAGCATGTTTTTAGAAAAAATCATACTACTGTGATCAAAAAGTAAAACCAATTTGTTTATAACTTCGAAAATTTTTATTTATTCTTCCAAATCTATATCATCCCTTTCAAAGTAGTCCCCGCCCGATAGAATAGATCTATGCCAGCGATTTTTCCAATCCTCGCAACACTTCTGAAACTCGATGATTGGAATGGTCTTCAGTTCCTTCTTCGATTTTTCTTTTATCTCATCAGTTGATTCAAAACGGTGTCCCCAAAGTGGTTTTTTGAGTTTAGAGAATAGCCAGAAGTCACATGGAGCTAAGTCGGGCGAATACGGTGGTTGTGGAACGACATGCATCGAATTTTTGATGAAAAAGTCTCGAAGAACCAATGCAGTGTGAGATGAGAAATTGAGTGTTTTTGGAACCAATCGAGATGTGACTCTTCTCAAGCACAAATGTTCTTTCGAAATGGTTTGAACCGATCCAAATGAAATGTTTACAGTATCAGCAAGGCCTCTAATTATCAACCGACCATTTTTGAGCACCAAATATTTGATTTCATTGACATGTTGTTCATTGATTGATGTTGATGGTCTTCAAGGACGCTCTTTGTCTTCAACGCTTTCTCTACCTTCTTTGAATTGTTTATACCACTTGCAAACATTTCTTTCAGACAAAACCTGATCGCCGAAGGCTTTCTGCAGCATTCTAAACGTTTCTGCAGCAGAAATTTCATTCCGCAAAGAAAATTTAATGCAACTTTTTAGCTCAATAAAATCACACATTGTAAAAATCGAATAATTCACTTTTAGTTGCTCAGAAAACACAACGAAACTAACCAAACAAATGACGTACTGAAATTATACACAAATATGAGTGACAGTGCCTCCAACCTAAAAACAAGAAGATATGCTCGAATCGATGTACCCGCGCAATTTAAATTCAAAATTGGCTTCACTTTTTAATCACAGTAGTAGTATTCCACAAGGATTAAATATTGTTTTAACGCGAAATTGATCCGAATACTAATGATATACAAATGTACCGATCTATCGCATTGTATAAACAATAACATTTTTATAATTTGTACTTGTAACACACAATAATCCCTTGAAAATTAATTTCCCTTTCACCAGGCAACTTTGAATTCAACAGTATAAAAATATCTTCTCTCCCATGCAAAAGAGACGATACAAATCTTTTTATTAAAGGTCTTGACTCAATAACACTTTCGAAAATTGACATAATGTCTACTATTTCTTATTTTGGTTAATCGCCTTTTATCAAATACTAAATCGGCTCCAAATATGAAATTCTCACAAGAAAATTTTCCAAAGGAGCCAAATAGCAAAATTAGTACTCGAAGGACGTTCGCTATGCAATAAATTATTTGAATAATAAAAGTCATAAGGCCTCCTCCATCCAGGCTGGCGGAATAAAGGAGTGAAAAGTACTCGACGAAAAAAATCCAACGACCTCATTCCATTTGGAATGACAGAAATCGCTGGCTGGAACACTTACTCTTTCGCATGACTCCCCCCTAAAAGTAATTTATTGTTCTAGGGGCGGAAAATTATGTGAGAACGGAAGTGAACGTGAGGCAAAGGAGCAACTGCATACTCTCAGTGATATTACTGAAAAATTGCTCCTTCTACTCAAATAATGGGGAGTAATTGCTCGGTGTCACCCATTCTGAATATTGTCCGGAAGTCGAAAGTGCCGTGATTTTTTTTTTTTTTTTTTTTTTTTTTTGTTCTGAACGCGCCCCTCCTTTCAGGATTCTGAATAATGAAAGTAAATTCCTGTGGGGCTAATTTAGCTTTTTCGGGGTGCATTAGTTTCACTCTTGTGTGTATTCTGCCAAGGAGGAAATAATGGGAATTAATATAGTCATTACTTCATTTGCCTTTAAAGGCTTCTGAATGTTCCTTGAAAATGAAAGTATGTATTATCTTTTTGACAACGGAAGGATGTAGTTAGTAATAAAAGATAATAAATATTAATGAACCTTTACACAGTGGAACATAAACATTTTACAGGTGTATAACGTGTACACACAAACATTGAGATAAGGAACTTGAAAATTAACAAAATGACGAATAGAAAGAAATTATCAGAATTCTTAAATTCTTATAAAATCGCGTATATTTACAATTTATTGTTTTTACAGTCGTTACGTATCACAGTGCAAAAGTCATTGAATTCACGTTTCATAAAAAAAAGATTGTATTGATTTGTTTTTATAACGAAATAGATATTTCTTCATGTACCTGTGGATTTTATGAGGAATGGTATTTTTAATTTTCTTTTGTGCTTTGTTATTCAGTTAAAAGCAATCATAGCAGATGATTTTAAGTATAGATTCAGATTTTTGGATAATCTTAGTTTAAGGTTTCCGAAATTGGCTATTTTTACCAATTTCATGAATTTGTTGAAAGTTTGAAGCCGCATCACTTCTTAAATAAGATTCAGATTACGATAATCCTTATTCGGCTCATGTACGTGTACAAATTGTAGAGTAATTTGATATTTTCTTCTTAAACAGGAAAGAACAACTTTTCGGCTATGAATTTCAAAATTACGATAAAATCGTTCGGTGGCATTAAAATTGAGAATGGATTCTAAAGGATTCTAAAGCTTCTCAAGAGGATAAACCACCCCTAGAATTAATACGTAAATGATGTATATTCTTTCAGACATCAGTTTTTTCGTGAAAACCAGTACTAAGGGGTTTTTGGAGTCGCTGATTACGAATCTGATGTTAAATTTAAAAAAATCAAAATTGCGCATCCAACATGGCGGACAAACTTTTGAAAAATACACCAATTTTTATTTTTAAAAAACAATAAATAAAAAAAACGCACTAAATGTGGGTATCTGCAGATAAAAAATACTTTATGCTTTTAAAATACTTTTCGATATTCTATAACATATTTCAATTTCATCAAAATCGGTGAGACACACCTGAGAACGTTTCCTTGTCAGTCATACCTATAACATGTCAAAATTCCATTCAAATCGGTCAACGCGTTCAACAGATATTAATTTTTATTTCGAAAATTTTAAAATTAATTCTCACCATTTGGAAGTTAATTATTAAGGGATGGAACTTAACCAAATTTTTACTTGTATTAGTCCTGACGATAAAAAAATATAACGGCCATAATCGGCACGGGGCAGGCGCGGATCTAGAATTTTTTTCCGGAGGGGGTCACGGGATAGAAAAAAATCAAAAATAACAAAAATAACAAGAATAACCAAATAAACAATGTAAGCCAAATTTCTTCAGTGAATAAAAAACAAAGCCTGAATAACCTTATGCAAAAACCCGTCCAATTTGTTTTACTTGAAAATTCATTACATTACATATAAAATTATAATTTTTTTATATAAAAAATGTACTCTTATAACTAAAAAATGTCTGAATGTTTTTATTTCGAATTTTCTTCTGAAACGTTACCTCGTGTGTTTTCAAATGACTTGGCGCCTTTTATGGCAGCGTGGCTAACTTCACAGTTTGCAATTAAAACATTGAAAACACAACAGTCCATTGTTGATTTCAGTGTCGTTGAAACCAGGATAGTTTTTAGTGCATTTCGCAATAAAAAAAGAAGGTAACAAAAGGAAAACCAGAAAATAAACAACAAAAGTAAGAAGATAAAAAAGGATTCATTTGACGGATGCTTCAAGGTAAATTCATTTTCATAATATGTGAAATAACATTGGAAGGACCAAATGTATAACCATATTTGTCTAATTTTGAAATTGAAGATTGGATTTTGTTCTATAAATGATGCTTTTATAGTTGGAACTTGTAAACAGATTGTAAACAGTATATGAAATAGATAGTATATGAAGTATAGCTAAAATCCAAATATAGAAAAAATAATAAAAAAGTCAGTCTTGTTTAAGAAAATTAGTCAATTTTGTTGATTTAGTCATTTTTTGATTCCAATTTTTTAGAGTGCAAAAAAGTAAGTTAATTTTGGTCGTTTGGTTAGTTTCAGGTTTTTAAGTTTGCAAAACCTAGTTTTGTTCGTTCGTTTTTTTTTTTTTCGGTTTGCAAAATATTGTTTCAGCTCTATTTTTTTAAATTCGGGCTGTTTTGGGGGGGTCATGACCCCCGTGATCCCCCCCCTTGGATCCGCGCATGGCACGGGGGCACTTTACCCCTTCTTATCCCCTATGGCCTTTATTTTTTTAATTAAAAAAGATAAGAGAATCAAGATCATGATTTGTATTTTGAATTATCTAAAAGTATGCTATAATTTCTTCAAAAATGTTCGTATATATGTAATTTTCTGTAATTACACTTTTGCTGTCAACTCCCAATGACAGTAATAAATAAAACTTGTTTCAGCAAGGATAGCCTCAATGTTAACCTTCTAGAAATTTAATTATCTGGCACAAGGGCATTAAAGAAAGATAGGACCATATGTACCAGCTGAGTTGCTTTACCTTCGTGCTTTCTGCACTTTATTTTCTCAGGGGCTAATTAGAAAATCCCTGAGAAAGGTTTCCGGCATCTATCCTTGCTGTGATTTCATTTCACATATCGATCTTTTCACTGCTCACGATTTTATTTGTGCCGTCGTCGATTGCGAGTTGCTCGCTTTTCTAGCTGATGGTCATTTGCACGCAAGAAAGTGGCTCATTTTCTTCGGTTTTTTTTTTTTATTTCAGTGACGGTCGTCGTGGAATGGTAATTTCTTTTATAGTAGTTAAAGGTCCTGGAAAAGTGTACCCACAATTTGATGTTAATGCATTTAATCTAGTCTTTGTATTGATGAACATATGTGCCTGTGGGGGTAGGTTTTATAGAGGACGTGCGTGATTTTATAATATGTTGAAAGCATTTAAAATGGCATGAAGGTAAGTACACGCCTCGGGATTTATGGTAATCATGCAGAAGTTTATATTGTAAGTTTATGATGTTTCAAAAAACGACAAAAAAACGACGATATAGCGTAGGCTTATACCTGTGGGTGATAAAAGGAGTGCGGGTATCACGCGACTCACAATGTTTTTGTTTAGAATAATTCTTTTGGAATTTATGTGAAATAAACACTTTAATTTTGTTCTAAAACTAGGTCGTATGTAAATTTTTAGAAAATCTCTCAATGTTTTAATGGACACCAGGCATAAAGAAGTTTTCGATCATTTGAACAATTGGTGTAATCATTAAAAAAAAACTTTAAAAAATCCACGTACATAAAATGAACAGTCGCATTTACGCATTTCACCAGGACACGTGAAACATTATCCCAAAAAAAAAAAAGGGGAAACTCGATTTAATTCATGCAAACGAACATTATCCAGGACTTGTGCTCTTATTGCTTGTCCCTATCTTGGTCCCGAATATCTCGCATTAATTATGCAAAATAACGACATCCTGACACGTGGCTCACATCAGTCAAACAGGAACCGTTTACTAGCACGAAATGTTTTTGCTGAAAAGAAAAGAATAGTTGAAGTAGGCAATTCATTTTCAGTGAATTTGTTCGAGGAACTTTTTGAACAACAAGCTCTCCATATACCTAAATGTGATATAATTAGAACTTCGAGAGCTAACTTTATTCGACCGGTTGGTATTACTGCGGGGCATTCAGTGTTCGTACGCTTTCTGTCTTATTATCTTAAGGTTATCAATTCGTTGCCAATTAGTTTTCCCTTGAACGATTTTCGGAAGAATCCTCCTTTTTGGTCGGACTAGGTTACAACTTGGCTTTTTATTTCCACATCATTAATTCCTCCCACAAAGGAATTTCCTTTTGAGTTTCGTCCTCAAATTTAGTTACAGAAATTTCAGAGTGAATTATTTCGCTGGGTATTCAATGATTGTTCTCCAAAACTGAACACAAATTGCCCAACATTCGTCTGTTAAATGATTTTTTGATAAATTCGTGACAGTTGAGTATATTTTCATAATGGACAAATCGATTAATTGTAACGTAATTATGGCCTTCAGTAGTGTGGACGATGATGCTAATGGTTTCTACATTTCTGGTCGTAAACAATTTTCCAGCGAATGGATAAAAAGAAATGAATGTTTCTTCATTCACACAAATTTTGTGAACCCTCCAAATCATAATTAAGCTCGTAATGCTAGACAAATATCAGTGAAGCGCCTAAAACGCGGAATTGACGCGATTTTCTATTTTATTTCGAATATAAATAAGTATGTGTCGAAAATATCCCTTTTATTTACATCTGTTTTCTTTCTGCGTTGAAAGTTAACCTACTTTTCGTGGAACTTGGACTTTCACTGAAAAAATTCCAATATTTTCATTTCTTATAATTTCTGAAAAAAAAAAAAAACGAATTTTGTTAGCTTGTATCCAATTTTTACTAATAAGGGGAGGACACAACTTGATAGGAATGGATTTTAATAAGTTTCAAACATGCTGTAGGGGTTAATCCTCTATGTATTATGTTAAAGGTATTTTATGCAACTCTTCTTCGTTTGCGAGATAATTAAGCCCAAACTTTACCGCCCAACATAAATACAAGTTCAGTTTGTTGAAGAAAAATTTTACAAAAGCGAAACGTCTTTTTTTATAAAAAGCACAAAGCAACAGAAAAATCCTGGGAATATTAACCAAATATAATCAATCATGCCTTCATCAACTAAGTAGTTGCACGATTTGCCCTAAACTGTTTTATGGTATGCAATTTTGAAGGTATCGCATAGAAATGAGCTTTCAAACATTCGTGTCACTTTTGTTGTTCTAGATCAGTGATGGCGAAGAGGCTGGTAAAAAAACTACTTTTTTTTTTTGGTTTCTTTTTTATTTTACAACTTTTACTTTTGCAAGTGGAGAGCAAAAAATAAAGGTCGAAGTCAAAAAATTGACACCATGACCAGTCGGCAGTCACCCCTACACTGACAAGGAAACGTTCTCAGGTGTGTCTCACCGATTTTGATCAAATTGAAATATGTTATAGAGTATCGAAAAATAAGAGACATGTATTTTTTTATCTGCGGATACGCACATTTAGGGGGTACTTTTATTTATTGTTTTCTTTTTATAAAAATTGGTGTATTTTTTAAAAGGTTGTTCGCCATGTTGGATCCACCATTTTGAATTTTTTAAATTTAACATCAGATTCGTAATCAGCGACTCCAAAAACCCTTTAATACTGATTTTCATGAAAAAACTAATGTCTGAAAGAATATACATCATTGACGTATTAGTGCTAGGGGTTATTTGCCCCCTTGAGGAGCTTTTCTTTCGAAAACCCAAAACAAGTCAACTTTATTTTTCAAAATCGTATGTAAAAAAATATTTTTCAATGATTTTTAACTAAAACTGTTAATTTTGTGACGCAAAAATATAAAAAAAAAAAATCGTTTTTCTGCAATAAAAAATAAGGGTTGCCACCCCCGGGAATCGGATTACTTACAAAAGGTTAGTATATTTATGAGACATCATTTCCATTTTGTTTCATTCGAAAAACTTCATTAGAACTTGAAATATTTAGGAAAAGCTGTTTTTGGGGGTAAACTTTAGGAGTGGTTTTCACCCCCTAAATGTGCATATCCGCAGATAAAAAAAAAAATTGTCTCTTATTTTTCGATGCTCTACAACATATTTCAATTTCATCAAAATTGGTGAGACACACCTGAGAACGTTTCCTTGTAAGTTATGTCCCAATTCTCGCTATCGAGTACAAACTGAACTAGTATTGATTATCTCGTAAACGAAGAAGGGTTGTATAAAATCCCTTTACCATAATACATAGAGGACTAGCCCCTACAGCATATTTAAAAATTATTTTAATCCATTCTTATGAAGTTGTGTCCTCCCCTTGTAAGACTTTTCTTCATTACAACATTCCCTCATTCTTTTTTCACAAGGCGCTTTTCCATGATTACTGATAGTGCTTTTTCGAATAAGTAACACGTATTATTTATTATTGATTCCGGCAGAATTGAAATTCGTCCCGAACGCAGGATATTCAGAAGCAGGTTGGCACTATCAGAAAGTTCAAGCTAGGTAAACTTGCCAAATGTTCCAACTTTCTTGCAAATTTCGTTCCACTGCTTTGCGTTCTTGTTTTTGGGAGGAGGGTTCTTTCCTGCAGCAACTATATTCACTAGAGAGTTCTTTGTACAATTTAAACAAAAATTATTTCCTAGTTATATTTTCATTACAAGTCTCTTTATATAAAATCCACGCATAAAATACCTGTAAAGGTCATCTACGTAACCCTGCTTTTACGCTATACTTGCGGGCCATTTAGTCAACTACATCTACTCCAAACTTACTCTCATTGTAAAAAGATATAGTCTCAGGAATTCGTTTTCGATTACAAGCAATTTTTACGGATTTATGTTTAGAGCTAAGCACGAGTATTTTTTTACTAGGCTTACTTTTGTAAATTGTTTTAACAATATAATTTGATTTGTAGAGCTTTGTGGAGAAAAGTGCCATGTTATCTTTTTAACTTTAGCTATTTTCGACAATTTTCTTTTATTTCCTCCCATAGTTCCTACAAGATTTCTTTTTTTTGGCCAGTAGCATCTTTGCGAGTTGTATACTTGTAAAAAAATTATCTGTTGTTATATTTCCCCCACAATTTACATAGTTTTCAAAACTAAAAATTGATTCAAAGGTACACCCCTTATAATAGCTGCCGAACACTTTGGATCTGTCTATATAATTTCATATGAAAAATGTAATTCAAATTTTTCCAGGAAATGTCTGAAAGCGATGTATAAATGGATGTAAATACGTATTGATATCCATCATTGCATAGATGATCCATAAAATATTATAAACTTTGAAATTGCTAAAGCCGTCATTTTGACGGGTCTTGGTATAAATAGGTATAGGTCATACTGATTATGGAAGTTAAAATGGCTGAGTGGAAATTGAATAGTAATATGTAATTGTTCTTATATTTCATTAAAAGTCGTCATAAAATTCTAGAAGAATACATAAATTATATCAACATTTTTAAGCACGAAATTTGAAAACCGTCAAAATGACGGTCTTGGAAGTTCTAGTGTTAAAATACAGTGGGTATAAGCCAGCTAATATTTCAGACAATTTGAATATTGCCTAGACAACTTAATTACAACAACTATTTGAATATTTTTTTTTTAAATCTAATTTTTGGTTTAATTTTTATATGTGGTTTTCACTTACCTTAAAATCGATGTACCCATTTTTGTCCATATCGAACGTTCGGAAGACATGATCGCAAAATTCTTCTGCATTACCAGATGGGAAAAACATTTTGTACATATCCACAAATTTAGCTGGCGTAAGTCGGCCATTAGGACAGTCTTGCTGCAAGAAAACAAAAATAGAAATTATGAGCCACATACTCAAAATTTGTTTATTTTCAGGATTCTCGCAGAAATATTTACAGAAAAAGAAACAAACGCCTTGTTAGCAAAATTTTGTTTGAATATACAGAGAATCGCGGTGAAAAAAATGTCACTTTTCGACTTTTCAAGTTATATATTAAATACATTGTAGTACAAAAGTTGTTTGCATCTTTATACTTTTTAACCAAAAGTGAACAACGTAAAATGTATACATCCTTAATTTAATTTGTATTCATGAATTTCAAGAAAACCTCTGTTTGTTTATCTACTTAATTATTTTAAATTATACGAAATCAAAACTTAATATATTCTGTATTTTAGGAAACCCTATGCCCTAGCTATGTAAATTTATTTATTTTCTCGATACAAATTGAATTCATTTTGAAATTAGTAGCGTAAAAAGAGGCTGGAAAAGGTAAAGAGCTTCAAACCTTCGTCAGCCTAAAGTGAAATTTCAATCAAAATATATATTTTTACCTCCAAATAATATACATTTTCATCTTGTGTGTGTTCTTTATGCTCAATAATATTTTGCGCCCCATCCTACAAAAGCTGGGAAAGTTCCCAAAAGTTAAAATTGAAAACCGAGACCATTTTAGCGCGAAGAAGTCAGTCATACATAATTGAAAAGTTCTCTAAAACATTAATTTATTTCCGCAGGCTGATTTCACATTCCAGGCATGTGGTTAAATGGAATTTGGGGCCTACTCAACCACTGAACGTACCCTTAAAAATAAAAAACATACAAAATAAAAAATAACTCATTTTAGCAGATGAATTATTTAGGTCCATATAGAGATTCTGTATCCTGGAGAGCCTTTAAATTTTCGACCCCTACAGATCTACTTTTTATATCATCAAGGTTAGGTGTATATCATAGCTAACTTAAAATACACTTCGGTACCCGGGACTCCATTCCTCTGTATGTGCGTTAAGGGGTTATATACAGTCAGGAGGTCCAAAAAAGTCGATTTTTCAAGAATTTTTCTTGAGATGATCTTTTAAGTTATTAATGTAAAATTCTGTACACATATAACGGTAACTTTTGAGTGTATTTTAATGTTTTTTATTTGTAAAAATAATTATTTTAAAAGCTGCTACAGCTGATCTCCGGGAGCAACTGTAAAAAAAAGCGTTTTGCGGTGTGCACGATATCTCTCTACTGGATCATCCAAAATGAAAAAACTAAATATATTTCGTTAGTATATTGTTTTATCTTGTAATTAATCGAAGGAATAAGCAAAATAGGAATTTTTGAGAAAACGGCGGCTTCTTAAAAAAAAAAAATCGATTTTTAACAACAATTTTCGCTCTAAATTGTTAATAAAATGGAAAATATTTATCAGTGAGCAAAAAGCTTCGATTAATTACTAAAAAATATACTTAAGAAGCTCATGTTAAAATTTGAAACTGATCCGTTCAGCCGCTTCCGAGAAATCTTGCTCACCGACTATGAGAACACAGTTTTGAGAAAAACGCGTTTAAAGTTTCAAAAGCATTTTACATTTAGTACAAAAACTCGAACACGTCATTACAAATATGCGTGTAACTTCGAGAATATTCACCCGATTGACATGAAATTTTCTGTGGCTGTACTTTAATATATGTACATTACAAAAATATAATAATAAAAAAATCGATTTTCTAAAAATCCTGACTGTATATAACCCCTTAAATCAATTCACGGGCGCTTTGTGCCTCTGGGTTACATTTTCATTCTTTTTTTTTTTTTTTGTACGTCCCATTCGTTCACCTTCCAAGCACGAATATTTAAAGCAATATATTCCCTGCAGACATATTCCGGCATGGACCCAACGTTTACTTTTGGTATTACTTTCAGGGTCTCTGAGAAATTGACTTTTTCTGTCTGTTATACTTACGCGGGAAAAGTTCCAGTCCTGCTGACGTAAATGTAAAAACCTTCTTCGATTTAAAACACTATTTCTAGCGTGCTATCGATTACGTTCTCTATGAGACGAAACGCGGCTGGTCCTCTGTATTTTTCGAATACAGGCAGACAATATCTCAATTCTTATGCTTAAAGTTTTACGGCCTCAATAAAAAACTTTCTAGCGATCAATTAAAAGTTTAAGAGCAAATAAATGAAGGAGATGGACGACTCAGGAGTTTTCATTGACAATTTAAAATTCATAGCAAAACCGATGCCCTCCACACTTAGAAGAGAAAATATAAAAGAAGATACATATATGGTATACCTAAAAAAAAAAAGAATTAGACGATGCTCCGGAGACATGCCACGATGTTTCCCTCTGCACCAGCGGGTCTGGCGTCCCATATTTTATAAATGCACATAGGTGAGCTCATGGCTTATTGATTTCTAACATAGATAAGTCGGAGTCACAATGTCTGAGACTGCTGCATTATATTCTAATTGGGGCAACACTGCGGGGATTGTTGCAGTTGCATGCAACTTCGTTTTTCACCAGTATTATAAAAACAATGTTTTCAAAATTCACCAAAGGTTACGACACTTTTTGTAATGAAGCCACGAACTACTTAATATTTGTTTTAAGGTCAGGTAAATACATGTGCAAGGACGAAACTATGATACAGAACACTTACCATACTATTAGAATTATGGGATAAGTAATATTTATTATACCTTTTGTTAGGCGTTTCGTATGATACCAAGTCATGTTATTACTGAACAAAATCAAAAATCACTTTAAAGGATTTATTGAGGAATAAAATTTAAATTGTTTTCAATATCTGAAATCTTGAGCGTCATTCAAATACGATTTTTTCAATAGTCTACGAATTAGTACAGTCAATCTGTAACGAAAAAATAGGGTGTCTCCGAAAAATGACATACCGTAATTTGACTTGATGAATCGTTAGGGGGGCATATAATGAAGTTAATGTCAAATTGCCGAAGTCCCCCCTCCCCCTGTTTTTAAGAAAATCCAAAAAAATTTTGAAATGCGTTTTTCTCGGAATCTATGGGTTTTGGTGAAAAGTTTACTTAACAAAAAATGTAGAGGACGTTGTTAACTACATTTTATGTCATTGAAGTGACGTCATCCGACTTGAAATACAAAAAGTAGGTGGCGCTAAAGTATCAAAAAAGTGTTTTTTTGCTATTTTCATTAAAAAATAATGGTTTTTTTGCAATTATGTAAATGAGAAAGTTGTTCGTCACAAAATCAGCTACAACTTTTATTTAAACTATTTATTTATAAAACTTCCCGTTTCCGAGCTGTAGGTGAAAAGATGCAACGCAGCGTAGTTAACGGTTCTTTTGTTACTTTCGCCCGGCAAGTCGGCATAGTTTGGACAAAGGACCGGTTTCTAACATCTGCCTCATCCACTACGAAACGTACATTTTTCATATTATGGTTCCTTAAATAAATTAATAGTGACAAATTTTAAATTAAAAGAAAATTAGTCTTGACATTTTGTGTGAATCTTTCACTCCTATCTTGTGTTACATTCGTTTCAACTGTATGTTAACTGTTTACAATAAGCTGTACCAAAAGGGTACCATTATTAATTGTTTCTCTGAATTATTGTTGAAAATAAGAATATCAAGTAAACATTATTGTTTATTATTCCCAAAATAATCTTTCTATACAATTTATGACAAACACGCATTGGCGCAGCAGTTAATGTACAATTTGTACACATCGGCAAGCTCCAGCTCGAAAACGGTAAGTTTTATAAAAAAATAGTTTAAATAAAAGTTGTAGCTGATTTTGTGACGAACAACTTTCTCATTTACATAATTGCAAAAAAACCATTAATTTTTAATGAAAATAGCAAAAAAACACTTTTTTGATACTTTAGCGCCACCTACTTTTTGTATTTCAAGTCGGATAACGTCACTTCAATGACATAAAATGTAGTTAACAACGTTCTCTACATTTTTTGTTAAATAAACTTTTCACCAAAACCCATAGATTCCGAGAAAAACACATTTCAAAATTTTTTTGGATTTTCTCAAAAACAGGGGGAGGGGGGACTTCGGGAATTTGACATTAACTTCATTATATGCCCCCCTAACGATTCATCAAGTCGAATTTCGGTATGTCATTTTTCGGAGGCTCACTTACAGATTGACTGTACTAAATCTCACATAAAAAATACAATAAACTGCCAACCTGTCGATAATCATGAGACACTGGTTAATGATATTGTGGAGGAGACGGCGCTTTTTAAAAAAACAAAAAAGGTTTTCTAATTTTGAAGTAGGTGTTGATAACAAAAAAATTAATGTTTTTAGTGTGACTTGTCTATTTGAGAAAAAAAGGAAGCTTTTAACTATTGTAGCGTTTTAAATAAAATATTTTAAAAATAGAATGTATTGATAACAAAAAATTTAATACATCTGAATATTAAAAATAAGGATAAAAATAAATTATTTCAGATGAACAAAAAGTATAAAGTAGTTTCGCCCAGAAACTAATTAATTTTATAGCTCAGAAAGCAAAATAAAGTGTTCACTCGTCTACGGAAATTAAAGTAAGCTTCGAAAAAAATTATTGTTCTAATTTTTATTTTTTAAAAGGAGAGAAGGAGTTTATTTCCAACAGAGAAAGTATCTGCCTCATCTGATTCAAATTAATTAATTAATTAATTACAATTAAAAAATTAATTGTAACGATTAAAACGACATTAAATTTTAATTTAATTTTATTAATTAAAGCAGAAACCTATAAACCTATCTGTTTTAATATCTTACGTTTTCACTTCAATTCGATTTTAGGCTCATTTCATTTCAACCCGGTTTTCCAAAGGTAAAGATGTGATCCTAATGGCCCAATATCGCGTTTATTCAACATTTCTTGCTTCGATTTTAATATTACCAAAACTAAGTTGAGAAATCGTCTTAGGATCGTCAATTAATGTTAATGTCATTTGCAGTAGAATAGAAAGTTGTTGACGAATTTTGTGTAAATAAATAATAATCCAAACGAAATTTCTTAGTTAGTTGAAGTTGGAGATTTTCAAAAATTTGTTAAACAAAAGAAAAACAATTACATAGCATTGTAGAAGTCTAAAACCTTACTTAACACTAGAACTACCGGAACGTAAGCTTGTAATTTTAACAATTTTCTGTACCATTGATGTAATATGCTTTTAACTTTAAATTTTACTTATAAATAGAAAAGCTTTTTGAATGTGCCTTTGAAAATTATAATTAATTCAAGGAAGAAATTGAATACCCGTCAATTTGATGGAACATGATAGATCTAGTGTTAATCCCCGCAAAACCCCTAAGTGCCAATTAAATGAAAGCTGTCCGAAATAATAATGTTTTTTTATTTAAACCCATTAATGCGCAAAACGAGGATTTTGTGCACCCAAGTTCAATTGTACGATTCGAAGAGCAAATTGGGGCGATTTTCTTCCAAATTCGTATATAAGAGGTTTTTGGAAACGCTCTTTCAGAATCTGGCATTTGTTTTGCATAAAAGTTTCAAAAACCCTATTATTTTTTGGGTTTTTTCAAAAAAGTGCTAATTTTTTTGGTAATTTTTCTTCTCAAAGTCGATTATCTTGTCGTTGCTGCTATTGAATGATCAAATAACTACCAGAAATCGCAGTCCGAATGTCTAAACTTTTTCAAACCATGGCTTTGAACGTTTTTTTTGCTTTGGTTTTTGCAAAATGGCCATTTTGTACAGCAATGTAATAAAAAACTTCGCTATATTTTTACACGATAATATGATAATATGAAAATATATTCACTATGTTTTTAATCTATTTTTTGCTGGAACTATATTGAAACAAAATATTTTCTATCACAGAATCTTGTTAAAACCAGCAATTGGTCCTTTGAGTGCTATGCTGCAAAGGCAAAGCAATATTAAGCCCTAAATATTTATATTGAAACGTGTGTAGGCTCCGATGTTAATAAATCTCACCCTAAGATGAGACGGTAGTAGTTGTGGTATTCTTCGGATAGCGCCAGAGAATTTATTTTGTTATTCCAAACGCATATAGCACACGCTGGGGATATTAGAGTATGAAAATTTATATCTATGGACCACAATCAGCAGCGATTTCTCCGGTCGATTTAATCGGCTTTCCCAATTAACAAAAGAATCTGCTCTGACCACCGGAACACATAAATATTACAGGGTTTACCTGAAGGATAGATTTATTGATCGCACGTTTTAACATGATAAATCTCAACGTAACTAAAGCGAACAACATACTGTGAAGATTTATATATCGAGGGGAGACATGTGTGCTTTTTTTCGCTTTTTACATAAAAAGGTTCTTCGTATAATTCGATATTACTTTACAAGAAGTTTTTCGCAATTGTAAATCGATTTTGGAATACGTTCATGCCGATGTGTAAAGCACGTACAGTTTGTCGATATTTGTCAGGCAATTACTTTTACCTTCACTGGGCCGCTCTTTATTAGGTAATTCCTTGAAATTTTCCATGAGAAGTTTTTGTATGTATTAAAAATTAATATCAGAAAATAAAATGTTCATTCAGTCTAAAATTACTTAACAGATGCTACAAGAGTTATTAAGACGTCAAGCGAAAATAATAATTATAGCAATTTTGTCTTGACATTCGGGCTTATCTGACTGAATTCGTTAACGTTACAAGTGCCAATGATGATAGTTACAATTTTAAATGTATCTAATGGATTTTGGCAGATATAGTTTTTGTAAAGAAGTTTAACAAAGGTCTTAAGATATTAATTCTTCGATAATAACGATAAAAACTTTTTCAGAAATCATACTCGAATGATTTTGAGAGCTTTTTATGTATTTAACTGGAAAAGTTGGATCATTAACTAAAAACAAAGACCATTCTATTTAAATATACCCTCTGGTATTACGTCTTATTTTGTAAGTTGCTTCAGATCAAAAATCATAAAAGTGTTAATTACAATTTCAAAATTGCCGAAATTTACATAATAATTACTTTAAAATATCACGAACATTTTTAGGCAGGCAAACTTATGAACTTTATTTCCCATTCTCGTGTAAATTACTCCAAGTAGTGAATATACTTCTCTATATATTCTACCGGCATTGGCATTGGAATTGAAAATTAATTAAAAAATTTCTGTGGGGCTAACAATAGACATTTCTTTTTTATCTTTCACCTTTGTAAGTCACATGAAAATCACAGGACAAGTTATTTGAACTTTGATAGTTTTAGTGAAACAGAAAATAAGAACGTTACTAGTGTAAAGGAATTATAATCGAAATTTTAATCCTCGGTAGTTTTTTTTAATACATTTTGACATTCAATTACGAGTTCCGGTGTAATATATGAAGAATTAATAATATAGAAGGAATATAACAGGAATTATATTATAATTCCGTATTTTATTTTCTAGACTATCCCCAACTAGCATTTCTTGTATCCCGCAACGTGGCTGCCACGGAAAATGGTCAGTATAAAGTAGCAGTTACCAGCGACGGAAACGTGTCAGGTACGCTCCAAAAACGATTTCGTCACTAAAATGGGGAATGAATGGATACGTTTTTGTTTCGTAATTGGGACGATGGACGGCCACGTGGCACAAACGTTCCGCAATGGTAAAAAACACCACCCAAAATCGTATATGGAACTTAAATGCCACTCTCGTACTAATACTATAAAACAATCTCTGTTGAAACATACTTTACTATTATAAATACTTTGTCATTAATTTAACAATACAAATAAAATGGATTCTAGTAGAAATTTGTGATCATTTAAGGGGACATTCTCTTTCGAAATTGAAGAAAAAAGCACTTTTTAAAAATTTTATTATGAAAAAACTATTATATTTACTGACAAAATTTCTTTTGGACATTGTTCAACTGTGTCTTAAGAATATAAAAAAAATTTTTTTTTTCATTTTTAGTTTCCCTTGGCTCCTGTAGAGGGCGTCGTCCAAAAGTGACGTTTAATACGGTAGGACAATTTGTGGACCTCCTGTAACAGATTTTTGAAAAATTCAAAATGGATTCTATTCTTGAGACTCTAAACTAAGGGATATGCCTCTAAAACTCATACTTTTTCATATTTTGAAGTTTTCATATGTATATTTCAGAAAAATGCGAAAAAAAAGCAATTTTGTTTTGGGGTAAGTTACCCCCGTAAAAAAAGGGGTTTTTTGTTGTTAAATTTTAGAGGCATATCCCCTAGTATTTTCAATAAGTAATCGAATGCTCTTTGGTTTTTTAAAATCGGTCAAGTAGATTCGGAGAAAACCGTCCTACCAGTTTGAAAAAGGTAGTTTCGAGAAAAACGCGTTTAAAGGTTTTTTACCATAATTTTATTGAATAGAAACCGGTGTTTACTCATGGGTGAGCGCTCTTACAAATATAGCTGTAACTTTTTTTCTATTACGAATTTCTTGATGAAATTTTAGGAGGGAACTTTTGAAAGTATATAGAATCCAAATATGTAAAAATCTCAAAATCGATTTTTTGAAAATTTCGAAAGAGAATGTCCCCTTAAGTGTGAATATATTTTTCAAGAGGAATAAGACATAAGAGTATTGTAAATTTGATACTTTTATGTGTTCAGAACATTGTTCCTCGTGAATTAAACTTGTTGCGCACAAAATTTTGTCGTAAATATGGATATTTTACTTCGATAAAATACAATGCGCCTTAAAAATATTTTAAAAAATGGAACATTTTTCCTAAATTCTAAATTTTGACATTTTTGAAAAAATGTTTTCTTCATTTTTAGAAAGTTAAATATAATATTTACTTGTGTATTGTTTTCCATTCGAAAACATTGTTATATACTTTTTTATAAAGCATTTTCGTTCATGTGAAAAATTTCATCTGATTAATTGTAAAAGAAAATGGCGGGTATATGGCGCTGCCACTATAAAGCTTGTGTCACTTTGAAATGGTACTTCATGGTTCCAGTTACCTGAAGCAAAGTTATTGCCACGTGGCAACTGGATCTGTATAGTATCTGAAACTATAAAATTCTGAAAATGCCTGTTTATAGTTCCGAAAGCCACTCTATAATTCCAAGAACCACTCTTTAGTTACAAAAACCACTCTATAGATTCAAAAACCACTCTATAGATCCAAAAACCACTCTACAGTCCCAAAAACCACTCTATGGTTCCAAAATCACTCTACAGTTCCAAAAACCACTCTATAGTTACAAGAACTACTCTATAGTTCCAAGAACCACTCTATAGTTCCAAGAACCACTCCATAGTTCCAAAAATCATTCTATAGTTCCAAAGGTCACTCTATAGTTACAAAAACCACTCTATAGTCCGGTAGAAGGTCGTTGAATGTTTATACAATTTTGACTTAACACTTTTAATTTTCCCGAAATTATTAATTTTAGGCACTTTGAATTACTTTTACAAATAAATCACTAAAAACTCTAAAGATAAATGTAAGTCAAGAACATGAACAACACAAAATGAGACTTTCAGAGACAGGAACGTAGTAGCTACTTTATAGAAACAATGGCTACTCGTTATTGAAGTGTCAAAAACTGTATAGTCCCACTTACAAGTAATTGCCACTTAACCAATTTTAACTAGGAATTTTGGTACTACGTAGTGTCTTGAATATGGTTTCCGGAACGTATTCGCTACTAAAACAAATACTTTAATTTTGCCACTTTCTAGTGTCATAATCTAGTAGCAAAAACGTGCCAAACCGAGGTTTGAAACAACTATATAGTGGCAGAAACTTTGACGACTTTCCGCAACGGTTTTGTTACTATTCTGGAACTTCAATTGGAACTTTAAAATTGAGATGCATGTAGTTCCCATAGTCACGTTTCATATACGTTCCGAATTTATTTATTATTTAAAAATATAACATTACGTAGTATTTAAAAAGTAATATAGAAATTCTAGTTAATCAGGAATTAATTCCAAAAGGAATGATTGCTTTACAACTCTATTAATGTTAGACATCAATGCTATCAAATCAATTTCTGCGTACATTTTCAAACATTTTACGTATAATCCTACAAGTTGCAAATTTGATTTGCAAATCAGAATCAGCGACCCCAAAAACCCCCACATACCAAATTTGGCGTAGATCGGTTGATATTCCAAAATCTCGTCCGCCATATTGGATCCGCCATCTTGAATTTTGCAACTATGACTTCAGATTCGTGATCAGCGACCCCTAAAAATCCGACATACCGAGTTTAGCGTAAATCAGTTGACTTTTGGAAATCGATATTTCTGACCCGATTTTTTGAGGTTAGAAAAAAAACGGTAGATTTGCATTTACGGGGTTCTTTTACATAAAAATATACATCTGGAAAAAAAATCCTATATTTTTACTTGTACATTCATCCGGATTTTTGCTATTTTTTACCTGTATTTTTAAATTAGGAATTAACTGTGATGTGATGGCTCCAGATTCATGCTCAGCGCGTGTTATCCATTAAGATAAATTCCCAAAAACTTTTTAAAAATTTCAACATTTGTTTTTGCCATTATATCTTATTAAAGTACTCTTTGATGTAAGAAAACCACCCTTTAAATTAAAACTTGGGAAGATTTTTTAATTAATTTTAAATTAATAATTTCCCTTAAGGGCTCTTTTTAATCTGAGCTGTAACTCTCTCTCATACAAATTTTATGTTGAAAACTTTTGATTTCATATTAAAGTCGCAGATTAATTTATTTAGTAAAAAAACGAGTAAATTTTTTCAAAGAGAAAAGAAAAAGAATAAAGACAGAAAATTTAATGCCATAGGGTAGATATATTTTTTTTCGATGTGAATTTAAGTGCTGTGTGTTTGTAGATAATTTTCTCTTAAATGAACCTATGAATTCCTGCGTTTTATGATGATGAGCACCTTGTTCTCTTGGGATAAGAAAAATTTATTCCGGTGGGAATGGAAACGGTTACGGTCTTGATTTACATTTTATCCAAGCATTGTTACGGAATAAAAGAACATTTTTTCTTATATGAAATTAATCAGTCTGCCCACATGATTTAAGCCGCATTTAAAGCTTAATCATTTGCAGATCGATGAGCATTAGCATTCTTATGTTGATAAAATTCAATTGATGACTTCGGAAACTTTTCATTAAATCTGAAACCTATGCACTGATAGGATATTCAAATTGAAACTTTTTTATGATGCTTGCAGGGACATATTTAAAACAGATATTTATATCTCCTATCTTGTTATGATCGTTTTATTATTTAGCATGAAAGCAGGTTGAAATTTCGAAAAGAGCGAACAATTCTCCATTTTAGATTCGCAATTAAAGTTGAGTGAAGGACCCGATTTTGCTGCGAATAAAATATCAATTGGTATCCATTTAGGTTTAGGAAATTTTCTCCTATCCACAGGGCGATAGATATCAAGTGCTCCTTAAATCTTTATTACATATTCTCATATTTCTATAGCCATTTCGAGAGGTTTTGGTGAAATCTATCTCTTTTACTGCCATATATTCGCAAAAAAACGCACTCCCAAATTGTATTCAAGTTGGTGGCACGATATGGCACAATTATTTTGCTTGACTGCCTTTTCTCTAATGGATTATGTAATTAAATGACTGAATCGCTTCTATGCGGGGGCGAACATAAAAAATCACTTCTACCGAGGAATACGATCCACTTTTCACATTCCAGCCGGGGCCAATAAAGTACGTCCTGCGGTAAATTTAATACACCCATCTCCTTGAGCTCTAAGTTCCGAAAAATCACTCAAACCTGCGCGAATAAAGGCAAATGAATTTTCAAAGTTCATAAAAAAAAAAGCTTTTACTCATCCTGCAGGGAAATTTATGATTCAATTATTTAGCCAGCTCTTAAAGAATACCCCTCCTTTTAAACGTGTACTTGGTTTCAGAACAGTTGAGGTAAATTAAGATCAAAAATGACTAATTCTGTCTATTTAGGTCTTTATTAAATGAAAAAATATTCTTCGGTTATATCTTTATTTTCTGCACGAAATAGAGAAATCTTAACGAATTACAAATTCACATTAGTGCAATGCTATAAATATGTTTATTTTCAAAAAGACACCATTCTGATATGCACCAAAAAAGTCAAAAATCAAGAAAATGCTTTTAAAGTTTACCAGAAAATTTCATCATTTTTTGCGTTATACATATAAGAGGAAAAATAATGTCAATCTGCAATAAAAACCAAAACGACTAGCTAAATATAGGATTGTGCCTATTATTATGACACGCCCCCGTTTCCGCTTCTTTTACGGCTCAGACGGGATAAAAATTGACCCTTTTAACGTAATTCTACACAATTTTCTTATATCGATTCAATCTTTCATGATGCAATTCAGATTCAGTGTTTTTTTAAGGGTATGATTGGACATGTTTTCTTTAAAGATTAAAAATATATTGTCTTCTCATCATGGGCAAAGTGAGATATTTGTTTTGTTTCCAGATAATTTCAAGAAAAAGCATGCGATAATAATATATATAATTAAATTCGTTTTTAAACACAAAAGAATTTTGTATATTATTTTTATTTATAATTACCTTTAGAGAAAATTGGCACACAAGAAATATTTTGGATTAAGTTCATAATTCAGAAAACGCAAAAACAACTAGAACAAATCCACAAAAATTTAAATGCACGTGGTTCTTTAATGTGCAGGTTCATGGTTCATTCCGAACTTTACATAATTTTTTAATTTTTATTACACATAATTTATTTATTATCATACTTTTAGAAAATGGTAAATGTGCCGACGTGGTATTTACGAATTTCTCAAAAGCATTCGATAAGGTCGGCATTCCTATTTTAATATCCAAGCTCCATAGCTCTCTGTATTGATGATCCCTTCTTCCTAAGATGGGTAAGCTCTTATCTATACATACAACCGTAAGCAGGTTGTCAAGATTGGAGACATACTTTTAAAAAAAAATAGAAGCAACATCTGACGTATCTCAAGGTAGTCATCTCGGCCCACTGCTTTTCTTATTATTAATTCATAATACTGCTTAAATTTTTTCTATTGCCAAATGTCTTCTGCAATTATATGCGGTTGATTTAAAACTTTATCCTACAATTCGATCGTTTCCCTGCTGTTAATCATTGCAGAATGATCTCGACAAACTTTTGCGCCCTAGCCCTTAATTCGTCCAAAGATGTATGCCCAAAAGTGTTCCATTGGGTTCAAATCGGGTCTTTGTGTAAGCCAATCAAAAAAAGAGAAAATAATTACCTTTTGTATCAAATTTTCCAAGACTTTCGCGTTATGTTTGTGGTCCCGATCTTGCAGAAATATCAACTCGTTTTTCGGAAATGGCATATTTTCAACAGTATCTCGAAGTTTCGTTTTTAATATATTTTGGTAAGCTTCATATGTCATAAGTCTATTAAAATAATGGGGATTTACAAAACCAAAGTTCGTAAAACCTTCTCAAAAATGAACGAATCAACTCCATTCTTGACTGTCTGTTTCAAATACCTTTGGCTTAAGGGGTTAGGTGTAGTCAGAATTTTTTTTTACATTTTCTTAAAGTATAATATCTTAGAAATATTCTCTGAAAATTTTAAGTAAATCCAACAAATACTTTTCGAGTTATTCGATAATTAACAAAGGATTATCGGGCGCTCTGGAACGAAAAAACCAATACTGCACGTGTGAAAGTGGCAGATAAGCGCGCTAACGACAACACTCGAGAAGGTAGAATGCTACGTAGACAACATCAAATAGGTATTTTGGAAGCTGCTACAACGACTGAAGAACTATTATATGGCCCAGGAATAGATGACTCGTTGTAAGTAATTAAATAATACGTATTACTTTACGTAAATTGAGTGTAAAACTTCAAATGCGTTTTTCTCAAAACTATGTTTTTTGAACTGGTGACCAATGTAGCTCAAAAACCGCTCGGTAGATTTTAATTAAATTTATACAGATTTTTGAAAACATAAAAAACTAGTGCCTGATCGAAGGATTTTTTTTTTTTTTTTTAATTTCGATTTTTTATAAACAATTAACTGTTGGTTTTTTCCCAAAAATCTGGAAAACATTTTCCTGAGGCTGCCATTTTGTTAATTAAAAAAAAAAAAAAAAACTTCGATCAGGCACTAGATTAGATATTAATAAAACTAATTTTTTTTGTCCAATTGATTTTGGATGAATCTCCAAGGATAAGTGATGGTCACCGCAAGGCGCTTCGGTTGGAACTGGATCAAAACAAACAGCCATAACTTTTAAAATTATTAATTTTTTTTTCTAAAATTTCTGTCAAGTCAAGGGCTGTCCACACGCTTATTTTTTTGATCTGTTGCTGCTGATTCACTGAATCTGTCTCTAGAAGAACGTTTCTGAAAATATCTCTATCATGTTCATTTAGACTTCTTCGAAGTAATTTAACTGAAAAGAGTTCTTCATACCAATTTTTTTCTTCCTTTACAAAACTTCAAGGATAATTTTTGTACCGAAAGACTGGTTTATTTGTATCTATTATTTGTTTTCAATATCAATTAATGAGAAGATAGTCCTTTTTTTTTAAATCCAATAATAGGTTTGACTTTTTCTTGCTATAAACTTCCTCATTTTGATGAATATTCGAAAAGCTCTACAAAAAATCATACTGCAATAATCACTATACACTCGCCTGAAAAATTAAAGCCTACTGCGCACAGTTTTCACATCAAAGGTTGCTGTTGCAGAGATTCACAATATATTTGTCTCATGTGGGAAAAAATGTTTTTGTTTTATGCTTTTATAGGCTCAACTAGCAACAATCATCGCATGTAGTTCAACTATTAAGAAGTTGAGCAAAATAAATTGACTCGACTCTGGCAACAACATCCAATGTTATTACCATCGTCTAAAAGTAATCCACCTCTGATTCTTAGCGTCCTTCACACAAATTCTTCTCAATTTTCAGGCACTTACTGCACCCTCAGGGCTTAAGGAGAATTTTTGGAATGAGTCTAATTTTGGATGACTGTTTTGATTGTTCCATATCCTGAAAAAAATAAATGTTTGCGTGCGTACGTGCGGGTGGCCCACGCAAACCATTACGTACGAAAGCAGCTTACATACTCACGATCGAATTTTCGGTCGTTACTTCACTTAATTCCCACTCCTAAAATATTCATTCACATTTGGAAGTTGGTTTTCTGCAGGTTTACCAAATTGAGTTTGTTTTTTATTGCAAGGTCCTTATTTATTTGGTGTCACTAAGTGGGCAAGATTTAAAGTCAGCGATGTATCCAGATGCTAAAGCTTAGTGTGTCATTGTGATTTTTTTGTTGGAGCATATCGTTATGTGTATCTGGCAAATTTTTATTCCAGAAAATTACTGTGCCTTCACTGCGGCGACAAAACCAAAAACTCAATAAAGATTATTACAAGCTTATATTTAACTTTCACCTCTGTGAAAATAAAAAATTTAAATTGTTAAATTCAACGTTTTTAGTTTTATTCCCGAACAAAAAACCAGATTATTTCTATAGGATTTTTTCTGTATATTACGAATTCGTAAATGAAAATAATACATAATATAAAGTACAGGCTGGGCCATTTAAGATTTGGAATTTGAATCGGCTATAAAAAAAATACAAATGATTATTTTTTCAAAGTTATGAGTTTATTAGAAAGATTGAACCTTTCCATTTAGGAATGGAAGACAACATCATTCAAATGACTGCCACGGCTAGCCTTACAATACCCCATTCAATCAGTACAATTTCGATTGTTTGGACCTCTATTTCGTCAATGGCAACTTCGATTTCACGTTTCAAGTCGTCAATTGTCTTTGGATGGTAAGCGTAACACTTGTCCTTAACGGCTTAAGTCTAACGGAGTCAAATCGCAGCTTCGAGGTGGCCAATTGACATCAGCATTTCGGCTGATTATGCGATTTCCGAAAACAGTGCGCAAAAGATCGATTGTTACGTTGCCTGTGTGGCACGTTGCGCCGTCCTGTTGAAACCAAATGTCATCTATGTCATACTCTTCAATTTTGGGAAACAAAAAATCGCTTAGCATGGCGCGGTAGCGATCGCCATTCACTGTAACGGCGTTTCCTTGCTCATTTTCGAAGAAAGATGGCCCAATAATGCCGCCAGACAAAAATCCGCACCAGTTACTCGTTGTGGATGCATTGGTTTCTCCACGATGACGTGTGGATTTTCTGACCCCCAGATACGACAATTTTGTTTATTGACGTATCCTCCGAGGCATGCATTTGTTTTCGGTTTAGCGCACTGGACGAGTACGAACACGGGTTGTTTTATCCAACAACGATCCAGTTTCACAAACTCGCTTCACAAATTGATCCACAAACTGCGTTTTTGGCACATCCTTTTTGTCCAATTTTTTCCGTAAATTTCTTACAGTTTGAGTAAAAGACTTACCACTTTGGATATAAGTTTTTAATATTTCCCAACTTTGTTCAAATGAAAAGCGACCCATTTCATAAAAGTCAAACATAAAACTAACTTTCTGTCACATCGGAAATGACATCAAACCTTCTAACCTCAAAATAACCTATAGTTCCAATTCCAAACGTTAGATGGCCCACCCTGTACTTTACACATTTAGACATTTGGAAATCAAAATCTGGATGTTATCCTAAAAATATCAAATACCAGTAATCTCTAAACATCTCCGCGAACAAGCTTTTCATGAGCGTGCATCTATGGTATTATGATCTATTGTATGAAAAAATCAGTATGCTTAAATATTTGAATTTCAAAGCATATATCGAAAATTCTTAAGACCTTTTTCACTTTGATTTTAGCCACGTTAAAAACTTCTATAATAATCTTATATTTTAATGAGTTCTCAAACGTGGTCAAAATAAGGTTTTTTGACATTTTCACTTTACTAATTCTTGAAAACGGAAAGTGACTGAGAATTTAGGAATTCATAATCTACGGAAAAAATCGTATATTAATGATCTGCCGTTTGCTGAGGAAAAATTTTGTTTATCACCAATGAATACAATTTAATAACCATTCAAGATGACGGAAGAATTTGCTTGTTACATGAAAACTCAACTAAAAATCGATACTGGTTTTTGGTATTTTTCAGCGATTATGAATTTTTGACCAAAATATAGAAATTCAAGATAACTCGATCGAAGTAGTCCACCCTCTTTGTTTTAAAATGATACCATGTAGTTTATCGTATTTTACTCGTCAAATCCTTTCATTTGTTATTTATGTCAAGGGGGTTGTGAAGAAAAAGGTAATCTGTCATCTTGGGGAGTCCGCCATATTGGATTTAGAATGATATTAGATATACAATATTGCATTGTCACCGGGCTCACACACGTTTTCAAAATTTCAAAATTCTAGTATCATAGAACTAGTTAAAAAATTCATTGCAAAATTTTTCTCGGACAGAGTAAGTGAATTAATACCAGCGTTGTAAAAACATATCAAGTTTTCGTTTTTAATCATATAAACTTCCGAAACCTATTAAGCTTTTTTCTCTATTCTTTTTGTGTATAAATTCAATTATATTAACCTGTGGCATGAACACAAGAGCTATTTTCTATTTTTGAACAAAAATAATAACATTGTTTTAATTTTATTTGTTTCTATAGACTTGGAGTTTGTTTTACAAGAAAATCTATAGAGTATGAAATTTATGTTGAGAAGATAAATTAATTTGTTAATTAGGAGCGAGTGGATATAATCATTTAGTAATATTTTAAATATTCCGCGAATCAAGCATGCCATTCAGGAATTAATCTAGCCAAAACATCTAGTAATTTATATTAAATTGTTATCTTTCTTTGAAAGGATTTTAAAGACACTTTGCTGCTGACTAAACTAAATCAATAACCTTGAGAAATTCTAGCTAAGACGATGAATTTAAAACATTAATTTCCGTTATACTTCCAAAGCTCTGTTTTTAAGTTCACAATGCATTTAATTTATATTGCAATTAGTCTAAAAGCAGGTACATAATATCCCGTCATTATTTAAGAAATACTGAAAAATCAATATATTGCGCTAATGGAGCACATGCAGTTTTTATGACTTTTCGCATAAATCTGCACACACTAATAGCAAGCAATATGGGCTTAATATAGAAGAGCCACGTCTTAGTTTAATGTTGATTAGAAGCAAAAAATAAATAAAAAGAAGAGAAACCATCCTCATTACTGGTATACGATAATTAAGGACACTTAATAAAATTTGGTTGTATATAACCATGTTACTAGCATATATCACTGTGAGTGAAAGGTGGTTTTGTAATTTGATACCAAACCGCCGCACCTTGCCGGTGGGCTACTTAAAGTGTCAACTCGGCCTAAGTATATCATTCATTAAGCTTGTCACGGGCATTTTCGATCGATAGCTTCGTAAGGAGCGAAAATAAATGAAAGGCTCAAGTGCACATTAAGATTCAGGGCGTTGTGGAGCGCTCCGGTATAACCGATTTGTGTCCGCAAATTACAGGAATAAAGGTACCCGAAAATACCTCCACCACCCCAGACCACCCTGGATTCCTAACCCCTATCGATTACCCCTAACATGCACAAGGTGGAAATCTATTTTTACTGACATCCCAGATTCTCCAGAATTGAGTTATGAAGGTACGACGTGGAATATTAAGCGGTACCAGATGAAGGGTAAGAAAACCAGTCCAAGGTGCCCGACTTCACTCTTCAATCCTTCCATTCTTCAAGGAAGGCATCTTTGTCACCAGGTTTCGTTTCGTTGCTGCGCTTTTCCCAATTTATTCTTTATGCTGCAAAGTAACCTTTTATGAGAGTGCTGGTGATATTGCATAATGGCTAGAACGAAGCTGCGGTGCATTGGGTGCAGTAACACCATGAAATAATCGACCTGCACGTAATGTCTGAGCTTACTTTTTTATGGCAGTATAAAAACTTGCTTATAAACCATCATTATGGCGAATTACTGTGAGGATGCTATATAATTTGGTATTTCAGATCCAAGCTTAAGTTTTGTGTGACATTATGCTTCAATTATTGCATCATAAATTCCCAACGAAACGTGTTTATTACCATTCTCTAGTCCACACCAGATGCGTACCCTTTTTATGGGCCTAATGTAATGTATATTTAATGCAATTTTAGGTGATTGCACTCTTTATCTTTATAGACCAAGAGCCAGTGACCAATTTTAGGTGGTCATTTCAAAAGTCACGAAACTTTCCACAGTAAATCTTCTATACCTACTGAAAATTAAAAGCCATTTCTGGCAACCCTCTGTGGCCGGGGTAGACTACCCTAAAATTTTAAAGAGGGTAAGAAATAAGGTTCATTTTAGTTAAAGTATCAGTCATGAAACTTCATAAAATTACTGTCGACAGTATTTTGTCTTCATGGAATTTTTGCCAGAAAATTTACATCCCTCCTAAGTGTTGCCAGAACGCTTTAAATATTTATAAAAATAAAATCCATTTTTGTCATTTTATCAGTCTTGAAATTTTAACAGAATAAATAAAATAAATAAACAATAAATAATATACAATGCCAGAACGAAATTCCATCACCAACCATCTGCCAGAGCGAAAAACATGTTCGTGCGAGTGCAAGTAAGACAGGAATATGGAAACCTGCGTAGATTTAAGGGGTTACATGGGTCTTAAAGGTATAAAAAAAAACAACTTTAAAAAATTTTATTTCAAAAACGAAAAATCTTTTTTATTTAAAATTTAACCATATCAAAGTAAAGTACTTAAAGTACTTTTAAAAAAAATTTCAGCCAAAAATATTGAAAATTTTCCATTTTCCAGTCGTTTTTCGCCGTCAACCTGGTTTTTTGCGGTGGACACGATTTCTCGAAAATAAATTGATCGATTTGGTTGAAACTTTGCACAGTTATTCTTTATAGTATTGTTTCGTGATTAAACGAAGGAATTTTCATTCGGTCAAGTCGTTCTTGTTTTATACGAAAAAGACCTTTTAAAAATGATGAGAATCGGAAAAACGCATAAAAATTTGAGACGAAAATTGATTCAAACTCATGTCAAAATGTCAAATTTTTTTTTTTTGTAATTCCTTCGTTCAATCACGAGCCAAGGGCATAAACTACAAGAAAATTTTTGAACTTTTGATTTCAGATGAATCCACACCGAAATATCATGTCCACCGCAAAAAAAAGGTTGACGGCGAAAAATGGCTGGAAAATGGAAAAATTTCAATATTTTTGGCTGAAAATTTTTTTACAAGTACCTTCACTTTCATGTGTTTAAATTTTAAATAAAAAAGATTTTTCGTTTTTGAAATAAAACTTTTTAAAGAAGTCGTTTTTTTTATATCTTTAAGACCCATGTAACCCCTTTAAATTATACATAATGCAATCGATTTTTCTTAATCTTGTTGAAACATCACTTGAGAAAGATTTTTCTGTACCTTTGACACGGATATTTTCTAGGTCATTGTCAAGGATACTGTGGAAAATATCGAAACGCTGAAACACGTACTATCCTAGGTATTCTTTTCTTCTAGGAGGGACAATATGTAAAAGGTTCAGTGCTCTTACCTGTACTTGTGACGCAGTTTTCTATTCCTTACTTTACATTTCGAAGGTCCTAACCAGGGCCGTAGCCAGCGAGGAGGGGGGGCAGGGGGTTAGAACCCCCCCTGAAATTTTGAAACTTAACTAAAAATTTACATGATTTTTTTAAAGAACAGAATAAGGGTTGAACATTCAGATGAGTAAATCTTCAGCTCTTCTTTTTTCTTTGACAATGATGAAATATGTTAAAGACATATTTTGTATCTTAGACAAATCATTTTTTATTCCAATTTTTTAATTTAATAAAATTAATTAATTTTATTTTAATGATATGTGCAACTGTTTAACATATTCAGTTGCATTCAGTTGAGTTTAGTTTTATTTACATTTATAATTTTATAATATTTAATTCTATAAAAGTATATTCTTATATATACAAAAGGTAATAATTGTAAATTTTTTTCTCTTTTATATACAATATAAAAATTAGTATAATTCTATATCGATGTAACTTTTTAAAAATAATCAGTGATGTTTTTCTCATACCATGAAGGAAGAGCACTTACCTTTTCAAGGGTCTTTCTTACTCTTTCTTTCGCTGCGAAAAGTCGAAAACTAGATTTTCTTTTGTGAAATCCTTTTTTTTCGTTCGTAAGATATGTTTTAAAAAAATTAATTGTTTTAAAAAATTAGAACTTTTATTTTGAATTTTTTTAAGGGGTTACAACACCATGAAATTTTCAAAAAAAAAAGAGACTGTTTCTGTTTTCGCTAAATAAATTTTTTATACCTTTAAGAATATTTTAAGCGTTCAAATATTCCAGAATTCAAATTGTTACCGAAGTTATAGCAATTAGAAGTGAGCGCGTCAGGGAGCCGACCCAAAACTCAGGTAGAGTTCGGACCGTTACGTATCTATCTATCTTTAACAATAATATAATTCCTTTGGAAAGACTCAACTAACAGTAACTCAGCACCGCCATTGTTAATGTTTTTTTTTCGGTATTGGAAGTTGTTTATAAATAAATTATTTATATTATATAAATACAGAATAATTCAAATTTTTATTGGACGAGCCAAAAAAAAGTTTATTTTTATGCCTATTTTTTCGAGCATCAGGATGGTGTAACCCTAATAAGAGTTACTACAATGTAATAGATATTTTTTAAAATATTTAATTAAATATATATTGAAGATGTAAAAATTAAACTTTATTTTAAATTAATATTTTAACGCTATTTAAAAAAAATTCTGGCTACGGCCCTGGTCCTAACACAGGTATGAACAAAAATTAAGGAATAGAAAACTGCGTCACAAGTACAGGTAAGAGCACTGGACCTTTTATAGATTGTCCCTCCTAGAAGAAAAGAATACCTAGGATAGTACGTGTTTCAGCGTTTCAATATTTTCCACAGTATCCTTGACAATGACCTAGAGAATATCCGTGTCAAAGGTACAGAAAAATCTTTCTCAAGTGATGTTTCAACAAGATTAAGAAAAATCGATTGCATTATGTATAATTTTAAATCTACGCAGGTTTCCATATTCCTGTCTTACTTGCACTCGCACGAACATGTTTTTCGCTCTGGCAGATGGTTGGTGATGGAATTTCGTTCTGGCATTGTATATTATTTATTGTTTATTTATTTTATTTATTCTGTTAAAATTTCAAGACTGATAAAATGACAAAAATGGATTTTATTTTTATAAATATTTAAAGCGTTCTGGCAACACTTAGGAGGGATGTAAATTTTCTGGCAAAAATTCCATGAAGACAAAATACTGTCGACAGTAATTTCATGAAGTTTCATGACTGATACTTTAACTAAAATGAACCTTATTTCTTACCCTCTTTAAAATTTTAGGGTAGTCTACCCCGGCCACAGAGGGTTGCCAGAAATGGCTTTTAATTTTCAGTAGGTATAGAGGATTTACTGTGGAAAGTTTCGTGACTTTTGAAATGACCACCTAAAATTGGTCACTGGCTCTCCCTCTATTACTATCACCGCAAATAAGAGAAATACTGCAGTTTTATGGTATATTTAGTTTCCGGCAGGGTTCTACTTTGTTCTATTAAAACATTGAATAAACCTTCCTCAATAAGTATGTGAACGATGCTTTTTTTCGAAAAGCTAAGCTAAGTTTTTAATTTAAAAAATAAAAATAGAGTAAAAACAAATTATTGGAAAAAATTAAAGACCATAGGGGGTTAAGAAGGGGTAAAGTGCTCCCGCGCCGATTATAGTTGGTTCAACACTAGTAACAATTTGCCAACGTTTTATCGCTTAATAATTATATAATAATATATTTTTTCCTGGGTTTTTACTGAAAATGATAAAAAAAAATTTGGTGACTATACGTCAAACATAATCTTCAAAAAAACATAAAAACCGAACTTTTATGTTTTTTAGGTGTCATAACAAATTTTGGTGAATTTCCGAAATTTGGAAAAAAAAACACTTTTTGGAAGTTATATTGGTTATATGGTTTACCAATCTCTGTAATGCGTCTTAACGTCTCAGCGATCGACCATGGATTTTCCAGAAAAATCATGCAATCACTCATACAACAAGAAGTTTAAAACAATGGTTTGAACACAAGAATGTACAAGTTCTGGATTGGCGAACTCTTTTCCTCGACTTTAATATTACCGAGAATGTTTGACAATGAATTTCACGAAGATTTTACACAGAAGGAAGGCAATTTGAAAACAGAGAAGATCTTATTGCAGCCATAAATGAAATAAAAATTAAAATTCTTAACAAAATAGACTTTTTGACGTTGTGTGTAAAAACGGAGAACCGATAAAGTATTGACATTGTATAAGGATTAAAAAAAGTGAAAGTCGTTGTTTTATTAAGGTTTTTAATTAATTAATGGTTTCCAAAAAATAGTTCCACGACATTATGACTTACGTGAAAATATCAAATGAGGATAATCAAGTGTCCTACAATGAACACATTTTAAAGATCCATTATGTACTTTTATCCTTGAAAAATTGGAACTTTTAACAAATAATACACCTAATACGTATAAATGGTACAATATACATACTTATGCAAAATATACATAGCACTGCTTTAGAAATGAAACTTTTATTCTGGTAAAACTAATAGTTTTGTCTTTTCCTCTTGGAGAACTGGTAAAACAGTTTAAACGTTTCTACTCATATTCAATAAATAAAATGATGCCAAATAACTACAACTAGTTGAAAAAAAAGTAATACCCTAGACAGAGGGGAAATGTCAATTATCATTTGGGCAGGAATGATCATTGAACAGGCCATGTGTCATCACATCATAGAAGCAATGATCATTCCTATCGTCATTGCACAAATTACGTCTACCCAAGCTCATTCAATACGAATGATCATTCCTACTTTCCGACCAGAGCGCCTGCAGTGGCAAGAAAGTGCAATTTATTAGAAAAATTTGGAAAATCAGCTAATTTTCCAGCAGTCACTTTATAATACCTGTGAGAGAAAGAGTTTTAGTAATTTTGGAAGGAGAGTCACCAAACGTCTTTGCAACTTCCTTTTGAACGAAGCAGCAGAGCGGCCACCTTCAACTTTTACATTTTACACACATTTCTTCGGGCACTCTTTGAAGCGAGAGTAGTTTAAACTTTCTGGATTTCCTTTTATGATGGTTTATTTTCATTAATATATTTAAATTATCCAAAATAAAAGATGAGTCCATTTTAAATGTCATACAACTAGCACAAATCTAACAACTGTCAAATCTAATTGCAAGAAATTCGTAATTACCGTGTGTCACCCCATGCCAGTAGGCATGATCATTGAATCTATTACGTAATTGAATCAATGATCATTCTTCCGCGTCGTGTGTCTAGGGTATAAGTTAAGATTTCGATGGGAGAATCATCTTCAAATATCCATTATTTTTCCATGTAATGTAATTTATATTAAGTAAGTATTTAAATTTTAATATCATAAGACAAACGGTTAGAAAATCTTCAAATTCGCTTTTATTTCTGCATAAAAGAAAAATATAATGATGTAGGAATAACAAGATCTACTTGTATATCAAAAATTCTAGACTGATAAGTGCATCTATAGAGTTAATAAAAACTTATTGAAAGGTAATCTGAAGTATGAGCAATAACATGAAAAATCTTATCAGATGATCTGACAATGCCTCGATTGAACAATGGCAGTCACGTGAAACGACAACAACGATACACAAGGATATCAACTGCACCAACTGTAGGAGGTTCCTAGAAAATGATCAGAATAAACGTCATTCATAAAACTCGTGTTCAATTGCTCGATACACAGCCCTCTTCTATCTTTGACAATCTCAACTTATGAGCCTCTTCAATTTTATTTTCACAAAAAGATTTACAATAAAAAATAACATTTTTCTACCGTCAAAGTGTGTGGGAGCGCACACAAAAGGGTTTGAAAACAAAATTTCCTTCAAATCTATTTTTATCTTTCTAAAAATAATATAGAATAAACATCCTCCCTAAAATATGTAGCGAATGATTTAGTAAAATATTGAATGGGACTAAAACTGGAAAAGTACGAATCTTACTATCTTTTAAAAACCATCACTAAAATAATCCAACTCAATCTTGTTCTGAATGGATCACTATTAATGTCACATGTTTCTGTATAAGAAAACATTTTGAAGTAGGTATTTTGAATTATTACCAGAATATGCTTCCAAGTTGCTCAATCCTAGGACATTATACAAATCCTCTAAAATACCCACATTCGAAACAGACAATCTTCATCGAACAAGGCAATACAAAAAAGCTACGTTCCATTTCATATACCCTTCTTCTTCCTTTGTATATGTGGGGCTAAGCGATAAAAAAATATAACAAGCATGCCAAATCCATTGTATGGAAAAAACCACCACAAATGGCCTTGACATACCAAATAATAAACATTGGCTCCGTACTATACTTAAAAATGCCGAAGGCTGTGTCCGAGTGAATGGGCGCATCGAAGTATTCAATTTAAACTGCTGAATTGCTCAATGGCCTGAAAAGAATTTAAAACTGATGACAGGAACATTCGAAATCAATTCCGTTTTAATTTCAATCCCCATATTATCAAAAAAGAAAAAAAAAAAGGTTCAAATCACGACGACGATGTGAGGGTACAATCTCACTGAGACACCGAAGGCACGTGTGCCCTATCTGTCTTCATTTTGCATACGGTGGATGAATGGTCCGTAGATATCAAGAATTTTGACCTTTTGTAATCTTCTGGATGACGCCGACGGTCTCAACTCAACATATTGCCGCGCAGCACCTTCTCGTACTTGAAAACCTTTCAGTTAATCGCTTTCCAGTGTTTACCCTATATTCAAGGGCTGAGCAGTTGCCGCCATGTGTGAAATATGCCCTTCCATAACTTTTGACAGGATAGGGGGAGATTGGAGACAAAATTCACGGGTTGAATATGAACGTTCAAGTGGAATAATGTTTTTTTTTCTTTTTTTTTTTTTTTGTCAAGCTTCCCAAGGTCTGTACAAAAAGGGATTCGTTCATAAAAGGGATTTTACGTCCAAAATGAAGGAAAGTTCCATATTGTGCTTCCAAATCATCCCTCGCCGTTCCCCCGGCAGCCTGTTGAAATTCAGCGATGTGTAAGAAAATTTTATAATCAGACAATGGCTTCTTGTGGAGTTTAATTACACGAACGAATGATAAATTAATTTAGGGATTAGTGAAAAGGATTATTTGACAAAATGAAATTTAGATTTCAGCAAATTTAGATATTAGAGACAGCCCTTTGATTTGGAACTTCAGTGAATTGCTGAAATTTAGATTAACGCGGTTACATTCTATTAATAAATTCGCATAAGAGAAAGTAGAGAAATAAAATCCATCGGGAGAGGATAAATGTCTGTCGCGTGCGGTCGTGTATCACATCAGAAAATTTCCCTAAACGACCCATTTTATCACGGATTCAACGTTTTACGAATTTATTTTCAATTCTCAATACATAAATATTATTCGTGTATTTGTAATGCTTTAATCAAACTTTATTGGATCGGAAAATGTTCCTATTTGAGTGAAATTCAAAGAAGGATTTAATAAACGTATGTGTATGTTATATATTATATATATAATTTCAATCTTTGATACATTAGTTTTTTCTGGTGGTACGAAACGATATTTATCACTTTTGGAATCGATATTCCTTTACTTTCTTTTATCTGAATTCATAATATAGTATGTCATATGATATGTCTGTCCAGCCCTATCTCACATTAACATATCCCCTCCCATCCAATCTGCTTGTTCCTGCCTTCTCCCATTTTCTTTCTTTTTGTTATATGTAATCTGATTTCATTTAGCCACTTGTAGCTTCTATTAAGCGAAACGAAATAAATAAGTCATCTCATGTTTTATATCCTAAGTAAAGTCATAAATCATGTCCTTATCGATAAAAAATCACACATTTTTATTGATTTTGATGACTTTGTTGAATTTTTTAATAGAATGTCTATAACGCGTATATATCGGTTTGCTCTCATACTCCTTCATACTCAGCTTCAGATTTCAGATTTTTCTATTTGGTGGAACACTGTGAAAAAAATTAAAAAACGATTTTTTTATAATTAATTTCCAATCTATGGAATTAATTTCAAAAACATAATTATTATCTAACAAAAACATAATTACTATCTAACGTAAAGTTTAGACTATCCGTTAGCGGCCGGCAACAACATTTAAACGCAGTTTTGACGACAAACGCCATCTATTAGGAGTTGAAAGGAAAATTGTTATCTAAAAAGTTGGTTTTCAACTCAGCAAAAGAGAGAAAGCAAAATAAAATATCGTGATTTATATCATTCTACGTATATCTGAATTATTGTTCATATTAAAGATTTATTAATTGAATAATATTATTTAACTTATTATTTTTTCTTAATACTTTTCTTTGCCTTCTCTTAAATTTTTAATTATTTCATCTCAGTATTTGGGATTCACAAATTGTTGCAAAAAGGTGAAAGCATTCACCCTGACCTATCCTGCCTCTACGAACTATCAAAGCGATCATATTTAACTGAAATAATGAATGAAGATCAAGATATAAGCATCCAGTATGTAAAAACAGTTGAAAACATTATCAAATTTCGTATTAAATCTCGGCATATCAGTGCAAAGACATATCATTGCTTTATTGATCCTTGTAGATTGAAAAAGAAAAAAATACTTTATTTAATTTTTGTATTTAGTTTGTATAAAGGGCGCTGAAGCCGGCAGCTCGAAAATATGCTAGTCCCATTGCCCACAGATAATCTCAGGATTGAAAAAGAATTCAAACGGGATTTTAAAAAGGAAGGTTCCTTACCGTGGAATGTACCAGATTTATCGAAAAATACAAAAAGTTTGAAAAAAATGTGAAAAATTGACCTTTTTTCATTTTTTCTTTTGCCAACATTTTTTTTTTTAATTTTTGGGCTAAATTGTGGTAAATTAATATATAATAGAGGCAACCTAAAAAAACAAAATGCACCAAGGTTTATTCAAATCGGTTCGGTAGAATCACTTCAACTTTTTGTGGAAAAAAAAAATTTTATGAAAAACAGTTTTTATTATTTGATCAAATATTTTAATATTCTACTACAAATTCGTAAGATTTGATAAATCTAAGCTTTAGCTACTTTAATGAGGAGTTTTTGTACCCAAACGATTTTGGACTATTTTTTTCTTATCTTCAAGTTTTTGAACACTATCTTAAGGTTTACCTTACTAATAATTAATTAATTTATAGCTTTTTAAAATAAATTCCAAATTTTATTTGTCACTAACATTAGTAAAAAATTAATCTTGTGTTATACATAGGTTACGATTATATAGTATTGATGTTTAACATAGACCAAAAACGTCCATTCCTACGTTTCAATGTTAACCTAAATCACCCGCTGTATTTTTGTAAATGGGACCATTAATTAAAGAAATACCGTGTAGAAACTTTGATGTGATTATATGAATGATTTTAATAACTTACAAATTATTCTATAGCATAGCAAACGGGCATATGCTATTTTAAATTAATGTAACTTTTAACTCTTCATAAAAATAAAATATGAGCTCATTAAAACAACCATAAATTACTTGAGTTCAGGATAATATGTTAGTCGTTAATATTTGCAGATAAATTAATAATTGTAATTGTGATTATTTAAGACATACAACAGTTTTATAAAGTTGATTATTTCCAATCAATCAATCAACTTCAACAGAGCTAATCTTAGAAATATCTGCAATATCCTCTCATGGCACATGAGATTTTCCTGGTTGAAACTTCCTTCGATTTATCTATCCACCTATCTCGTTGATTTTGTAAAGGAATTGTTAAGAATCTTTGAGGAGCAATAAGGACCTCTTTAGGTACTCAAGTAAAAGAACAAAATTTATGCTTCAATCAAATCAAAAAGCCTATGTGTGTTTATAACGATGCTGTGCACTTGGAACTTATGCAATAAAATATTTGGTATATTCTTGACCGAATTTTAACTCTATCGTTTAAGGCTAAAATCGATGTAGTGAAAGGATCCATTATGTTGTTTACTATTGAATGTATTTTTATACTCTTTTTGCCTTTTAAATTAAGTTAGATTTTGATTTTACCAACTAACTCGAATATTAACACCTGGGTCTTTATAGTAAATAAGTTTATATAAAAAATTGTTGAATTTGGGTTTAGTGAATTTTAATGAATTGTGTTCATCAATTTGTGAACGTAAGAATCGACAAAAATCAGTACTGAAAAATTACTATGCATTATCTGTAATGCTTTGGCCAAATATTTATGATTACACTATTAATAATTATGTTTTGATCAAAAATTTTGATCGTCTCATTAGCGATATGTATTTAGATATTTAACTGTACTCATTTCATAATGAAACCATTTTCCCAACCCACTGACAATTATACCATTAGCCATATCCATTATTTGTTCAGTTGTTTGGCTTAAGGGGGTCCTCTAGTTTCTCGGCTGTTTATTTACGGCTTTTTCAATAATTTTTTACGGGCAAACCATCGAAATAATCAATCTCATTGTTTTTGCATAATCTTTATTAACATTTAAATAAGCTTTACACATTTTTTGAAGTCAAAATATATAATAGAGTAAAAGTTATAGTGGCCGACAGGAAGACATCAAGTAAAAGAGGTACTTGATGGTGACCAAGATTGCAGCTGTTCTACTTATCTGAAATCAATAAACCAACAGCATTTTAATCTTCATATTTAAGACTAGCGATTGAACTAGAATGAATTCTAAATTACAAAAATTGACTTTTTTATACACTTTTGAAAATTACATTCTATTTTTTACTCATTTTTTCTTAAGTTTTTCGCTCGTAGAAAAAAAACTATCGAAGCAATCATGATAATCCTAGTTCAATCGCTGGCTTATAACATATTAAAGATGCTGTATAAATTTGAACAAGATCGGTGCAGTAGTTTCTGAAATATCGTGGTCACCGTTTCGAAAAATGGTGTTTCGAGAAAAACGCTTTTGAAAGTTCGCGCAGCCCAGCGCGCTCTTCGTATACCTGCTCCGTTCCAGGGCCGTAACTTGTGAACCACTTAAAATATCGAAAAATCCTTTGGCACACATTTTCTACACATGTTGTAGATGTGATTTATGAAAAAAAAAAAAAAATCGATTTTTTCGACCCGAGAAACTAGAGGACCCCCTTAAAGAAAATTCTTAATGATATTCTTTATAAAAATGTGTTCGCAATATTTATGATACAGAATACTTTAGAACTTCTAAATTTTGTTCATGTTTATCCAGAGTATTAGGCAAAAAAAAAAAAAAAAAAAAAAAAAAAAAAAAAAAAAAAAAAAAAAAAAAAAAAAAAAAAAAAAAAAAAAAAAAAAAAGTTTAATTGATAAGTTAGTATTATATTATAAAGTCTCAAGTATGTTCTATATAATAATTTATCGTTTCGTTAAAATTCTCAATGTGAACTCCAAACACTCTATTACAATAAATGCCAAGTTATTATCTTAAAATTGTTCTCACATCATATATTATAAACGTGTCCTACGGAATACATTTAAAACTGAAAAGGGGGAACCTTCTACTTCTGAAAAGAACTTCTAAAACAATAAAAACTCGACACTTTCTCTAATACTCTTTTACGATTTGTCTTCTTTGGTGAATGCCTTTTCTTTATCTTCTTGTGCCGATAAAATGGAAAATTGTGTGGAAGTTTAAATCGCGATATGAATTGAAATTGCGAACACGGGTCCCATTTGGGAGGACTCCCGATGAGACAGCGGAAGCAGGAAATAAAGTAATAAAATTGAATTTACTGAAGATAAAATATCTAAATAGCTCTAAGCTGTATTATTACGCACAGTGAAGCCAGTGGCGTCCCCTGAAAACAGCAAAACTCCGTTCCCATTATCTTGTTCGGAACGAAGAGTTAATTCCGAAATGGGGAACGGGCACCCCTGGAACAAGTCATAAATTTTCATTCGATAATTTCGTGTGGATACATGTTGCTTTTGCTCCAGAGTGGATTTGCAAAAGGTCCCCAAAAACAAAAGTATTCATGACGCAGTCGAGATAAGAAAAGGCAAATAGCTTGGAATAAAATCGTTAATCTTAGTGAAAGGGCTGTCACCGGTACCGGAGGAAATGTAGGCCTGTCAAAATCCTCAGCCTGGCCTGCTTGCCTTTTTGCTCTTTTGAAGATTATCGTCTGAGGCCTGCTGATGTCATCTGGCACAAATCGATTTACTTTTTCTTATCCTCTATCCTTGTTCCCCCCTCAGAAAAATTTCTTGAAGTTGTCGCGAAGTTGATTGATTGTAAAAAATTGCGAAGAGGTTGGAACATTTCAAATTACTACGACAGAAATATTTGGCCCGTGAAAAGGGTTGCGCGTTTGTCCTTCTGACGTAAGGCTTTGATAGGTATCAATTTTTCGTCGGAATTCCGTGCAGAGAGTGCCTCAATCATAATAGAATTTAACGTTTGACTGGCATACATAATAAAAAAATTTCTAAAAGTATATTTTTCTTAAAAATCTTATCTCACACTGATGACTACCAAAATCTATTGCGTATGACAAAAAAGAATGTATATCATTGCTATTTGATCAGCGCTCAAATATATTGAAAGTTGTAAATTTAGAAATATCAATGGTAATTAAATTAAAAAAAAAATTAAGTAAAGCGTAGGCCAACGGCTGGTTTCTTCTTAAAAATGCTATAAAATAAACACCGATCAATATTTTCCAAAGTTTGTTGATTTATTGGAAAAGTAAACTTTCCGATTACTTATAGAATATAATTTCAATTAAATGACTGTCTTGGCTGGCTCAGCGGTAGCCTATTCTGGTTTGGGGCCCTATTTCATGAATAGCTCGATGAATATTATGCTTAAGTGCCTGAATCGTTTCTGGATAGTCAGCATAACATCGATCTTTAAGGGCAAAATATGGTATATATTCAACATTTGCAACAACACAACACAGTACTCACTTTGGAAATAAGTTTTAAATATATCCCAAAGTTATTCAAAAGTAAATCTATTAATTTCGTACCGCAGAGATATGATATTGCGTTTCTATTAATTTTTTGAGCGCGAAAGAGCTGTCTGTGTGAAAATAACATGTAATTTAAAAAGAAACCAACAGATGACCCACAGTATATATGATGAAAAATTAAAGATATTCAACATAAGTGACTAAATTATGAATAATTTTTCAATTCGATAAATTCGAGTATGTAAAAACACTAACTCAGGAAAATACTGACCACTCATTAATTTTACATTACAGTTTTTATTAATGTTTCTGCTGTGTATGATTTGTGTTTAATTATTTGTACAATTTCGTCAAAAAGCTGCCTAGTTAAAAACAACAACAGACTATGACTCTTTGTAACCTTAACGAAACCGACCTTTTACTTGAGATAAATAACAATCAATATCAGAATATCGCGAATTAAAGGAACGCAACATAGAGGATATGGGGTCGTCTAATCCATAATTATGAAGGGTTATTTGGAAAAAAATCATGATTCCTCACGTACGTGCAGGTACCGAAATATCAAACCTACTGAGCAATTCAGCGTAGTTAATAACTCCCTGAAGGAAGTCAAATGCAAAGACAGTTCTGGAGTTGTTTCGCCTGAACTCCAACGAGTTAAGGGGTTATATACAGTCAGGAGGCCCAAAAAAGTCGATTTTTCAAGAATTTTTCTTGAGATGATCTTTTAAGTTATAAATGTAAAATTCTGTACACATATAACGGTAACTCTTGAGTGTATTTTAATGTTTTTTGTTTGTAAAAATAATTATTTTAAAAGCTGCTACAGCTGATCTCCGGGAGCAACTCTAAAAAAAAGCGTTTTGCGGTGTGCACGATATCTCTAGACTGGATCATCCAAAATGGAAAAACCAAAAACATTTCGTTAGTATATTGTTTTATCTCGTAATTATTCGAAGGAATAAGCAAAATAAGAATTTTTGACAAAATGGCGGCTTCTTAAAAAAAAAATCGATTTTTAACAACAATTTTCGCCCTAAATTGTTTATAAAATGGAAAATATTTATCGGTGAGCAAAAAGCTTCGATTAATTACTAAAAAATATACTTAAGAAGCTTATGTTAAAATTTGAAACTGATCCGTTCAGCCGTTTCCGAGAAATCTTGCTCACCGACTATAAGAACACAGTTTTGAGAAAAACGCGTTTAAAGTTTCAAAAGCATTTTACATTTAGTACAAAAACTCGAACACGTCATTACAAATATGCGTGTAACTTCGAGAATATTCACCCGATTGACATGAAATTTTCTGTTGCTGTACTTTAATATATGTACATTACAAAAATAAAATAATAAAAAAATCGATTTTCTAAAAATCCTGACTGTATATAACCCCTTAAGTGAAATAAGCTGGACTATATCCAAATATGAGGGTAGATGTGTATTATCTTTCCTAGGTAAAGCACTGAAGAGCAAACCGAATAAACCTTTGTTGGATAGCTTTAATATGATTTATGTAATTGTTTTGAATTGGAGACCAAGCGGGGCTAGCATACTACAATATAGATTATATAGATCATACAAATGTGCAATATAACAAACGAGGGATAAAGGGGTCATTAAACTTTTTGGACCAGCTTTTCACGAACCCCAGATATGCGTTAGTTTTGTTGAGGATGAAATCAATATAGTATAATAATCGAAAGAGAAAATTTGTGCATCGTCAGCATAAAAAAGAATTTTTGAGTGAAAAGAATTAAGACAAATAACTAATATTAAATACTTAACAAAGGACTAAGATGACTACCCTGCGGTATACCCAACGTATAGTATTTCTTAATAGATTCAGAGAAGGCACCAAGAAAATGGACATGATGAGTACGTTCAGTTGAATAACACAAAACCAATCGAACAAATAACTTTTAGAAGGATTCTGTCGTTAATTTTGTCAAAAGCCTTGCTAAAATCGGTAAAAATGCAATAAACTTGCTTTCCACATTCAGTAGCTTGAATGCAATAATTGGAAAATTGCAGAAGATTGGTTGCAGTTGATTTAACTTTCATGAACCCGTGTTAAAAGGGTTCATGAATGTCCTCCATAAGGAAAATTTACAACTTCACGTACTAATAATTCTCAATCCCAATTTAATCGCAATCATTCTTCGTTTTTTGTTTTTAAATTAGATTTTTCTCTCCGTGGGAAATTGCACGTTGACTATCAATACTGCACTGCATGGGTGATTTAAATAAACAAATGGATACTTACCATTAGTTAGTACAAATCTAACTAAAATTATTAATCATATTGGAGTATTTTACTAATGAATAAAAAACGACTTTGGAGCTGAGTATACGATTACACTTACTTAGCTCCGAAAAAAAAGGAGTACGAGTATTCAAAACGCTTAAGTTCTAGTATAAAAATACTCGAAATTTTACAACTTTATCAAAAGCTAATAAGAACTGCTAATTTTTTAGATGCTCACTATTCGATTTATTAACGTTTTTTATTATAGTCCCTACAGGCTGCATAATAATAGATAACCTTAGGTTGTGTCTATTAATAGACTCCTTTCTATAGTCCAAGATTTCGAGATAAATTGCTTAATATTTTAATATCCGTGCCAGAAGCATGTACGTAACTTCAAACATTTCTAATCCATATAAGGCTTATATCAGCCGGAGAGAGTTGAGACGCAGCAGCCCATAAATCCAATCAAGTTTTCCAAACTTTTGCGAGATTACTCGTTTTTGGCCGGCTTTACTGGCGTCTGACACTTTATCTTGTTGCTGCAGGGCCGTCCGAAAGGAAATCGCGATTTCCTTTTATCCAGATGAATTGAAACGTTGAAGGGAATTTCGTCAAGATCTCTCGAAAAAATGAGGAGAAAAATTAAGATAATCTTACCTTGAAACCTTTATACCACTCCTTTATTGTGGCCTCATCGTAGCGGGTGTGTGTCTTTAGGAATTCCATATCCTCCTTTGTGAGCCGGTCCTTACTGCCCAGGCAACCCATTTTCTGAAAGCACAAAAAGATAAAGGAGGACATAAAGCGGAAGCGCTATTAAATGGTTTTCTCTTCAACATTATTTATTTGTTCTTTTATCCGTCCAGACAGCCGTTTCAAAAAGGCGTGTGTTAATAATGAAAAAAAGGAAAGGAAAATCCCCCTTTTTTTCCATCAGAGACGTCCGAAAAATTGTTACAGTGAAAATTCCCATTATTTTCTTTCTTCAGCCAAACACAATTTGTTTTTCGCTGGGAAGAGAGATTCTCATTAAGGAATGGCAGCGAACTGAAAACAGTTTCCTTTTCGACAACGACCGTCTTTATGCTTTTCACGGTAGTAAGACTTAAATATCGTTTAGCCCATATATAAAAGTTACTTCCCAGATATATTCAAGTTATACAGATTCAGTCTACTGCAATTTGTTCGTACTCCGAAGAAGACGGAGTACGCTAGAAATACAAAAGGAAGTTGGAGAGAAGTTGTAATATATGTGTAATCTCAATAAATGGACAGATTTCCTCAGAAAGTTATCAAACGGACTTCAGTTAAATCCCACAGCTCCATATCTCGTTCGATAATTTCCCATCCCCCCGCCCCTGTAGCAAGCAGAAAGTGATAAGCATATACACCCGCATCTAAATTCCTTTTTTACGTTCACACGAAATTGATATCTTCTCCCAGCTCAGAAATTGAAGTTGCCAACAAGAAACTTCACCAAATCTGGGAACTTCTCGGTTTATTATATCTTCTTGGAAGAAACTGTCGGGATAGAATCAACTTCGACTATTTCCTTTTGTGTGCCCAATTTATTCCTGTTTTACTGTCCCCCTGTTAGATTGACTTTGCGACATTTTTATATTGGTAAAAGAAAAGTATTTGACCTTCGAAGGGATTGTTGCTACTTCGTAGTATCTTAATATATATAAATATATGTACGAGTCTATATATAAAAAAAAAACAACATATAAAATCGACTCAAAATCAAAAGATCAATTTTAGCTCCTTTAAGGATAGCCAAAGCTTCTTATACCTAATAAACGGATCAAGGGGATTTAAAAAGAAGGCTAAAAAGAGTAAAAGTGAAAGGAAATCAATGGGACAACTTGAAGATAAACTTGTTGAAAAGTATTTTTTGAATCATAGAGCCTGATTGCAAGTCCTAAAATATATTTAATTCAGTATTGGCATCTTGTACATATTTTAACTACATTATACAAATATATTTGAGTCCTTGATCCTTTGTGTGTACGTAGCTATTTGATAAAACATTTTCTTTGATATGATATATATTTTTTTAACAAAAGATGATTGATTTTTCGATATAATATCTTTTCAAAGTACCGCATTCAAAATGTAGGTCAAATGGACAAATTTTGGCAGCATTCGTAAGCGAATATGTTTGCGTTTTCTGTTCTGATTGTAGCATGTCTGTAGCTTTTATAGATAACAAAAAATTCATTTTTCTTCCGAGTCTCGATCTGGATCAATAGCAAATGAAAAAAATCGGTCAATTGCAACGAGTTTGACTCGCACGCAGAAGGTTTTGTAACATATTTTCTAGAATTTCTAGAAATCTAAAAACTTCAAGTAAGGCGCATTATTCCTAAATTTTTTTTTTAATTTTAGGTTCGTTAGTTTCGGATATAATATACATATAATATAATGGATATAATATTTTCGCATATTTTTCAGAATATATTTTTAAATATGCTATTTAAAATTATGGCAAAAATACTTTATGGTAAATGATACCTTTCATGATAAATAAAATTGCAAAAAATAATTTCCAGTCTCTTTAATTCTTATATGAATATTTTAAAGTGTTAACTAGTGCAACATATGTGGGCCAATAAGATATATTACTATACCAAATTTCAAGTTTCTACGTCGAACGGTTTCTGAGAAAATCAGCTGTGACAGACAAACAGACATGCGAACAACCATTAGAGGTATGAAACCCTAAAAACGATCAAAATTAATCACAGGGTTAACAATTTCGGTTTTGACATGCTTGATTTTATGTTTCTTTTTAATATTATAAAAATTTTCTTTAGGCGAAAACTTTCGTTATAAAAACTTTAATAATTATCTTTAAAGGTGTGTGAAATTTTGAAAATATTTATATTTTTTCATGTGACTCTTTGATCTAGATCCTAAATATCTGAGTTAAATTGTTGTTGTTAAAATTCCATATTAATGCACTGATGCAGATCTAGATTCAGATGAAAAAAAATGCAGCTATCGTCGAATTGCGGCAAAAATGTTCCCTTTTTCCAAAGCTAAAACAAGTTGGAAGATCGTTGAACAAAATTTATCCGAAGTAAAACGAGACTATGTCATTCAAGAGGCCCAAGTTCGATTCCCACTTGAAGCTTAGGAAATGTTCTACCAATAAACTTAATATGTATTGTTATTTAATTGTTTAATATTTTGTATGTTTAAATAAATACAGGGTGGACCATTTAAGATTTGGAATTTGAATCGGCTATAAAAAACAAACAAATGAATATTTTTTCAAAGTTATGAGTATATTAAAAAGATTGAACCTTTCCATTTAGGAAATACCCCATTCGATCAGTCCATTTCGATTGTTTGGGCCTCTATTTCGTCAATGGCAACTTCGATTTCACGTTTCAAGTCGTCAATCGTCTCTGAATGATTAGCGTAACACTTGTCCTTAACGGCTCCCCACCAAAAAAAAGTCTAACGGAGTCAAATCGCAGCTTCGAGGTGGCCAATTGACATCAGCATTTCGGCTGATTATGCGATTTCCGAAAACAGTGCGCAAAAGATCGATTGTTACGTTGGCTGTGTGGCACGTTGCGCCGTCCTGTTGAAACCAAATGTCGTCTATGTCATACTCTTAAATTTTGGGAAACAAAAAATCGCTTAGCATGGCGCGGTAACGATCGCCATTCACTGTAACGGCGTTTCCTTGCTCATTTTCGAAGAAAAATGGCCCAATAATGCCGCCAGACCAAAATCCGCACCAGACAGTCACTCGTTGTGGATGCATTGGTTTCTCCACGATGACGTGTGGATTTTCTGACCCCCAGATACGACAATTTTGTTTATTGACGTATCCTAAGAGGCATGCATTTGTTTTCGGTTTAGCGCACTGGACGAGTACGTACACTAGGGTGGAGCGATAAAAAAAAAAAAATATTTTTCATTTTGAATAGCACTAGAATGTTGCATTATATTCACAGCAACATAGAAAAAATAATAAAAAAAATATTGACATCTATTTTTAGCCCTCTACCGCCACTTGAAAATTTTAAAAAAATATAAAATCGAGCTATTTATAAAACATTATTATATTAAGAAATACACACTTTTTTATTTTATTTTTAATTTTTACGACCCAAAATGACACTAAGTTTTCAGACGAAATGACAATTTACAGATAATTGTGATACAATGGTATATATTATGACGTTTAAGTGTAGAGAATAAACAAAACTCGCCGGTACATTTGAAAGTTGAGTTGTTTACTTTCGATGTATTATTTTAATTTCTACTTACACTTCACTCCTTAATATGAACAAAATGTTTATATTAACTAAGTTGAGAACATAGTGACCAGTGGCGTGGGGTGAAAAAGGGCTGAAAAAGATCTTTCCGCGGAAGCAACTGTAATGGGAAGAGTTAAAAATATACAACACAAGTTTAAAATTTGAGGAAAAGTATCTTTTAAAATGTCACATTTAATATGCGAGTAAAGCGCGAGAATATCAAATTGCCGTAATGAAGAAGTGGTATATAAAACGTTCAATTCATTTTTTAAAGCAGAAAACTGGAAAATTCCCGGGAAAACTGTAATCAAAAATGATATCTTTTCGTTAGGACTTGATTGAGACAAATTATCATATTTTGATTTATTAAGTAAATCTAAAAATTTTAGTTGACTAAAGGAACTATACCGAGTTTTAATCTGAGAAATGACATTGTCATCCGAATAGCCGAACCTAACGAAAAAAGCCGAGAAGCCGGATTCTATCGTGTTATCGAGAGGTAATAAAGTAGCACCACACCACACTCATAAGTCACAATCCGTTGAGCACCAAGGCAAAAAGAGACACAAGTTAACAATTTTTTTATTAAAATATAATAAACAAAACCACAACACCCCTCCCTTCCGAGAAGACGACTTCTGCCGTGTTCTTGTGAAATAAGGGAGCATTGACTCCTACAATTCACAGCCCCTTCAGTATCAAAGAGATTTACAGTCAGCTGAATATTGTTTATGAAAAAAAAATTAATAACCCGAGAAGCCGCTTTCTACCGTGTTATAGGGATAATAAGAGAGCACCACTACACTCACACCCGTTCATAGAGAAGACACGAATCAGCTGACAGTCTAACAAATAAACAACCACCCGCCGAAGTGACCCGAGTTTCAACTTATGCAAAACGAAAACAACCGAGAAGCCGGTTTCTATCGTGTTATTTGCTTATAGGATTTGCTTTTAGTGAGCAAAGGATATCACACACGATTTCTTTGTTACTCGTGGAGAAAAGTGTGGGCTTGAGTAAGCCGTAAAATGACCGGCTTACAGAAGCAGCGAGCGAGCGCTTCATACCCGATGCAACCCCTTGATAAAACCTGCTACGGTGCGAGGGAAGGTTCCATCATAGTGCAACAACAGATTATGGTTGTTTTTGGTTGTCACACTTGTTTTGCCATGTTTTCTTTATGTCTTCATATAAGAGAATTGGGATTAAGGCGAATAATCGCAACTAGAAAAAAATCGGGGATTGGCCTAAGAGTATTCAAAGTTCCGAAGTTAAACTTTGAGGCCACTGACTATACCGATATGATTGTATGGAGTGAGTCACAAGTTACGTCTCCTCCAATATTAAAGGATGTCAGTGACAAAGACTTGGAAGACCTGCTGTCATTAAACTCCCAGGTGCTGATGGAATTGCCGGATTATCCTTGTCACACACAAGCAGTAGAGCGATGTGTAAAGATGGTCACAGAGGCATCGATTACTGTAGCTGGTGAAAAAGCCAGAGATGGATTTATTCGTTCTAAAATTAAATCGCGTGCAATTATGCCCTATTTTGAAACAAAAAAGAATTTTAAAGTATCCCAATAATTTACGAAATTTTTACCTTTGTTTTGCAACTTTTTTATATTTTTTATGTCTCATTTTTCTAAATAAAGATTTTAATTAAGTATTTTTTTAGTATTTTAGTTACCCGTATGCTACAATAAAATTGTATTTATTATATTATAATTGTATTGTAACAATTTCTTCATATTTTTGACATATTACTAATTAAATCAAATTATTGCAACTTTGGGTTTAGGTAGAGGGCTAAAAAAAATATAAAAAAAAATAAACAAAAATACATTTACGTATAATTTAGCAAAACGCAACTTTATGCAGGTATTCGAAATAGATTCGATGACTTTTTTTTTTCTCCATACATTGACGCTCCACCCTAACGTACACGGGTTGTTTTATCCAACAACGATCCAGTTTCACGAACTCGCTCCACAAATTGATCCACAAACTGCATTTTTGGCACATCCTTTTTGTCAAATTTTTTCCGTAAATTTCTTACAGTTTGAGTAGAAGACTCACCACTTTGGAAATAAGTTTTTAATATTTCCCAACTTTGTTCAAGCGAAAAGCGACCCATTTCATAAATGTCAAACATAAAACTAACTTTCTGTCACATCGGAAATGTCATCAAACCTTCCAACCTCAAAATAACCTATAGTTGCAATTCCAAACGTTAGGTGGCCCACCCTGTACTTCGCTTCAAAATGAACTAAACTGAACATTTTATTGAAAATTTTAATCTGAAGAGGTCGGAATTACGAAATCAAAATTATTGCCATAAACTGTGCAGAATTCTTCATCTGAATAATTTCTTTCCTTATTTATTTTTACCGCCATACAATTTTCAACTGATTATTATCATCTTACTTCAGATATCGCATAACAAAATACATGTTTTATGAATTTAGAATGATATTCTCAATTTATTTTTTTCTATACTTAATATACATTCTATAAATTCTCGACACAAAACGGATTCTTATTGAAATTTATATCAATTCAAATTCCATTTGTAATAAAGTAAGCTTTGTGTAATGGATGCCTTTCTGCTACAAAAATGTTACGAAGTTACACTTAATGGTACATATTTGCATTGCAAACATACTCAATATATTTCCATTTTCCTTCTTCCCACATTTCTCATGTAGATGCAATCGAGAAATTCCAAGTGGATTTGTATATTTTCAATCTTCAAAGATTTTGTGCTACCTTTGATAAAAACGAAGCAGTAAAATTTTATTTAATCCTCTTTGAGAGTAGAAAAAAATACTGAATATGGTTAGCATTTTCATTTTTGAGGTTTTATAAGGATAATAATCTAAACAATCTTATCAGAAAATAATTAAAAAAATTTGCTATAGAGGGTTTATGAGCAAATGTATATCTATATGAAATAATAATAAGTAAAATAAAATTTGAAAATTCAACTACACAAACGATACTAACTAAAATCTACGTAGAATAAATAGAAACACAACTTTTACTTTTATACGAGTAATAAATAAAATAAACTAATATATTAAGGCCCTCATTCTGGTTGTCACGTCACATGCCATGTGACATGATCCCACAGATTCCAGTATTCACGTTGTCACTCAGAGTGACATTTATCGGTGTACATCGACAAATATCGAGAGTCATAAAAACCTAGTTGTCACCTGAAGTCGGTATACAACGCAACAAAGTGACAGCTTTAGTTAGTATCGAAAACTGAGTGACAAACAATACAGAGAGCGGAATTTGTATTGGAAATATTGTTATCGTTTTTTGTTATTTGGACTTATAGAGTTAAAATAATAAATAAAAAATAATTTAAGCGCTTAATCGTTATGTATAATAGAAAATGTCACCGTTGGTAGAGGTCTGAAAATTGCCGACGGATTTAATGTGGACAGAAGGCAAATATAATGACATTAAAACATTATTGGTATTAACTTTTTAATTTTGCGTTTTTTTTCACGTTAGTAAAATTATTTAGTATTGAACTTCGTTTCTTGGTAAGTTTCCTTAATCCCAATCCCTCCAACTCGGCTTGTTTTTTTACTCTTCTATTTCTAACAGGCGCTAGTATAGGAAAAATAAGGGTTGTGATAATATAAACAAATAATCTCCCAAATTTCTTGACATCGACTTTTATTTTTTAAGCGAGATGATAAAGACGTACAATTTGTTGTACATTTTTCTGAGGTTATTAACGTAGTGAAGAGCTGGACTCCAGAAATCATCGCTGGGCGGATTAAGCTGCGAAAAAACTAAGAATTGAGCTTTTATATGCCTTATGCTTAATTGAAATATACAATGCAATAGACTTATACTACCTTTTCCAACAAAAGCATAAAAAGGTTTTCATCTTTAATGTGTATATTTCTTCGGAATCAGCTAGGAAACTGAAAGGTTATACCTACAATTAAATTTGATGTTAAGAATCCTTGTCACATTTCTTTTAAGGTCTGTCTACTATTGTGCTTTATTTTGACCCTGGCCTTTTAAGAAGTGCACACGACGAAGATATTTCTTCGTTTATATTTCATATTCAAAAACTCAGTAAAATATAAGTATTAAATGTAAATATATTAAGTAATAAGCTCTTCAATTTTTCAATATAAAAAACATATGTGACCCACCGGTGGTACACGCCGGGTTAAACGTGTTAAAACTTTATCTTAGATTAAAATTCTTGTCATAAGGAACAATGAAACGTCAAAGCAAACGATACTCGATTCTGGTCTTACTTACTTACGCTTATCGTTCAAAAAATTGAAAATGTTAAAATCAAAAAGTACATAATTTATATATAATTTAAGGATTTTCATGGTCATTGATTTTAAATGTAATGAGCTTAGAATTCAACATGACGAAAATAAATTTGCAAATTTATGAATATTTAAATTGATTTCTTTATTATACGTACCCAGAATAAAAATAAGGTAAAAATAATTTAAAATGTGAGATGTATTTACAAATCAAGAGAAGTGAAATGAGGGACTACTTCAGTTCACATTTTATTTACTCACAATCAGTCGAGAATTATTTTTAGGTGACAATGCCGTAAATATCCTTAAGCTGCGGTTCGAATGTATTTGCAGAGCGATTTCTTTTAAAGTGCATTGGCAATTTAATGAAGCGTTAAAGGAAATAAACCCAAAGGTATTGTATACGACTGAAAATGGAAGTATTTTTTCCGAGAACTTTTAGAAAATAAATCATCAGGGATATTTGGAGTATTTCTCAACAGAATAGAAGGAAAGTTTATTTGTTTTCTTCTTTGTTTGAAAATACGTTTTATTTGTATAAGATTGAATGTTAGGAATGTAACACATCAATTAAAAGAAAAACAAATAGCACAATTGAAACCCGAGACATTTTCTTGGTATTTGTTTTAAATTCAGAGGTACAACAGCCTTAAAACGGATGGCGTTAAATGGTTTTAGGTACACATTCCAAGAAAAGATTGTGTTTTCTCTAATTGGAGAGCTGTAGCCCCGCTTGGACCACTTTGTGGACTCACCGACAGTCAACGACAGCTGGGGTAAATTTGCGTTTCTCAGCCAAAATGGTCAAAACTAAGGTTGGAAGAAACTTTTGGATTGATTGAGGTAGCAACCCCCGACATGACGAAGGTTCAAGTGTTTCAAAATAGATCCATTTACTTTCCACCCTCTCTTGTTAATAATGCACCTTGTTTACCCTCGTTACCCTCTTTATACACACAACTGAAGTAAGTTTCATATGTGAAGGGGAGTTTTCCACCAGCAGCTTTTCTAAGTAAACTCACAAATAAAAGAAGTACAAGGAACTCATTAGAAATCCTTGGCGGAGCAAATTTACGTATGTAGCGCCAAGGGCTTCTTTTCGCTGTGCCCATGCCCTCATTTTATGCAGGACAAGTATTTAGCCCGCAAATTGGAACAGCGCATAATTTTCTTACGACATGAACGGAGTTGCTAAGGTTGGAGTTGGAGTTGGTCCGGAACTCCTAAGCTGAAGCCCATTTTTGGCATTTACATTTACGAAGCGGTTAGCATATTCTTCCGGTTAACTTTTTGGCACCGCCCCTAAACGGTCTTCAAATGGGGCAGTTTTTTTTATCGATTCCACTGGGAAATCGTTCGCAAAAAGCAATATATTTTTTTTAAAAAATACCAAAAAAGTTAGCCGGTAGGCGTCACCAAGGGTGGTGCAGGAAAGGCACCTACCTGTCTCCCTTGAGACGAAAAATTTCTTTACCTTGAAATTTTTTTGCTGCGACGGGTTTTAAGGGTTTGGACATTTCCCAAAGGAAAATCACAAAAGAAAAATGTGACAAAAGGCAAACTAAGCACTGAATTTAAAATGACGAACAGAAGCTCTGTTGAGGTATGTATTTTTTACGTATAAGCAGAGATTATACGAAACAGGTAGCATAACATAGTGGAATGAAGAAAGCTTTTTAATTAAATGTAAACAAGACCAAGATTATTATAGTCTTGGTATTGGTGTTGGTCTTACATCAAAAGAAAATTGGTCTCATTTCCAAAACTCTTACAGTCTTATATTTCCACACTTAAATATGTTGAAAAAAATATATCTATATATATATGGGACGTTTCACGCAGAACGGATCACCTGCATACCCAAAATTGGTGTTAATGAACCTTAAGGGGTTACATACGTACAGCAGCGCCAAAAATGCGCTAAAAGTAAAACTGTTTTTAGAAGGGATAGCAATAGAAATTACGAAAAATAACTTTTACACGTTGTTTACTAGTATGTAAACTTTATAAAAAAATGTATTTCTTTTTTTTTTTCAAAAATTATAACATAAAAAATCTTTTTTCCCGAAGCTCTATAAAAAAAAAGTAGGTCCATGGTTTACATCATTTCTGCCTGAAATGTTGATGGATCTGCAAAACGTAAAATAATTCTTGTAAAATAAAGTTGTAGTTATAGTCTGTCGAGCCGGATTTTTGAAATTCGAAAAATTTGGCAATTTACGGCAGTTTAAAAAAAAAAGTGCATTTTTTGTCATAAATTTCACACTTTAATTATGTTTATAAAATGTTGTAATCACAATATCAAAAATCCGGCTCGACAGACGATAGAGAAAACAATTTCGAATATTTAAAAAAAAAAAGCATAAAAAAATATTAAAATCTGTATGAGTTATCATGTAAACCGTGCCGGAAAAAGTAGTTTTGAGAAAAACGCATTTAAATTTTCAAGTGCGTTTCGCTCGAGGTGGCGCGCAGCTAAAGAAAGAACTTTATGAATTTTTTAATTTATATTGTTAAATTACGTCTAATCTCCCAATCCAGCTTCATATTGTATGTCTTCCTTGTCAGTAAACAATTGTTGTTGTTTATTTTTTTCCGACAGGCTGAAAGGCTCCGAAAGTAACGGCCAGCTGCCTCAAACAAGGGACAGCTACCTTCGCGCAACAGACTCTTGTCGGGCAGTCACGTTTTCTATAATAACTTTCGATCTATGTGGAATTTTTACAATCGACTTTCACAGAAATACGCCTAAAACTATAGAGAATAATAACCTGTAAAAAAAAAAAAGTCGATTTTCTAAAAATGCTGTACGTATGTAACCCCTTAACGTTTGAGGTATCAAAATGTTCGTCTGGCCAAGAGCTTTCGAAAAATTGCCGGCGAAATTCAAAATTCAATATGGCGACTCCAATATGGTGGCCGGAAGCTGGAAAAAATTTCAGTATGCGACACAAAAAGCTTGTAGAAAAAAATATACGCGACCGACCTGATCGTTTTTTGGCTCAAATTGTAGCTAGAGGACACCCTATAAAAGCTAGTGTGGTTGAATGAAAAAATCTAACATAGCGGTTCCAATATGGCGGTCGAAAATTCAATATGGTGGACGAATTTTTAGAAATCAACTAATTTGCACCAAATTCGGTATATGGGGGTTTTTGGGGTCGCTGATTACGAATGCGATTTACAAAATTCAAAATGGCAAAACCAAGATGGCGGCTAAAATTGTCAAAAATGAACCGACTATCCCCAAATTCAGTATACGCGGGTTTTTGGGGTCGCTGATTACGAATCTGAAGTCAGATTTGCAAAATTCAAAATTGCGGATCCAAGTTGGCAGACAAAATTTCTTACTAGAAATTACTACTATTAGACCCAAAAGCAACAGCCTGAACGTAGTAGTTCTCTGCTCCTTTTTGGTTGCTTGTTTTTAGTGAGTCCCCCTGCCTCTCACTATTAATTCAAATTCAAATTTCGCCGGTCATATTTCGAAAGCTCTTGGCCAGACGAACATTTTGACACCTCAAACGTCAAGGTTTATTAACACCAATTTGGGTATGCAGGTGATCCGTGCTGCGTGAAACGTCACATGGGACTAAACACAAGTGAGTTGTTTTGGCAAGATTATAAATACAATATACGAGTCTCGCATTACTGTCTCTGTTCTCTATGGCTATTTGCTCCTCCTCCTTCTGACTCATAGGATAATTAATTCAAATGTAGCTGATGATCTCAAAGATATTTTAACTGGACTTCAAAGCAAATTAAAGTCTCTTTCATTAAATGACCCATTTTGTACGAGTATAGTCACTAGTCTAAAATATGACAATTGACAATTCTACTTCAAGGAATTTTAAACAACTTACAGGAAAGTACGTAAAGCCGAACAGTTAACAGTATTTATAATCTTCCCAAAACAACTAACTTGTGTTTAGACGTTTCACGCAGAACGGATCACCTGCATACCCAAAATTGGTGTTAATGAACCTTAACGTTTGAGGTATTAAAATGTTCGTCTGGCCAAGAGCTTTCGGAAAATGACCGGCGAAATTTGAATTTGAATTAATAGTGAGAGGCGGAGGGACTCACTAAAAACAAACACCCCAAAGGGATTAGAAAACTACTACGTCCACGTCGTTGCTTCTGGGTCTAAGAGTAGTAATTTCTACTAAGAAATTTTGTCTGTCTACTTGGATCCGCAATTTTGAATTTTGCAAATCTGACTTCAGATTCGTAATCAGCGACCCCAAAACCCCCCATGTACTGAATTTGGGGAAAATCGGCTCATTTTTGACAATTTTTGCCGCCATTTTGAATTTTGTAAATCCAACCCTACATTCGTAATCAGCGACTCCAAAAACCCCCATATACCAAATTTGGTGGAAATTAGTTGATTTCTAAAAATTCGTGTACCATATTGAATTTCCGACCGCCATCTTGGAACCGCAATATTAGAGTTTTTCATTCAAGCACATCAGCTTTTATAGGGTATTCTTTAGCTACAATTTGAGCCTAAAGCCGACCGGATCGGTCGCGTATATTTTTTTCTACCAGCTTTTTTTGCCGTATACTCAAATTGTTTCCAGCTTCCGGCCGCCATATTGGAGTCGCCATATTGAATTTTGAATTTCGCCGGCAATTTTTCGAAAGCTCTTGTCCAGACTAACATTTTGATATCCCGAACGTCAAGGTTCATTAACACCAATTTTGGGTATGCAGGTGATCCGTTCTGCGTTAAACGACCCATATATATACAGGGTGTTCAGAGGTGGGTGGTCAATACTGCAGGGGGCGAAAGGTCAGACCGAGACAAGCAAAAAATCGTATGGGTGGGGGGGGGGGGGGGGGGGCATCTCGCACCGTTTGGCAGTTACAGGGTGATTCGTAAATCAGGATTTTGCCTTATATGGGAACCGCTCTTGTATTTTTATCTTTTTTTCTACGCATCGCAGCGGCCCCAAACTGATTTCAAAAAATCACTATTTGGAAGCCCTTTCCAAAAAAGTTTACACCACCCCTCTATCCCCAACCCCTTGGCCACAATCCCCCCTGGAAGTTGAAAAAATTAACTTTTATTTCACGATTTTTCACCTTTCGCCCCACTTTTCTCTGAAATTCATGTTATTAACATACCCACTTTTTATTTTTTTTAAGTTGCCTATCTAATTACCTTTCCAAAAAGGTGCAACATGCCCAGGTAGGAAAAGGATACGACAATTTATTTACAAAAATCCTTTTACAGAAAATCATGATAATTTGAATTTTTAAGAAATTATACTGAAGTTAACTAAAAAATACATTTTGTTTGCTTAAAAACTAATTACAATTAAAACGTTTGTCCTTTAAAAGCTGTTCAAAATGTTCTCCGCCAGTTTCGATGCATGCAAGTAGTCTTGGTCTTATTTCACGTTTCAGGTCTATGGTAACCAGTCTCTCCCGTATTTTCGTGGCTGCAGTCCCAATCCTGGTAACTAATTCTTCTCTAGTGTTGATTAGTCTTGAGTAAACTTCATCTTTCATCATTCTCCATAAGAAAAAGTCCAGTGGAGTAAGGTTCGGTGACCTAGCAGGCCAAGGAATCGGTCCACCTCGTCCAATCCAGCGCTCTGGGTAATTTTCATTTAACCTTGCCCTAACAATGTTCCCAGTATGCGCAGGTGCTCCGTCGAGCTGTAAATAAATTGCGCTTCTGGTGGCCAGGGGGATGTCCTCCAACAGATCCGGAAGGGTATTCTTCAAAAAGTCCGAGTATAGCTGACTATTCAGCACTTGGGGCAAGATGAAGGGTCCTATCAACTGGTTGCCGATGATGCCAGCCCAGACATTGACACTAAATCTTTGCTGGAAGGACCGACACCTGGTCCTATGTGGGTTCACATCTAACCAGGTGTGGAGGTTGTGCAAGTTTGTGATGCCATCCCGGGTGAATTGCGATTCATCCGTCCACAGAATTCGGTCTAGAAACCTTCTGTTTTCAATGTCAGACTCGAACAGCCAAGTGCAGAATTGCAATCGTCCTTCGGAATCTCCTTCCCTAGTGCTTGGACCGGGATATGGTGGTATGGATGTAGTCCCTCTCGATTCACAACGGTCCAAACTCTCCCTGAAGACAATCCTGACCTTCGTGCGACCTGCCTGATGCTTATTACAGGGCTGTTCCTGACGATGTTGAGGATTTGTTGGTCGGGGTCCGCTGATTCGGCCGATTTTCCTGCTCGCGTTTCTGCTCTGGGGGCGGTTACACTTCCGGTTTCTGTTAACCTTATGAAAGTCCTTGAAAATACCCTTCTGTTGGGTACCCGCCGATTCGGGAATCTCCTTTGGTATTCTCGTACGGCCTCATTATCATTTCCTTCTACTAAACCGTACACGTAAATTATATCGGCATACTCGTCAACACTGAATTCTGCCATTTTATCTTAATTTTTTCTATTAAACACCCGGTTTTATCGCTTGCTTCTTCAACTGTGGTCAATTTCCTTTCAAACTTACCCATTTTTATACCATAATTCATACGAAGTATTAGAAACGGAGCGTCAGGATACTTAGGAGTCAATACTGGATATAATAAACTAATAACGCTATTTAACGAGATTACATTTATTATTTTATTACTGTTTTGCTGAAATAATAAAAATGTACTACCTCTGTTTCCTAAACAAACATTTCCGAACTTGCTGTCATAAAAATTGTTTATTTAACGACTTTTTCCATTATGGTGCAATAAAGTAATTAGGTACCTGTGAGGATGTTTTAATTTCAGGACTTTTGCAACCCTTTTCTACCTGGGCATGTTGCACCTTTTTGGAAAGGTAATTAGATAGGCAACTTAAAAAAAATAAAAAGTGGGTATGTTAATAACATGAATTTCAGAGAAAAGTGGGGCGAAAGGTGAAAAATCGTGAAATAAAAGTTAATTTTTTCAACTTCCAGGGGGGATTGTGGCCAAGGGGTTGGGGATAGAGGGGTGGTGTAAACTTTTTTGGAAAGGGCTTCCAAATAGTGATTTTTTGAAATCAGTTTGGGGCCGCTGCGATGCGTAGGAAAAAAGATAAAAATACAAGAGCGGTTCCCATATAAGGCAAAATCCTGATTTACGAATCACCCTGTAACTGCCAAACGGTGCGAGATGCCCCCCCCCCACCCATACGATTTTTTGCTTGTCTCGGTCTGACCTTTCACCCCCTGCAGTATTGACCTCCCACCTCTGAACACCCTGTATATTAGGGTGCTTTTTTTCGCGACTATTTTTTTTCTTCAAAGCCCAATATCTCAAGAAATGTCGATTTTAGCGATTTGGTATACAGAACTTTTTTGTAGGAAATTGAATTTACAACAAGTTTGTCATATAGACTTATTCTGTACCTCTTGTTGTTTACAAGATAGGGGTAGAGAGAATTTCATGGAAAAATTGGGGTTATTGACCCGTAATACCTCGCTGGTGGGAATTAGGGTTACACCACAATGAACACTTTTGTAGAGCATTCAATTCTGAAGAAATCCTACCATTGACCAAGATTATACCATAAAATGCCTCTGAGCTGTAGAGTTTTAAAGAAAAATAATTAAAGTTCACGTGTATTTTATATGGGAAATCTTTATACGCCTTGGTCTAGTACTTAATATTAATATTAAGGGCTCCAATTTTCAGGGAATTTTTGTTTAGGTATTTGCCACAAAATTTCGGTTTGGGACTGAAAAAAAAAATAGTCACGAAAAAAAGCACCCTAATATATATATATATATATAAATATCGAGTCTTGTTTTTGGTTTTGTTACAGCAGGTATAGTATTGGTTTTGGTCTCGATCTAGGAAATTCTGCTCATCACTAATAAAAAACCAATAAGGACTGTATATGACTATACAAATTCACCATAGCACTAAAAACATCATTTCCCTGAGCTAAACACAAACATAGTTAGCACTGACACGACATTTTTAATGGTATCCCATCCCCCTATGTAAAATTTTCAATAAATCGAAAAACTTAAATATTATGATCTATGTGTGAATTTCCTAGGACGTGCAAATTTTAAGAATTTTAAAGGTGTTTTTTCCAGAAATGATATTTGCCAAAGGCCCAAATGTTGGAATTATAAATCTATTGGAAATATAACCTTTTCATTATTTTCACCATTATCTACATGTTGTATGTAAAATTAAAAACTTTTCATATGATATCCCATTTGATCTAGGGAAAGAAAAAACATTTTATTCTGCCTCCTGAACTAATTGCGGGCGAACACCATATATAATGAACCAAATTTTTGGTCGATGGCACGTGTAGTTTCTGAGAAACAAACAACCAACATCTGTGACATATGTACATAAAGACCTCAAATGCATTATTTGTCCACATTAAACGATTTGAATGGTGGTGTGGTGTTTATAATTCACACTTTAATACTGACAAATGTGAAGTGATGGCACTTTGCAAAAGCTGCAATTCGTTATAATTTGACTATGTTTTATCGGGCTGCTCGGTAAGTTCGTGATTTAGATATTACAATGTATTACACATATAGCAAACTAGATTTTGTGACTCATATCAATCATATGATATCCAAGAGATAGTCCTGTGAATTTTCTAGCATTGCAGTTTTCAAGCTGCTCTATTTTTCTTTTGTTAGATCTTTGCATCAATTTGGCAATCAAATTTGGTTTGGAAGTCACCGATGTCGTTTTTGTACACCAATTCTTAGTTGGCTACAACGATTCCAATCCTTTAATTAATATTTTTCTGTTGAGAATGAGTGATTACATCGATTGAAAAAATTGTCTTTAGTAGAAACTAATCTTTGTAATCTAATGTCTTATTATTTCAAATTTGAACCTATTAATCGCATGATTGTAAACACTTTATTGTGCGGAATTCGGAAAGCACTGCACAAATAGTTTGAAAGTTGAATTTGCCAGATACTAAACGATGTGTCCAAAAAATTTTGAAAAAATCTCTATATTTTGTTTTTAAAAAACTAATCAAGAAATTATTATTAAACGACCATCATAACGAAGCTCGTCTAAAATTTGTCATAGCTTGTATACATTGAAAAAAGGAATGGGATATGAGATGATCTAAGAAAGTACAACACAATGAAATTTTCCCGAAATTTTCAAGACAAAAACAAACTCACAGAAATGTTGGAAGAGGAAATTCATGTATCTCGTTATTCTCGAGAATGGTTTTATAGCAAGGACATTCCTTTACCATAATGACCAGAGCCTGTAGCCCTGTCCTTAATCTCATGGGTATTGTAGTAGAATTAAACTTACATTTTTTTCTTATTAGAATTTCGGTCATTGTACACTTGTAGCATGCACTGTTTTTATTAAATTAATGTTTCTTTAATAAAAATACTCATCATTCCTATTTCTGGAACCATAAACATTTGAGATTGGGATCGTTCAAATTTTTAATACTTAATAAAGAATGAACTTCAAAACTCCTTCTACCAAAACTACCACAAAAACCTAGATTAAATTACTGACCACCACAAAAATATGAGAACAAGGCCACATTTAGCCCCCTCCTTTGAAATAAATTCCGACTACTCCCATGCATCCAGGATAAACGTATATACGACTTGAAGGAATGCACATACCCCGAGGATTATTGGGAACATGATCCCAATTCTTCTGGGAGCCACTTTATTTTTTTTCCATATAGTTCGGCAATCCTGCACATCCTTAGAAGATGAATGCCGACAAGAAAAATAATTTGGTCATTAATTTAACACAGTTCCCCGTGGAATCTGCAGCAGCACAAATTCTTTTGTAGAAAATACTTCCAGCCGCGAACTTCCGCGACGTGAAGCCGAACCTTCATTTATTTGTAAGTTGTAGTAGGAGTTGAAGTAAAAAAGAAAAAAAAAAGAGTATAAAAAATGGAGGCGCCTGCGTGTGGAGAGTTCATTTAGTGGGAAATTTCTCTGCTGAAATATTTTGTCATCCGTAGATATTCAGGTACGATCTAATAAGTGAAAGGCTCCGGCTGTTTGCCCTTGTCCTTGTACCGTGCAGGAAAATTCATTAGTAAGCATTATTCGGAGCTGCCTGCGACGCCCCTTCCATTCCCCACTCCCCCTTCATTTCCATTCGCAATTTAATTCAACGACCGAAAAATAAAGCTTTCCACGAATGGCGGATAATAACATTATCACATTTTCAGCCAGCCAGGTAAAATAAATTAAGTGTCTGCGCCGGCCTTGGTCCTTCCAAAGAGTAGGACTAAACAGTGACGGGCGCGGGGGGCAGAAACGGAGGGGCCTAGAACTTTATTGTTCGACATACCTTCGACGGTGATTGTCAGCTTTGACAATTTCCTATTAGGCTTATTTCGCATGTTAAACCATTCGTAAGGATTTTTAAAATAAACTTTCCGTTCCAGTTGTTATATTGAGGGGCTGTGGGATGTTAATAATTGGGTTGTTACGGCAACCCACAAAATACGGGAAAGGTCGTAGATGTTTGTGGAATTTCGTCATCACATTTCTCTACTTTTTTTTTCAGTTCTATTGTTGTCCTTCATGTGGTATGCTTTTCATTGGCGTCTTTAACACTCCTCGTTTAATTCAACGACCGGTCCAAACAACTTTTAAGCTCGGTGTTGATTCTTGAAAATGTCAAAGATTATGGAGACATGGTCCAGTGAAATGTTGAAAAAATCGATTACTTTTATTATAGTGAATATATATTGATGATTGCCATCTTATTACAGTATATTATTTAATAGATGTAGTGATGTTATAAAATGCCCAAAAATCGTAATTTCTCTCAACATTTTTTTTTTTATACAACTAAATAAATTACACAATCCAAAAAAAATTTAACCGATCTAAACCAGAAACCAGACTATACTTTTGTGAAGATTTTTGAATCCGATTTTAACCTCGAAATTCCGCCAACACATCAGGTTTTTGAGAGATTCTAACCTAAAATTGAAAAAAAAAACGGTTTTTCTCTATATTTAAGGTTATGTTACACCAAGAGGCAATTTTTCTCCACAAAACTCATTATGGCACCTTTCGGATATTATTGAGCTTATTCCTAAATCTGTGAATGTTTGAAAAATTTAATGAGAATAAATAAAGCGAGATGATAATGAATATATTATAATATTTATGAGTTTATTTGTATTATAAGGTTGAAATTTAGGTATTTGTAATTTGATTCTTCTGTCTTCTGAAGTCTTCACCGAAATTAATAAATTTCCGAATACCTAAACGCATAACTTTCAACTAACGATTTCTTGGAGAGCAAACAAAAAATTTGGAAAAAATGTAAAATAGATTTTGATGGGAAAGAATAGTTCGATTTTAGATTGATGTAGCTGTCGGAAAACACACTTAGGCTATTATAGCCCCATTATGGTATGAATTGAACCCACAACCTCTCGCAGCCAACGCATCGCACTGCCAACCGAGCTATTGAGGCAAGAAAGAGTAGTATTTTCATTCAATAACGAGTTTTGTGGACAAAAATAACCTTGTGATGTATCATAACCTCAAATATTGCGAAAGAAAACATTTTAGGTTAGAATCTCTCGAAAATCTGACGTAATGGAGCAATTCTGAGGTTCGGATTCAGCAAGTCAAAAACCTTAGGAAAAGTACAGTCTTGTTTCTGATTTGGTGTTATTTAGGATTCAGGGAAGAGGTATTTATATTTATTTTTATATAATATATATACCGGTAGGATTGAAATCTCCCTTATGGTTCATCCGAAAAGTACAATCCAAAAAATTGTGTAATCTTTAAAAATGTAGCTTTCGTTACGCGTAATTATTTTTTCTTAAAATTATATTTTTGAAAATGAAATATTCGTTTTTACAATATTTTATGTCTATTTAAGTGGCTTAAAAACTAGTAATTTTCAAAATAAGAAGAAAAACTATTACGTTTTAGCAATAGCCGTTGCCATTAGAATTTGTATTTAAAATCGACCGGCAGCCAGTAATTCTTAGCCCAACTCTAAATTTTGGAAAATTGTGCTTAAAATTCTACAGCATTCGCTCATATTAAATAATTAATTAATATTAATTAATGCGCACTTGTGGAAAATTTTTAAATAGTGTAAATAAAACACAATTTAACATTTTAATCAGTGATATATTTTCCTGCTTTTTCTACAATGTCTCGCCATCTTTAGCCATCTAGTAACTTTTTAATTCCATTGCTGTATAAAGCCTCTGGTTTTACTGCAAAAAAACTTCAAAGTGCATTTTGTACATTCTCTTTAGAATTCAAACCTTTCTCTAGTAAAAAATATTGAAAGGTACGAAATAAGTGAAAATCAATTTTGAAAGGTACGAAATAAGTGAAAATCACTTGGGGCAATATCCGGGGAGTAAATCATTTCAACCCATTTCAATACTTATCGGTCGATATAGCATAACTTATCCATTAGGCAATTCTACAATGTGAAAGAAGGGTGAAATTGGATTGAGGAATCCCTTTTTCGTAGGGTTATCCAGCATTTAACATAAATATGACAAATCTTCAAAAATCGACAGGAAAAATATTTTGGTTATGAATTAATGTGGAAGAATTAGAATGGAAGAACTGTGCACTTTGAATGAAAACATGAACCGTGAATTTATTCTGTGACATCTTTCGTTTAAAAGATAATCCAAATCGAAATTATATGTAATTTTTACTCTTAACATTAAAATTTCGAATGTTAGCAACTAAGAGGTTACTACAAAATCACAGACATAAAAACACTAATTCAAAGAACAATTACACCGATTAAATTTCTTGAAAGCTATGAAAATGCCAGACATCCGGATTGTTTGCTTGTTTTTGTTTCTGAACCCGAATTGGAAATAAAATCAGAGAGCTTGTCTAATTTCAAAACAAATAGATTTCAAGCGATTCTCCTGTGAGTTTCTGTTTTGGACACGTAAGATGTTGAGATATAGTAAACATACTTCGTCTATTTATAACATTGCAACCGATAATTTCCGAACTTAATGAGAACCCATATGAAATCTTTATAAAGAACAGTTCAAGTTATTAGCGTTTAATTGAGATTTTAGACTATGAAAGCGAGTTTATCTCCCATGGAGCACTGAGGATTAGCAATAACAAACATAAAACGCTAGTTTGTCATAATCTTGCAAATATTGAACAATCCTCACAGTTTGATCAAAAGAATTTCTACTTGTTTATTCAATTATGAAAAATATCTGTAAACTTTTTCAAAGTTTCAGTATTTCTTATTTTATATTAATGTAGTGTACGTAAACATAAATTTTCAATAAAGATATATAGTATGTAAATTGAAGTTTTATTAAACTAAGTAAACTAATTTGGATGACAACTGTATATAATAAATTAAATAAAATATCATTTAGATAATAATGTATTGTATAATAGCATTAAAAAATTTCTCTAAAAATAAATTTTTTAAATTTGTTGTCAGTTTACAATTTACATGTTTCTCGACAAAATCGGTAGGACTTTTTCACAAAAATGTCTCCGTTTTGAAAGATTAATGGGCATATGGACATATTTTGAATGAGAGAGAATCAGATACTTCTTTTTAATGACAGTATTTAAACTTATATTCAATTTATAATACATAATAAAGTATTCAAATTCAATTGATATCTTAATTTTTTTTTTTTTTTTTTTTTTTAACTTTGCAAAATAATAGCTGCATAATTTCGTCTATTTAGATCCATACAAAATTTTGTATATTGCAAATTTCTCAAATTAATTTTTGATTTCAAAATTAGTCCAAATGACAATTCGATACGTTTTTAGAAAATTTCAAAAATATGCGGTTGTTTTATGAAATGACAAAATCATTTTAATTTTTAAATATATACAGTGAGCGTAATTTCTATAAGCGCACGTCTGATTTTCAAGTGAAATGCACAATTCATTGAAATAAAGCGATATAGTAACAAAGGTTCTTTACAGGCACAAATGTTAAAGTTTATAACTATTCACAAAAACAATTAAACAATTCGAAATATCAGGCAATGCGTGAATGCAATAGAAAAATCTTTCACAATTGATCTTAGAGTGCGCAGTTTATATAAACGCAGTTTCTTTTTGTAGTATTACTCGTTAAACGCAAAGTAATTTTGCAACTTTTTGGGAAACAATTCATGTGAGTTTCATTTTTATTTTCCAACTCTAGCTTAATTCTATATAATTACTGTTATTTCTTAAGATTTATTGTAATGCCCCGTGGAAAGGTCCTTGACAACAACAATCGCATCAGAATCCGTGCGTTTAGGGAAACTGGCGTTGGTATAAGAGAATAGCAAGGAGAATTGGACTTTCAGAATGTGTAGTGCGAAATTTTATTAAAAAGGGCAATCGTAATGGATTATGGGATGATCTAAGAGGGAATACCAAAGTTTCCAATCAAAATATTGGGAACATAAGAGAAGAAGTTATGAAAAAAAAGTTTAGTGCAGCTCAAATTATAGCGGAATTACAACTCCCAATTAAAGGAAGAAGAATCCAACAAATTTTGAAGGACACTACTTATATTAAATATAAGAAACCGGCCAAATCTCTCCAACTGCAACAGCATCATAAAAATGCGCGCCTAGATTTTGCTAGAAGCCACATGAACTGGGACGAAAAGTGGCAAAACGTTATTTTTTCTTACGGAAAACAATTTAATTAAGATAGCCCAGATGGATTGAGTACTTATTGGCATGATTTAAGGAAGCCCGATTCGCCTCGTCTAAGTAGTAATTTTGGTGCTGGTAGTTTAATGTTATGGGGTGCCTTTTCTTATCAAGGAAAGTTATTTTTACGCTTTGTTCCCACCCGAATGAACTCTGCCATATATACAGACCTGCTGGAGGAATCACTTCTTCCATATTTAAAAGACAATATGGAGAAAGATTTGATTTTTCAACAGAATAACGCCGCTGTGCATTCTTCTGTCAAAAGAAGACGATGGTTTAGTGAAAGAAATATTCCCGTAATGGAGTGGCCATCACGTTGTCCGAATTTAAATCCAATGGAGAACATTTGGGGAATCATGGCACGAATAGTTTACGCAAATGGTGGACAATTATCTTCATTATCTCAACTGAAAGCCGATATTTTGAAATGGTGGAATGATATTGATGAACATTAGTTTAAAAAGTTAATAAATTCGATGTCTAACAGGTTTTTTCAAGTTATAATTAACAAAGGAGGTAAAATATTTAGAAAATATACAAAAATTTACTTTTCATTAAGCTTTTAAAATAAAGACTATAATATAAAGTGAGTTTATAGAAATTGCGCAGACAAAAGAGACTTTTAATTATATTTATTTTTATTATAAAGTAATTACTTACTTTAATGAATGTTTTATATTATTTAATTAATATTTACCAATGGGGAATTTATGCAATATAATCGGTTTTGAAAAATAAAAAGTAGTTTTCTTTAAACAAGAATAAAACTAGCTGCGCTTTTAGAAATTGCGCACACTGTATAATAGTATAAGTCGCTAAATTAGATTCGTAAAAATGACTTTTTTTTTTCCTTTAAAAAATATTGTAGGGTTACTCCTATCGGAAATTGAAGAACTTTCGTGAACACCTTTTGGAAATCTTCAAAAACAAAATTTCTAACTTCCCATATAATTGGAAATTAATAATTTTCTGATTTGTTCCTTTACTTGTTCTATGAAAAGTTCCTTTGTGTAAAATTTCAAGATTCTATGTTAACGGAAAGTACCCTATAAGTTTTGTTGTGTCATTCAGTGAGTTAATCTGTCATTATTGAAATACACTTTGAAAGGTCATGCCTTTTTAATGCGAAGCTGCCGACCTTAGTATTTGGTATTTAATTTTAATTTTATTAAGGGTCTTGACGGACAGACAGACAGATGGACGGACAACAAAGTGGACCCATAAGAGTTCCGTTTTTTTCATTTCGAGATACGGAACCCTAAAAACGAAAAATCCTGAGACGGAGTCAATGAGTGCCGCCAACTAAAGCTAAGGAAAATTAAAATGTTGTGTTTTTTGCCTGGTAGAGTTCGAAAAGAAAGTATATGAGTTTAATACAGCTCCTTATAAGTTCAACTTTATATTGTTCGAAACCTAGATGAATTTTGACTTCTCCTTCTTTTGTCTAGGTAGGATCCTCAATTTTTATTATAAACGGCTGGAGCAATTATAATTCCGAATTTTTAAAAATTATGTGAACTTGGAAGTCCCATATCTCAAGCTTTTTATAATGATTTATTTATCTTTCTTGCGAAAAAGTGTTATCAAAGGATCTCATATCCCACAGCTTAAGGCATAAGGTTGAATGTTTTTGAGAATTTTGCACCCACGACATCTGTGCGTTCTTGCAAATAATGAAATAACTCAATAACGCCCTTACAGCATTCAAACTGTGTTTACTGCCGTAACCCTTCAATTAGGCGAACGTATTCGCTTCAATTAATCAGGAGCCATTGAGGGTAGACCCGGGCACGTCCTGTCCTCGACGCAGTCGCCTTGCTTGATGTTAATTTGCATTCTGGATGCCACTCCAGACGATGCTTCAAAGTTTCGGTTACTCTCATCTCGAGCCAAAACAGCGAGGATGTTGGGATTGACGATTCGATCGAAGAACAATGGTCGGTGGGCGGATGAAAAGTATCCTTTTTGCCCATCTTTCCATCTTTGAGTTCCGACAGGCGACAATTTGTAGCACACTCGAACGAAGAGAAGATAGTTGCGGAAAGGGGGTCATCTGGTGCACCCGGATAGGGATCTTGGATCCTGGCGTTGACAGAGGAGCGGACGGATCCCAACTTCGACGACTTCTCAGCTTTTCTGGTTGAATTGAAGGAAAACTCGGGAGTCGGACAGCACATGGGAACAGCGAGGAAGAAGATGACGATGATATCTGCTCCATCTGCGGATGCTCATTCAAATTGATTAAATCGAGTAGAAGAAGTCAATGCTGAACACGCTCCCGATACGCTCCTCAGGAGCTCGGCTCTATGTTTAGCGATAAAAATTCTCGAATGTTTCACTTGAACGATTCCCCCGACACACCTTGGGTGGGTACTCAGTTAAGATAAAAGTAAATCAATGAGGGTGCCAGGAGTGCAGGGGAGGACTTTCTGCCATTGATAGACATACACCTTCCTTGTTACCTTTCAGCGCACGTCGAAATGAAGCGCCAAATTAAGAGGAGAAGCCGCAAGGGCCGAAGGGCCGAAGGGAATTCAGGGAAAAGCACCGGCTAAAATGTTTTCATTTGTGTAAAGAACTCTCGGAAATTTGAGGGTTCTGAAGGACTGCTACAAATAAAACAAAAATGGAATTGCCGCGGCAAGCTCCTCCCTTCCCCTGAAAACTGATTAAAATTATTCCTTTCATTATTAAGTCGTTTCTTTCATCAACTTTATCATACATTTTTTTTTTTCTTTCTTTTACTTTCAAAAGCCATTCAAACCATCAACTTTGTTCTACAAGAAATATAAAGAAAAATATAATTGTAATGTGATACGCTTTGTAAATATGTTTAAACCTCTCAAACAACAAAAGAAAAGTCATAATTAAAGCCTCTTATTGTTTCCACTTTACAGGATAATTCGTTACTAAGTGTTCCAACATATCTACCGATCGATTCTGTGAAGTGTCCTAATAAACATTTGTGAGAACAACCCCTTTCTCAGATCAACCCTTCAACCCAACGATTGAAAATTGTATGTTCTTGAATGGAGGTGCGCTCACATAAATCATTATAACTTTGCTCAACGATAATATAAGATAATAAAAAAGGGCGCGTTAGAAAGTAGGCATTTTCCAATAATACCTTACATACGATTATCCGTTGATCCAATGATTGGTTTTTACTATTATTTGCAAAATTCATAGTGAGAACTTATATTCGTCAAAATGAGGATCACTCATGATGCTAATAACAAATTGTTAATATTTTTTGAACGACATGAAGAATCACCAGAATTCTTTTTTTCTTTCAAACTAGCTTTGTTCAGCTTATATCTAAAAAAAAGAAATGAAATCATTGAAGGAGAACTTTTTCAGCATAACATGATAAATGTAAAATATTTGCTCACTATCTTCATTAACTTCAAACACCAATATCTCTCTCATCTATCAACGGATCATTGTATGTATGATATTGCTGGAATGTATACTTCTTTATTATCGCATAATATCCTTGAAAGAAGTTATAATGATTTATGTGACAGCACCTCCATTCAAGAACATAACATTTTGAATCGCGATTTGGCGGTGAAAGCTTGGAACAATTAGTTACGAATCACCATGTGTTATATTTTCTATCTATTGCACTAATTTTGAAGACTCTCAACAACTTTATTGAACAGTTTCCTATTCAATTCAATTTGTTTCTGTTACGTAAATTGATATATCTCTAAGTACATAATATCAAAAGGTTGTTTTGATTGTTCATTCAGGAGTGGGATACCTCAATCATGTGTAAATGTCTGCTTCAATATTTTTGATTTTTTATTGATTGATATGCATTGTAATATTTTACGATGATTTCAAAAATTCTAGTTTTGGAACCGATAAGGGGTTTTCAGGGACACTGATTTTAGATAAAAATCCAAAACGGCGACTTAAAATTATAATTTGAGAGTTTCCCAGAAAATAACAATACACAGGGAATTATATAGTCAACGATTTCGAATTTCCTTATTTAATTTTTTATTTGACTGAGCTTTATATTTCTTATTTAAAATCTGTTAATGAGTTTTGAAAATACAAAAATTCAGGGAGGTTTCAATCTAATAACCGAGAGTTACCAAAAATTAATATATGTATAAAAGGGGTTTCCAATCGCTGGGTTTAAATCTACTACCGAAATTATGAAATTCACAACTTTACACAAACTTTAAATACAACAGCTAAATGAATACCTTACTTGAGACTTCAAAATTATTAAGTATTCCTTCATGACTTTTAAAAATGATCTCCTAAATTTCAATTTTTTTCTATGTTCTATTATGAAATTATTACATTGTATAAGAAATGATTATTTCACTCTCACCAATAAACAAAACACCAAGAAAAATATAAAAAGAAATATACACCTAGAGAGTACAAATCACTTTCAATGAATGCTCAACTCTATCCAAAAATACACCACGTGCCCATTAAATTTACCTGGAGCAATTCACAGAAATTCAACCTCTCACTGAACTACTTAAAAACAGAAATCGTCTTTGGATAGCCATCTCATAAAAATACACCGCATAGTTTACTCGTCTTTTTGCAAGTCAATCCAGTCTCAGACTAGTTTATAGGATCTTAGTGGCTAGCTGGCATTTCCGAAGTACGTTGATCTAGCCATTAAGATTCGAACACCGATGATAAGTCGCATACAGGCGAATTTGCCAAGCAGCGAGTGAATAAAGTAGAAAATAGAGCGAATTGAAAGAAATCAAGTTTTCGCCACAAACAGTTCAGTTAGACTTTTGATTGCGTAATGTTGCAAAGATTACGTTATAATTAAACATCTGAGATGGCAAACATTTCTAAAAAAGACACTTTTAGATTTAAGTTATTCGATGTGAACTTGCAAAGAACGCTTAATTGGATTTTAATGGATTCTAAGGAAATAGCAATTAATGTGTGCGTTGGGTAATTGATATCAAATAGAGCTGAGAATTTTGAATTTAGAACAAAGCAGGCCGAGTATGCTTACTTACTTAAGAGCGTGGGATAGGAATTTAGAACATAAGATTTTAATTGCTGGATTAATACAGCCCTTTTAAAAAATTTAGATCTTTGAATCAAAATGGGATAATAGAATAGCAAAAAGTTAAGGTTGATGGAAAAAGGAAAACTCGAATGATGGAAATTTATATGGAAATAATCAATATCTTTAAAATAATCAAATGAACAAGCCATAGAATTATCAATTAAAAATGTTTGTCCCTGCTATTGAAGAGAATTTTCGGAGAATCTTTCTAAGGAAAGTTTCAATTTTAAGGGATTCCTATTGAAAATCGGTACAAAGGGATTTTCAGAGTCGTTGATTTCGAATTTATTAACGAAATTCAAAATTTGATGTCCAAAATGTTCGACTTCAACTAATTCCCATAATAATTATTACATACATTCATGGGTCATTCTTTTACAAACCGAACACCTTTTTGACCGACACATCTCCGATTTGGCTGAACCTTTTTTGACTGATGATATATCGAAAAATAAGAGATACGTGTCCGAGGATTTTTTTTCTTTACGCATATTTTCGAAAATACAAGTGATCGAAAATTTGAGAATAGCGAGTTTTTTGGCTTTGAGACTCATTTTCAAAAATGTACAATATAACTCCGGTTCTATTTGAGCTACAAATTTTCATTTTAAAACTAAAGAACTGAATTTTGAGAAAGAAAAATATTTTTAATAAAAATTATTAACAAATTCATATTGTATTAACAATTTAATTATTCAAATCAATTTTTAACAATGGCCCCCACCTCGTAGCAAGTTTTTAGTATTTTTATCGTATTTTCCGTCAAATTTTACATACAAAACATGTTTTAAAAATATGGTACCTTTACTATTACAATTGTTAAAACATTAATTTATATAGCGCGACACGACAAAAAGAATGGTTTTTTGTTAATAAAAGGAAAACTACAGCTCGGATCAAAAAAGTTTCAATATAAAAGTTGTAGATAATAAAAAGATCTACAATTGTTATTTTAACTATTTTTTGATATAACCTAAAACTTTTCGAAAATGCAAAATGTTAAAATGTTTCAGCGAAATCGGAGATGTGTTGGTCAATTTTTATCAAAATCCGTACGGTTTGTAAAAGAATTACCCACATACATTTTGAACCAGCTATCCAAGTTTGAAAATTCAATAATACGGACCAACAAGTTTTATGCATTTAAAACTTCATCTAAAATTATCAAAGAGAAACCAAAATCGCCTCAACGGATTTACAAGTTTTTTAAAATTTTCAATGAATGGTCTTTTTTCATTTTTAACCATTAGTTGCTCGAATTTAATATTTTCGTAAACATACACGCAGAAAAAAATTAAATTGTGATTTTATCCAAATCCAAATCGATGACTAATCTTTGCTTAAAAGTTTTGATAGTTTGTATACATTAAATAGTTTACCAAACTGTAATTAAATGTTTCATTTAATTTAAATAAGATGTAATTAAACTCTTTTTTTTCTCCCAGTATTTTATCTAAAGATATTTTACAGTGCAGTAGTGTTCTACTACTTCTTTGGAATGTTGCGATTTTAGAAAGAGAAATATTTTAATTTCTTTTATAAAAATTACGTAAAACCAAAATTCGGAATTATTTAATGCAGCAACTCTTAAAACAGGCTATCAAAATGTAGATAATCGTCGAAAGTGAAACTAAAAAATGCATGCCAACTCATTTCAATCGACGTTGGTCACGACTTCTTACCTACTTAATTCAATGCATTGCATCATAAGACCCAGACGGTCTGGCAATTTGGCCAAAATTCAATTGAAGTCCATCAGCTGAGGCTGACATGTCTTGGATAGTTTCAATGATCGCTTGTCAGTAACAATGACATCTTAAGCAGTTTCAACAATTATGCCATGGCCACTGGCTTCTTCGCAATGGACATTCATTTGTATTGTTACCGTAGATCATTCTGTGAGGGTTGAACGTGTTTTGTGTTCCAATGACTTGAAATATCTATGCGCTGATATCCGTGGGTTACGTGACCCCATTTTTACAAAAGATCTAATTATATGAGTTAAAATTGTTAATGGCAGCAATTTGCAGGTTAATTGATTTAAATTATTAAGCAGCAGTAGACCTTTGACGTCTTGATACGTAATATAGGCGTTGTATCACATAAATTATACTCGTACATATACGGGTAGGTCTGTTCGAGCACAGACACATGTGGGTAATCACAATATATTTTAATGGAAACTATTTATGGGCTATCACGTTGCATTGTTAACAAAATTTCGTCGCCTTTTAGAGTTGCGGATAAATTACCCACTAATTTAAATGCTTACCCTATGCCACTTTACGGCTTGTAATTGTTGACGTACCTGTAATGAAAATAAAAAGAATTGTTTTTAATCGAATTTTTTTTTAGATAAAGTTAAAATTAAGTTGTTACTTATATCATAATAAAATATAATGAATGTTTGATTTGATTTACTTAATTCTTATATTTTTTTGTAAAAAAGAACGAGTAGATATCGACAAATTGATAGATCATTAAAATTCTGATCTTCCCTCTCTATCTATAATACAGAAGCATCCCCCCCCCCCCTAATATTTCCGAAACTGCTGAATCTAAAATTTCATCTTAAAGGGAAATTATAACGAAAATCCTAATTCTTTTAGATTTCTAGAAAATTTGGTACGCAATCCTCTTCGCATGAATCGAACTCGCACTTGACCGGTTTTTTAACACATTTTCAACAATTATTACTTTCAGCCCTATATGTTTCTTAAAAACCAAATACGTGATGGAGACTTTTCATATATTTTTGTTTTTGTTTTTTTAAGCCCAATAGAACTTTCAATTTAAAAAAATAACACAAAGAGTTATCTTTTCATGACAATTTTTATTTTATTCGAGAGACTAATTCATGACATTAATATTAAAAAATTGTTCTTGATTAAACCCATTCTGTCAGTCCAATTTTGGGTTACTTTTTCGAGCAACATCGAACGTATGTCACGAATAACACGAACAATGTTGGGTTCCAGTTGTTAATAAATACCACAGAGCTGTCACAATGACAGTTCGGGTATACAGTTATGCCTATAGAAAGTTCTACCTAACCTAAAAAAAACACCCCAATAAAAATTTTTGAAATTAAAACCAAACTTTTGATAAGACTTTAAGGCTTGTATTATTCCTGCAAAAAATGTATATAAAAGGTTATACTGTTTGAATTTGTCGACAAAACAAATTCGTTTTCTATTTAATTAAATTTCATATCCGCGGGTTTACTATAATTAAAAAAAAAGTTTATCAATTTAGCAGAAAATTACGGTCAAAGTGTTTTCTGCTTCTTTTTCATGTCACATCATATGTCCGATAAAAAAAATATTTAATTGGAGAGGACCAGTTCAGGAAGAGAGACTTTTATTAAAATTGTGGAATATGTTATTAACAAAGCAAACACAGTATAGAGAAATAAAATTCTCATTGTAATTAAAATAAACTTTTTATGTAGGACACTTGTTTTTTTTTAATACCTGTAACAAATAGAGATATGAAGTTATGTATATGAAGTATATGAACATTTTGAAAACTCATCGTTTTATCGTTTTTCCGACCTAAACAAGAAAAGTAAATATTCCCTAAATGAACATGTGAAATAGATTTTTGCCTTGACATTTTACGTATTTACTAATTGACATTGACTCCGAGGTTGGGTAGAGTTTCTTTTCAATCAGGATTTCAAAACTAATTAATGACATTTCCTGACGCGAACTGGAACTTTTTCATTTGTGCGTAAACATCTGCTTTGTGAGTTCTTACAAAGTCGCTTTTGTCTCAAGCTATTATTGGAAATTGTAGGCCCAATGACTCACACCACCCCCTAATAGTTCGGAGAAGGGTAAACATGGCGCTTTCTATCGAAGGTGAAAATCAATTCACTCCATAATTAATAATGTGTGGAGATATTTTTATAAGCGCTTTATTGACGTTAAGCTATGAAAGGAAAAAAAAAAACCAAATAAAAACAAAATTCTTGCTTTCGGTAACAGCTTGCATCTGCAGATTGATTAAACGGGGATTTTATTTATTAATCTCCTTCTTTAATTACTCTTTTAAATTGCTTATTATCGTAAAAGTACTCATCGCCCACAGACAGACTGTAGAGATTTTCGTGATTTGATACTGGCTTAGAATTTCTGCGCCGAATAAACGACGTCTGTTTCTAAACAGTTTGATATAACAAAATTAATCATAAATAATTTATAAGCAATCCTGAAATTCAAGAAATATTTGAGAGAGGTATTACGAGTATAAATTTATGCATCTGATACCATATTATAATCCTAGAGGTGACAAGTCTTGAAAGCTTCATTAATATTCGTCATAAGGATCAACGTAAAGCGGAAATCAAAGAGGATGGAGCGCTTCTGTTTGTACAGCACTTTCTGATGATCCAAATTAATTTTGGCTGCGTACTTTACCTTAAGTATTGGTTTAAGATAAATTAAGAGAGGAAACACACCACCATATGGCCATAAAGATCATCATTTGAATTTGAGAATCTAGTAACAAAATTGATTGTAGAATATATTATGTGAATTACGAAATGTTTAATAAGATTAGTTTACTAAAATTCGATTTATTTTTTCGTCATAGGTCTCCTTGTAATTCGATAAAGATAATATCAAATAGATATATTTTTTTTACTGCTTTTCTTCTTGTACATTTGTCAAATTGTGCTACATACTGCTTATTCATTTATCTTGTTTCTGAGATTTGGCATTGTTTTATTTTCATACGGAAGCCTAATTGAATTACTCTTTATATAAAAGAGATTTTGCTAAATTTGACATGGTGTACTCAAAAAATATTATATTTCTAGTTGATTCAACAAGGTCTGCTTGTTAATTCATCTAGTACGCATTTTCTGTTTCAATCAACTACATTCTAGTTCATCTAACTAGTTTTACTAGATAATAGTTGAACTAAAGAGGATGCATGTTAAATTTACTAGAATACAATTTGTTAATTTTCAAACAGAAATTATTTCGATTTAACTTTTAGTCCAAATTGAATTAATCAGGTATTGTTCATAATTTAACCTGGTCGGTGTTTGTATAATTCTATTAGATACCTGAAAGTTCGTTTAATACTAGAATGGCTATGGTTGTTGAACCCTATCTTAATTTTTATAAAATAAGTTAATTTTATATATTTCCCCATTACATTAAAAAAATTAAGTGCACAGATATGAGAATCACTTATCATAATGTCACTAATAATTAGATTTTATATAAGTTAGGATAAATTATTTAATAAGTCTGAGACCCGTGAGTTTGACGGGTTGCTTGTTCTAATGTTAACAACGAGGCCGTCTGAACTAATTCCGGAATATATTATACTTTCAACTAGATAGTTTTATAATATTTAAATAGATTTCTCAGATTATGCTTTCGAATGTTAGGTGAAAATCATAAGGAAAAATATTTAAATGAACTACGAAATTAGTTGTAGGAACTAGATATTTCTTTGTGTACGTGTTTTCCGCCAATCTCAGTTAACTTTTGTAAAATATCCCTAAAAGATGGTACCGAAGAAATTTCGGAATCATTAATTTCAAATATGATGTGAAAATCGTTTAAAGGTTTGGAGTTTTTCAATTGATAATAATGAAACAAAACAAAATCAAGGGGTAACCCTTTACGTTTAACACGCTTCTTGGTGAGCAGTAGGGGAGATTGGGGTAAGACGGGGTAGCGGGTAAGACGGGGTACCCAGCAAAATTCACAGTTTAAACTGACCAATCACGCTCGTTCATGCATTGTTCGATGCGCCGCCATGACATCTGTCAGTTGTCCGGCCATTAGTTGTTCGCAAGTGTACGCGTGGCGAAATAATCGAGTTATGCCAGTCGAAATAATCATCATTCTGTCTGATAATTCTCATTACCCCATCTTACCACAAGGGGGTTACCCCATCTTACCAGCACCATGGGGCAAGACGGGGCAAAACACCTTTATTTTTATTTTGATTTTTTTTTCTAAAATGTATAATTAAAAGTTCCTAATTTCACCAAATATTAGAAGAGAAATAAATACTTGTTAATTAAAACATAAATAGGAATGTCTCACTATGTAAAGTTGTCTTTTATTGATCTTCAAACCTCAAGTACTCCATCTTGCCACCCTCTCCCCTATACACCAATTACACAGGCCTGCGAATTAAACACTCTTTTTCCCTTCTCCGTTTTTATAGCCGATTATGGGGGTTTCAGACCTCCTACTTACGAATGTGAACTCGGTTTTTGTCTATCACATCAAGATTTCTTAGCAAAATAGGGTTGAAATGCACAAAATAGCGTATTTCGGCCATTTTTAAAAATTAACTAAAAAATAACGGAACGTGGAAAAAGCTCATAACCCGACTCAAGGCTCTCTTTTGAGAATCCTTATCTATATACAGCCTTGTTCAAAAGTATTAGGCACCCTGGATATTCATTGATATATGGAGTCTGAATGGATTCCAGAAAAATTTAACATGGTAGGTGTTCAAACTCAACTGTCGCCAGTTTAATGATGGGGTTTGCCGGTCGTAAAATCCCAGTAATTATAAAAACGAGGATGTTTTTCAAATTTTCGCTCATTTATGGTTTGATGTTAGATGCGATAAAGTGCAATTTAGAAACGGTTTCAAGTGATTTTAAAAATTGGTTTTAAGTTTTTAATAAGGAAGTGTTAAAGATGATAAAATGCCAAAAATTAAAGAACTAAGCCAGTCTTTAAGGTCAGAAATAATTATTTTGGACTCAAAAGGTGTTAGTCAAACAGCTATTGCAAAAAAACTAAAGTGCTCACGTTGTTCTGTACAAACAACACTCAAAAGGTATAAGGAGACTAAATCCTTTGAAATTAAGCCCAGAAGCGGACGAAAGCGTGCCACCACATCAAAGCAGGATCGTCTTTTAATATTGATGTCTCTTCGGAACCGCAGAAAAACATCGAAAGATCTCGCTGCAGATCTTCAGGATGAAGCGGGAGCTAGTTTTTCTGCAGTAACAGTTAGAAGACGACTTATAGGCGCAGGACTATGTGGTTCCGAGGCAAGAAAAAATCCATGGCTTTCTGAGCGAAACAAGCAAAATCGGCTTAAATGGACGAAAAAATATAAAAATTGGAAAGCCGAGGACTACGCAAAAGTCGTACGGTCGGACGAATCAAATATTGAGGTAATTAGGCCAACTGTTCTTCTTCACTTTAAAAAAAAAAAATAATATCTGAGGCTATTAGTTAAGAAAAAAAATTTTTTTTTTAATTGTTTCAATTTTTTTGTTTACATTACAGATTTTCGCCCAACCTAGGGCACAGTTCGTGCGACGGAGGAAGGAGGAAGTTTTTCGTCCGGATTGCCTCGTCCCTATAGTGAAACATAGTGGCGGAAGTATTATGATCTGGGCCTGTATGGCCACATCAGGTATCAGAAAGCCATTTGTGTGTGAAGGAAGGATGAATTCCGAAAAATATACAGCCCATGCTGGAACAAATTTTGGAGCTATCCATAATAAAAATTCTCGGAGGAGTACTTGATAATTATATTTTTCAACAAGATAATACGCCTTGCCACACAGCAAAGAAAATTCGCGAGTTATTCGCGAACAACAATGTCCAATTCATTGATTTGGCTTCACAGTCCACCAGTCTTATCCCCCCATCTAGCATCTTTGGCTCATATTAAACGCATGAGTCCACCAACGTAACTGCACTTCACTTTCGTCCCTGCGCCAAGCCGTGTTTGAGGAATGAGAGAAAATATCTCCAGATATTTGTGCCACCTTAGTCAACAATATGCCGAAAAGGATTGCAGCGTTGATAAAAGCAAACGGGGGAAATACAAAGTATTAATAAAATTAATAAATGATCATGTTTTTTTAGAATATATGTGCATTTTTTATTACATATGTCTTAAACGGCTTGTTTTGAAGAAAACTAGGGGTGCCTAATACTTTTGAACAAGGCTGTATATAAAATACCACTAATCTATAGCACTTATACGCTTCGGGAAAATTATCGTAGGCCTGTGTTAGTTATTAAAGTTTCTTTATCTATTGTACTTTTGGATAATTGCACTTTAAATAAGAATACATACTTGTTTTTCCAAGTATTTAATTATTGTTAAATGTATTATTTGTGATTAAAAAAAAACACTATAAAAACTAATTTCATATATTACTATTAAAACTTATGATTCCTAAGCATATATTCGAAGTTTAGCTGCTATATGTAACCTTTTTATCGACTTTTCAGTTTCTTAATTTTTATTTAGCTTATTCTATTTCTAATATTTCCTTGACAAAATTTGTTCAAAAAACTCATGACAAAACAGTTTTGTATAATTCCTTTTTTTTTTTATAAATTCAAAAAGCCTAATCTAATATTTTCTAACTTAAACTACCAACCATAAATATAAAACTACCTAACACATTAGACTATCTTGACTCTGCGGTCAAGATCTTGACTGTAAAACAGTCGTCTGATCAACTGGAAGGTCTTATTACCTTTTTCAAGTAATTTCTCAGTCTGATCTTTAAATACAAAGCAATTGTCTAGCCAGATCCTTAAATATTTTACCTAGATCTTTTGCTGTAATGTCTGTCCTGTTTGGTTTTGAGTACTAAGTTTTTAGGATAGTCTCACACTTGTTTAAATTGATTCCATCCATTGGAATATTTCTCGATTTTTTCTAAATCCCGCTGTAATATATTCTGAATAACTTCCAATCTTTTGAATCTGTTCTGTAAGCAATGAGATCATCTGCGTACGTTATGGTGTGCTCGAGGAATCCCACAAGGTCCCTGGTGTATACATTAGAGATTAGAAGTCTTTACTTTTTAACCTGTCTATCAAAAATATCTTTGAAAATTCCTAATGAATTCTTTACATACTGAGAATAATTTTTGGGTTTCAAAATAATATAGCTTCGAAATAAAATTTGATATAAAAGCGAATTTCTTAAAAAAAAAACCTTTTTGTTCGTTGTGTTATCAACGTTATTTGGAATAACATGTTACGCAACACCTCTAAACTAACTGAGACTAAATTGTAATTGGAGCTACATTTGAGAATTTAAATTTGTAAAAATATAATGAAGAGTTTTTAAAATGGCATACAATTACGCTAATAACCATTTCACTAAAAAAGTTTTATGTTTCTAATTAAATTGAAGCAAAAGACATTCGACATTCAACATTGTATAATATTTCTTGAATTAAAAGTCACAAAATTATTTCTTTTAAACGCTGTAGAACTATAAATAAACTTTCATAGTGCAACATTTGGTTGGTACTCATAAAAATGTAGTAAAAGAGTTACATTACTTTAAATTTTCAAGCATTCCATGTTCATAAAAGCAGTTGATTCATAACTTAATAAAACATCCCTTCATTTGGTGATGTAAAATATTGCTTACTTCTTAAGCATAAAATTTAATAATGTCACTAGAAGCACCCCGCTCAATTCCCTTGGTCCCTGCGCCGGCAGGTACCTGCTACCAAGCAATTTGTTAATTAATCCGCCTACTTTCCAAAAACTCAAGAGTGGCAGTGTAGCGAAATTACGATGACAACGGCCGCCCAAAATGGATAATAAAGTGAGGAATTTTGGGAAATAATTTCACTTTATTAAAATAATTTAATAAGGGAACCGCTGCGGGCCAACGAGTTGTCACTCACTCAGTAAAAAGATTCACTCTCAACAGTTGGAAAAATATGAGAAGAATGAAAAAAAATTCCTTCTGTTCGCTTTCGTTGCTTTTTACATATTTAAATACATATTTTCATAAATCAGAGAATCCTTTAAAATCTTATTTGCATATTTCCCAACCCGCAACAAGGGCCATATAAATCCTCGTTGTTCACGAAGTTTTCTTTTAGCTTCTAGAGAATTTCTCAAGTTTCCACTGTGATTACACCTACCTTAGTCATGGTTGCCTTTGTGTCGGTGCTCAGCATGCCCTTTAGGATAAAGGGTATATTTCGGTTTGCAGGGCCGTCATCCAGTGGGTTGGCCCCGGCGCCATTGCGCCGTCGGCATGCCCGGTTCATTTCAAGCTTCGTATTAATACATCAAGTAGTAATAGGATCAAATGGAAGGACGTGGGTAATGCGAACATGGCATTCGGGAACTTGCTCGCATGGCAGAATCCCTACCAACAGGATTGGGAACTTTCCCCATGATTTCGTTTGGGAAAATTTAATTAAAATAAGGAGGTATTTTGGGTGCTGGTTTACGATGCTAGTCTGAAATAAATACCGCCCTGGGAATCGAGCACGTCTCTTTTTCCGCCAAATGGGAGCATCCAAATCTGTACGTATGTACGTATATACTACAGTCAGTGGCAATATTGCGAAGACACGTGTGAATTGTGATTTCAGGAAGAAGAATGTACGTTTTTCTTATGCAAACGGCGCCTGTCATTCAAGAAGAGAAATGTTGTACAGAATTAATTTAAAAATTCCTTTATCTTGCATTGAAAAATTAAAGGGTGTATTTTTAAAGAAGCTCGGATATCCGAAAACTGTCAAATGAGCTGTCATTTATTGTAATTGTCAGTGTCATTTCTATTCAGTGTCATTTCTATTCTGCAGCAACGATTCCAAATCGTAGAAATTCATTTCCGAAATCAGGGTTCAATTATAAAAACTTGTAGAGCACGTCACGAATTTTACTGATATTCGTCGAGTTATTGAATAATTTGTTATACTTCGGGACATTGATTTTGGCGATTTATAGTTTCAAAAGGATAATTTTGTGAAAATCTTATTTCAAGAAATGGACCTGTCAATTGGTCACCAAAATCGTGTAATTTGACACCGCTGGACTATTTGTTGTGGTTATATTTGAAGTCTCTGGTCTTTGCTGAAAAACCAGCTTAGACTGACGCATTGGAAGTCAACATAAGACGTACCATTGCGGATATACGACCCCAAATGTTGTGGTCAGAAATGGACTGTAGAATGCATTATGTTACATAGGCAATGGCAGTCCTGGCAGCCGTGGTGCTCATATTCTGGAAATTGAATTTATATATTAAACACTAAACAATTATCTTTCTAATATGTGGCTTTATTGTGTATGTATTATGGTCACTTGCTCAATTTTATGTTTTTTATTTAAATTCAAAATCCGGACACGGTTAAATAAACACCCTTTATATCTAAAGGATCTTTATTAAGAGTGATCAACTTTTAAGGTTACGTAAAACAAGATGAACGTGAGATATTTAGTAAATACTAGTTTCAATTTTAAATACAGTCAACCAGTCAAATATGGTGATTTTTTTCCAAGAGGTTCAAATTTTGTCTTATATAATTGTAGCTTTATTTAAAAAATAACGTGTGTAACTTTGCCCTTGAAGTTTTTCATATTCTAGATGTTTCGATATCCACAGTATCCCAAAAGCTTTAAATTGGATTGCACGCGAGGTTAACTTATGTCACCGTTCCAAAGTAATGAAATAATGAAACCTTGGCACTTCTTATTCAATGAGTAGAATGTTTTAATGTTTTTCGTCATGTGTGGCAGAATGCTCCATCTTGCTGAAATAAAATGTTAACAGGCTGGCTGAGCCGATAATAAAAAACCTGTTCAGTCAGGCATTACCTACAAAGGTTAAATTTTTATATTTGGGATTGTGTTGAACCACCTAGGCGAAATCTTTACCTTAAATAGTTAAACTTGTGAAAAAGAATTCAATCCATGGTACCAAGAAACCAAAAGGGTCAACTAATCGAAACATTTTTCTAGTTATACAAACAGAACGGGCTAAATAACTTATCTAAAATTTTGGATGACGAGAGTTTAGACAATAATTTCAGATATATTTAGATTTTATAATTAATAACCTTTCTAGTGTTAATTTTCTAAATAAAATTACATAACTTTTTCATAAAGTTACATTTTAGCCTAACCTTTCTTTATTAAAAGACGGTACTGGGAACTTGTTACCTTCCCGACTAGAATTTATAGGGGGCATGCCTCATGAAGCGTGTGGGCCTCATGTGGCAGGTGAGGGGTATGCCGATAGAGGGATTTCCCCGTAGATTCCTCATGAGGTCCTCATCTGGCAAGTGAGGGGCATGCCGATAGAGGGATTTCCCCGTAAATTCCTCATGAGGACCTCACAAAATAAAATCAGCGATACTGAAGTGGGGTTTACCTTATGAGTACCTCACAAGGGTCTTATGAGGCAAACCTTACAATGAAATAGGCAATCCCACCTTTTGCTTTACAGGGGTTCTATTAGGCAAACATCACATATACACCTAGGCATACTTGACGTTATCTGCTAGTGGGTTATATTTGCAAATTAGCAGCTGGGCTCGATTAAAGCACAAATCCAAGTATTGCATTATTAGCAGCTGGGCTCAATTAAAGCACAAATCCAAGTATTATTAATAGCTGTCTTATCGGGTTTTCCTTACAAAAACTTCGTATTTTATAATCTACTGCATGAAGTATCATCTTCTTGAGAATCCCTCGACGAATCCCCCTACGAGCTGACAGCTCATCGCCATATTGCGGCACTCGTTCTTTTTTGGATTCTTTCCGCAGGACGGACAGCATCAGGGCGCACTCGCCTCGGACTGAGTTTAAGTTTATTATAATAATTTATACTAATAAAGAAGTAGTTCCACATGTATATAAGTATAAGGAGTTAGGATTACATTATGAAGTATTACAAAGAGAGCCTGAATGAGGCAAGGCGTTATTTGCCCTACGGCAGCCTCATGGGACCCACACGAAGCAGTATGGCTAGCCTCATAGGGACCCTAGCTGTACCCCACCAAAATTCTAGTTGGGTTTTGCCTCACGAGGCCCACATGAGGCAGTCATAATGATGCGCGAATGAGGCAAGGCGTTATTTGCCCTTCGTGCGCCTTATAGGGCAGCCTCATGGGACCCACATGAGGCAGTGTGGCTAGCCTCATAGGGGCCCTAGCTGTACCCCACCAAAATTCTAGTCGGGTTGTCTAACTAATCTTACACTTTATCTGCGTGGCCTAGTTTTAACGCACTTAATTTACGTATTCTTCGCACTGAAGGGTTACATTTTTAGAATTCGCTTTCTACCTCTTTTCTTGTCTTGATTTAATCCTACCTATTCCCTTAAATTGATTTTCCTGTACACGCTTGAAATAGAACGCAATATCCCATGACTTTTCAAGGATTAATTAATTATCCTGAACTACTGCGTTCATTATACGTTTCAATATCTTCTCACTCCTTGAGAATTCCTGTGGTTATCTTCATCTTTATCATCGAACTGATTATAATATGAATAAGTCCATGACCTCAATACTTCTACTTTTGAAGACGCACTTCAATTGTTTTGGAGTTAATGTAAGCCAATTCAAGTGTACCCTAATTAAATGAACAGTTTGTAATTTTCTACTAATCATTTTTTGATCAAAATTGAATAAATAAATATACCTATATACAAGTACATATATAATTTACAGAAATTCGAGGACTTTTACGCTATTTCAATGTCTTTGAAGTAAGAGGAGCGTTTTCACCAAAATCCGCAGAAAGAAGTGTGAGCTGAGAAAACGTAAAAGATGTGATTTAAGCACCATCGCTTTACAAAGTTACTGATGCATAAAATCCCCCTTGTAGGTAAGAAATTTGGGAATCAATTTGGAAATATAAAATTTTTTAGTGTCCTCTCAATGTTTCCACTGACTGTATGTAGTATAAATATCCGACAGTATATATTTACCAACTTAATTTACCCTTGCAGTGCAGTGTCCTGTTTCAAATTTATGTACCACTCAATTAACAATTTAAATACAATATTCGTAGCCACGTTAATTGGACGTTTTAATTAATAGGACTGGTGGTTGCTTCACATGGACATGGGCCGAAGCATTTTGTTTCAATGTATCTAGAGGACACATGTGCGAAATTTTATATGTTATCCATATTCATTTAGGGACACTAAAGAAAGTAAACTTTTGTAATTAAGGAAACAGAATAAGCTAAAAATAACGAAAAAAGTTCGTTTTACGATACACAGCGCTATGGAAGAGCGCCTTTTTATGTGCGACGGGTCGATACTTAGAATCAACCCCCAGAACCTCCTGGAGAACCTCCGACAAACAAGTTGGAAAGGCGAAAAATTGGTATGTACGTATATAACAAGCCGAATGTCATGAAATACACATTACAGTCAGATTCCCTCGCAATGTTCCTCGACTGACTTACGTCAGAGTTTCAATAAGCAGGTAAAAGAAAAGTTCGACTGCGAACATATCCCCCCCGTAATCGAAGCTATGATGGTATCAAAAGGGAGGCGCAACGAGACGGAGACATAAGAGTTATTGAACCATTTAAATGTGCCAGTTTCCATGAAAAGAATACTTTTGGCATTTGCATTTTTAAATTTCAAATACATATCTTGAGGAAGGGTAGATATGGGCGGCATAAGGCAAGCTTTAACTTATTCAGCATTTTTATGAATCATGCCCGTTCGAAGATGAGTTCGTCTTGATGAGAACCGAATTTTGAGCGTTTGTTTAGGCAAAGGCATCCGAAAAGCCGAAGGGAATTAATTTACATTTCGTTTTCATAGTACCCGGAAGGAATGATAATTTTACTGAATCATGGAAAGCTACCTAAAAGAGGAAAAACAAAATAGAGTTAGAATACTGAACAACTCGAAAATACACTTTGAGGATCTTATATACCAAACATACCCACACACACTATCAAAATACTGTGCTATATAGTTCTAAAACATTAATGAACGTATAGGTATGCTATGCACCAGTCTTGCGCTTTAAAGTATCCAAACTGCACAATAAAACTAATTTTGAACAAAGGCTACAATAGCTCCAGTATTTAAATACAGTCCCCTGTTGCTGTATCAAAGTATTTAAATGTCACAATCCCGAAATTGTTAAAAGTTAGTGCAGTTTTTTCTTTTTTTTTTTTGCAAAAATGGCAACAAAAACTTTCAAGTCTTTTACGAAACACTCTGGGGCTTTAAGGTAAAAAGTCCAATTAAGAAAACCCTTGTCCGCATTGCCATAAGAGGACGAAATGGTTGCACAATTGTATTTAAAATAGACAGAGGTAGCGTTTTACTTCTTTTATTTTCGAAAAATCTTTTCGGGAGATCTTTGTGCAACAACTGCAATTCTGTGAAGAGAGAACGAGGAACATTTGTAATTCTATTCATTGCACCTTGGGATTAAAGACTGAAGAATTTGTTTTTCTTGCATACAAATTAATACAATGCAGTCTAGACTAATTTGGCTAATTTCAATCAACATTGTTCTGGTTGAAATAATTTTCCAGACAATTGAAGAAATTTTAACAATACAATAATTTTTGTAGTTATTTTGTTATATTGTTAGAAAAGCTGGTATAAAATATGGAGAGTAATTTAAAAATTACAAATTTTTTCCAACAATAGGAACATGATTAAGTACGTACTAAATTTTTTTAACTTCTCCACAATATAAATAAAATTTACTGTAAGTTTTATTTATTATCATTAATTTTTTAAATGTTTATTTTATAGTCTCTTCTATCTATTTATTAATACAAGCCAATAGACAACCGCCCTGATAGTATATGTAATAATAAACTAAAAGAAAATACAATAAATCGCCATAATATTTTAAAGAACACCAAGCCAATATTATTAGGTGTGTGAATATGACTCCTGCCTTTCCCAACAGATGTCGTTTTTAGTATTACGTGTACTAATAAATGACAACACTTGTGTTCGATAGTACTTTATGTCAGCTGTCAAACGCACTACGTGACATTTGGTTAAAATATTAGCAAAAAGTTCTTTTACCTCCTTGAAAATGTCGGTTTTCGTTCCAAGTAAACATAATTTGCGGGAAATGCTATTACACTATTTTATTGCAAAGAAAAGTTCAGCAGAAACTCATAGTTTGCTTGTGGAGATTTACGGTGGGGAATGGTCTCGACGATTTCAAAATAATGATTTTGGGACTGAGAACAAGGAACATGGAAAGCAACCAACAAAATTTGAAAATGCTGAATTGGAAGCATTATTGACAGAGGATTCTTGCCAAGCTCAATCAGAATTGGCTGCAGCATTAAATGTTGAACGATCAACTGTTGCAAAGCGCTTAAAAGCAATGGGAATGGTTCAAAAAGTTGGTCACTGGATTCCATATGAATTGAAAGAAAGAGACATCGAACGTCGAAAAACAAGTTGTGAAATACTACTTCAAAGGTAGCAAAGAAAAGGATTTTTGCATCGAATAATCACAGGAGATGAAAAATGGATATATTATGAGAACCCTAAACGTAAAAAAGCTTGGGTGAAACCAGATGAACCCGGCTCATCACAGCCAAAGAGAAATTTTCACTGTGACAAGGTTATGCTCTGCATTTGGTGGGATCAGAGAGGTGTTGTTTGTTATGAGTTGCTCGAACCCTCTCAAACTATTAACGGAGAAGTTTACCGACGACAACTAATACATTTGAAGGGAGCCATAGAAGAAAAACGACCAGAATGGGTGAATTGGCACAGTAAATTAATTCTTCAACAGAATAATGCCAAACCACATACCGCACAAGTCGTGAAAAGATATTTAGATGGACAGAACTGGGAAGTGCTACTCCACCCGCCATATTCGCCAGACATAGATCCTTCGGATTATCACTTATTCGGAACAATGCAGTCAAATCTTACGGGGGAACGGTTCACTTCATATGAAAGTATCTAAATTTAGATTTATAATTGGATCAGCTCAAAAGACCAGGATTTCTTCATGCAAGGAATACGTAAATTACTTGAAAGATGGGCGAAGTTTGTAGCTGCCGATGGGGCATACTTTGAAAAAACTTTTCTTTAATTTTCTAAAAAAGCACACGTATTTTATTTTAACAAAAAAGGGCGGAGTCATATTCAAACACCCAATACATATTTTTAAAGTTATTTTTAATCTGCAATTTTATTGAAATTGAAATTCAACGAGCAATAATTTTTATTATAAGAAGTAATTCATGAAATAATTGGCCCTGATATAGTTGGTTCAATGATTCCTGTTTTGTAAAATATTTGTTCTTCGGAGATTGTGAGACTTAGTGCTAATGTTAAGGGAAGAGAGCCAACCAATTTCACTAGTCAATAATTGTAATATGGTGTTGGAAATATTCCGTCGGTACTCCAACGTCTGTAGATTCAATAATTTAAGATTATCTTGGTAAAGTGTTAACTGCTGAGGATTACTCCATCAGGAATCAAAGGAATCGTTTTTATATGACTGCAATTCGAAAAATGAGATATGAGACCAGACCATACCAAACTAGCATATTCCCACAGGAATCTGAGATTCTAAAACAATCAAACTTGTTATATTATATTTCCAGTTAAGGACAAACAGTATATAATATATTTCAAGCAATAACGGCAGTCTTTTACTGAAGCCGTATATCATAAAATATAATTTGTTACCACTTAAGCAATTGCGAACCCCAAAGATCTTAAGAACGGTTTAACAAAATATAACTTAATAAAATTCTTTACGACTACAATACGAATTATAAGTTGACAATTGCATCACATTTATTTTCTTTATCCTATTTTTATATAGCGAACAAATCTAGAAATTCAAGTTATTTCTAAGAATTGTATTAGTACAGAATGAAATAGGAAACTTTCATGACACATCTTTCTCAAAAGTTTCTTCTTTACATCATCAAAGCTGTATCCCAAATTGGCCCAATAATAGCTGTAACATCTTACACATAGCTTAATTAAACTATTTCTTTTCATCAGAAGAGGAAACTTTGCCTTCAATGCGTGATTACCAGAACGAACTTTAAGCTGATAATATTTGTATTGGTAAAGTAAGAAAAGTTTGCTTGTAGTTTCCTTTTCACGAATCTTCCTTCCTTTTCCGGAAGCGGTAATTTATCTTGCACTTAAATTAATTTTCTTATCTTCATGTATTTATCTTAAACGTGAGTTTTCTTTTGTTTTCCTTTTTAGTTTCATTTGACCAAAGTTCTTATCCTTGTAAAACAGTAGTGTGGGTTTTACACTAAGCGTGAGTCAAAAGTACTCCATAGCAAGTCATAAATGCAGGGTAATTCAACTTTTAATTACTTAAAAATTATGAAGTGTTTCATTTTTCCCCATTATGAGCCATGTAATGGTTTCTTTTTAAATTACATGTTATTTTGACACGGACAGCTCTTTAACGCTTATAAAATTGACAGAAACACAGTGTGATATCTCCACAGTACGAAATGAATAGATTTACGTTCGAACAATGTTGGGAAATATTGAAAACTTATTTCAAAAGTGACTACTGTATTGACGAAACAGTGAAAATTTTGAAAAGAAATTTTAATCGAAATAAATCACCGATCGCGCCTGCTAAGCGCAAGTTAGTGTCAACAATAATTTGATGAATTACATTCTACCGTATCACAAACTTAATTCAATATAATTAATTCAAGACACCATTCGAAATGAGAAGGTGGTAATTCTTAAAATTAAGACGTTTTTATTGTGGATATTATAATTTATATATGTATTTCTAATATATATATATTTATAATATTTTTCATTTCAAGTTTAAGACTCTGTAGCCAAATGTTGCTACCATGAGTATTAAACATCCATCCAATGAAAGGTACCTTAAGAACACTCAATTGTATTAAAACAACAATTTCAGTACGCAAAAGCAATGAAATGAAATAAACCAGCATTTTATTTTTTCCTTAAAAGTAATGATAAGGTAAAAAAGAGAAATCATTTTGAAACTTTCTTTCATTTTACATAGGAAAAGAAATAACAGAGAACTGCCCGAGAACTTTTCTTTTCCGTCGTTTAATGGATTAATTTTTTACGACTGCACAGATGTTACATTTTTACGTTACTTGGCAGCTACTTGCAGCTGAATTTACCTGGAAGTCTTTTGGCATAAAATTTATTTGATTACTCCTCGAAGGATCTCTTACCTATAAAATTCTTTCAACCGCAACTGACCATCGCTTCAAGGGATTTTTCATTATAAAATAACATAGTCTGCACAGTGTAAATTTGTAAATGGACTTCTAAATGGAGATAAAATTTAAAAATTAAATTAAAACGGAACAAATGTCTGTTGTTGATGGTTTGAAAATGTATTTTTTGTATATACCTATACCCAATACCTATACCCATCTAGATACCATTCACAGCAACTTTTTTTTATTTTTAAATAAGAATAAATAAAATGCCACAAGAATTCTTAAAACCCGTCTGTTATAAAGGTTAAGTAAGCTATGATGTCTTTTTCTTTTGAGAATAAGCACATTTATTTAACACAAAACAGACAGCTAACAAAAATCTATATCAGAATATTTCTTTTAAAAGATAGACATCTCAAAATCTCCAAGGTGGAAAATTTGCTTCGTTAGGAAATAAATTAATAAAACCCCAGTTTTATTTAACAAATGAATACTAGTAACTACATATTAAAATTTATTCGTTGTACAGTTAATCATATATGTAATATACTTCAAAAGTAAATAATTCTTAATATTATTTCAAATTTCGAGAACGCGTACCAAAGTACTGATCCATAGAAACCAACACCTAGAATTCCCTACAAAAAAGTTTATTAAACCGTCAATTTTCTCTAATATATTAATTATATACCGTATTAATCATAAAATAAAAATTATTATGTAGACAAATATGCTAAAAAAGCCTGAAACCTTGCCAAACTGCATCTAAGATAGCTGCTGTCAATATAAAGCGCACGTTTATTCGAAGATGTCATTTCGTGAACTGTCAGTTCGGGAACGTGCCCGAAATGATTATGAGGTAATATTTTATATGTTTCTTTTATTTCATAATATTAACTATATACTTACACTATGTATAAAGTAATATAAAAAAAAAAAATATTGTATTATTTTTTTTAGATGTACAATTGAATTTTTAAAAACGTTTCGGAAATGACATTTTCTCACTCCCTCATGTCTTTAAAATTACAATTACGAAACAATAATTAATCAATTCTATGCTTTCCCCAATTAAATATAGTTTAAATACCAGTTTACTTTAGTTTTAGTTTTTAAGCTAACTTTCATAATTATAGCTTCTAAGAATGTTCGTCATAAAACCAAACTTGAAATTCGCCACCTTGGTGATTTTGAGAGCGTGGTATCCATGAAATCCAATCAAAATTTGAATTACATATCTTCAATAATCTCCCTCAATCAATAGTTTTAAATTAGAGAAACTTTGAACTAAAGGCCTTACTCCTTACAGTTTAATTGAATAAGAAAGCTCCCGAACACGTAGTTATCCTAACCTAAGCTATTCAGAATCCCAGAATTTCCCAACTTTAACTTCTACCAATTTCTGTGAAACTTCTTCTTCCACCCGACAGCGCCCTGTTGTTTGTATGCAAGGTATATGAGCCCTCCTTCTGTTCACGTCACATTCGGGAGGAGTTATCGCTTCACAGGTACTGAATAATACATCGTCTTTGTAAAGCTTCCGGTTCAGCTTGCATGAGTAAATAAGATATCCAAGGTATCTATCTACTAAAGCATTAAGAAGAAAACAATTTTATGTAAAATTTACCACAAAATAAATTTTAGAAAAAATCTTAAATTACGAGACACCGATCGATTTTCTTATATAGACTTTGTAAAACTTTGATTTACATTAAACTAATAAGTCGTCTTCTAGTGAATTCGAAATCCTTATTCCGCCTTTTCCACAAAGAGATTTGTACTTTTTATAAATTCAAAATACTTTATACAAAATCTTACTAGAAGTACTTTTTTAATCATAATGCATGAACTACTCATGCAGGATTAAAATAAACTTACCAGAACTAGTTCGTCATTAGCTGAATGAAGTACGAGAGTAGTTTTATTGAATAGATCATTTTTGGCAACGTACTAAAGCGGATACATTTGTGTTTCTTTGTTTCAATAGAAAAATGTGAACTATATGTGCTAATTGACACAAGTCAGTTCTATGGCCAAAATTGCTTTATTTGAATTTTTGTATATAGTACATCACGTTAAAAGGAGACTTTTGCAAAAACACATTTGTGTCAAATAATGAGTAACTTTGAAATAAAAATTGTTTTCCCCAAAAATTTAATTTCTGTCTCAAGAAAGTTTTCGTATTTGAAAAACCCTTTATAAATAAATAAAACTAAATACCAATATTTCTCAAACTCTTTTTATTCCAGGATTTAATAAGTTTCACAAGGGCAAATTTTTGGTACTCGTACTTTTGTCACTGTTTATTATAAATAACTTCAATCTTGATATTTATCTAACCAAAATCCTCCTCGTTTCGAAAAGCCCAGAAAATCCCACTTTTATTCCTTTCTCACATATTAAATTTTATTTTCTGTTCCAAATATTATACGTTTCGTAAACCCTTCCATAAATTGCAGCTACAAGTTACTGTTCAACTCACGAATAATATTAAAATAAATTTTCAATACTCCCGCACAATCCCATTTCAGCTTCATTCTCTCACAATCCGAACCTAAATAAACACAAATAAACTTTCTGTCCACTCGCAGGATCCGTTTACATCACATCACACACACCATTCAAAGAAATTATGGGGCTTTTATATTATTTTTTATATTTTCCCGTCACGTGATACAATTCTAAACGCTTCATTTGAATTCGAAATGTGTTTTCGTTTTTTGGATTGACGCACGTACATACATATGAATGAGATCATGCGTACGATGACCAATAATGCAAAAAAAAATTCATTTTCAATAGTTGAATAAATTTCATTTGTGCGGAAATTTAATAATGATATATGGAATACGAATAAAACAACGAATTTAAATAAAGAAAAATTTAAGGTTATTTCAAAGAATAAAATGAGAAGATATTTGAATTGTAATCATTTTGTTATGAAGACACAAAATTCACTTATTTCTAAGACCATTCTGACTTCTGATAGACATAAATAATGCAAAAGTCGAAATATCCTGACGTCAGGACTAAATAAAGACACCAAATTAAAGCTAATGAAATATTTATTATCTAAAAAAAGGTCTCCTAAATTATTCGTCGCATTCGTTTTTCTCAAATATAATGGTTCTCAGATTTCTAACATAAATCTAAATATATACTTTATATATTTATTTCGTATTTTCCATAATTGTGAAAATCTGAAATTGTTATATTATTATAAGTCTGTTTCTGTATTTTTCCAACGACCAAAAACTGGTCCTGATGACGTAGTAGCCATTTTCTTACCCAAAAAAGTACGAAAACGATTTTTGGGCAGATTTAGGCAAATTTATTCGCCCATGTGTGCCGAATTACGAGTTCGGAAACAAACCTCGTATGAATGAATCAATCGTAATGCTTTACAATACAAAAGCACTTCGTTTACTTCGTAAGACATCACTTTATAGTAAAATTCACGTAAACACAACTACCTTTCAAACCTTACATCAATTGAATAATTGGTCTTTGCTCTGTAAAGTGAATTATGCTTCCACTTAGGCATATAAAGTTCGCGCATTTCGCGATATCGCAATACGGAAAATATTACTAACTGAACAACAAGTTAGCGAAATTGCATCAAAGCTGCCGCAAACACCTATCAATCTGAAGATTCTATTGTTAAACATGCTGACCTTGAGCATCATGACGATTTTCCTGCACGAAGAGCAACAGTTCTATAAAAGATCTCGAGTGGTCTTATTACGAATCATTTTTCCTAATCTAACTGATGCAAATAAATTGAATTCTTTAATACATAATTAAACATTTTTAAATTAAGTTAATTTTTGTTGTATTTCCTATTGTATCGATAAAGAAAAATGTACAGAAATCGGTTACAGTAGAAACAATTTTAATATAAAATTTTACACATGGTACAACGATACAATGGGAAATATAACAGAGCGTGAATACCCTACAATATTTTTAAATTTAGTATTAGTATAGTTTTAGTGTTAGTATTTCTTCATATTTTTATCAATAGAATCATCAAAATTTATTTCTTCTCGTGGGTAATTCCTCCGGAATTGTTAATTTTCCTATAAAGTAATACTTTAAAACACAATAAATCAGCGTTAATTAATTTTTAAGAGTTCAATGATTCATTTTAGAGAAATCGAAAACTTTAAAACTGCGAATTATTGAATTTATTAACTTTAGAAGTTTCAACTAAAGTAAAGGGTTTTCCAATAGGGACTTGACAACTTTGAATTCAATTTGTGAACGCATCCTTTCACTAATCATCGAACTGTCACTGTCAATTTATTCAGTAAACTTAACATTTTCATCATGGTAAAGTACACGAACGAACAACGTCTGCAAATTATAAAAATTTACTATAGAAATTCGGAGTCGGTGACCGCTACTTTAAGAGCGTTAACTCCGATTTTCGGTCGTAATTCTCGCCCTAGTAGACAGGCAGTAACAAGTTTAGTGCAAAAATTTGAGTCTACATATTCGTTGTGTGATGTTGCCGTGCCAGTGAGACAACGGGTTGGTCGAAGTGTCGAAAATATCGCTGCCGTTGAAACATTCGTCGCAAATGATCCAAATCAGTCAATTCCACGCCGTTCTCAAGAGTTGGGCATCGCCCAGACCACTTTATGGCGAATTTAACGTAAGGATCTTGATTTACCCATACAAGATCAAGCTGACTCAAGAATTGAAGCCGATGGACCATTTGAACCGACGTACGTTCTCCGATTGGCTCAATGGGTTCGTCAATAAGCAAAACATGCGTTATTGGTCGGGTGAAAATCCACATGTGCTTCATGAAACACCACTTCATCCACAAAAAATAACTGTTTGGTGCGGTTTGTATGCCGGCGGCGTCATAGGGCCATATTTTTTCGTCGATGATAATGATCGTCACGTTACTGTGAATGGTAATCGTTATCGCGCTATGATTACCGATTATTTTTGGCCCGAATTGGAAGATATGGACTTGGACAACATGTGGTTTCAACAGGACGGTGCCACAAGCCACACAGCACACATTACAATCGATTTATGGAAGAGTAAGTTTGATGAGCGTGTTATCTCAAGAAATGGACCAGTCGATTGGCCACCTCGTTCGTGCGATTTAACGCCTCTAGACTTTTTTCTTTGAGGCTACGTCAAGTCATTGGTCTATGCCAACAAGCCGACGACGTTGGAAGAGTTCAGAGCCAACATTGCACGCGAAATAGCAGCCGTTTCGGCCGAAATGTGTGGCCGAGTCATCGAAAATTGGGTCCAACGAATCGACCGCTGCAAACGTGCCCGCGGTGGCCATATGAACGAAGTCGAGTTCCATTCATAAATGTTTTGATTGTACTTCAACCCGATAATAAAGTTTTTGAAATATCTCAAATGGTTTGCATTTTATTTTGAGAAAAAGTTGTCAAGTCCTTATTGGAAAACCCTTTAAATACGACAGTTCGCAGTCCAATATCAAATATTTACCCATAAGCCATTTTTTGGTTGGAAAATATATTGATTTTTCTACGTAGAAAAAGATTGAAAAAAGATTCATGACTTTTTTCAGGGTATTTGAAACATATTTTCTACTATTAAAACGCGTCAGACATACATGACACATTGTTGTTATAAAACACACCGGTAATATTTTAGTATTAAAAACATTTGATCTTAATTTTCAAGGGAAGAAAACTATTATTTTTTGAGACAATGATTTCATTCGCAGATATAAACGAAGAATCAACTTAATGATATGCCTTAAACATTCACAACCACTTACTCTTTTGGGGATCACATATAATTTACGGCAGATAAAATGGACAGACAGACAAAATGGTGGGAAAAGGGAACGCCGAAAAGATAATCTTTTGTTTTTTCAACCTAAAGTCATTAGTTGAAGCAATAAAACGACCGTGTGTGTTTTACTTAAGTAGACCTATTTGCAAATTTTGAGTGGGTGAAATATACCCTCAATTTCTTAGAGGCATGAGCTGGCAAAATATAACCGCCCCGCTATTATAATATTCATGAATGAGGCTCCAGGTGTGCAATAGACATGTAAAGTAGGGCTTTAGTCTTGTTATTCCGGAGGCATATCTTCATTTAAATTCCGCTTTGACATATAAAGAAGGCTGTGTTCCGTTATGATTTGCGTACGTCACATGTGCGGAAAATATTTGTTATTATGGCAATTTCAATAGAGAGATGTGATGTGAGACCATCCCGACCCTATCAATCACATTAAATTCAAGAAATATGCATTAAATTTAAATTAGACAATGGGACGAAAGGAAATTTATTTAGATTTGGATAATGTTCTTATTAATGCCGGATATCCTATTCAATTTTTCACAAAAATCATAATTAAACTTGACACGATAGCCTCCTCTGAGAATAAATTGATTTTGAAAGGATAGTTGAATTTTGATATTATGATTGATTTTCGGGTTGGCTCTCTTCTTTTGTTACGAAAAATAAAATAAATAAATAAAAAGCCTACCGTATACAAAAAGACCAATTCGATCGATTGCAGATATCAATTTTAATGTAAGTATCTCCTCGGAAGGAATTTCAGTGGTATTTATAGCCTCTGCAGATACCTAATCAATTATCAGCATATACAGCAGTCAAGTAGATCTCTCTGTCTTTGACGGTATACACCTCAGCCCTATATTCGCAAATGTACAGAGACACAGCGGATACATAGATAAGCCGAAAATAACCTATGCTAAGAAAATGCGCAATAATGCGAGATCGCAATTTTATTTATTTTAGCTGGAGAGAAGAACACATGGTCGCCCTATGGTTTAATCAATCATGTCGACGCAGTTGGCCCTTCAAGTTAGGTACCCACACATTAATGCTCATCAGTATACCATGTTTTTAGGTCGGGGAAGATCCCTGAGCTCATACCAAGGGTTTCCTTTATAGTTAACATATATGTATAGATTTCTGTAGGTATATGGCATCTCTGTAGCGTACATCAAATGCGAATTGGTTTCTTTCCTCTGTGCGCTCAATCTAATTTAGTAATCAAAAGATTTTCCCAGGCTTATCTAGAAGATATAGGGCCATATTCAAACATTTCGATTTTCTTCGGGCTCATCTGACTGGCAGGCAGTCCGGCTACTAGAAATTGGAGCTCTTCCATCCAATTATAATAAAATTTGTATTTATAGGATAAGGAAAGGACGACGATTTGTAATGGTAGGCAGAAGGAACATTTTATTTTTAGGGATTTAATCAAAGGTCCTCTCTGATTAGAACAGCATGCATTTTATGTTTGGATTGAATAAGGAAAGATCTTAGATACTATCAACATTACTTAGGAACATGTACAACTCTTTTGAAGTTACAGAGCCATCCCAAAAATTCATCTATAAATGTTTACTTTGAATTCTTTAAAATTATTTCCTTGTGAAATTTACAAATAAATGTACATTGGGAGAATCTCCCAGAATTGGAGTCAATTGAATTTCACATTCAAGAGTCATTAAAAGCATAATCCTTCCATTCTACGGCTGTAATTAAGTGTAATCCGCTTAATGTATGTCGGTTCTTCGGACCAATTTAGTAAAGCTGGATTAGTGTAGCCTAGCAACAGTTGAGAATATCTCTATCGATAAGAAAAAAATAAGTAAAAAGAAAGTTTAGGAATATTTCCTAGATTTAAGTCCCCACCCTGCTATGTGGTAATTACCAAATCATTTAATGATTAAATAATATTACCTCATAAAAATAATCTCAGATTAAGGTATTCGAATCGAAATTTGAATCTCACTTCATACATTGTCATTTTCGCAAACAATTCTAAGAGTTAAAGTAGAAGTTTTACAAAGATTCACATTCAAAGTTGTAAAAAAGGGTTTACTATAGTCATTAATGCAAGCCAAATTACACTTTTCTGTAATAAAAATAACAACGTACTCCACTTTAACATAACTTTTTATGTGAAAGAGTCATTAATTCAGAGCATTTCTTTGCAATTACCAAGAATGTTTAGTATTACTATTAGTAGTAATGAATAATGACGAGCAATACTGAGTAATGATAAGACACGACAAAAGTAATGATGAATAATACCAAGTAATGGCCAGTAATATGTATTAATTATTTATGCAATTGCGAGTTGTACCAACAAATGCCTCATAATGTTGCGTTATATTATAATAAATGTTTTTAGTCATGGTAATAGTAGACACACAACTAGTATCATTAATTGTACCGGTGTTTCAATTTTTCTTAATGATCTTTTTATATCATCACTTGCTCGTCTTAAGTACGAAAGGATGGTATCTAGTCGAATTTATGTACTTGTTCTAGACGTTTTTAACGACTATCATTCGACTTATTTAGCGATTACTTTCTTCTACGATAACGATGACTTCGTTTCAACGCTAATTCATTTTTTTTTTTACATTTTTTCATTTCATATTCGAAGACGCTATTTAAGTAGTTTTCAGTTATGCATATGAAATATAAATAAGACATTGTATGTAAAAAATAATTCATTTTAAATTATTCAAAGTTAATGTAATCATTTTTTGTAATTATAAATTGTTTTCCCCTTTTCATCAAAAATCTGTGTATCTATTTTTAAACAACTATACAAATACAAATAAAGGTTCAATAATTTTAAAAGTGAATAAAAAAGCTATTAATATTAAATAGCTATTCAGAATAATTGAATATTAATTATATTACTTCATTATATCTTCAGAAAAGTTACTTTGCAAGTCCAAACATCTCTGTTTTTCGAGAGAAACGACGGGTCCGATTCATTCTCTGTAAAATAAAAGTTTTAGATGAAATGATTTGCATTGTGAATCTTATCCCTTGGAAGCATTTCAATTGTCGAACAGCGCGAGGGATTGGCTGGAAGTTAATTTTTGAAATTCTGCCCGGAACTTTAGTCAGCCAGATGCAAATATGATTTCGCGCAGGGAAAATTACATTGATAAAATTTATTTCGAAATTTAAATATCAAAGAGTTTCTCATTCGTTTTGGGTCGTGCGTTGGATAAAAAATTTATATAGTCCTTATACTTATATACCTTTACTCGTTAATTCCGTGCTTTAATTAAATATGCGCCAGAAGGGCGATAAGACAATACCTCGTCCTCCTCAGTCCATTAAGCAGATGGGCGGCTTCATGAAGCGTTCTGATGAGAATTGCTCCTACTAAAAGCCGCATACGAAAACATGAAACTGCTGACAAAGTTCTGAAACAGATTTATTTTGGTAAGTAGGTAAGTTTACTAATGTTGGACCATTCATAATTTTACTCTGGAGAAATTTTAACTTTAAACTGCAATTTGTAGCGATGCCAGTCGACTTTAATGTTAGCTAGCGCTTATCACGGCTCCGTGAGATAGAGATGGTGACATCTGTGAGAGTGTCCCGAAGACAAGCAGCGCAGCATACATTACATAGCATCGCCCTTGAGCTAATGAAAATTATACAAAGTTATATTTTAATGTTGCAAACAGCTACAAATCTTGTATGTGAGATATAATACGCTCGCATAGATAAATTGGCTGATAAATGGCATTCGGAGGGGAAGTATACTTGGCAACCCCCAAACCTAACATATCTTCGGCCCATTGGGCAAATGAAAATTGCTTTTTCAGTGTAATGAAGATAAATTGTTTGAGAGGGGCTGTAATTCAAATGCTTTTAGAAATTCGTCTTCTGTGACGTTTAGTCGTCAAAAGTTTAGTAAAACTTCGGAAAATTACATGCTAACAGCCGACTTTTGTTTTATCTTAGGCTCATTTAATATTATCAAAATGATGAGCAGTGAACGACATGCCGTAAGAGGTGGGCGATATCAACGACCAATAATTTGCACAGAAAATGTATAATAAACTTTCAACTTAACTTACCACCAAAATTCAAAAATTATAATATAAACATATATCTCTGTAATGCTCGTTTTCCTAAACAATCAGCATTTCTGATCTGTTAAAAGAAACACTTACAAGGAAACGTTCTCAGGTGTGTCTCACCGATTTTGATGAAATTGAAATATGTTATAGAGTATCGAAAAATAAGAGATACGTTTTTTTTTTTTATCCGCTGATACGCACATTTAGGGGGTGAAAACCACCCCTAAAGTTTACCCTCAAAAACAGTTTTTCCTAAATATTTCAAGTTCTAATGAGTTTTTTCGAATGAAACAAAGTGGAAATGATGTCTCATAAATATACTAACCTTTTGTAAGTAATCCGGTTCCCGGGGGTGGCAACCCTTATTTTTTATTGCAGAAAAACGATTTTTTTTATCTTTTTGCGTCACAAAAATAACAGTTTTAGTTAAAAATCATTGAAAAATATTTTTTTACATACGATTTTGAAAAATAAAGTTGTTTTGGGGTTTTCTTAAAAAAAGTTCCTCGAGGAGGTAAACAACCCCTAGAATTAATACGTAAATGATGTATATTCTTTCAGACATCAGTTTTTTCGTGAAAACCAGTATTAAGGGGTTTTTGGAGTCGCTGATTATGAATCTGATGTTAAATTTAAAAAATTCAAAATGGCGGATCCAACATGGCGGACAAACTTTTGAAAAATATACCAATTTTTATTTTAAAAAAAACAATAAATAAAAGTACCCACTAAATGTGCGTATCCGCAGATAAAAAAAAATATGTATCTCTTATTTTTCAATGCTCTTTAACATATTTCAATTTCATCAAAATCAGTGAGACACACCTGAGAATGTTTCCTTGTTAGTGAGCACAGCTGAAAAAGGATTTCAAAATCTTCGGCATGAGTAAATTAACATATTTCAAATAAAACTGGTCTGTAAAAGTTGATAAGCTAGTGGCTAGCTTTATAGGATTATTCCCGTCGATTACGAATTTGAAAACTAAAATGTCCCGTCACATAACACTTTCAAGAAATATACGTTCAAAATTTGAAAAAAAACTGTATTTTAAACATTTCTGGAAAGAAGGTGTAACGATAAAGCCCTTTATAGGGGTAATGATAAGTCCCCTGAGTATTATTTCTGAAACTTTATTATCTAGATTAATATTTTATTTCTTTTCTAATCTATAAAATTGAAGGCCTTTAAAAAATATATATATGTATAATAAATAAACTTCTTCTATTCTTCGATTTGATCTACACAAATATAATAGTATATAATAATAATTCTTGTAGTTTTTACATTTATTCGGTTATTTTATATAGAGTGGAACCGAGTAACCAAACGATTTTTACATAACTAAATAAGCTGCAATATAAATAAAAAAAAATTCGTGTTAAATTATGCTCATTGTGAAAAATAAATTGAATTGAAATTGCCGCCACAAAAAGTGATAAAATATGTTAAATATCCTTTAGGGATTTAAAACCTTTTAATTATTTAAATAAATCTCAAAAATTTTATTTCAATTTAAGACTGTAAAATACCGCGGTTAGCAAGTTAAACTATGCTTGTTTTATTTATTTAAATATGTAAAATGTTAAGTACAGTAGGTGGCCAGCTCATTATAACCACTTAGCTATTTCAACATTTCATGAATTTGGGGTAACTTTTTTATTGGTTAAATAAGTTCAATACTTATAGGACATATATATATCACTGAAAAGCCCAAAATGTCTACTTTAGTACTTTATTGCTTAACATTTAAAATGTTTTAAATTTGGTGTGCCCGCCGTTATTTTTTATGACGGCAGCAATTCTGTCGGGCATACTTTGAATGCAATTATCGATGCACATATCGATTTCTTCTGCACCGTGCCATATTTCAAGGATATTTTGGACTAAGATTTCTATGGCGGGATTAGATCTTTTATAAACTAGGGATTTCAAAATGTACCAAACGTTTTCTATGGGATTTAGGCCAGGGGAATTGCCAAGCCAAGGAAGGATTGGGATTTTATTTTCTAACATAAATTTTTTAACAGTTTTAGCTGTATGACACGGCGCACTATCCTGCTGAAAGGTCCACCCTTCTCGTCTGAATTCTCTTGTAGTGATATAAGGCAATAGGGTATTCTTTAGGACATTTATATATTGGTCCTGCAGCATCGTACCATCTACTTTATAGAGGTATCCTGGCTCTCTCTCGCGTATGCATCCCCAAAACATGACGCCAGGGGGATGCTTCACCCTTTCTTGGATGCAGGAAGGGTGAAACTTCTCTTCAGGCCTCCTCCGCACAAAATTTATTGAGGTAGTGTAGACGTGGAGCATTGTTTCATCGATGAAAACAATTTGCACAAAAATTAAAATTTCGATGTTTAAATAAATATGCCGCTAAAAAAAAGGAAAGCTATTATTCACAGGCTTCGCTTTTTTCTAGTCATCCGCTGTGAAATGTCGATGAGCCTTAGTGAAGGATAACTTCGCTTTTTTCATTTTTGGCGTCAGTCTCATCTTTTTTGTTGGCCGCCGACATTTTAAATTGGCCTCGTTGCAACGACGTCTCAGCGTACGCTCTGAAAGCTCGATTCCTTTGATTGTTAGAATAGTGCGGATTTCCCTCAATGGTAGAGAGCGATTGGCGGCAACCGTACTAATTATTGCCCGATCAGTTCTTGGGTTCCCTTGACGCCCAGAGGTCGCCGAACGACGTGAAGGAACCACCTGGTCTTCACCATCCCGATATTTCTTCGCTACTTTAACTACACAACAATGGCTGACGCCCTCCAACCTAGCGATTTCTCGAACAGAGTGTCTTTTGCCTTTAATTAATGCAAAAATCGCTGCAGTTTTTTCGGGTTTAACATCTTTTTTCTTCCCCATTTTCTAAAAAATTAGAATATTTCGATATTCAAGAATCGCAAATCACTATACCCAAAATCAAGAAGAAGAATTTATCAAAAACTTAATTTTCTAATTTATTGAAGTCTTGTAATAATTTCCAACACAAAATTTGTAAAGTAAGAATATTTTTTTCTAATTTCTGCAAAAAGTTTTTGGTATTATGAATAATAATGATGACTGAAATTTTGACATACCCAACGCTCTAATCACTTTAGGCACTGAAAATCAAATGACACAACACGGCAGGCTACGTCCTTAAATAGCCTTTACTTATATCCACCTAACGGTACATAACTTCTTTAGAAGTGGCTATTTGAAAACGCCACTACATGGCTTACAACGAAATTTTGCACGTGGTTATAATGAGCTGGCCACCTACTGTACATACCAATAATGAAAATGAATAAATATATGAGCCGTTTTATTCTGAAAGTTGCCTTAGTACATTTTTCAGAAAAATCAAGCTGTGTGTTTGAATATTTACATTTCTATGTTATCTTTTCATTTATAAACAAATTGTAACTAATATATTTAAAAAAAAAAACTAGTGTTTTTGTACACAAAAATTTTCTCGTTTTTTTTAATATTACTACTTTTCTACCGATAGTATTAATATAATATATCATAAATTTTACATATTTAAAACATGTAAGTTTTATTTTGTGCAATTTATTCTAATTCACTAATAAATAAATAAAGCAATTAGGTTCGATTAGATCATATAATAATTTTTATAATAATAGTAATAATTGAAGCCTACATTTGTTTTTTGTTTTTTGTTTCACACTATTTAATTTAAATTAAATTTAAATGAAAACTTGTCTCTTGACCAAATCTCAATTCAATTTAATTCATTTATTTAGCGTTTATATAGTACATTCAATTTGGTGTCTCTATCCTAGTCTTATACTAAAAGAGGGAGAATTAAATATCGTACATATTCTTATTCGATGATGATGAAATCATCTTTTCTTTTGCTTGAATTGCATAGAATTAATTCGTTTGACTGATATGTTGTTTCAACTTCAATACTTCTGGTGAAACCGACGTTTTATTCGATAATAACATTATTTCGAAATGTGCATCCATCATTTGGTGACGTAATGCACCTTTTAAGGACTAACTTTTATTTAATTCGAGAAACTTTGAATTAATGTCCGGTTTTCGTTTAATAAGTCACCATTCCAATTTTTCTACAATGAACCCAACACATACCCTTTTCAGTGAATTTCACTGCCTGCAATCAATTTGAACTTTTCAACTCTCCAATTACGCCAAAGGTTCAAGCAGGTCCAGGAAAGTGAGGAAGATTATAAAAGTTTGTTAGACAATTAAATTTTGATAAAATTCTCAGTCCTTACAAAGTGTTAAAGAGCGTTATTTTCAGGAATTTCGGAAACTTTCTTAACACCTTCACCTTCATAATGAACGAGGGACGTAGTAGATTCTATGAGGCAATTTGATTTTTAGAGCTTGCCAACTTTATTGCATATAACCGTCACTTGAATAGCCAGACCGCACCATAAATGTCCAATTATCCCTTGATATATGACACGGGCATGTTACTAATCAAAAAGTTGAATAAGCTCTTGGGCATATTGCCCCATTCCCATTACGTATGGCAGTAAGCAGCCTTTATTCAAGCATTTCATTAAGCTAACTTAAGATTCATTGAATGCCTCCGTCGACCCCGTGATATTGTCATATTTGAACTATATATTTTCTGTTTTCTCTCATAATAATACATGTGAAAACTTCTAATAAACTCAATCAATTAATTGCTCATGTGGAAATATTTCTAGAAATCAGGATATAAATAATATTTTTAGTTGCTTAAAGAAACATGTTTGCGGAAATCTCTTTCCAAAAGGATATTATTTATCAATAAACATTATATATTTGCCAAAAGTGTCCACTTCTCAAGCATTGTTTATAAGGTAAAAAGAATTTCATGATAAAAAATTAAATATATTCAAAATTATGTCTTAGAAATTTGCTGATTATATAAATCCCTTGTGTTTTATCAAGTAAGAAGAAAAAATACCATGACATTTAGAAAAAAAAGTAATTGAGCCTATTGTAAACACAAATTTTGTTTATAGGAGTTCGTAAATGAAAACCTGAATCCTAATAACGTGGGTACTAATTGGACTTATATTTCAGAGTGTTGAGTGGACTAAATAATGAATTTTTCAATTAGTTAATTTGTGAAAGAACAAAAATCGCAAATATGATATTCAACTTAATTATGAAAGAACAAGATCCACTGGGATTATATCAATAATTTACTACTTTGGGTGATTTGATAATTGGATACAGAAACGAAATTGGCAGCATAAGTAAAATCTCAATGGAATGTTGAAATGAAGATGATTTCACTTTTCAGAAAACAATGGTGGAGTAGTGGACGAGACGCTTGATATTGCACCGTATCAATTATCCGAAAGCGAGCAACAATTACAAAAAGAGTTCAAATTGGAAGTTCTTCTGTCTACAATTAAAGGTAAATACGCAATTGTAATACCAACTTGGATGTTAAGTTTAAAAGATTTTTTTTTTTAATTAAATATGAGAATGGGATTGGTCCTTGTTTTGATAGAAATTTATTTAAAATTGCGAACTTAGCAATAAAGGATAATTTTTCAATAGTAAACCACACTGAAAATTTTAACTTTTATACTATACTAGCTGGCCCAGCAGACGTTGTCTTTCCGGTACATTTTCATCAAGTATGCCCTGTGCGACGACCAATATTTGATCGTGTTCTTTCTTTTCGCATGTTTCTACAAATAACACCATTAATAAAGGGTCATCCAAATGTGACGCCTAGATGTCAGCACTACATAATTTTTACACGTGACATATTTTCAAATGACATAAGCCATTTTGTTTTATTAGAAGGTAGTACAATTTTAACCATGGACAGGTACACATTGCAACAACGCGTTTACATCATTCAAACTTTTTATGAAAATGGGCGTTCTTTGAAAAATACCCATCGCAAAATTCGTGATTTTTTTGGTGTAAATAATCGGCCAAATCAATCTTCAATTCAAAGATTAGTGAAAAAATTCGCAGAAACTGGTTGTGTTACTGATAAACCAAAAAGTGGAAGACCAAAGTCTGTACGCACAAATGAAAATATTGCTGCTGTTAGTGAAAGTGTTGAAAATGAACCGACAACATCAATTTCGCGTCGTTCGCAAGAATTGGGCATATCTTATGGCTCCTTATGGAGGATTTTGCATAAAGATTTGCATTTACACGCTTATAAAATTCAATTAACCCAGGAATTGAAAGAAAGAGACCATTTACAACGTCGTAATTTCGCTAGTTGGATTATTGAACAACGAACGACAGATCCATTGTTTTCAAGCAAAATTTTGTTTAGTGATGAAGCTCATTTCACAATGGATGGATTCGTCAATAAGCAAAATTGTCGTATCTGGGGTGATGAAAATCCTCGTGTTATTCATGAAAAATCTCTACACCCACAAAAAGTTACTGTTTGGTGTGCATTTTGGGCAAATGGAATCATTGGGCCATTTTTTTTCGAAGATGATGCTGGAAATGCTGTTACTGTGAATGCTCAGCGATACCAATCAATGTTGAGAGGCTTTTTATGGACACAGTTGAGTCATATTGATGTGTCTGACGTCTACTTCCAGCAAGACGGTGCTACATGTCACACAACTCGAGAAAACATTACGTTTTTGCGATCAAAATTTCCTCAACGTGTAATTTCACGAAATGCACATTTCAATTGGCCTCCAAGGTCATGTGATCTAACACCATTAGATTTTTTTTTGTGGGGTTTTTTGAAAAGTCGAGTGTATGCTAACAAGCCACAAACAATTAATGATCTAAAGAACAACATTCAAGTTGCAATTCGTGAAATAACACCAGCAACATGTCGGAAAGTCATTGAAAATTTCGATATTCGGATTGATGCCTGCAGACGCAGTCGTGGTGGACATTTGAATGATATTCTATTCCACTTATAATTGTAATGGATCATACTTTTAATAAAAAAAAACAGCTTGAAAAAATTGCAAATAGTTTGTGTTTTATTTAAAAGAAACATGTAGGCGCGTTTTTTGGATGACCCTTTATAACAAAACAGTGTTTCCGTTTTATATCCCTAATTAATTTATTGAACAAACTTACACGTTGTTATTAGGTAAACCGTTTTACACTTCACAAATATTGGAAAATTACCCGGTTTCATCCGACGTTGGGTAAATACTGAGTAATTAAAGACTTCTCAAATATTCTTGTTTGTTATATCCTAGAAATTGATTCAACCCGAAAACCCCTTTATGGATCCGCCATCTTGAATATCCAAATCTTGATAATATTTAAAATTAGTGGCATTAACACAATTATTGTATCAAATTTCATTAAAACCGAAATCGAGAAATTTTTTTTATATGTATTGGGTCTTGGATCTAGAAGCTTTGATAATTTGATAATGATCAAAATTAGTGGCACCAAAAAAATCGTACTAATTATCATTAAAATCCGTTGAAGTCGAGAAATTTGCATCACCATATTTGATCTGCCATCTTAGATTTTGAAATTTTGATAATATTTAAAATTAGTGGTATCAGAATAATCATTGTATTAATTTTCATTAAAATCTGTTGAAATTGAGACATTATGGTCTCCCTATTGGACCCGCCATCTTGGATTTACAAATTTTAATAATATTCGAAATTAGTGGCCTCAGAATAATCATTATACCAATTTTCATTAAAATTCGTCCAAATCGAGACATTTTGGTCGTTGCCGTGTGGATCCACCATCTTGAATTTGGAAATTTTGATAACATTCAAATTAGTGACCTCAGAATAATTATAGTACTAATTTCCATTAAAATCCGTTAAAATCGAGACATTGTTGATCACAATCTTGCATTTGGAAATCTCGATAATATTCTAAATTAGTTGCCTCAGAATAACCATTATACTAATTTTCATTAAAATCCGTTGTAATTGAGACATTTTAATCGCCATGTTGCATTCGCCATCTTAGATTTGGAAATGTTGGTAATGTTCTAAATTAGTTCAATAAGAATAATCATTGTTATAATTTTCATTAAAATCCGTTGTAATCAAGATATTTTAGTCACCATGTTGGATTCGTCATCTTAGATTTGGAAATTTTGATAATATTCAGAATTGGTGCCCTCAAAATTATTATTGTACATATTTTCATTAAAATCCATTGAAATCTAGAAATCTTGGTCGCCATATTGGGTCCGCCATCTTGGATTTGTAAATTTTGATAATATTCAAAATCAGTGACCTCAATACAATAATTGTACTAATTTTCATTAAAATCCGTTGAAATCGAGAACGCGCGAACGGTCAAACTCGCGAAGTCAAAATAATCGTTAAGTTTTCTGAAATTATCCAATTTTCTGCGCAATTATCTTAACTTTTCTTTTCGTAAGAACCTTCTACAAAGTATTAGAAAACTTAAAAAAAAAAAATGAATGAAATCGGTTTCTCTTATTTAACGTAGAAATGATAATTGAATATTCTTAATATAAGATGCAAGTCAAGACCATGACCTGAAGTGAATGAAATTTTAGCCTTCGTTTCAACTTAGCCCCATTACTGAAAATTATTACTCCACAAAATGCAAACTCACGGCTTACACTTTTGATTACAAAAAATCTTCTCTGCTATCTGAAGAAGTACTACCCTGAAAAAATCTCATAAATTCACTAGTCCTGCACTGATAAAACTTCCAAATGAACAATTTCTAGCTAAAGTTAAAAATTAAACCACTCCTTAGTCCTCCCTCGTAAAATGAAATCCCCAAGAGAGCGCTGAGCGCCTTCTTTCGGCCAAAACTCATTTATTTATGAACACTTGACAAGGAAACTTTCATAAATCCTAATTTCGCAACAAAAAAAGTTCTACATTTATCACGGCAAGATTGGATTAAGCAATGAACTTGAGAGGGACAATACTCGCGTATCAGGAGGATTTCGCTGTCAGCCCAATTCCAGCGTAGGCCCTGCTTGACAAGGCCCTGCGGGAAGCTTTCTTTTAATTACTCGTCTCTCTAAGATCCCTTCTTCTTCTTCTCTGACTTCTGCCACTGCCCAAGAAATTTCGTTTGGTTTTTATGCAATCTTTCTAGCCGCCTTATTCCTCCTAGTAAAGCTAGCCGACAGACTTCACAATAGCAAACTTTCCTATTAACAACTAAAAAGGAAACAAGAGAACTTACTCTGCGCCTTTGCCGGCGTCTCGTTAGCATGCAATTTGCAGCATTTTTGTCACTTCTTATCGCAATCACGTCCGCCGCAGTCTTGTTGCTCTCATATTACAAGCGTTTTAAGAGTAAAGGCGTATCTTTGTGTTTTTAGCAGCAATTAATTGAGAAGGATACCTCCTCCATGGCAGGCCTTATTCACAACGATTTTTCAGTAATATAATGAACGAATTACAGAAATTCGTATACACTCAATTTTATAAATATATGATCATCATTGGATTTCAAAAGAAAATTTAGACGACTTTTTCGTTAAAACAAAGATTTTGACATAATGGGACAATGGAATTCTAAATATCCTTAATAGTCTGCCCAGGGTATAATTGTTAATTTGGTAATATTTGAACTTTGTGATTTCAAAACTACATAACTGCACCATTTATTATTATATTTTATTCTTTAAATTACATATATTTTAAAAATTCTCATTTAAGACGGATTGAATTTTTTCAAAGTATACATATTCAAAGATATGTGAAAACACTTTAAAGTCAAAATATTGAAAATCGACCAAGGTAGACAAAAGATGCACGCATCTTTCACAACACAGTAGCGCCTCTCCTATATTTCTCTATCGGGGGTGTGATTTTAAAGAATCAGTTCCAATTTATTTGTTATCAAGAATTCCAATTTATTCTTTATCAATTGCCAATTTATTTTTTGTCAAGAAATATGGTGTGAAAATTTCTAATGTTTTTTCCTCGAAATGAATTTTTCCGAGCTTATTCCATCATCAAAAACTAATCACCCGGCTTTCAATTTTTTTTTTAAATCTTCGTAATCGCAGTAGTTAAATCTGTACATGGACAAATTATTAAAATTTTGAGAATTACTATTTATTAAGAATTCTAAAAAAAACAAACAATGAGAGTTTTCTGAGTCGCTGATTACAAATCTGCTGTTAGATTTTCAAAATTTAAAATGGCGGATCCAATAAGACGGGGGAAAATTTAGAGAGTTTTTAATTTACTAAATACTACTTTAAATTGACAATCATTGACCTCGAAAACCTCTATATACTATTTTCCAAAGAAATTAAAAATTTCCCAAAAGTTTTGTTTGCTAATTTGAATTTTTTAAATCGAATAGTCAATTCGTAAGAGACCTCAAAAATTTCTATGTAACAATTTTTATTAAACTTCGATTACTAGACAAATACGTGCTTCAAATGGTTAAATAATTTTTGGATATGTACCCAAATCGCTTAAGTACCTCATATTTATTTCTTTTACAATTGCCTAATAAAATTAATGACCACCACTTTGGAATTCAAATTTCTCTTAGCAATTGTAGTTTTAACCCGAAGAATAAAATTAAATAAATCAATAATTTCCGAACTGGAATTAAAAAGTGTATAATTCAAAAATCAACGAGGAATTAAAATTCAGCTCTGTCGATATCTTGCGGACTATATGTTTTGAAATAGTTCGGCATTATTAACTATAATTTGCTCATAGTCGATGATAAGTGGCATTTATTGTTTTTTTTTAATGTATCAATATATTAACACATAAAAAAGAACTGGATTAAACTTTAAAAGTACATTTATTTTTATATAATAAAATCGTATGAAAATTCCGCTAAAGGTAATTACTAATAAATTTATCTCTGAACGTTTTTATAGACATACCAGCCATAAGATTTAAGTTAAAAGAAATTACCTGAAAATGAAAAAAAAACCAAATTAATGTTATGTGCGTTTTAATGTAATATGAAATAAATTAATATAACAAATCATCACTTAACTATCTTTCTAGAAATTTCTCAAAGGCTTATTTAAAAAAAATCAATATAAAAAATTCGAAGTTTTATAACTTTTCTTACTATGCCTTAGCCGAAAAAAATAGTCACATTATAAATCTTATCTTCCTGTTGTCTGTACGTGAATATAAACATTTTTCTAGTGTACGTTTTTATTGAATAAATATTTACGGAATAGGATTTATTGAAAGAACATCATATTCATATTCATATTCATATTTATTCATATTTTAAGTACGTAAGATTACCAATCTTATAAATGTACAAACCAAATGGAGGAAAAATTAAGATATACATAAATATACAAAATTCAAACAAATTTAACTAGAAGAAAAGAGAATAAGGGAATTAAATAAATGTAAATAATAAGATTTAAAAATAAAAGAAATAAAAGAAAAAAAGAAAAATAATTAATAAAATAAAAGAAATACAAGAATGGTGAAAGTTATAGAAATATTGATGCGAATACTAAAACTAATACTAATATGCGCCATTAGTTATTTGAAATGTATTGCTTAATGGTTTTCCCAAAGACACGTCTGGATTTCACTCGCTGAAGCTGGATCGGAAGGCAGTTCCACTTACGGAGTGCCTGGATAAGGTAAGAGCGCTCACCATATTGTGAAGAGCAGCGGGGAATAAGTAATTGATTGTGTCTGGATGATCGCAAGAACTGGAGCTTTTCATATAGATAGGCCGGCTCTTTTTGGTGTATGACATTGTACAAAAATGTAAGCTCACGCGAAACCAGATTGAAGTTGAGTAAGCGGATATGTGCGAATATCTAGGTAGATTATGCACAAACCGGATTGTGTCATTTAGTTTTTGTTTACACTTCGAATCAATCTTCGGAAAGACCAGGCTACCGTATGAAAAGTGGGGAATGATTAAAGCTGTTGCAAGCTTTCTCCGAAGATCAACAGGGAGCCCGTTAGCACTAATCCATAGTTGTCTCAATCCACTGTAAACTTTCTTAATTACTGAGTTGATATGTTTGCAGCAAGTAAATTGAGAATTTAGATGGATTCCAAGATTTTTCACAGAATCGGCATATGGTACAATTGAATCGTTCAGTATTATTGGCGGAAGATCCGATTTCTCTAGGAGATTTCTGGAAACGGCTAGACAATTCGACTTTGACGGGTTTAGAGTAAGTTTGTTATCCAAAGCCCATTCTTGGATTCGCCTTAAATCCTCATTTACCCTACAAATACAATCCTCGATCAATCCAATAGGTCTACTAAGATAAATCTGAATGTCATCAGCATATAGATGGATAGATACATCATGTACAACACTCGTTATATCGTCAATATAGAGGCTAAACAGTAAGGGACCCAGAATTGAGCCTTGCGGGACGCCCATACTTAATGTAGCTGGTCTCGATTTTTCGTCTTGGATCCTTACAAACTGAATTCGATTCGTCAAAACGCTGCCTATCAACTTAATAGCAGATGACGAAAAATTAAAAATTAAATCGTTTGCATTTTCTGTCAAAGTAAACAAGCCGATTAATGCTATTGACAGATTATACCTCAGTTCATAATGACGAATCAAAATGATGTAAAAGGAACATCATTTGGAACAAAATTACGTAAGAGTCTGAAGAGCAGTAACGAAGGCACTTCTCCCTTGTTGTTGTTCTCATAGCATTCTTAACAAATTCTTTTTGCTTATATATTTTGTTATAAATATTTCCAAAAATGCACAAATATAAATTAATTTGCTCCCTAAAACGCTCAACAAAATATCCACCAAAAAATCGACCACTTTACAAAGCCAGATGGTAAGTTGACAATCGGAAATTACGTACGTATAATGTGTCACCACATCATTACGATGAAGCTCATAATGACGTTCTTCCTCATAATGAAGTATAGTCTGTCAATAGCATACTTCCTATAACATTTTCACGTGTACATACAAATACACTACTAATGCAAATTTAAGCGTCTTACATACAAAATCGATTTTAATTGGTCCACGAAACTTCTGGAGTGCATTAAGGTACTAGTACCGTTTAGAATTTTGAAAAAAAAAAATATTTTTTTTTTACATTTTATGAATCCTTATACCTTCAAAATTCACCTCCTAAAATTTTGTAGTGATATTTTAAAAAATAAGGAAATTACAGCGATTTGAATGCGCGCGCCTTTTCGACGCTCTACCGGCAGTTTACCCAGTTAGGCAGCGGCTCGGCAGCTGCTCTTCTCTCCTTCAAAAACTTTAAACGCGTTTTACTCAAAATAGCATTTTTTCAAGGTTGCCGTGGCTGCCTGGCGGCGCACTTAGGCCACAAGGGCCCATTGTGATAAGATTAGCATTTTTTCAAACGGTGCAGACTTATTCTCCGCAACTACTCGATGGATTTTTTTCATTTTGGATGCATTTGTTTACTTTTGATGTCCTCTACCGTAATCCACCAGAAAATTTAAGAAAAATTAAAAAAAAAAATTTGGCAAGTGAAAAAAGGTGAAAAAAAACAGTGATTTTTTCATTTTTTTGTTTACAAAGCCGCCAATTTTTTTTTTTTTCAATTTTTCTTAAATTTTCTGGTGGATTACGATGTAAACCACCTTCCTCTATAAAATGCTTCTTGAAATTTCTGTTTCAGACTTGCCATTTTGGAGATTAACCCCGGACAGTGCGAGGCTCTAATTTTCGAGGACTTGACTATGACGTCATATAGCAATAAATGTTCAATGAAAATAAAATTAAAAAAAAATTTTTTTTACTGCCAAAATGTGTACTAACTACAGGAAAAAATTTTCATAATATTTTAAAATAAAGGAAACGAGAAAAAAAATGTTAAAAATTGGTCATTTTTTAGCCTTCTAAACGGTACTAGTACCTTAATAATGTAAAATTTTTGAATTTGCCAACCGTTCGGAATTTCAGATACAATATGCCTTCATATATATATCTTGTTACAGAAAATGTGTATTAGGAAATAGTATTATTTAGTTCCATTCTGCAGCACTTCTTAAATATAATTTCAAGAATGAGAAAACCCAACAAGTTAACATATAGCTCAGCTGGGATTTTGATTATTTATTTTTATAATATTTTTATTTTTCGTATCTTGTCCGTTCCTATACATACAATACCCTTATCAACCAATCTCCCAAATAAGATGTCACTGAATCCCAATGAATTTCCGATTATTATTCATTGTTTCCAAGCTCTGGGTATTCCCGACCCAGTTCTAAGCATTATAGGCATTATTGCAGTCCCCAACGGGGCTCCATGGAGCCCCACTGCATCCAATTTCAAATTCGGAATACATTTGCGACCGACTACAAATGTTTTTGCAAATTCGTCGACATATGCAGAGAGAGAAGAAATTGGTCTCTTCGATTGTATAATATTTGTCACTTTTTCTCTCGTCCAGTTCCTAACACGGATTACTGCAGTGCAGCACTTTCGCCACCCCGAGAGTCCTTTCGAGTTCTATAGGAAAAGCACCTTGCATCCTACCCTATCAAAGCTGCTGCCAAGTTTCGTATCAATTTTTGCGCGTGGTAATCCCTCCAGAAAAGCGCAGCGACTATTTTTGAACATTTCTGCATTTTGTTTTCTATAAGGAGGATACATTCGGAGATTTATTTGGCACCCGGCGGCGGCGGCGGCTGGATGCTTCTCCTCGAACAAAAGAAATCGATTTTAATGTTTCTATAACAATATTTTTGCGTATAAGTACGGACCTAAAACATAAATTCAGGCGGCGGAGTACCGCATCAACATTTTTTAATTGCAGATATAATATTAATCGCAACGGCGAGGATTTAAGCCTCTGAGCACACAAAAATTAGTGGCATCAGGACGGTACGAAGACTGAAATCGATGGTATAAAATATTTTAGAATTTTCGAGTACTAAAATAACTCTTCCTGGGAGTTAGGAGATCACTCCCCTGCACCAAATAGATAAATAAATCCTCAGAAGACTGCAGAAGACGACGACACAGGTATGAGTTCCTCCAGGATATTCCTCTTATGCTCCTGTGACTCGGTTCGCTTCAGGATATGAATAGGGAATGCTGCGGATGAAGTAGAGGAGGAGGTCACGAGCAAAATAATTCGACTTCTACGACATCAGAATATACAATGGCTGGTGCAAACATCACCAGTCCTGGTCTACTTCTAACAATAAGGAAGTTTTCCTTTTCACAGGAAGTGGAAGAAGCTAACGACCTGTCCTGGATGCGAATTGCATTGCATTTCAAATTTAAAACGTGGAAAAAAAAGTTATTGCATTTTCTACTACGACTTTTGCTATTAGAGTCAACGAAATGAATTTAAAGGCACCCAGGAAATATTATCCCGCACTTCTAGCATTTTTATCTTCCTATGTAATTCATGTCTTTTTATAAACACTCTTATTCAAATATATTATTGAGAAGATTTGAGTTAGATATCACTTAGCCCTCGGTAAAACCAAATTTGAAGTGCGAAATCAAATTAAAGGCAGTGTAGTTTAAATGTAGTGGTTTTCGTTAGCTTCTCGAAAACCTTCCTTCAATTTGAAATTGAAAGCTTTACCGGTGTTGTAGTAATTTATATTATTAAAACACCTAATAGCGTCAATATAACTGAAAAAGCTAATCGATAATTGCTATAAAAGTCTGTATGTGTCCCGTAAATAAAAATCAACCCCTGAAACGAGTGTCAACCTTTGTTCAAAATGCTGTGACTAGTTTATCCAGTTTTATGAGTAAAAATATTGGTTAAACTTGTCGTATCCAAAATTTATATAAAAAGACCAGTAGATAGTAACTTAAAAGAACCCCACCATTCGCAAAGGGTGTAACCCATTCAACAGAATTACTTTCAAATGAAACCTTGAATAGCCTTTTAAGGCAGGGTGCTTCACATGCGGCTCCAATGACACAGCTGTCGACTAAACTGACGCGATGGAGCCAGAGCTTAATAAACATGACGGTGGATCGTTCCGATGTGGCACACTACAGGACATGTCCATTTATATTTAAAGAGACATGAATCATTCCGACTGGAATTTTTCGCTGACCGTAATTAAAAAAATTCCCTAACCTTAGTCTGTGTATCACGTCCCTTTGTTAGGTGGACACCGGGATTGAAACGCGATATAATGCTGAAAATGGTTAATGGCGACATGTCGGTTTACCTCAGATAAAATATTTATACATAAGGTTATATGAAGAAAAATTAACAAATCCTAAAAAATGTTCATACTAGATAATACTTGACATGTTAGTTAGTATGACAATATTTTGTAAGTTTGTTGATTTATTGAAAAGAGTAAACCTTTTGATTAGTCATGGAATATGATTTCATTTAAATGGCTGCCTCGGTTGACTTGGCAGCAACTCATCCTATCATTTTGCATCAATATTTTCGATGATTTGGAGTCCTACTCCACAAATAGTACGTACTTAATGATTCATTAGTTTCTGGATTGTAATAATCGATCGATCTTTAATGGCACCCTACAAAAAAAAAGTCCAATTTGCGTACAATGTTAAAATTCGTATTGTTTCACCACACGCAGAATTTACTTTTGAAATAAGTTTTCAATATCTGACAACTTTGTTCAAACATAAATCTATTCATTTCGTAGCGCGGAGATATGACGTCGTATTTCTGTCACTGTTTTGATCGCGAAAGAGCTTTCTATATCAAAAAAACATGTAATTTAAAAAGAAACCAATAGATTGACCTTTTACTAGAAGATACTAGCTAATTCTCGATAATACTTCAGTGTTGCTAACATCAACTAAAATATTCGATAAAACTTGAGCATTAGTATCAGCGAATACTTCAAAACTTTTCCTTGATAATACTCAAAAATACATAAATATTCAAGTTTTAGCTTTATTTAGTATTTACTCCGATTTCTATTCATATGAAAGTTGCAACTAAAGCTAGTGCATTTGTAGAATTCAAAGGTATAAATAGAATATTGCAACGCAGGGACTAAATCCATTTAATATCACTAGTGAATTACAGATAAATCTGCAATTAGTAACTTAATACGGATTAAACATTTGAACCGGCATAAAACTTTTAATCGTTTTTTAGACGACATGACGAAATCCTACATTAAAATTTTTTGCTAACGAAAATAGCAGATTCGCAGCCAGTTGCCAGGAATCACTCACCAATAAAAAATTTTCATTTACGAATGATTATTTTTCCATAAATTCGATGATTTTCATCAGAATAATGAAATGATTTTATTTTTCTACAGAAGCAGGGTAGTTTTAATTGATGCGTGTACCCAGGCATTTTTACTGCATCATACGTGATCGCATTTCACTCATTTTTGAAATTTTGTGGTGAAACCAAATTAATGGAAATTTATTGAAAATTAAAAATGAAAATATTTTATTACTCTCCCTTCGATTCAGAGTGTTACGTACGTGTCTATGAATTTTTGATGCGAGAAAATGTGGAGAAGAAATGTTTGTCTATAAATTATTTATTGTTTTTTGAGCGTTTCACAGATTTCAGGTGTTTTTCAATTAAATTTCAATTTTTAGGTGTAATTTAATTTTTACCTTAATAATACCGTTGAGTTTTAGAAAATATTATATTTATAAATTTATATAAAGAAAAGGATTTTTAAAAAAGCTTAAGAAGTTTGGAGTATTCCACGTTTGAGATCGTAACATTTTGTCTATTTTCGAATGAAACATGGTGTTTCGAAAAGTTTTGCTTGCCGGATCTATGTAAAATTAATACAAAAATTTTTTAATATCATTTAAATTCACGATTTAAACACAAAAGTACTCAAAGTGACAAAATCTGTTTGCTGTTTATACGGTTTATTTATTTACGAAAAAAAAGTAATTATTCAAATAAAACAATAGCAAATAACTAGTTAATTCTTAAAATTCAAGAAATATGTTTTTACATTTGCCTTTGTTTTGACTTATGAATTGCTTTTTTTTACGAAAATTTATATACTAATTTATCGATTTTCTTGCAACAATTTCTAAAATATTTTATTAGCTATAACTTTGAAATGACTTCGTAGATTCTTTTTTAAATGTTCACCTCTCCAAGTGCTTTCAGAATATGATGTAATTAAAAAATAAAATCAGTGCTGCAATTCCATAACACTTCATTTAAGGTAATAAATGTTAATTGCATGTTTTTGTTTTTTTGATAATTGCGCTTGCAATTTATTTTAAACAAAACTTTGCATTTATTTTAAATAAGTTGCAATTTTCTTGTTATTCACAGACAGAAATGAATTTTAATCTGAATTTTTCCTTATCGTGTATCCCAGGGATTCCCAGAAATTAAAACACGATCAATTAAAATTTATTCTTATGAGTTAATCTTCTGAATGATGTACATAGGTATACTTGAAAAATAAAAGTGCGAATTTCTTGATTGTTTATATTTCTGAGATTATCTCTTACAAAAGCAATTAAAAGAATAGGCCATTTTAGGAATAATGGTATTTTATATTTTAATATTTTAGTTTTTGGAAAATAGTTAACAGATAACTAATTAAATAAACATATTTTATATATTCAGAATAATAAACTAGAGTTTTGCGTTATTTTACTATTTTGCGTAACTTTACTTATTATTTGGAACCTTTCCCCGCAACGTAGCCAAATATATCCTTTTTTGTTTCGTCATGTTTGTTCGCCCTGTAGTTTCTAGATTTATGTGAATGAAATTTTGCATGTAGATGCTTTAAAAAATAACCATATTTAACACAGATGGAAATTACTCCTAAATGGCTACGGAACCCTTTTAATCCCTTTTTTTTTTGTTTAAATATAACCTGAAGGAAAACCAACTCTAACAATAATAAATATATAATAATAAAGCTTACTAGCCAGAAATAATTGGAATTTATTCATGACAATAACTTGAAAATTAACGAATTCATATGATTAACATATGAGCTTCTTTAAAATATTATGTGTTATTTTTCTTAATACTTCTTTAATATATAAAATAAATAAAATAATACACAGATACATGTTCACATGTTTATTTTATTCATTAAAAAAAAAATCTTGCATGGAAAATTCTAAAATAACGACAAAAAGTAGTGTTAAAAAGCAAGAAAAGATCAACAAAGATATTTTTTCGTATTATTTTATTTTCTATTAAAATTGAAATATACTGTAGCAAACCCATAGCGACCAAACATTTTCGGACCGGAAAATTTCGAATTCGAATTCTAACATAAAAATCGGTACGTAGGGGTTTTCAGAGCGTTTGATTCCAAATTTACTATCGATCTTACCAAGATCTAATATGGTATCCAAAAATTCTCGAACTCAAGAAATTTCTATAAAAATTAGTACATCACATAAGAATTTATTATCGAAATTTGAAAATTAAAAATGTCAAATCCGAAATGAAGACCGAAAACTAGTTACTACAAAGAATTTCCAAAAATTTCGCACTACAGTGCTTTTTCGAATTTGTTATTATAAATAATACATGATAGTGAGTTCAATAGTGCGACAAAAAATGTCTAATAAAGAATTGGGAGCTATTAGAAACTTCAAGATGACTCATATATCTTTTGGGAAACTTTGTTTTGTTTAACTTACTTTTCTAACATTTTATACCACACCGCTTTAAAGTCATTATAAAATTATTATGAAAAGAATAAAGATGTCGATGTCGATGACTTACAAGTAAATCATAGCGTGACAAGAACACTAAGTAATTGGATTGGAAAAATTTCTAGTGATGGGTCTTGAACAGATGTCTAAAAACTTTGTCCCATTTCCAAGAAGAAAAAAATTAATTTCCGAATGGGTAGCAATTTAAGTCCTTTTTCCAATAAAATGATGGCAGTGCAAGCGTGAGTTGCCATCCGGCTTATTAAGGTTCGAGTTTTCTTGCACGTGTTACTATACTACGTGTTTGCAATTTGTCCTTTTTGTATTATTAGAATATCCAATTCTCAGAATTGAATGAAAACGAGTTGTTTTAATAGATGTGATCAGATCCCATAATAAAATACCCATTGTTCTTTTCATGGGATTTGCTAGAAGAAATATTAGACAAATACAGCGTAGATAACGTAAATATAACATTTTTCAGTTCCAAATTAAAACAATATTTATAATAAAATATGGTTAAAATTGAAATTTATTCGCGCGCCCACTCACCAGGCTTTTTTCTATTCGTATCATTCAAAATTGATTACTTTCTTAGTAGATTATAAAAAATTACTACATATTTACATAATACATATAAATAAGATTACCCAGTGAGTTTTAGATATCATACCCCGAAAGGGAAATTTATGGCGTTAAATTTAAACCATTCCCGGTTGGCACATTTTATGAAATTGCTTCCTTAATTCTAAAGAGCTAGAAAAACCAATAAAAAAAATTATGGGATAAGGGTTTTGTGGTGTTGTAGGTCTTTTGTGAGACGCGTGAAAACAGAAAAAGGAAAAGACAAAGATTAAGCATTAAACGGCAAAAGTAAATGAAAATCACCCAAGAAGAACCACTTTAAATCGTCATTTTCTTATTTTTACGCTTAGCTACAGCTAAATGAAATTTTAGAATTTCGAACTTCAAATCGTATATAAATAGAATGCAATAATGACATTTAAATATAAAGGCGACATTTTCTCTAAAATTGCTACCCAAACCTGTTGGTTGATATTACCACTATTATCCTTTGAATTGTCTTTCTTTTAATTAAAACATACCTCAAGGACATACATACTTCTACTACTTACTTTTGTTTAAAAAAAAAAGTTTAAAAACTAGCTAATTTAGAATCCTTTCCATTATTTTTCTGTTTTCCTTTTTTTTTTTGTTAGATTAACTTGAATACAAAAAGAATTTCATCCATTTGAGAAAGTCCTAAAAACCTTCAATTTTTTTCATTCATCCTTAAACCTTTGTGAGTAAGCCGTTTAATCTTCCTGGGAAATTTTGTTTGAAAGTAAACCTTAAAATGAGTCCAGTGTAAAGGTGATAATTAAAAAGGACTGTCTAGCTACGGTGGTAATTATGGGCTGAATATTTCGAATTGTTGGAAAAACAATGAAAACACTGCATAGGGCGCTCGATGGAAAATATAACAATGTTTTTCCATTTTCATATAACAAATTAATTAATATAATGAAAATATTCAAAAATAGCTTTGACAAATTAAATTCGTATCAACCCACGGTGTTGTTTCATTATCACATTGTAAAAGTTAGCCTTGTTAATAAGTGGGAAATTTTTAAAACTAACTTTGCTTTTTTAATTATGCTAATAAATGTTGTACATATTTTATTTGCAAAGTTATAATGTCTGAAAAGACGTAGAGGAAAATTACAATCATGAGAGGAAAATTAGATTAATAAAAACGAATAAAAACAATTCACACTTTGCAAATCCACATGATGGGATAAGATTATAAAAATCAAGAATTACAAATCTGATCATCATCTGCATTCGATTGTGTTTTTGAAAACATTTAGAAAACCCTTTTTCAATCTATAATATAAGTTTAGTTTTGTGTTATAAAAATCCATGTAAAAAAATCGTGCACATACTGTCAATACTTAAAATACATCCAATTTTAATTATTTTTAAGGAAAATCGATTTATAATAAATTTAGTTTGTTTCTCTCTCTCATTGTATACTAAAATAACATTTTAAGAAGCAAATTTGTAGCTTGCTGTTCCTTAAAAATGTTGCATTCATTTAATTAAAAAATGTGCACAAACTTTAACGCAATTTCAAAAGTGACGTATCTTATTTATATTAAATTTTTCTTCATTCCTGGTACAAGTAAACCTATACTAAATAAAATTACATTACAATTAAAAATTGCACACAATTTACAAAATTTATTATGATAAAAACTTATATGAATTAAAAAACATTTCATCAAGACTGTAAGTTATCATGTGTATGAAAGCGGGAATTCCCAATAAACTGGTGAAAAATTTTATCTATCATGTTTTTATTTTATTATTATTTTATATAAAAAAAAAATAAAAGAAGGAAATATTTTCGGAGATTGTGTTGCCAGCAGAGGCAGCCATTTAAACGAAATTATATTCCATAGCTAATCGGAATGTTTACTCTTCTCAATAAATTAACAAACTTTGAAAAATACTGAAAAGTTTCTATTTTACAGCATTTTTAAAAAGAAACCAGCTGATGTCCTACCCTATAGTTCATAGTTCAGCTTGTTTGTTGACGTCATAAACTGCCATAAAAAGACGAATTCGAATTAGATTCGGACAGGCGTTGAGTTATCGTCTGTCCAGTTTTGAAAGAAGTTTAAAATTTAAATTATAATATATTAAGTATTTTAAGTATATTCATAAATCGTTATAACTCTTAGAATTATGAAGATTTTCAAAAAATGTTTGCGGGAAATTATTAAGTAAGGATTGTAAAATTAAAGAAATGTAAAAAAAATTATTTTTTTTAAAAACTTGAATGAAAATACCCCTTTAATATTGACCTAAATTAAGTCACTCTGATTATATGTATATCTAATAGTAAAAATTTCGTAGATGATTTAAAACCAATCGATGAGGGGGGGAATATTTTTGGAAGTATAAGAAATTTAAAGTATGAAAATGATGAATTCCTTTGGCACACGCCCAATTAATATTAGTCACCTCTCTTTCGATAAGTCAGCAGTTTTGCACAAAATAAGAAATTGTGGTAAATAAAAAGAAAATTTGTTTACATAAAGCCAAATACAAACATCAATAGCGCAAACAAATATCAGTCAAACGCCAAACTCATTTCTTTTGCCCAATATATATATATAAAAAACATTTGATCAATTCGGAAATCAATATCTCGCATAAAAGGAAAGTCGAACTCGCTCGCACGCATCGTACGAGAGTGCAGACATGAAAATTGTGACTCATTCCCAAGGGGCATCTTCGGCGTGCAAGCCCGAATGAGATCAGATGGCTAATTGATTTCTGCAATTTCCTCCAGACTCATCCCGGGGGACGAAACAACCCTGCACCGGGTTCGCTAAAAATAGTCCCGAAAATTAATGCTATTTTTACATTAAGCGAAGAGCAACAGTCAAGCCGTGTTTTAATGAATTCAATGTTTATATAAAATTGAATTCCCGCCTAGGACAACCATTGGTGCACGGTACGGGACGGGGCAGGGCGGACAGAAGTTCAATTTGTCAGGGAAAATAATAAAAACACTTGGGATATCTAGTGCGCTCTTTATCGGACGCCAAGTGTCTGGGGAGCCGCTAAATTCCTCCCGTGATAGTGCCTAATTCGATTTTATATAATTCAGCAGGGTGTTCGATGCCGGGGGCCGAGCTGATGGAAGGCACCTTCAACTGCCAGGCATTATCCTTCCGAAGGGCACACCGCACCGCAATAATGTATTGAGAGTTTAGGTTAGGCTCCCCCTAAGGTCGCCTCGAAGGAAGTTCAGCAATCAAGACAAAATTATTGCTGCAATATCGAAATCGGGACGGGAGGAAACTTGGGGAAATTGATGTCGTTACACCCAGAATTGCTAAGTTTTAACCGATACCATAAATCGCTAGAGAATTCTGGAGCCTCCCATTGCTCAAGTGGGCCCCAGAAGTGGGATCCGGGCTTGGTAAGTGCTTAGGTCATAGAAGTCAGTGTCATTTTTTTCTAGGTGCTTTTATATGGAACCTATCTTCAACTTATGACATCATTAAAATTTTATTTTTACTGTCATTATAACCACAAAAATCAATCAGCATTTTAAATAATGTCTAACAATAACAGCAAAGGAGTTCTATGAAGAATATAAAGCAAAAAATACATAACATAATTTACCATTTGGTGCCAATATTACAAAAATTATCACTTTTAAGTTCACGTATGCATATAATAAAATTCAAAGTCTATCTGGAATCTGTAGGTACTTTTGTGTGGTTATAACTTTCAAATTTATTTCCAACTATATAATAAACTACTTTAAATTAGTCAATTGACAATAATGGATAAAACCTTATCGAAAAATGTTAATGCACACTAATCACAATTATTGAAAACTGATCAAAACTAATGAAAAACTATCAGCATCATTTTCATAAATTTATTAATATTTCTCCATGAGGGAGACTAACTGCGACAAAACCAAAATTATGAATAAATCTCATATAAGATGCTAAGATCCTTAGTCGGAAATAGTAAACAAAATCAACAGATAAAAACCTTAAATATGCCATCATCCTTACCTTATTATTATTAATATCACTTTTGAATGTTAATAATTATATTATATCAGAAGGGGTAAAAAGATTTGAAATCTTAGAAATTCAACTTTATAATGTTGCACATTAAAAATATATCTTTTGATTCCTTAAAATTGAGAATAATGGTTAAAAACTTTTTGTGCTGGTGTACAAAATTCCGCATTTGAATGTTTCTCAAATTTTTGTTCCCAATTTTTAACTTTTGGCATGTACAGGGAGGAGCAAAATCGAAGCAATAATTTTAAAAAAATATAAGAAAAACGGCAACCTTTAGTGTGAAGTTCACTTTATTTGTTGAAACAAGAGGCAAACTCTGGCAATGCAATAAGCATATGTAGACTCGCTTAAACTTTGCCAGAAAGTATAACTTTTGGTCTTCTGACGGCTGGAAAAAAAGTAATATGGTTTGATGATACGAAAATAAATCATTATTGTATGGCAGGGATGTCAAACAGACAGTCAAGCATGGAGGTGATTCATGTATGTTTTGGGAATGTTTTGCGGCCTTCGATGTTGCAAATCTCCATTATATCAATGGAATTATGATAAATAAAGTTTATCTCAATAAGTATATTGAAAACTAAACTTCAAAATTCTGTTGAAAATACGCCATTTCCGGAAAACAAGGTAATGTTTCAGCAAGACCGGAACCACAAACATGCTGCGAAATTCGTGCAAAATTGGATAAAAAAGTAATTATTTTCTCTATTTGATTGGCTGGCATAAAATTCCCAAATAAATCCAACAGAAAACGTTTGGGCATAAATGAAAGCACAACTTCACAACTTCACATCGACTAGGCATAATTCACCACTTTCATCTTTAGACGAATTAAGGGTGTGGAATAAAATTCCATCTACTGTGAAAAATTAGTAAAAAACGAAACCAATCAAAATGGTCAAATTATTAAAATACAAATTTTGTTGTTTCTCATACTAAAATAAAAAGGGTTCAAAACTGAGTCTATAGAAATACCTAATTTATGAGTTTTGAGAGAAAGATGTCCTTTTTTTTTTTTTTTTTGTTTTTTTATAAATAAATTTTTGAATGATGAAGTAGATTTTTTTAACCTCAGTTCAAACAAAAAATGTACACAAAATTTTAACTTTGCGCTTATTGGTCTAGTTTTGCTCCTCATTGTATTCTGGCCTAGATAAGCTTTCATGCGAAGAAGGAATGCTAATGCGCGAGTGCGGGAGCTAAAAAATAAGGTAGAGATAATTTAGTGAACTTTCTGGTAAACAATTTTCTTCCCCACAAAAAGTTCTTATTCATATTTTCCTTTTTTCGTTTCTATTATTATTTTCAATATGGAGGGGTAGAAATTTAAAAGCATTACAATACAACGAAGGAAAAGTGATATCATAATGTAACACATGTGGATCCAGTTGTAAAACCCACTCACCGCGTACAGTACTACAATACGTACAGGTGGAGGAAATTTCTTATTTTAATTTTCAATCAATTTTTCATTTGTTCAAATTCCTTACAAAACCACTTGTTGGAATTGTATAATAAATCTATTTATATGCCAATCTTGTTGTCTCCCGAATATTCCAAATTTTTGTACGAGAATGTACACGTAGATATACCTTATACGATATTATCAGACGTTAATGAATACGACTTAACTCAGAAATACATTTGTTTTTACTGTTCACTACTAACAAGTGAAATAAGCATGCCACATTAGGTTTTATATCCAAATTTTATTAAGGAATTCTGAAAGCCTTCAGTAGAATTGAACAGCGCCATCAAATTGCCCCGAAACATTTACTTTGATGGAGTTTGGCGTTTATTTTTTTCCTTCACTATAAGCTTTCTTTATGAGAAATTTCAGCATTCCAAGCAATAAATCGAAATCTGGTTATAGATAAACTCTGTGCTTGTTGATTACATTGCAACTGCTTCATGTTAAGCAGTTTTTAAAGTTTCATACCAAAAATGTAAAAAAAAGGAAACTTTTTGGTAAAATCTTGGTGTTTGGTGTAGAAATGGCAAACAAATTTCAAATTAATCGAATAATACCCGACTAGAATTTATAGGGGGCATGCCTCATGAAGCGTGTGGGCCTCATGTGGCAAGTGAGGGGTATGCCGATAGAGGAATTTCCCCGTAGATTCCTCATGAGGTCCTCATGTGGCAAGTGAGGGGCATGCCGATAGAGGGATTTCCCCGTAAATTCCTCATGAGGACCTCACAAAATAAAATCAGCGATACTGAAGTGAGGTTTACCTTATGAGTACCTCACAAGGGTCTTATGAGGCAAACCTTACAATGAAATAGGCAATCCCACCTTTTGCTTTACAGGGGTTCGATTAGGCAAACATCACATATACACCTAGGCATACTTGACGTTATCTGCTAGTGGGTTATATTTGCAAATTATCAGCTGGGCTCGATTAAAGCACAAATCCCAGTATTATTAATAGCTGTCTTATCGGGTTTTCCTTACAAAAACTTCGTATTTTATAATCTATTGAATGAAGTATCATCTTCTTGAGAATCCCTCGACGAATCCCCCTACGAGCTGACAGCTCATCGCCATATTGCGGCACTCGTTCTTTTTTGGATTCTACCCGCAGGACGGACAACATCAGGGCGCACTCGCCTCGGACTGAGTTTAAGTTTATTATAATAATAATTTATACTAATAAAGAAGTATTTCCACATGTATATAAGTATAAGGAGTTAGGATTACATTATTAAGTATTACAAAGACAGCCTGAATGAGGCAAGGCGTTATTTTCCCTACGGCAGCCTCATAGGACCCACACGAAGCAGTATGGCTAGCCTCATAGGGACCCTAGCTGTACCCCACCAAAATTCTAGTCGGGTTTTGCCTCACGAGGCCCACATGAGGCAGTCATAATGATGCGCGAATGAGGCAAGGCGTTATTTGCCCTTCGTGCGCCTTATAGGGCAGCCTCATGGGACCCACATGAGGCAGTGTGGCTAGCCTCATAGGGGCCCTAGCTGTACCCCACCAAAATTCTAGTCGGGTAGGTCATACGATTAATCGAGACAGTATAATTGCATTGCGATTACATCGGGAAGAAATTATCGATTAATATACTTTTCAAAACAAATTACGTATTATTACAACAACTTTAATCTTTAATATTAAACCATGATTGCAAAAATAAAAACTTTGACAACTTTTTCGTGTTTAATCTATTTTTTTTTTTTTTTTTGTCGGTGGCGGTAGCTCCAGATAACAGCATTTTTTAGGAGTATTACATAATTTGGGGTATAATGTCTTCATTTCCTCCCGAACATATATTGGATTTTGTTTCCTGGAGATTACTCAAATCGACATGTTTTCTCCTATTTTTTTTTTTTTTTTTTTTTTGGCTTTTATGATGAGCCCATAAATCAAATTCTTCTTCTTCTGATGTTAATGTGTCATACGAACTGGTGAAAGTTCCAAATAACCCTTAAAGAGCATAACTAGTAGGTATGAGCAGAATTACAAGGAAATGGTTTTCTCATTACAGGTGCAGGACTTGTCTAATAAGGGTCATTGATTCATTAGGTTTACTAACAATAATATTAGTAGCATATATCGCCTACCAATAAGGTAGGTGCGGGTAATAAGGCCTGTCGGCTAATAAAACCTAAGTAACAAAAAATATAATTTAAAATGATCGATGTCGCTCAAGGTCATAATCGCAGGTAGCTAACACTCATCGATGGCACCTGAAACTTTATGCGACGCTTTTGTTGATTCGGATACATACTTTTTATTTTATTTCAAATCTCCCTTAGCTAGGCCTTATTACCCGCACCTACCTTATAGAAAGTATTCATTTGAAAATAATTGAATAATCGCAAAAAAAAAAAAAAGGAAAAATATAATACGATTATTCGATTAATCAAATCAATCGATTATTGCACTCATATGATTAATCGTTGCCATCTCTAGACTGATCATTGCTCGCAGAAATCTTTATAAAAAAATGTATGTATTTTGTCCTCTGTTAAGAGTTGTCTAAAATGGAGGGGTCGAAAAAGCAGTTTCTTTTTCCTAGGTATAGTGGGTATCATATGAAAGGTCCATTCTTTAAATATCTGATTGAGAAAAATCCTTCCGCCTTTTATTAGAAAACTTGTTGCTCAAATTTGAAAATATTCACACTTTTTTGGTATCTCTTAATTGGTTGAACGATTGAACAAAATTCGTTTTAGTTGAAGCAATTTCGTTGTGGTAGTATTCTTTCTTGTAGTTGTGCTTCCATTGTAGACCGATATTTTCATCAAGATAGAAAAGGGGCACTAAATGCAAAGCAACTAAGTGTACTAGGACTATCCTTGAAGTTCTGATGCGATTTGACATTAATCCGAAAAATTAAATTAAAATCTCCCTTTTTTATGGAATATTAAATTTTTAACCCTATTTTTGTCGAAAATGAAATATATATTATTTTTTGCATAAATTTATGGTTCCGTATCTCGATCTCGAAATGAAAAACCAGAACCCTTATAATAATACTTTATTGTCCGTCTGTCTGTCATCCTGTCAGTCCATTAAGATCCTTTTTCTCAGGAATGGCTAGAGGTATCGAATTGAAATTAATATTAAATACAGTAAAAGCTCCTTATTCGCGCTTCCTTCATTCGCGTTTTCACTATTCGCGGATTAAAAAATTGCGACCCAATTCCTGTATTCGCGGCTTAAGATTTCTATATTCGCGGATCTAATCGGTACATAGTCCATACATATTATATTAATAAAAAGGATTCGGTATCGTTTGTAAACGCGTCGGCCATTGGACTAATAAAAAAGCAAAATAGTCCTTATTACAACTACGTCTAAAGTATGTTGTTAAATGCTATCGCCGCTGTGTAAGTGGTTCGGCTTTTCCTTTGACATTCATTCAAACTTTAACTGCAAACATTGCCGAAATTGCGAATGGAATAGGACAAGATGAGTTCGCACAGATAGAATCAAGTGATATTCAGGAGTTGCTTGAATCGCAAGATGAAGATTTGACTGAAACCGACTTGGAGGAAATGTTAAATTCACAGCCCATTGAAGAAGAGGCTTCAACAAGCACTGGAAACATGACAATTAATTTGAAAAATCTTAGGGAAGGTTTAAGAATGGCATATGAGCTTTGTGAGTTTTTTATGAAAATTGATCCGACTATGGAACGAAGTCTTATTTTTAAGAGGCAAATTGCTAATGTCACTGCTGAATATCAGTCCGAATTGAAGGAGGTTTTAAAAACTGCCAATCAAGAAAAAATTACAAAAATCTTTAAACCATTGCCGCCATTGCCGATGCCTGACGATAACAATTAATTAATAAAGGGTCAAGAAAATTCAATTAAATTGATTTTTTATATATCGGTTTTTTATTTTGTCACTTAGGAACGTATCCCCTATAATCCCATATAAATTACCATTCCATATTCACGGTTTCTGTATTCGCGGCATATTTACGGAACATATACCCCGCGAATAAAGAACTTTTACTGTACTAAAGTTTAGTCCTTTCTAGTTTTCTTATTCAATGGAATAAAAAAAGATACGGCTTTTCAAAGTATATTCTCATACTGATAGAATAACTCACTGCCTGACACATCAAAACTTATAGGGTACTTCCCGTTGACCTAGAATCTTGACATTTGGCATAAAGAAAAAAATTCGAAAATCGTTAATTTATAATTTTATGTACAATTATTTTTTTGGTTTTTTTTCGGAAATTTCAAAAAGTTGTTCTTGAAATTTTGTTCAATTTCCGATACAGAATAACCCCAAAAAATGTTTAGACCTTAATTTTTCCCATTTTCCAAAAAATACATAATTACACGTATTAACCTTTATTATAATGCATTTTCTTTTAAACAATGGGGTTTATACAAAAACTCATTAATAACATTTTTTCATCTTTTTGCAACCAATGGAGGTACAAATGCATTTTTTTGGACCTACCTGACTGGGGGTAAGGAGGTTTCATGCATATATATGTATCATTTGAAAATTATTAAAGCCTGTTGCCCCTTACCTCTAGTTATTTATTTATCCTTTTCACCTGAAGATTATAAGCCGATCGAATTGGAGTGGGCGCTAAGATCCTTGTCGTCCTTGTCTGAAGAGGCGCCTAAATCCTTGCTGGGGGGTGGTGAGGGCAACTCCTTGAGATCTACTCGACCCAAAAGCTTTTGATTCACTGAAATTTCAGCTTTCGTCGGCTCTAACCGGAATCATATACATAAACTCCGAATTGAATTTGATCGATATCACTTAAAAAACTCGCCACAGAACTTTATTACACTACTCACGTTTGCAGCTGCTGGAGTCGCGGGCACGCAGATGGGGAGCCCCAGTCAGACAGGGAAAGCGACTCCTACTTCACAACTTCTACTTCTTCTTCTGCTTCGACTTCACTCGCGGCTGCTGGTTGGGTTGCAACAACACGGCCGCAAAAGGACTGAGTCCACACACACTCAAAAACACACGTACAAAGGCAGACGAAGGGGGGAACTGCGCTCGCTGTGCGGGGGGAGCGCTATCCTAGAGACTGAGAGTTGCCTGTTTGCTCCTGTATATATTATGCCCCGAAAAGTGGTTCAATTGCTCGCTGGTGGAACTGCTGCCATTAATCACCACGAAATCACCGAAATTAATCCATAGCACTGGCCGTTGCGACGACGAGAGTTTTTGGAGTGACTTTAACGAGCAACCGCAAGGAGACCTCCTTGGCCGCGGCAGAAAAAAAAAGCCCAATTCAAGACGTGAAGGGCACGGAAGCTGCTAGAGAATCGGCCACAAATAAGGGATGCCCTTTTATTTATTTATTTATTTTTTTGCGTCTCACAAAATGTGGAACCTCTCGACCTCTGGTCATATGCACAGTAGTAACAACAACAACCACCCGCACAAAGCGAACTTTCCTCGACGACTGCGACGAGTTATTGGCGGCCACCGCTGGACGAACGACGGCAGGTGAGTCTCGCTCGCTGGCTGGGTGAAAAGGGGAGCTTTGGTCGCTATGACAACCCACCAAACAAGTGGAAGTGCTGAAGAGAGGAGCTTTGGAGCACGCTGGAACACTGGAAGATGGAAGTGGGACGCATTACTGCTGAGCAGCCCCAAACCAAGCTGAAACGAACCGAACCAAACTGGACCCAACCAACCTCCACCCCCAAAAAGTATAACGACATCGCCACGGGCACGGGAGCACCCAGGTCGGATCCCCAGGAAGTGCCTAGATTACCGGTGTCTTGTCGGAAGAATGGAAGCCCTTTTTCCGACAAGAAAAAAAATAAAAACGAAAACTTAGTATGTGACTCCTCTGCGCGTTTTCGCTCTCGTCGCCTGGAATAAACAAACCACAGACGTAGGACGAAGTATAGTATGTCCTTTTGCATTGTGCCCCATTAATTTCGATTTTCTGATAAATAGCCGAATTCAGATAGTCTGACAATTAACAAGGGCGTAAAACGCAACCAGAACTGCTCATCGTCCCCATTAAATTATATGGAATTCGTTTCGCTGCCGAAATATGTCTGTGCTTATCAACTTAGTGGTGGGGAGCCTGCGGTGCAGGACCTAAGATGGCTGCATGGAATACATCAGTTTATTAAGGGTAAATTACCATTTTTCACTAAAAAAATCAAAGATTTTGTGAATTTTTAAAAAGAAAAAACGATAAAAGCCTATTTTATACAGTTGCCTCACTCCCTACTTAAAAGCGTCCAGGATTCCTAACTGCGCATATGCCGGTTGACACTACCAAGAACATGGCGGCCGAACAGTTAATCGCGCGGACTAATAATAACATAAACAAGTGGTAGTGAATATTTTTGCTCGCATGAGCTATATTTTAATAAAAAGGCTATAGCGGGATAAGGTGGTGAAAATTGCCCCCAGCGGAATTGCTACGACGGGTGGCGCTTTCGATAGGTTGTGTCAAAAGATGCCTCCATGCAAGTTTTTAGCCCTCTAAGTCTACAGTTACCGGTAAAATCGGTTTCGTCCCTTTTTTCGAAAATAAATTCGTACGGCCGCAGTTTTTATCCAAAAATTCTGAAAATTTCCACAAAGCTTTATTTTTATGTTACCAATAATCGTGGATTTTTTATTATTTTTACCTTTAAAATTAGGGTCAAGAGAGCCATTTTAATTTTTCAAATTATTTTTAGGTTAGGAACCCTATTTTTCGCCAAGTTTTAAACCATTGTTTTTCAAGGCTGTTTTTCCGTTCTTTCGAAAGGCCGAATCAAAATATCGAATTTCAGGGTGCGTCATTCCGAAAAATCGAAAAAAACGTTTTTTTTTTTTCCTTTTTTTTCCACATATTTAAGGCATAACCCCAAAATTCAAGGGCGCAATACTTACCCATACAACCAAAAATAGTCCAGGACTCATTATCAGTTGAAAACATGATTGCAGGATCGATTTTTATGTTTTAAAAATCGAAAAAACTAATTTTTTTTTGGTTTTTTAACGATTTACTTGATATATAACCTTGAAATTAAAGAGCGCAATTCGCAATGCTCACCCATATGACCACACACACACTAGGACTTATTTTTAGGTGAACAAATTCTTTTAGTATCGATTATTACGTCTCAAAACTAAAAAAAAACTAAGTTTTTTGACATTTTAGCCATATATTTAAAGCATGACCACAAAAAGGCCTAATACTTGCGACAACGTTCAAGGACTCATTCTTAAGTGGAAAAATTGTTGCAGTATCAAATAGTATCAAAAATCAAAATTCCCTTTTCCAATATTTATTTGAGACGTAAACTCAATAGCTAAAATGATAGCGTTCTCCGGTACCCGGGATATTTTTTTGCCAAGGATAGATATCTTTCGAACAATTTTTTTCCATGTCATGTGATGTCATATTCTCTCTTAGTGTCGTATTACATTTTGCGTTTAAAGCATTAGACTCATGCAACAGATCATTCGAACCAAGAGAATGTTAGCCTATGTCGTTTCGTATTTAGCCATACGGCTTGATATTCTCATTCGATTATATAACTATTATTAATAATCAGATAAATCAATTTGCGCGATTAATATTTTTCTTATTCACTTGTAAACTACTAAAACTAAAAACACTGCATTATATTCAATATGACTGCGGATGATATTTAATGTTCGGAAGAAGTTTTCAAATTCTCCTGTCTAAAAGGGAGGAATGTGAAGATCCCAACAAATTATTGGTCCATTCAATGATATTGAGTAAAAACCCAATTCTATTGGCTACAGTGGTATCTTGCGCTATACCTGTGACTGTGCTAATGGGTTACGTACTGTCGGCTCTTCCTCCCATATTGCTGCTGTCATTTATTATCTAGCTAGATATAAATCAAAGATTATTAGACCATCTAAGATACTCTGAAATATTTTCAACTTCAGATATTAAGTAAGTCATAGAAGAAGATAGTGACGAAGATTGCGAATGTGGAGACGTTATTTACTGCAGAATAAAACATTATTATTTTTTATTAAATACATACTGTTATAACTATGTTTTTACTACTTATATATTTAATAATATATACATTTATTTATATTTTGATAGAAATTGGACTTTTTTTTTGTATCATTGTATATAAACGTTATTCCAGCCTAGATTGAAAATATATCCTTGTTTCATGCAAATAAATTAATAATATGAAGTTTCCCTATGTTTCATGATTTTTGTGGTTATGCTTTAAATATATGGCTAAAATGTCAAAAAACTTAGTTTTTTTGAGTTTTGAGACGTAATAATCGACACTAAAAGAATGTTTTCACCTAAAAATAAGTCCTAGAGTGTGTGTGGTCATATGGGTGAGCATTGCGAATTGCGCTCTTTAATTTCAAGGTTATATATCAAGTAAATCGTTAAAATACCAAAAAAAATTAGTTTTTTCGATTTTTAAAACATAAAAATCGATCCTGCAATCATGTTTTCAACTGATAATGAGTCCTGGACTATTTTTGGTTGTATGGGTAAGTATTGCGCCCTTGAATTTTGGGGTTATGCCTTAAATAAGTGGAAAAAAATGCAAAAAAAAAACGGTTTTTTCGATTTTTCGGAATGACGCACCCTGAAATTCGATATTTTGATTCGGCCATTCGAAAGAACGGAAAAACAGCCTTGAAAAACAATGGTTTAAAACTTGGCGAAAAATAGGGTTCCTAACCTAAAAATAATTTGAAAAATTAAAATGGCTCTCTTGACCCCAATTTTAAAGGTAAAAATAAAAATAAAATCCACGATTATTGGTAACATAAAAATAAAGCTTTGTGGAAATTTTCAGAATTTTTGGATAAAAACTGCGGCCGTACGAATTTATTTTCGAAAAAAGGGGCGAAACCGATTTTACCGGTAACTGTAGACTTAGAGGGCTAAAAACTTGCATGGAGGCATCTTTTGACACAACCTATCGAAAGCGCCACCCGTCGTAGCGATTCCGCTGGGGGCAATTTTCACCACCTTATCCCGCTATAGCCTTTATGAGTAAGGTAACGACTTAAAACGAAGGGTATCATTTACTGAGCTTATAAAAATTGAAAAAATTGTATTGGAAAGTCGAACAATATAAGTTTTTCTTCGGTTTCCTAAGGATCGGTTAGTGATCTGATATTATTGAATTAAACATTACTTATTTTCATTGTTTCTAAATCTTCGTCCACTTGCTCTTTTATAAATAATAGATGTAAATAAATAAAAATTCTGAATATTTGCATAATAACTATAGAGTTTGCCAAATCCACTTTAAGGATAACCAGTTTATAAACAATTTAACCCCTTGCACTACGAATTAAATAAAATTACAATATTTAAGCGAACATTTGCAAGTGATTGGTCTTTTTAAGTATGTACTTTAGAATAAACCACTAAGGAATATCAAGCATATAAAGAAGTATTTTTTTATATCCTTTCACGATCTGTTTACGAATGAACCCTTTTAAGTAGAGAGAGACGCATCTGTATAATCTGTGATAAAAACTACAAAATTTCGAATTTGGATATTTTGTTCATGATACCCTTAAGTTTTAAATTCTTTAACAATAATGGTTTTTTTTACAAATATGGCTAGAATAAGATACAGTCTGTTTGAGAAGAATGTATTGATGATATCTCATAAAGGTGGAGACAACAAAATTCCGTGTGATGATTAAAGTCTCATTCTGTTTTCGATTTTCTGCGAGTAAAGGCCATATTCAACATAAGTGCTTTGTACTATACACGTTTTGAAGCTGTGTTTCTTTGTCTTCATCCGAAAGAACTTAAATGCATTTACAGCCAGGCACCAAGATACATTTAAAAGGATGCACCATTTGTAAAGTGTACAATGCTTTCGGAGGAAAACAAATTCCGACGACTTGCCAAGGAGGGGTAAAGACTAGGAAAATCTAAAAAAGAGAGGACATAGACTTTTTAAAATTTTCTGAAAAAAATCCACAATTAACGCTGAGGCAAGACAGAAACAATTTAGCGGAAAAATGTATCAACCTGTCTGTCTATACCATACGACAAAGGGATGAAGGAAAATTCCCTAAAATCAAAACACTTTTATCCGTAAAACATATAGAAAATCTTTTAAGATAGGCAAATGAAAACTTAAACCATGATTGGAGCAGGCGTCTTTACCGATGAGTCATTATTTTAGGTATGTCAGTCAATAAAAATGCAGGGAATGGATCTGAATTCGGAAAATTTACTGGACCTTCGAACTATGCCGAAAAATTTATTAAAAATATGGATAATGGATGTACAGTGACTTTTCCAAATATATATTAAATATATTGCATAACAGAGAATAAATGAAATAACTAGAGAAAGGTCGTATTTTATTATCTTTTTATCACTTCAATGAATTTTGATCGATATACTGTTACCAAACAGAGCGTAAATCATGAACCCGCGCAAAAAAATATTCAACCCTTCAGGTCATTTGAAATTGTGGCAGGCAAGGCAATCCTGGCGAGATTTGAATATTAACGAGGTAGCGTTGTGTGAGAGAGAAAAACAATAAAATTTTTCAAAAACAGAAAGTTGGTTGGAATTTAATTTCAATAGCACAAGGTCGCGTGAAATTTTATTAAATCTAAAACGAATAAATTTTGAATATTGTTAATTCGGTTTTGTTCTTTTTAAGTTAATTATTTAGGATAATGAAAGCTATCTCACTTAACATATAAAAATGAACTACGTGTACTAAGGATTCAAGGATCTTAATGTTTATAGGAAATCGAAATCAAAAAATTCAAACAGCTTTTTATTCCAAAGGATGAGCCATCTGTTGGTTTGTTTTTAAATTATTGCTATTTTGACACAGATAGCTCTTTAGCGCTCAAAAAATTGACAGAATTACAGTATCATATCTCCGCGGTATGAAATGAATTGATTTATCGCTTATTTAAGTTATCTTATTGCCGAAAATCTCAATTCGCCACAGATCTCAGCAACTAAACATTAAACGGACTAGCCTGAGGAGAATTCTACATAAAAACCTCAGATTATTCGTTATCACAACTCTGTTTGAGCTTTAGGAAAGTTCGAAATTGAGTCCATTTTTTTTTTTTTTTTTTAAATCATCTTTTCAGATGAGACGCATTTTGATCTCGGCAGGTACGTAAACAAGTAAAATTGCCATATTTGGCTTATACAGACTATGAGGTCTGTACATAAAAGATTATAATAATTGTCTAGAGTATTACAAATTTGCGAGACTTATATTCTTCAGTTCCAGATGAGATTTCTATTCATAACTAACCGATATTTTTTAAAATTTTAATCTAAACGAACGTCTTTAAAAACCGGAAATTATTTATAATATCAACCATTAGAAATTCCCAGAATTGTATGATTCCCACTTGGAATGAAAATTCTTGTATTTAATCTTATATTTAATATTGAGGCATGGCCCTATTTTTAAAATTTCATCCTGTACTATATTAAAGTGACATCTCTATTAATAATTGTGTGAACAGTCTAAAATAAGCTAATTGTTTCAAGAGTAGATAATAGAGTTTTTTTTTTTTTTATATTGATACGCTCTTTTTAGGAGCTCGATAAGATTAAGATATAAACTAATTACTAGGATAAAATCGAAAATAAAAGGCTACTCAGAAAATACGATCCTTAACAAATTGAATAATGGACGAGGAAAGAATACCTTCGAAGATAATGTGCACATACGTAGCAGAAAGTCCATTAGTCGATGGTACTGACAGGAAATAGAGACCAGAAGCACTCCAAGATCCTTCTATTTCTAAATTGCATTTGGGGTTAATGAATTACTGAGAGTGGCTGTTTTCTTATTAAATTCATTGCGATTTAGATAGCAAATTCGTTGAATCTTCCAATTCACGCCAGAAACCAGCTCTCACCCCGACGAGCCACTGTAGGAAACGAGCTCAGCGTTAAGTCCTTGAAATCCAACTAGTATCTCGCATCCTTGCAAGGACTAGAAGAAATCAAATCTGCTTTTTAGCAGAAATGTTGCAGTGATTAAAGTGCCTCCCCAACTTTTGGCACTTCTGAGCATTAGCAATGCGTTCGGCTGCGGTGCCCCCGAGCAAATAAATTCTCTCTACGCCCCAGTTGCAGGCGCCCAACAAAGAGGACGAGCCGAATGTCGCATTTTAACGACGGAAAGTCCCTGGAAGGCCTGGAAGCAGCCCCGTATTAAATTCCAGGCTGCCCACATGCACAACTCTAAGGTGGCGTGGTTTGGCAGCTGTCCTGAGCAATCACATTTCAATTCGGGACTCGGGCTCTCAGCCCCGCTCCCTGCCCCGCCGCACACCTGCCCGGACAGGAGAACGCGTTACTTTGCAGGAAGAAGGAGCTTCTGCAGCCTACGGAATTTTATTTGCAGGGTTCGTCTCTACGGAAATGTCCACACTTTGCAGAAAAAGCTCGGAAGCGACTTCTCTAGCATGTAATTCAAAGCTCTGTGTACCGATTCCACATCGAAGTTTTTGGTTCAACTTTCAGTCAGACACTTTTGGAGAGTTTTTATTTCGTGCGAAGTTATGGTTCACGTACTTGGAACAGCTTACGTTAAGCACACACTGTTAATATGCGCGTACAATGAAAACACAACTTAAACAAAAGCAAGTTTCATTTTAATTACATTTATTAGATGTGGTCTCTGACATATAAGAACTGAAACTCTTACTTATATGCCTGTAAAAAAAAAAAAAAAAATTTTACAAAAAAATAAAAACTTACAGGCAAGTGCAAACTTAGACTAAAAAGTTAAAAATAATATTTTTTATTAATTTAACACTAGGTTTACTGAGATTTCTTAATATATATATCTATCTCTGCGGCACGCGTCAATTTGACGCATTTTAAAATAAATAAGCATTTTGTAGAATAAATAATTTATTTATTGGAAAGGAAAGGAATATTGTCATATAGGTGTATTGATATAAAAATATCTATATCAAAATGGAAAATGGTACGGTATTTTATAAGTCCTTTGGTGAAAAGTCAGTTATAAATGTTGTTATAAAAGATAAAAGTAAAAACTGATAAACAGAACTATTCACTGTGTGTACTTTTTACATACATATTCAATATTATGTGTACATTTTCCACAAAAAAATCTTCTTGCAATTTCTACAACTTCAATTTCTTTTGTAAAATCCGACTTGACAGGTTTGACGCTTTGCTGATGTATGAGGCTCTTGAAGATCAATATTTTCTTCAATTTAATTTTCTTTCTTACCGGCAAGTTCTTCGGATAATTGAAAAATTAAATCTTTTCTACATATATTTGATCCGGTACATTCTTTGTACAGTATCCATGAATTTAACACTGCCAAATTTTACCAAACACTTGAAGTGGCCATCGCCCAAAGGTGTTGAATTTCGACTCTCGTCTTCACCCAAATAAGTAAAGCCATTTATAACATATTTTGATTTTACATCAACTGCTTACCAAAACTTTATGCCAAATTTTTGTGGCTTATATTGAGTAAACTTACATTAAAACTTCGTAGCAAGCAACTGCTCATCAATGGTGATATTTTTATATGGTTTAAAACATGTTTGGCTATTATTTATGAAATCATTCCATACTTCTGATATGAGCGCAAATTACTCAGTGGGTTAAACGATGGGATCTTTGTTTTTTTTTTTTTTTTTGTCAAATCTTAAAAAACGAAGAATTTGAGTTTATAAGCTTGTCTTGGCTGGCACCGACTCCAGGAATAACTGATTAGATATTGTAAATATTTTAGTATCAATAACTATGTATATTGTCCTTTAAGGTACTACTACCGTCTAGAATTTTCAAAAAATTATTATTTTTTTTTTCATATTTCAGGTTTTCCTCATAGTCTCAGAAATCATCTAAATTTTTGTTGAGAAATTCATAATACAAAAAAAGTTATAGCGGTATACAGCGAAAGCGCGGGACTCTATAAAGTTTAAACGCGTTTTTCTCGAAATAACATTTTTTGAGTCCTTTTTTGGATCTACCGAACCGATTTGAATAAACCTTGATGCGTTTTGTTTGTTTAGGTTGCCTCTATTGTAACTTATCACACTTTAGCCCAAAAATAAAAAAGAAAAATGTTGGCAACAGAAAAGATAAAAAAAAGTCAATTTTTTCACATTTTTGAAGTAAAACTTCTTTACGCACGCTTGACTTTGGGGAGTAAGCTGGTGAATGCATGACGAGAGCGTTACAAAAAAAAATGATCGGGCAAGGCGAACGCGGCGTTTGGTGCAGTGGTGAACAGTTGGGCTTGGGATTCAGAGGTCACGGGTTCGAATCCCAGCGTGGGGATGCTTTTGAAGTAAAACTTCTTTACGCACGCTTGACTTTGGGGAGTAAGCTGGTAAATGCATGACGAGAGCGTTAGGAAAAGTGTGATCGGGCCGAGGCGAACGGAAGTAGATATAAGTTAGTGAAGATAGAAAGATAAGAGAGTTACGTTTCGTATATTACTGTAGAAGCAAGAGAGAGAGGTGCGAGCACTAATTTATCAATGAAAACCGATAATAAATTTAAATATTTGTAGAAAATGAATATATGTATATTATATACATGTATATATTATACATATATACATATATAAACATATATATAAATATAGATGGAGCTAAAGAAGTTTTATTTCAGTCGTGTGGTCTAAAGCACACTCGTATTTTTTTTTCATACTTTTTTTTATGTATTTTTCGACTAAATGTGGTAAATTACAAGGTAAGAGACCTTCCTTTTTAAAACCCCATTTGAATTTTTTTCCATACATCTCAATTCTGAGATTATCTGTGGGCAATGGGATTAGCATATTTTCGAGCTGCCGGCTTCAGCGCCCTTTAAACAAATTTCTAAATACATAAATTAAATAAAAAAAAATTGTTTTTCAATCTACAAGGATCAAAATTATTGTAAAGAAAAAAAAGTTGGTTGTAATATCGAATAAAGGAGCTGAGAAAAAATCATGAAAATGTGTCATTTTTTGCTCTCTAAGCGGTAGTACCTTAAACACAAATAGATGACTAATCTTTAGTAAAATTATTTAAAAACCTACTTGATATTTTGCATACATCAAATGGTTTTCCAAACTGTAATTCCATGTTTTATTTAATTTAACTTCTAGGTAAAATGTCATTGCTAATTCAACTCATGTAAATAGTCAAAATACGAACGTTTTAGAAAAATTATTTTAATTCGATTTACCCACATTACTCAAGTCGTTGAAACATTTATTCGATTTTAATTTGTTGGCTAAATGTTTACTTGATTTCGTTCATTTTTCTACTAGTGAAAAAATATATAAATATTTACTTTTGTTGAAATTCCATTAAATTGTAGATATTCTTTAAAAAAAAATTTTTCCAAATTAGTAGATTGAAAATTAATGATTGTGTTTAGATGAGCATGACTATGTCTTTCGGTATTTTACCTAATTTTCCTAGATTTTTTTCAGTATGGCTCTTTAAAAATGCAATCAATATGACGTATTCCATTTTTTATTTAGTCATGGGATAAGTATTTCATTTAAAAATTTGACCTAAACTCTGCCCCGGTTAATATTAGAAAAAATTAATAAATCTTGTTTTTCTCTAATTTTGCATTATTTTTCATATAAAATGTATTTATAAACCATGGAAAAAAGAACATATTGTATGTATAGAACTCACCTTAGGGGCCTTGTTCAAAACAACCATTTCTTCGAGTAAGCGCTGGAATAAGAAAAAAAGGCTATTAAATTATTGTAAATTGTAATACAATTACTATTTCAAATATTATAGTGTGTACTAATTCCACTTCACGTATATTGAATTTTACATGCAGAAAACTTTTTATATTCGACATATTGCAGAAAATTCTTAAGGGCTTATATCAATGTAAATTTTTCAGAACATCGAAAATTGTTGTTGATTTCAAAAATAAAATAAAAAGGTTAAAAATTTAATTCACACATCCTATATTAGAATTAGCAAAACTAATTAATTAAGACATGATTTTAAAACGACGGAATTCAATTGTAATTGTAATGTTGATCACGGGTCAGTGCCTTATGGGCAAGCACGCCAGGAAGTTCGGAATTTTGCAGGACCCAGCATTCGGGCACTTCTTTCTTTGATGACTTATCAGACCTGAGTCCAAAGAGCTTCAGGGACATTGAGCACTTCATCAAAGACGAAATCGCTCTCTAATTAGACATAGGGGTCGTCCCGTGTGGTATCATGATGTGTTTTCTCACTGGTCTAAGTATGCCACGTTAACCTAACCTAAGCTATTACAGGAACCTAATGACGTCATACAACATCACCCATTTACTCAAAAAATAAGGGTTGTACCAAGGTTTTCATGGTAAAAAATTATTATGATATCAAAATTAATTCAGGTCATTGAGGGGTTGAGTGCAAGGTCAAATCATTACACTGAATTAGAAAAAGAATGACAACTTTCACTCAGCTGCAATGGCGGTAAGGAACAACTTAACATCTGTTTGTAGTCTCCCCTTTTTGTTCTTGTATCATTTTCGAGTGAATATCGATTTAATTTTAAGAGTTAACTCTTTACACGCGCCAAAGTGCTTGAAAGTTTGCTTCTAAATCTGAAACAATTTTTAGCATACCTTTAGTAAATCTTTTCCACTTGAGTGTCTTTACTGAGGTTGTGTAGAAACTATATCTGAGCCACGTAAAACAAAAATAAAATTAATAGCTTAATCTAAGCCGCACTTCGATTGAAAAAGTTCCATCGATAGGTGCATTTATGGGTTTCGTCAAAGTGTTTATTCATTTTCAGTATAAAGAAGAAGTGATGCGGATCTTCGGTCAAGTTCATTATTCTGCCGCATATCCAATAATAAGCAATCCGATCCAGGCCGCAAACAAATTGATTACAAATTAAGTCTGCATCGAGGCATTGCAGCCTCTATATTTGCAGTCGTGTGTCTTCTTGCCGAGAGATCCAAATGGATTTATCGGGTGAAAAAAATCATTATATCTGCATCTCTTGCGGCTCTCGTTTTAAAATAGCATGATGAAACTGCTCGATAAGATTATAAGTGCACGACATCGATCCTAATAGCGCCGGGTCTCTTGTTATTGTTAGTAATCAAATTGAAGCACGTCATTGAATCCTCTAAGGGGGTATTTGAAGAGCGCAATAAATTTTGTAGTTGGATGTGCTCTCATACCTCCACTTCACTCACTATTCCATAGACCCGCTGTGATTTATTGGCGACGTTCATTTCCGTCAGGTGCCCATGAAGTGTATACTATATTTCAAGCCTGGTGTTTCCCCCCCCCCCCCCCCCCCCCCCCACCTTTGTTCCATAGGTTTCCTGAATGGTAAGTATATTTTGTCTCCCAATCGAAACCCATTTGTGGCCCAATGGAAATACAATTTTGCAATTGAAATTTAATCCGGATTTTGTGTAAACAGATTATAATCTTCAATCACGCGACGAAACGGTCTCGATTTCAGATCTATCTATATAACTCATGTTTCATTGACGAGCTCTTTAATTGCTTTCCTCATTCGATGGACAGGTTCTAATCTGACATATTCGATTTCAATTTTGCCCCGACTATTGCAAAATTTCCTCTATTTATAAAGTCTCTATTCCATTTGGGACAGGGCATGATAATTTATGCCCTAATTAGTCCTCACATTTAGCCTTGATTTCAATTTTCATACGTTGCAGAGTCACAGAAATATACCAAAATCACAAAGGAAATGATCTGAAGGACAACCAACTCTTTTGGGATAGATAAATTGGTTTTAGACTAAATAGAATGGAATTAACAAATGACGAAGGATGACGCAAAAATATTCATCACTCAAAGAGAAGGGTAGGTCTATTTTTAGGGGGGAAATTCTCTTATGTGGATATGTGCTTATCATTCAAACCAATCAGTCCATCAATGTCATTTCTTTTTTGCATACTCATCATCAGGATTCGAGGACTCGAATATGGGAATTTTTTTTACTTTAGCTTCCGAGGGAGAGTTTTGATTTGTAAAGTATTTTTTGTTTGCTAAACCAATGCTTGATTTATTTTCTGTGTTTTTTTATTTCAATCTTTTTATTTATTATTCATCTCTCTTATTTTCAATGTATAGCCACAATTTTAAATATATCAAAAGATTTTTTCAGACTATAACACTCATGTGATTGCGAGGAATCAACTGATATCCGCCTTAATACGATTATGTAAGCTTAAATTTTGGATTACTTTAATGTTTTGATACGTTACTCGACCAGGCTGGATAATCAAACTTTTTGGTATTTTTTTTTTTTTTTATTTATGGTTGAAATTTTGAATTTTTTAATATCTAACCTGTAGTATTAATGTGACTGAACGGAATTGAAAAAAAACAAAGCTTATTGAAATCGATCCTGAAGGATGACACTACTAATTAAAAATAGCCATCACTGTTCTGTAATATTTTAATAGTTAAATAATATTATTTGACTCATCTCGTTATCTTTTCAACCTCTTCAAATTTTCTAAGTAATTCAAAATAGCAACCAATCATCAACTTCAAGACTCATATCAATTAGGATCGTTCCAAGTTAGAGATTATCTATTAGGGGGGCAAACTTTTATCAAGTATGCGGAAAAAAATGCCCAAAAATCAAGAAATAATAAAAAGGAAATTTTGCGCGATTTTCTTACGATTTTAGTCAAATTAAAATTCTTTTTTTAAAGTATGTGGTAGATTAGTACACATTTTTTTTTCTTTTTTTAAATGATGTGTATGTGATACGCGAGGTGTGTTTCGAACACTTTTTAAACGATAAAAGTTTGTGCAATACAGTGAATTCTTTAAATACAGCTGTAAATAAAGGATTTATTTAAAGTACAAGATTTCTTGGAAAATAGATGCATAACCCACATGCTCTCTCTTAACTCCGCCCATGGTGCAAGTTTTTCACAACAAATCTTTTGTTATCTCATTTTAAGACGATACATTTTTCCCAACGTCTCTGCCATTCCTTTAACCCCTCCAAAAAAATACGATTACCTCGTCGTTTGACCTGAACAGAAAGAAGTCGCAAGGAGCTAGATCAATTTCTCATCAAATCGGTCTAATAATTCACTGTAGTACTTACTGTCCCGTGGTCTTGCTTCCTTTTTCCAAAAACGTAAATTTTCATGAATTGATCGCGAAATTTAAATATATTGTTGTATTTGTATACTGTCGAAATTAAGGGGAGAAGCTTGTTACATATTAAACAAAACAAATTTTACAATTTATTGTTATGTCTATCCGTTCAAAAGTAAAAGGCTTATGACAGACAGACGCACAAATGAAATCAATATATTCCCTTGTCATCTCTTTGTATTCAGCCATCGAAAAGATTAAACTTAATTTATGTTTTAACTTTTTTCATCATCTTTAAAGCAAAAGGCAATAAAAGTCCATATAGCGTAACGAGGTCAAACCAAAATTTTATTAGAAATTGTTCAAGGTGGCGCAAAATGTCACCCGGCCATAAATTGCTGTCATCCCTCCAAAGGTTGCAGGCGTAACATTCAGGATTTCCGATAGCGGGCAAACAAAGCAGATTAACGCGCCCCACAAAATCAACTATTCCTCCGACTTCCCTGGGGCGACACCTTGGAATTTATTGCCCAATGAACAATTAAGGAAAAGAGGCAGCAACGATGGAATCTGGTCACATCCTTACATTCAGTCAAGAAAATCACCCTAAGACTAATACTGCATTAAACCTCGAATAATTACAACCACTCTTCTTGGGGATGTAATCAATTAGAAACTGCAAATAATCCCATTATCAGGACCTTTCTCCTCGCGGATTTAATTCCTTCCGGGATATCAGCCAGACTAATGATGACATAAATTAATGGATCCTAATTACGTCTGTGTAAGAAGACAACAGAGCGAATGATTATTAAAGGAAGGCGATAATCTATATTTTTAAGTTATGACTTAAATTACAACCTAAGGAAGAACTTATCCTCACTCAGGCGCGAGAATGAAACCCGAATTTAATATGGATAAAATCACCCAATTTCGGGACTTTTAAAGGGATATTTTAGTCTATAGAAAAAAGGACGATTAGGGTATTTTTGAACTCGTTATTAGCGATCGAAGTAATTTAGCGGTGAAAAAGGTTACCAAAAGGGCTATTAGGATTTAATATGTTCTACTCATTAAGGAAAAAATAAATTGATAAATCCATGATAGTGAAGAAAATTTTTAAGGAGTTAGCGACTATTGCTTCGTTTATATTTCTAGTATTTTAAGCATTCCGAAACACATAATATCACTGACGTCGGTCAGTCTCCCTATTTTTCCATCTAAAAATTATAAAGCTGAATATGACAGACGGATGAATTACTAAAATCCCACAAACTGCAAACCAGAAGCAAATGACTTCTACGACATAATTTAGAGATAAAAACGGAAAAATTAAATTTCATACCACAGTATTTAAAATGAGTCTGCTAGTTTTGACATTTACTTTTTTCCCCTGAAACGACACTTTTTAATGTTTTGTAAATGAAACTTTAATGGTCATGTTGCAACTGTAATTAAGTTATGAAATTAAATTTGCTATTATGCCGCCTGAAACTTTATGCTAATGACAGACTATACCTCATTATGAGGGACAACATAATTACGAAAAAAAAGCATTTTATAATGAGGAATCAAACTGATGAAAAATTAGCATCGTTTGGAATAAAATTACGTAAGGACCATCGGGTATCAAAAATGCAAAATCATATTGTATTATCATTTCACTGCAAATCTACCTTTCAATCACATTTACTGCATATTTTATTCTCTGTCTGTGAAGCTGTTAATTTTTATTGAACTTGCCTTCATTATTTTAATTTTACCTTTATGATATTATGTAATATTAATATATGAAACACCAAATTTTTCGACTAATTGTTTGTCAAGTTGGTAGGTGAAAACTATGAACGAATAATGTGTTCTTCCTCATAATTAGGTATAGTCTGTCACTAGCATTAATTTAGTATTATAGTATATTATACTTCACCATTCCATTAAGATAAAATTAATGCAAATTAATGTGGATTTAAAGTGATGAACTTAGGGAGGGTAGGGTAGTGGCTTAAATTTAATAAAATCGTAGAAAGTCGAATCAACCATGGGACGTATCGTTAACAATTTTCTACTCTTACTTTGTACCAGCTCATATATAATATAATTTGACAGATTTTTGTTATATATATAACTTCTCAACTGATGCTTTATCTCAAAATTCGACACACAAAAACAAGATTATGCTATTAAATCATTTAAAAAATATATTTAATTAATATCTTAAATCAACAAAAATCCATTAATGTTTAGTTTACACGGAGAAAAAAAAAACATAATAAATCAATAATTACACAGGTCAACATTTTATCTAGGCTTGTGCACGGGAATCGAAGATGGTATCCTAGGGTTTTTGGGGTCGCTGATTACGATGAGTGGGTCGGTTAGACTCCATCACGACAAGCTTAAGGTCATTTGAAGGTCAAACGGTCAAAAAACCTTCCAAAAATCTGAAAAAAATTCATGGACATGTTTTTGAGGTCGCTGGATCCGAATCCGGTGTTTATTTTTACTTTGCATGCATCCTCGAGGTCATTCAAGGTCATTTCAAGGGGTTTTGATAAAAATGCTAAGTACCATCCGAAAAATCTGAAAAAATTCATACGTATGTTTTCGAGGACCCTGAATCTGAATCTGAGGTCAGTCGACCTCATTTCAAGGTCATTTGAAGGTCAAACGGTCAAAAAACCTTCCAAAAATCTGAAAAAATCATGGACGTGTTTTTGATGTCGCTGCATCCGAATCCGGTGTTCATTTTTACTTTGCATGCATCCTCGAGGTCATTCAAGGTCATCTCAAGGCAGGTATTCTAGTTCTGTGGCACAATTGTGCATTTCGCAGATTGAGATTGTTACCCTGTTATGCATTAATGAGATTTATACCAGAAAAGATTCTTTGGAAAATGACTGCAGGTAAAAAAGTAGAATCCAGGCTGTCTATCTGATTAGTTTTTTTCATATGTATTATTCAATATTTACCAAGTAATGGTAACAATTTCAATCTGCGAAATGCACAATTGTGCCACAGAACCAGAATACCTGCCTTAGGATGACCTTGAATGACCTCGAGAATGCATGCAAAGTAAAAATGAACACCGGATTCGGATCCAGCGACCTCAAAACACGTCTATGAATTTTTTTCAGATTTTTAGGTTTTTTGACCGTTTGACCTTCAAATGACCTTGAAATGAGGTCGACTGACCTCAGATTCAGATTCAGGGTCCTCGAAAACATACGTATGAATTTTTTCAGATTTTTCGGATGGTACTTAGCATTTTTATCAAAACCCCTTCAAATTACCTTGAATGACCTCGAGGATGCATGCAAAGTAGGTATTGGATACCATCTTCGATTCCCGTGCACAAGCCTAGATAAAATGTTGACCTGTGTTATTATTCAAAGCTTAACGAATTTATGCTTAAATTTATTCAATCCTTATTTGCCCATATTCTTAAATAAAGAATAAAATTTCTTAAGCAGAAGTAGAAAACTAGATTTATGCATTATGATTTAAAGTCACTCTGTATGATTTAGCAAAGTATAACTTTCATGAGATATAATCATAAATGTTGATTAAAATTTAATTTATTATTGATTTATTTTTTATTTTTTGATAAATGAAAAATAAAAAAAAGGCTTAAAATTATTATTATATGCTAATATTATAAACGAAATTTTACACTGTAACAACATCCTTATCATAAAATACATTTATTCTTCAAAAAAGGGATTTAACTGAAATTCAAGATCATTAAAGCCAATGCAAATCGATCGTCAAATCTTACAATCTCGTACTCATTAAGTATAAATTTTTCTCCAGAAGAAAATCCTATTACATATTTGTGAATATTCTGCATAGTATGGTATAGGTCAGAGAAACACTTATTCTTAATCCATGATTACAAATTTCTCCCCATGTAGTAATATTTTTTTAATTCGAGAGCTTATATTTTTCATGCTCTAGAAAGAGAGCAATTAATAGCAGAAGGGTCTGATTTATGTTCATAAAACTTTCATCCCTACAAACATTCCTTATCGGTAACCGAGCACCCTGCAAATGCAATATTTTTCTCTTCGCGTACTTCGCTTGTATTAACTTAAAACCATAATTGCGAGGGTTCGACGGGAAGTAAGCTTTATGGTACATTTATTCTGCACTTTATGCAAATTATTTTTACTCGTATATTTTTTAGTATGAGTAATGGTTTTAGAAGATAAGAATGCATAATAACTATAAAAATACGAAAATACCCTGTTACTGCATTTAAAAGTTCAGCGTTATTTTGCGAAATGGTGATATTAATTAGCCATCTAAGTCATGCAATTTCACAACATAAGACTTATTTCTTTGGGTTTACCTGAAAAACACAGTTTACATCAACTATCCATAAGGCACCCTATAATAAAACCAACTTTATGCTTTGCATGCGTACAATATTGCAAGCAGTTTAGTTTCATAGGGCTGCCCAACATGGATATTAAACTGATGAATTTGATATGTGTATGCAAATATATTGTACAAATTCATGGCATATTTATGGGTGTGATCAAAATTTTATATAAAGAATAAAAACAAAGTGTGTACGTTGAAACACCTTATGGTAAAAAAGAAATCAACATTTGCTTGCTAACGTTTGAGAAAATAAAATCTTAAAGCAAACTTTCCCAGTTTCTGAAAAAATAAATATTAAAAGTGAAATAGTTCTGTTCCTCAACTATTACAGTTTTATTTAAAAAACTGATGTAATGGACAAATTATCATATTTGTCTGAGTATTAACAATCGATTTTAGTATTCTGCATCTGATTAACATGTGTAAAAAAAATGTTAACCGAAATATTGACTATTTTTGAAAACGACAACCTAATAAAAACATAAGAAATGTGGGTGCTAAAAACTATTTAATGCCTGATTAGAAGTCGTATCCATTTTGTTATTATCATAAATCTAGTGTTCAAAATATCTATTTGGTTAAGTTTAGCTTGGAATAGTTTTTGAATTTTTATGGCAAGTGATTATTTTTTTATAGTGACTAATATAAATATAGGTAGTCTAAAAATGTAAAAATGTCTAGAATTACGCTGATACTGGAGAGTAAAGACTGGCAACAAAAGACCTCTTAGCCCGTTAAGGCCCAAAAGGACGAAATCGTGCAAATTTTTGCCCAGATCCATGTGATTTTAAGTTTTTCGTCCGCCATCTTGGATCCGGCATTTTTATCTTTGCAAATGTGACCACAGATTCGCAATCAGCGACCATGAAAACCCTCTAGAGCTACTTTATGCTCAGATTTATAAAATTTTAATATCTTTGTCCGCCATTTTGAATTTCTTAAATTTGATCTCAGATTTACAATCAGCGAACTCAAAAACCTCCCTGTATAAGTTTTTAAATAAATTCATTAACCTTTTAAGGACGGGAAAAATTACGTTAAAATTGACCTTTTATTAGACATGAATATTATAAATAAATTCAATGAATTTCTTATGTGGAGTCCCCCCCCCCCTACTTGCTGGCCGATATATCGATCAGGCCCGTCCGCAACGGAAAGTCCCATGTAAAAAATTTGGCGCGACGGTTTGAAAGTATTTTTCTAGGTAATTTGATGCGCTGAATACGGGAAAAATCATGAAAATCTCAATTTTTGACCTTGAATTCATCTTGCAGGCGAGTTTTGCGATTCGTGGTACTATATTTTTCGTAATCAGCACATAAAAAAAGGTAGGTATGCCAACTTTCAGGGCGAAATAGCAAACAAAAATTTGACTTTGAGATAGCAATTTTCAAGGTCAAGGATGCTTCCAGGAATATGTTCACTATTTTTCCCATATTCAGCACATCAAAAAATGTAGGTATACCAGCTTCCAGGGCTAAATTACAGAAAAGATTTGACATTGAAAACCGCTATTTTCGAGATCAAGGATGCTTCCAGGAATTTCAATACTATTTTTCCCATATTTAGCGCATAACATTTTCCCTGAAAAACATCAAATATTATGTGTCCTCTGGCTGGTCCATATATCGACCACTCTCGTCCTTAAAAGGTTAAGAACTTCTTTTTTAATAGTCATAATAGTCACATATAATATCATTGAAACGACATTTTGGACACCACCATTTTGAATTTCAAAGCGTATTCATTTGCGAATTAAGGAACAGGGTCCATGGACACGATTTTCCGCCAAATTTTTCATTGGTTTCGAGCCATAAATAATAATTTTCTAAAAAAAATTTTTGAAAAAACCGATTTTTCTTAAAATAAGCGAACATAACCTCTTATTAATTTGAATTCAATGCTAGATTCCAGATACATATATTGAAAAAAGCATCTAATTTTGTCTTCTAAGTAAGTAAGTTATTTCAAAATTGTTTTTTGACAGAAAATTTGTCTGAGTTTTCTTAAGAACTAGTTTTAAAATTTGATATACATGAAATTCAAAATTTCGTTTATAGTCCAGTAAGGGTATTATAGAAAGGAATCCAGAATAGGCAAGCGTATTATAGAATACTTATTTAAAATAAATTTCTTATTCCAACCGGATAGAGACCATTGGGTGCTCTTAATCCTGTTGTTGTTGTTTCTCTGAACTGCAAAATCTCACTCATAAGTGTATCAAGGAATTAAGAGCGGCTGCCTTTAGCGATATGACACGTATCGCAGCAGAAGTAAATATTTTATAAAAGCAAGCCAAGCTGTGTAAAAACGACTCGATTATTTATACTCTCGCCCTCGAAACCACTTTAATTTGTCAACCGAGAGCTGCGGTGGCATGGCAGCTGTGATTCGTCTCCATTAAGTCTGCATATCATTTAATTTTTGCTTGGAATGCGGACTGAACCGCCGTCACCGCCGTTTTCTTGCAACAGCAACAACCAACTGTTGAGTCCGATGCATGTGCAATCTTTCAACAAATGTGTCTGGCGCTATTTCAATTAAGGAGCACTCTCGGCTATTAAGTTGTTATCACACGGTCCACGGGAATGGATGCTGAGCTGAGTGTCGACTCTGTCCGAACTGGACACAGAGATTCGAATTTGGCCAGCGGCATAATCTGCAGATACTTCTGCATTCGAAGAAGGTACGCGCCCCGCATGCAAGAGTGCACCACATGCATTTCTCACGATGGTTGCGTGCTGGTGCATGGTTAAAATTCTGCAAGCGCAATTCGCTTATAAGTCACAGAATTATGTCACAGAATTAATTAAAACGAAAATGTTTAGCATCTCGACTGTTATTACCTTCGAATCGATAAAGCAACGTGAAATGGTGTGGAAATAAATAGTGGGCTTAATGTCTACTATCGTTGGCGCAAGGTGCCTTCCTGATTGGCGCGGGTCGACACGGTCTCTCCCGTAACGTGAAAAGATTTATCAGTGTCACCTGCAAAAGGTTAAAGGGTAAGAGCTGCTCTTTCGTGATTTTCGCCCGTTTCAGCGATAATTTTATGCAAATTGTCTAATTGGACGGACCCAATAATTACATTTACTTGCATGGGTTATTTATTAAGTTCCGTCGACTTTCTGCATTTAATTAATGTATTTATAGGTAGGTGCCTTACTTTTCAATTATATCGGCTGAAAGGATCAATTAAAGGACATGTTGCGATCATGAAATTTAAAATTCAGACATTTAATGATGAAGTTATACAGAGTTCGAAATGATTTCACTTTAATTTCAACAGTCAAATACCAAAAAGGTGTGTATGATATGTTACGTAATAACTAAACTCCTTTTGAATATCGATTAAATATTAGTTATGAAATGGCGAGAAAATTTTTTTCTGGCACTACGTTTGAATTTTGTAGTCAAGTGGTATTAAACTAAAAGTATTATTCAGAAAATTTGGAAAAAGTTTCCACTATAGAAACAAGTGTTATATACAAATAAAAGTTTGAACATCTCATTTCAGAATAGAAGTGTCATGTGTTTAATTATTGGTTTAAATGCAAGAAATAAAAAAGATAAATTATAATTTCTAATGAATGTCTGTCTCAAAAATTTATTTGTAACTAAATAACAATTTACTTGGCATGAATTAACTTTCCTGTTTATCGAGTCCATGTAATCAAACAAATTCATACTAAAAATCCCCGATAACTTTAAATCTCAGAACGTTATTTAAGTTTTTTTTAGTATTAATTTAGCTTTTCAGGTTTTGTTATCTCATTTCATTTTAAATCCAATTAACTTAATGATCGTCATCTCATAAACCCTCTAATGGAAAAATAATCTGTGACCTATTGATGTTGTCATACTCCTTATTATTAAATAGACGTACCTAAAAGGTTAGTTTTGCATGAAAATGGGCACATTTGAGATTTAGGGGTAGCTCATTTCAAATATTATTTCGAATCACCATATTTAAGATTAGTGACCTTATACCCATTTTTATGGTTTTATTTAGCTTCTGTCTACAAAAGTTCGAGACAATTTCGGATTTTTGATTTAAATTGCGGAAAAGGGACTTTTATTTCAAAATTTCTGACGCAATTTCCTTAACTAGAAGATCAAATCAAATAAATTTTTGTATAAGATATCTTCCTGAAATCTAAAAATGGGCTATCTACTACCAATTATTTATGTTTTTAAGATTTCATTTGATAACATTTTATTACATATTATAGTACAATGAAATGTAAATAAAAAGAAATGTGAATATTAATTCCAAAACAATAACAATTTCTTTATATTTATTTTGGAGTATATTATAAATACATGTTTTTATTTATTATGGAACATTGCTAATTAATGTTTACTTTTTCTCCATGTACTACTGTGATCAAAAAGTAAAGCCAATTTGTTTATAACTTTGAAAATTTTTATTTATTCTTCTAAATCTATATCATACCCTTCAAAGTAGTCCCCGCCCGATACAATACACCTACGCCAGCAATTTTTCCAATCCCCGAAACACTTCTGAAACTCGATAATTGGAATGGCCTTCAGTTCATTCTTTTTTGATCACAGTAGTAAATTAATGAATTTGAATAGTACGTAGCACAAAAACTGTCTCTGAATACTTTATATGAATACTAGAACTTCAATTTCAAGACTTAGGCCGTTTTCGAATTCGCATGCAGTTGCACTATTCCCTAACCATTTTTAGTGTACTTTGGAGAATACTTCAAATTCGACAGATAAAATAGGGCAATTGCAAAGCAAACTACGTGAATTTTCGATCGCCCTACGCACTATTCGGAGTTTTTAGGAGAACTTTTAGTGAGAAAAATAGATTTAAATGCAAGTGCATGGAAATTCGAAAACGGCCTTAGTATTCAATAGAACCAATCATGAATTTATCATCAAATCTACGACTTTTTTTAAATATTCTATTAAGCTTATTTGAACCTATTCTAACCAACATACATATAATATATGTATGGTTCCGATTAACACGATTTTTTCTTGGAATGTATCTACCATTTATAAATTGAGGGATGGGTGCGTCTTCAGTAAAGTAGATCAAATCTAAAATAGGAAAAGATACACCGAAAACAATGTGACATCTATTTCTTAACAGTACAAATAATAGGGCATTTCAACAGGATTTTATTCCTACATTACGAATTCCCGAATAGACAGATTATTTTAGAGATGTTTAATGTAAGTAAATTGCAACCCAAAAAGCATATTATAGCAATATAATCGCAATCATATCTTACTCTTTTAAAAGGTTTGTTTGAGGTGTACGAGGGGTTACAAAAAAGTAAAGACAATGGTAACTAAAATACCATATGTGTTTTAAAAATTCAAATTTATCTTTCTCCATCTGGTCCATCTTTTTGTCTAACCCCCAAAAACCCTCCCAAAAATACTCGTTACATTGACCTTTCCCAACAAAAAAAACTAAACAAGTCCTTTTATTTGGTTATCTTAGAAGTGTGCAAAGTTCATGTTTCTTTTAGTATTCAAAAGGCTTCAAAAGAAGGTTTTTTTTTTGTTGGCTCTTGTGCTCTCTACGACTGTGACAACATCTGCCGGTAGAAAAGTGTTTCTTGTTGTGCGCTCAGTGTATCTTTTTGCAAATATTTCACGTTGCACGAAACGATTTTGTTTTGACTAGAGTACTCTCGAGAATATAATCATTCGTAGCAGCATGTTTTCTACCCTGCGATTAAGCTGAGCATAAATGCTCTTGAATTCGTTTTTAAAGCGAATGCATCCGCCTTTGGAACAGTTTAAAATGTTCTCGTACGCTGCCGTTGGTGTAATTGTTTTTGTTTGGTGAAGGCCTTGAGTTAGAGACAAGCAACGAGATTGGTTTGGATGAACTTTTGTGTGTCTCAGGAAGGTTGGGCTGGGACTTTTAGTTGGAGCAAAAACACCTTCACTCTAAGTGCCCGGTGCATCCATCCTGTTTTATGTAGCGCATTTTAGGGAGAAAATCCATTATAATCTGTATAGCTTAAATGGCTTTCATAGACCGATTCCATTTGGGGAATGTGTGCACACCACTCTGGATCTTCAGGGAAAATTCGCATTTCTAACTATTTTTAGGCCAAAGGGGCGCCGAAGAAGAACAGATTCTCTGGAAAATGAGATTTTTTAATCCCATCGCCTTTATCCACGGTGCGCCGTAATGGATCTCAATTAAGCTCACAAAGATAGATTTTCACGCCACACTGAAGACTTTCTGTTTTACCCGTTCGCGTGATTTTTAATTGTATAACTCAGTCTCAGTCGGGGGCGTTAGCACTTCCGTTCATGTTATCATGTCTGGAAAGTCATAAACTCGAAACCCTATAGTCAGACTGCTACCCGCCAGAAAAGGGAGTAAAATCTAATTTGCACATAGCCAAGGGCGTGTTTGTACAACCTCTAGAATTGCTCATTCATGCTCTCATCCTGGCCCGGAGTTTGCCCAAGCAATTGGCTCGGATATGATTTTTTTTTTTTTTTCTGCTGCCCTCCGCTGGTAATAAACGCAAAATGAAGGAAGGCATCTATTCGCCGAATTGTCTATTTCCGGAATTTATCTGTTTTTAATGTTAGCTCAAAACCACTTGGGATTTTATTAAAACTGCTTTTTAAACGATGATATTCTAGTCAAGAAGATTGAGTTGTTCTTCTTTAATTTTTTTAATTAATTTCTCAATATAATTAAAATAAATTCAAGCAATTTTCTTCACTCGAAGAAGAAAACAGGTCTGTTTACCCCAACAAAATCTGCAGGTAGGCTCTTCTTGTATTACTTACAGCAATGAAAGAAAATATCTGGGCATCATTTTCGACAAAAAATTACTTCTTGACAGACACATTCACACAACCTTTTAAAATGTTGAAATCCCTTTATCCGTTCATAAATCGAAATTCTGAATGAAGTGAGGAAAATAAATTAATCATATATAAATTTGTTTTTAAAGCTGTTTTGACATTTGGTACTCCTGTTTGGGTTTTTTTTAATTGTTCACCTTAGCTTAATTTTTACTTCAAATTAGAAATCAAATAAATTAATACTTCTCACTCAATGTGCCATTAAATCCCATATTGTAAAGAACTCCAATTCTAATCACTGTATGTAATTTTTTGGATTCTTATTGTAGCTTTGTAAAATAACACAATTAATCTGCAGCATATTACTGATTTTATTCATCATTTGGTCCGATGTTAGTAAACATGCAACTACAACAATCAAACAGACTCTTCAACAACTCAGCATTCTTATTTACACATTTAATCTCATCCGATTAATACAATGAGAAAATAATTGGATTATAAAATCATATCAAATCTATGTAAATTCATACATTCGATTTTTTACAGTAAAACATTTTAATTAATAGGATTTACATTTAAAATTATCGCTACGACATGTTGAATTGAAAGTTACATGTTAAAGGGCATCACTAGCGTGAAATTTTGAAAAATTAATTTTTTTTGGCAGGCCAAAAATCATCAAATTTTCGCGCGAAATTTGAATTTTTTTTTTTTAAACTCCGCCATTTTGTTATATTTCAATTACTTTTTTTTCGATCGACGGTCATGGCACGGCCAATACCTTCTAGTTTAATAAAGTTTTTGGTTTTTTTAATTTCACGCACTGTGAAGGTCACTATCACTGCAGCAATGGGGGGACTTTTTTTTATGCCTTGGGAAATTTTGAATAACTCGCTGAATTTGCAATTTTGTTATCCAAAAATTTTATCATGTATTCACTATATATCCACAAATATATCCTTAAAATATTATAACATTCCATGCAGTAGTTGTCTTTAAAAAGATTCCCACAAATCTCTTTTTTTTCAGGCGTTCACACTAATGGTGCCCCTTAATCTTACAAGTTTCGTTGTACATTTAACATAGCCACAGTATTTCTTCACTCATCTATGAAATTAAAATGTTCTATGTATTTTTAAAATGTTAATATACAACCAAATTTAGTACTAGTATTAGTTTTAAAAAAAAAAAACGAAAAAAATAAAACCTTTTTATTGAATGATAGGGAGTGGACTAGTAGTGTTTCGAAAGTCAAGTGGTAGGTTTCACAAGTCTTTTAGAGGACTAAAAATGCAATTTTTGAAAAAGTCCGGTTACGAAGCCGATAATAGCGCTTATTTTTTTATCGATTCAGGAGGGGTGTACGGGTGTTTTGAAACACTCTGTAGATGCAGTCTTTATTGCAAACCTCCAGTAAGAATTTAATTAAATTATATAATATCGCAGACTGCCCACCGCTCTCAGCAAATGTTTATACATATGTATTATAATTGCGTGATAGATAGAGAATTTCCAATTTCTAAACAAATATATTTAAAATAAAATTTCTACGCAGAGTAGGTAATATTTAAACTTTTTTTTTAAGTTTAAAATTTCTACGCAGAGTATTAAGTCAGAACTTCGAATTCGAAATTATTATTTAAATTAATTTAACTAGGTCAATTATGTCCTTGAAATTTTAAACGATTATATTAGTTTAGAAAGACTAATGAAAATAATAAAAAAAATAAATAAAAAAACTTAGACATTATTTTGGAATATAATCGAGACATGGAGAATACTTTTGTGAAATTTAATTCCTTTTTAATAGTCTTAAGCGAAATGTTTATTAACTTTAATTTATTAAGAAAACATTTATAAAGTTCTTCTTTTATAAATCTCGCATCTTCGCATATTTGTTTTTTAGTCCGTATTATAATACTTTCCTATTCCCAGTTTTAAGTTTTTATAGTATTCAATTACTGAATATAAATAATTTATCAGCTACAGAGTACAAAAGCAACAATAACAAGTACATTTTTAATTTTTCTCCCTATAAAATATATCCATACATTACATTTCGACAATTGTTGCCACTATTTGGCTATTTGATATTTTTTGTGTTCCTCTTCAACTTCGGAGGTAATTTTTCTCCATTTAAAACTCTGAAACTCTCATTTTAACAAATACACTATATTTCTTGATCAAATTTGCAGATCACTTCTGTTTGTTTAGAATTTGAACAAACAAACTCAAAACTCCATAATGATCCCAGAAGACTAATCAAATCAAATGAAACAAAGCAGATACACTAAATAATTCAGCATTATTAGATTTTCTCAAAATAACTTCGACATTCATAGTAAACTGATCACTCTGCAGGTAGTGAGGTAAAAAATTCTGGCGAACCGTACCACGTACTCAGACATCATATTGTTCTCAACAAAAATGTGAACTTTGAATTATGTTATTATGTGAAACAAAGACAAGCTGAAAATCTCCCAGAGTTTTGAATCTGGTCTGATAAACATCAAATTTGTGACAACACAATAAAACTAAAAAAGTAATTTGCATTCCTATTAATCTCCCTTGATAAAATGGAATGAATATATTGGATGCTGTCCAAGTAGAGAAAAATGTTTGTTGACCATTGCCATGACAATTTTAAATTTCTCTGCAACTAACAAGAGAAATAATGTGAAATCTAGAAATTAAATTAAGAGCTAACAAACCGAAATGACTTTTAAAAATTTTCCCGAGCTTCGCACAAAAACTAAAAATAAAAAATTTGGCTACATTATTCAACAAGAAAGTTATTTGAGTTAAGTTATTCTACCAATGCATGAATTTAAATAAATTAGACTGCAAATTTGAGTGATTACTATAACAAATGAGAGATGTCGAATTTACAACAATTATTCTCGTTTTTCAAAAACCCAAACATTCCTCAAAGTATTTTTGAAATGTTCACATTGAAAGTTATTTATGGTATATACATTTTTCAAATAATTATGTTACTCTAATTTATAGCACTTTACAACCAAAGGCTTAAGAGAAGAATCATTTAAATGGAATTTCAAACTCTAACTACAGAAACACTTTTAACAACATGTAAATATAAGAGATTGAGAAAAGCATTTATTGCAGAACGTCTACAAAGAGTGAATTAGTTTAAACAAGAAAAGGAATTTATTTGTTGTTCATCATGGAACTGGATGGCATTGCATTTTTATGAAACAAAGCAAATGAATTGAATATAATCAAGAAAATCTGTAATCTATCCAGGGCTCACTTGATTTACGAAATATACTTTTGTAAAAATTCCAGCTCCGTAGTAGCTCACTAAAATTAAAAATCTCCTACTTCTATCACCACGCAAGCTCGATGGTACCATATTATTGTATTGTCACCACAATTGCATAAGTTTGCAAAGTTTCAAATCGATACGATAATTAGAAGTAAGTGAAATGCAAGTTGCAAGATTTGCTTACAATGTTAGTTAATGAAGTTACAGGTCAAGTTAATAAAAACGTGTTAAAAAGCAATATGTGCAATGAAGAAGCAGAACACTGAGAAAAAAGGCTGACGAAATTAACGAAAAAATGCTGTGACACAACGAAAGTCAACATTTTCTTTTGAACCTGCTAATTTCTTTAGATAATTAGAATAACTTAATAAAGATATTTTTAAGACAGTTCATATAAATTTGTGGGGTAAACATCTATTAATTTAATTCAATTCAATTCATTTATTTAGTGTATATATAGTATATTCAAGCTGATTTCGTTATACTATACTATAATAAAAGAGGGTGGTGAGCCATCGACTAGTTCCTTTTTAAAAACGCTATGAAGCAAACAATGTTCCATATTTTTCAAAGTTTGTTGATTTATTGAAAAGAATAAAGCTTCCGATTAGTTACAGAATATAATTTCATTCAAGTAGCCCATCCTGTCAACCCAATTTTGCATCTATCTACTATTAGTCGGGGTGCCAGAGGTTTTCATTTCGTTGTTGGACGGAATTTGATGAAACCTGGCAGAAAGGGAAGGTCATTGCCCGTACAGTGACCCATTAAAAAAGTTAGAATGAGCGATGTCGGGAAGGTACTTTGTTATTGCAAAATAACTTTGATAACCCGTTATTTTTCAGTTTTCTTGGAATAACTCGAAAACGAAGCGTTTCAGCGAAAAATATTAAATACAAAAGTTGTTCAGCTGATGATTTTACGTAGGAATACGGTTTTTTGATTAATTAAAAAATTGTTTTTCCGACCGAAAACCAGCAGAAAAGTAACAAAACATGCAAAAACAATAAGCATTAAAAAATAAAAGAAAAAAACGATTTCCATCGTTGATATATGGGTTATTGATAGGTATTGGTATTGTTAACCAAATGCACCCGGTCCGGTTTTTCAAAAACAATATGGCGACCTATTGCAAAATTGTTAAGTTAAAACTTTGGAACGCTGTAAATTCTGACTGAACAAACGGATCTTGATGAAACAAATTGGAATCGGTAGGTATTAACGGCATCTTTGAGTGTGCCAAATTTCAAAATTTTTCAACAATTACTTTTTTTGTTATTAACCAAAAACCGTTTTCTGTGCTTCGTAATTTCGTCAATTTACAACATTAAGCTTTGCAACAAAATGCATTTGATTACTCTTAACATCCTACAGTGGTGACTAAAAACGCGAAAATAGCGAGTTTTTGACTGAACAAACGGATCTTGATGAAACAAATTGGAATCGGTAGGTATTAACGGCATCTTTGAGTGTGCCAAATTTCAAAATTTTTCAACAATTACTTTTTTTGTTATTAACCAAAAACCGTTTTCTGTGCTTCGTAATTTCGTCAATTTACAACATTAAGCTTTGCAACAAAATGCATTTGATTACTCTTAACATCCTACAGTGGTGACTAAAAACGCGAAAATACCGAGTTTTTGACTGAACAAACGGATCTTGGTCACCACTGTAGGATGTTAAGAGTAATCAAATGCATTTTGTTGCAAAGCTTAATGTTGTAAATTGACGAAATTACGAAGCACAGAAAATGGTTTTTGGTTAATAACAAAAAAAGTAATTGTTGAAAAATTTTGAAATTTGGCACACTCAAAGATGCCGTTAATACCTACCGATTCCAATTTGTTTCATCAAGATCCGTTTGTTCAGTCAAAAACTCGCTATTTTCGCGTTTTTAGTCACCACTGTAGGATGTTAAGAGTAATCAAATGCATTTTGTTGCAAAGCTTAATGTTGTAAATTGACGAAATTACGAAGCACAGAAAATGGTTTTTGGTTAATAACAAAAAAAGTAATTGTTGAAAAATTTTGAAATTTGGCACACTCAAAGATGCCGTTAATACCTACCGATTCCAATTTGTTTCATCAAGATCCGTTTGTTCAGTCAGAATTTACAGCGTTCCAAAGTTTTAACTTAACAATTTTGCAATAGGTCGCCATATTGTTTTTGAAAAACCGGACCGGGTGCATTTGGTTAACAATACCAATACCTATCAATAACCCAAATATGAACGATGGAAATCGTTTTTTTCCTTTATTTTTTAATGCTTATTGTTTTTGCATGTTTTGTTACTTTTCTGCTGGTTTTCGGTCGGAAAAACAATTTTTTAATTAATCAAAAAACCGTATTCCTACGTAAAATCATCAGCTGAACAACTTTTGTATTTAATATTTTTCGCTGAAACGCTTCGTTTTCGAGTTATTCCAAGAAAACTGAAAAATAACGGGTTATCAAAGTTATTTTGCAATAACAAAGTACCTTCCCGACATCGCTCATTCTAACTTTTTTAATGGGTCACTGTACGGGCAATGACCTTCCCTTTCCGCCAGGTTTCATCAAATTCCGTCCAACAACGAAATAACCCATTTTTTGAACCTCTGGCACCCCGACTATATCCTGTAATCTATAGCGCAAAGTGTGATAATAAAACTGACTTTCTTTTCATAAGTCCACTGTATTTTTAAATATTGTTCGGGGTTCAAAATGTTTATAAAGTTATAAAGTAAGCTATGCATAACATGACAACTGTTTGCATAACATGTTAAGCTATTGTAAGCTGTTTGCATAACATAACATTTAAAGTAAAAATTTTGGAAACACCATACCGTTCAATAAGATGTAAAAACAATTTGCTTTTCTAAATCTCTATAAAGTACCCCTTTAGAAATTATATAATGTTGTAAAATCGTTCCTACGTTAGGCATTTTCACATTTCGGAATGAATCTCGAATTCAGTTGAGTTGACTGAGAATGGAGCAGATTTAAAGTGGCTTCGGTGTATTCCATAAATTAAAATTGCAATTGTTGGTCGTAAAATTTCAGAAAACCTTTTTTTGAACGGAAAAGGATAACTTACAGACGCCTACACCATCCACACATAGGTATTATACATGACAGTGCCTGAAACATTACCCGCGAAACAGATTGATTTCCCCTTCATTGTTTCATGTAATACGAAATTGAGCCACGATAATGTCTCTTTAAATAAATAATGAAGTTCGCCACCAATATATATATATATATATATATATCCGCGTTGGTGGCATGCAATCTTCTGCAGCGACACAGCGAGCGCAGGGGCTTAATAAAAATCGATAGGCTGATTCCATGTGCAACAGATAGTCTAACTTTAACTTCAGCTACTCATGGGTAAAAGAACATTTCAGAGACAAAACAAGCAATTCAATTACGACGGCGGTGGCGGCGGGACAAAATTTATCCGTTTACGAGTAATAAATAAATGCCAGTGGTTTAATAAATATTTCTCTGGCAGCAACGGAGGCGGCATAGCAGGGCAAATAAATCGTAGGGAATTTTTTATTATTCATAATCCCAAGCGAAAATTCAAAGGGAAGTCACGAAACACTTTCCGCCGAAGGAGCATTCATTCCACTAGACCGATTAAGTTCAGGAAGACCTTGGCCAGTAGCCTGGAAAATCGAACAACAAACTTCTGGAGTGTAATTAGTGTGAGATTTAAGGGCTAAATTAATACGAATGTCATTAGCGCAAATGACTAGCGGTGCAGTAAAGATTTTCCATTTGGGGCTTTTCCCAATATTGATTACAAGCATAAATTGGCACAATTCGTGAAAGAAGATCAGAAGGACGACACACTTGCACATTTCCTGCAACTCGCGTTTCTCTGCAAAAATTTAAATTCAGCAGACTGTGAATTTTAAGTAGGAAGTGGAGCACGTAATGTCCCAGGATATCGAAAAATTAATTCAGTTAAAAAGTTTCGCGAGATAAAATTGACACGTAAATACTATCAGAAATATTCGCAGGCAGTGACTTCTCTCTTCGACGGAAACATGCAAATTGATACTGAAAATGGTTCCGATTGCAAATATTTTGAGCTACTTTGCATGAAAAATTATCAGTTAAGCTACTCAACTGAAAAAAAAAAAAACTTCTACAAAAATATAATTTAAAGGTAAAATCATGAACATGGTGAAATCTCTTCCCTCATATATGGAAGGATAATTTAAAGAGCAAAAATATTATATTTTACAACTTCGAATGAAAACGAACCAAATCGATAGATATCTTAATGCAATTCTATACGTACATATAATAAAGGTACAAGGAAAAGTTTGTATGTAATATTCAAATTTTCACCAAATACCTTTATGAGTTGGTTTTATAATTGTACACCCAGAAAAATACTCTGATAACACAACCCCGAAAATAGCCCTACTATATGATTTCGGTTGTCCAAAACAATTCATTTCTAGTGACTTTTCCGGTTACGGGAAATTAATACTGATTAAATTACTTTGTTTTCCGAACAAAACTAATAATAATTATAATTTTAAAAGGCAATAAATGTTTCCGAAAACAAAATTATTGCCCCTATCAAAGGAGTTGTTGCTCAACTTAATATAATTATTTTATCTACGGGGTGTCCAATAGGAATGTGCGAAAACTAATTAATCACTATTTTTTAACAAATGGAGAGATCGGTAAAAGGTAAATATTTTTTAATAAAGGAAAGTCATTTCATTCATTTCATGTCCATTTAATTATAAAAAAAATTAAACCTATTTAATACAAACCATTAATTTAAAAATATAGTAAACAACGTGAATTATTAATAATATATATTTTTGAAATGTGAACCATCTACATAAAAGGTATCTACCTGCATTTCTTTGAATCTTCTGTCGCCGGAGAGAAGTACAAAGGGATGTTAGAGACCAAATCCTTTCTCATGCAAAAAAGAGGAGCCGCGTTAAATCTTTTTTTTTTCAAGACGAAGCAGCACCTCATCGCACACAAGAAGTATCATCAATAAATTTTATGACGACCGAGTTATTGGCCTAAGGTACCCACACTTTGCTAGGGGAAAAAAAATAGAATAGCCACCTTACTCGTCAGATCTCACTTAATGTGATTTCTTTTTATGGGGCTACATTAAAAATCTCTGCTATGAAAATAACCAAAAAACAGTTGAGGATTTTATTAAAGACATTGGGAAGATCGTCAATGGCATTACAAATGAAACATTAGAACATGTTTTTAATAGTTTTAGAAAGCATATGGATATTTGTGGCAAATTAGATGGTTAAAATATCGAAAATATATATCATTAGTAACTAACGTTCTTCACTACATTTTTAAATTAATTGTTTTGTATTAAATAGATTTAATTTTTTTATAATAAACTGGACATGAAATGAAAATGGCGACTTTCCTTTATTAAAAAGTATTTACATTTTAGCGATCTCTCCATTTGTTAAAAAATTGTGACCCATTAGTTTTCGCACATTCCTATTGGACACCCTGTACAAAAAATGTAATTATTTTATCTATATAATCATAATTCATATTCCTTTAAATTACAATACACTTCTAATAAAATTCGTTTAATGCAAAATGTTTACAAGTGTTTTTGCAAATTAAAGGAGAATATATTATGATTTTATTGACAAAATAATGATAATAAATATTTAGATCAATAAGAGAGGGACAAAATAACTGTAATTTTCATATTGTAGTTTATTAACTATAATACTTATGATACACATCTAATTTCGTTATCATAATATCGGCAATAACCTAATATTTTCACAATATATTTATGTATCCTATAAAAATATTTTGCGAAGTAGTTTATCATTTGAAATTTGGAGTGTAAGCAATTGGAGAAATCTAAATTAAAATGTGAAATCTACTATTTAAGAGGAGTTTAACATTATCTTTTTTAGAGATTATTTCTTTGTGTCTTTGGACTAAATTTCATGCTCAAAACTAACAAAAGTTGATTGCAATTTTCCCTGTTTTGTAAATCAAACTTACAGGCAGTGGCACAGTAAAAATTATGTATACTACGTTAATACACCGAAATTTTGCAAATCTTATTATATTATATATATTAGATTCTTTACCTAGTCTATTGCTAGTATCAAGCGACAGACATGTGGTATAAACGTATATTTGGAATATTATAACATCGATACCACATGTCTGTCAAAGGTATAACGCGACTAATGGCTTCAAATCCAAAGAACTGACTGAAAACATGCATGCTTTAGTTAGAGAGAGTTATTTTCTTTTACAGTCGTTATAGCAACAAATTCTTTACGATAGCTTCGCATTGTGATTTTAGAAATACCTACCTCTAATAAACAATTTCTTTTATTCAGAAAATCCATTTTCATCTGTGATAAACGAAAAGAAATTGAAGAAATCGAAAAAATTAATATTAATTCGGTTTCTATAACCAATTCTTATGATGAATATGATATGATATTTATGATAATTAAAGTATAAATCAGTTTCTTATTTTTGACACTTGTTTACGAAGAATCAAAGTGTGTTGTATTAATTAATTATGAGTAAAGTTGGCTTCTTTGCCAATTATTGCATCAATGTGATCTTCGAAGAAAGAGAAAGAGCTATTTAACCAAACTCCCAGATCCTTGGTTTTGTCAAATCTATTCAGCGAGTATCCGTCAATGGAGTAATTAAAAATAGCACTCTTGACCATATTTAAACGTAGTTGGTTCGGTATACACCACCTTTTAAAGGCACTGAGATTAGAAGTTAAAAGATAACAGTCATACTGTCATCGGCATAGGATAGAATGCGCGAGTAAGGTAGGAATAAAAATTAATAAAAATGATGAAGAGAAGAGGACCCAGGTGGCTTCCTTGGGGTACACCAGACGACTCTCACTACTACAAAATTATATACTTATCAAATCAATTTAAATCAGATAAATTCAAATATTTTGTTTCTTGATTCTATTTTATTATCATTATTTATTTTAAGTCAAAAGTTCGACGACCACCAGAAAAGTATGACCTGGTGAATCGTTACCATCGACCTCACCATCAACACCAAAGCAAAATTTAAGTTCAAAAGTCTTGCTGTGTATTTGGTGGGACCAAAAGGGTGTTGTGTATTATAAGCTGCTACAACCTGGTGAATCTATTACGGGCGATCGGTATAGGCTACAATTGACTCGTTTGAGCCGTGCATTACAAAAAAAACGGCCCGAATATGAACGAAGACATGATAAAGTTATTCTTTTGCACGATAACGCTCGACCTCATGTCGCAAAAGTCGTCAAAAAATATTTAGAAACAGTCAAGTGAGATATTCTACCACACTCGCCGTATCCTCCGGACCTTGCTCCTTCTGATTACTGGTTATTCCGACGGATGCAGCACGACTTGGCAGGTCACCGGTTCACTTCTTTCGCAGAAATAGAAAATTGGATCGGAAGCTGGATTGTCTCAAAAGACAATAAAAATTTTCAAGATGGAATTCGAAAATTGTCTGAGAGGTAGGAAAAAGTAGTAATCAACGATGGACAATACTTTGATTAATCTATCAAAATAAATATATTTTTAACAACAAAAAAACGGACCGAATTAATTTGTACACCCAATATATCAAGTTATTCTATTTTCTTGTCTGTAAGTATATCGTCGTTGCGCGTGCAATACCGCGTATCTGCGTTTTCACGATTTTACAGGAGAAAGAAAAAACTGGCCGCCAACTGCAAGCAAGCAAGTGTAACGCGGTATTGTTTCTATGTCAAAAATAAGGTTTCTTATAGGCTAATTTAAATTCTGTGAGATCTAACGGGTCCGCCAAATAACTTTTTTTTTTTGAAAATGCTATAAAAAAAAAACTACTGAATATTTTTTCAAATTTCTTTTTTTATTTCAAATTACAATCCTTCCGGTTAATGATGGAAAATAATTTCATTCAAATGGCTGCCTCGGCTGGCCATGCAGTAGCCTACACGATCGGCTACGTGCCACACAGCCGACGCTACACTTGATGTTTTGCGCCCTGTTTTTGAAAATCGCAGCCGTTTGGCCACCTCGGAGCTGCGATTTGACACCGTTAGACTATTATTTGTGGGGTGCCGTCAAAGATAAGTGTTACGCCGACAAGCCAGAAACAATTGACGCTTTAAAGGACAATATTCGTGAAGCCATTGGTGAAATACAGCTGCACACAATCGATAATGTACTTAAAAATTGGACCGATCGTGTAGGCTACTGCATGGCCAGCCGAGGCAGCCATTTGAATGAAATTATTTTCCATCATTAACCGGAAGGATTGTAATTTGAAATAAAAAAAGAAATTTGAAAAAATATTCAGTAGTTTTTTTTTATAGCATTTTCAAAAAAAAAAAGTTATTTGGCGGACCCTGTATAAGGAGCGAAACCATGTTAAGAATCCGTAGGCGCGATATTTCAATTTTGCGCTTTTTCCTGTTACGCGGTATTGCACGCGCAACGACGATATATTTTTAGGTATATAGCCCCACATATTATCCTCTCATCTATCCTATTTATCACAGAAAAAATTTGCCCCAAATTATTATGCAACTAACGCCCCCTTATTAGTCGCGATAAAATCAGGCTTCTCACCTAAATTTTGCGGTATACTGAATCAGTTCTCAAAAATTCTCCCTCTAAAAAGTTCTCCAAAGCCGAAAAACTCAAAACTTTTCGGATTTCATTTTAGTTCATGGAAGCATAAATCAACTGCACTAAACTAGGGCCCTTACCTGTAACCCACTTTTCAACTGAACGTGAACTTTGAACAAAGACTGAAAAGTAAAATGGAAACTACAATGAAGTGCCTTGCGCTGTGTAAACGCCAGTCATGCACACAAGAAATCCTCTTGATTTAAGGCAAACCCATAGATAATCTATCCGTAGCGAAACACCCCTCTAATCCATTTAAATACCACTTGAACTAAAGGTAATTTCCACTTTCTCAACTAATTTTCTTTCCTTATCTGTTTTGACTTTCCCGCCGGAACGAGTTGCCACTCATTAATATTGTGATAGTGCGTTTGCACACGAACCACGTCTTCGTTTCTACAGAAAATATTTCAAGTTCACAACAACGCGAAACCTCTCTTTTTATACGAAAGATAGTTTTTAGCATTCGTAACTTCTATAATTGCACATTTGGGACAAAAGTTTACTCAGATTCACCCCCGCAGTTCGCAAGCAGCAAAAAAAAATCGATTCGCAGGCAATGTAAAGGTTAACCAACTTAGGAGTCGGTATGTCGCCCCGCCAGGTTCTAGAGATAAATTTCTTTAGCATAATGAAATCCTCTGCATATTCATGTTTTGTAATTGTACAAAATTATGTGCATGTTTCGACGGCCTTTCACGAATTTCAAAGGACAGCCGTGCTGCTAAGTGGAACAGTCCTGGAGCATTGCTTTCTTCACGTCTCACCTCCAACCTTAAGTGCCCTCAAAGAGCAACGAAGGCCCTGAATGATTCCACTGATTCATCCCTACAGACTTCATTTGCATTTCTCTAGCTATTCTAATTAGTGGAGGGATTAATTTTTGTTACATCTTCACCCAGACGACACATATATATATTTTTCATAATCAACTTCTGCTTTTTAGCCCATATTTCCCCGACGTCTCTTACCACTTTGCAAGCAGTTTGTGTACCAATTTAAATTAAGCAAAACTTTTAATTTCTCGCTCTGCGCGAATAAATTGAATACGATAACAAAATTAAGGTAATACATTTGCTCTTCTGCTTCTAAGTTAGTTTAACTTTATACACCAGTTTTGAAGCAAATGCATTTTGGTACAATCACATTGAAGACTCTTATAGAATTTTCTACACAAAAAAGTGAAATTGATTTCACGGAGGAGAAATTCCTAAAGCATCTTGTACAAAAATTAATTGGAAAAATCAAATTCGAAGAGAAACCCACTGACAGAAAAAAAAGGCAAATTCGGAAGATGGGACGGAGTGCAAGGATTCAATTAAAATACGACGGGTTTCCAAATTGGGTCAGTGCCCATCACAAGGTTTTGCTATTAAGGTTCTCAATTCATGTTACCTCTTATAATTTGCCACGGAAGAGGAAAATACATAGGTAGCTTTTATATCGACACAATTAATTCAAATCTTCTTTTCAGAAAACGATGAGTTGTTGCTTACGACAAGCTCAACTCTTAAAATTCCCCTCTTTTAAAAATTATATATATATAAAAACAATGAAAAGATTTTAAGGCATGACGATTCAAGATGTTAGGGCATTACCTGCAAATTTCAGAAGAAAAATACATTATTTAAACTTTTTAATTTTTTCAGTGTAACACCTCAAAGTTAATCCCAAAAGTTGATACGATTAAAATTAGAAAAGTTATATGAGTTTAAATTTGATTTTATTCAAAATAATCTGTAATACTCACTCAGGGACTAAAGAATTAAAAACTCTAATAAAATATGGGTGTATTAGAGAAAAGAAACAAAACAAAGAATAGAATATTTATTAGCTTTAAGGAGTTTTCTGTAAAGGGAATATATCCGTTGAGAAAGTTAAATCCTTCAAAACTTGTTATTTGTTCATTGCTTACATATTTTAACTGACTTTAGGGAAAACAAGAAGGAAAATCAAATATTTGTCCTATTGCTTAAAACTTTTGAATCTTCCGAAATTCGACCAACAAGCGAAGAATTTGAACTAAATATTTTTTGGGCAAGCTTTTAGATTAAAGGGGAAAGAATCATTGATTTTGACTGACTCAAGATTATGTCAAAATTAATATAACCTAATGGTCTAATTTCGACATCTTGACTCTGACATAACCTGGGAAGGCTCTCAGTTAGGTATATTATCCTTAAAATTTTTTCTAAAAATCTTTGTTTTCCGGGGATATCGGGTTGGCACGAAAGAAATGAGACAGTTTGTTTTTACATTTTAAATTCTAACATTTTTATTTTTACTAGCATCTATGACTTCTTGCCGACGTATAGGCAAGGACTGGATGCCTGTTGCCCAGAACTCGGCGGGCCGTGAGTTGAAGAAGGTGGCTACGTAGGTTTCAACTTCATTAAAAGTGTTAAAGCGTTTATCACGCAAATCATTTTTCATGGCTCTGAATAATATGGTGGATGAGGTATCGTCTCCCAGCCTAAGCCCTGCAGTTGTTGGCGGGTGGTGGATGCAGTGTGCGGGCGAGCATTGTCATGAAGTAAAATGACATTGGCTCTTCTTCGTCTTTTTTCTTTGATAGCTGTGGCTAGTTTATCGAGCTGCGCCGCATATGTGTTAGCATTAACTGTTTCATTATGTAATAATTCATAAAACAGCATGCCCTGAGAATCCCAAAAGCAGCACAATAGAACTTTTTCGCCGCGGTTTTGATATTGCTTTGGTTGAGTTGGTGGGTCTTCCTTTCGTGGCAGTCTGTTTTCGTAGAGAACCCACGACTCGTCCCCTGTAACCAAATCCTCCAAAAACTCCTTCCGGCGCGGTCGAAGCAGTAGCGATTGGCAGACGGCGACCCGAGCAGCACGAATGGCGTCTGTGAGGGTATGAGGTGTCCATCGCGATAAAACTCTCCTATATCCGAGCTCGTGCAGGTGATGTTCTATAGCGTGATGGCTGCAGTGGGGTTTTGTCGCTGATTCACGAGTGCTTGCATCCGGCTTCTGTTGCAGTTCACGGCGCAAATCATCATTGTCGAAAGCTGGTGGTCGTCCCAAGCGAGGCTGACTTTCGAGGCTTCGGTCTCCTGTACTGAAGCGTTTGAACCGACGAGACACTGTTGCGTGACTTGTAGTATCTGAGCCAAATGCAGTGTTGATGTTGTCTGCCGCAGCTCGCGCACTATGGCCTAACAAATACTCGTAAAGGTATAGAGTTCGAACTGACTGAATTAATCGTGCGTGCGCTTTTATATACCCCTAGGACTGAAGCACCTAGAATGTTCTATAACATACTAGAATATGGTCGAAAACAATTGATTAGAAAAACAACATGAGTAGAGTTTTCTAGAGTGTCTCATTACTTTCGTGCCAACCCAATATGTTATTTGAATTTTGGGAGTTTTAGAATTTTTTTCGAAGATAATAGAAAAAAAAATGAGACAACAAAAAAATACGTAGAAAATAAATAGTAAAAATAAATTATTTTTATGTAATGCCACTTGTAATTTAATGCTTGTTTTAGCATCAGTTATTATTTTTATAGGTTGTTAACTAGTCTCAGCTTAGTTAGTATTTTTAGAAATTTTTTCTACACATAAATCACTCAATTTATAATTTTATAAGATTTATAATCTTGAGTAATTTACCAAATAAATATTATCATTAACTTTAAATTAAAAAATCTGAACCTGTAAGATTCGTGTCTGTTTTTAATTGTTTAATTAAACATCTTAATACAAAATAATGGCTAATATTTAAAAACTGAGCAGTTAAAATTTTACATGGAAAAGCTGAGCTCAATCTCGAATTTAAATGAGAAAAAACTCAGTTTTTCTATACAAAATTCTACACTATGCTATCGGTTTTCTTGAATATGATTCATAATGGTCCTCTTGCAGCTAACGAATTTTTAATTTAACTTGTTAAACAATTTTCGTTTTAAAATGTTTATTTCCTTTGACGTTAAATTATTTTGAATAATGTTCTTTTAAATTTTTCGAACGTAAGTTAAATTTTCAGGATTTTTTTTCCCTACAAACATAAAAAGTTGTAATTACCCTATAATTGTGAGTTCTTCAATTCTTTTGCGAAACAATTGAATCAAGCATGTGTTTTTGAAAAAAGTTCAATAACAACAGAAATAATTGCTTATTGCATCATAGCCATCAGCCCACAACGAACTGCGTCACCAGAGCTTAAGTTGTTATTCGCATATTCTAATTTTATTTAGGTGGCATTTCACTTAAGCCGATCACCGCACATCTGCCTTCAAGCGAGCAGAAGAATCTTATGAGCCGTGAGATGAAGCAGATACGTCTTCCACAAGCTCATACGAGTTGATTTCTCCTATAATACCATTTAAATAAATGCGATATGTAACCACGATATGAGCGGATTAGACTGATTGTTTTTTTTTTTTTAAGCATTACGCCACTCCATTAACACCACCGCCACTTGGTCCCGCGACAAGATCGATTCGAATAAGCAAATTTTCATTCATTTCAATTCGACTTCTCGATTCCCAATTGCATGCAGATAATCGGATCGCGTGCTCTGCCCATTTCCTTCAATTTTCCAACGCGTCCACAGGAGCATTTAGCGTTAAGAGCGAGCATATAAAAAGCATAAAGATAGCATCGTCGAAGTGAATCTGGATGTGGAGGTTCTCCCGCTTTACAGATGAGAAATACTTTCCCGGAAAAACACTTTGTAGATGGGCATTCGTCCAACTAGTTCCCTTGGTTTAGGTCAAGTTTGCTATTATAATATATAAGAGGAGGAACCATCAATTCCGCTGCAATCGCGTGAATTTTTAATCCCAGAGAGCTTCTTTTTTTTTTTTTTTTTTAACACGGATGAAATTGGATGTTGAATTATCTACGATGGTCCAGACTATTGATCTCAGACAGAACGAAGAGGGAAAGGACTGCGAACTTTATGCCTCTGCTCGGATGAATGCCATTGAATAGAATTTGGTCCACATTTGAAGTTGTGCTCCTCCCATTGTGCGATAATCACACGAGGAGGTTCCCACACGTGTAGTGGGAAAAAAAATCACTTCCCACATTTTATAAGTGTGATAAATGGGAGTCGCATGTTTGGGAAATTTATAAACCAGTTGTGAATTAAATAATAAATTTTATCTGGTCGTATTTCTGCCACAACCAGGGTGGGTATATTAAAGCAAATTGGGATTTAATTATACAGAACCGCCAGAGACGTCATTGAACATAATTTCTTTTAAATTAGGAGAGAAACATTTTGTTTAGAAAAGTTAAATGTGCTAGCCGTCAAAATAAACATTCATGGCCCAGTATTGTAAATCTATTAATGTCCACGATAAGTTATAAGAAAAATGAAAAATTGACCGAAAATTTCATAAATATTGTGGTAAAAGTATTATTAGATCAACTCAACTCAGTAAGATGAAATGAAGCGCGGATAGTTGTGCATTGTGGTGGTCACGAGAGCAACGATTTATTTATTAATCAACAATCAAAGCACCGATTCGAGATATTCACACATATAAACAAGCGCAAACGTTTTTAATCTCCTCCGTCATCATTAATTTGTGACTAAACGTATCATCTAACCAATCCAACATATCAGTCATCAAGCATGGGTTAGCCTTCATATTAATATTTTTTTCTCTCTCTATCTTTTGTTGTGTAATTTGTCAGAATTTTTAATAATCGAATTTTATTTTAATATATGGCCACTCATCCGTTTTAAATGTCACCACTCTAAAAAATAAATAGTCCAGTGCGATGCAGGGCGCGATCATTAAATTTTTCCAGTGCATTGTATCGAGGAGAATTTTTTAATTATCAAATACCCTCAGAAATATAAAGTTGGTCAATTTAAACAAAATGAATTGTTAAAAGACTACGCCATACATATTGCTGAAATTTAGTTAATTCCTAATTTTATTTTTAAGGGACTACTACCGGTTAGATTGCAAAAAAAAAGCATAATTTTCAATAATTTTTTTCTCAGCTCCTTTATTATACATATATCAATTTCAAATTTTGCATGGTGATAATAATTATTTCAAATATTACAAAAAAAAATTTTTTTATTTTTATCATTTTTTTCCTTGTTTATAGAGGGCGCCGAAGTTGGTAGCTCAAAAAATGACTCGTCCCATGGCGGACAACTCATCTCAGAAACGAAGAGTCTGAAACAAATAAACCAAACGGCATTTTATTAAGGAATGTCCCTTACGTAGGAAAAAACCAAAATATGTCAAAAAATGATTAAAAAAACAAAATGGCGGACGTTTGAAATTTTTTTTCAAAAAATCACTTATTTTTTCACTTGTTTTCACTTGCTACATTTTTTTGGATTGAATTTTGACTAATATTGTGGTTTTTTCCTTTGCAGAATACTCAAATAAAGAAGCACTCCAAATTTGAGCCCAATCGGTTGGGCCAATTCGGAGTTAGTGTGTCCGCCATTTGATAAAAGGTAATTTTGAGAAAATCACGTTTAAAGTTTTTTTTTTACTTATAAATATATAATAGGCGGGCACGCTTAAACTGCTGTAACTTTTATATTTTTGGGAATATCCAAATAAAGACGTGATTTCTGAAGGTAACTATATTGAGTTGAAGAATGTAAAAAAAAAAAAAATTTGAATTTTTCAAAATTATAACCGGTAGTAGTCCCTTAAGCAGTCTGTTTACAATATCAACAATCGACGAATTTAAACATTTTTAATCAATTACAAGCGATTTTAACTTATCATACTGTTGCCTATTCTTTTAATATGCCATCAAATTTAGTAAAATGTGATCAAAACGTCCTATTTTTCTAGTTCATCAACAATTGTGATTACAAATTGCATACGAAATTCTTAGTTTAAAAACAATTCAGTCGACATTTTGGAACAAAACTTTGAAGGAACGTTTTTTAAGTAATTTCATTTTTTTTTTCTAACTCCTACTATTTTATTATACGAGATATCGATATACTTTTAGATTGTACTTTTGTAAAAACAATTTTTTTTTTTTTTTACTGAATCCTTTGATGAAGCATTATGTTTTTCATATCTAGAAAATATTGAAAAAATTCCATATTGATCGAGCGAGGAGTTTTTAAGAAAAAGTTTTATTTTTTTTTATGAAATTTTCACAATATGTTAATAAAGTGTTACTCAAATACTCGCAGAAATATCGAGGAAAACAACACACATACTGTAAACCAAACCCTTTAATTGAAGAAAATGTTAATTTACATTTAAATAGTCTACAACAAGAAATTTTGTTATACCCCACAGATAGTAAATTAACAAACAAAATGTTAGTTAACATTCAAATTGTAAGTAAATCGAGAAATGGTTAGGAAACAATTTTCTTTTTTAAAAGTTCATATCAGGAGATTATTTATTTTTTGTTGTTCAAAATAACTTTATTGTTTGAGGAATTTTCAAAATACAATTTTGATTATTCTTACCAATCTTTTTCTTTCCGTATATGAATTTTAAGCAAAGTTCCCTTGTATATTGGAATTTTACAAGCTTTCATTTGCTGCCCCATTCCGTGGAATTCAAAAAAAATATTGTGCTCCATTTTTACTTCTAACACTAAAAACACTGTTGGAAATTTTAGTTAGGCCCCTATTATGGTTAGCGAGTCGCACAAATTCATTCGAGTCGAAAGGAGCTTACGAAAGCCCTTTTTGGATAAAAATTCCTAACAAAGTTCCAAAATTTTTCGTAAATTCATTTCAGTAGCCTTTGACTTCAATTAATTTTTTCGTTCAAAGTGATTAAAATTACCCGATGAAAAATAAATTTCACTTCTTTTGACGTTTTGTGAGGAAAAATTAATTGAAAGTCAAAGGTAACTGAAATGAATTTACTAAAAATTTAGGAATTTTGTGAGGAATTTTTATCCAAAAAGGGCTTTTGTAAGCTCATTTCGACTCGTTTGAGATTTGTGCGACTCGCTAACCATAATAGGGGCCTTAATTTTTAAACGGCTTCGTATTCATAATATTACTTTTTTTTCAAGGGTCTCATATTGGAAAATGCTTAGAAATACGCGTTCACGGAGAAATTTATAATCACCAATCAATAGTCTTCAGTTTCGTAAGTTATAAATTTAAAAATGTCTGTCACCTATGAATTATGTTCATGTATTATGCATAATATTCATAAATAATAGGCTTTTCTACATCAGTTTTATAGAGGAGTTCGTACATTATGAATATAATAAACATAAATAATATACAACTATATATAATAAATATTATTCAAGACCTTTTCCGTTTAATTTACGGGTAATTTACCCCCGACTCCACAGCTCTTAACCTCTTAATAGTTATCTATTTATGGAAGAATTCACAAATTAATATATAAAAAATCAGCATTTTTCCAACACTTAATGAGCACAAGATTGTAAGCTTTGAAGATCGATTTGCATTAATTTTGATGATCTTGAATTTAAAATGCCTTTTAAGTTAAACTCTTTTCCGAAGAAGAAATGTATTTTTTTCGTTTATAATATTATAATAATATTAACATAATACTACGATGCAATGAATTTTTTATGAAAGAGTTAGTGGATACTTTTAGAACTTGTCTGAGTGACTTCAGAATTTGTTCAACCCCATCTCTTCGATTAGAGGACAATTCTATTGGTTGCGCTATTGTCCAATCGATACAATAGCAGTTAAAGAGACAAACAATCGAGCTGACCAAGACCAAAAAAACATTTACCTAGAGTGGTTCTATCATATAGCAAAATTTGAAAACAAACCTATATACAGAAAAGAAAATCACAAACACAATAGCTTTTTATATCTTATTTTGAAGGAAAAGCTCCAACATAACATAAACATATCCTTCTATCTTTTGATTTCCATAAGAACATTAAAATATAATTTGTCGAGAAAATATTTTAATTTCGGCAGTCTATCCAAAACGTGCCAACAAGTCGAAGTTGATTATGCAAAAGCAGGACATTAGGGCTTTCATAGGCTAATGGCCCCAGGTTAGCTACGATGTTAGCTAGTTCCATTAATTGTTCATAATGGATGTCTGCGACTGTGACCTTGTGCGCCAAGAAGTCCATTAGGAAAGTTTCCTGGGTTATCCCAACAAACGTGGGGGTATCCCCCAAACTTTAGGAAGTACATTTAAGGAGTATTGGATTTCCATGCTTCCGCCGTAGGAGATTTGTTCCACCTAGATGGACGGCACAGCCATAACACAAAAAGAAACAACGTAAAATAAAAAGGTTTCCTAGATGAAATTCTGTTTCCAACAAGAAACACTCAAGAGGAAAGTCCCAATTTATATCATATTGATATTGAATGCAAATCTCAAACGATATTATGTGCATTCAAGCCTTCTCCTTAAGAAGTATTGAGTCTCTACTACTTGACATTTATTTAGACAATTCTCAGAAATAATAACTACGCAAGAAGACCCAAACGTAAGAGGTTATTAAAGAACCATTATTTTTTTTTAGACGAAAGCAAAATATATTACGCAATTAGATTAACTGAAAGAAAGTTTTGTTTTTAATTCAAACTATTATATAATTCAAGAACAAAACCTTTGTTGTCTTATTCTCATAAATCCATATGCAGGGTAGCGTCTGAAAAGGATCAGAGTAACGCTTCGCTATAATTTTTCAGAATTTGAAATTTAAACCTTCATGTCTATAATCTTAAAGCGGTTAGCTTATATTTTTCAACTTTACATATTAAATGATTATAAATCTTATTCTCAAATGGTATCATATTTCTGTTCTGTTTGAATTAAACTACAATATAGCACTAATATCTCCATTTTTGCCAAAAACACTCTTTTCCAATTAATAGAAAGTCTCAAATCATGTAAAAAATACTTTTAAGATATTTATATCAGCACTACAAAAGAAATCAGCTAAATAAAACAGGTGTTTTGTGATTCAGCTTAGGAATACAATGGGACAAGAAAGTTGAATTATTAAGAAAATTCATTTTCAAAATATTTTTATGATAAGAAGACCACATCACTTAATCTTTTTATTTTTTTTTCCCCCAATTTCAGGTTTGTAGTTATAATTGGCCTTAAGAGTTCTCGCAATCGCAATTATTTCTCTTCTGTAGGTTATGCAAAGAATAATTTACGGGTAAACATTTCTCCGCCCATGAAAAATAACCTCTGAAATGCAAACGTAAACCGGCAATTGTGTATAAATTGCTAGGTAGCAATTGAGTGTTAAAAAGAAACACTTGTTATATTTTTGAAGGAGCACAGTAATCACCCTGAGTGCTAGTAAAATTAAATGTAATTAAATACTGAATGAAAGGGTACCTACTTATGTAAGTGCAACATATGAGAGCTCTTATGTATTGCATATTTTAAGGAGAAAAGTGAAATTTTGAGCCAACGAATTTTGACAATTTTCAGGTGTAATAAAAAAGAAATACTATAATTTTTTTTAAAAAATTTACTATTAAATCAATATTGCTGATATAAAAATTAGGTAATTCATAGATTGACAAAGATACCATCACCTTATCGTGTCTTTTGGCATTCAAAACGTTTTTGCTTCAATGATTGATTTAATACGATTAATTATTGCTTATAATGATCGGCTGGAATAGTTTCTTTAGGTTTTAACAGCTCTTAGAACAATATGCCCTTCTGATCTCACCAAAAGAACAGCATAACTTATGCTGTATGAATGTATCGTTTTGGTTTCGATGTTGACGTTGATGGTAGTGGTTCGCATCTTATTCCACATACTTTTTCACGTTTAGGATTATCAAAGTAGATCCCTTTTTCTTCACCAGTCACATTTTGATGTAAATACGAAATACTTTTTTATCTTTAAGGCTAGATTTCACATGTTATCAAACGTTTTTCAATACTTCTTTCTGAACCTTCAAATGTTTTCGCTTAACTCGGTGCTCTTAATTTCAACACTTAAAGAGTTTTAAATCTCCTAAACCAGTATTCACATGTTGAAATCGACAGAATTTTTTCTTCCAGTGACCATTTTAACTTAAAAACATAAATTATATTCACCAAAACAAAAAATAAGCCCCACACCTAATACAAAGGAAAAAAACACTAATCCTTTTCGGTTTTTGAGGAACACTAGAATAAATTAATTTACATAAACCTTACAAAATTTTTCTTTTTTATCCTTTCCAAAAGGTTTTCAAATAGAATTTAAATATGTTTTAATCCAAAGGATTATTCGTTTCAGCTATTTATACCTCTAAATATGTTTGTTCATTTGTAATTAATCACCGACGTAGGTAAAGGAGAAATGCAAAACTTTTGCATTAGCTTTTTATTTGTTCACCTTAGTGGTTTAACATTTTAAGACATATTAACTTCTAAGGAAGATGAATGAGATTCACAGAACGATTTGAATTTACTTGCAATTTATTACAAAACATGATATCCCATAAAATTAAACCTCGTTTTGTTTCATATAGACAAAACATACCCTTACATTTTATTATAAAACTTTAAAAAAAGCCACTAGTGGTTTCCGTTGAGTTAGGCTTCAATATAGATCTTAAAAGAATAGTTTTGATTCGTTTATTGGATTGAATAATGTTTTAAGTTGTACTATGTGTATAAACCAAGATATATGACGGTATATATTTATTCATCATAATACATATTCTTGAATAAGGATCAGTAACAAATTAATTTACATATTTTAACCGATAGGACCATTCTATCCATTTAAAACTAACGAAGCTGAACATGAAAACACTTTAGAATTCAAATTATCAAGTTGGTTGGTCTAAATATCTGCAGAGTACACTTAGTCTTTTATTAATTTTATAATTGTAATCCTATATAACCTTACAGACTAGGTTTTAATTAAAATAAAATTGTTAATGGTATAAAGGATTCAAAAGAGAATGAGAACGATTTCCTGAAAACTTTGCAAAACATTTATTCCACCACTTATGGATAAACTTAAATGGAAAAGAGGAATCTCTATGATATGAATGAGATAAAAACAAGCACCAGAACAATAGAATAGAACAAAAGAATTTTAAATAAATAAAATATTTAGATATACGCCCGAATAAACAGGCCTACAAGAGAAAACTATTTCATATTTCAGTTCCAACAAACCAAAAGTGAAGGAATAAAACGTATGTGTTTTATAGTTGCCTAAGGATGTCCTGTCTTATTTCCTTTTTGAATTATGACATAACACCCCAAACATAACGAATTAAATTTATTCACACTGAAAATCATTTATTTCCTCCAGCCGGAAAATCCATTTTAAACTGTGTGTGGAAGTTTTCATGTTTTGAATGTTTATATGAGTTTGCTTTTCCTTATATAATGCCATGTGATTCATAACATTGGGGATGAAATGATGAAGGTAATTCTCATCCATGTGTTGGAAGGTAAAAATTCATTAGGGTGCGTCACCTGACAAAGATCATTAAATGGGACACATTTCAATGAAATTTCACAATGTTAAGGCTCTTCAAATTTGTATTTCATCGTAATGAAAACATTGTCAAAAAGATTGATAATAAAAATTGAAAACAATAATTGATATGGGTAGTGTAGGGCCGTATTGAATAAAGCACTCTTAGATACACAAGCTGGAAATTTTATTGTTACATGTAACGCGCACAGATCCAATTATTGGGACTTACATTTTTTAATTGTCTTTAAAGAAGGTCATACATATTCGAGTATTAAATTAATCAAGTTGACTGCTTTCATTATTCTATCATTGTGGGTAGGCAAACATAAATTTTTTTATTTTCAACTTGGAACATATGCTCTCGAACTTCTGTATAATTTCTTATGAACTATGAATGAAATAACAAAAAAACTATTTACATTTTCCCACCTACTAAAATGTTTTTAACCCTGAAGATACCGAACGAACTTTTTTTCCCCCATCATATTAACGCCATACACGCGTCGTAGCACGAGGGTTTGGTAATAAAGCAACCAAACTTCCAAGGATAAGGCGTATCCATATAATCAAAAATGTATAAATATGTTTAAAAGGAATGGTAGCACATAATAATTTCAATATAACGAAAAACTTTTGAGTTTTGGTCGCCACCTCTGAATGATGCGGTCGTTCTATAAATAAAAATTACATAAAAATCGGAAATTCTTAACAACTTTAAATATATTTTTAAGGTACATTCCGTATATTATAGATTTATAGTATATCTTCAAGTTGTCCATCCGAAATCATTTAATGTGAGCAATTTGAAAATTAATAAAATATTTATCTTACCAAAATAATTGTGCTCATAAAAGCTATAGTGTTTTGGTATTTTCATCGGTACAAAATGAACAGATTTACGCTTGAAAATATGGAATATATTGAAAACTTATTTCCAAAATGAGTGCTGTGTTGCCGAAACAGTATGAATTTTGAAAATAAATTTCGGTTAGGTTGGCATTCTAATTAATAAAACAAGTTATCTTAATATTTGTCCTGCGTGCTCAGCTGAAAATTTTGCTGCTGTTGTCGAAAGTGTGCACCGAACTTCCAATTCGCCACAGATCTTAGCAACTGAATATTAGCCGTACTAACCTGACAAGAATTCTGCATAAAAACTTCGGATTATTCTCTTACAAGGCCCAACTGACTAAGGAATTGGATTTGGGCGATCTCTGGTTCCACCAGGATGGCGATAAGTGCCACATAACAATCGGTCTTTTGCGCACTAAGCTCAATAATCTTGTAATCAGCCGTTTTGCAGATGTTCCATAGGACCCCAAACCATAGAAATAGATCGAGCTATTCCTGAAATAGGAACCCAAACCATAGAAAATGTACTGCAAAGTTTGGCTGACTAAATGGACTATACCAAGCCAACCGAGGCAGACATTTAAATAAAAGCACATTATTTAACTAATCGGAAGGTTTACTCCTTTCAATAAATCAACAAACTTTGAAAAATATTGAACAGTGTCTATTTTATAGCATTTTTAAAAAGAAACCAACCGATGGCCTACTTTTTATAAGTAAAGCATTACTTTTTTTAACTGACAACTTGCTCCATCAAGCTTGTAATGTTTTTCAATACTTTTAAATAATTTTTAAATGGAAAATAATCTATTCATATATGTATAAGGTATATAATTAATCCAAAAAATTAAAAAATACTATTTTAATGAATTTTCTATAGCTTCCCTTCCTCCTTAAATCAATCAAAATGCTTTAGTTCCCCGATAAGTAAATAAGGTCGATTTGATAATGTGAAATAAATAAATTGTCCGCCCTTAACAATGTAATAGGCGTCACTGCTCTAGTTTGACAAATTGCGCACAATTTAGAACATTCTGTAGAACACCAAGCTATCGCTGTAATAAAATAAAAGCTAATATGCTAATTTAGGTCGTATAACGAAAATATAAAATCTGTAGTAGTAGAATAATCGTGTAGGTAACTTATTAGCAAATTAGAGGGAATTACCTGACCGAAAAGCATTAAAAGGAACTACTATCGATTTTCTAGATTGGATTAATTAGGTGTCTGACATCTGGCATTCACCAAATTTAACATTACATTTATAAGAGAAAAAACGAAGTTTCTTTAATGGATTACCAAGTCGTAAAAATTTCAGGCAACCTCAAAGGCTGCCTGTGTACTAGATATATATATATATATATGAAGGGAAAGATACAAACTTCCTACTTAATAAACGGCAACAAAAATCAATTTTCAGAAAGTAAAGAGTTTATGTGAGCTCTTTCCCAAGTTGCGGGGGGAATAAATCAATTAAGGTTCCAATAAAGGCACAGTCATAAACACCAACATTTAATGTAAGATGGAGTCTTGCATGAGCATTATCAAATTTCCTGTTCCTAATTACGTCAATCTTGTTTACCATTATATTTAGAAATTCATGAAGAAAGCAGAACATGGCTAAAGTTATATACTACATAACAAAGTCTTTTATCCATGCAGACTAAATTTTGCAAGCATTATGACTAAGAACATTTGAAGAAATCCGAAAAATGGAAATTGTGCGAATGAGCTCATAGTCTAACATGATTGCTGGCGATGTATTTAATTAATTTGCATAATTATGATCTTCGGTATTTGCTCACTAATTGCAGAGCGTTTAGTCACTTTTGTGCCCGAGACACTTTGACGGTAAGCAGCTTTCTCACAATTGAATGCCAATAAGTCGGCAATTAGTACTCTGCCAAGAGCATTATCACTTTAATTTTAATTTATTAGCTATATAGTACTTTGTACGTAAGCTTGACACAACAAGTTGGGTGTGACATTTCTTATTTTTAAGAATTATTAAAATAGAAATATTAACTAATTGTATTACATTAAACAGAAATTGGATAAATTATTCTTGATCATCCCCTATAGAAGGCAAAGAAAAAATTAATAGGTGAAGATTCCCGCCAACAACACTGGTCTTCAAACATTTTCCTCCTAATAGGCTAACTTTATAAGATTTTTTCCGTATATTACGAATCCGAAAATGAAAATTTTCCATTACATTACATTTTTAAGAAAAATAGACTTAAAATTTTAAAAAACCCGAATTTGGGATATTTTTGAAAACTTCTTAAGAAATAATGGGATATCGTATCAGCTCCAAATATAGTTCAAATAAAGTACAAGGCCCTAACTACACGAGTAGCCATATAATAATATAAGTTATTTGTTAACGTTATTAAAATTTGTTAGGGAATAATTTTTTCATTAGCCTTTCCCTATGACCTGTCAAATTAATGAACTGGAACATAGAAGAGAGACTCTCATGAAAAATCTGTCCCTCGAAGAAACCTTGATAAAGGTTACAAATAACTAATATTATATATATATAGTCAAGTATTTGTTAAGCATTGCCAAAATACGGTTTTTCTCCCTTTTCAAACCTACTTTTCTCGAAAATATGATGCGATGGAACAAATTCATTTTCGGATTGGTTAAATATTTAAAAAAAAAAAAACATCTATCACCCTTTCAGGGAGAGCGCTAACCATGAAAAAAGCAGACCAGTGCAATCAGCGTTGGTTTATAATTTTCTGCAGCGACTCTAACAAGGAAACGTTCTCAGGTGTGTCTCACCGATTTTGATGAAATTGAAATATGTTATAGAGTATCGAAAAATAAGAGACACTTATTTTTTTTTATCTGCGGATACGCACATTTAGGGGGTACTTTTATTTATTGTTTTTTTTTTATAAAAATTGGTGTATTTTTTAAAAGTTTGTCCGCCATGTTGGATCCGCCATTTTGAATTGTTTAAATTTAACATCAGATTCATAATCAGCTACTCCAAAAACCCCTTAAGGGGGTATTCTAGTGTAGAAATTCGAAAAAATCGAAAACTTTTTTTTTCCACATTTATAAAGTTTAAACATTCAAGAATATGCCTTCAAAGGGATTTTTCAAAATTTCAATTATTTACCGAGTTATAGCGATTTTGGTGAAGCGACAACCAAACTGGTCCGACCGGAATGAATTGAACAATACACGGTAGGCGCGGCCCGAGTACCTGCGGATAAATTCCCCCATGAAACTTCTTTTGTATTTTATACCTATATATTGAAGATTTTGAACGGGAGGAAGGTCCCTTGTATGGAACAGGGATCGCCGATTAAAAATATTTAAGTATACCGTACAATTGTATGAGCGCAACTGCTTGAAACTTTACTCTAAACTTTAAACGCGTTTTTCTCGAAACTACTTTTTTCAAGTTGGCGGTAAGGATATCTCGAGATCTACTAAACCGATTTACTTGAGATTTGGTCTGAACGTTCTTGATATATTCCTCTATCGTAACAACCTCAAAAAAGTTGAAAATTGTGATTTTTAATATTTTAAAAAAATTTAAAACTGTTGAAAAAATAGCAAAAAAAAAATTTTTTTTTTCAACCGGCCGCCATTTTGTGAAAAAAAAACTTTTTTTTACTTTTTTGAGGTTGTTGCGATAGCGACAACATTACTAATTAAGAATCCGTTGGATTTTTTTGTTTCAGTTAACTAGAACGGTTGTAATTTTTACCGCCGTCACACCCCCTTTTTTCTGGATCTCCCACTCTGCCAGCCAATAACTTCTGGAATTTTTGGTTTTTTTTTTTCATTTAATTTTTATGTATTCTTAAAATATCAATAAGCAAATAAGAAAAAAATGGATAGTAAAAATATTTTTTGTTCTTTTTTTACGAAACTTGAAAAAACGGCCGAAATTCGTGCCTCTACACTAGAATACCCCCTTAATACTGGTTTTTACGAAGAAACTGATATCTGAAAGAATATCATCAAACTCGTGCATCAAGTAGTCCGTACTTTAAATTCATTTAAGGTAAAGCTATGCTGATAACTTTCGTTTAATCTAGACGAACATTAATTACTTTTGTAAATTTTACTAACCGATATTTTTCGAAATTTTATGAGTACAGCGATTTTTAGAAGATTTATGAGGAGCATTTTTATATATTTTGTGATTCACACTTTAATTAGCTTTCATTGGATACTTAATATAATAAACTTTAAAAAAATTTCTTTAAAAACCCAGAACTAAAAAATATAAAATAATTTATGAGTAAGCTTACCTGCAATTTTTGTAAATCGACGTGACGCGACGCAAGTCAGTATTTCTATAAAAACGTCCAAACATTAACAATTACATGGGATTTTTTTTATTAAAGAAGAGCTTTTAGGGTCACTGATATTAAGTCTGTTATCATATATGTATACAGCCTTGTTCAAAAGTATTAGGCACCCTCGATATTCATTGATATATGGAGTCTGAATGGATTCCAGAAAAATTTAACATAGTAGGTGTTCAAAACCAACTGTCACCAGTTTAATGATGGGGTTTGCCGGTCGTAAAATCCCAGTAGCTATAAAAACGAGGATGTTTTTCAAATTTTCGCTCATTTATAGTTTGGTGTTAGATGCGATAAAGTGCAATTTAGAAACGGTTTCAAGTGATTTTAAAAATTGGTTTTAAGTTTTTAATAAGGAAGTGATAAAATGCCAAAAATTAAAGAACTAAGCCAGTCTTTAAGGTCAGAAATAATTATTTTGGACGCAAAAGGTGTTTGTCAAACAGCTATTGCAAAAAAACTAAAGTGCTCACGTTGTTCTGTACAAACAACACTCAAAAGGTATGAGGAGACTAAATCCTTCGAAAATAAGCCCAGAAGCGGACGAAAGCATGCCACCACATCAAAGCAGGATCGTCTTTTAATATTGATGTCTCTTCGGAACCGCAGAAAAACATCGAAAGATCTCGCTGCAGATCTTCAGGATGAAGCGGGAGCTAGTTTTTCTGCAGGAACAGTTAGAAGACGACTTATAGGCGCAGGACTACGTGGTTCCGAGGCAAGAAAAAATCCATGGCTTTCTGAGCGAAACAAGAAAAACCGGCTTAAATGAGCGAATCAAATATTGAGGTAAATATGCCAACTGTTCTTCTTTACTTTAAAAAAAAAAAATAATTTCTGAGGCTCTTAGTTAACAAAAAAAAAATTTTTTTAATTGTTTCAATTTTTTTGTTTACATTACAGATTTTCGTCCAACCTAGGGCACAGTTCGTGCGACGGCGGAAGAAGTAAGCTTTTCGTCCGGATTGCCTCGTCCCTACAGTGAAACATGGTGGCGGAAGTATTATGATCTGGGCCTGTATGGCCACATCAGGAATTGGAAAGCCATTTCTGTGTGAAGGAAGGATGAATTCCGAAAAATATACAGCCCATGCTGGAACAAATTTTTGAGCCATCCATAATACAAATTCTCGGAGGAGTACTTGATAATTATATTTTTCAACAAGATAATGCTCCTTGCCACACAGCAAAGAAAATTCGCGAGTTATTCGCGAACAACAATATCCAATTCATTGATTGGCCTTCACAGTCCACCAGCCTTATCCTCCATCTAGTATCTTTGGCTCATATTAAACGCATGAGTCCACCAACGTAACTGCACTTCACTTTCGTCCCTACGCTAAGCCGTGTTTGAGGAATGGGAGAAAATATCTCCAGATATTTGTCCCACCTTAGTCAACAATATGCCGAAAAGGATTGCAGCGGTGATAAAAGCAAACGGGGGAAATACAAAGTATTAATAAAATTAATAAATGATCATGTTTTTTTAGAAAATATGTGCATTTTTTATTACACATGTCTTAAACGGCATGTTTTGAAGAAAACTAGGGGTGCCTAATACTTTTGAACAAGGCTGTATATATAGCTGCCAAAAATTTAAAAAATATCCACCCCCCAAAAGAGTAAGAAGAAAATAAAAACATAAAGATTTTGGGAGATGTTAATTTTAAATTTCATATCCTGGGCACAAAAGCAACGTTTTTTAAGAATCATGTTGATTTTCTTCAATTGTAACACAAAAGCAATGAAAAATGACCATACATTACTCAGGCACAAAAACCATGTCGACTTGTGAAACAGAAATAAGATGGGAACTAAGGCTTTATATTTTCATCCTTGTATCATTAATGTTTAGTACCGCACTACACAAACATATTCCAAATTATATAATACATCCTTTCATATATCTTAACATTTACCATCTTGACTCTTACATTAAAGCTTAATAGTCATCTTTATTAAATTTCTTGTAAAAGGCTATTAATATATGTACGACCTGAAAGGTTGTATACCATACATGTACTCATAATAAATTCACATAAGTTCAATTCATTAAGAAGTACGATCTTATGCTTTATTTAAATTCATCTCAATTGTAGATAACTGAATTCCTTAAGGAAAATATGAGGTAGACATAACTGTAGGAATTCTGGATTAACAAATATATGCACAGCCTCATGTCTCATATGAGTGTATGTTAACACAATTGGATTGTATTATTATTAATTATCCGGTTAATTACCCGCCCGAGAACGCCCCATGCATAAGGAAGACAAATGGCAATTAAGAAGAATGGATGCTTCTGCCTACGAATCGTTAAAAAAATGTTATTCATGTGGAACGAAAGCAAACACTCCTCGGATAGCATTGTGAGTATACATGCTTGCTTTGATAGTAGCATGATTGCACAATAAAACATAAAAGCTTGCTAAATCAATTTCCTTTAGCGTAGACTTCAACATTCCATAACAATTTAACATTTTAAGAATATCACGCTTTAATATTATTGTAATGGCATACATATTTAAGAAGTAAAATATTTTGCATCTATGTTGGTATAAAATTTAATTTTAAAATACCTTAATTTGAGATTTCTTAATAAATTCAAATGAAAGATAATTTTAAATATTATATATATAAAATTTCAGTTTTCTTACATAATTTTTTACTTAAATAATTTTCAATGCATTAAATACTTTTTTCTCAAAAATAGGCTTCCTAAAACTGAATTTACTGATTTTTTGTATGCTTACATCTGCTGAATTTTATTGGATTTCAGACAATTTTCATAACATTTTGTGCTGATCCAAACTCCTTAAATTTATGAGCGTATCATATTTCCTCGTTATTTCCTATTAGGTCCTAAATGGCTTCATCGACTTTAATAAATTAGGTGCCAATAAATTCATATTAATTCCGCACTCCCACTGGCTGGCTGATACAAGAACAAAATATATCTGTTTTTTTATGAAATTGAAGAGCATTTATAAATTTCAAAAATACATACATTACATTCATGCTTTTATTCTTTACAACAATCCCTTAATATTTATTAGGATTGCTCGAGTGCCCAATATTTACAAGAAAGCGTTCGAGTACTTATGTACTTAAAGCTTTATTCCTAAATTATCATGTGAAAGCAAACGATTGTTTATATAATTTCCTAGAAACTCCAGAGACGTTAACAGATCCCCAGAAAACAAAGAAATTGATGAAAATGTTTATTTGTTGAACGCAAAATATTTAAACGATCCTGAGCTTAATAAGGCGCGAACGAAAACGCAGAAAAAAATGCTAGTAACCTGTTTGACCATTTCCGACTTCTTAAAACTATTTTTCGACACGCATAAATCTTAAGAGATTACTTTTTAATTCAAGGAAGAAATTACGTACCATTAATTTGAAGAAGCAATCGATGCAGAAAAATCTTTGGACGTAATGGATCATTTACTATTCATATTGAGTAAATGGAGTGAAAGTAGTCTTTAAAAAAGGCTACCGTAGTGAAACTTCAGTCCCAAAGGAACTGCGTAAATCCATTGGTCCTTAAAGTTATATATAAACAGAAGAAAACTTTATTGACGAACGTCTTTTTGCAATTAAAATATGATCTCCAGGCTGTCATAGAAATTATCAAATCAAAACTTGACAATTAAGCGGCAATCCAGTTCTTAAGGGGGCACTACACTTCTGTTTTTTGAAAAAACTCAAAAGAGCGAAGATCAGAGCTTAGAAAGGCAAAATCCCAAGAGGATGAGTATTTTGAAAAGGAGGAAGGCGTAATGTATGGACCAGGCATTGCCGAATAAGCGTAAGATACTTTTTTTTTCAGAATTATCTGCGAATTGAATAAAAAATACTTTAAACGCGTTTTTCTCGAAACTACGTTTTTTGACCTGGTTGGCAGTTTTTTAAAAAACTACTGGTCCGATTGGGCTCAAAATTTTGAGGACTTATTCCATATATGTTTGCTTATGGTGTAAACCATTATTATTAATATAGGTTAATATTGAACCCTTTTTTTTATAAATATTTTACTAAAAAAAATTAAAAATTAACGTTAAAAAATTAAAAATTCCGCCATTTTGTTTTTTTTTTTTTTGCCAAAATACTTCATCGTGGTTCACACGATAGCAACTGACTTATATTTTGATATGTGCTTTGAATTTTTGGTTTCAGACGTTCCAGAGCTGAGATTTCTTACCAACCAGTTTGAAAAGGGTTTTTTTTTAGGCAGCCATACACTTTTAAAAAACGCAAAAAAGAAGTGTACTGCCCTCTTAATCTAAATTTGGATCTTCCGATCTTGAAACTTTAAAATCAAAGTGAAAGTAAAGGGAAAAAGCCTATAAAAGTAGTAATTAATTTTAAGTGTTTTTAAACGAATTTTTAACCACTGAGGTAAGATTGTTACGTGTTTTTGTAGTACATATCTACGTTTTAACATTGTGCAGAAGTGATAGTTATCGTAAATTCTGAGAATTTTATCACAAAAGACAATAAAATATGTTGGTTGTAAATAGGTTAAAAACAATTTCATTACTGTGTAATTAAAAAAAAAAATACACTAATATAATGACTTTAAAAATTAATTTAATACTTTCTCACCTAATTGCAAACTTCATAAAAGTGTTTCTGAACGTAATAAACTCTGACAAGAAATTGTACAAAAATTATTGGTTCTGGAGGAGATATTTAAACCTCAGATCATGAACATAAGGAAGTGCTGAAACGTGTAAAAACCCTGCACATGAGCGTACAAGTTTTACGGGTGCTCTAAGAAAGACAGAAATTTCAAGATAATTAAATTATTGAATAAATTGCCATCAGAATCTCAAAAAAAAATTACATGAAATCCCTTTAGAAAAGATAAGGATAAGGAAGTAATTTTGAAATACATATATGCAAATTGCTATGTGGCACTTTTAAAATTTCTGCTGTGGGCCATCGGTTGGTATCTTTTTATATTACACATTTATTATGACACAGACAGCTCTTTCACGCTCAAAAAACAGTATGATATATCCGCGGTACATAGATTCACGCTTGAACAGTATTGGAAAATACTGAAAACTTATTTGCAAAATGGTCAAATCATTGATGTTCTGCGCACTAACTTCAATAATCGTGTAAATCAGTCTTTTTGTAGATCAAGCTGTTGGTGAAATACAGCCCATCTAAAATGTGCTGCCATTTAATGGAAATCATACTCCATAATTAGCCGGAAAGTTTACTCTTTTCAATAAATCAACAAATTTTTAAAGATATTGAACAGTGTTTATATTATAGCATTTTTAAAAAGGAACCTGCCGATGTTCTATCCCTTTTTACATATATTTTCCTTTCTCATAAAGGATTTGAGTATGATTTACTTATCGCACTTCCTACCGTTTAAGTGATAAATTATATAATCGTGTAAATCAGTCTTTTTGTAGATCAAGCTGTTGGTGAAATAGAGCCCATCTAAAATGTGCTGCCATTTAAAGGAAATCATACTCCATAACTTAAGTCGGAAAGTTTACTCTTTTCAATAAATCAACAAATTTTTAAAAATATTGAACAGTTTTTATATTATAGCATTTTTAAAAAGGAACCAGCCGATGTTCTATCCTTTTCTACATATATTTTCTTTTCTCATAAAGGATTTGAGTATGATTTACAAGTCTTATCGCACTTCCTACCGTTTAAGTGATAAACTATGATGTATAGTATATAAAAATGAATTAGACAAGATAAGAAGTTAATATTTGGTAGGCTCTTAGAGGAAGATTGTGAGTACAATTAGACACCCTTAGTATCTAGAAAATTCCCCATCTCTTAAAATTGTTCCAGGTAGAAACAAAATGTTAGATCTGCGATCGCTCAGTAGATTATACAGAAGCACGGGTCGATGCAGGAAATTTTAATCCCAAAATCCGAAAACTTTGGATTGCGCGTAACAAAAACCGATCAAGTGCGAATTCGCCCATACGTACCATATCTTGTAGAATTCCTAGAAATCTGTAAGACCCGGAAGTTTCGTTGTAATTTGCCCATACTATATTTTCGCATACTTTTCAGAATTACTTTTTAAATATTCTAATTTAATATTTTTGTATTGCACATAATAAATATAATTTCCGGTACGTAATTTGGTCCCAGTTTAATTCTTATATGAATATTTTAAACTTTTGCAGCACATCGGGTTACCCAGAGACCCATAAACATCCTATTGGTTTATTTATTATTTATGAGCAATTTATGTTATCGTAGCCGTTTTTTTATTTTTTAGTTTCCTAAGATCCTAATAATCATAAAATAATTAGAATTATTTATGTGTTAAAATAATTATTGCTAATAGTAAATATTTAAATATCAAAAAACATAAAGTTTTTTAGAATTAATTCCGGACAAGATCAGCTAGCTGTATTTATCTATAAACTTGTATTACTAACTCGCTCTTAGATTTTCAAACCTCAAAGTGTCGAATCCAATATCCTCAATACCCTATACTTGTATACTGCTTTTCATAACAATAAGAATTTTGCTCTCATTTTGTCCCCTATATTTTATCCACCATTATGAATTTAAAAAATATAATAATAAATTCATAATCGGCAACCTCAAAAACCCCTAAATAACGATTTTCATAAAAATTTGATGGCTAGAAAAATTGTTAAAATGTTAACTAGTGCAGAATATGTGGGTTAATATTATAAGATGTATCACTTTACCAAATTATAAGTTTCTTTGTCGCATGGTTTCTGAGTTATCTTATAAGGGCTCAAATTTGGCTAGGAATCGATTCGCCCAATCAGCCTACAGAGCCCCCCGAAGTACACTTTACCCAACAAATATTTGCCGAAAGTGCATCACGATTCAATTTGTTGGTAACCTATTTAGAATTTGGTGCATCGTCCCCTACGTGACGTACTATCCGGCGATAGACATTGAACCAGGAAATATGAGCGGAAGGAGGTTTTTCTTTGTTTCCATTAAATTCTTAAAACACCCAGCCCAACTGTTGTCCCATTTATCTGGAAATTGTCGAAGAATTCTGGGTTACTCGTGAGTGCTCCAGTGGCACAATAAATAGGGAAAAATCACTGGCGAGTGCCGAGGCCGGGTCGACAGAATAGAGTGATTGAACAAATATTGGAGGGCACTCGAATTCTATTCAATGAGGGATGCATTTTATGGACCAACAAAATATTTTAAATTACACCAAATGATATAACGATAAGTATCAGAGAAATTCTGTGGAACGTTTCACCCGGCCTTAAGGCGAAAGGCGAATCACCGAAGCGTACTGTTCAAAACATAATAAACGTAAATCTAATACCACCTGAAGGTAGACAACCTTGGCGGACGTTGATATACCCGCCGGGAAGTAGAAAAATATTTAAAAATAAAATCAATACTCACCCTTAAGCCGATGCGTAGCTCCGGAATAATTGCATTAGAGGTGTATGAATCTATCGTGGTCCCCCGGCGACCTTAAAGCTACACTAAATCTAAGACTTATATAAAATCGCCGCCTTATCCTTATCCTAGTTGTAATCTTTCCTAACATTGTTACAATTCTAAAATCGCTACTGTTACTAATTATAAATTAAGAAAAACTAGCTCAACTCATTTTTCACATCAAGGGCCTCTGCCTGGCGCAGAGTATCAAAGGCAATTTTCGTAGAGGCACTCTGATTTTGAGGCAAAGTGCCTCTGGTTTTTTAAGGAAACGAGCCTAATCAATTGGAAGTCACAAGAGCCATACAATTTTCCTGATTTTATACTGCATAAACAAAAGGTGCTCTCGCAGCAGGAGGACCTTTTTCCAGTCCTGCGACTGCTGTGCGACTTTTTTTGCGGTCTTCGGTCGTTTCCGAAGCACCTGACACCTTGTCATCATCCAAGTGATTTTAAAGTGCCTGGGAAGCAGGAAACCGACGATAATACTACGATCCGGGGGGATCTCTTTAGAATTGCCATTATAGAAATTTAATGGGAACCCAACAAGAGGCAAGAAATAAAATCATAATAATATTTGACAGCCCGAAAACGAACAAAAACAAAACTCTTTCACACTATCGCCTCCCGAGGGGAGCCTATGTACAAGAGAGGAGGAGCAGCAGCAGCAGCAGCACACACAAAATTTTGTTCACTGGCCGATCGGGATCGGATTTTTTGGGACACGATTTTAATCCATTTAATCGCGCAACTGAACTTAACACACGGACATCGGCACACGGTCGGGCGACTGGACAATTTACCGATTTTTTGCGACCGTTTACAACAGTGTGTTACACTAGAAAAATTGCATTATTGCCCGGAAATTGACACCACGATTTTCTAGCCAGACAGAACCACACTCGCCATATTTGATATACCTGTGTGCGTTTTGTGTATATGCGAGCAGTTTCTTCGCTTTTTTTCCGCCTGATGTATGTAGTAATACTACGAATATGACATGTGCAGAATCTAAAGATTGCAGACAGAAGCCGATATTTGCAGAACTCCTGACATTTCGCATACAGCAGAAACAGGTGGCATGCGGCACGAGCTTTACACCGGGACTAATTGGGAAAAGAATGCTCACTGCGGAATTGGAATTTTATGTCCCAGTTTCTGTTTCATTTATTGCCGCTTGGGGGCCCGATTTACTGCAGTGCCGGTTTGAAAATTAACTGCCAGAAACCGAATCTTTAAAATAAATCATTAAATTTTAACGAATACATTTTTAAGTGAAAGAAAAAGGGCACATCTATAATTTCCGTTGTCCTTCGATATGAGATCGATTTCTAAACCATTTTGTGGGGTGCAAGAGGAAAACAAAGAGAAAATCTATCTCATATAGTCAATAAACATTTTGTAAGAGGAAAATCTTCAGTCAATAGGCTTTTTGTAAAAGGGAAATATTTATTTATTTATTTATTTATTGACCACCCCTACAAACTAAAGTTCCACAGGCTCACAATACCAAAATTACTTAAACTTCATAATAATAATTACTTAGCAACAAAGAAAAAGAACAAAATAAAAAAAACAATTAACATGCACTAACAAGATATCATTTAACTTATCGAGTGGCAACACAAGAATACAAATATATATTTAGTTAACAATTACTACTAGCATTAAAGGCAAACTACAAAAGCTGAAAACTCATGAAATGGCTATGCGAAGTAATAGAACAATCTAACCGATTCACGAAAGGTAACTCTGTTAATGGATAAATTCGCCGCAATATAAACTTCATTAAAAAATCTAGAACATTACGCACTCGGTTCGTTGCTACCATAGGTAGTTCGGTGCACTGGAATTTCCAGAAAAATACCTCTACCTTAAAAAGGTTCCCGGAGCACATAAATGCTATATTTAGCATTGTAAGAAGGTCAGGAGACGTAATATGATAGCATAAGATATCTTTTATAAATAAAACCGCCGCGATTTTCCTTCTAGATTCCAAAGTCTCAGGGCCAAGAAGAAAGTACGTAGATTTGTAAGAAGTAGTGGAAATTTCCTAGTTCAAATTTCTTAGTACGAATGTTGTAAAAGACTTTTGTACAGACTCCATGCGCGACAATTGAAGCATACTCAAGAATCGAATGAACCAAGGAGGAATAAAGAGATTTTAAGGTGAAAACGTCCTGTAAATCCTTCGAGTTCCTCTTAATGAAGCCTAACATCATAAAAGCTCTTGAAATAATATAATCGGTATGATGAGTACAACCTATATTACGATCAAAGTACACACCGAGATCACGAATAATATTGAGACGCTCTCGAACACAATTTTGGATCACATATTGGAAAGAAATAGGAGCTATTGAACTTGAAAAGAAAAAGTATTTTATGTATGGAACGACAGGATAAAATGTATGTTCTATCACGGAAACTATGCAAAATAGTTTTTGATAATTGAATGAATAATCCTATTCGAGAATAATTTGGTTTTTCACGGCATTATTTTAAATGATTCGATATTTTATGAAATGGCGAACTCAAGTTTGTCACTTGTGAAATATTTAAAACATTAGAAAATACTTTACTTTTTGAGTACTTGTTAAGTTTTCAGCTTTATATACAGGGTGTCCCGATTAAACATAGGAGATGCTTATCAACTTTTTTTCTGACACCCACCCTTCAAATGACTTTTTCCCCCTCCAAGACGCCGTTGAAGGTTTTTAGAGGTTCGCTCAATTAATTCCTTATAGCTCCTTGTAAGGACGTCGATGGACATCGACCAAGGTCTCATTTAAAAGAGGAAGAGAGCACCAACGATATTCCACTTATTAGGATATGTCTAAACGTATAAATGGCGGAGGGTTAAAGGTCAAAACTTATTGAAATGTTCATAAAAATGCGGTTTTATTCCCTTTTCATAAAAAGTTTCTATGGAAAGAACTACTTTTGTTTTTACTTATGAACCGCAATTCATTTGAGGAATATTACGTTTAAAGCTTATCAAGATCTTTCAAATTAACAAATTTGTTCATAGCGCCAATTTAAGTGGTCATTTTTTCTACTTATTATTATTCTTATAAACGAACGATTTTAATTTAACGGCTCCTGTTCCTGTGCCCAAATTCCACATTCCGCGTGTCCCTCGTATTTGTATTCACTCTGGCAATGCCCATCTAAATCTTGCAGGTTAAACGCTTCTGTGCAGACAGTTGTTTGGTAAAGTGTAAAAGTCGCTTGGAAACGTTTTCGAGGAAAAGCCGGGATTTTCCAATTCAACTACTGCTTTACAATCAACCGTCGCAATGAAATTAGTGAGGTGATTACTTTCTAGCTTCTAAATAAACCAGCTTTCGGGCTGCTCTCGTTTTTACGGCCCGCTCAGATCCAAACATAACCTCTAAACATTTCTTCCCGCAGATTTCTAATGAAGCTCAGTCACGAAACAGTGACGATTGAGCTTAAAAATGGAACTCAAATCCATGGCACAATAACTGGAGTAGATGTGGCCATGAATACACACTTGAAGGCGGTCAAGATGACTATAAAAAACCGCGATCCGGTTAATTTAGAATCGCTCAGTGTACGAGGAAACAACATTCGTTACTACATCCTGCCAGACAGCCTGCCGCTGGAGACTCTTCTGATAGACGACACACCCAAGTCTAAGGCCAAAAAGAAAGACTCCGCCCGTGGCGGACAACGCGGAAGAGGTCGAGGTACCCGTGGTCGTGGAGGACCCCGAGGACGCGGTGGCCGAGGCCGCGGACGGCGTTGAACCGTGAATTTGTAAATATAATAACAAACAAAAACTCGTATTATTCCAAAAGAAAGTAAAAAACGTTTTTATTTAAATTGAGTGATTTGATTGCCGTAAGTTTGTTTTGTCATCTGTCGGCAGTGGTCATCGTGTACACTAAATACACTAGAAACAGGAGGAATGCGATGCAGGCCGCCACCACAAACGACTGTGTTTTCTCTTTGTGTAATTTTGATAAAATTTCCTTATTTTTATCCAGCTGGTCTTTTATTTCGAGCAGTTCCTCCACAATCTCTGTCCGCTTATCTTCCGACAGATTTGTACCCTCGAGAACGTCCTCCAGACCACGGATGCGATTTGTGAGGCCCGTGATTGTGTCCTCGGTGGTAGATATCTAGAATTTTAAGAAGATTTATATCCACTTGAGTTCTATCCACCGAAATAACTTACCTTCAGGGTAATATCACAGCGGTGCGTCAGAAAATTCGTCATTTTCGCGGGATATTATTAAATGTTTGCTCGAAAACGCCTCTCATTTGTACACGAAGCTCGTAAACGAGCTTATGTCAGTAGCTTTCTCTTAGCAACTGTAGATGGCAGCGATGGTCCACACGTGTGATTTTGCGGGAAGTTTTAAGCTGCTTACAAAATGCAAGTTGACTTTAAATAAATGTTTCGCACATTTCGTTGAGAGGTTTCAATCTACAGCAATAATAGAAGATCAAAATACATAGTATGAATCGGTGTAGACCAAAACGCTGTTTGTTCACCCTACAGAAAACATTTGCTATTGAGGAGTTTTGAAAATAGGTTTTAAAATCCATCTTTGTTTTTTTTATATTACCCATAGAGAAAAAAAATTATATTCAATTGGTTGTTATTACTAAAGGGATGTAAATAAGAAAACAAACCCAGGAGCCTTTAAAGTTCAAGGTAAGAACTAAATCCCTGAAAAATTCATTAATTTCGAAGCGAATTCTCAAATTTCAAACATATTTTTTAGTATACAAAAATGGTCGAACAAATCTATAATGGGTTTTTGTTTTATTTAATATATGGACATGATGTGTACAAAAAATAAAAATTCTGAATTTACCAGGAAAGGTAATGCAGTCATTTGAAAATCATAAAAAATAGTGGAAAAAAATCGTATTTTCTGGATGCTAGGTATATGTACTTCGAATACAAATATTTTTTTATTCTCGTTTTGTTCCCAAAAATCGCTTAGCTTTAAAATGCAACCAAAAATGTTCCAATATCTCTAATATAAAAATTGTGTCACCAAATTGTAGTAGAGCGTAAAAATCACACTTTTTGAGTGCTCAAGTGATTGCGTACCGAAAGTGAGACGTCTTGAAAATTAAAATACGGTGAATTTCTTTGTTTGACATCTTAAAAAAAATACCCATTAAGTTCCGTCGAAATAAAAAATGGTGCGGCTTCAAGTTTGTTTTATATTTTTGATTAATTTCTTTGACAAGACTCACGAATGTTATGTATACCAAATTAAATGTGACGATTGTTCTTCTATTTATATGTTGGAAAAACAAAACTAAACTTAAAAACTCGATTAGCGGAGCATATTGCAAGAACTCGAAGAACGACGCCACAGTCTGCTATTTCAAAACACTTAAAAGAAATTAAATAAAACTACAAATAGCATAAAATTCCTGCATAACTTAGATTAGACGGAGGAGAAATTTTGAATAGAGGAGGGATTTTTGAAATAAAGAACACTAAATACATTAGACTAAACATAGTTAATGATCAGGTTTTATTTAGTTATTAAATTCGAAAAACGTTGTAACCGGTAGGCCTAAAGATCCATTGATAAGGCCAAACGAATCGCACTATATAAATTAATAACAAATATGTGTACATATAATTAACAAGTGTTTTTTTTTCTTTTGCTATTGAGAGGCATCCCACTTATCAATAATAACACTAGTTTATAAGATTTTTGTTCCCTTAAAAAATTTACTAAGTGTGTTATTATTAAGATTCTCTGATTCCGCAAAAATAATAAAAAAATTCCATTACGTCACATTTTCAAAATTTAAAAAATTGGGTTAAAAATTTAAAAAATCCGTATTTTAGCCATTTTTAGAATCCTTTTTTTAAAATAAGATGTCGTAGCGGTCCCAAACATAGTTCAAATGAATGCTTAATTTCTATACTTATAAAATATCAGTTAATTAACACCTTTTTCAAGGTTTGTTGGAGAGATAAGATTTTCATTAGAGTTCCACTCCTACATACATTCATTTCATTTATATGGTAGAGGGAAGATTCATGAAAAACTCGTTTCCTGAATAAATCTTAGTAGAATTTACTAACATATTATAAAGCTATAGTTTAGAATTCAAACTTTGATTTGACTTACGCTTCGAGCTACTACAAGATTCCGTTGTTTTTTTAAAAATTTTCCAAAAGTGGCTAAAATGTGGTTATTTTCTTTTTTGAACCCTATTTTCCTCGAAAACTGAAATGTGTTTGAACAAAAACTGGAAAGAAAAAAATTACATTTCATGAAGGGCAAAAAAAAAGTTAAAATTTGTAAACTAGTGTAATAAGTAACAAGTGTTTTTAATAAACCATAGAAAAATTTAAACAAGTGCCATAAAAAAACTATCAATTATGATTTTTAGTTTGTGTAGTGCTTATTCAAATCAAATCAGTTTCTTAATTCATTTAAATTACACTGTATTATCACAATTACCCTCTCATGCAGGATTATCCTCGTTCTTGTTACTTTAAGGTTAACCTTGAAGAATTTTATATATTCAAAGCAATTTTTCCGCTTTGAACACCTCGTCCAAGGCGCTTTCTAGACCCTTGTTAGTGCCTCTCATGTTATCCACGACTTGCTTTGCCCATGCGAAGTACTCCCTGCGCCGCTCCTAAAATTCGAAAATTTAATTCATTCTTAACAGTGCTCGTTACAAAAAGCCTCACCTCACTCCACCCCTCGGGAAGGACTCGTTGCAGGTCCCTGACATTGTACAATTTATCAGCCAGCGCCACCAATTTAGCTTTATTACTTTTCCCGCGGGCGCTCTCGACCTGCAGCTGCTTTCGCTCCTCCTTCGGCAGGCCTTTTTGGTCCGTCACTTCCGCCACGATTTTCGTCACGTTCCCGCCAAAAAGCTGCTCGATTTCGTCGAACGTTGCATCCGTGTCCTCCACAGTGTCGTGCAAAATCGCCGCCATCAGTGTTTCGGGGTCGGTTACATCGCCCTCGGAAACGAGAATATTTGCAACACCAATTGGATGATTTATGTAGGGCGTTTTCTGTGGGTCCTTTCTCCGTTGATCTTTGTGCTTAAGGGCTGCGTAATTTACGCACGTTATAAGCGAAATTGCGAGAGTTTTATCGGCTTCCATCGCTTAAAAGTCAAAAGAGCGATATTTTGCTCGCCGGCTGTCTGTCACTTTTCAAAAGCTGTGACGGCATTTGGATGGGCTTACAATGAAAGTTCTTATATCTTCAAACTTTTGTAATTGACTTTTCACTTTGAAGAATAAGTACAAAAATAAATATATCTGTATATGAATCAAACAAAGTGGCAAGAATCAAGAAAAATACAAAGTCAACAAATTAATCCAGTAATTTTTCCCAGTTAAAGATTTGAAGTTTCGATGGGTAAAAATCATGCAATTGGATGCATTTATGGCAAATTTGAAAATCCTTGGTACAGGACACGATTTAAAAAATTCAGTTCCAACTCCAGATCAGATGATTAAAAAAACGTGTCTAAATTTTTATTGTAGCGATGCTGCATTTACAGTCCATCGCATATGGCAATACAGGAAATTGTCAAATTTAGAACCGGACGTCATCCGTCACCGGGAACAATCGTTTGTGGGCAGCTTAACAATTCTGCAGCGTTTGGGAGCTGAGGGGGGCTTCCTGGGGTTTTATCAGCTGCAAAAACTAATTAAAGATTCTCAAGAGGGTGTTGACTTAGTGACGAATCCCACTAGAAGTGATTAACCTTAATTTCAGTGCAAGAACAACTGCAGAGATGGACCCAAAGACCAGACTGGAGGACGAGAAGAGGCAGGTGCCTCCAGCGATTAGAAAACTTTTGGAGTATGACGTGAAAATCAGCAAATCGCTCGTCACGTACTTGCTCAACTTTGTGCCAATGCGATCACTTCGGAACCACTGTAAATTCCTGGAAATCTCGTGCCACGGAATAGTTTGGCTCGCAGGATGGTTGGCCTTCACTTGGATCATAGACAACAAAAGCCTCTATCAGATGCAAGTGAATATGATGTTCGGACTTTTGCTCGACATAATCCTAGTGGCTGTGATCAAGGCGGCGACCCGTCGAAGGCGTCCAGCCATCAATGATGACATCTTCTCGCTGGGGCCCGATAAATTCAGTTTTCCGTCGGGTCATGCTTCGAGAGCATTCTACATTTTAACTTTCTTCACCTGGCTGTATCCAATCTGGTGGCTGTTTTGGCCCCCCATGTTTGCTTGGGCCTTCTTCGTCGCCCTCTCCCGTCTGCTGCTGTACAGACATCATCTTTTCGACATTATTGCAGGAGCAGTTCTAGGAGTCGTTGAGGCTTTTGCTCTGTACGCTTTGTGGTTAGGGCCAGGATTCGCTAATTGGATCATGGCAACGATTTCAGAGGATAATGTCCCGGGAGGACCAGAAGATGTATAAATATTTATATCCCAAAATGTTGGAATAAATAGTTTTTGTTATTTACAGATAAATTTTTATTTGGTAAACACTTCTATTGCCTTAGGAACTAAACTCACTTTAACGGGGCGCACTTCGTAAGCTTCACTATCTATCGAGTAGTAAATTTCCTTTTCCTCTGAACTTAATTGCTCCGGGACTAGCTCAATTGTGCGACCTTCGACAGCTCTTGAGGTCTTTGATTCTTTTGTTCGAATCCTCTTCCAACTTTCTTTTATAAAATCAAAACCAGATTCAACCGGGTCCTCTACTTCTACTGTAAGTCGCGGCGTATCGCCTTCATCGTTGCTGGTGGACAGAATAACTTCAGATGGTGATATTTCAATAGAATCCGACTTTGTACAATTCTCGTTAATCACATGCGAAGAATCTGGCACACTTTTTGTCTGTTGACCGAGCTTGAATTTTGGAATGAACCGGCCCCACCATCGTCCAGTAACCAGAAGTTGTTCATCGTTTTTCACAAAGCAATTACTGCATCCGCTGCAGGGAGGCGTATAAATGATTTTAGCTCTGCAATTCCACGTTAAGGCCGAGTCGAAAGCGTTAAAAAGTGAGGCAGCATAATCCCGCATTGGACCAAAGTACCAATATTTGTCTCTTAGCGATTCAACGTCTCGAAATGCTCCCCAATGCAACGATCCCAGAGCAAAAATAGGTTTTACCTCTGATTCTTCACTTTTGTCTAGTGGCTCAATTTTCATTACGTTCTTCTTCTGTGTCTTGCCTCTAACAACAGAAATAGCCGATTCTGCCAAGTACTTAACCTCGTCGAAATTAGTCCCGGTTGACGAGAAATTGTGGAGTTTTGTAGCAACTGAATTAGTCCTTCCAAGTGGTAAAATCCCCAAAGGGCAGTTTTTCCTACCCGATCGCCTCATAAGACCTGTAACAGTTTCCGAAGCTGTGCCATCGCCTCCAGCGATTAAAATTCCATCGGGGAGTTTCTCAAGTTCCTCAATGTACCGAGTTGCGTGTCCTTCGGAGTCTGTTTTAACAACGTCCACAAGAAATCCTCCCAAGTGAAGAATGGGCTCGCAGTACTTCTCGTACTAAAAAACGAAAACAGGGTAAGGAAAAACTCTGGGCTAAAGGAGTGCCTTCTTACCGTCTTCTCAGCAGATCGCTTGTTCGCAGCCGGGTTAAGAACGACTAGAATCCGTTTCGGGGGCACCGATGCGCTTATAGTAACGTCCCCATATTTTGCAGCCTCCTCACAGTAATCTCGCATTAATTGACTTATTCTGAAGTAGAGGAAGTGTTACAAAATTTCCATACTGAAGTTTATGCGGTATTACTTGTATTTTTCGGTGGAATACGAAACCCCGTAGGAGACAGCACCAAGAGCAAAAAGGGACTTCTTCCAGTGGTTTCGTAGCGTACTAAAAACCTTCAGTGGCGACATTATTTACTGTTTTTCTCTAAGAATTTATCGGTATAAAGTTCCTCTATTCATTTCTGCCGGAATAAGGAAAGTGACAGATGTCGCCGCGATTTATCACATGTGTTGGATGTGGAATGCGTTTTCTAAACAGCTGATTTGATTCCAATTAGGCAATGCTGTTGTCCTCGTAGTTGCAATTTCGAAATTTTACCCGCGTAATGTTTTTTTTAAATTTTCTTGGGCGCTTTGGAATTTTAAATGCTTCTCCTATAAATTTTTATTAAAGAGATGAATACAAAAATAAGTACATAGGGGTTTTATGGGAAATTTTAATTAATTTTAGTTAGTTTCAAAAATATCTTCCCAAAATGCTCACAAATTTCTTTCTGCTATACATAACCTTGAGAATTACCAATTTAATTAAAAGCTTTAGTCAAAATCTATAAGAAAAACCGTACGAAAGATGAATTTTAACGTTTTAGGCTTTTTAAAGGAATTTTGAATATGTAGATCAAATTTTATAGAGTAAATTAAAATCAATAAATTTATCAGAAATGGTTTTTATAGCGCCCCCTTAATTAATTTAACCGTCAAATTTCAAGTTCGTGCGCCACTAAGCTCTTTCCGTTAAAAAGAAGAAACGGGAAAAGTCTTCCACTTCAAGTAGCAAATCGAACGGTCCACTGTATAATATGTCTGTGAAATTAAACAATTTATTATTTAATTAATGTAAAAATGGAACACTAGTTGCTATTTATTTATTTATTTTTTGGCGATTTCATCAAAAAATCTGATTACTTACAAGGAAAAAATAATAACAAAACCACGACAGCAAGAAGTTAACCTCAACGGAGCTGACCCTTAACTTTATCTCTCGAAAAATTAAAATCAATTATTGAAGATAGTTGAAGGCGCGTGACATTGACGTGAATGGTTCGTTCGTGCCGTAGTTCGTTCGATGGTAAGGCACATGGATCAGCATATGGAGGCAGCAGCAAGGGATTGTCCCAGGGAAGATCCCGAAGAGCTAATCTGAGAAATCTCCACTGGACCGCCTCAATGCGAGAAATGTGGGGCTCGTAAAACGGAGACCAAATCAAACTGGCGTACTCAAGGATATGTCTAACGAAGGTACAAAAAGGAGTCCTGCTGATATAGGGATCATTAAACTCTTTCGACCAGCGCTTAACAAAGCTCAGGGTAGCATCAGCTTTACCCACTATCGCATCAATGTGATCTTCAAAAGAAAACTGTCTGTTAAGCCAGACACTCAGATCCTTCGTCTTGTCGAGTTTTTGTAACGAGCATCCGTCGATAGAGTAAGCAAATGAAACAATACTTTTATTGCGTGATAAACACATATAGGTGCATTTGTCAATGTTAAGGGGAAGATGATTAGACAAGCACCATTTGTGAAAAGTATCCAGGTCAGAATTTAATAAATTACAGTCATACTCAGTATTTGTTACGCGAAAGATTTTGGCGTCATCGGCATAACAAAGAATTCTTGAATTGGGCAGGAACATAGAAAGATCATTTAAATAAATGATGAACAGAAGCGGACCTAAATGACTACCCTGAGGTACACCTAGCATAGGAAGAAATAACCAAGAAATTTTAATTTATTTCAAAGTTCAAAAGAGCTTAACTTCTTAGAAATTGGTCCTCTTACTATTTTTCTCACTTAAAACCAATAATTACTTTAATTAGGATAAACCAAACCCACTAAATTTTCGACAACAGAAACTTTTCAACTGACTAGACTCCACAATTCGAAAATGTGCCGAATCTTCTTTCAAACCGAACGCAACCACGTCGCACTGATAACGAAACGTCAAAACAGCGCCAAAGAAAGCAAAACGAAGAGACGAATGTTATAAAAGACGAGTCCCCAATGCCCCGATGACTTGTTTTGTGAAGTCTTCAGCGGTGTTCTGTTCTAGATATTTTTACTGCCACGGTGTTTATTCGTCTAAATATCGCTTAAGCGGTCCACCCACTAAACGTTTGTGCTTAGTTTTTGCGAAATTTGTGTCCTGCAAGTGCGACAACGAGATGTCTCGACGCGAGCCGGCCGACGACCAACTCAACAACTACAAGAAAGGGTTGAAGGTTAGTTGCCCAGTAGAGCGGCCCCATTTCAAGTCTATTCCGCGTCTTACGCAGGCGACCAGCGGCGGAAAGAACGTCTTGAATCACTAATGACCATTACTTGCATTTGTATTTTCGGGTGACCTGTATGTCCGCTAATGATAAACAGTATCAGCGCGGGACTGCGGTGACGGAGGCGTTCTCGGAGCATTTCAGAATTTGAGTGCTATTTCCTTGTCGGTGGAAACTCATTCACCCCTCGAAGGAGAACTTTCGTGTTTGCTCCCCGTCTGGCAGTGGTAATCCGCCGGTGCAATGGTCAATTATTTCATAAATAACTTGTCGACCGGTTCTTGGTCAAGTTGCGACGAGTGTAGTATTTTTTTATCGCAACTGTTAACAAGACCTGGAGCCTGGCGCTTCAGATGCAATTCGTTGAATTCAGCCGAAACAAGATCTTCAGCATTCTTAATATCAATTGCCTTATTTGTTATTTCATAACACTTTGTTGGTTTTCGTGGCAACGCAGAATTTAATAACTTATTCTTCATATATAACTTCAAAATTTATTACGTTTTTAATTTGATACTATAATTTGGAGTCCTAGTTCAACTTAAGGGGAGAAACCACATTAGAGAGTTCAACAAATTATTTTTTTTAATTTCATATATCGTCGGCAAGACATCTAAAATAATTTTCTTAAAGTTTTAGAACGAAATTCGAATTCTTTCCGAAGGAACTTGCTATTTGTGTATTCAAAGCTTTAAATGCGTTTCTCTCAAAATGAACTTTTTTCAATTTTCGTGGATGATTACTCAAAAACGAATTGACCGATCGTTTTAACCTCCACGCCCTTGGCCACATATGTGTGTTTTTTTTTTTTATTAATTAGTCATGCAAAGATAAATTAAGTTATAATTGTTGACATTTTTTTATGTATTAATCTCGTTAAAGGCTAACTTCCAAAATTCGCAAGACAAATTATTGGTTTCTTAATTGTAGTTATTTCCGTACATTAAAGAAACCACTAACTCCTCTCAGGAATTCTGGAAATTCGTTCCTGAAGAGGTTAAAATTCTTAATACGTTTACCTTATTGAATTACCAAGAATATAAACTAACAATTCGGATGATATCGTTGTTTAAAATATTTCTTTTTCCTGCACAAACCTACAAAATAATTGAAATTGGTGAAAATTGATTTTCTTTATGCAGTTATAAAACTTTTAATTTTTAACGATTTTCACAGCAGATTAGTTCATATTCTTGGAATGGTTTTTGAATTCGTTTAAAAATTACGCAATCAGGAGGATTCACGCAAAAATTATTATATTTCTGTGTTCCACCTCTCTTTGGATAATGTATTCTGAATTTCTTTGTAAGTTTTCACTAATTCTAGCATATTCAGAATGATTTTCCCTTTTTCCTCCGAACAATGTTTTCTTCGTCCAATTCATAACTATAACTAACCATATAAATTGTAATGAAATATCTAAACCTTCTTTTCTCTTTAATTTAGAATTTCAAAAATAAAGTATATCCAATTAAACATGATAACATTCCTGGAAAAACTCAACCGTCGCTATTTTTCGAACAATTCAAAATAACCGTCTTTGCCGTTGATTGAGGATTTTTCAAAAAGCAATAAGAATTTTTGGGTGGTGCCAATAATAAACAAAAACGTACTTAATATTGTCAGACATCAGACAATATTGAGCGCTACGATCGTAAAGCGATAACAAAGAAAAACCTATTTTCTATTTTTATTTTTTCGAACATGTTTGTATAACTTGACATCAAAAATGCAAACAGATAAGCCTAAAGTATTATTTTTTTTTATTTTTAATGCCGAGGAAGTAATTCTGACCTCGTCATTATTTCAATAAAATCGTTATGGCTGCATTGTTTCATAGTTTAATGTGATTTTCGACTTATAAGATACCAAAAATTTAAACAGACCAATATTTTCAAAAATTATTTTTTTCTCTCTTGAGTATTGTGGAAATAAAACTAATAAAGAAATTTTGTAAACAATTTAATAATTGAATTGAAGAATGATAACAGATATGGTATATTGCTTTTTTATGTGAGTTTTCAACAGAAAACGAAAATTATTTGAAATTACAATTATTAATGCAGATTTCTTTAAATATAGTACATATTGTATTATGCATAATCTCTATATAATTCTCTTCGCCCTAATCAATTCGTTATTTTTATACTCACTCTGAACTCTAAAGCAAAGCATTTTAATTCTTTGAAGTGCTCTGATTCTAAAACTTCTAAATAATCAGAATCAGCAGAATGTCATACTGTAGACTCTTTTGTTTCTTAATATTTAATTCAAGTAAATGCAATGCAATGCTCAATAATTTCGGCACCAATCATTTTATATTCAAACGGCCAATAATTTTAGTATCTTTTACTTCAAAACCTTTAAAATATCGTAGAAATGTTCAATAAGCTAGTTTAAAAAATGAAAATGAATTCACTATTCCAAATAAGTTGACGTAAGTTGTATGGAATTTAAACAGCTTGTTGTTTTACGTCACAATATTGCCTTGTATAAATTACCTAAGGAAGAAAATTGAGAAATGTACTTTGTTGAGGAAAAAAAAACTTCAAAGCAAAACATATGGCACGGAGTCGAACAATAGTGATTTACTGCGGTGATTTACAAACAGAACGGCAAGTTTTTAATTTGGATGGGTTAAATATCCATAAGGGGCATTATCAATAATTTGATTCATTATTTAAAAAAGTCAGCCGAATCACCTCCTACGAAAGTCAGAACAGGGCCTTGAATTGCAATTAATCTTAATTTTTATTGAAATTAGAAAACGTGACAATTAAAGTTTATTTTATTTTACACATTAGACAACTATTGTATCCGATATTAGCATTACAAAACAACGAATTGTTGTACAAAATTGAGCTCTAATGATGATTTCGCTAATAAAGGTTTTGCAACCACATTTATTTCTATTGTCTTTTCTCTACATAGAGTTAAATAAAAGCAAACATATAATGCATGTACTTAATTGATGAATAATAATGAGGCTCCCATACGATTTACTTTAATTTTCTATAATTTTTAATAGTGCTCACGTTTCAATAAACAAATATTGTCAATAAGTTGATTGAACATTTTCCTTTCAGATTCGAAACCTGGTAATTATCGTTTCGCTAGTTTGGTTGTATGTGAGATTGTTAGAAATCAAAATCAAAGATTCAATTTTAAAAATTGTCTAGCAATTTGTAAGTACTTAGGTACGAGGGCGTGTTGAAATGTGTGTTATTGCTGTTTTCGGTGTCTGTGTTGGTTGAGTTTTAGGGAATTTGTTATTATAAAATGTTGCATGGCCTTTCAACAATGTTGGCCTGGGTTAATCGGAAATTATGAAATTATTTTTTCATATCAAGGACTGTGCGCTTTTAAGAAATTTTGCTTAAAAACGGGCAGACAGATTGCAATAAGATCCTTAATTGCTTGCATTATATATTTTGGTTTATTATAATTGTAATCTACAGCACAACAGAAGAATGGAAATAAAGGTGGAGAACAGCACGGTAACGTAAATTTAAATGATACTGTATTATTACTTTGGGGTGTCTTATTTATTTGTAAGGGGGTTGCGAAAAGTACATACCCTTCCAAATAAAACGTTGAAATCTTATAAGGATTTTAAGTAATAAAAATTTAAAGAACAGACATGAAGTGGAATGATATGTAAAATTATAAAATCGCCTCTCTGAAACTTATACTAAAATGAATATGGCAAGAAACTGATAAAAGTAATCTCATGAAAAACATTGAAGTGGCCACTTTTTTTTTTTTTTTTTTTTTACGATAATTCAGTTGATAATATTTTGTTATTTTATAAATTAACCTTTTTTTCAATTGACTTATTTTATGCTAGTTTTAATACATTCTATCCCAATTTTTATGTTCTTATCTAATAGCTATTTTTAGGATAATATACGTAAACAATAAAGTTCTATTAAACTGATAAATATCATAGAAACGATTAGCAATAAGTTTTCTGATAGCGGCCAACTAGGGAGATTTATTGATTATTTTAAGATAGGAAAAATTTTTGTATGAAATGTATGGAAACATCAGTGCTTGAGTTGAAATTTTTACATATTCACTATGTCTGCATTTTTTCCGCCATCCACAAAAAAATTTGCAATTGAGATTACGTTTTTTTTCTTTTTACAAAGTAGTAAATTGGTATATTTGAATATGGTTACGTAAATAATCACCGATGCGATGCAGTCTTTAAATCACCTATGTGAATTAAAGTTATGTACTTAGGGAAAAGTCAGAAAATTTAAAACAATGATCTCACAATCAGTGTTAAAAATAATTACATTCAGATAGTTGACTGAATAGAAAAGCATTTATGAATCACAGCAAAAGTGTATTTAATTAAAATAATGATTTGCTTTTTAGAAATTGTAGATGTAATTTAATCCCCGATTGGCGACACTAATTTCAATGACTTACGAACAGCCAAAGAAATAGCAAAATTCAAATAAAAGTTAAAAAATTAAGTGTTTATGACAAGACAGCAAAACATTTTGTAGATAATCAATTTGTCGATTAAGCCATTTATTATCGCTTTTTTCTCAGGTGTAACACTGCCCTCTGTAGCAACCACACAACAACTTTAAAAGTAGTCATTAACTTTTCACTTTGATAAGATTGCAAATTTTAAATTACATAGGAACAGTACTGGTGACCTTCGTGGCCTATAAATATAAAGAATATTTTGATTTATGCAATGTTATGCTCCGTAAATACGTTTAAATGCAGAGCAATCGGAAAGAAGGTTTATTAATAAATTTCTTCGACGGTTCATTGGCCTTATTATTAAAAGTTTTTCAAGAAAATCTATTGCAATGAGATAAGTAATCGTGATACAATAATAATTGCAATCGGGTTAATAACCTCTCGATCGTTGTTGCATTTCAGTCTTCATTTATTTGTTCAGTTTTTCTCAATTAAAAAGCAAAAACCGCAAATATTGGATATCATTAAAATGCATTACATGAACCAACTTCTCAGCATATGGCCAAACCTGTTCTTAACTTGATTTTCTTAGCTAGATTTAACTTCCTTGCGAGCCTGTGACAAAATATTTTGAAGCTTTAACTGAAAAAACCAGATTATTCTCAATATACAAAATACTAACTCTTTCACATTTGATTTGAAGAAGCTGTTCTATTATCTTGCAGCTCCTAAAAAACTTGTTGAGGCTACTATGTAGAGAGAATATAATTTTTGTATTGTTTGTCTAGAATCTTTTCAGATTTAAAATTAATTCGATAATGGGAAAATTCACACGCTTCAAGGCAGCAAGAGAATGGATTTTTCAAATGCATCGCTTCTGTTATTTTATTTTGTGAACGGCAAAAAATTGTTAGCACCATTTAAACTGATATATCTCAGTGTCAACGTCAATAGTGGAAAAAACCTTAATAGATTAATTGTTACTTAAAACAATATATCTTTGTAAACGGTTATAAGTTTTGAATATTAAATACGAACTGAATAAATGTCGGAATTAAAAGGAATGCTCTGTCTTCGCATATTTTTCAGAATATCTTTTTAAATATACTATTTAAAATTATGAAACAAATATTTTTGTTTTACACATAACAAACCCTTATCGCATAGTTTCTGAGATAATCAACTGTGACAGGTGAAAAGACATGCGACTGATCTTATAAAGGTTCTGTTTTTGTTTTCTTTTGGAAGGACAGAACCCTAAAAATAAGAAAGATAACTCTTCCCAATTAGGAACATAAAAAATAACTATTATTTACAAAACAGAAAAAACCAATCCCGAAGAAATTGCTGTGATGCCATGTTGTTATTTAAGGATCTTGTTATTATATATTTATTATTATTTTATACGATTTTGTTAGGAAAGTGACATTCTTTATTTAACACTAGGTTTACCGAGTGGTCATTTTGACCCGTTGTAGTTTATTTTGAATTTATTTTCTCCAGTACAATGTATGCTGTATTTTCTGAAAATATCTTGATTAATCTTTATAAGACACGTATAACTAATGATTAATCAAGAAATTTATAAAAAATACGGTATAATGTTTTTTTGAAAGAAAAAATTTCAAATAAACTGACCGGTGAAAATGACCCCTCAGTAAACCTAGTGTTAAAGTATATATAACAGCAGAATGCTAGCGTGAATAATTTTTTGGGATGAGTATTTGACCTCAAAGCTAAAATTAAATATATAGAATGTACAAAAGAATAGGTACATTATTATAGTGTCATATAATAAATATATTGATAACCTCCCAATGATCCATTCCATTATTACGCAAAATTTTTCTATTAGTGAGCATTAAGTCGTTTGTTTACTTTCCGCCTAAATTTAGTAGCTTTGGGGGCAATAAAACTGCTCAAGAATTTGTCATGTTATCTCTTTATTAATTCATACTTATACAGCCGGCTCCAACTAGGATTGGCATATTTACACGCATGTATAACATTTTATTTAATTTCATTTTATATGCTTACTTAAAAAGACCCGTGGGGTTCTTTTGTGTCGTGATTTGCAAAAAATCAAATAGACTGACACGCCCTCGTGATTTTAAAAACCTAAAAATCTTTCATCTTCTTTGAAGATTTGCTTTTTAAAATACTCAATGTTTGTTTTTGTTATCAAGTTCTTATCTTTATTTTATATTGTTTCAAGAGCTAAAAAGCACTGATAACAAGTTTGAAAATAAAGTTTAAAATAAAAACACATAGCAACATTTCAGTTATTTTTAAGAAAAAAAAAAAAACCAGTGGTAGTCTCTGCTCAGAAATATTTCAGTCAGGTTATTTGCGCTATAAAATGAATACCAAAAGCTTCTCAATCCCTCAGGTCACGTCTTTTGCGCGTCGATATTACGCCTTTTTATTTCTAGCGCATTCAGCTAACACTGCTATGTAAAAGTAACTTGTAGGAGTGGGTATTTAATAATAAAATGCATCGATGCATAGAACCTAGTTAGTGGCTAATATATAAAAGAGGCTTGTGTGAAACGCTTTATTGTCTCTTCTACAAGTAATTAAATGCATACACCAGTAATAGATTGGATAATTGAGATTATTAACTATATAGTTGGAAGCCGCTATGACGAGTAATTTATTAGCGCATTGTCATGGCCAGGTATACGTTTAAAATAATGTGATGAATGGCGACGCTTGTCTTGTTCACACAATTCACATACCTGACTTGGAATCCAAAAAAACCGGCTCCAAAAAGTGTGTCATTTCAAAAGCATGGTTAACTGCAGTCACAACATTATTACTAGACACGATAGTTGCGGTTTGTCCCCATTGGTGGATTATTTGTTATACTTTTACCGATAAATAGAAACAACGCTACAATGAATTGAATAATAACTGTGAGAGGTTTATGCGAACTAATTTAATTCGATCGCAAAATTGCTACCTCTCATTAAAACTCTCAAGTTCAAATGGATTTATCGATTTGTTCTTTATCTGTAGCAAAATCAAATATAAAGCAGATTTGAGGGTCAGAAAACTTATGCACATTGCTCGACGGTCGAATTTTTCAAAAGTCTACTAAAAGAATCGATATGGAAATTAAAGGTTTTTGGTCGCACGCAACCCTTGAAGCATGAAAATGTTACCTTTTCTAGGTCTGGGTCATTGTAAAAGCTATTTTCATTCTAAATTGCTGTTTGCTCCGGCGTTACATTATATATAACTGAGAAAAACAAAAAACCATCTGCAGTAAAAGTAACTTAACCGCCATCGAAAATTCTTATTAATTTGATAAAACCATACGAGAAGACGTGTTATATTATTTATATTTTTAGGTGACTGAACTTTCTCACATATAATCGACGAATTTAATAAAAGATAGATGGGAGTTACATTTTTTCTTTTATTATTATTTTTTAAATACATCTTTCCGGCAATTCAGCTTAATTAGTTTTGATTTTTCGTATTTTGTGCGCTATCTCTAGCATTCATTTAGGTCATGCGCATAAGATAACAACTTTTACTTTTTATTTAAATAAGAAATTTGCGAAGGTAGATAACTAAATTATCACTACATACGTCAGGTGGTTTAACTTTATGCTTTAGATAGTAATAAATTTTTTTTTTACTGCAGTTTGAATCAAACGAAGACATTATCAAGTTATCATCGTTAAATTTTTTTGGATTATGTTTGAGAAAGAAAATTAAGTCATAAGGTTTGAAAAATCCGAAGTTATTAATACAAAACAGGAATATTAACGAAACGACACAATTTAGAGTACATACTTTACTTTTTTTATGCTTTAAAATCTTGACCTTCGTACTACCCAAACAATGTTGGACAGATTAAACGTAATCCGATTAGAAAATTAAAAGTCATTTTTAAGAGAACATTGCCCGAATTACTAATATAATTATCATCCCAATTAATGAAGAATGGAAATATATAGCTATTTCTCAAATATGCCGTCAAAATCGATTCGAAACATAATTGAAAATTTTGTTTAGTTCCATAAATTATTTTAAACCCTGATCTTATTAGAATATCTTAATTTCAGAGTGATGTTTCAGTGGTGACGACAGGACATGGTGCCCCGATCGGTACAAGGGATGCAAGCAGAACAGTAGGACCAAATGGTCCAATTTTGCTAGAGGACGTTAATTTAGTGGATGAGCTCTCCCACTTTGATCGTGAAAGAATCCCTGAACGTGTTGTACACGCAAAAGGAGCTGGTGCCTTTGGTTACTTTGAAGTGACCCACGATATATCAAAATATTGCGCAGCCAAGGTTTTTGATACTGTTGGTAAAAAGACTCCAATCGCAGTGCGATTCTCAACTGTTGGAGGAGAAAGTGGCTCCGCTGATACTGTTCGTGATCCTCGTGGATTTGCTGTTAAATTTTATACTGAGGATGGAATATGGGATTTGGTCGGAAACAATACACCAATTTTCTTCATTCGTGACCCAATTCTATTTCCCAGCTTTATCCATACTCAAAAGAGGAATCCACAAACGCATTTAAAAGATCCGGATATGTTCTGGGATTTCCTTACTCTGCGACCAGAGTCTACTCATCAGGTATATTATAATTTGTTGTTTTGTTTTCTTGATAAAATATTTTAATGTATGTTTTTTGTGATCAGGTAAGCTTTTTGTTCTCTGATCGTGGAATTCCTGATGGATACCGTCATATGAATGGGTACGGTTCCCATACCTTCAAACTCGTTAATGCCAAGGGAGAGCAAACTTATTGTAAATTCCATTACAAAACGGATCAAGGAATTCGCAATTTGGACCCCAAGAAAGCGGAAGAATTGTCTGCAACCGATCCAGACTATAGCATCCGTGATCTGTACAATGCCATTGCTAATGGCAGGTATCCAAGTTGGACTTTCTACATTCAGGTCATGACTTTTGATCAAGCGAAGAGTTTTAAATACAATCCGTTCGATCTGACTAAGATCTGGTCTCACAAGGAGTATCCTCTTATCCCAGTTGGAAAGTTGGTTCTTGATCGTAATCCGACCAACTATTTTGCTGAAGTTGAACAAATCGCCTTCAGTCCAGCTCATATGGTGCCCGGGATTTTGCCATCCCCCGATAAAATGTTGCAAGGACGCCTCTTCTCATACTCCGACACCCATCGTCATCGTCTTGGAGCGAATTACTTACAATTGCCGGTTAACTGCCCTTACAAGGTGGCAACCAAAAATTATCAACGTGATGGTCCAATGACTTTTACAGACAATCAAGGAGGTGCTCCTAACTACTATCCGAACTCATTTAGTGGACCTCAAGATTGTCCGCGCGCTCGAAAATTAGATGTCCCTTATAATGTATCTGGAGATGTTTGTCGATACAGCAGCGGCGATACTGAAGACAATTTCGGACAGGTTACTGATTTTTATAATAAAGTTCTTAACGCTGAAGAACGAAAACGTTTGATTCAAAATATTGCCGGACACTTGGCTAACGCAAGTGGTTTCATCCAAGAAAGGGCCGTCAAGAACTTCTCCAAGGTTTCAGCAGAATTTGGCAATAAACTTTCTGAAGCTCTGAAAATTTACCAATCTGCTAAAATTTAATTGGGTGCTGGCTGTTTTTTATTTTCTTTTTTTTTATTTTAATTTCGCACATTTTATATTCTGTTACGTCTTTTTGGCGGGGATTGTTTACATTTGTATTTCCGTTTTACTCTTTATTATTATTGAATATGTAAAGGAAAATATATCTAAAGCCTTGTTATTTTGTCCAGTGTACTTTGTTTACTCTTTTGTACTTTATACAAATAAAATGATTTTAAAGTATCACAGCTGTTTTCGATTTTGTTGTATCCTTTTTCGCCAATTAGTTAATATATTACAAAATCTTAACACTTTCTTTCAACGGTGTGAAACAACTTTTGTCTGCTTCGCATGTCAGCGAAACGTGAATGAGTGAAAGTAAAAGTGATGGGTAATATTTTTAGCTTGCGAGACAAAAGGTAAGTGAACCAAATAAGGCTCAGGGTATATGAAAGCGAAGTATTAAAAAATTCAACAACAGTATTTAATTCATATCATAAAATTCAAGGCGCCAGCTAAGACACGAAATTTGTCTTGATGTCGAGTCAGTGTAAAGTGAACTATTGCGATAGGCCGCATTTTTCGAATAATTAATCTAAAAGTTACGTGTCTCGTGGCTATTAAATTTTGAAAAATAATGATTATCGAATTTTCGTTAACTAGGACGTTATTCTAGTTTTGATGTTATTATAGAAAAGATTTAATTTAAAAGAGAATCATAAATTTGGTTTGAAACGTATTAGTATTTTTAGTATTTATATATAAGTTAATTTACACAGGTCAACCAAATTTTTGTCGCTGCTAACATGATATATTATTTTTATACGATTTTTCCATAGATTAAGAATTTAAAAATAAAAATCTTCATCATGTTTTCGAGCAAAATAGGGTTAAAAATTGGAAAAACCCATATTATGATCATTTTTAAAAATTTGTTAAAAAATAACAGAGCTTTGCAGAATATCAAAACGCTCGAATGAAAGCTTGATATCTAAGCTGAGTATATAAAGTGTAATTTAAAACTGTTTCTTCACGAAAACGCCTCAATTGTAGTCTTAATCCAATTTCTGTTGCATGAGATAATAAGGTTATACAAAAAAGTGGGATATTTTTTAGAAGTTTTTAACGCTTTTGTATTTTCATTTAATAGTTTATCATTTAAAAATTCAGTTAAGTTAAAAAACAATATCCTAAAACATTTGAAAACACTTCAAAAAATGGTTAAAATATCCCTTATTTCACATGGATATTATCAAAATTTTTGTCATATACTGTTTTTAATCTTCATGAGTTCTTGATGAGCAATACTGGAAAATTGAGGAGCTTATATTTAAATAAGACAATTTACATGATTTTTGCGAGACGAAATCATCAATGATTTGTCTGAAGTCTATTTCACGAAGCAAATCAAAATGTACATGTCCAAATGACAATCCATTTTTATAACAAGAAAAAGAAGAGCCCAATACCTACCTTCTCGTAACTTTCATGAACCTTTCTTCTGCCATATGAATGAAATAACCGAACGTTATGTAGGAATGGAGCTTATTGAAAAAGTCGTCTACTAAATTGACTAAAATACGGTTTTTTTAAATGTTAACCCTATTTTACTAAAAAAATGTGACGTAATGTGCTTTTTGATTGAATCGTCGTTAGTTCGAAAAAAAGACGGACAAGTGGGGAAAAGGACTTTCTGAGGGTTCCGTACCGATATATAGGAGGTTAAAAAATGTGTTCTAAGAATTTTGTGTGGCTACTCGGTAGCGGAAAATTGAATAATAATTTGTTGTGTCAGTCAGTCATTGAATTAGTCTGTCACTATGAAAATACACTTTGAAAGGCGGTATCCTTTTATTCCATAGAGTTAGAAACTCTTTTATAGGACTACGAGGCTTAAGATTTTAATATTTAATATTAATTTCAACTCGATACATCTAGCAGTTCCTGAGAAAAAACGTCTTGACGGACAGACAGACAGCCAGACGCACAACAAAGTGATAAGGGTTCTATTTTTTTATTTCAAGGTGTGGAACTTTAATTAGTTATAGCGATTCTCCGGACAACTCGGATATTCCTCCTCATTCCGAGATATTTCAGATCTCAAAAAATGTTTGGTGTCCAAGTGACACCCTGTGTAATTCCATTGTTAATCTACGGAAATGTAACTTATACGATAACAAAAATGTCGTTGACCTGTGTTATTTGTTTAAGAAGTAGACATATTTATTGTTTGACTATTTCTATTTCATAACTCAAGTAATGTTTATCACTTTATTTAGAAAACTGCAGTTTGGAAGTAGTTTTAACTAAAAATTAGATACTTCAGTTGATATAACAATTTCAGAATTTAATAAATATTTAGGCTCAAGCCACAATGTTTTCTATTTATAGAATAACATTTAAATCGACTTCGTCAGATCTCGCATTCTCAGTCGGACTTTTCTATTTTGCAATTTCTTCTGCGGAAACGCTACCCAATTTTAATATAGTCGGATTTTCTTTAAATCTTAAATATCGACATGTATTTAATGTAGTAATTTTAGTGTTTTACTAACAAACTCCGAATTTCCAAATGTAAAGTAGGAAGTTAATTTACATGAATGGCGCCAAAAATCATGTGAAATTGCATCGAGTGCCATCTATTGGTTAGCACACAACTCACTGATAGTACTTCTCTCGTAAACGTCAGATTTTTTCATTGTATTTGTACGAGTTTTCTACGTAAAATCGAATTTTGTGCCAAAAGATAAATTTTCCACACAATCCGCAGCAGTGCTCTCGCGAATATTTGATTAACAATTCGGTCGGCATCGACTGCGCGCAAGTTTGTGGGCCCCCAGGGCACGAAGCAAAGAATCCGCCGACCTTTTTCTACCTTCGCAATTCGGCTGGGTGGACGGACGACGGACGTCGGGTGATCCCGATCATGGAAGAGGCAAACCAATCAGATCTCGCATTGACGGACATCGCCGAAGCCGAACAATTGACTGCAAACGAAGTCGTCGAGCAAGACCACGAAAATGGCGATCAGGTAAGCAGCCAAAACGAAAATTCCCACCGGGGGCAAGAGGCAAGGTGTAAAAGTGTATTCCGTTTTGTCTGGCCGCTGGCTAAAAAATGCAGAAACCTTCTCATCCAGAGTCTGGCAAATGTCATCGAAGAATTTTATCCCGAAGCATAACCTAAAAAAATCGTGACAATTCCTGAAGACTAGTCGGACTTTGGATTTTTCGGATTCTCTTCTGCCGAATGATTTTGTGACTTTTTGCGGTGGTGTGGTGGTGTCGCGACTCTCGAGACGGAGTAAACTTGACGTTTCCTGTTGGACACGGGGGCGACGGAGACCCTCGAGGAGGAGGAGGAGGCGTACAGGGGCACAGATCGTGCGGTTTGTTTACGTTTCCCCTTCCGATGGTTCGCATTTGGGCACTTGCCATGTGACCCCGCGAACGCAGGTCGGCTCGGGTGCTGTTCGGGTTTTTGTTTACGTTCATATTTCTTTTTTGAGGTGCTCCAGACCAGCAAGTGGTCAAACAACTAGAAGTCCACTACTTTCTCTCGCGACGACTGCTGTTCAAGGTGAGGCTGCTGCGTTACCACATCTCGAAAATCACGAGCGCAGTTTTAATCTTGTCCGCGAAATTATCGTTGAACGCGTTTTTAAGTGTGTCCACATCTTTCAGACCTCTATAGTAATTCTATGCACCTTCCACTGCAATTACGGAATGAGTGCCTTCACTCCAGAGTGTTTCAAATCGGTGAACAATTTACCAAAAATCAAAATACGGAAGTAAATAAACAACTAATTTTTCATCTTAAATTTGTTTTCTATCTACCATAACTTTAAATAACGTGGGATTTCCAAGGTATTAAAGGCATCTATCTTAATTGTATATTCACCCTTTCTCTTAGAGTCCTTTTGAAATAAGAACTTTGGATCTTGCTTAGTTTATATTTTTGGCAGCCGATAGAAGTCATCTCGCGGAATAAATATAGTTTTTAACCATAAAGAAGAACTATCATACAAAGCTCATTCTCAGTCTCTCACAGTCTCCACTACAAAACAATGGGCAAAGTGAATAAATATCAAGCATTTACTGAAAGCAAATGGTTTGTGTAAAAGCATTTGCTTGAAAAGTAAAAGCACTCTGTACTAGTAAAAGAAATGATGTGAATAACCTTTCACTTGTCAGTAAGGGAGAATGGGGCAGTGTGTAACAGGGGCAGTGTGTAACAGATGGCTCCATTTCGAATATGGCGCGTCCAAAACCAAATGTGAATTTGTACATTCTTCCTATTGGACGACCTCTTTCGTTTGCAATCGAGAAAGCGGTGCTCGGAAACGTGTCATGGCGAAGAGGAGGGGGCGAAATCAGGCTCGCCTGGCAAACAGGTAATTCTCAACATTTCACCCCCTAATTTTTTCGGGTTGGAGTCAATCGGGGCTCGATTACTCCCCAAGTAATGATTCTCTATCGAAGTTTAACACTTTGGTCATGCAAAATGACCGTTGTCGATAACATAACCTGAGGGTCCTTTGTCTCACGGAGCCTAGACCAAAGCTATGTACCTCGGGGCAGTGTGTAACAAAAACAAACGGGGCAGTGTGTAACAAACGCAGGCCTGCGAATATCGAACTCCAGGAGGTACTTAACTGTCTTAGGTGTGCATGGTAGTCAGAAATTACCTTCGTAAGGTTCTAAACTAGATATATAACTTCATTCCAGCCTTAATTCATGCATATTTTGGGTCTTAGGCCGAAATTCCAAAATCTGTTACACACTGCCCCACTCTCCCTTAATAAGGGAATTTCTCCTAGTGAAGGCGACTATATCCTAGTCATCTTTCCTTGCAAAGGTATGAAATATTATGTTGGTAAGATAATAAAGGAGGCTGATGAAGACGGAGATTGTGAGGTTTCATTTTATCGGCTTTCCTCCAAGGCCAAACATAGGTTCGTACTCCCTAATGTACCTGATTTGTGCTCAGTTCCTATAAGTGATATTAAGACTATTCTACCAAAGCTAACAAGCCACGCTGCCCTGACTAAATGTCAACAATCTTATATTGTTTTCAATTATGATTTTGGCAGCTTTCAGTTAGGCTAAGATTTTTGGAATATTTTCTTTGTCATTTTTAATGTATCTTAACATTAAAAGTCACGATATTTGTTTAAGTTTTTTTGCGAGAGATTTTAATTTTGCAAGTTACATTTGATGTTTTAAATTTTAAATCTAATACTGAAATCTTAAGTTTCAGTCCTAACTTTTTATAGTAAAAAAAGCTGATAATTGTCATAATATGGTAGCCGCACTCACAGAAGGGAAGAGGGAACCACTGCCATCCTTACCAGCTGTTTCCTGAACCTAAGTCTCCCCTTGTTACACACTGCCCCTTATATTGTTACACACTGCCCCATAGCGGGGCAGTGTGTAACAAATGCAGGCCTGCGAATATCGAGCTCCAGGAGGTACTTAACGGTCTTAGGTGTGCATGGTAGTCAGAAATTACCTTCGTAAGGTTCTAAACTAGATATATAACTTCATTCCAGCATTAATTCATTCATATTTTGGGTCTTAGGCCGAAATTCCAAAATCTGTTACACACTGCCCCACTCTCCCTTACTTCTCCTGGAAAATAATATTGGGTTGTGCGGAAATTAATTTCGCTTTTTTTTTTTTTTTTTTTGTAAAAATGAAAGACGATTTTCTTTTAGTATAAATATTTTATTCAATTATATATTCTCCATTTTGGTACAATACCTTTTGCCATCTTTCTGGCAATAGAAATAAAACTTCTGATCCTTGCTGGCAAAAAATTGATCCAAGTCATTTTTGACGTCTTCATATGAAGTAAAGGTTTTACCGTCCAAACATTTTTGTCGAGACCGGAAGATGCCAAATCCGGGGAATATGGTGGGTGTGGTAGTACATTCTAATCAAGCTATAAGCTACTAAACTTGTATGAGGTTTCGCATTATCTTGGTGAAACATTATACATTTTCTATTGAAAAAATCTGACCATTTCTGTAATATCAAATTGGAGTGAATCATTCAGTTTGTCCAGTTGATGACAATACACTTCAGAATTGATCGTGGTAATATATTATCCGGTAGAAGCTAAAAAAAAAAACGATTCCCTTGAAATCGCACCAAACAGTGTGCTTTGAGCCGGTTCATCTCTTTTACTCCATGATCTCTTGCATTTAACATTATTGTAGACAAGCCATTTCTCGTCCCCTGTGATGATTCGCTTCCAAAATGGATCATTTCCTTGATATTTGACACAGATGTCAATGCGACGGAGCAAACTTCTTTCTGTAAGAACATGTGGAACCAATATGTCAAGTTTTGAAATTAAACCAAGACATTTCATGTGATCATGCACGGTCGAATTCGATAAATTTAATCTCCCAGCGGTCTAACGAGTTGTTATTCGGTGGTTTGCATCAATTAATGTCTTTATTTTGCCTTCATCAGCTTCAACTGGCCTTCCAGAACGTGGTGCATCTTTAACATCAAAATTGTCGGAACGAAATTTTACAAACCAGTTTTGGTACTAGCGTTCTGTCAGTACATCTTCTCCATACACATCAACTAATTTTTTTCTTGCTTGAACATCATTTTCGATAGTAAAAAAGTAAAATATGCCGAAAATACTGCTTTTGACTTTCCAATATTTAATAGGACACCAAACAAAAACTATTGGGTAGAATCAAACAAACTTTTTCACAAAATGGGCTTTCGATATCAGCTGTCAAAATATATAATGAAATTTGGCTTAAGTCTGAAGTTGACTGTGAAAAAGTAGAATTAATTAAAAACCGAAATTACTTTCCGAACAACCCAATATTAATTATTAATTAATAGTTGCTACCTTGTTACTGCCAAAAAACATCAAAGCAAGAACTGTAATTAACCATGTAAACTTCGGAATTTAACAGTCCCCTCCTTATTTTTTACTAAAAGTTGGAGTTTTTATTGTAAATGGTAATTAGCACCGAAACTGGTCCGTCATGTAGGAGCCCTTGGGCAAACTAATTTTGTTGGAAGCCCTTTTAGAAAGCCAAAAACCTATATGAAATCATCAAAGCACAAAATATGTAGATATATATTTGACGATTTTATTAGATAAGTTTCCTGGTTATACCAACTCATGGTTTCCGATCCTGAGGTTCTGACCGAGAGGCATCTTCATATGATGAGATCGAAGAGTCATATACATTTTTCAAAGTGGTGGGCCGGAATTGTTAAATTTGAAGGGATTTAAAAAATAACAATTGGTACATGAGCCATTTTTAATCTTGTCATTTGAATATAAATTTAAATAAATTATTTGTAAAACAAACCAGTTTGTATTCAATTCGCAATGTTTAACTTCTCCATTTCGTTATCAGAATCAGATTTGAAATAAGATTCTGAAAACCTCTATGTACCAATTTTTTGTTAAAATCCAATTGAATTAAATATTATATTTATTATTTGCTATTTGGAATCGACTATATAATTATTAACCCAAAAATCATACACACAAATTTGTCTGAAAATCGGTCCAAATTTTTTATTTGAATCAGCGTTCCTAATAACCTCTATATACTCAATTCCACACATGTCTGACAACATTTCTATTCAGAGTTTAGAAAATTTTTTCTCGATTTGGAACACCGGACCGGACCTTCCTAAAAATTGTTATATACCTTCTCTCTTTTAGACCCAGACTAGAGCTACGAACGAGGGAGGGAACACAGTGGTCTCTGTTCCTGTTTCACTGCCCGTGGGATCCTTAATCGCGGGCACCGCGTTCAACGTAATCACACCTGACCAGTTACCGCACTTCAAACAGATGCTGTGCGTCGACAACAACGGCTTCATCTCGGGCAGCGCCGTTGTTGGGGACGTCTCCGGTGACCTGAAGGCCACTCACATTGTGATACAGCAGCCCGCCACAGCCGCTCAAAACGATCCGGTTGCCAGCAATGGCCAGGAGACGACGGTTAGTGAAAATTCATCCCAAGTCTCCCAGTCGAGCATAAATTGGGCGGACACAGCGAATATTGAGATATTCCGTGTCAGGTGTAAAACGACAACCGCTGAATTGTACAAAAGTAAATTGGGATCAGGCGGCCGAGGGCGGTGCATTAAGTACAAGGACCAGTGGTTCACGCCAAGTGAATTTGAGCATTTGTGCGGCAGAGGCTCCAGCAAGGATTGGAAACGTTCGATTCGGTACGGCGGAAGAAGTCTTCAGGCACTCATCGACGAGGGGACCCTCACTCCACATGCGACACGATGCACCTGCAACGCATGCTGTGACGACGACTCCTGTAAGTATGGACTAAAAAAGTAAGGGTGACTCCAAAAATGCATAAAAATAGCCAAAAGTACACAATTCAGCTTCAGGGAATACGCTGAATGAAGTTTTGATGCATTTTGTGAAGTCGCCACTCAAGGGACCACTAGCGATTTCCTTTTAACATGTTTTTTCATAATTTGATTTAAGTCACAATTTTGTCTGACTGGGATAATTGGGAATAAATTCTCCGCCCATTTTTGTCGAGCGGATTTTGTTAAAATTTTACATATCTACCAAATATTCCAAAAGTCCTGCACCTCCTGTTTTGCTCGGAAAATACGTAGTAGGCCAAAACAACTTTTGAGCGTTTGGCTCAGGAATCTTGGTTAAGATTTAACATTTCCTTACAGACGAATCCTGTTATTATACTTTTTAGAACTTGTACAAATAAACATCTCACATCGCTCTCAGTGAATTGACCTGATATCTGAACTGATCTGATACCTGATGATAAAACTAAACTTCTACACTAAGAAAAATATATGCAAGAGTTGCAGCAGACCATATTTTATAAATGATAAAAATGTAGTTTGTGTTATATATATTTCGGATTCAGAATTCGAGATCCGGTCAGACCAGATCTTAGTTTTGACCCATCCGGATACGTTGGATTCCAGATGCTAGATCCGAATCTGCTCCCTTATTTCAATTGCAAATATCAGTTTAAATGAGCGATGTAATCGAACCCATGTGTTAAAATACGCTTACAATTTGCAAATATTTGGAGTGCTCTAAGTTGTAAAATCCTAAGTTCAAGGAGAGATCTCCAATTATCGAAAAAATATCATTTTATTATATTTTGATTTATTGGTATTTAATACCTCCTCTTAAAATGCGCGATGATCCCAAAACTTTTCAAACTTCTATATTTTAATGCGAAAATCTGTTTCTAACGATCCTATTCTGCAGCTGCGTCGGGTTCAGTACAATTTTTCACACCATACAAACGAAGAAGACGAAATCAAGTTGACCAAGAATTGGATTCAGCGAAGAAAAAACGAGTTGGAACACCTGTAAAATCCGAAGAGGTTATTATTCCAGACCAAAACTTAGTTTCTAAGGACGATGCCTGGCAGACGTTAAGCGATGGAATTGATGGCACTTCTGAGTACTTGGAGCAATCTTCGCCATCATGTATGGAATATTAAATTTTAAATAATATATTTAAATTTGTTATATGTGAATTCATTCCACAGCGGAAAGTAATTTACCCCTTAAGCGCTTAGAATCTGTATATACTACAATGGTTAAGGCAACTAACGACTTTAAAAGGTTATTTCTGGAAATCAAAGATTTTTATACAAGAAAAGTGGAACAATTGCAACGAGAACGTGATGCTGCCCTAATAGCTGCCCGAGTTCATGCTGAAGTTGATGATCCTAATAATATTACTGGACAAATAGCTGGTCATGAATTGGTGGCGACGAAGAAGGTAATTACATTTTCCCAATTGTCTTTGTTTGTTAAACTAATCTAGACTCGTCTACTGTGTGTGCTTTAGTTTATTATATCTTAACCTTTATGATTATTATTTCAGTGCGCAAACTGTAATCGGGAGGCACTGGCTGAATGTTCCTTATGTCGAAGAACACCCTATTGTTCCATATTTTGTCAACGAAAAGATTGGGATGCACATCAAGTGGAGTGTACGAGAGATCCTTCAGAAGCTGCACAACAAATCATGTTATTAGTTGACGATCAGTCGTAATAGTAGCAACGGTAAAACAACTACGGGTTCCAATGCAGTCATTTTATAAATGTAAAATAAAAACAAATACACACAAAAAAAAAAAAAAGAGTATTCGCGACAGTAGTGAATACGCTTTTAGTACGAACGACTTTCTTTGTACATAAACTGCTATTTTAGAAAGTTTCTATATGAAATCCATAGAAAAATTTATTGAATTGCAAAGGATAGAATAAACTGTTGGTTATTTTCATTAAATTTTACACTTTTTAAGCAAATTATTTAAACAAATTGTGTTTTTTAAAACAAAGACTTTGTTTAGTATAAAAGAAAGTTTTTAAAAGAAATTTTTAGAAATAAAAGAAAAAAAAAAAAACAAATCTGAATTACGATTTTTTCCAAGTTTTAGTACCAGTGGGTCCGAATATTGGAACTGTGTTTAAAGGGGCATAGAAAATGAAGCCTTTTTTTAATGTAGAAAGGGTGATAAGTTGAGAATATTTGCTAATTTTCATTCAATATGTATTTAAAAAATGAACTAATCAAAATTCCACTTTTTAAATCATCAAACCTCTTAAGAGCGTGATACAGAAATCGTTTAAGTTGAGTTAAACAGACTGTTAGTTTCCAAATAGTGAAAAGCCACTTGTTTTGCAACATTTATTACCTATAGTGAAGCATATTATCAAGGAGTACTTGATACTGGTATAGTAAAACTACACACTGATGTAATAGACGTTTCAACAACAATTGAAACAAAGTCCATCCCACTTCTAATCTCATTTCATCTAAAAAATAATAAACAACACTAGAGAAGAATAATCTCAATCATTCTTGATAAAATAGACTGATTAACTCTCAGCTATGAATATTTTATTGTTTGATAATTCTTGGTTAAAAGTGTTATTGTAAAACTATTAAACCTTTTTTTTTATCCCCTTGTAAACTACACAATTTTGCAAACGATAGACAAAGATAAGATACCATTCGATTGAAATTATCAAAGGAATGGAGATAAGATTAAAATTTGTATAGATATCATTGAAATAATTTATTCGTTTTTATTTTTCTAAGTCTTTTATTAAATGCCCTATTACGAGCATCGGTTTCCAATCGGCTTCGCAGTCAAGACACAAAAGTGCCTTGGAATACTACTTGAAATAACTTGATATCGACATTCGTTAATGGGATCATGTTTATTAATACATAAAAAGTTATTTCTTTGGTTGAGCTCGATTCATTTGTTGACTCTCTCCATTTGTACAGCTCAATTTGTTTCGCCAATTGTTCTTTATAACATAAAAATTATAAGTGCTTTAACCCTTTGCACTCGAAGCTTTTTTTCATTCATATTACTGGCAACTCGAAGCAATTTCGATAGAGAAGTCATATTCACATATATGTAAATGATATGCGGATTAAAAGAAGAGTGAAGTTATTTCGACTTGTTTTTGTCCTTATGTTATGAACTGGAAATTATTTGCATTGTCGCCATAGCGGAGCCCTCGAGTTTGAAGAAAAATTTTAAATGGCTTCGCTCCGGAGCCCTCGAGTGCAAAGGGTTAAAATCCCCTTTTCTACTTTCTACCGCTAGCGTCCAACTCCACAACTCATATTTAATTATATTTTCTTCACCCGTTCTACTATTTGTACTACTATCGCTAAATTTTTATTTTTAGGTTTCCGTACCTGGAAATGAAAAAAAAAACGGAGCCCTAATAGGATCACTTTGTTGTCCGTCAGGACCCTATTCTCAAGAACGGCTAGAGAATCGCAATTAATAACAAATAGTAAAGTCTCATAGTCCTTTCTAGTTTCTAACTTAATGCAATAAAACGATACGGTCTTTCAAAGTGTATTTTCATACTATTTCTTTAATACTCTATATAACGGTACGGGACCCAAATCCTACTCGCACTTGTCCGCCTTTTTTAACCCTTTTGGTTAGTTAGATACGCCCGGACAACGCCGGTATAACTAAACTAGTAAATTATATAAAAATCGGGGAGAAAAGGTATTCTGCACAATTCAACTGGTTTGATTACCTAACAAATCAATCCTTACTAAGACAATATGCTTGTTTCACATGATGACTGTTTGCATTTTAAAATTATATAATCAAAGGAAGGTAGGTTAAATACAGAAACCGGTGGATATTCCCCCAGTGAGGAATAATACGGGTAGCACGGAAGGGGCTCCTTGTCTTAATTCTTTGCCAGGTCTAAGTCTCCTGTTCCTTAGATTCATAAATTCATATCCAGACACTATATATAAAAAATTTTGTTTTTTGTTTTTGAGCAGGAAAGTTGACCAGTTAATTGATTTATGTTTGACAAGAGTTCCTCTAATTTTAAAATCAGTCTCATGAAGACGCCTTTTGTAAGTCAAGAATTTGGGAACTCATTTCGAACATAAAAAAATGTGATTCCACCGTAATGATCATGCTGAACCTCAATTATGTTATCGCTCTATTTGTTGCAAAACTAACCTTTCCAATAATCGAATTGAACTTGTTTTTCAGCTTTTGCATAAGGAAACGGCAGATAGACAAATACGATGAAATTTTAAAAGTTTTTACAGGAAACTCGAAGAACCTTGAATTAAAATTAGGCAGATTGTATTATTTATGAAATTCATATTTTTTTATTTCTAAAGCACTATAAATATAATAAAAGCGTAACCAATACGAGGAAATGAGAGTATCAGAATCTGATAATAGTAAAACGAAAAATTATTTTATATCATTTATTATCCAAAAGTGAAGCATATAATCAAAGCGTATTCATACGCACCAAACATTAAATTGTTCTTATTAAAAACAGGGCCGAGTTCAATCCATTTGACAAACATTATGGTAGAAATTTAGTTCACTCAATCATTCTAAACAAAATTTAAACAATGGACCTAGTCCTCTTAATCTCATTAGATCTAAAACGTTCAGAATTAAAAGAAAGCCTTAAAAGAGAAATCTAGAGAAGAATAATCCCACTAATTGTTGATAACATTCCGGCTATAATAACCGATGTATCCTACCTTAAGTATATGAACGTCTCTTAAATCTTTGTACAGTCTTATAAGTTATGTTTATTCCCTTTTTAATTACATACTTGTTATGTACGCGTGTGGTAATGTACCAAAATATACATCTTTATGTTAAACACGGTTAAGTTACTATTAAATAAAAATATTGAAGTCATTTTAGCGTATGAAGGCAGTTTAGAGAAACAAAGAATCTGCTCAAAATTGTCCTCGCGGAGAATAGTAATGCTATAATAACAGGAAAAGATATCGTTCTGGTAATTTATTCCATCTTTGTTTTCTTACTGCCAGCATCGCTTTCATCCAACGAACTGGACGAAGTCTCTGTTATTCTGCGCTTCAGAATAATAGTTGCTGTTCGTGGCTTTATATTTCGAATTTGGCGATCAGTACTTGTTGCACTTGTTGAACAAGGTTCACCAGTTATCTGACTTATGTTTGCCGAGATTTCTCTGTTTTTAGCGTCTGCTTCTTCAATGCGTCTTTTTAATTCAACAATTTGGGAGTTCATTTCGGACATAATCACTGAGTTTTCACGCAGTTGACGCATATGTTTGTTCTGTATCTGAATCATTTTATTAAACTGAAACATTTCCGTCATTTATTGAGAGCAATTGTGCTTTTTTTCTTTTGCATTAACTAACCTTCACAATAGCCGATCTGTACTTCTTTTCCATCCTTTGGATAAGGATGCGATTGCTTCTAGCCTCAGGGCAACGAAGTTGACCGTCAGTTCTGTTTCCGGCTAAAGTTCCATAAATACTGCTTGTTGAGCTGGATAAAGGCAATGCATCATCCAGCGGTGTGACTATATCTAAAATAGAAAAGATTTATAAAACTCTCTCAGGAATTCACTCGAATATAAAATGTATAGTACTTCCTCCTGGACATCTTTGTGTGCTCAAATCCATGAAATGTTTTTTCAAAAGATGTGCGATTTTTTCATCGAAATGTTCAATTGCCATCGATGAAATATCTCGCAATTCTTGTAGAACTTCATGTGCTCGAAGTGGTTTTGTGGCAGTTTCTATTAATTGGAGAATCTTCAAAACTTCGTCTATCACTTTGCCCGGTATAAAGCAGCACAAATTCAATTCCATGTACTTTGTGTAAGTCATGGAGAGCATTGAAATCCGGGTCTCAATGCAGGTCAGAATGTCTGCATGACGAGCCAAAGGGTGTACCCTGCCGATGATGATCAAAGGAATTAAAAGTTTTTCTTCTTCTAACATAATGCAGAAGGGTTTAAAGTATTTTATATATAGTGCGAATGCCCAATGAACCAGTTTATGTGTTTTAATCACGGAATTTTCTACATAAGACCTTTCATGAGACTATAGTGCGCTTAGAATCCTTCTTTTCATCATTTTCTAGAACCCCATATAAATGTTGATCAATTGATGTCCACCAGATTCTCTAATATATTCAAAAACTTAAAATAAGCTTCAACCAAACCACCAGCTTTGTTCAAACATGTAAATTTTTTTTTTCAAATTTTATATATTCAAGGAAGTCTTCAGGTTAACGCGAACAAAGGCGCACGCACGGCTATTCAATGAATAAAAATGATAACATTTTGGAAAAAATAGCAACAATGTAATCAGTTCTTAAAATCTGACAATACGAAACTCGTGAAGGGAGCGGGATAAAGAAGTGGTTGAAGACTTATTGGAACAGAGAAAGAATTCGCTATTAATTGATATCTTAAAGATGTTCGTAGGGTGTGTTAAGAAAATTACAGGTCGTTAAATTAAAAAAGTATCTGTATACATAAAACTGTCCTTAGCTCCTAAACGACGCTTTTTAGAGAGGAGCGAATGGTAAACGCATACATACATTTCATAAGTCTTCCAACTGTGTAGCAATGCCATTTTCATTTGTAATCACAAAGTTAAGGGACCTTTTCCAGTATCATGTAAGTATTGTTTTATTTAATTCTAAATTCTTAAATTGCTGTCAGTTAATAGCTAAGAGTATCAGGTAAAATAAAAATAATTTACATTTCTTTTTCATAAATAACTAAAATGATCACTGATAGCCTGATAGCGGCGATAAGTAGCCAATTTTTAGTTGGATTGCATCTGTAATTGTTTAACATATTATATTATAATTTAAACTATCAGAAACTCAATGAAATAAAATTCATAAAAATCCATTTAATATAAACTTCCCCGAACGTAAAAACCTTATGCTCTGGACTAACAAAAAAATTTTTTTTCGCAACTTATGTACTTTTTCCAAAATCTCCGAAAATAGTGATTTTATAATAAATTTCTCCGTAATAGGCAGACAATTTTGAGTATACATTTCAAAATTCAGATCAATCGGCTCAATAGTTTGCTATTTGATGACCGGAGGCTGGATTTTTTATGGGTTCTTTTAACTTAATTCCGAGTGCCAATTCTACTAATTCAAAATCAAACAAAATATAATTTAGACTGCAGTTATGCAAAGGTTAACAAACAAGTTTTCTTTGGTAAAAGCATTACATATATGGTCGGAAAGTGGTACATTTACTCTACAATCTTTTTCTTATATTCGCTTTATAGTACGTATATCAACTTGTTTCCCTTTTTAAGATATACTAATTAATTCATACATTTTATTTTTAGTTTTTATAGTTTTCCTGCAAGAAATCAAAACAAACATGATTGTAGGTCGATTGGAATTTCTGTAGCAAAATACTCCTTACGATTAATTTGAATAGTATCATTTGATCAAGCATCGTGGAACGATGATGAATCATTTCGAGTAGCATAAGCAAAATGCATGTATCACGTGTATCGTGCCTTCTACACAAATTAGCATTTGTTTATTTTTGGATCGGTATTTAGCAATTATCGCTTCCAATAAAATCTAGTGGTTTCGAAGCGAATGGAAAATATTGCGAGATTTGTTTATTTGTGATCGCAATGCTTATCAATTCCAGTGCACTTTTAACTTCTTACGACAGCAGATATTTCAAGATACTCTACATAAGTACTTTCCACTCTTAGTATTTTTCTTTTCTAGAAATTATTCGACGCTTTTATTTGTCAGCAGGCAATTTATGCTGTTTGTGCTATTCCTACTCCAAAAGTAATATTGCAGTTTTGCAACATAACGAACAGAGTGAAGCAGTCTTAAATTAGGGTGCATTTTCCTTAACTCAGAACGGTGGCCCCTGGGAAAATTGAAACATACCTGCGCTCAGATTCCCTCCTGGGCAACAAAGACTTGATACGTTTCAGGTCGGCGCTGTGCCGTTTAATCATCTTACTAAATCCCCGATTGAGGAGTCTCTGGCAAATTCTGTCCACCCGTCTGCATATCTAGAATAGAGAAAACACCCTCGGTGCTCCGCTGACATTTTTCTTACATAAAAATGATAAAGAACTCACTAGACGTTTCCGAGCGATCTCGTCGTAGGACAAGAACTCGAAAATCTGCTCCACCATGCAGTCTGGAAGGTCCAAGATATTCATTTCGGCTCGCCCCTCGTTGCACTCGTATTTATCGGTCTGGTTGCAATTCGTGACTATTCTCCGATTATTCGAAATTGCACATAAATGCCCCTTTATTTTGTAAACAGTGCATCGAACATCACCTCGCTCAATGAACTACCCGCCTGTGTGGAGTTACACGTGTAGAACAATCCATCGTTTGGGGGAGGAGCGGCCGATGCGTAATAGAATTCTTGGGAAATTGTAATTTTTGCAAGAGTGCAACGACTCCTCGATTATTCATCTTTTTTAATAATAATAATAATAGATTTACGTCGCATTTCGCAGCATGTTGCTGGGAACATTCACCTAATTTTCAGATGCCTGGGCATCATGATTTGGACTTTTAAGATCCACTTCCCGAAATTCTTAAAAACTAAATAACAATATTTTAGAAATAAAATTAAATTGAATTTTTTTGGGGTTTCGGCAAAAATATTCTAAACAGAAGTTGTAGGATTATTCCCCAGCTATCTATTGGTGAACCACTCCTGACGAGTTGTTCTGCAGTTACCGTACTTTGACCTTTCTCTGATATGACCTTCAGAAGTCAAATGTTTAAAGTGGTCAAGGTCATACTTGAACTTAAAAATTTCCTGCTCTTTTAGCTTCCGGGGCCAAAAGTGGGGGTTGCAATTTAAAAAATCAGCTTGTCCTTCAGACGACCTTGAAGGTCGGGGTTAAGGTCAAATCTAAGGTCAATGTTTAGTTGCCAGGGAAAAATTCTACAACTTTTGTCGTCATTTTTCTCTGTGATGCCTACTTTTCTACTTTTCAAGTTATTCTGCCGTCTCCTTATAAATAAAATAAGACTCTTCAATTTTAAAATTATTTTTTCTAGTATGGTATTTTTATTCTGAAATTCTGTTAAGTTAATAATAATAATAATAGATTTTATATCGATCTTCTCAGCATGTTGCTGAAAACATTCACGTAATTCTGAGCTGCCTAGGCAATCGAATTTAGGCTCTGCGGATCCATTTTCTGAAAAATCTTAAAAACTAAATAACAAATTTTAAAAATATTAGTTAATTCTACTTTGTGCTCCCTAGACAACCAGTATTTTGATATAAGGGGTCACACATGAATATAGAATATTATTAATTATTCCGCTTTAATTGTGCTTAATTTTTCGATTTAATAAAATGTTTAATAAGACTTTTAAATTCCACAATACTGCGAGCATTTCTTATTTTTTCTGGTAAGCTATTATAATATATTAATTAACTGAAGAGTAAATTGGATTATCTTTAAGTCGGTTAGTCCTTGGTGCTGGTAGATTATTAGTTCCCATTATTGCTTTTATTGTATTATATCCGTGAATTTCTATTCTTAAAACTAGGTTAAGGTACTACTACCGTCTAGAATTTTCAAAAAATATTTTTTTTTAATTTTTCGACTCCTCATAGTCTCAGAAATCATCTCCAAATCAAAATCTCAAATTTTTGTTGAGAAATTCGTAATAGAAAAAAAGTTATAGCGTTATACAGCGAAAGCGCGCGTATGGGCTCCGAGCGACTCTCACTTTAAACGCGTTTAATCATAATGCGGAATCATAAAAAGCAAAAACAAAAAAAAACAAAAACAAAAATTGATTTTTTGGAAAATTTTGAGGGAACTAATACCTTAAACCAGCAGAAATCTCGTTGTTTTCTGCGAACTGCTCTATGAGCAAATCAGAGTTTTCTCTTGGCGGTTATGCACCGCTGGTTTCCTGCGTTCAGGACAGATAATGTTGTGTTTTTATTTTTAATGATTTTCGCATGGTTTCGACGCCTTACCTATTTCAGAAAATTTCTTTGAGGGGGTTAGATTTTACAAATTATTTAATTCTAATTCATTCAAGTACACAAGTCAGAGGAAGTAGCAGAAGCTTCCGGGTTTGTACCTAAGCTATTCAAGCAAGAGTTGGTTCTTATCTCTGCTCTTCATTTCTTCTGCTGGCCCGCTGTCTGGAAAGAAAGTGAACTGTCAAAGTTGCCTCAAACAGGAATTGTAATGTAAGCAGTGTTGTGCATTGTTTCGTCTAAAAACTCGGTCAAATTTCCATTTCAAATAGAATTTAGACAGGCGATGAGGTGCTCCGAAGTTTTTTAATAATCGGCGTAATCGCAAGGTAGAGTAGAAGGCATTGAATCCCTAAAAAACGGCTCAATATCGGTTGAACAGTGCTTTTTTTTTCAAGGTGTGGCTCAGGAAATTGAGGTCTAATGATGGCGAGAGCAATTAACCCCGCACAGCAGAAAATCGCTGAGAAGCTGATTATTCTAAATGATCGCGGTGTCGGAATATTGACGCGGATTTATAACATCAAAAAGGCGTGCGGGGACACAAAATCAAAGCCGGGATTCCTATCGGAGAAGTCGCTTGAGTCATCGATAAAGTTCATTGTGAAGCGGTTCCCCAATATTGATGTGAAGGGACTGGGGGCAATTATTAATATAAAGGCTGAGATAATAAAATCTCTGTCTCTATATTATTACACCTTCGTGGATCTTCTGGATTTTAAAGACAATGTTTGCGAACTACTCACCACGATGGATGCCTGCCAGATTCATCTTGATCTGACTCTAAATTTCGAGCTCACGAAGAACTACTTGGATCTTGTGGTGACTTATGTATCGTTGATGATTTTGCTCTCCCGCGTGGATGACCGAAAAGCGGTCCTGGGGCTCTTCAATGCGGCTTATGAACTGCAGAACAATCAGAGCGACCAGAGCTTTCCTAGACTAGGTCAGATGATAATTGATTACGATGTCCCACTGAGGAAGCTATCCGAGGAGTTCATTCCTCACCAGAGGCTGCTTTCGAACGCCTTGAAATCCCTCACTGCAATTTATCCATTTCGTAACTTATCAGCGGACAAATGGCGAGAATCACAAAAACTGAGCTTGGTAGGAAACCCTGCGATGCTCCTGAAGGCGGCAAGGACCGATACAATGTCCTGTGAGTATATTTCCCTTGAGACCATGGACAGGTGGGTTATATTCGGGCTCCTGCTTAATCATCAAATGCTCGGACAGAACATTGAGGTCACTAAAATGTGGCTATCAGCCCTTGAATCCAGCTGGGTTATAGCACTTTTCCGGGATGAGGTCATACAAATCCATCAGTACGTTCAGAACACATTCGATGCAATCAAGGGCTATGGGAAGCGGATATCTGAGGTGAAGGATGCCTACAACACTGCACTACAAAAGGCCGCTTTGGTTCATCGTGAGCGGCGCAAATTTCTACGCACAGCACTAAAGGAATTAGCCCTGATTATGACTGATCAGCCCGGTCTACTAGGACCGAAGGCTTTATTCATTTTTATAGGCTTATGTCTTGCCCGGGATGAGATCCTGTGGCTGCTCCGGCACAATGATAATCCCCCACTTGTTAAGAGCAAGGGGAAAAGCACTGAGGATTTGGTGGATCGTCAGCTACCAGAGCTCCTCTTTCACATGGAGGAATTACGAGCTCTGGTCAGAAAATATAGCCAAGTTATGCAGCGTTACTACGTACAGTATCTTTCGGGTTTTGATGCAACCGATCTAAATTTGCGAATGCAAAGTTTACAAGTCTGTCCGGAGGATGAGAGCATCATTCTGTCTTCTCTTTACAACACTGCTGCGAATCTCACCGTGAAGCAAGTTGAAGAGAATGAAATTTTTGATTTTCGCGCATTTCGGTTGGACTGGTTTCGTCTGCAGACTTATATGAGTGTTGCTAAGTCTGCTGTTAGGATAACAGAGAATGCTGAATTGGCCCGACTCTTAGACTCTATGGTATTCCATTCCCGTGTTGTCGACAACCTAGACGAGATTCTCGTGGAAACGTCCGATTTGTCCATATTTTGCTTTTACAGCAAAATGTTCGAAGATCAATTCCATATGTGTTTGGAATTTCCCGCCCAGAACAGGTATATAATTGCATTTCCGTTGATTTGTAGCCACTTCCAGAATTGCACTCATGAGATGTGCCCCGAAGAGAGACATCACATCAGGGAGCGCTCCTTGTCCGTAGTAAATATGTTCTTGGAAGAAATGGCTAAAGAGGCTAAAAATATTATAACTACTATTTGTGACGAACAGTGCACAATGGCTGATGCTCTGTTACCTAAACATTGTGCAAAAATTCTTTCAGTTGCAGCATCACGAAAGAAAAAGGATAAGTCTAAAAAACAGTTGGATGATATTCGTAAGCCTGGTGATGAGAGCTATCGCAAAACGCGGGAAGACCTCACCACAATGGATAAGCTCCACATGGCCTTGACCGAGCTGTGTTATGCGATCAATTACTGTCCAACGGTCAATGTCTGGGAGTTCGCATTTGCACCTAGAGAGTATTTATGCCAGCATTTAGAAAACAGGTTTTCTCGGGCTCTTGTTGGAATGGTAATGTTTAACCAGGAGACTATGGAAATTGCCAAACCATCCGAACTCTTGGCATCAGTACGCGCTTATATGAATGTACTGCAAACAGTAGAAAATTATGTTCATATCGACATAACGCGTGTCTTCAACAATTGCCTTTTACAGCAGACTCAAGGATTGGACTCCCATGGGGAGAAGACCATTGCTGCTCTCTACAACACTTGGTATTCTGAAGCCCTTCTTCGACGGGTTAGTGGGGGTAATATCGTTTTTTCTATGAACCAAAGGGCTTTCGTGCACATAACAGCTGAAGGTTGTGTTCCATTTAATCCACAAGAATTCTCTGATTTAAATGAACTACGCGGTCTTGCTGAACTTGTGGGACCCTACGGCATAAAACTGCTGAATGAGACATTGATGTGGCATATTGCCAACCAAGTACAGGAGCTGAAAAGATTGGTCGTTCTCAACAAAGACGTGCTCATCACACTACGCACAAGTTTTGATAAGCCTGAGATTATGAAGGAACAATTCAAGAAGCTGCAACAGGTCGATAACGTGCTCCAGAGAATGACTCTAATTGGAGTTATACTCTGCTTCCGGTATTTAGTCCATGAGGCTCTAGTAGATGTTCTTGATCAACGAATCCCATTTCTTTTGAGCTCAATAAAAGATTTCCAAGAACACTTGCCCGGCGGTGATCAAATTAAGGTTGCCTCCGAAATGGCTTCTGCTGCTGGTTTGCCATGCAAAGTTGATCCAACTTTGGCAACTACATTAAAATCACAAAAACCAGATATCGACGAAGGTGAACACCTAATTTCTTGCCTATTGATGGTCTTTGTGGCCGTGTCAATTCCAAAACTTGCAAGAAACGACAACTCATTCTATCGAGCTTCACTTGATGCCCATTCAAATAATACACATTGCATGGGAATGGCCATTAATAATATATTTGGGGCGTTGTTCACAATTTGTGGACAAAACGATATCGAGGATAGGATGAAGGAATTCCTGGCGCTTGCTAGTTCATCACTTCTTAGGCTGGGTCAAGAGTCTGATAAAGAGGCTACTCGAAATCGGGAATCTATATATTTACTACTCGATCAAATAGTCCAGCAGTCTCCGTTCTTAACTATGGATTTATTGGAGTCCTGCTTCCCGTATGTATTAATCAGGAACGCTTTTCACGCAGTTTATAAACAAGAACAGTCCCAGTTTGCTTAAGATTATATTAATAAAAAATAAATTTATCTTAATATTAAATATCGTGTTTTAATTTTCATCGTGGCTAAATGAGTTCATTTTAAGTCATAAAGCTCTCATTTCTATTTTGAATTTGTAGAGATCAAAATAATTTAATTCTATAAAACAAGATTATTTTTTCTTAGTTGCTTTAAGTCCAATTTTTAAAAGGCTAGTCTACGTGCAGCATAATCGAATCGAATATTTCTAAAGAGGATTTTTTAAACAATTTTGTTAAAATCAAATCCCTTCTTTTAGTCGGGTAAAAAGTTAGAACGTTTATATAGAATTTCAGTGCCCTATATATTCTTAATATTTCAAAGTTCAATTAAAACTGCTGAATTATACAAAGCGTATGGATATGATATTTATTTTTCTAAATTACACAAGGTCTTAGAAAAATATTGTCCCTTTGAAATGTTTTATTCATCTTTGTGAGCTGAAAGTTAAAAGTAAAACATAATTGGAAAAAGGTATACCATTGAAGAATATTGAATTAAAAAAGATAATTTTTGCATTTATTTTTGATATTTGTGTGGGTAAAAATCCTGCAATTGTATACTTTTTTAAATATGTTTTTTATTTGGTTTAAATTTAATGAAATTTGTATCGAATCAAAATTGAATCTTCTAAATTATACATAAAAGCAAGATTTTTAACCTTTCAACTCGAGAGTGGTGGTGGTTAATGAATGCAGAAGTTTGGAAAAGATACTGAATTTTTCTTGCATTTGTGGGAGCTTGATTGTTCCTACTTTTAATCTAAATGAAGTGCGGAGAATTTCAAAATTTTGTTTGTTTACCTTCTCCACCCATTTTTGTAATAATTAATAACTTAAAAAAAATTACTAAGATAACATACTTACAAAATAAGTCTCCTTATCAACTCAGCTAGCAACTCATTCGATATATTTGCAGCATTTTTTACTACTTCTGTCCTCTCTGCATACAATTTGTTAAAATTCTCTCGCATCAAAAGACACCTGCGGCAACATCTACGATTTCTTTTCGTGAGATTTCCTGATGAATCAATTAAAATTAATATATTAACAAGAAGATTCAACGGATCAACTTACCACCGTCACGCTTAAAAGTGTTACTTCCAGGACGTACGACCCCAATGACAAATTGTGGCGTAACATTTGCCTCATTAAATGAGTCTTGAGATTTCCTGAGTAAAAAATAATTGCATAAGTAAAGTCACAAATCTGGATAAAAGCTAAGAGTTCTTAACTTCTTACTGCTATCAAAAATCACTAAAGAATCCTCCGCGTTAAATGATCAGAAATAAGTTTATTTGTTATTATTTGTGAACATATAAATAGATATTATTCTGAATAAAAATGATTTTTGAAAACAGTTTAGAGGTCTGAACTTGTATCCTTTTATGCAGAATCGTATGAATACAAATTTGTGTCTTATTGCGGATATGTTTTAGTTTTCTTTACTATGCTTAAGTTTTCTCAAGCATTCTTTGTAAACAATCAAGTACGGTCGAGGCTACTTCTATCATTTCTGTGGTCTTCCGATTTGAGAGCGACTTCTAAAGCATTTTATAGCAGGAAACAACAATGGAATCAGAATGAAAAAGATCTATCTCGCATAGGCAATAGACATTATCTAAAAGGAAAATCTTCAGTTAGGAAATCCCCACATCAAAATCCCTCAACACAAAATCCTAAATCACTAAAGCGCAAATACAAAATCCTTATTTGATGTGTAATTAATAACAATAATAGGGATTTGGGGATTATTTGATTAATGCTAAAATATGTATTTAAATAAATCGACACGTCTACGATCAGTAAAACATTTTGTACATCTTCATCTTCATTTTACACAAGGATTTTAAGTACATATATACATTTAAAAAACTGAGCTGGAGAATACTTCTCGTTTTTAAGTATTAATGTTGGAAAAGGAAATAATTAAAATCACCAAGAACTACAACCCGCCGTGAAACAGACTTGCTCATTACCACCTTTATAGGTTGCTATATTCTGCCATAAGAAGCAATGCTATTTTAGAAATTATTGTACTATTTCTAAAATAACACTGCTTCTTATGGCAGAATATCCCACCAATTTCACTACACACGACAGATCTGCTAAACTATCGCTTTTACGGGAACATGTTCTGAAAAAAGCATCTAACAAGGCGTGTTTTTTTCCATAAATTTCGGGTTTTTCCTCATTTTGCGATCGGGGATTTCGTTTTTCACATATTGAATAAGGAAAATCTTCGATCAATAGACGTTTTGCGAAAATGTAAATCTTAGGATTTAAAAAGAAAAAGGATTTTGTGTATGGGATGATTTTTATCAATATCTCAAAGATTGCGATATGTAGTAGTATATAGTTTTTTTCATTATTGTTCCCTGCTACCAAATGCTATAGAACCCGTTCTCAAATCGAAGGACCAGGGAAATGATAGAATCCCCCGATCGAATATTATCGAATGCTGTCCAGTATCGACTCGAATAAAAATGAAAACACGATTCTTTTTTCCAAGGCATGTCGAAAAATTAACCCTTCGTGGCATGACATGGGTCTCCCAGAACTATATAAAAGATTCAACTACCTGTTGTTCTCTGACAAGTAACGTAGTTACCCCAAAGGCAAAGGTAGGTTAAAGGAATATATTCATTTTTTATTCCGTGTTTGAATAGTGCGGACGTGAATTCTCGTCTGGGTCTGGGAGACCCAAGTGTGACCATCTAGTTAATTTTTATTTCTCAATCTCAATCAACTTATTTAGGTGATCTTTATGTTTTTCTTTTTTAGTATTAACCTAGAAATATGGGATTTGATAAGATCGATGGCGGAATACCCAGAGGAAGACAAAACGTATAGCAACGTCGACATGTTGAATTTCGGGCTTTTTTCTGACTTTTGTACTTTGCCGGGATTAAAAAAGTTTTGAAGTTGCCAATACAGTACACCTTAAAATAATTTAAAACAAAAAATCAGCATATAATTTATGATGTCTGATTCAGCAACTTCAAAAATCCTTTGCAGAAGTATTTTTTATATTCGAATTTATTATTGCCTATTTTCTCCTTTAATATATAAAAACGATTCTCTTTAAATTGGCTTTAGGATTTTGAAAAAATATTAATTACATTAACACGTTCACGCCTGCGCGTACCACCGGTGGCCCGCACTAGACTGCCTCATCGGGCGGCGCGTACCACCGGTGGCTCACATCAGCTTTGTGTAACACATAATAAATAAAACTATTATGTCTTAATAAACGTATAGTAAAAGGAAACTGCACTTTCAAGTTTTCCTAAACAACATTTGTGCAAGGCGTTGAAAGATAAAGCAAAATGCGATTTTAACTGCCGCCCGATGATGTGAAATACAAAAAACTGCGCCGGCGTCTACGTGGTAAGAAATTATGAAGTTTTTAGGAAAAAGTCGTTTTTCCTGAAAAAGCCTTCATGGTTTTATCTTTAAAAATTCATTTCTCGAAGTCTGGAGATTTTCAAGATTTTTTTTTAATCGACGAAGAATAGCTTGTAATTTTTCCGGAGAAAAAATTAATGAAAAAATATTGATTTTTATCAGAGTTATTGAGGGTTAAAGCTGCATGGGTTTCCCAGACCCTGTCTGACCAAGTCTCTTTTTTACCTTACGTGGCATGGTTAACTCCAAACTAGCAGCACGCTTATATTAAAGCCTTTTATGGAATTTTAATTTCAGACGCTTATATTGGGCGTGGGTCAACCTATCTATAATATAAAAATGAATCGCTGAATGTGTTGCTAAGCGCAAATCTCGAGAACAGCTGAACCGATTTCGCTAATTCTTTTTTTAGAATATTCCTTGAATTACGAGGATGGTTCTTACGGAAAGAAAAATTTAAAAAATTGCCTGAAAAATCTAAAAACAACACTTTTCTATACTCCCATACAAACGATTCGTAATAATACTTAAAAGTCAATTTGAACTTTAATACCATACCATAAAGTTCAAGTGTTAGTGGAGAGGTTCCGGGAAGGCAAAATAATTAAGTGAGTTTTAAATATTATCAAGATTTGGATATTCAAGATGGCGGATCCATAAAGGGGTTTTCGGGTTGAATCAATTTCTAGGATTCTATAATATAAAAATGAATCGCTGAATGTGTTGCTAAGCGCAAATCTCGAGAACAGCTGAAACGATTTCGCTAATTCTCAATTTCTAGGATATAACAAACTAGAACATTTGAGAAGTCTTTAATTAGTAAGTATTTACCCAACGCCGGGTGAAAGCGGGTAATTTTCCAATATTTGTGAGTGTGTAAAACGGTTTACTTAATATTAAACAACATGTAAGTTTGTTCAATAAATTAGGGATATGAAACGGAACCACTGTTTTCTTATATTAATGGTATTATTTATAGAAACATGCGAAAAGAAAGAACACGATCAAATATTGGTCGACGCACAAGGCATAATGAAAATGTACCGGGAAGGGCAGTACAACGTCTGCTGGGCCAGCTAGTTTTTAATAAATGCTTCTTACTCAACTCACACTTATGTATTTTAAAAAATCTTCAATGCCTGCTTTAAAAGTATTTTAGATGCAAATTTTTTAATATATAGAAATGATTTATTTTTATAATTGCAGAAATTCACCCATGATTTAAAATAAGAAAACAGACGTAGTAATTCCTGGGGTTCACATAGATTAACGGCTGTGCCCGATGAGGAGAAGTGTATCCAAAGAGATATTTTAGGTGTGCTACTCCTACTTATTACACTGTTCCATAGTTCTATGTTTTACTATCAAGAATAAATAACGAATCTTACTTGTATCTATGCAACCGACCAACTTAAAAATGCCTGAATATAGTTGACCATGTTCTCTTTTTTTCAGAAATTAGAGAATACTAAACGATACTCAAAACTTTGCTAGAATTGATGAACAAATACTTAAAATATTACAGAAGCATGACACAATATTAGAGAATGCTCAAAATACTTACAGATACTAGCTAATGCTCGTTTTGTTTAGGAGATACTAACATTTTTATTTATACGGGCTATTTTTCTAATAAACAATTTGCACAATGCGGTAAAATAAAAGGTGTTCTAAAGTATTTGAATAAACATTTGCAAAAACATTCAGTTGAGCTCACAAATAACAAAAGCGAAATTATTCTGGCGCAATTTAAATTTTTTTAAATGACCATGCTGCCGTTGCGTTGCTTTGCGATTATTACAGGATTTACATAAAAATTCCTAAAAGTTTTATCAAAATCTAAGAGTGCACCTCAAACAAAACTTCTTTGCTTCAAAATAATTACAGAAAAGAATTACAAACGAAGAAAATCCCACAAAATCTTTATTTCACGTACCTTGCATCTGTCATCTTACAACCGCTGTGAAAACTTACTGAAGTTTTAAAGATTTTTTCGCGATTTTTATTTTATATTTTGTAGGCTGCGTCCGTTACAGTAGGGAACAATTTAAGTAAACATTTTTAATTAATTATTATTATTTTTAATTTGTTGATATTTAGTTTATTAAAACAAAGTAAAATGTTGAATAAACTAAAAACTGTGCAGTCAGTGAATTTTTCAAATTCAGTTAATTTTTGTTTACGTTTTACTAACAAAACAGCTGTCAAGTTGTCAAGTAGAAAACAATGTCCGAGTTCGTGAGGGGGACGTGTGAAGATTTTTGTCCAAAAGACGAGATTAGACTGTAAATATTCTCATTTCATCAATGGGAGATAATTCATAAAGGTTTTCTCTTCATGAAGGCGTATAAAGGAACACCTGTTGGATTATTATGAGTTGAATGCGGGGCAGAAAAACTTGCCGGGCATCGTGGTCAAGGCTTTCTCCAGATCAGCAGCAGGAGTGAAGACACCCAAAAAGCGAGATCTACGGACTGTTGGGGCCCTTAAACGCACCGTGAAATATTTACTAGTTGAGTAATTGTTATAACTCTTAATATAGAATGTTTTGTTTTTATCTCGAGATCTTTCCTTAGGATAGTGCCGGATAAAAGAAAGCCCTTCAATTTTGTTTACGATTTCGTCTTTGACCGCCTTCGCAGTGTCCGGCAAGAAATTGTTATTCAAAACTTGGACACCCTCACCATCGTCGAGTTACTCGAACCAATTATTTTATTTTTGGCATACAGCAGTTACAGGTAAGCAGACCGGTCTAGGAATTAAATTCCCTGCAATTATAATTGGTAATTGATATGTTGAATTCCTTAGTAATGGAATTGTAAACGTTTCCAATTCCATTAGGAGGAATTGTAATTGTTAATTGATAATGATCAACTACTTAGAAGTTCGACTTCAATTCCTGAAATAGTAATTGATTACAAGAAGAACAAAATTATAATTTTCTTTGCATTAAAAAATAAATTCAAGTCTGTTAGTAAGTAGTTATCAAATATTTACAAAAACCTTATTTATCAATGTAACAGAAAGTAATTCATTAAAACTAAAACAAGTTTTCATTAGCGAGAATTTAGGCTTCCTTATTCCTTTTATAAGTTGTGTTCCTACTTTACAGACTTTCCGGAGAACCAATTAGCACATTTGATCCAAAAATTTGCAACCAACATCTGCAAGAATGCCTTAAAAGAGTTCTTTGCTGCTACGATGAACTGGACGGAAAACTAGAAAGTCTTAAGAGCATAGAAAAAAGGAACTTTATCGAGGCCCTGTATCAATTATTTAATTTAGGAAGTACAGAGGCCTTAGTGCGGTGGGCGAGCACACCGAAAAAAATACGGTAATATATTCTTTAATTACTAGTAGTAAAAAATTTTCAATTTCGAAGTTTTAGGAATGGATTATTTGATTTAGCAGGAAAAATTTCACTGGAGTTCTACAGAGGTAATTATTACAGAGTGATAGCAGGAATTAAAAAATTACCTCATCTTCTGTACGCTATAGCGTGCTTAAAGCTTCCAGAAATTAGAAGGTAAGGGTACCTTATTGTTTTCAGTGTTTGGAGAAAAAATCTTAAATAGGTTCCTACTTTTTAATACAATTTTATAAGAATCCATCCATTTCATACTTTATTCTTTTTGGGGCAAAATTTATTATTTACAATATTTAAAAAATCCATAGCGAAAATATATGTTTCTCAGATAGAACAGATTTTGGTCATTTTTGATGGGGAGAATAATTTAATTTATTTAGGTCTAATAAAATTATAAAATAAATTAAATGCAAATCAGTTATAAACAACAAAATGATACTCTTCATTTTTATTATAGGATTAATTTTTGAAAAAATCTCTACGTGAGATTTTATATCGTATGAATTAGAGTACTACTTTTATTTTCATCATAACAATTTATTTTGACTATTGCATTTTCAGGAAGGTGCTGCTAACTTTTTCACATGCGTATAATAGCAAACAATTGATAGTACCTCTGGATTGGTTGGAGGATCTTCTTTTGTACTCAACTTTGGAGGATGTGATAAACGATTGTAAATATTTTAACATTTGCGTTTTGTTAGATAAGAACGCAGTGCGATTCTCAAAACAAGAATTTAAGTACGAGGAGCCAGCAAATCATTGTAAGAAAAATCTGGCTGCGGAAAAGAAATTCAATAACATAAGTCTACCCAAACTTCTGTTATTAGAGCAATTAGAATAATTTATATTTAATTGTTACAATATTTTGTAATAAATTTTATTACGTACAATATTTAATTTTTAACATTTCATATCAGTTAATTGTAGAAAACTTTATAAATGCAGAGATTTTGAACGAATTAAGTAACTTGAATATGAATAACGAATCGCGGAACTTATGCTCCGTATCGTGAGTCATGAATCCTTTGCGGTGAATTTTAAGTAAAGGATCATAAGTTTTCTGTAGATTCGAGACTAACGATCATAATTCTTGACTCATGTTTAATTGATTTCTAAAACCACAGATGGGAGTACCACAGGGTTCAATTCTTGGACCTATATTATACTATATACATAACATGAACAATGTACATCTCGCTGGAAAATATGTTATATATGCAGATGATACTCTTCTTTTTTATTCTGGAAAGATAGCCAGAACTTCAAAGACAATGAAGACCTGGAAATATACGAAAAATTGCTACTAGGAAACCGTCGTACAATCAATATACAGAAGACGAACTATATGATTTTTAAACAAAACCAAACAAAGAAATATTATTAGAACTGAATTGAGAATGACAAAAAAAACCTCAAATTTCAGCAAATGATTTTAAATGAAGAATACCATCGCCAAGGACCAACCGGCTCAGAGATGACCGCTTTTCATCAGCAATACGCTGCTGCAATAGTCTGCCACTGATTATCCGAAAAGCGAAATCAATTAATGAATTTAAATCACTGATGAGATAATTTATATTGAATTAGATAAAGAAGTAGTGTCAATCTAGATTGCTACACACTCAATACTGTGCGCCCTTATGCCAGAACAGTCTGTTTGGGTAGCACATCTAGTCTTTAACATATCAAACAAATGAAATTGTTATACATTTTGTAATCACCAGGAAATTTATTAATAAATATTTATCATAATTTTTCTCTACAGAGTGTCACGGTTTGCTTCGGATACTCTTAAAAAAGGAAGTGATCTTTTTCAAACTTTACTGGGTTTATTATTTACCCAAAAGCAAAATTGTAGTACTTTATGTTCAATACAAAAAGTTTATGTTTATGTGGCCCGTAGTAAAATTTATAAAATACTTTAAAATAACAAGAAAGCGTTCATTAATACTTTCAATTTATTGCTGTAGAAGCCTCGCACAATTTGGCCAACAAAGCAGTTAACTGAAGAAGAGAATTAAGACCATCAACGATTTTCATGTGCGTTGTGCCGATTTCCCGAATAAACAAAAGTTTCATTTTCTCGTCCATAGACATTCTCTTACACACCCGGAAAATGTTTCCGATGATATCCTCAGCAGCGTATCCCAATCGCCAGAGCTTCGCTAGAATTTTGTACGCGTGGTGAATATCGTTCCCGATGCAGTGTTGTAACATGTCCTGGATGAGCATAGGATGGGGCTCGTCGCAGACTTTGAAGACATTTTCTCCACTCACATGTCCGAATCCATTTGCAGTCGACTGTAAATTGTTCAGAGCCTGTCTCATGTCGCCTTGGGCGGTGAAGACGACTGCTTCGAGTCCGTTTTCATCGTAGCTCAGATTCTCCTTCTGGCAGACTTCAATTAGTTTAGCCAGAATCTGGGCGTCTGATAGTTTCGAGAAGCGCAGCATAGCACACCGGGACTGAATGGGCTCAATGATTTTCTCACTGGTGTTGCAGGCTAAAGCAAATCGCGTTGTATTGCTATAGATTTCCATAGTTCGGCGTAGAGCCTGCTGCGCCCCCTCAGTCATGCTGTCCGCCTCATCCAAGATAACTATTTTGTGCCGACCTCGGGGCAGTGTCACCTTCTGTTGGGCGAACATTTTTATCTTGTTGCGGACAACGTCGATGCCTCTTTCGTTGGAAGCATTCAGCTCAAGCACTGCATCTTTGTAGCTGTCCCCGAGCAGGATCCGTGCTAAGCACTGTATCGTCGTTGTTTTACCCACACCAGGAGGACCCTGCAGTTTTAAAGTGATTTAAATATTTACTAGTAACATAAGGATAACTTACAGCTATTATTATGTTTGGAGCATTTCCCTGTGTTGCAAACACACCAAGTCTGCTGACGGTGTCCTCATTCCCGACGATTTCTTCGAAAGTCACCGGCCGGTACTTTTCGATCCTGGAAGAAACCAGTGAATTGCGGCTTTTTAAATAATTAATGTTTCGAACCATGGTAGTGCTCGTCGTTTTGTATTCTCCACATTATCGGTTGAGGTGCCTTCTCCAGGATTTTGTGGCATTTTTACGAAATACTTTAGCCGTTTATACACTCAACACAGATGTTCGACTTCTTTCGGGTTGAAATTTCGCGCCATTCACAAGATAATCCACTGTCAGTTCTTTAAAGAATCCGCAGAAGTGAAGTAATAATTTGGTAGAACTGGTACTTTATTTTGTCTTGATTTAGATCTAGTATGTAAATTCTAAGGGCCGTTAAATCAAAGAGCGGTTAACTTTTAACTTTAAAATTATAAATAGTAAAAATCGTTCAAACAAATTTTCACCCCCTGGAGAACATTTAAATACATGAAAATAGTCAATTAATGATGGGGGAAGACATTTTCAATAATTGTTTACAAACAAAAATATTGTTATGAACAAACAAAAAAATTTTTTTTTGAGTAACTTTAATTTTCATTCAATTAAGTATTTTAACCAATTTTTGTACTTTTTACGGTTTCACTATAAATAACCCGCTTCCTTCAGCTGTGTAAAGTAAACAAAAACGTTGCTTTGTTTTGATTTTCTGATGTTATAGTATGATCTTTGTTTCCGTACGATAACTCAGATAACAACACGATTTCGAATACTAAGAATGACTCTTCTGTTGCCTTTCTTTATGCATAAAATTAAAAAAATTGCTTTTGTTTTTTTAAAAGTATAGATTATTTTGCTATAGTTTTTATTGTTTTGTAAATATTATATTACTTAATTACATACAGAGAAATAAAAAAATCTCTTTGTTTTGTTTTAAAAAATATTTTAAAGTGTCTCCCCCACCTAAAACATCTATTTCTACCATATAGAATGGTCTCCGGGAAGTAGCAAATTTTTTGGGGCGAGTTTTGTCTGGAGCCCCACTTCTAAATAATTACCTTATAAATTAATAAGTTTTCGTTCACTATCTTTACACTGTGTTATTGGATATCTTTAGATAGAGGTTAATTTGTAAAAGAAATGTTATGGCTAGCAATAGTTGACTAGTATTTTTATATGTATAGGATGGGCTTTCGGCTGGTTTCTTTTTAAAAAGGCTAAAATATAAACAATATTTTTTAACGATTTTATGTAAATGGCTGTCTCGGCTGTCTTGAGACTAGCCCACCCCGTCAACCCAATTTTGAAAAATAAATTTCGCTCTCGAATGGAGAATTTAAAAAATAAAACTAGAGATGATAGGGAATTCCCCAGTTCATTCGTTCAGATTCTTAGGTACAGTCAATAAAAGATTTTTAAAGAAATAGTATTCAGATTCAAATAAAAAATAAGTTGTGACAGTCACGTGACAATCAATGCGTATTCGTCCTATTATTCGTAGTTATTCACTCAAGATTTAACACTAGAGTACACGCGCCTATTTTTCTTACATCGGTGCCCGCGTGGCCGACTATAGTAGGCCTTTTTAAAACATGTTTTTGTGTATTTTAAGTAATCAAATTTTTGGTTTGGTTTATGTTACAAGTTCTTTATTAAAGTATATGTGGAGACACAGCGTATTTGCGCGTGAAATTCAAAAGTTATAATCAGTTATATCACCCTGGTCTACCATAGTAGGCCACGCGTGTACTCTAGTGTTAATAATTGTATTCGATATTTATCTCTCCTTTCATGCTACGCCAATTTATACAATGTATGTACATGTTTCAATTAATTCAATTTTGTTTTCTTCTATGATTAAATAATATAAATGTTAGATCCTAAGACAAATATGACAATTTTCATAGATAACTAGATTCCTCATACTTTTTGTCTGAAGTGCTATTTTTCGAGTAACAACACGACAAACCTCTGATGTTTATCATGCGATATATCGTTATCGGGGTATTATGGTTATTGGGATATTATGTTATCTTGTACTCTCCCTAGAGGTAATGCCTTATAGTTTTCACTAGCATCAGTTAGAGAAATGCACCCTTTAATTTAGAATTTATATTACTTTTATACTTACCTTTTTCCATTCAAATGTATTCCTAATGTCAGTTGTAAATGAAAAGGGATTTCTGTTTTAGTTTTAAGGCTCTAATGAAACGACACACAGACAACTTTTAAATAATTTCATTTATTTTAAAACTGTTCAAATTTTATTGCTTATTGTCTTCGTATAAAAATATTACACACTATATACATTTCACTAACGATCACCGTCGATCGGCTCTTCGTCTTCTAAGTTTCGACATACTTCAGGAAAGGAATCGTCAATACCTTCGGTAAGCGCTTCAGATCTGCAATAGAATAAAAAATATTTAGTTTTATAAATATACAAAATTAATTTAGAAACAAGGTTTGGCGGGCTTTAAATTGTTTTTATTTTATAGCATTTTCGAATATTTCCTTTTGAATTCAACATTATTTATCGTGTCCTTCTCCAGTATGCATCTTATAGAAATTATATGAAGGTTTCTGTAACATGAATTAATCATCGAGAACCTTTTTGCAAGTTTATGAATTTTAAGTGAAACCGAAAGGGTTATAGTTAGTAAATTATGAATATACAAACAATGACTTTTGAATTTTTTATCGTTATTTGCTTTGAATTGATTTGATTGAGTGCAATGCAATGAAAATTGAATAAGTGAATTTTCTATTAGCCGTAAACATCAATTTTTTGGTAATCTATTAAAAATGAAATTTTTTGCTTTCAATGTTGGATACTGCATAAATTTTACAAAATCTGTTTTGAAGTCAGTAATCACTAAGAAATTTTAATATCCATATTAGATCCGCCATAATAAGATTCAAATGTTTTAGGGTAAATTTACAGTCAGTGGCCCTAAAAATTCGTACTGATTTTCATTAAAATTATCTGACATTATGAAGGTGAAATTTTGTTAGTAAACTAAAAATTAAATTAAAAATTAGCAACCCGGAAAACATCGATCGCCATGTTGAGTCATCTTGTATTTCAGCCATTTTCCATTTTTCGGCTATTTTCGTCATTTTCATAAATAAAAACGGGAAGTTCTTTTGAGACATAATTCAAAAGAAAGTTTAAATACGTAAATAAGCATATAAATAAAATATTAGTTACTTCTAACTTTTTATCAATATTTCCTCTTCCTCGAGACGCAAGTTTTTCATGAGAGTCTCTCTCCTATGTCCCAGTTCATTCATTTCACAGGTAATAAGAAAAGGAACAAAAACAACTAAAATTATATACATAGCTATATAGCTAGGTTCCTAATATTTCATTCGAACTATGTTTGGAGCTCCTACGATATTCCGTAATTCCTTAAGAAATTTCCAAAAATGTCTAAAATATGCCTTATTTTAAATTTTAAACCAGTTTTCCTTGAAAACGTGATTTGATGGAATATTTTCGTTTTCACATTCGTAATATATGACAAAAATCCTATAAAACTGGCTTATTAGTTGTTCGGGGAAAAAATGTTGCAGTGTTAATATTCATTATAACATAAAAACAAAGTGAGAATTTCAATTTCCTGCCCGTTCTCTACTTTATAACTATAGTGCATCATTGGTATAGTATATGTAAGTACTTCTGCCTGATTTCCTTACCATTGATTCACCACAAAAAAAACTAGTTAAAATTGTTAGGAGCAAAGTTTGAATTAGAAATTAGTTAGATTTTTTTTTTTATACTTACTTATCGAGCATATCGTCGCGTTGCGGTAGTAATCCTTCTCCCTTTCCGCTTCCAATAAATCGAAACAATGTGAAAAGTCGGAGTATAGCCAAAACCATTAATAGCACTCCGGCTACGTAGCTAATCCATAAATTGTGGGGCCAAATGAGTAAAGCAACTCCGAAGGCAATGTAAAACGGCGAAATGCGCCATCCACCAAATATTTTGCAGGTACTCCAGCAGTGCACACAGCTAGACAAATTGTCGCTGAAATTAGAACAAATTTACATCGCTTAATTAATTTTTTATTAAAGCAACTGGTGGTGTCAAGGGTTTTCTGCAACAATTCTGTGGGATATTTCGTCAAAGGGGTTGAGGGAGGGGGTCTAGTATAGTATTGCCACAATGTGAAACATAACTTAACTTCTTTTAGCCCATGAGAAGCAACTTCCCCGAAATGTTGCGGTTCCTACAGGAGTACGATATTCTTCTGGAATGTCGCACCTTTCAGGTACCGGGCACCCCGTGAATTATTCAGCACGGTTGACTACAACGGGGGAAATTTACAATAGCTGTCTGGATTTGTGGTTTGCGGAGATTTTTTACTGCTCAAGTGCTCCACTTAACATAAATTTGTTTACAGGAGGCGGCTGCTTACGTAAAAAACCCTTTAAGGAATGGCGCACCAAGCAAGCAGTTTTAATTAAAACTATATAAAAAACAGAAAAGTGGTGCCCTGAAAGGCCCTTAACTGGGCTCTGGGAACTCTTGCTTAATGTAATGTGAAGTGTTTAAGAATGTGGATGATGATGAAGGGCCTGTGTAACTTAGCATGAATAAAAAATTTTTCGTTTTACGATTCTTTTTTTTTTGGCATTCATCTTCATCGTCGTTTCCACCTCTTCAAACAGGAAGATTTCACGCTCGTCATCTAAAAAGTTGGGAATTGACATAATTTGGTTATCCTCCTATAAAACTTCAAGAGAAGGAGGAACCTGTGAAAAACTTTTGCTTTTCTTAAGACATCTTCATAATTTGGGTTACGAAATCAAATTGCGGGGAAGGTTAATGTGACCTATTAATATTGCCCTTTTTTTTTGTCAAGATAAACAGAGCATAAATTAATTAGTGAATCGTTTTGAATCAAATTAACTCATCGTTGCCGGTGTTTTTGATGAGATCTCGAGAAAGGATAGAACTTCGTCAGAATTCAGTATAAATAGGTACCTTTTTTGCCGGAATAAATTGTGATCAGTGTTACTAATTTTTAAGATTGTTCAAATGGGATCTGGTCTGTTCTATGAGTCCATCTGAAGAATAGTAATTTCCTTCAACTTTTGCGCTATGTTCCGACTATGGCATCATTTATTTAATCATAAGTTTAATAATATCGATTTCAATATTTGGAGACAATAGTTGAAGAATCGGATTGTATAATAGTTTTGTAGTAACCAGAGCACGTCTATCATTTCCGTAGTCCTTCGATTTGAGGACGGTTTCTAAAATCTTCGGATTTGAAAAGAATCGCATTTTGTGCGTAGGACGACAAGATAAAATTTATTTTTATCAATATATCGAAAATTTTGCCAGATCGAGTTTTTAAAATTATGTTGTGTTCACGGAAGTGATAGAATCCCTATAATCAGCACTTTAATGAAAGACGTAAAATAAAATAATATAAATAAAAAATCCTAAAAGAACTTGAACACGTGGTTAAAAAACCAAAATTTGAGAAATTTATAAGTGTCTTTTATTTTACAGAATTGTTTTCTATGAGAAAAGAGAAAAATTTAACAAATTACTTAAGAAAACTCTGAGAAAAAAGAGCCACAGTCAAGTGCAAATACACGTTATTAATAAAATATTTGTGCTGGCAGTCACGAAAGTAAAAAAGAGAAATAAGTTTTAGACAAAAGTCTTAGGAATTTTCCCTGGCTATTCAATGGTGGCCGTAGATTTAACCTTGTCCATGGCCTTGAAGGTCGTTTCAAGGTCAAGTTGACTTTTTTTAAATTGGAACCCACATTTTTGACCACGAAACCCCGAAGGTAATATCAAGGTCAATATGGTTCTTTAATAGGGAACTTGCGTTGTTACTGCGGATTTGGAAAGAGTAGAAGTTTTACGTCCGAATGTAACCACAACCTTGATCTTGGCCATGACCTTGATCTCGAAGGTCACATCAAGGTCAAGGTGGTTTTTTGAAGGGGAAACCATTTTTTTGGCTACGGAATTGGAAAGACTCTGCCCCTGACCATGACCTCGAAGATCATATCAGAGTCACGATGGTTCTTTAAAGGGGAATGTAAAATTGTCTGCTCTTTCCATTTGCGTGGCCAAAAATATGGGTTGCCCTTCAAAAAACCATATTGACCTTGATATGACCTTCGAGGTCATGGTCGAGGTCATGGTTGTGGTCAAGGTCACACTTCCACTCTTTCCAAATCCGCAGTAACAATGCAGGTTTTCCTTTTAAGAGCCATCTTGACCTTGACATGACCTTCGAGGTCATGGTTAAGATCATAGTCGGACGTAAAATTTTCCGCTCTTTCCATTTCCGTGGTCAAAAATATGGGTTCCCATTTAAAAAAGTCAAAGAAATGGCCTTCAAGGCCATGGTCAAGGTCAAATCTACGGCCATGGAAAATTCATAAAACTTTTGTCTAAAGCTTTTTTCTCCAAAATATATTCCTCGAAAGTTATTTAGCCGTTTCCATACTTTTGGATCACCCTGTATAACACGAAATAAGGCGATCAGAATTTTAGTATTAAATACCTTTAAAGCAACCAATCTTCGCTAATCATAGGCGTAAAATGATATTCTTAAAACTAGCAAGAACACTAATAAAAGCCATAATGAAAAATTAATGAGTAATCCGTTGTTTTCATGAGTTAATTAGTGTTTTTCTATGAAAAATTAAAATTGACATTAAAATAATTAAATTAACAAGAAATCTGGTTGATTGAAATAGAAAATTTTACCAGATGAATTAATAAGGTGTAATACAAGTAATAATAAGTATAGGTAATAATAAAACTATCAATTAATCGTCTTTACTTACTTTAAGAAAAGGTATTTCACTCACCTTGCTAAAAGAAGTTGTACAAAAAGCGTAATAACCCATTTTATTTCGAAAAAAAGTGTTAGCAGTGATCCCAGTCTACAAAGAAAGAAAGGAAAAAAAAATATTAATATTAATATTAGATCGAGTCAGAGAATTTTCCCTTCAGATGCTACTTACATTATAAAAGTTCCAGCTGTTGTATAGCCTTGAACATGTATATCAACGCCCACGCCGCAAGAAACTAGAAATAAAATAAAATAAATATAAATATACCACGAAATTGCTACTAAAAAAGAATTTTATTTGTGAAAATGAGTCGAAACATATTCGAGGCACGAAGAGTGAAATTTTACAAGCATATAATTTTGCTTAGCCTGAACCCTTTTTCGATTCAAAAGGTCCCTTGATTCTACTTTGCTATTCTATTCGATGTTATTGAATAATAGAGAAAGTGAAGTGAATATCTATTGTGGTAAACAGTAATAAAATCGGCAATCGTATCGCAAAATTAAGAGAATTATCTGAAAACAATTTTAGCCTCCCAATCATTGTCTATTCAAATAAACTCATTTCGCACTTAATTGTGTCAACAATTTATTGGGACGATATTAAATGAGTAAATTTGAATACATAATACAAATAATGACATTAATTTCATGAGGGCCAAGGAAACGAGGAGAGAGTAGGGCATTAACTTCATGACAGCATCTATATATTGAGAGGGACGAAAATCTAGTTAGCTTCTAGACTCCGTATGTCCTTTAAATCAAATTTAGTTACATGGCATGCATACGTACCACCCACCATCAACGAAACTATTTAGAATTCCCGAAAGACTTGTACACTATGACACATATTCATATAATGGGACGCGTTCTCGATAAAGTTGACGGATTTTCGCTCCATCGAAGGACACCAGGATTCCTACTATTATTTGACTTTGTCCATGTATTCGAATCGTGAAGACGATGTCGACGGTCGGCGGAGTCTTATTTCTGAGGAGGTCGTTTGTGCTTCTGAATACAATATTTTGCTTATTTGATTACCAAAGGAATGTTGCCGATTCGGAAAGGACACACAATACGTTGAAATGTGTCCCTCCTTCATAAGAGCGAAGTATTATCTAATCACTGGATTGTGTATCTCGGGACAATAAGGAGAAAATTAGTTTTTGGTCGTAAATTGGTATACTGCTGACGGCTGAGTAGCGAAAAGTTATTCCAGAATATTAGAAAATATTGAAGGAGCTGCTGATATGCTACTATGTATCACCACCCCATCAAATTGTGTTTTCTCTTCTCTCTAAATGCACGTTACATAAATATCTATCAGATTTTTATCCAAAAGAAAACCCTTTCCTTTATGGCGCCTCAGACAAAAGGCAAAGAGCTGAAAATCGCAAACAAATTTTCTTTGAGAGAAAAGCAGAAGGTAATACTTTCCCTACGAGCAAATTTAAGCGAGCTACATCAGTATCACCTGGGGGTGGGGGGGATCCACTTGGTCTATTAATTTATACTGAATTGTTGCAATTCACTTTTTCATTTGAAGCATCCGACTCAGAAGAGTGGTATATGTATATGTACATAGTATGTACGCATAAGAAAATAATTTTCCTATCCTGGAAGACAGTCACACGAATCCCCGGGTAAAGGGTAAGATCTCAGAAAAACCCTCCGGGTGCGTTTATGCGTTGCGGAACAGTATCATAACATTGTCATTCGCCTAGGCGCAGCATTTGTGTTTGCCTATGCGAAATGGCCCTATATATTGCTCTTGCACGTGTGTGTTAAAGTGTAATAAAAATTCCATTACACATATTGCCTCAGTTTTTCTTATACCCCCGCTGTTTGGGAAAACTATTGACTGCAAGACCTCGGGACAGCAATTCTACGGGGCATGAATGAAGGAAAAGACGACTATGATTACGGAAAGGAGTTTTATGTGCCTTCCACTCATGAGAATGTCGGGTCAATTGGGCACGAAAGTGAATATGTATGTAAGTACAGACTGAAACCGTCCCAAAAGCAAACCCGAATGAATTAAAGCAGCCTTTCCTTTCCCGGTAAATCAACATTTGCTCCCCGAATAAATCATTTAGAGTCATTCTACCTTCCGAAAGGTTCGATCGTGTTTTGCTGAAATGCTGATGTAAGGAGAACGTGATTTTATAGTAAAAGACGCGCGCGGCACTCATACCGTTTTCGTATTCTAAAGGTAGGCCAACTATTTTCTGAGATACTTGGATATATAGAGCATAGAACAGCTTTTGCATAGTCATAACCGTGAGCTTGCATTGGATTTACGAATGCCTTTAAATAGATTACGTGTTAATTTTAAGTTCCTTTGGGTTTATACCTTTAGAAATTGTAAGTCATTTCACGTTAACTTACATCATATGAATTACAAATTAATGCAAATGTATTTAAAAAGTTTCTCTATATGCGAAGGAAGCAAACAAAATTTCTATTCCTATTTTATCAGGTTGATCTCATGTACTGAAATGGGATATCATCCAATATGATTTGAACATTCAAAAATTTTTCAATATTTCTAATAAAAAGTAGGTTAGTAACCTTTATTTTCACAACAACTGATTGTGTAATAGACCGCTGATTAAGCTTATATAAGTTTAGGGTCCTTTTTTTAAATGCGACTATTTTTTTTTTCAGTCCCACTTCGAAATTTTGAGGGAAATACTTAAACAAAAATTCCCTGAAAATTGGAGCCCTTAACCAGTTAACTGTGATTGACGAGTGTACTCGTCATGCGTATGAATCAGTGACCATTGGCTATTTAAATTGCAATTTTTGAGAAAAACAAAACATATTCTCAAATTTAAAGATGTTTAGAATATCTTGAGGCTATGCCGGAATAAAAAAAACAAGTAGAAAATATAAACAGTTTGAGATGATCTCATGCGTCCTCGTATGCACTGGTTGAAAAAGTTTACTAGTTCGCATAATGAATTTATTTATGTGCGATGATAACGTTTTTTAGATGTTAACCAAAAAATATGAAGATACAAGAATTCTTGTCAGTCTGAAAATAATTTAGATTTTATAAAAGAATTGGAAGCTGTCGGGCAGAGAAAGGGGCTAATTGCATTAATGTCAACAAAAAACCATTCCAAATACAAAGCACATGAACTGACTGGCACAAAATTTTCTTGGAAATTGTCTTCCTCGGTTTAGTGTTCCAAGAATTCAATCAATTTGTTTACCAAAAATAAGAAAACGATACTGACTATCTCACAATTCATTCAAAAATTCATAGAATTATCACGATCTGATGAGAGGTTTTTGTGCATGGCCTTATCTTACCAGCGCAACTTATTCTGTGATTGACGAATATACTCGTCATGGCTCGATGAGGGCACCACAGTTAGTTTACGTGTATTTTATATGGGAAATTGTTATACGCCTTGGTCTAGTACTTAATATTAATATTAAGGGCTCCAATTTTCAGGGAATTTTTGTTTAGGTATTTCCCACAAAACTTCGAGATGGGACGGAAAAAAAAATAGTCGCGGAAAAAAACACCCTAATAAGTATATTCGTAGGTATAGTCACCTGGTTATGTATCTCTATTTACAAGTGCATGTTTTTGTGAGACATCATATAATTTTCAAGATCGTCTTATATAATGGAGATCTCTCCAAAAAAGTAAATGGTTGAACAAATTAAATTGTGAAAATACCATGCTATAGATATTGTTGAAACTATGTACATTTTTAAAAGTTTTCGTTGTTCAATATAACTAATAGGGTGCTTTTTTTCGCGACTATTTTTTTTTTTTTTTCAGTCCCAGTTCAAAACTTTGTGGCAAATACCTAAACAAAAATTCCCTGAAAATTGGAGCCCTTAATATTAATATTAAGTACTAGACGAAGGTGTATAAAGATTTCCCATATAAAATACACGTAAACTTTGATTATTTTTCTTCAAAACTTTACAGCTCAGAGGCATTTTATGGTATAATCTTGGTCAATGGTAGGGTTTTTTCAGAATTGAATGCTCTACAAAAGTGTCCATTGCGGTGTAACCCTAACTCCCACCAGCGAGGTAGTACGGGTCATTAACCCCAATTTTTGCACGAAATTCTCGCTTTTTGCCCCTATCTTGTAAATAACAAGAGCTACAGAAAAAATGTGAATGACAAACTTGTAGGAAATTCAATTTCCTCCAAAAAGTTCCAGAACACCAAATCGCTAACATCGATATTTCTTGAGATATTGGTTTTTCAAGTTGAGGTAGTGTTTCTACAATTTAGCTCAATAATCCATGAAAGTTCCACACTACCTCAACTTCAAAGCCCAAAATCTCAAGAAATATCGATGTTAGCTATTTGGTGTTCAAAACTTTTTTCTAGGAAATTGAATTTCCTACAAGTTTGTCATATTCACTTTTTTTGTACCTCTTGTTGTTTACGAGATAGGGGCAAAAAGCGAGAATTTCATGGGAAAATTGGGGTTAGTCACCCGTACTACCTCGCTGGTAGGATTTAGGGTTACACCGCAATGGACACTTTTGTAGAGCATTCAATTCTGAAGAAACTCTGCCATTGACCAAGATTATACCATAAAATGCCTCTGAGCGTTAGAGTTTTGAAGAAAAATAATCAAAGTTTACGTGTATTTTATATGGAAAATCTTTATACGCCTTGATCTAGTACTTAATATTAATATTAAGGGCTCCAATTTTCAGGGAATTTTTGTTTACGTATTTGCCACAAAATTTCGAGGTGGGACTGAAAAAAAAAAAAAAAATAGTCGCGAAAAAAAGCACCCTAATAACTAACTACCAAAAATAGTTAATTTCTAATTTTATTTTGTAGTATGCAGCAAACCAAAGCATAAGCACTCATATTGCTGCCTAACCAATCTTTAATTTAATCGAATTTCAATACTTACTATTTTCACACTTCATCAATAATTATAAGGTAAATTTTCATGAAATTCTTCTAAGTCTAAGAACAATTCAGTCGGCATTTTAGAGCGAAACTTTGTGAAGGAAGATTGTTTTGCAAGAGTCTTTTAAGAGATTTGAAATTTTTCCAATGTTAATTTGCATTTAAATAGTCATCTTATAACGATAATTGTTGTAATTTGCAAAACCAACAGTAAGTAAATAGTAAGTTAATAAAGATAATGTGTAAGTAAGCAATTTTCTTGTTAAAAGATTATATCAGCTGACTAACTACTTTTTCTTGTTAAAAAAACACCAACTTTATTGTTTGGGACATTTTTAACCTATGATTTTGGTTATTTTTAGCAATGTTTTTATTTCAATGTATATCTCCAAAACTCCAAAGGTTTCATATACATAAATACTTCTTACGCTTTTATCAAAACCAACCAGAGCTTTTAAAATTTAATTTTTAATTTGTGCATAATTAGCTAGTATTTGGTTCTAACTATTTTCTAATTTCCTTTTTAAGAAAATAAGTCTACATCTAAAATAAGAGCTAAGTGCGACTCGAAAAAAATTATTGCACTATACTATTATATATGGTATGTAGCATTATTTAATTCGCTTGTGCAAACTCGACTGTGTACAGTACATATCACTCAACGTTGTAATAATATGACAACTCGAAAAATGCACAGGTCCCAATTTTATCTATGATGTTAATTTTGGCTAGTCACGTCATATAAAGGCGACTAGCTGATGTTAACTTAAGTATAAAAAACAACTTCACACTCTACTTTGTCAACCAAATTTTCTTCAATTTATAAGACTTATAATGTCTAGACCGAAGTTTGGCACCTGAATTTTCTTTTGGGGTAAAGTTTCCCTTCAATAAGTCGTTTTTAGTGGGAATGTCACTCCGTATCGAAGTTTGAGTCTGTTCTTCTTTTGAGGATTCTCTATCGAAACTTTTAGCTTTAGTTTTCTGGTTATGTTGGCGAGGCGAGCAGACACTCAAAGCTGGATTGGATTTTACAAATTTCTACTCCAAAGAAAAAAATTGTCAATGTACTTTGTGTTGAGAAAGTCCTCAAGAACCTTTTGCATTAAATAATTAGATAACTCCACTCAACCACATTCTATTCTTTACGCAACTTTATGTTCTTTCATAAGTAGAATAAAAATATGTTCTTGCCATAACAAAAGAATACGTATTCCAGATAATCAAAAAAAGAATAATCGAAACTTTGCACATAAAGCTTTCATTTTCAAAAACCCCTAATCTTCTTATGTGACCAATAGCCATACAAAAAACAGAAAGAACTCCATAAGAGTATGTATGAAAGAGTTGGAACTCTAAAGGCAGAATTTTCTCTTAGATTGCACATCTAAGAACATAATCATGATACAAACGTGCAAAATTTCATCTCATAGAAAAATGTATTGTCTTTTTTCAAAAGATATGTAAAAATGACGTCAATTTTATAAATTACCACTTGCCCTAATTAATGTTTTCAATTACTTTTTCCTATCATTGTGACATTCATACGGTAGAAGTTAAAGGGATCTTTTTATATAAATAATGAATAGATAAAAACATTTTTTTAATTTAATAAGAACTATTTGATTCTCTACTAAGAGAGAGAGAGAGTCGTTCCTTCCGCATAGATTCTATAATAATAAATATTGAATTTTAAGTTTTCTTCTTTAAATTGAATGGAAAGGCATCTAATTCTAATTCCTTATTGATTTGATTTGCTTTCTTGCAATTCTATTTACAAATTACATAAAATTGCGCAAAAATTACATATAAAGTTAAAAATAAACTTTTAAAATAAAATATTTTGCTTATAAAGATGTACTAAATTCGTTTTTGAAGGATTTATACATATTTACATTGCAGATTCGTACATTTATCGTACAAATGTATGAAATTTCTTTTACTTCTATATTTTAGTAAGTGTTAGTTTTAAATAAAATTATTAATCATCCTTCGGCTGAATTGACTTTGATTGTGGTGTTCCGGAGGGTTCCATTCTTGGGTCCCTACTTTTTTCTCTGTTTATTAATGATGTCCAAATATATCTTTCCCGTCCTGTAAATTGATATATGTATGTAGTTGGGCAACGTTGTTGCTTTAAAGTCATTTCTCAATTATGGAATTCTCTTCCTGTCAGCATTAGAAGTCTACGTCACATGAATTTTAGCACGATTTGAAAATCTTTCTTAATAAACGTCAAAAAGTGTAAGAAGTAGCATACTTTTAATTTTACTTTTCTTTGAGTTATACCATATTTAGTTTGCATTGTACAAAAATATGCGTTCTCTTTTTGCCTTTTCAATTTAAATTTGTTGAATGTTTTATAAATTTTCTTTGCCATTTTCATTATTCTTTTTAGCTATTTTCAAATTCTTATTTTGTCTTTATAAATTTCATGTTTATAAATTTGAGTACTAAAAAGATGTAAATCTTGTGTACTAATAGCTAGCAATAAAATACTTACTTACTTACTTACTTACTATATTTCAAATTCCTTTATCATTATGTAGGAAAAAACTCATAATATGTCTCGCAAAACCAGTACCTATATATCTTTACTTAGAAATAATGACAATCGATTCAAGTAATATCTCGTTTTCGCTTTATGGATGTCATATATGAAAGCCCAGAGCTATTCCAATTCAGTTGATGTTACTAATATGGTCCAGGTAATGCACTTCGATGTCCACATAATGGTCAAGCGTATTGTGCGCACAAGTGTTCGGATACATGCCAAGTAATAATTTTGCAAAAATTTATGGCAATGTAATGATGCACAGACAAAGCTCTATAGCCGCATGAGTCTGTTTACGTGCGTCCATAAATAAGGGTTGATTTACCACAGTGAAAATAAGATAATGTGCTTCCACGTCTAAATATCTGCCCTCCCGCCGCTGATGCAATATAAGTATGTCTATGCGAGGGTATTGTTACAATCGAATTGTGGCAAATTTGCTAGAGAAATCCCATAAATATAAAAGTTGATATGTCCGCAGCCCTTCTGCATACAAAAAGTCGGTGCTGCAAATTATTTGCACAATGGGAACCGTCCGACGAACACTGACCGACATTCCTCTACCCTTGGAGAAATGTGCCACTTTACAAAATTTGGTGCATATTCTTTTTTTGTTGCTTTCCTCTTTTTATGCAGACAGACATTTGGAAATTGAATACGTTTTCTTGCCCATTCATTCATTCATATTTGACTGCATTCATAAATCAGAGCGGCGAAATAAAGCAAATAAATTAGTTATATTGACACAATGTTTATTCCGCTTATCCTGGTGTCTAGTGCAACTCTCAGTTCATGCCATAATGGTTCAAATAAATTGGGTTAATTGACTCGAAAAACTACGCCGGATTTGGCATTTAATGGCCGAAATATACAATCCAAATCAACCCTAATATTTGGGATAAGCATGAAGTTCGTACAGCCAAACACCGAATTGCAATTATTGGAATTAGCCATTAGTGTATGAAGTGCAGAGCGAATTTGTACTCGAGGGAAATTGGAAAATTAAGCACCATTTGAAAGGTGTTACACTGAGAAATATATTTCGCATTGTAATATCAAATATACACGTTTTAGATTAACACGTTTTTCAAATTGGTTGCGGGCCGTTGTACATTTAATATTATTTCATTTGAAACAACTACGGAACTCATTAAATTAAAAAAAGTAAAATGCTAGAACAATAATTATTAATTCAGCAATGTTTTTGATATACAACTTGGCAAAACAATCTGGTAACATGATATTTTAAACATTTTCCTCCGCGTAGTTTAGTTAAACATTTTTCGAATTTTCTACTTCGCTTTTCACAATTTCAATACTGAAAATTTCCCAAATTTTAGAATTTTAGACAGATAGTATATACATATAGGGTATGATCTGAAAGCTAAAAGAAGCCTTTTATCATTATCCTGCGATGTCCTTAAAAGGACGTATAGTGCTTCCAGTAACCTTCCGCACAGGTTTTGTAATCGATAACTAAAAAATATACTAAATTTGTTATTATGGTGTTTTTTAACAAATAAATTCGTAGACTAAAAGTGGATTTTTATTTCAAAGTTGAAAATTTTTGGCGGGCACAAGTTTAATAGTATTTCATTTCTTCAATTAAATTTATAAGTATAGTTTTAATTTAATCTTCATATACTTAAGAACTGTTTTCGTTTCAATGTATTTTTTAAAATGATACTTGTTCGGCAAAAAATGGAGCAAATCTTTATTGTGAACTGAAAGAATTGTTTGCACTGATTCTAAAACTGAAATTTACACACTGTTCTTCAAAACTCGAAAAATTAAGGATTCGTTAAAATTCTAAATTTTCATTAAAATAAATTTTAATTTAAGGGGACCTTTACTTTTAAAATAGAAAAAAAAAATAAAATTTTTTTTTTTCATAAAATGCTTCTTAACATCACACAAACACTCTCCTGAAACCGTTTTAAGAAATTCGTAAAAGAAAAAAGGTTATACCTATATTTGTAACGCTACCTTTACTCATTTTATATGTAAAAATTATATAGCAAAAACTTTGATCGCGTTTTTCTCGAAATCACATTTTTGAAAATGGCCGCATCTGTATCTCAAAAACTATTCAACCGATTTTAACAAACCAAACGCCATTCGATTCGTTATCAAATATACTAGTAAGTAAACCTTTAAAAATATTATTTTACCCCCCACTTTTTTATGCGGAGGTTAGTTTACCCCTAACTTATAGTCGTTTTTTAACTTTTTTAGAAAAATGTGTATAAAATGATATATTTATTAAAAATAAAAGGTTTTTTAGGTTTAGGTACTAGTTTTGTGTCTTATGACAATCTACTTAAGATTTTTACTCTATCTGTTACAAGATGTCCTTGAGAAATTGGACCGTTTTAAAAGTGCTTTTTGGATGACGCCATATGCAGGCATTAAAATAAACTAAAGTTGCATTTAAAAATTCTTTTTATATTTTTCGTAATCTTACCAATAATATACAAAAGGTTTCAGAATCATAAATAGAATGGTCTTTTCAAATAAAAACTTTTAAAAAGTGTGTTTTTTCCCGATTTTGAAAGTAAAGGTCCCCTTAATTTAATTTAATTTTTAAAATTTTTTTTCAATTTATTCGAAAATTTTGAGGGTATGTCGAAAAATAGTTACAGCAAAAATTGTAGATATTTTTATTACCTACAACTTTTATATTTAACTTTTTTTGATCCGAGCTATAGTTTTCTTTTTATTGAAAAAAACGGTTTTTTTGACTTGTCGCGCTATATAAATTAATTTTTTAAAAATAGTAGGTACCATATTTTGAAAACATGTTTTTTATGTAAAAGTTGACGGAGAATACGATAAAAATACTAAAAACTTGCTACGAGGTGGAGGCCATTGTTGAAAATTGATTTAAACACTTAAATTTAAATTAAATAACAATATGAATTTGTTAAAAATTTTTATTAAAAATATATATTTTTCAAAAATTCAGTCCTTTAAATTTAAAATGAAAAAAAGGAAGTTTGTAGATCAAATAGAATCAGAGTTATAAATTTTTGAAAATGTCTTTCCAAGCCAAAAAACTCGCCAAATATGCGGAAAAAAAAATCCTCGGACACGTATCTCTTATTTTTCGATATAGAATCCGTGAAAAAAGTTTCAGCCAAATAGGAGATGTGTCAGTCAATTTTTATCAAAGTCCGTATGGTTTGTGAATTACCCATATTTACATTTTGTTATCGCTACATTGAGTACAAAATTGTAAAGTTTTATATATATCCTAGTTCCTTCTATTATCTACAACGATACCCTTCTAATAAGACAACGTGAATAAAATAAATTAAGATAAAATTAAATAAATACAAACCTGTGAATTTATATTTACATTTTTATAAACATTCAGGCATTCAGCAGATGATAAGAAAGTCGATTTCAAATAGGATTATTCTTGGACATATTGTACATAAATTAAAATACATGAGGCCTGAAGGAGAAGAAGTACCTTGGGCCCCAAGTAGAAACTGGACATGATTTTAGTTGTTGAATTTTCTAAACCACATTAGCCCTCGAAACTCCGGGCTTGTGTTTCCCTTTTCCTTTTATATACATATGTACTATATACAGTATATAACTAAAAATCAATCTTATACAAATATTTCAGTTTGGGTTATCCTCGAAGGGTAGAAAATGAGGAATAAATTGACTTATTTGCAACTGTTACTTGTATTATAAATAAGGTGTTGTTCTCAGCTTGAAAAGAGAACTTAAAAAAATCCTTGCAAAATCCATCTCTTTAAAATTAGCTCTTTTTATGAATTTAAAGATGATAAAACTTCATCAATCGCATTGACTTTGGATTAATTTGGTCACTATCTCTCTATTCTTCCTTTCTATCTTAAATGGTTGAATTTTTCTTTTCAGCTTTTTTTTCGTAAAGTTTTTAATAACATCTCTTTTGTATAACAAAGATGGCAATTTCTTAATGTCACCGCAGTCTGTGTTCGGTAAATTTCCGCTTCCTAAATTTAAGCTTACAACTATTGTGCAGTTCAGCCGGTGTAATTAGTCATGTGACTATGCACAAACTTGAATCTGAATTTGCAGTGTTCATTACGTATACATACAAATTTGGAATGTTGTGCCTTGGTGCCCATTAGGAGTCATCCGGGGAATATGTAACGAACTACGTGAAGTTGGATGAGCCTAGAGTGGAGTCCTTTGCTTAGAGCAATCACATATTCTATCTCTTGAAATTGATTTATTAAATTTTACGTGCAGTACCTAACTCTATGTATGTTCTCTATAATGATCATATTGGCAAAACAGTCCATATACCGACTGCCAACATACATTCTTAAAGGGCTGATAACTTCCGACGTGACTGATGACCCAGCGCCAAACTTCCAGATAATACTCCTTTAGGATTTTTATAAGTGATTTTCATCCCTTCGAGAGGGCTTTCAAATGGGTGAAAACAGTTTTTTTGTTCACACAACTCGCGGAAATGACTTTGTATGAGTTTATCGACAGGCAGGGTGACGACCCAGTTCCTTATATTTAGAGGGCTACTTTCCTTTCAAAAACTCCAGACCAGACCAAGGTCAGGGATGAAAGATTAGACCAAAAAAAAAAAAAAAAAAAAAAAATGGGAGAAACCCGCTCAACTCAACGTAGGAAGATGAGCAATTCAAAAAGACATTCGCAAACGAGTTTATTGAATTATTCATGGGAATTTTACTTGAAAAGTGTTCGAGCGATGTCGGAGCAATGGCGGGTTAGCGCTCGTAACTGCTCGGATTATTGTTTTGCATAAGACTCTGGGTCTGTGCGTGAACACGTTGAAAAGTCAACTTTTATATATAAAATAGGGGAAGAAAAAAAGTTTTTCTGAATAATTTACTTAGAGTCGAAAGCGGCACAGCATATAAAGTGCTTATAATTCTGCAAGTAAGACGAGTAGCCTAAGATATTTTCCTTCCATAATGCCACAAATGCCTGAAAGGTCTAGATGTTAGTGGTGACTACAGTCCTCCCTTATTTAATAACAATATAAAGAGGCATACATTATTCATTACTTGGATTTTCCTGCCCGAGAGATATTAGTTTCTTTTTTTTTATATAGCCTCAGTTAATATTTACGAAGAAAACACTGTCGCGAGATGTCCTTGTGGCGTTCTTGTCAGTGGCTTTGTATAACTTCCATGGAATAAATGTAAAATGTTCAGAGGATTCTCTGATAAAAAAAAAAAAAAATTATATTAAAGTCATTATTCAAATCCTTCTAAGTAGTCTTGTAAGAACTCGTGAAATATTAAACTCTTTGTGATATAATGTACCCAATACTGTGATGAGGATAATAAAATACGGGGGACTTACTTAGTAACAATTTATTTGATAAACCATTTCGATCCAGGCATAACGACAGTAAATTGATTTAAAAGTAGTAAAAAGACGAAAGCAATTAATGCAGAAATATTACTTTTATGTCTCGTAAATGACTAAGAATTAGTATATATGTAAATAACGAGAAAAACATTATGCTAGTCAAATAGCACCCATTACCACAATAGGATAACAACTTGAATTAATAAAAAGACCCACTTATTATTTAAATATGATATCCTATCAAAAATAAAGGTATATATCACATATATCTAATATAACAGTAATTTCACATTTAAAGAAGACAACATCATTTTGAAAATTAATATTTAAAATAAATAAAGTGAAACTAATATTGACCAATTTTAAAGGATTTCTATTACCATATATTGAATAATTGCTGCTTAAGAAATGTTATATTTTTTGAATAATGAATGAATAATGTGTTTTTTTAAGCACGTCCGGATTTTGAATTTAAATAAAATACATGTCCTATTCAACATATTTATCAACGATATTGTTGGCTGTTTTCAGTCAAACCACCTCCTGTTTGCTGACGATCTAAAACTGTTTAACGAAGTAAGGGGAACGAATGACACAGCAATCATTCAGGATGATCTCGATAGGCTGCAAGATTGGTGTTCTCTGAATAGGATGGACCTTAATGCGAAAAAATGTGCGGTCCTGGTATTTACAAGGAAAGAAGCAGCGGACCGTCATAGATACAGCGTGAACGGAGTGGCTATTGTGGAAGTTGATAGCATACGTGACCTTGGGATCATTATGGATAGGAAACTCAATTTCAAAAATCACATCGAAAGTATCACATTGAAGGCACGCAAAGTACTGGGCTTTATAACCAGGCTGAGCGGTGACTTCAGAAAACTGGAATCACTATCGCAACTATACAAGTCCTCTGTCAGACCAATTCTCGAATATGGTAGTGTTATATGGTCTCCTCATTATGCAGTCGATATCAACAGGCTAGAATCAATCCAGAAGAAGATGTTGTCAGTAATGAAGGCCTTACTCTTTAAGCAAGGATTACGCACCGACACTGAGGGTCTACTTATTGAATGCAACCTAACTAATCTGAAATCAAGGCGTTGTATTGGCGACCTGTGCTTCCTGTTCAAGGTCATCAACGGTTTATGTGACGTTCCGGACACCTTATCAATGTTTAATTTCTCGATTCCAACTGTTAATCTTCGAACCCATCGACTTTTCGCTACTTCTCCAATTAGAACTAACTATGAGCTTCGTCGTCCAAAGAACAGAATTAGTATAGAAGCAAATGCTTTAGTGAGTGATGTTGATTGGTATGGAGTTTCTTTTGAGTCCTTCAAGGCCAATGTGACTAGGTGCTGTGCTAATATTAACTTACTGTAAATTGAACTCTGCCAATTTAATTTTTTAAATTTTAGTTTTAATTAATATTTTTGATATCTTCTAAGCTTATATTTCCATGTCACTATATGTAACTCGCATTTACACCAAACCAATTAATTAATTTTGTAAAATTGCCATTGGGCGTAGAATGAATAAATAAATAAATAAATAAATAAATAAAATCTGCAAGTGATCATAAATATGGTTTTAATCGAAAGATAAGTTTTAAATATTTATTATTTAAATTCAATTTTAGACAAATGAGTACTGCGGTTTCCAGTTGCATAGTGCATTCTATCAGACCTATTTTTGATGACTTGTTGGAGAATTTGGGGCTGTATATCCGCAATAACCAGAGATAAGTTTACTTCCTGAAATAAGATTTTCGTCAAATTTTCCTTTCAATAAATTGATTGTTTCGATTGCTGTCTGGCACGTAGTGTCGTTCTGTTGAAATTATAAGTCGTCAATGTCCCGAAATTTGGAAACAAATTTTCAATAACATGACTATTATTCTGATGGGTGATTATTCCGTTTATAAAATTTATATATAATTATTATAATGCCTTATAAGATTTTATAATTCAGCCCTGATTTAGAACAATTCGAATTTCTCTAATTTAAACCATTTTGCAAATTTCACAGATAAAAACAGTTAAAATATAATAAGTAATTTGAAAAGCTACGTTTTAAATATGTGCTTAAGATAATTTTAATTACGAAGGATTTTCGTTTTCATGAAAGCGTCACTTTGACGACCTAACTGAATGAATTAAAAAGCATAGCGTAAGATTTGAAAACATCGGCTCCGACGGCCGAAAATAATCTGCTGAAGCGAATTGAGCTGGCGCTGGCCATATTTAATTTAGGCGCCTTATAAGCAGTCTTCCTTCCGCCCATAACTCGGATCTTATCTGTTCACTGATATGAATTTCTTGCGATTTTAAAATCCGCCGTCAGCTTTCACAGTTGACTACGTAAGCTAAAGTTTCGACGATTCGGTGGCGCCACGAATCCCCCGCGCTGTCATGCCTGACCGGGACGGGGGCAACAAACGGAAGGATATCGATTTTTAATGATGCTGCCCTTAAGCGTATCCTAATTTGTGTTCGCACTTCATACAAACTCCGCCGAGATGGCTGACTGAGGGCAAGCAAACATTTGGACAAGTGGCGTGCCCGGGAAAACCCTTTTCAATTGTTTCGTTTCGCTGCTCGGAGCAGCGCCATCTGCGCAAATTGTTATCAGATTGATGTTAATTGGGAGCTGCTGTGCTTACGCAACGGCAGTTCCAATTTAGGCGATTTAAGGAAAACGACTCAATTTGGTGAACTGTTCGCTGCTTATGTGCGGAAAAGAGGGAAATCGCTTCTCTGGCACTTGACCAGTTTTATTTGTTTTTTAACGAGATTGCTCTAATATTCTCACTTTTTCGGAATTTTTAAAAGCTTACCTTATTAAATAGATGGAAATTATTCGATTTGTGGATCTTCTGCCTTTTTATAGCAATCGTTTCTTAAGTTTGTGGACAGAATCGGTGTCATATCGTACGCACCAAGAAATATCTTTAAGAGGATATTTAACTTTAAAATTTTATAAATTAAAAGCAAAAAAACCTTTTTTAAAAAAAGCTTTTATTTAAATGCTCTAAAAAGAAGAAAATAAAATTTTCCTTTAAAATTTTAACTATCAACTTACAGCCTCATTATACGCAATTTATATGATCATAAAAGCTTGTCGCGAGGTTTGCGTAAGTACCTATAAGTATTTAATTAAACTGATATTTAAAAAAAATTAAACTTAGCAGATTAAGTTACTCAATTAAATAGATACTAGTTTATTTACACAAGTAAATCGCGCGACAAGCTTTTATGATCATATAAATTGTGTATAATGAGGCTATAAGTTGATAGTTAAAATTTTAAAGGAAAATTTTATTTTCTTCTTTTTAGAGCATTTAAATAAAAGCTTTTTTTAAAAAAGGTTTTTTTGCTTTTAATTTATTTTTTACTTTTTAGTTATCGCTGGCTAGGTTTCTGAGTCTGTTCATCTCATTCAACGCATCATTGTTGCAAGGTCGTTTGCCGGTTAATTTCGAACAGTCTAGCTCTTCAATAAGGAGACCTTCTAATGATTTTACCCTACTTGGGTTTTTGGAATAATGCGCCACTTATTTCAGCTTGGAGCTTACTTGTGCCTGACGAAACACAGTTCCGGATTTGATTTTGGAGTTGTCCTTCTCCTAGACAGGTTGCAGACCAATGCTGATGATGCCCATCTCGCCAAATCACACAAGTCAAAGTTAATCAACCGATGTTACAGACTCAAAAAATTCTACCTCAAGAATAATCGAGGTCTCTACACCAAATTTCAGGTGGATTAGAGCAACGGAGCTTATAATCACCATATTTTTTTAACCTGCATTTTTATTCTCAGCGAACCCTTTCATTTAATACCCATACTATAGGAAAGCATAAAAAACTTCAAAAGTCCACCATATTGGATTAAGAGTGATGACAGAATATTTTTCTAATTATTCTCGGCAAGCCCTTTCATTTGATACCCATATTGCAGAAGTGCATAAAAAATAACTATTCCGCCATCTTGGATGTTCCGCCATATTGGATTTAGAATGACGTCACATTATATTTCGAGTTACTCTCACCAAGCCCTTTCATTTGATACCCATATTGTAGAAATGCATTAAAAATAACTATTCCGCCATCTTGTATGGTCCGCCATATTGGATTTAGAATGACGTCACACAGCTTATCGTGTATTGTCCCCCAAACTAAACGTGTATACAAAATTTCAGCTCAATCGGTTGAAGATATCTGATTTATGAATTCCCCTGTCTATGAGTTATTGTGGGTGTGTGCAAACTTTTTTTCGGTTTGTACCTATAAAACTTGTCGAGTCTGTCAATAATTGTTCTTTGAACTCGTTGAACTTTCTACTGGTTTCCCGAAACTTAAAAAGGCGAGTGTATGGTCCGGGGCCAGTCTAGAACCGTCAACAATTCGATAAACATGGAAGCGGACAAAATAGATATCAGACATTTACTGTGTTTCCATGCAGGGTTCAACTCGAGTTGAACTCGATTTAGTGTTCATGGAAACAAGGGTTGAGTTGAGTTTCGTTAAATCCAAGTCAACTCCACGAAACTAGTCGGGTTGAGTTGGGATTAGCTTGAAATGTCATTCCAGTTTATTTTGTCAACTCAACTCCAAGTTGCTCATGGAAACAGTTCAGGTTTAGCGGCTATTTTCTTAACTCGACGAAAACTCAACTCCAACTCAACCCTGTGCATGGAAACATGGTAACTGTCTCTTCTGTTCGATCTAGGAAATAATGCAGCAGATGCACACCGGAAGATATGCAGCATTTACGGTGAGAACGTGATTACCGAACGGACATGTCAGCAGCGCTTTCGTTCTGGAGAAAGGACGCTTGAAGATCAGCCCTGATCGGCCCGATCAGGCCGACCTAGAAAATTAAATGACCAAGATTTTATAAAAGCCATAGAAGAAGACAAGAGAGTAACTGTAGCAGAATTAGCAGAGAATTTTGAATTTGACAGAACTACGGTAGAAAGAAGAATGCATGTATTAGGCTTCGTGACAAAGCTAGATGTTTGGGTCCCTCATGAACTGTCCCAAAAAGATAAGGAAAACAGAGTTGCATTGTGTGTTGACCTCCTAAATCGTTAGACAACTGAGGGATTCCTCCGATGGTTGGTCACTGGTGATGAAAAGTGGGTTGAGTACAAAAATGTTAAACGGCGCCGTACAGTTTGCAAAAAATGGGAAGCCCCAGCATCCACTGCAAAAGAAAATATACATTCACGAAAAGTTTGACTATGTATGTGGTGGGATTCTCACGAAGTTATTTATTGGGAGCTGTTACCACCTAACCAAACATTAAGTGCTGCCATTTACTGTCAACAGCTAGATCGGCTTAACCGTCACAAAGTTATTTTTCACCGAGACAACGCACGACCGCATACAGCTATCAGTGTTCAGCAAAAATTAATGGAATTTGATTGGCAAGTTTTACCACATCCACCATACTCTCCTGATCTTGCCCCATCGAATTTTCATTTGTTTCGCTCTTTAGAAAATTATTTGCAAGGAAAATATTACGTGCTCTTACCCAGTTTTTTAGCGAAAAAGATGACAACTTTTACAAAATTGGGATTGATAAGTTACCCATACTTTGGCAGCAAGATAATACCATGTAGAACAAATTCTTGTTTTGTAAATTGACGTGTTTGTTATTTTAAAAAATTACCAAAAATATTTCTTTATAGAGGAAATTGTGTCAATTTATACAGTATTTTGGTAAATCTAACAATTAAAAATAAATAGGTTACACAAATTTCTTTTTTTAAATATTGATGAAATAGCGTCTTAATATTTTGTAATAAAGCTCAATATAATTTGAAAAAGAAATTTCCACCCATTTAAATGTATTCATAATCAATCAATCTTGGTGCAAATTTTAAACTATCTATGAAATAATATCCGTACTATTTTTAATTCTCCTTTAAAGACATTGGGATGGTACTAAAATTTATAAATGTAACAAAAAACAAAAAATATAAAAGACTTTTTAATATGGCGACTTCCTGTAGCTTCCGGCATAGAAAAAATTCAGTTAAATCATGCACTTTATGAAGCTTATTGCTGAGAAAAATGTATAATAAATTACTTGTACATTATACTTTTATGGAAAATGGGAGATATAGTAAAAACTCAATAAAATATGATGCCATTAATCTGCAATTTTTCACAGTAAATAAATAAACTTTTAATATATGAACGTGCACATCAATTTGTAGATTTAGTAACAGATTTATTATACCTTCCAAAAATAATGAAAAATCTCTCCGTGATTCATTTTCGTTTACATTTAAATAATTCTTTAACATTTTTATCAGTTTATAAGTTTTTACGTGCAATCAAAATCAGACTGCAGCTTCAACCAAACCTTAAAAAGTCACTGAATCCTTAACCAATAAAAAAATGAGGAATAGGATAAAAGGTTCTTTATCAAATAGTTTTGACATAATAGCTGGTATGTTTTTAACTACATAGAATTGCACCTATTTATTCTTCTCTGTTAAAATTTTAGATTTGCTATCTTAGAAATTATTATTTTATTCATTATAATCTTTCATATGAACCATATTTCATCGTTTAATCAGAAAAAAAAAATGTTGGCTCATTAAAATTTAATCTCAGGCTAACCACAACTTTTCACCATCATGCTCATAACTTTTTAATCAACGATTAAATTTTTATCATTTTTAGCTCAACAAATTGCTAATTTTATTATCCACGTTCTTCTACTATTATTATCTTTTTTTTTTTAATTCGCGGAAAAAGTGTAAAAATATACAACTATACTGTTTTCTAATTTGTTTCTCCTAAATTGTTCAATGGAATGCCATCGGAATGCGCCGAAGGGGAAGACCAAGAATAACTTGGAAGCGCACGGTCGACAAAGAGCTCAGAGAAAACAATACAACGTGGGCAGAGGCTGAAGAGCTAGCCCAAGATCGAAACGCATGGAGAGGCTTTGTAGACGCCCTATGCTCCCGAAGGGAGTAAGACAGGACAAAAAAAAAAAAAAAAAAAAAAATTGTTCAATTTTGCAATTTCAATAATTTTCAATATATCTAGAAGGTTGAATCTACGTGTGTACAATTATCAACATTTTTCACAAATTACCCTCTGGCCTGGACGAACCTTTTACACTTTGAGCTTTTTTTTACGTCATTGAGTGGATATTAGGTTTTAATGGAAATATTGGATTATGCGGGTTTAATGTGGCCTAATGGGCCTAATTAGGCCCAAATGTCGTAAACAGAGGTTAAAAAATAAAATGATAAAATTTGTTAACAAAATTTGAATTTATGTTTTCATTAAAAATAATGGAATATATAAAAATTATGAAGAAATTGGAAAACATATATAGTATTTATATTATATATAAGTTAATATATGTTGTCTGCGTTTAATTATATGTATAATATTTAATGCATAATCCAGCTGTGGTTAATTCATCTGTTGCAGTTTATTTCTGTTCTCAATAATTTTCTATAATTTATTCAAAGAGTCTGTAGTTAATTCAATTGTTACAAAGTATGTTTATAAAAATCAAATAACCTTTTTTTTTTTCAAAAAAACTTACGAACTTACGAAAATTAAATTAGGTAAAAAATAAATTCAGTTGAACTACAATCTCTTAAATAGATGGTTCTAATAAAAGTTCTGAATTAAGTTGATCGGCATATCATTCGCATTAAGAATTCCGAAGATGCGCCTAACTTAGACGTGCCTCTAATTTTCCACACAAAATCTTGATGGGGTATTTTTTTAAGCGTGCTTCATTTGGGCAACATTAAATGGGGGCCTTATAAGGTAATAATTAGGATTATCATATTTTGGTTTGCCTGAGTGTTTCATCACATTCTACTACATAGAATTCCAGTCGGAATATTTTATCAAAAAATTTGTTGGTTTGGTATTAATTAAACTTACATTCGAAATATGAAAGTGTTTTGATCTACCTTTTTTGAAACATTGTAATTTAAAATTTTATATTTATATAGGGTCTCTTATGGCTATCACTTTTATAACCGCAACTTTAATTAAATATAACTTAAAAACAGTAGAACAAAAATCATTGAAATTTAGAGCATAAGTGTAATTAATACACTGAGAGTAGATTAGCCAGTGTTAATTGCGAGGTGATTCGATTTTTCCGGACCCCACAATAAGTTGAAAAAGGTACGGCGACTGTTCAAGGAAAGACTCAAGGGAGGGAAGAGCTAAGCGCTATCGAGAATTTGAATGAAAATATTTCCTTGCCATTGCCTTAAAAATAGATTTTTAAAATTTACTTTCGTTAAAAGTTGTATGAAAAGGGGGGCGTTGGGAGTTCAGTTTAGGACTGAGTAAAAGTCCCTGGAGGAATTAGTGTTGTGAAGAAGTTTGAGAAAAATCGGTTAAGTAGTTTAGCCGGAAAATGGAAAAGTAGATTTCCCAGATCCCGGCTCCTTTCGCTACAATTTACAGGTATTAGGTACAATTGAAACACAGTTTCAATAAAATGAATTGCACATCGATTAATCTTCAAGAAAAAAAAGAAATAAGTCAATTACTTCGATACTTAGTTCAGTACAAAAAACTCTGTTTTTAATTTTAACTTACCCCCCGATTCTGGATAAAAATTAAAAGCTCTTAACCTCTTAACTACTATCAAAAATCCTTTTAAAGGAATTAATATGCTACAAAATTATTGAACAAATATTAGAAATATACTGATTTCTTATAATTTGTGAATTCTTCTACAAAAAGAGACCCATCTCTTGAATTAAAGGAATTTTTCAAAACAATTAAGAGGTTAAGAGTTCTTAACTTTTATGTAGAATTGGGGGGTTAAATGGTATAAGCAGCTGATAGTCATTGACTCGTTTTACTTATCAGATCTACTAAATAAGAGTAAAAAAGTTACCCAAAATATTTGGGTGTAGTAATACAAGACTGCAGGAGTCTTGCAAACGAGACCAAGAATTGAATTATTACAGATGTTGGATAGAAATTAAAAATTATTTATTTCAGTCTATCAATTACATACCCATGGGTCTTCTCGTTTTCGGGTTTTAATGATTACGTACTAATTTTACAGACTAGAATAAACACAATAGTCCTAATTCTTTACATTTTCTAAATATGCTAGTTTACTTTTGTATTCTAATCTAGACATCGTGAAATCCAGGTGAATATTGAAAAAATTGATCTTATTTATACATCTAGTCATTACTTCACAAAAACCATAATTTGTACGGTGTGACAGAGCAATTAACAATTTTCTTGAACGAAGAGGAGCATAAAAATTTATTAAATTCAATAACTCAGGACACTGTATATCATTGCACAATAAATCTTTAATAAACAAAGTGTCACGTCGATATTGAAGAGTTGATAAACCAAATAACAAACGACGTGAATCATAATCAGGCATAATCGATTTCCACCAGTTTAATTTAAAGCATAAAAATTTGGTAAAGGACTTCTGCACCGCTTCAATTCTGTTAATATGTGTACATTGTACAGCATACGTAGGACTCCATATAATAGCACCATATTGAATAAGTGGTCTCACAAAAGACAAATATAAAACTTTTAAACTAAAAATGTTATTAAATTCGTTGGTCTCTTAATAAATCCAAGCGATTTATTCGCCTTAAATATCACATGGTTAATATGTTTAGAAAAAGAGAGTTTCCTATCTAAAATTATTCCAAAGTCAGTAACCTATTAACATGTTCTAACAGCTGACCACTTATGGAGTAATTAAGGGGGTCCTCTAGTTTCTCGGTTCGAAAAAATCGATTTTTTTTTTTTTTCATAAATCACATCTACAATATGTGTAGAAAATGTGTACCAAAGGATTTTTCGATATTTGAAGTGGTTCACAAGTTACGGCCCTGGAACGGAGCAGGTATACAAAGAGCGCGCTGGGCTGCGCGAACGTTCAAACGCGATTTTCTCGAAACACCATTTTTCGAAACGGCGACCACGATATTTCAGAAACTACTGCACCGATCTTGTTCAAATTTATACAGGATCTTTAATATGTTATAAGCCAGCGATTGAACTAGGATTATCATGATTGCTTCGATAGTTTTTTTTTCTACGAGCGAAAAACTTAAGAAAAAATGAGTAAAAAATAGAATATAATTTTCAAAAGTGTATAAAAAAGTCAATTTTTGTAATTTAGAATTCATTCTAGTTCAATCGCTAGTCTTAAATATGAAGATTAAAATGCCGTTTGGTTTTTTGATTTCAGATAAGCAGAACAGCCGCAATCTTGGTCGCCGTCAAGCACCACTTTTACTTGATGTCTTCTTGTCGGCCACTATAACTTTTTTTCTATTATATATTTTGCCTTCAAAAAATTTGTGAAGCTTATATAAATGTTAATAAAGATTATGCAAAAACAATGAGATTGATTATTTCGATGGTTTGCCCGTAAAAAATTATTGAAAAAGCCGTAAAAAACCAGCCGAGAAACTAGAGGACCCCCTTAAGTGCAAAGTAAGTTGCTGAACGATAAAATGAGATTGCCCGACATTTAGATATGTTCAGTTGAAGCCTATTACTAACACACTATGCGGTTAATTTATTAAGTCCTCTTGTAACATTAGGCAATCATTAAAATCACTTGTGACAGAAAACAGTTTTAAGTCATCTGCATATATAAGGCAATTCACATACGAAAAACAATTGACGATATCATTGATAAATAAAATAAATAAAATGGGACCACAATGACTTCCTTGTGGCACACCCGAATTAGTAGCAATAACTCTAGAACGCACGTTATCAATTATGTACTACAATTTGTTTTCTGTTTGTTAAGTACGAAGAAATCCATTGGAGAAAATTAGAGTGAATGCCCATATGGTAAAGTTTCTTTACTAAAATAATTATGTTTACTTTGTCGAAAGCTTTAGAAAAATCCGTGCAAACTGCGTCAACTTGATAGCCTTTTTCTAAGGGATTAGTACAAAAATTAGTGAAAAGTGCTAGATTGGTAACAGTGGATTTACCTTTTACAAATCCATGCCACTGTGGACAAATTATTGCTCTGCATAGGAAAGAAAGTTTTTTTTGCAATAATACTGTCTAGTAATTTCGGAATTGTATTCATTAAGGAAACCGCTCTATACTTTTTAATAAATGCTTAGCACCATTGTTATAAATCGGTTAAATTATTGTTATTTTATAAATATTTTATGGAAGGAATTAAAGGAACTTTCTTTGAAAATGTAGATATCAAAAGAAATGTTATCAGAAACAATATGAGTGATTTTTATATTTTTAATAACATTTATTAAGCTCCTTTTGTTTTTTACCAAGACGCTTTCCATCCTTGAGAAATGTTGTGTATATATGTAGAAACAAATAAGTAAAACTGAATCAATTTCGAATTGCCCTAAATGAAAAAGAAGGGAAAGTTGCTTTTTTATGAAAGAAATTCCTGATAATATCCAAACAGATTACGGACAATGTAACGAAGCATGTAAAGGGCAAATAAATGGAGCATACATTTCCCCGTAATTTTTGGATGTTTCAGGTCTCTGGGAAACTGCTCAAAGCACAAATGACTCTTGTTAATTTGTACCGAATTGCGTTGTTCATGTACCAAATTTCTTTTTTCCCTTATATGTACATGAAAACAATTCGAAATGTTTCCGAATGCATTTCGTTTCTGATACATTTAACTGGCTTATTCAGGTCATGAACAACTGACTTTTTTCGCTTTCAACCCCTTTAAATCTTTTTGTTGGAAAATTTGCATCCGAACGAACGAACAAGCCGAATAAATTCGTCCTCCTGGTACGAGAACAGCCCTTTTACAAGGACTAGGGTTTCATTTACCTGCCGTTCTCTGTGGAAAATTTAGTTTCCAACTTTGAAACGAATTGCCACTGCAGTGATGTAAATATTTGAGAAATCCTAAACAACGTATTAATGCAGCAATTAGCAAGCCTGTGGAATCCCTTCGTTTTGTGACCGAAATTCATGAATAGTCTCTAGAGAGCTTTTAGTTTTGAATATTAATATGGCTTTAAAAAAAATAGGATACTTTATAAAAAAAAAAAAAAAAAAAATACGATGCAACGACCACCAGGTGAATCGTACAAGTGCATTAAGTATTAATTTCAACTACCCAGCCACTGTTTTCAGGTAGGTGATTGCTTTTGCTCACTGAGCTTGCAATCAAAATTGCAAATTGAGTCAGCTTGTCGCCAGGTTTAAATGCTTCCCCGTTTGTGTTTTACCCGAAAATAAACCGAAAAACATATTAATCTTTTCATTGTACACAGTGCACACCGAAAACAAATGATATGGAATTAATTTGTAATTAAAATTGCGCCAAAAGCATTATTGATGGTGCTTCGTATCGAGGTTTAAATAGTACTCCTTTTTCCATTTAATCTTTAACCCTTCTCGTTCGAATTTTAACAATTATTGGCAGAATTGACAACCAATGCATGCGATTTTTTTCCTTTTTATAAGTGGCACTCGTAACGTAACATATGCAGGACATTTTAAGAGGAAATCACGAAAAGAGAGATTTCAAATAAATTGCACTTAAAATGTTGTGGGTATATTGATGGGGCACTTTCGTACATTTCAAAGAAAGTACATCTTTCTGGAGGTGTGCCCTTTTATGGCTCCTTCTGTGCATGCTTGTAAGCTTTGAAGTTTTTTGAGGAAAAGGGAAAAGATTTGGTCCCTTGTCGCTCTGAAGTCTTAAGAAATGGGCATCATCAACTTGTTCTTTTATTAACCCACTGCGTGAGTTTACGAATTTAAACTTCTAAAGTGCCACCATCATGAATGGCATCGTTTACTTTCTGTATTGGACAGTTTAAACCATTTGCTTGCCCTTTTGTCTGATTTTTATCTTTCTAAAACCTTTTAAATTTACAGCAGAATTAAAAAAAACAATTTGATGGTATCAAATATTTTTGATTGTTCTTAGAATTAATTAGAATGATGGTGGGTCTTCTCGTTTTCGGGTTTTAATGAAAAACTCTGATTCTTATTATGCGTCTATCCGTAGGGAAAAAAAAGAGGAAAAAGTCAACAATTGGCTTAAATACACCCAACCCTCAATTAACACGGTAGATACGTTACAAGAGAAATCGTATTAATCGAGACTGTGTAAAATGAGAGGCGGTATTTATATAAAAAAAGAGGATAGATTCAAATAAGCTTTACACCGTGTAAAGGACCCCGCACATTTTGTATGGAAAAGTGCGTACAGTCAAATCGACTGAAAATTTAGTATGTTGTACTTCAGGACATCCTGATCAAAAGTTCCCATGGGCGCAACTTAAAAAAATGGCCAGTTTTAGAGATACAGGGTGTTTCATTTTAATAGACGTACTCACATATCTCGAAAACTACGCATCCTAGGAAAAAATGTTTCGGACAAAAGTTATAGAGTACCACAAGGGTTAACTAGCGGTGACCTTGCCTTTGACCTTGAAGTCAAGGATCAAGGTCATTTCAAGGTCAAATCAATTTTTACATAGTGATCCCGACTTCTGACCCCGGAAATGGAAAAAGCGCAACATTTTGCATGAACATGAACAATGAGTATATGTATGTCGCTAATATGTTTAGTTTCTTTAATTATTTCGATTACCAGCGTCTCTTATATTATCAAGTAAAGCGACGCTTGGATATTTGATATGAGGCTGGTGTCGCGCATACCCTAAGAACCATAACACACTTGCGACAGGTGCACAGCAACCTAATGTTCTCGAACCTGATACACAGGTACAGTAATAACCTCTTATAGGCTCATTATTCTGATCCTCATGAGGTCTATAAGTTATCCATAACTGATACCTTGTCGAATTTCGGAAGCGGGAGTACAGCCGGACCCTGAGGAAACCATTTTCATACCGGTGCTCATCAAATTCAAAAAATTCGGATCCATCGCGTACTAGTTTATCTTGAATATAAGCAGGTGCTAAATTAATCTGATAAATACCGACAATATAAGACACGCTGGTAATCGAAATAATTAAAGAAACTAAACATATTAGCGACATACATATACTCATTGTTCATATTCATGCAAAATGTTGCGCTTTTTCCATTTCCGGGGTCAGAAGTAGGGATCACTATGTAAAAATTGATTTGACCTTGAAATGACCCTGATCCTTGACTTCAAGGTCAAAGGCAAGGTCACCGCTAGTTAACCCTTGTGGTACTCTATAACTTTTGTCCGAAACATTTTTTCCTAGGATGCGTAGTTTTCGAGATATGTGAGTACGTCTATTAAAATGAAACACCCTGTATCTCTAAAACTGGCCATTTTTTTAAGTTGCGCCCATGGGAACTTTTGATCAGGATGTCCTGAAGTACAACATACTAAATTTTCAGTCGATTTGACTGTACGCACTTTTCCATACAAAATGTGCGGGGTCCTTTAGTCAAATATCAGTTTATTGTAAAATTTTATGCCTAGATCCTTAAACTGGGTAACCTCAGTTAGAATCACAAAATTGAGGCTACAATATAGATTTTTTGAAAGGTAAATGTCATTTTGACACATTTATCAAATTAAATTTTAAAAACACAAAGCTACTCCTTTTGTTATATGTTTACACATCCTCATTCCCTTTAAGGTCTGGGATTAACATTTACATGCCTTCAATATGTGTGTGGAAGGAGTACGTTCAACATAGAATCTATATATGTAGGTATATAAAATAAACGAAATAACATACAGAGATTATTATTTTTTTTTAACTTAAAACCGTGTAAATCGAGGTGTAGGTGTATCTTAAATTTACTTGTTTTTAGATAGCTAGGTAAAATATATTTGTTTATTTTTGGAGTTTATATCAAATGTCGTAATTCAAAGATTTTTGAGTATTTTATAACTACTTTCAAAAAAACTTGAAAAACTAAAAAAAAAGATGTTTTAACTTAATTTGAATATTAACTTTATGATAATATTTTTTTCAGTATCTAGACAATAACATATCATAATTTTTTCTAGATATGTTGCACAACAACTGTAAGATTAAAATTGCGCGTTTTTGATTATCACATTTTCAAAATTTGATGTTAAATTTGAGATTAGCGACTACCAAAACTCCTGTATACTCAATTTCATGAAAATCTGTGAGATTTTTAAAATTTGTTGTCCGCCATATTGAATTTGCCATTTTGAATTTTAAAAATCTGATTTTAATCTCATAATCAGTGACGATACCCCTTGGTACAGAGTTTCACGAAAATCTGTACGATTTTCAGAGTTTCAGATTTTCAGATTTTCAGAATCTGCACTATAGAAAATCCGCCATTTTGAAAAGGTTATGAGTGAATGCGATCAGCAAAAAAACTTTTTTCTGTAAGTTCAAATATTCCGATCACCGTTGATCATAGTAAGAATTGCATTGAAAAACTCAATTGACTTGAAAAAAAATTACAAAAAAAAATTTAAAATTTTTTGATACTTTTTTCCGAAAAGTCCCCATATTTAATTTTCTATTGGAAAAAACTCAATTTTGATGACAGATTCTGAAAGAGCACACTCAAAACTAGTAAGATTCATGGTTTTTATTGGAACATAAATTTCCTTTAATTGTAAGAATGAGGTTTCAAACAGCACAGAAAAATTAGGTTCTTTGGGCGTTAATGGGTTAAGGGGTTATATACAGTCAGGATTTTCAGAAAATTGACTTTTTTTTTATTTTACTTTCGTAATGTACATATATTTAAGTACACCCACAGAAAATTGCATGTCAATCCAGTGAATATTCTCGAAGTTACACGCATATTTGTAATGACGTGTTCGAGTTTTTGTACTAAATGTAAAGTGCTTTTGAAACTTTAAACGCGTGTTTCTCAAAACTGTGTTCTTAAAGTCGGTGAGCAAGATTTCTCGGAAACGGCTGAACCGATCAATTTCAAATTTTAACACAAGTTTCTTAAGCATATTTTTTAGTAATTAATCGAAGCTTTTTGCTCACGGATAAATATTTTCCATTTTATAAACAATTTAGTGCCAAAATTGTTGTTCAAAATCGATTTTTTTTTTAAGAAGCCGCCATTTTGTCAAAAATTCTTATTTTGCTTATTCCTTCGATTAATTACAAGATAAAACAATATCTTAACGAAATATTTTTGGTTTTTTCATTTTGGATGATCCAGTCCCGAGATATCGTGCTCACCGCAAGACGCCTTTTTTTAGAGTTGCTCCCGGAGATCAGCTGTAGCAGCTTTTAAAATAATTATTTTTCCAAATAAAGAACATTAAAATACACTCAAGAGTTACCATAATATCTGCGCAAATTTTTACATTAATAACTTAAAAGGTTATCTCAAGAAAAATTCTTGAAACATCGACTTTTTGGGCCTCCTGACTGTATATAACCCCTTAAGTAAAATTTTCAGTAAAGTTAATTTTTAATACTATATATAAAGCATTTTGTTTAGAATACGTTGTTTCAAAGTTTTTTTTTTTTTATCAAATTAACGATGGATATTGCTAACTCCAAATTTTAATGTGAAACGTAATTAAATTAATAATTTTCGACATTGGCGTCAAATCATATTTCAAAATTATTATGTTTCCATTGTTTTTGACACCATTTTTTTTTTCTCTTAACATTCAATTACTACATCGAAGAATTATTATATTATATTATCATCATTAATAAAGTTCTTATAGTATGACATAATACAATCAAAACAATTTTGTCCATACAAGTGAATAAGTTGAATAATCTCCCATAAGCCAGAAAACGTTAAATAATAGAGCCTTCGTCAAGCTAATTATTGAGTGACAATAGGGATATTCAACTTTTGGAACAAAAAGGTCTGAAGGTTTAATTCTGAAAAGTGAAAGGGCCCCTATTTTCGTTCGTGCCTTTTAAAAGACGTGTTTCGTAGTAGAAGACGAACTTATTAATTTTCAAGGCAAATACAAACACCACCCGCCTTCTTGCCGAATAGCACAAATCTTTATTAATTAATTAAACAGTTAAAGTAAGCAAAATTTCGCCTTGCTGCCCGCAGAGGCTGCCCGTAGAATTTCAAATCCGAAAGACTAACAGCGCAGCGCCTGAATTTCTCTGAATTATTTTATTAATTCGAGTGCTTGGCATCTTCTTTAGTGAAAATCTCTGCCCTTCTTTAATGAAATCCCATGTTGCTAATAAACTCGCTGAACCACGAACAGTACAATTCAACTTTGAGCAACTGAAGCAATTGAAGCAAACGAAACGTACTTCGTATATATTGCAGCCTCCCCAAAAGTGAAAATTAATTGGGCCTGAAGATAACTCTGAAGTTATGGGGAATGTTAGAATTCGCAATTTAATAGGTTTTTGGTTTCCCCTCTACAATAAAATTTTCCATAACCCACATATACACATATATATTATACAATATACATATTTCTCAACTATACTATACAATTGCGAGGTATTAAAAAAGTTTCTAAATACGTCAGACTTTCTGGACTTTCTCAGGATGATTACCGAAATATATTTGTTTCCGAAGCTCATATTCGAACTGTTGTGGATGACTTTGTTGTGACTTTTGAAAATAGCAAATAAACACGTGAATAAATGCGACACATAAACTGAGTCTAACCGGAAAACTTTATATATGTATGGTGGCGTCTATACGAATTGCCTGCTCTTTAAAGACACTTTTCGGGTCCTAGAAAGTTTATAAGCATCGTAAAAAAGCCATTCTGTCTTACTCCTCATACTACCATTCGGGTTAAACTTAAAGATGGGTACATTTTTGCATGTGGACAGGACATTTAGGTGTTTTTAAATGCGACATTTTATTATAAGGAAATCATTTATGGGATTTTTATATCTGGAATTTATACATATAAAAAATAAGAAATTCCAGCAATTCGTTTACGTGAGCATTCGCTATAAGAACTAAACATTGAGTGCAAAATTTTACTATGTCACGTAAAAACTGATGTTTTATCATCACATTATATAAAATGTCCTAAAAATAACTAAGTATCTACAATAAACGTGTAAATGTGTCAATTTCTACATCCCTATTCTTGACTCTTTTGGATCTTACATCCGTTTGATATATATATACATAAAATTTTAAAACAGGCTGGAAATGTAAAAGAACTCGATATTTATTGAAAATTCGAAATAATCGAGTTCAACACTTCGAAAAGTTTTTAATTCTGTTAAAATCAAACATCACTTACATTCTCAGGTGTGTCTCACCGATTTTGATGAAATTGAAATATATTTCAATGTTAAGAGTATCGAAAAATAAGACACACGTACGTTATTTTATCTGCGGATATGCACATTTAGGGGGTGATAACTACCCCTAAAGTTTACCCCCAAACACAGTTTTTCCTAAATATTTCAAGTTCTAATGAATTTTTTCGAATGAAACAAAGTGGAAATGATGTCTCATAAATATACTAACCTTTTGTAAGTAATCCGGTTCCAGGGTGTGGCAACCCTTATTCTTTATTGCAGAAAAACGATTTTTTTTTTAGTATTTTGCGTCACAAAACTAACAGTTTTAGTTAAAAATCATTGAGCAATTTTATTTACATACGATTTTGAAAAATAAAGTTGACGTGTTTTTGAGTTTTCGCAAAAAAAGCTCTTCAAGGGGTAAACAACCTCTAGCACGAATACGTATATGATGTATATTCTTTCTGACATCAGTTTTTTCGTGAAAACCAGTATTAAGGGGTTTTTGGAGTCGCTGATTACGAATCTGATGTTAAATTTAAAAAATTTAAAATGGCGGATTCAACATGGCGGACAAACTTTTGAAAAATACACCAGTTTAAAAAAAAAAAAAACAATAAACAAAAGTATCCCCTAAATGTGCGTATCCGCAGATAAAATACGTGTCACTTATTTTTCGATACTCTATTACATATTTCAATTTCATCAAAATAGGTGAGACACACCTGAGAACGTTTCCTTGTTAGTTACTACTTATATTTTCAATAAATTACGAGATATTAAATCATGAATCTTCGTATCCATGAAATAATTTATATACTTTAGTTGGAATAAATTTAAATTACTTAAGGGGTTATTCTACTGTTAAACGGGTAAGAAGCAGTATCTTTTTAAAAGTGTTGTAAAAAAAAAACGCGATTTACTCAAAACGTGTTGTTTTGGTGCGCGGTACATCGTAGAGAAAAAACTAATGAAGCGATTTAGCTAAAAATTTTTTTGCATAGTTATATATCAATTTTACACAGACTGAACCTAAATTGAGGCATTAAAAATGAAATTTGGTTATTTGGGAGCACTTTTTTCATCGAAAAAACGTCCAAAATCGAGCATGCTATTTTCCAACGCTTGTCAAATCGCGAAAATTTAATATTTATGGCTCAATTTAGGTTCAGTCTGTGTGTTTTTAGCTAAACGAATAAAATTTCATCGTTAAATTGATTGCAGATCACCTGGACGACCTGGGCAATGTACCGCGCAAACGACTCTGGCCGTCAGCGCGCGCTACATCAATCATAAACCGAAGCCGCCATTTTTTTTTTTTTTTTTAATCAACTATGCCATTACATACTTTTTTCATTAATAAAGATGCATGCAAAATTTCAAATTGATATCTCTAATAGTTTTTTTTTTACAACACTTTTAAAAAGATACTGCTTTTTACCCGTTTAACAGTAGAATAACCCCTTAAGACATTCACAAGAATGTACCTAATAGCGAATTCTTATAAATTAATTGTCCATGAGGTGAAAACATATAAATTTCATACGAATATGATAAAATGACAACACAGTACGAGATAAAACCGTGAATACATTTTTTCAATTAAATTTATATGAGAATTATATTAAAGACTTGATCTATTAAATGTGTAGTATACTGGGCTCAATTCCGCATTTAAATGAGTTACTACCTGACAAACTATTTATACAATCACATAGTATGCAATTCTAAGTGTAAGTTGTAGTGTTTTGAGTGTTTTTTAGTTAGTGTAAAAAGGTTTGAAAACATTTCTTACATTAAATTTATTAAAATAGAAAATAACTTTTGTTATTGAAAATATCACAATAGAGAAAAATATTTTTTTTTCTCGGAACAGAAATTAGAAACTGCAATTACAATTCCTTTCATATTTTTTATAATACAAAATCGCCTTAAATCTACCATTGTTTTGTCTGTTCTGTACAAGGTTTAGGTACTCCAATTTAATATATTTTTGGTGTGGCCTGATTATATATAATACATAAAAGAACTTTAAAAAAATAGAACCATATCCAAAAAGTCCCAAGTCTCCTCTATAATGTGTAAATACTTTCAATATTGAATCCTAAGATTTGCCTAGATGTTGGTCGAAGCGAAAACCTAACTAATGTTAATCCAATACTATGGATTCAAGACAAATTTATTGTTTTCATTACTGAGTATTGGATTAACATCAGTCACTTTTCATGCTGCTTCTTATTAACTAATTTATACGAAGAAATATAAATTGGATAACATTAATTACATAGGTCAATTATATTTTTGTTACCGCATAAGTGAACTCTTACTAATATCAACCGGTTTTTCACGAAAATGCTCCAGTTTTAGTGTTAATCTAATATCTGTTATATAAGATAATAAGTTTATAAAAAAAGTGAATTTCGTGGAATGCTTTATAGAAAACTTTAAGATTTTTATATTTATATTTAAGCTTGAAATGTTCATTTAAATAAAGAAATAAATTCATACAACATTCCATTAGTTTCTTTAAAATTTATAAAAGTGGGTAATATATCATATATTTCATATTTTAGAGGTATTTTCTTCAAAACCTGTACGTGGTGAAAAATGTTGGTTTTCAAATTCATATTTAGCATCCTAAATAACATCAAAAGCAGTTGTTAAAACTAAAAAAAACTTTTATTACCCAATTTTCTCAGACTTGTGTTATAAATTTATTTACGTAATTTTTTATTGCTTCTATCTGAAATTCTTATAAATATTGTAATACTAAAAACCGTTGGAATTGAGAAATCTTATTCGCCATATTGGGTCCGCCATCTTGGATTTGTATATTTTGATAATATTCAGAATTGGTGCCCTCAAAATTATCAATGCACTTATTTTCATTAAAATCCATTGAAATCTAGAAATCTTGGTCGCCATATTGGGTCCGCCATCTTGGATTTGTAAATTTTGATAATATTCAAAGTTAGTGACCTCGAAACAATAATTGTACTAATTTTCATTAAAATCTGTTGAAATCGCCCGAGATGAAAAATTTCAGTATCCCAGAGTATATAGTCTCCCATGGAATCTCCCTGGTGGCACTGAGGGAGACTCGATAGGAGACTCGAAAAACCCTTGAGCGTCTCCGTACGGGAGACTCGAGTCTCCCATTGAGAGATTCGATTTCCATATCGTCGTTGCGCGCGCAATACCGCGAAAGAGCAGTTTGTAAATACTGCGTAACAGCAAAAGGCGCAAAATTGAAATATCGCGCCTAGTGATTTTTAACATGGTTTCGCTCCTTATAGATTTCACAGAATTTAAATTAACCTATAATGCCCCATCCAGACTCTCCACGAGGCTACATGAGGGAACGCCAGTACGAGAGTGAGGACGGTGCGCTCGTGTCCCCTCGTCTTCCCTTGGCCCGCCTCGCTGTCGCTCCGCTTTGTGTCGGTCACGTCCATCTCATCGTAAACGTAGCGAGCAACTGAATAAATCGAGAGTGTGGATGGTTAGCCTTGAAGTTGGCAGGAAGTTTTTTCTTCCTCCTGTAAAATCGTGAAAAGGCAGATACGCGGTATATACAAACTGCTCTTTCGCGGTATTGCACTCGCAACGACGATAAGTACGATGTTGTAATTTTCTAATTCCACGAAATTCGGGAGACTCGAAAAAAACCTGCGTCTCTCAACCAACAATTTTATAGCTCCAGTCTCCCATCCGGAGACTGTGGGAGATTCATAAAAACACTCAGGTATGCACTGGGATACTGTGGGAGATGCTGGGAGACGCTCACGGATACGCTGGGAGACGCTGAAATACTCTTGAGATACTGAAAAATTTTATCTCGGGCGAGAATGCGCGAACTGTCAAACTCGCGAAGTTAAAATAGTCGTTAAGTTTTCTGAAATTACCCAATTTTCTGCGCAATTTTCTTAACTTTTCTTTCCGTAAGAACCTTCTACAAAGTATTAGAAAACTTAAAAAAAAAAGATGAATGAAATCGGTAAAGTCGTTCTCAAGTTATGGCGTGACCAACGGAAACAGGGGTTCATTTTTATATATATAGATTATTATAAACTATATTTTATTTTTATTTCAATAGTAAAATCCTTTATTTATCTGTATTCATGCGAAAAATACTAAAATTTATACTAAATATAAGTTATTTTGTGTTCTAATTACTAATTTTGAATTCTTAAAATTCTTATTTAGTTATATAAATTGTATTTCTAGAGGATAGCAAATCGCCGCTTAGCTGAACATTTTTCAACGAAAACTTTCCAATACAAGCAACTTTTCACTGCTAAATTGTTTGAGATTCGATGCCACGCTTAGAAGAAATTTATTTAAGTGTGCTAGATACAAGCAAGAATAAATGCTATTTCGTAATTTAATGAAAGAAATCGACTGAGCTATACCCAAAAGAGCCACTTACATATATCGGAATTCTTATCAGTTAAGAACCTCCAAAACTGGCAACCATTTGAGACAGCAAATCGAGTGGTCCATTATTATATGTCAGCGATCACACTTCATTGACTCCTTTTTTCAATTGAATTCAATTTACTTTATTGTTTCGTGGATTTCGTATTCTTTCTATGTAACAATCTACACTTAAGTATTTAGTAAGTGTTCAGTTAAATGGTTTTGCCTTTTAATCTTGGATATAACATTTGTTTGGGGAGCCCTCTTTAGCTAGTGTATAATATAATTAATTTGTAAATGACTAAAGCCTATCCTGCACTTAACTTAAATGTTGTAAGGGATCGAAAGCACTTATTGCTGGTAGGCTCGTTACCTGATAGTTGTTGAGTTAATTTTTCTCTTACTGCTTCGATTTTATCGCTGCTCAATTGTGGGTTTAACCCGTTAAGGCCGCCCTAAATTCTACTGAAACCTTCACATAAAAATTCTGAAATAGTCAATACTGATGTAAAATTTCATGAACTTTCAGAATATGAAATTATTTTTAATTAAAATTGGAACTACAGAGGTTATTTTCGCTTTTTTTTAAAAAAAAAATCGTGTTTTTTCAAAAAAAAATTTTCCGAAAATAATTTTTATGGCTCGAAACCAATGAAAAATTTGGCGGAAAAGCAATAATATCGCTTCCATGGGCCCTGTTCCTTAATTTTCAGATGCCTACACTTTGAAATTCAAAATGGCGGTATCCAAAATGACGTTTGAAAGTCGAAAATTCAAGGACATATAATATTATGACTATTAAACAAGAAATTCTTTATGGATTTATTTAGAAACTTATACAGGGAAGTTTCTGAGTTTGCTGATTACGGATCTGAGGTCAAATTTAAGAAATTCAAAATGGCGGATTCAAGATGGCGGACAAAGACATTAAAATTTTATAAATCTGAGCATAAAATAGCTCTAGGGGGTTTTCGGGGTCGCTGATTGCGAATCTGAGATCAGATTTGAAAAGATAAAAATGGCGTATCCAAGATGGCGGACGAAAAAATTAAAATTACATGAATCTGAGCAAAAATTTCTACTGAGGGGTTTTTGGGCTCGCTTTGGGCCTTAACGGGTTAAGAGGATGTGGAGTGTTTCCGTAGCCAAGAAGTTAGAACGATTAAATATTAATTTTAGAATTTTACTTTTGTTTATTTGGATAGATTATAATTTTATTTTTCGTAGAAAATAGAGACTTGCTATGAATTAATATGGATACAGCGCTTTAATAGCGTCTGCCTTTATCAGAAACATGCCTGTGTTTATTTTATAAGTTAATAAGTGTCCAGATGTAGCCCTAGATATTTGATGCTATCCTCCTAATGAAATATGGGGTCTGTTGAGTACTAGTTCTCTGGAAGGAATTGATGGATTGAGTCCTTTTATAACTTTTCAATTTTTGAAGATTATTTTCATTCCAGGCTAAGGAACAAATTTCTCTGCTTCTGAATCTCTCCTAAGCTTTTACTTAATTCCTAGGATAAGCGGCGCATACCTAGTGGAGAAGAAATTTCCACTGTTTCATCTAAAACAATTCTATAAAATGAAATGTATCAGTCCACTAGCAGCCATTCAAAGGCTGTTTACGCTGACCGGAGTTCTCTCATCCGGACTATCATATTGAGAGCAAATGTCTACAGTCGCAACAAATCATCTGGGAAATTTTTCTAAAAATTACGAACACGTCCCGAAATAGAAATGGTTAAAAAAAATATTTTCCAAAGCGCACAAGATCAACAACTTACGACATTATCAAAGTCTGTTGGCAAAATGCCTATGATGAAGATTGCTTCAAAACACACGAACGAACCACCGCCAACGTTTTTGACTTTGATACTGATGAGCTGCATTTGAATTGAGTGCTCCGCCCCGATTGTAAATTTGATTGCAAGAATCGTGATCTCTGGCGGACTATTTATTCGAGACGATGCCAAAGCAATTCTCCAAATAATTTCGTTTATGCAAATTGGAACGTTAACCCTGCGTAGCTGGACGGGGGCTTCGTAATGATGACCCAGCCACTGTGTGCTATACTTCATATGCAATTCATTTTGCAGAAAAAGAATTATTGCCCTGCGGCATGCTTGTTATGCAACACTAGCCGTCATCTATATCAGCCCTAATGGGGCTGCTTGGATATGCTCTACTGCATGCAGTGTTTTTTTTTTTCGGGTTGCTCGTCTATTGTCCCAAGAATGGCCCTTTTTTTAAGTGGACACATTTATTGTGACTTGGATTTATTTTACGTGAAAGGTAGGCTTCCTTTTTTTTATTCCAAAAACCAACTCCCAAAGGGTACTCCAGCGGTATTTGCCGGTGGATGTGAGGCCTGTTAAATCAGGAAGTCGCATAAAAAGATTTCGTACCCGAAACGGAAGGTTGAAATGTTTTGAGATGGAGACCCTCAAGTAATCATCCGGAGAGGTATGCATCTCTTGGGGCCCCTCGTTATAAGCTTGGAAATGCATGCAAATTTCGGAGGATACTATATACTATAATTATGTGAGCTCTCTTAGACAGTATCTCCCCCGCCGATTCAACGGAATCAAATTGAAATCTCAGAAGAGGAACTAACAAGGTTGTCTGTATTGATTTGATTTCTGAAAACTTTTTGTTGAGAAATGTCCCTGGGGTACATAAAGATAATCTGGACCTATATATACACAGGAGATTTCATAAATCCATCCTATCTATCTTGTAGACAGGACACTACCTATTGTGTCACAGAGGTGTTGCGTTTTCAATATTCAAGCTGATTAAAATCTAATCTGATTTTCCCTGCTCTCTTTTATGATTGTTAAGGACTCTATCCTCGTAGTTATTATGCCACTTATGGTGCATATATTTCTAATATTCAAAGTGAAATCGTATTGTTGATGTAATAATGATCGTATATATGGCTCTATTAGAACCTCATAATTTTATTATTATTATTATTTTATTTTACAGACGTGTTCTCGTGCGGACGTTCGTAGTTCGTAACCAAATAATTATAAGATATATAGTATGCCCAGTATTTATATGTGATTTCTCCAGAAAGGTCTCCAACTCCAAAGTGACCATGTTTACGGAAGATATTGTAATATACAGTCAATATACCTACAGCTTCAACATACAAAATAACCTTTAAAATGTTTTACAAGTCGTAAAACAATATTATAAAATGAGGAGAATTTTATATATATACATACATATTAGGGTGTTTTTTTTCGCGACTATTTTTTGTTTTCACTCCCACCTCGAAATTTTTTGGAAAATACCTACAAGAAAATTCCCTGAAAATTTGAGCCCTTAATATTAATATTAAGTGCTCGACCAAGGCGTACAAAGATTTCCCCTATAAAATACACGTAAACTTTGATTTTTTTTTCTTCAAAACTCTACAGCTCAGAGGCATTTTGTGGTATAATCTCGGTCAATGATAGGGTTTCTTCAGAATTGAATGCTCTACAAAAGTGTCCGTTGCGTCATAACCCTAACTCCCACCAGCGAGGTAGTACGGGTAACGAAATCCCATTTTTTCATGAAATTCTCGTTTTTTTGCCCCTATCTCCTCAATAACAAGAGCTACAGAAAAAAACGTTAGTGACAAACTTGTAGGTAATTCAATTTCCTACAAAAAATTCTAAAACACCAAATCGCTAACATCGATATTTCTTGAGATATTGGGCTTTGAATTTGAGATATTGTGGAATTTTTATGGATCATTGAGCTAAATTGTAGAAAAACAACCTCATTTCATTTTAAGAGGTTAGATTTTTCCGATAAAATTGTATATACTTGCCAGTTTTATCCTATTCGATTACACCTTTTTATACATTGTAGGTAAATTAATTTCTGCATAATACTGGAATTTTTTTCCACGACCACATAGTTTTATGAGGTAGCAAAAGAAATTTTTAAGAAAGTTTAAAAGTTCAGATTAATTTAGAACAGCGTGCGAAACCATAACCATTGAATTGATTAAGTTCACTAGCATGTCAGAGTTTTCAAGTTTTCACTTCAGATTCAGTCGAATTTATGTCCCCTACCATAAAAGGCGTAAACTCCTTTAGTGCACCCCGACAAAGTTGAAGAACTTCGATCGACGACGTTCAGGGTTTTAAATTGCAAGATTGTAATTAGCATCCAGAACCCCACTGCGTATGAAAAGCATTGGCGTCATATCTTTGAGTACTTCATAAAACAAATTTTATCGAGGTTCTTGTCGAACCACCACCATTAAACCAACGACTTTGACACGCTCTGGCTGCATAGAAGGCGTTACAAATGGTATTCGTTATTGAAAACCCCTAAACCTTTCCCGACCCTGAATTACCTTTAAACCAGTAATTAATACAAGATTTGCACGTACCCCAGGAGCACATGATACCCCGGTGACGCTCCGTTCTGTCGTAAACGTTTAATGATCGTTACCCGTGCAATTAGTAGACATGTTGGTTGCAGCCACTTGCGAAAACCATTAGTCCCCAGAAAAAGGTTTAAAACATTAAGTGCTCTCGGCGTAGAGGAGGAATAAAAGAGTTGCTCTGTTCTGACGAGGAGTAATTATTATATTCGAATCGGACGCCTGGTTGAATGCAGAATTTTATTAAATTATCCAGTGCATCTGGCGCTAGCGTAAATTGAAATGTTAAATGCAAGAATTAATAAATCGCCGTAGTGGCGGCTGGCCTGTGCATGTGACTGAATTGCAGAATGCTAACCGCAAAATGTATGCAAGCCGTGACTCGTGTGAGAAATAAGAGCAGCATAGTTGAAGGGAATATTGGTAAAATAGCATATTTCTGGGTTGGTATTCGAGAAAATGTATTTATGGAATTATACACAATTGTCGAATTAAAAAATTTTAGTTCAATTGTTATACTATTCAACAGAATTGAGAAAAAGTTGGGTATTTCAGCTTGGATTATTAGCTTGAACCATTTAAATGATATAATCATAACTTTTTGGGAAGTATCTTTTCATACACACATAGTTGAGACGAATCAGTCGTATTGTTATGCTTGTTGTTGTTCTAATTAAAATCGAATTTTAGCTTAAAGCTTATTTTTTGCACACCTACAGCATATTAACTTTCTGATGACTACATTTTGAAGACATTTTTTACTTATTCTTACATTTGTATAAATTCAAATTACTAAAATTTAGTGAATTCCATTATAGATTTAAATAAGTTTAACGAATTTAGAAATGACAAAATTTCCCAAAAATTTGGTCAGCATCTTTCAAAGTCTAAAGTAAAGGAAAAATATCGACAATGTAATGCATTTCCAATTAGTCAAATTGACTCACATCGATAATGTAATTAGCTAAATTTTAGTGTTTTTCGTGTCAGACTAAATTTTAGTCATTTCACTTTACGGACCTTGAATACGAAGACATTATCTAATGGCTAAATTTTAATTCAGGTCCTAAAAGTAAAAAGCAATCTACAAAACTCAAGTTGAGAATCGCACATACCTGAATCGAAATTTTTAATCCAATATCAACTTAGAAATCCTAAATTCCTTTGTTGTCTCTCTTGCCTTTTAATTGTTAACACCATTCTCAACCTAAACAAACATCCTAAAAGTTTTTGCCATTCGATTTTTAAGGGCTAAATGTTCTTAAAAGACAAACTACTTATTCCAATGCAATCTTAGATCTCCTAAAAATATCTTAAAAGTCTAGTTGTATGGGCATAGTTTTCTAAAAATAGGATTTTAGAGGCTGCGTTGGAAGTCGATAATTATTTTATTCCATTTGAAATCGACATCTCCTAAAATTGATTTAACTTAGTACATCGGATTTTTTTGTTTAAGAAAATATTGGTATGAAAAGTTGGCCGCCATGTTGGACCCGCCATTTTGAATTTTTTTGACATCTGACATTGTATTCGTCACTAGCGACCTCCTAACACCTGAGTATTTTCTAAATCTTTCTAATATGCCAATTGTCAATTTTTTCCTATATAAGACCGAAATGTAAGATTTCATCATGATAGAAAATTTTTAAAAATTCATGAATTTTTTTCTCAAAAATTTGCAAGAGACATTTCTTACTTAGACTTTTATGCAGAATATCATAGTTTTTTTTTTTATTCAAATTTCGTTAATTTTTGAAAAGTTGGCCGCCATATTGGATCCGCCATTTTGAATTTTTCAAAATGACAGGTCAATTTCTGAAGGGTAAAGATAGACCAAAAATTTAAGCCCAAAAACAATTTTCTAGGTCTCGATGATTTTTGGTCATTTAGGTGGCCCGGTTGACTGGAATGTCCGATATATATTTTTATAAATAACTTATAAATGTTCGTGTACTTTCTATGTGCTTATAATTTGTATAGAATGTATTTTATTATTATATTTATTACTGAACATCAAATATACAAGTTTTTTAATTTGTACGCAATTATCCAACAAGTTTGACTTATAATAACAATTTTAAGTGTTATAATTTTACTTTGATAAATTATCAGAATACAAAAGTTACACATACTTTAAAATATTATAAGTATGATGAACAGTTTAACACAACTATGTATACGGATTTATAATTCATTAAACTTAATTACTATTTTTAGTCGAAATTAATTCGTTCGTACTATTTATTATTTTTTTTTAATTTTGGAAATAAATAAAAAGTCATTTAAGATATAACAATTAGTTAAAATTTTTACTTATAAATGAAATTTCCGCAGCAACATCAGTTGTAAAATTGTTTGGTTCTTGAGATAATGGAGTTTAAAATTTCTTATATACCGGGTGAGTCATTTAACTTGAGACAACCTAATAACTTTTTAGGATCACATAATATTGAAAAAAGTTTAATATGAAAGTTGTAGGGTATCAAAAATGGCGTTTGGTGATGATCTTAAAAATGACCTTGACCTTGACATTCAAGGTCATATGAGGGTCAACTTTAAAATTTCAAATGGGATGACCCCCTATTGACCCCGGAATTGAAAAGAGCGGAAAATTTTACGTTCAGATATGACCTTGACCCAATGGTCAAGGTCAAATTTCAAGGTCATTTCACGATAATTTATCTTCATGTACAATAGCGAGAGGCGATGACGTTTTTTGAAATGTGAAGAGAGATATCTGACCACGACCTTGAAAATTACCTTGACCCTGACCTTCAAAGTTATTTGAAGGTTAAACTCAAAAATTCTATTGGTAACCCCTATTTTTGACGCCAGAACGAAAAAAGCTTTCGACCGAACATGCGATAAAGTATTTAACTACATTTTGCGTCGGGGTGATCGATTTATGTGAGTACTCGCAATTCTCACCAATTTAGTTTAATAAATGCTCGAAGTGATGTCCATCAACTTCAATACACTTATTAATGCGCACCTCAAACGATCTTACACAACTTTGAAGCATAGCAGGACTTATTTTGTTGCAAGCATCAATAATTCTTTCAATCATATTTTCACGAGTAGTTGGTACTTCGTTGTAAACTTCACCTTATCAAGCATCCCGACGGTGAGAGGCGAGGGGACTCACCTAAATCAAGCACCCCAAAGGGAACAGAAAACTACTACGTCCACGTCGTTGTTCCTGGGTAATGCAAAATGTAGTTAAATACTTTATCGCATGTTCGGTCGAAAGCTTTTTTCGTTCTGGCGTCAAAAATAGGGGTTACCAATAGAATTTTTGAGTTTAACCTTCAAATAACTTTGAAGGTCAGGGTCAAGGTAAATTTCAAGGTCGTGGTCAGATATCTCTCTTCACATTTCAAAAAACGTCATCGCCTCTCGCTATTGTACATGAAGATAAATTATCGTGAAATGACCTTGAAATTTGACCTTGACCATTGGGTCAAGGTCATATCTGAACGTAAAATTTTCCGCTCTTTTCAATTCCGGGGTCAATAGGGGGTCATCCCATTTGAAATTTTAAAGTTGACCCTCATATGACCTTGAATGTCAAGGTCAAGGTCATTTTTAAGATCATCACCAAACGCCATTTTTGATACCCTACAACTTTCATATTAAACTTTTTTCAATATTATGTGATCCTAAAAAGTTATTAGGTTGTCTCAAGTTAAATGACTCACACGGTATATTAATAATTCACAGTATTCAGAATTTAAGGCATCATATTAATTATGAACTGTCACAAGGTGTTGTAGTGCTGAAATCGTGTTTTGGATATAACTAAGCTATAAACAAAATATTAATGACCAGGTTAGTTAAAATAAAGGTATATGTAAAATTAATAAATTCTTAACAGAACTCTGTAACCTCAAATATTTATATTTGCAAAATTGTAGAAAGAATTCTTAATTCCTGTCGACCCTGAATAATAAGTGTGAATAATACAATTTCAATAGAAATGAGAGAACCTCTTTATTTTATTTATAAAAGCTAAAAACAACAAGCCGTCTTATTAATGTCACTTTCTTAAGGATTTCTAGCGCCCAGATGTAGCTATTTTAAAGTTATGACAAAAGTTTCTAGGATATAATTTATTTTTTTTTTATATCCTCTTATGTCGTCGCAAATGAGTTGCAAAATATATAAATATTATACAACTGAAGTATCCGTCATTGTCTTATCTCGAGCACTTGTTATGTTAAGAATTTTTCTGGAACACAATTCGGCCGGAGGCATTTCATTCCATTCCAACAATGCCTTATTAGTGACTAATTACACTTCGGGTCAAGCTGGTTACCCTGAGTGGTTTAATTATAAATTTTCCTACCACATTTTTGCAATAACACTCGGTTGCGAGCATGGTCCAATTAAGCTGATAGTTTTAATATATTATATGCCGAAAAAGCGATACACTAAAGCAGCATGGCAAAACTTAATAAACTATGTTGTATAGGGCTTGAGGCTTTTTTAGAGCAAATCACCTTTTAGTTCGCCTCGCCTCCTGATGAGAGCAATGGGAGGTCACTAGGCGCCTAAAATAAAGTACTATTTAAATATAATGTTGGTCTTAACAGTGATTGTAACATTAATAAAAGTTTATGGTAATTTTTCGTATCATATTCTACGATATTCCCTCAACGGCCTTTGTCATGGCAGTCCATGTCTATGGGGCCATATTAATGTACAATTGGAGTTCTGAATTAAAAATTTCTTCACCTCCAACTTTCCAACTAGCCCAATTGTAGGAAAAGGCAACAGAGGACGAACTTTGAGTTTTGAGCTCGCTAATTGGCAACTTTGAAGAACAGCAATTTGCTCCCGGCACACCGTCCCCATTGTCTGGCTAATATCCTCCGCGCGCTGCCTCCAAATGCGCAATGGATGCTCTGCTCCACTGAAGTAAAAATTGATTTCCTCGTAAGCCCCACAAGAAGAAGTTTGTTTTGTTGCGGGTCATTATTCATGAACCAAAAATACAGTCACTTACTGGGTAAGCCATGGTCTTCCGCTTCATACGATATACTTTTTGTTGGAAAAAAATGTTCCAATGTGGTAAGATTTTTAAAACTATTTAATTCGTAATTTTTTTTCAATTCGTAATGCTGTGCTCATTTATCTAAGTTGAATAAAAGCAATTCTTTTTCTTATATTTGGGGCAGCTAGTCTTTTGTCAATAATTTCTGAACCATCATTGTACCTACATTATTATTATTAATCATTTCTGTAAAGACCTGGGTCTAACTGACCCAATTTACTTCTAATGCTACTAGCTCCATTTATTTCGAATTGAACATAATCTTATTAACATCAATCTAAAATAAATAATTCAATTTTTTTGAAAAGTGTATCAAAGTGCCACGATTTTTATTTATGCAGAACTTTAAATCGTGAACTAGAAATTGTTTAACCCATTAATGCGCAAAACGAGAATTTTGTGCACGCACGTTCACTTGTACAATTCGAATAGGAAATTGGGGCGAATTTCATCCAAATTCGTATATAGGGGTTTTTGGGGATGCTCTTTCAGTATCTGGCATTTATTTTGCGTAAAAGCTTCAAAAACCCAATTATTTTTTTGGTTTTTTAAAAAAAGTGCTGATTTTTATTTTGTCATTTTTCTTTTCGTTGCTGCTATTGAATGATCATATAACCACCAGAAATCGTGGTCCGAATGTCTAAACTTTCTCAAACCATGGTTTCGAAAGTTGTTTTTTGCTTTGGTTTTTGGAAAATGGCCATTTTGTACAGCAAGGTAATAAAAAATTTCGCAATTTTTTTATACGAAAAGGATCAACTTTACACGAAAAATGTATATGCTAAAAAATGCTTATAATTAGCCAAAGAATACATGTAAATTTTTTCAGAATTTGTTGGACTATTTTTGGTTTTTTGAACTTAGCCAATTTTTGAAAAATCCAAAAATGTCCCGTAAAAATTCTGAAAAAATTCACACGTATTCTCTATGGCGAATTTGAAGCACTTTTTGTCATATAAAATTTATTTGTAAAATTGATCCTTTTTGAGTAAAAATATCACCAAATTTCATCATAAAAAAATTGGTGATACTTTTACTCAAAAAGGATCACTTATACGAATAAATTTTATATAATAAAAGGTGCTTATAATTAGCCAAGGAATACATGAGAATTTCGGGATATTTTTGGATTTTTAAAAGGATCTGCCATCTTTAATTCTGCAAACTAAACTTCAGATTCGTGATCAGCGATCCCAAAAACCCCCACGTACCAAATTTGGTGTAGATCGGTTGAGTTTCGAAAATCTTGCCCGCCATATTGGGTCCGCCATCTTGAATTTTGCAACTCTGACCAGTGACTGACTCAGATTCGTGACCAGCGACCCCTAAAACCCCCACACACCGAAATTAGCGTAAATCGGTTGACTTTTGGAAATTGATATTTCTGACCCGGTTTTTTGAGGTTAGGAAAAAAACACGACGTACCACCTCAACTCTGAAGGGGGATTTGGATTCACGGGGTTCTTTTACATAAAAATACACATCTGGATATGAAAAAAAAAAATTCCTGTATTTTTCCTTGTACATTTATCCGGATTTTTGCTATTGTTTACCTGTTTTTTTAGGTTAGGAATTAACTGTGATGTAATGGCTCAATTCTGACTCTAGATTCGTGCTCAGCACGCGAAAATACATCGAAAACCATATATCGCATGTAAAGTACAGACCACTTTTCTTTTTTTGTGTGGCTGTGTTATAAGCACTTTTTGTCTCTTTTACATCGAAATTATGTAACGTAAATTTAGAATTGTAAGGAACAAACAGTAGCATTAATACATATAAAAAACTTCAAAAACTTCGGTTTTTGGAAATACATCAATTGAGGAAAATATCCCAATATCACCAAATGTTTTCGACCTATACATTTATGTAAACTGACATTTTCAAAAAATGAGGCCAAATCATTTCATTGAAACCTTGAAAACTTATAGTGTGGAATAGGAATAAAGATAAAATTAAAATAAAAACTTCATTATCTTGAACATATTTAATAAAAAATTTTACCAACATTTTTTCGGTCAATTTCAGTAAACTTTGTAACATTGATGAATTATTGTAGGTACTATAGTATAAGGATCCACACATAAAAGTAGTTAACTCATTAGAATTTTCCTACCTATAGTGCTTTATAAGGTTTGAATACTCTTTTGGACTCTATTTAATTTTTTTAAATTTTTTAAACTCCTCTACTGACACTTTTCCTAATACATAAAATTATGCAATCAAACCTATCAAAAACAGAACATTGACCAAAGAGATTTTCTAGTTTATGTGGTTTTTGATTTATACATGTGGTAAATAAATGACGGTCACTTATTGAAATGGATAGAAAAGGTTCAAGAGAAGGTAATCACCTAAGGGGTTCTGATTTTACCTTATTAATACTTGGAAAAGTCTCTATTGGCTCTCATTAATTAAAACAACCAAAACTACCAAAATGTTTCTTGTTTCATGTTTGATTTTCAAAGAATTGGGTATCAGGGTGAAATTACATATATGAAAATTGAAAGGACTTTCTTTCTATCTCGTAAATGTACCTTTCGTACCTATTAACATTATTAAATTTGGGATGATGACTTGAATATTTTATCGATTTATATAAGAAGTTTTCTTTTGAATAAACTTTGCTTTTTGGAGAATTTTAATTTTGTTTATTTTGAATATCAAGAGGAGAATATCAAACTAAATAAAATGAAATACTTATTTCAATTTAAACCTTTTTTTTGTACTAATAGAAGGCATTCATTCATGAAGTTTCTTACTAAAAGAAATAGCATGTTGGCACAAAGAAGCCTCTACTTCTTAAGGTACTTCTATGAAATCGATTTTATTAAAAGCATTGTTAAGCGATATCAATCCAATCACTTCGGTTGAGTTGTCGGTTTGTTTTCTTAAGCCTGAAAGGTGCTTGCTTGTTTTATTATTGTCACGCTGTTCTATTATTGTCTTTGTTGCTGATATCAGTATTTTTTTTTTTTTTTTTGCATTCATACTACAGAGAGCTGCTTTGAATGTATTGTATCTTCCAACCTGTTGGTTGGTCGAATAATTGAAAAGTTCATCATTGCATGAAGAAAGCTTTGAAGACTATTATAATGCTAAGTTAAGTAAAATGACAAAAATATTATTATTATTACTACAATTGTAAGATATATGTGTCTGCTAGTTGTTTGCTTATAATTTAAGACTTAATACATCAAAGGAAACAAGTTTAATAATAATCATTAGTTAGCCAAACTTAAAATCTAAAGTCGTGTATTGCTGTATGTTATCATATCACGTCATATGTTCTACGTTCAACGGATCATAGATTATAAAGTTCAATTAAAACGATAGTCAATTCGCACGCGTGTCATTCTGAACAGAATTCCTAAACTCCTTAAAATTGTTTAGAACCATATATCACATAAGTTAACATTGCATTTGGTATCCTGAAGTGCAACTAATTCAATATAGTTTCTCATTAGTTCCCTTTCAAAACCCACAAGATAATATCCAATAAATTTATAGAAAACGACACGAACATTTTGCAAATTTTACCTTTTTTTTGTAATTTATCGGAGAATGGATGTCAACATTCATTTAGAAAAAGCTCAGATGCATTTGGTTGTCTGAAGATTTATTACACCGAAGATAAATTTTTTTCGACAAGGAAAAGGCAGTAAATTAAAGATGTGTACTATGTAGGTGAATAAAGAGATTAATATGTATGTTTTACTTCGAATTTGGTTCTTATAAACACAATGTTATGCCAACAAGTATTTTCAAATAATTTAATGGCACCTTTAACTATCAAATAAGCAAATTAATGTTATGGTCTACTTTAAGTCCATTCAAAAACCTCTGATTTTATAATAAAAAGTCTTAATTGTCGAAAAAAATAAATTGGCTTATCGTTAAGGACTGACTATCATAAGGAGCCAAATTAGAGCCTTAAGAGTTATATTTACTACCATTTAAATTTATTGTGGGGAAGGATGGCCCTGGGGGCTATTACTCTCCCATCGTTAGTTTTCAGTTTATGAATACATTATTAGAAATCGCCGGAAACTCTGCCCTGCATACGGAATGAAAAGCTCATTATATGTAATCAGTTTTACGGGCATGCCTTCATAATTAATAATCTTTGTATAATAAAGTTAAAAGTAAAAAGAAAAGAAGAAATTGGGTGTGGTATTTTCCAATAAATGACATAGAATTTTAATAAATTAAATTACTTTATATTATCAATGATTGTCAGTAATCAATAATTGTCAAGTTGGAGTAGATCGCTATAGGCATAAGAGTGCTGAATCTGTTTCTAGTGTTATTTTTTTTTTACCTAGAGGTTGAAGGAATGAAAATATGGAGCATTGCTTTCCAAAAATTAATCGAGAACTGAGGGATTTATTTTGAGGGTAGGGGATTGAAGGCATAAAAGTACAAGAAGTACTTTTTCAAGAATAAAATTTGTCAACAGACTTCAACGGCAACAGAAGGTTAAAATTTAAGGGGACATTTACTTTCTAAATTTGAAAAAAATCGAATTTTTTTTAATTTCATAAATGTGTTCTAATATATCACAGAAATGTTTTCCCAAAACCCGTTTTGAGAAATTCAATATATAAAAAAAAGTTATAGACACATTTGTAGCGGTACCTTACGCTTATCCTACCTTAAAATTATCGAATAAAAACTTTAAGCTCGTTTTTCTCGAAACTACGTTTTTTGAACTTGTCAGACACTTTTCTCAGGTTCTAATCATCCGATTTGAAAATACCAAAAAGTATTCGATTCTTTATACAATATACTAAGGGCTATAAATCTAAAAACTTATATTTATGTATATAAATCCACCCCTTTTACAAAGGTAGTTCACCTAAAAAATTCGTCGATTTTTCAACACTTTTTGAAAATCTTCTATAAAGTCACGAAAACAATTTTTTTTTTATAATTTTTTAAGTATAACCCCTAGAAAAATGTCTCAGAAACATAACCCATTTTGAATTTTGACTTAATTTTTTTTAGGAAGCTCAAAAAGTGTCTGACCGACAAAAACGTGCCTTTTCGAAGGCGCCCTCTACCGCCACTACGAAGAGTCAAAAATCATCAAAAAAAATTGTTTTATGTACTTTAATATATATATATATATATGTATATAGTAGAGATGCCACGAATAGTAATTTGGCCGAATACCGAATACCGAATGTTCGGCGAGGTTCTTGGCCGAAGCGCCGAACATTCGGCAGCCGAATATTCGGCCACACTTAGTACTTTCCGCAAGCGACAATTCATCTCCAATTCGAAAGAAAAGGAATGTCAATGATAATGACAAAACCATTGAGACACATGATAGTTTCTGGAATTGTTTTGAGGAAGTCGCTGCAGAAAATGTTCGTTCAGATGAAGGTGTGGAACAGAAAAATTCTGTTGCAAATGAACTTGATTTTTACATGGCATCTGTTCGTTTAGATCGGACAGCAGACCCTTACAAGTGGTGGTCAGCAAACGCGAAACAATATCCAACCCTTTCACAATTTGCTAAGATTTATTTATCATCTCCCGGTAGCAGTGTGTATAGTGAGCGGTTGTTTTCGGAAGCAGGTATAATTTATGAGGAAAAACGCAATCGTCTGCTATCAACAAACGCTGAAAAAATTGTTTTCATTCATCATAACTTACCACTGGTAGATTTTAAATATTAATTTGTTAGTTCTTTTTTTTGATTAAATAAATATCTTTGTGAGTAATATTTTGAGTTCTTTTTTCATGATTTATTTGGTAATCCTTACTATATTTTATCATAAATACGAAAGTAAATCTGTTTATCACGATTTCACGCCAAAACTGCTAAACCGATTTAAATGAAATTTGGTACACAGATACTCTAGAGCCTTAGAAAGGACATGGGCTATAATTTACGCGGACGAAGTCGGGGGAAAACAACTAGTAATAAAAAAATAATAAATAAATTGCTATTCGGTATTCGGCCGAATAGTTAACCATATTCGGCCGAATACCGAATAGCGAAAAAAAGTGGCCGAATAGCCGAATACCGAATAGTTGCCGAATATTCGTGGCATCTCTAGTATATAGAATCAAAAAACAGTTTTTCAATAAATACTATAGAATTTTTTTAAAAAAAGTTTTAAGAGTGTGCTTTTTTTCCAATTTAGAAAGTAAATGTCCCCTTAAAATAAATTTAATAAGTCTAATTTTATATTTTATATGTGAAAAATTTATTAAAGTTGTTTAATATCCATATTTAGCTTTCGAAAAATACAACAATAAATGACCACAGAAGCTCCTGAAAGGGGTTAACAACCCCTAGCACGAATACGTAAATTAATGATGTATATTCTTTCAGACATCAGTTTTTTCGTAAAAACCAGTATTAAGGGGTTTTTGAAGTCGCTGATTACGAATCTGAGGTTAAATTTAAAAAATTTAAAATGGGGGATCCAACATGGCGGACAAACTTTTAAAAAATACACCAATTTTTATAAAAAGAAAACAATAAATAAAAGTACCCCTTAAATGTGCGTATCCGCAGATAAAAAAAAAAATACGTGTCTCTTATTCATAAAAATCGGTGATATCCGAAAAATACATTTAATAAAAAAAAAAAAAAAAAAAACATACTCCGGTTCAGAACCAGATACCTTCAGAATTATTTGAAACTTTATTAATTATGATAATAAATCAATTAAGAAAGTTACTTATAAATCGTTATTAACAAATTACAAAGTAAAAATACATGAGAAACAATTTTTGTTAGTTATATGAATTATAAAAAATAATTTGTTATCGTTACTTCAATATCTTAAATGATAATTCTGTACATTAAACATTAATAGCCTATCAAGGTGGTTCTTAAAATTTAAGATCATAAAAACTGTAATTGCATCAGGTAGTGGTTTTAATTAAACAATTTTATTTGTTTACTTTATCAAGGTGTGACGGACGAAAGCTTCCCTTGGCCTCTCCCTGGCTCCGACCATTGCCAATGCCAAAGATATTTGAATAGGTTGTTAAATCCTACTGAATAATGAATCACTCCGCATAGCTTCGTCTTTATGAATAAATCGAATAAGCTATGATATTAAAGCATACAACTCCTTTGTAGATATTAGCATAAAATTATTATTCAACATTTAAAATAATAAGGCGTACTTTTAGATATCCTTTCACTTATATAAAGCTAAATAATATATATCTACTACATCGGTGTATTGTTAATTTTTGTAATATTTTTTCAATAATAACAACATAATTTACTCCTATGTGAGAGTGGCTGTATATTGTATATTCGCAACAAAAAATAATCCATCAAAGAAAAGTACTTGGAAACTGACCAAGTGCGTAACGCACTAAATGAAATAGACTTTGGACTTACCAATAGCAGTCATAAGACCCCATATCCTTATAACAGGCCTAAGGCAATCACAAGGATCTCCAGATTGTCGACGTCTTCGGCTAATTCCATTCATTTTTCCTTAATGCTCTGATGCGCAGCACACAACCTCATGTTAATATAGCACGGCCACGTCCAAAGGTGAATTAAACTTCTTCGGCGGTCGAAAGAATTTGCATGCTTATTTCGGCACACTCGAGGACGTCTATATTTACCGAGTTCACGAAACGTGACAAATGAAAAAAGTGGACACCGTTGTCGTCGTCGTCTTCGTTGTTGAATTTTTCTCTTTCTCGTTTTTTTGGGGGACAGGACAGTGGGGTAAGGAGAACTGGTCTATATGCTAAAAATCACATCGATGCTTCATGAGCAGAATATAAATCAAAAAAACGCTATTTTGGCGTGGTAGACAATTCTTTACAAAAGTCCACGAAGGTCCAACTTTGATCTCTTTTCTTGCATTACTCTCGGAACGACTTCGACAATTTATATTATTATTTATATAGTATGTATTGTCTTCTATATATATTTTCCGAAGTGTATCGACAACGGTCAACGGCTAGTATGTAGGGAGTAGACGACGACGTTCAAACAAACTTTCTTCGACTGTTTATCTTATAATTACGGGTCCAACTATCTAAGGATAGTGCCGAAGGAGGACACAGCACGTAACCGAGACAGCAAGCAGCACGCTCCAGCGGCAGGAAGTATACACGATACGAGATATAAATCCTCGTTCTCAAAATCGCCAGACGGAACCTAATCGACGATGTCAGAACCAGGCAACGCCAAAGTTTGAAAACAACTAAAAGCCAGAGACGAACTTTTCAGTTTTCACATCAAGAAAATTCCTCTCTAGACTCACAATCCTAGGTATACATTTATTTCCCTGAGAGGCCGATTGCGCCGAGATGTTTTCGGATTTTACCCGGGAAGTTGGCTGCCGGGCGGCTGGGCGCATTCCCGGATTTTGGACTGATGTTGCTAACAAGTTTCTAGTCTCGAGTCCCCGATCCAGCTACGTTTTATCTCATAGCATAAATACCGGGAACATTGGAACAAATTCGCTAGTTATACGTTCGTTATACGGCCGGCGACATGCTGTCGAGCTATTTCAAAGATACAACGATTTCTACCATACTCGTATCGGGATGATGAAACATCCAAACCGGGGAACATATCCAGCATCCAATATAATAAGAAAATGCTCGTATAAGCGCAAAAAGGCGCAACACCAGCGTGCACAATAAAATGTACTGTGGATAGGATACCCTTGTGCCTGAATGGATACCTGTCGGGAATCTTCTAATTAAAAAAAAAAACCTTCTCCCGCGAATCCCTGAATGGGAGGCATAACACTGCTCTGAGAGTTGCTTTTCATTTATCGCGCATTTTCCCGCTTTTTTATAGACCATGTTTTCTAAAAAAAAATAAAAAAAACACAAAACAAACAAACAAACAAAAAATATATGTATATGACTTCGTCACGTGTGAAACAGTACCATACGCATATTCATGTCGCTCCTAATGATCATAATTAAAAATAATTTTTGAAGTCCCGACCAAACGAACCCAACCTCAAGAAGTGGGAAGATCTCTCTCTAGGCATTTGTTTTCTAAAACAAATATGTACACAAAAGAGGCGGCCTACCGCGGCAAGTCTGGGGTCATTAAAATAATTAAACTGTTTACCCATGGCTATAGTATTATAGCTATAATGAAGACCTTCTGCGGGGAGGGGGGTTGGGTAGAGGCAACCGACTCTATAAATATTTCGCACTTTCTTTTTCGGTAGTGGGGCAATATAATGGAGACATTTTAAATTCATTGAAATGGTACAAGGCAAATTGTCTGTTAGCCGCTATATCCGCTACATCCGCTGACTGGTCGATTAATTAGAGATTTGCCTCCGGATTAATCACCCCTCAACAGCTCGATTCCATATTCGACCTTACTATAACACTGTATATAGTATAAAACAGATTATATAGGCAAACTCAACATTTTGCTGGCTCATCTGAATAATTAAATTTGTATCCTGTTATAATAAAATTGGCAGTTTATATTAAAAAAAATGTAAACGTTTTAAATATAGAGAGAGATTTGATGATGGCTAAATAATTAATAGAGAAGATAATTAACAAGATTTAGCTGCTATTCAATTTTAATAAAAAATTAAAATTTATGGTAAAATATATCCGACAAAATTGCACAATTTTAAATAATGGTAATTAATCGTTTATTTTTAACCTATAAAAATAAAAACGCCTAAATATTTTTTGTAGTATTGCATACATTAAGGCGCTTACGACAAAATGGGGGTGTAAATATAACAATATCAGCTTATTGTATATTTTTTAGAGACGAACAAATTATATCTATTATTAAAATAACATTGAAAAGTAAGCCACAAAGTCGGCCAATATATTTTTAAAAAAATGGGAAGAACTTTTATCGTTTTCGTGGGTAATAAAATATATGAAAGTTAAATATAAGGATATTTTTTTGGAAATCAGTAGGATAGGGCGGGGTTAGTTGAGCATAGGGAAAGTTGGGCAATCGAAATATCTCAGAAACTATACACCGCATGTTAATACATCAAATTGTGAAAAGAAGCGGGCGTGTTGGTGATGGAGGGAGGAGAGCGTGGGGGAGGGGGGGGGGGGGGGGGAACTCATCGCTCAACCGCCAGTGACGACTTGTCGATCGGGTGAAGTATAGGTACGCTTTGTTTATTTACCGAGCAAAAATTAACCCTTTATAGCCCCATGTGACAATTCCGTCAGAATACGCACTGAATGTATTTAGTTCATTCAAATCGGCGCCACTTTGCTGTCTTAATTAATCGATTAAAATTTCGCCCGTAATTGAAAGTGACAAGTTGAAATTCGTGCAAATTTTGAATTTTACAAAAAAAAAATACAAAAAGTGTGCAAAATTGTGTTATTTTCTTGGAAACCTATAGATAAGTGAATTTATATGTTCCTTCCATACCAAATAAGGTTTTTTTGTTTACGTTTAACTCAATTTTACAGTAATGTTAAATGTTCCCTTAAATGTGAAATAAATAATTAATAATACATATTTTTTTAATTTCTGAGAAATACGTGTTTCTTTAGTTCCCTAAACCTGTCCATTTTTAACATAATTTTAATGTTTTATGATTTTGGGCTATGAAGGGTTAAAAAATTGTGAATGGGAAAATTTCTTCTATACGAGTCAAATATTATCCGTTTTCTATGAGGTAAGTGTTAAACTTGCATAAATTTAGTATATTTTTGGTATGTATAAAGGTTTTGGAAATAATTCTAATAGTTTTTTTATAACCTTAATTTTGTTTCAAATTTTTGGGTTGGGTTTAGTTCAGCAATAGTTACTTTTGTTTGTATTAATTGTAACAGCGACAACGATGATTAAGTTTCCAAGATCTCATTAATATTTTCTTTTTTAGTATATAAGATTTATTGATAAAATTATACAAATGTAAAGTAGAAAGACTGAGTTTTAATCCAAAAGTTAAGCTTAAGATATGTTGAGTTTTTGTTGATTCTATTTTTTTTTATTTTAAATTAGAAGTAAATTACTTTTAGTTCCCCTGTTATGCCACTAAAATACTATAAATAAAACGTTGATTGTAAAATAGAAATGTTATTTCATGTCTAGTAAACATTGAACCCATGATTTGGCTAGAATTTTTAACTGCTCAATTTATCTTATACCCTTGCTCAACTTACCTCACTTGTGGGGTATGTTGAGCATCTCGTACTTTCTTCACACGGCTGTAGCTCTTAAGGAAGGGGTTAGGTGTAGTCAGAGGCATAAACAAATGACAATTTTAAATAATTTTTTTTTGCCACTAAATTATTTTATTTTATAAAAGTAAAAACATAGCATTATTAAATAAGGTTTCGACTTGACTTGACAGAAATTTTAGAAAAAAAAATTAAAAATTTTAAAAGTTATAGCTATTTGTTTTGATCCAGTTCCAACCGAAGCGCCTTGCGGTGACCATCGCTTATCCTTGGAGATTCATCCAAAATCAATTGGACAAAAAAAAATTAGTTTTATTAATAGATAATCTAGTGCCTGATCGAAGCCTTTTTTTTTTTTTTTAATTTAACAAAATGGCGGCCTCAGGAAAAATTTTTCCAGATTTTTGGGAAAAAACCAACAGTTAATTGTTTATAAAAAATCGAAATTAAAAGAAAAACAAAATCCTTCGATCAGGCACTAGTCTTTTATGTTTTCAAAAATCTGTGTAAATTTCATTAAAATCTACCGAGCGGTTTTTGAGCTACAGTGGTCACCAATTCAAAAAACATAGTTTTGAGAAAAACGCATTTGAAGTTTTACACTCAATTTACGTAAAGTAATACGTATTATTTAATTACTTACACCGAGTCATCTATTCCTGGGCCATATAATAGTTCTTCAGCCGTTGTAGCAGCTTCCAAAATATCTATTTGATGTTGTCTACGTAGCATTCTACCTTCTCGAGTGTTGTCGTTAGCGCGCTTATCTGCCACTTTCACACGTGCAGTATCGGTTTTTTCGTTCTAGAGCGCCCGAGAACCCTTTGTTAATTATCGAATAACTCGAAAAGTATTTGTCGGATTTACTTAAAATTTTCAGAGAATATTTCTAAGATATTATACTTTAAGAAAATGCAAAAAAAACCGATTTTTTGAAAATTCTGACTAAACCTAACCCCTTAAATGCGCTTTGCTAGAAAAAAATTACTATGGACACTTTTGGAAAGGGATAAATTACTTACTCATCAGTATGCATAACAAGCCATTAAGACTTATCGTAGAGGAGCTATGACCGGTCAAGTGAAAAGCTGCTCAACTAGCACCGCCCTACCCTACTCAACGTTTATTATTACCAGTAAGATAGGTGTCCTCCGCAAAATAAAACGATCCAATATAGTGAAATGAAATTCAAATAAATAATGGTTCAATCAACACAGGATAAAGAAATAATGAATGAAAGTTGTTAACTATTTCCTATAAGTATATACATATACAGGGTGTCCGGTAAGTAGTGCGCCAAAATTAAGGAGATGGTAGCTTGGGTCATGACCTACCAGAATATCAAAATATGACCTTAGTGAAAACCTCACCGTTTTCGAGATATTTGGGTTTTTATGAAAAATTAAATTTGATTTAAAATGAACATGGCAATATCTTTTTATTCATGAATAAAATGGGTGGTTCTGAAATCTGCATTAATTAAGCAATTTTTTGAATTGCTTTCCCATCACTGCCTCGTACATTTTTTTTCACCAGTTAAGGTAAAAGTAAAGTCAAATAATTTTGAACAGCAAAAAAAAAATTTCATTATTTTTTTTCTCGACGGTCTTGTGTTAGTAATAAAAAATGACATGCTTACCAGGTAGGGCAACTTATCTAGAATATTTTAGCAAAAAAATGAGAATATGTCTTTTTATGTGCACCAACTAGTTAATAATCTGAAATTTAATTTTTCATAAAAACCCAAATATCTCGAAAACGGTGAGGTTTTCACCAAGGTCATATTTTGGTATTCTGGTAGCTCATGACCCAAGCTACCATCCCCTTAATTTTGGCGCACTATTTCCTGGAATCCCTGTATGTAATTTCCACGACAATAAAAGTATTGTAGAAATTACAAAAAAATTTTAAAAAGTTCACTTTGTAATTGTTATTTCCCAAGTATCCTATGTAATTCCTAGTATTTGTCTTGTAATTTCTAAATTAACAAAACTTTTTACATAGTAAATTGTAAATATTGTAATTCGCGCAAAAAAATTTTTGTCAGTATATTAGTAACTATTTTTTTGAAATATTTAAATCATGGCTATACATTTTTGCAAAAACATATTTCTAATTTTAGTTTTGGTGTTTGGACTTATAAATTTCAGTTAAAGGTCTATTGGAAAATTATGAGATTGATTTGAATTGATATGAGTTTTATAAGCTTAACATAATATAGAAATAAAGCTTATTTACACCAATATTTTTTAAATATTATATTCAAAGAAGAAAACAACAACCACTAATTTTAAAAATTATCTTCATATAGCCAATTAGACTAAATAAGTTAAGAAAATATAATTTGAACTAAGAACATGTTTTTCAACTTGATGAAAACTCGATGAAAATTGTTTTATGAAAATTATGAACACAATAATTATATTTGTTTACGCAAATTAATACGTGTTTCAGTTTTATGGTATTTATAAAGAGTTAACAATTTTCTTTTACCTCATTATACATAATGAAAACTTGTTATCTTAATCAGATTTATAAAATTTAACTTTTAGACTTTCATTCGTTACTGTCTATGGCAGAAGAGTCAAACAAGATCCATACTTACCAATTCAAGTTTACTCATGAACTTGTAAGTTCGAAATCCTTATAAGTTTTTGAATTTTTGACTTTTGTGTTTACTTATTTCTATAAAATAATTTACATATTACAAACAGTCATATGTAGTTTTTATTCTGTCACACTACTCGGACTTAACGCCGAATGCCACTAATATTTTTCATCCTTAGGTAGTTTTTTAAACTTATACTCAAAAATTCATTATTAACCTTACCTAGATATAAACAAGCATATATCATAAAAAAAATTAATATCATGCAATTGTATTAATTTAATATGAAACTCAATAACTTCATTTTCAGGTCAAATAGAAATAATATGCAGAGAGTAATTTGCGTATCATATATAGCAAAGCAACTAAATGGTAAGCACTTACATATATCAAACTTCTAAACTAATGTGTGCAATTATTGCAATTTATAATCTTACACCATTTTCAGATATTATACTAGTGCGTAATTTAAGTATTTATTACTATTACGTAGTTGTATTAAAGCTTTTTAAGTCAACTACAAACAGTCTAATTGCGGTATTCGAATTATAAAACGTGTGTTAAATTTCATGATTTAGTTTAAACTTTTTTTTAAACGAATAAAATTAGGTACGGGAAATTCATATTTTCTTTAGATATCAAAATTGGCTTGAAGGAACAACTGGATAATCTCAATAAAGTTTAATTTCTTCTTTAGACTTCTTTAAAATTTAAAAAGTTATTCCATTCGGCAGAGACAGATATACAAATATTATGTACAGAATTCACTCATAGTCGTGTTACGCAGAATGGTGTGTATTCAGGTGATTTTAACATTAATGCAATACGTAAGCCGAAAACCAACAGTCGGAGAATTATTCAAATTTTACGTAAGTACAAATGCGATAAGTTTTCTAATGTATGATATTTCAAATGGCCACTTTTTACTGCTTACGCGATATAGATATTGTTCATGACATTTGAATATCAAGGACATTATTTATTAGACATATAGCTGTGTTATCAGATGTGCAAAAGGTGTGGAAATACAGCAAGTGTTTTATTAGGTACGTAAGATGAATAATGAAAAATTATAGCCTCTTAATTTGAATCTACTTTAAGAAATTTTTGTTAGGGACATAATTAAAAAAATAATTAGGTTTTAGCCTTCTAACGAAAAAAATAAAGACGACGGTCACTTTGTAAGGTTATTCGTTTATTTGTTAAAATACTGTATTTTTTGTAATCTTTATATAATTATTAAAATATGTATTCAATAATCAGTAAAAAGTCAACAATTGACATAATAACTCGATATTCAACGGTTTTAGACGACATTTGTTTCAACGTAATTCCACAATAAATAGATTGTAAAGTTTTGGATGATAAACATCTTTCAAAAGCTGGGTAAATGAATTGAAAACGAATATTTTGAAAATAAAGTAAAGATTAAATCATTTAAAATAACATTTCTAATTTTTGAAGTATCAATAGTTTGCAAAATTCTTAATCTTCTACTATAAATGAGGTATAACCTATGTGTAACAATATCCCTTTCACTTTCCACCTTTATAAATAAAATTTTAAAAAATTTCATGGTTTTAAATTATTGGTAATTGAGGCGACCATTGCAGCTTCATGCAACGAAAGTTTTGCATTTTCCTGAAATTCACATCTCTTCGCAATTTGTATCCATGTTCGTTCAGGAGTAATAGACATAGGTGCTTGAAGCCATGAGCTATAATCAATTTTCAATCCACCGGTTAGTAACTGAAATCAATATATAAATATAAAAATTTTACATTAACAAATCGCTTACTTGATCAAATGGTTTATGTCCAATGTAGAACATTGTATTTAGTAAGGACTGTTCCTTGTCTTTAATATTTTGACCTTGTGTACTTTGAAATTCGCTTGGTTCAATTTCGCTTACACCAAGCTGTTGCAAAAGCCATTCTTTATTATTTTTCAAATAGTTATAGCAAATCTGGGAAGAAAAATGTAATTAAAATGCTTTTCTCATAACTAGTCGAAGTCGATTACTCTTAAACATTTCTTGCCAATGCTTGAAGTGAGAATATCACTCGCTAGTAATTCTGATATGTACTCAGCGCTTTCAACATCGAATTCATAAGTGGAATAACTTATTGGTGATTCTCTAAGGCCATCTTCTAAATCATCTATTTTCACTGTACTAATTCCACTTAAAGCAGCATGCTCCTCGTTAATCGGGGCAGATACCTTTATATTTCTACCTTCTTTTGCCTGTTTTAAAAACAAGTTGATTTGCTCTGTATGCTTATTATCTTCATCTATGGAACAAATTGCCTCGGACAGCGTGTGATAAATACTTGATTTTGAGTTTTCCTCCTCTGTTGAAGCTATAGAAATATAAATTTATTTTAGTCTCCTTTTAATGTTAGTATATGTATATAAAAATGACAAAATACTTACTGCTCGGTTTGTCTTTCTCTTCTAATGCTGCTGCTTCTAACAATTTTGTATAAAGAGCAGTAAATAGCACTTGTATTAGGACAGAGTCTCCTTGAATATAAAATATAGGTTTATATGAATAAAAAGTGATATATTAAATTTACTACTTTTGTGGCAGATGCTACTAGTGGAAGGCATAGTATGGGTATGAACCAAATCTATACCTACTATAGTATTAAGTAACAACAAACTGTAAGTAATATTCAAAAAATATTTCATATAATTACAACTAGACAACTAGCTCTACAGAATTCTTTTATTACCCATTATTAAAAATTACTTTATATATTGTGGAAATAGTCGAGAAAAAAAAGGATAAATCGGGCATTAGTGCCACAATTGAAAACCATTTTTTAGTTCAATACCACAATAACAAATGAAATGAAATAGTACTTATAAAGGAATACATACTACTCTGATAAAAAAGTAAAGCCAATATTGAATTTAAATTTCGCAGGTACATCGATTCGAGCAAATCTTCTTATTTTTAGGTTGGCAGCACTTTCACTCATATCTGTGTAACATTTTACGCCAGTACGTCATTTGCTTAGTTAGTTTTGTTGTGTTTTATGAGCAAGTAAAAGTGAATTTTTCGATTTTTACAATGTGTGATTTTATCGGGCAAAGAAGTTGCATTAAATTTTGTTTGCGGAATGAAATATCTGCTGCAGAAACGTTTAGAATATTGCAGAAGGCCTTCGGCGATCAGGTTTTGTCTGAAAGAAATTTTTACAAGTGGTATAAACAGAAGGTAGAGAAAGCGTTGAAGACAAAGAGCGTTCCGGACGACCATCAACATCAATCAATGAATAACATGTCAATGAAACCAAAGATTTGGTGCTCAAAAATCTTCGGTTGACAATTAGAGACCTTGCTGATACTGTAAACATTTTGAAAGAAAATTTATGCTTGAGAAGAGTAACATTACGATTGGTTTAAAAAAAAATCAATTTCTCATCTCATACTGCATTGGTTCTTCGAGACTTTTTCATCAAAAATTTGATGCATGTCGTTCCATAACCACCGTATTTGCCCGATTTAGTTCCATATGACTTCTGGCTATTTTCTAAGCTGAAAAGAGCGCTTCGGGACACAGTTTTGAATTAACTGATCAGATAAAATAAAAATTGAAGAAGGAACTGAAGGGCATTCCAATCATCGATTTTCAGAAGTGTTGCGATGATTGGAAAAATCGCTGGCATAGGTGTATTGTATAGGATGGGGACTATGAAGAGGATGATGTAGATGAGGAAGAATAAATAAAAATTTTCAAAGTTATAAAGAAATTGGCTTTACTTTTTGATCACAGTAGTGTATACAATATCGATAGTATATAATTCGAAGTACATAAGTTGAAAGCTTTTGTTTAGTTCGAAAATAAATAGAACCTTCTTCAAATTTTGACAAATATTTTCATTTATTCAACATTTTTGTCCGGACCTTATTTTTGTGGATGAGAATGCTAAAAGTGGGACTATAATATTCAAAATATCTCCGTATCAAGAATGAATCAATTCAAGGACTGACTGAGTTATAATTGATAATATCATAAAGTTTATTTTTCTAGGCATATATCATACCATAGAAGGTTTTATAAAACGAAATACTACTGATTTTCGTAACCCCTGAAACTTATTATTATACACTGCTGTGGTCAGATCTATATTGGAATATGCCTCAGCTTTTTGGTCTCCTTATTACCCTTTTACATATTGATAGGATCGAATATGTGCAAAAATATTTTACTAGATTCATGTTTTGTAAATTTCATTGACTATAGATTTTGAACAATTTTCCATCATATGAGACCAGATGTCTGTAACTTGTTTTTCGTAAATTAAAACAATGTCACATTTGTACGCGTGTTCTTTTCATTACAGACATACCATATTTTCTTCGCGTGTAAATTGTTCGGAATTCTTAAGACTAATTGGATTTTATGTTGTTTATTTGAATACGCGTCAAAATATTTACTGTAGCTGCCCTTTTAACCCATTAATGCGCAAAACGAGGATTTTGTGCACGCAAGTTCAATTGTACGATTCGAATAGCAAATTGGGGCGAATTTCCTCCAAATTCCTATATAAGGGGTTTTTGAGGGTGCTCTTTCAGAATCTGGCATTTGTTTTGCATAAAAACTTCAAAAACCCTATTATTTTGTGGGTTTTTTCAAAAAAGTGCCGTTTTTTTTTGTCATTTTTCGTCTCAAAGTCGATTATCTTGTCGTTGCTGCTATTGTATGATCATATAACTATCAGAAATTGCGGTCCGAATGCCTACACTTTCTCAAACCATGGTTTTGAATTTTTTTTTTTCGCTTTGGTTTTTGCAAAATGGCTATTTTGTACAGCAATGTAATAAAAAACGTCGCGATTTTTTTACACGAAAAGCATCAACTTTACAAGAAACACTTATATGACTAAAAGTGCTTATAATTACCCAAGAAAAACATGTAAATTTTTTCAGAAGTTTTTGGACTATTTTTGGTTTTTTAGATTTGGCCAATTTTTGAAAAATCCAAAAATGTCCCGAAAAATTCTGAGAAAATTCACACGTGTTCTTTGGCTAATTATAAGCACTTTTAGTCATATAAAATTTATTCGTATAATTCGTCCTTTTTGAGTAAAAATATCACAAAATTTCATCATAAAAAATTGGTGATATTTTTACTCAAAAAGGATCAATTATACGAATAAATTTTATATGACAAAAAGTGCTTATAATTAGCCAAGGAAAACATGTAAATTTTTTCAGAATTTTTCGGGACATTTTTGGATTTTTCAAAAATTGGCCAAATCCAAAAAACCAAAAATAGTCCAAAAACTTCTGAAAAAATTTACATGTTTTTCTTGGGTAATTATAAGCACTTTTAGTCATATAAGTGTTTTTGTAAAGTTGATGCTTTTCGTGTAAAAAAATTGCGACGTTTTTTATTACATTGCTGTACAAAATAGCCATTTTGCAAAAACCAAAGCGAAAAAAAAATTCAAAACCATGGTTTGAGAAAGTGTAGACATTCGGACCGCGATTTCTGGTAGTTATATGATCATACAATAGCAGCAACGATAAGATAATCGACTTTGAGACGAAGAATGACAAAAAAAAAACGACACTTTTTTGGAAAAACCTACAAAATAATAGGGGTTTTGAAGTTTTTATGCAAAACAAATGCCAGATTCTGAAAGAGCATCCACAAAAACCCCTTATATACGAATTTGGAGGAAATTCGCCCCAATTTGATATTCGAATCGTACAATTGAACTTGCGTACACAAAATCCTCGTTTTGCGCATTAATGGGTTAATAAGAATAATTTTGAATTATTAAATCATGCTATATATTATATTTATTTAATAAGCATTGTGATTTCTTCGAATTTGTTATGTATTTACAAATATTATGCTGGTATTAGTTATTAAACTATAAATTGTAGTTATAATATCTATGATCTTTAAGGTTTGTTAATCGGTAAACTAAAATAAATAGTAAATTTGTGGTCATATTAGTAAGTGTACGTGTATAAATATTTTTTGTTTATGTACATATACGTGATAAACTACAGATTTGAAAAACTCGGTCAGTACGTACGTATCTACGAATAACAAAGTCATGGAAAGATGTGATACAACTCGGCAATTTAACTTTTAACAACATTCTAGAATTTGAAACTTACCTAGTGATTTTGTTGATATAGGCACAACATCGGATAAAAGCATAGCTACTTTGTACAACCCATCCGGAATGCAGTCCCACATTTCAGAAAGGCAAGTAATGGCCAAGGACATCGCTTGATACATGCTTGCACCGGTTTGGACTGCATTTACCAACATCTGAACAATGCAGTCCAAAATGGGATAAACAAAGTACAAAATCGCTTCCAACCATGGTGGGCGTTTTTGGTCCCATACCTTTAAAGAAAAATTTGTCCTCAATGTAATGGATTTTCTTTTTTCGTAATTGAAACCTGTCTTTTATCCAGGCAATCTGTCCAGTTCGGTATTTGGCTTTTGTCCAAAGCCGAAATCAGTGACAAATTTATATCGGATGTTTTCCCCGTAGCTATGACAATGTATGTTAGGGCGAGGACAATTTGGTAATTAGTCTGGCCGACGGGATCTGTCGCGAAAAAAGTCCAATATAAAAAAAAAAAAAAATTATATATGAGATGTATGTACGCAAAAAGCTTTCGACAACTTCAATTTTCTAACCATTCTCTCCTGCCGTGAATTCGGCCAAATTGAAGCACTCTCCTGAACATAAAAAGGCTCCACAAAGTGTCCTGGGATTCTGTTGGGCAAAGGGCTGCTGCAAGGACGGCTTGAAGTTATCTGATGTTGGGAGGTTTTTCATCAAGTGGTGGAGGATAATTGAGGTGATAGTGGCGTCCCTCATTAATAGTACCTGAGAAGTGTAATGAACAAACAACACACCTGTTGCTGGGTAGGACTATCCACTTACCTTGAGCAGGTATGACCAATTAGGCTGAGGGGCTGATAAGAGCACCTTTAACTCTATAGATATAGCAGTACTTGTTCCTAACTCCGAACATCTCGAGACCCATTGCACCGACTCATGCACGGAAAAGAGCTTCGGTGAAGTGAAAACTATCCAGGAACTTGGAAGGCCCTGCCTCGACGAAAACAAATCTAAGCACCTTGTACCCTTCCTCAGCAGCTTCGATAGTGCATGCAATTAAAAAAAAAAATATTTTTTAATGATACATTTAATCAACATGATGTAATCCATTACAATGATATATACACGATTTTTTTGTTTTAAATTTTAGATCCAATAGTTTATATATTATATATGTATTTATATTCCACAAAACAAACACCTTTTAAATGATATCCCACATGGTATATAAAATTAAAAGCAAAAATTTGTCGATTACATAATTCGTCCTTTTTTTTATTTATTATATGAATATTTTAAGTGTTAAGTAGTCCAAAATATGAGGGTTCATTTTATTAATCCTCATTACACTCAACACTTTTCTTACACGGTAGATAAGTACCTCGAAAAACCTTGTAAAAAATATTGGAATAAGATACGATTCTTATAGTTAAATAGGAAATACCCTTCATGTTACCCATAAAGCGTGTTTATTTAAATAAATAATCATAATTAATTGATAAAATCGTGTAAAAAAAATCTGAGAAAAATTAACCTGTATAAGTTTTTTCTGCGATATACATTCTGTTTACACGATATCACAAAAGTCTACACACGCAGAGCAAAAGTATTCAAAATATGTTAATTCACTGGCCAACACCACTTTCGATGTCTAACAAATGACAACTCATTTGTACAGGGTTTTTTCCGTAGATTACGAATTCGCAAACGAAAATGTTCAATTAGTTCTCGTTTTCGAGAAAAATAGAGTTAAATAGTGCAAAAGACTGTATTTTGGCTATTTTTGAAAAATCATTAAAAATAAAGGATCGTGATAGGAGCTTATACCGTAGTTCAAATGAAGAGTTGAACCTTAAATTATAATATAAAAATATGAAACGTTTTCAAATTTTTCCAAAACATTCCGTTGAAAGTAATTTTTTCTATATATTGATTATTTCATACAACAGATAGGAAATGAAGACTTCACCTGGCGAATCGTTACGAAAAATATGTTCCCCAAGATATTTAAGTAAAATTTAAAGATTGGTGCTTTTTTATATCTATAGATTAGGATTCAAGCTTTAATTTAAATCATATAATGACCTTCTATGAAAATCCGTTATTTTTTAATGATAATTCAAAAATGGCCGAAATACGGTCTTTTGCACTTTTTAATTCTATTTTTCTCGAAAACGGGAGCTGATACAAAAAAACTGAGGGTAGATTCGAAATCAGTGACCTCGAATTAGTAAACGAATATTAAAATATTTTATGCAACAAAAAAAAAGTTTAATTTTGTTGTGCTGTGATAAATTTGTCGTTTCTAAATAATTTCTTATTTTTGTAACAATTACAAAAGAAATAAGTCACAATTTCCTTGTAAATTAGTTACTAATATTATTATAATATTTTCCTTAATTCCCGACTTTTTTTGACTATATGTAGACTTTTGTGGCAACTATATGTACAATACAAAAATGCATTTAGACATAAAATCAACTGATATAAAATTAGTAACATAATGCAAAAAAGAAGGATAAAAACTCTAGAATATTAAAGAGAACATATCTTTTCAACGAGATTACTCAAAATCGGTGTCTTTGTTAAAAACATCTGGTATATGCTTCGAATCTAATAAATATTTTTGTGTAGTAGTATATGTATAATATTTTGAATAGACTGCTTTCTAAGAGATTTTCTGATTTAACAATTTTTTTTTTGTGAGAGAAATCGTCAAATTCATTTTTACTTGTAAGTTGGTGGTTTTAAAATCGTGTTAGAATAAACCGTGTATAAAAAAAGAGGTGGTTTTTTCTTGAACCATGTTATTTCAGAATCATGTCAAAACAGATCGTGTAAAGAAAGAATTGAGTGCACTATGCCAAATTTTAAATTTCTACGTCGTGTGTTTTCTGAGAAAATTGGCTGTAACAGACGGACAGACGGACAGACGGACAGACGGACAGACGGACAGACGGACAGACGGACAGACGGACAGACGGACAGACGGACAGACGGACAGACGGACAGACGGGCAAACGGGCAGACGGACAGACAGACAGAGAGGCGGAGGATCTTGTGTTGATGATATTCGGACTTGAAAATATTTAATTTATGTTAGACTTACATAATATATATTAATTTCAGCTGATTCGGCTTAATATTGCAGAGGGAACTTTCGTTATTTTATATATTTGTGATGGTAAACTTCACTAAAATTAAGTATAGAACTTACATAAGTAAAATTCAAATGAAAATATTCAAAACCGTAATTATTCAATTGAAGAACTAAAACAGGAAGAACAAAAAAGAAAAGAATTTTTGAAAATCGGATAAGTACTCTTTAATATTGTTACTGCATAAAGTAAAATTTCACATTGATTTCAAAGTACATACAATTACTTGTTAAATCCCATGAAATTAAAAATTTTGTTTTTCATAAAAGCAAAGTTTAAACATTTTTTCCTACCTTCCAACAAAATAGCAGTCGTAAGTCGGAATCAAAGCAAAAGTTTGAATTTGTTAACTTGTGTAATTACTAATTCAAAGTTGAAGGCATATTACATTAACCCATTAACCCATTAATGCGCAAAACGAGGATTTTGTGCACGCAAGTTCAATTGTACGATTCGAATAGCAAATTGGGGCGATTTTCCTCCAAATTCGTATATAAGAGGTTTTTGGGAATGCTCTTTCAGAATCTGGCAATGGTTTTTCATAAAAGCTTCAAAAACCCTAATATTTTTGGGTTTTTTCAAAAAAGGTGCAGAAAATTGTTAAAATTATAATATTCTTGCGCTCTGGTAGTTCTAATGTTAAATATTTATTGTTTTATTATATTTTGATCAATATATTATATTTTCAATTTTCACCAGGTAATATTATATTTCATTTGAGCAATAGAATTATTTAAAAACATTTATTCTTCAGAGGTAAGAAAAATACAAAATACGACGAAAATTACCTTTTAAATTAATTTGGTAGTTAAATGCGTGTCAGTGTCAGGTTTCTTGAGATGTTTCCCTAAACTCTCCCTATTTTAAAGTGCTCCCTTCTTACCTATCTTGAATAAATATATGTATAAGTAAACATATATCACTACTTAGTTAAATGTAAACAATTGTATCGTTCGGAATAATTTTCATCAACAACGTAAAGCATAATTCCATTTAAATGGGCATTAAGAGATTGTTTGACCTTGCCACAGTGCAAATATTATTTCAAATTACCTTAAAAAGTACCCCCAGCGGAGCACCACGCAGCAGTAGACAGCAGAAGAGCTCTTGGCACTTGGTATGAATATCCCTGATTACCTTACTTTGGTTGGTAAGTTGGAGGCCTATTTTGCATTCCGGGCATTTAGAATAAAGCAAATATAAATACAAATACCAACCTACGTACGCTTCGCCATGCTCTGACACATGCGGAAGTAGTTCGGATACACAATGCAGGATGTTGCATACGTCGACCAAGAGGAGCTGATTCCTCGCAATGCTAGTCACTGTCTAATTTATCAAACATGAATTTAATCTTATGTAAGTTAGTGAAATACCATTTTAGCTAAGAATTACCTGAGTGTAACGCACCGTCAGGACAGTGAGCGTTTCATTTAGCATTCCGGCAAAGACGCGCTGTGCCATCTTGGGTGGCACCGAGTTCCATAAGTCCTGCTTTGTTCCTTACAGATTATAAATAATTTATGAAATTAGAAAACTTCACCGATATGATATGCTCTTCCTTACCCTCTATGTACAGCCACCACATTTGAACAGTGTAGGAGCCCCTCTCGGACTCAAAGAACGTCTGCGGATTCTCCCAGTGTAGACTTTCGGCATCCTGTATTATGTATAGTGTCAATAGTCGACAGTGTAGATCTAGAAGCCTCTCAGCCAATGCTTCTGCCATTTCGGAATATTGCTTGTAACTCATCTGCTTAATCAATTCTTAATTGCATCTTTAATAGTAGTCTTAATCAAAAACAATTATATACCTTGAGGGAGCCTCCTTTCTCATCCACTTTCGGCGGGCAAATACTTACAGTAGCCGATTGCAAGTAGACCCAAAGGCAATTCTTAATGAGGGCTGCTGCTCCTATAGTTGCAGTTAAGACAGTAAGATCTGCATGATCTAAAGACTCCTGACTTAGACAATGTAAATGTTCCAACAGCTGATCCGCAGATTTTGTAACTAGGCTAACAAATTTCTCTGGATCAGAGTCTTTTACTATAATGCCTGGCTGCTACGAAAAAAAATAATCAAACATTAATGGAGGAAAGATGTTTTAAAATTGTTTAAATATTCATGTTTCTTGTCGAGGCAATAAAATATTCCCTGTACGTAAATATGTTTAGGTTGGATTGGATTTTCTTTAAGCTCTCTGCTTAATGAGAATGAAAATTTTCTGAAAAACCCACATGGAGGACCGACGACGTGAAATTCATTCTGTGTTCAAAAAGCAGACCCTCTTGGGAATTTCTATATTTAAATTATATTTAAACATTCAGGTGTGCACTTACTATATGTAATTAAAAGTTAAGAATGGTAGACAATTATTTTCCCTCAATTATTTTTAACGTGTGGGGTGTATCTATTAAAGTTAAGAAATTTATTAATAATAAATATTTTTACGAAAAGGCATTTGGAAAATTACTAAAAAAAAATTGACAAAACCTAATCGTATTAGTTTAAAAAAAATTAAGTATGTGGGAAACAACATTGTATTTTACATATTCTTATTTCACTTATTTATTAATTAATTAAAGAACCACCCATTGCGACATATTTTATATTTATGGGTAGATTGAAAGTAAATAAGAGTATGAAGAGTTCTATATATCTCTAATGATTGGATGATTTTTCTTTTAAGCAAACGTACTACTGAAACCTGTGTCTTTGTTTGTTTGATAAAACCTAACTACCTGTTTATTTAAGTCTTCACTGTTATTAAAGCTACAAGGGTGGATTGAAAAGTTCGCGGACTCATATAGACGTGATTAAAATTTTTATTTCATTCTGCCTCACTACATTCAGTAACTCTTTATTTGTCATTGTGTGATGTTTTATTTTAGTGTTACTTTTGGTTAAGAGTTTACAGTGTTTTATTGAGCATTAAGTGAAGCGATTTTTAAAAAAGGAGAAAATCGAACATCGACAACGCACGCTCTAACACGTCTTGCGAAATGATGACTGAAATCCATAATTGTGGGTTCGAATTACTTCCACACCCCGCTTATTCGCCTGATTTGCCACCATCTGACTTCCACCTCTTCCCCAATCTAAAAAACACATTTAGGAGGACAGAAATTTTCATCAAACGAAGAGATTGAAGCTGCCGTCAATGCCTATTTTGAGGGCCAAGATGAGGCATTTTTTAAAAATGGTATAATGGCTTTAGAAACCAGATGGAAGAAGTGCACTGAGAAAAGTGGTGATTACGTCGAAAGATAAAAATAATTTTAAAATCTTCTGGTTTCGTTTTCATATTCAGGCCGCAAACTTTTCAATACACCCTCGTACATATAATATAAATAGTTGCTGACTGGACCAATTTTGTTTCTATCAGTTGATGAAGTATTTGTGTTGATATGTCCCACAGTTGGTTTAGCAATATTTTTACTTATTTATATTGTACTATTTTTAACTTGTGTTGCCACGATATTACACCACATTGGTGCTGCATATAGTAGTACAGATTTCTTATCTGTTATGAGACTAGATTTCCTGTTTAGTAACTAGATATTTTTGCATTTTAGAAGTTGTCTGTACATAGGTACATACTCCTGGAAGGTTACTTTTTGGTCGAGATGAATTTCTAGATATTTGATGCTTTTAAATGAAGTCTCCCATATTACTTATCTGCATTGGTGGTAGGTAGGCGCTAAGGTCTCTTCCTTGAAAAGTAAATCTAGACAGGTAGATAGTGTCTTCGAAGTGTTAAGTTTTATTTTCCACACATTGTAGAATTGATCAAGGAGTTGCAGTACAATGCTGTGTCATCCGTAAACATTGCTAGTTCACATGTATCTAACTTGGGTATATCTGATGTATAAATAGGTCTGTTCGTTGGCAATCCTGTGGCACCCCAGTGCGCCCTAGTTGCACTGGTTTTTAAACGTCAAATGCCAGTTCTGTGTTTTTTGAGAAACCTGGGGCGCCCTGGTGCACCCTGGTCTTACCCCAGATAAAAACTCAGGGTTAATGAAGGATATCAGTTTAATTGTTAACAGGTACGGTATTTAAAGTGGAATTAACTCTTGTTGCGGGCGCAAGAACTTAATTTTAGCATTTCGATGTGAACATTTTATAATTTTTGTGTAAAAGGCCAGATGACAGTTCTCCTTTTTAATAAGCTGTTCGTTTAACTGACAAGCACTGGGGCGCCCCACGTTTTTGACAGTTCTCAGGGCGCACCAGGGCGCCCTGGGGTACCACAGGTTTTCGAGTCAACGAACAAACCTAGTGTTGTATAGGGTGGCGCTGAGGCATGACCCTTGCGGAACGCCTGCTGGCAAGATTGTTTTGTCTGAAAGGTGGTCTGAACAGTACATTTTCTATTGCCGAGAAAGGATTGTATGATTTTAGTGAGATAACATTGAAAATTCCTTTTTACAAGTTTGGGTATTAGCCCCACATACCACACAGAATCAACGAAATTCATTTATATAAATCTTATATTTTAATAAAAAATTAGTATCTCTAAAAACAATTAAATAATTAAAATATCTGTTTGTTGAGTGTTGAATCATAAACTCAAAAGTTCTAATGTTAAGTTATGTTTAAAGAAGCTATTCGAAATATCATTTTCAATTTAATTTGTATATTGTTTTAGTTTGTGTTTTTCTAATTTATTTTTATTTTTTTCATCAATAAGCAATATACGAAATACGCTTTAAATATATATTATAAAAAAAAATTTTTAAGAAACATTCAGTAAAACTTGTTTTTAATGTCTTTTAACGACCTTTTTTAAAGATCGTTTAATGTAGACGGTTGAAATGATCGTAGTCATAGTTTGAGAGAAAATTATGTTTTTTTTTCACCTCATGGGATTTAAAATAAAAATAATAAAACACCAATGGTATTCAAAGTATTTAGTACAATCCAAAAATGTATACAGATAATCGCGTGAATTCCCTTACATATTTCTTGGTTGGTTCAGTATCTCTAGTTTGATATAATGATCGACGGGAATTTCGTCCTTTTCAATTTTTCTCTATGTCTAGATATTTTTATTAAATCATGGAAATTTTCATTTATAACATCCCTACATAAAGCTGGTGTTTCTCAATTGCAATACTAGTGAGTGTTTTGAAAGAATTGTGAAAGAAAAAAAAAATTTGCAGCTTAGTTTTATAATATATTATTTGATTACTTTAAAAAATTTTGTTATCAACACTATCAAATTGATAATATTTATACAGATTTAACCAAGACTTCGATAGGGTAAACATTTTTTGTATTCAAAAATTGCAAGCAGTTGGTACTACTCTTTGTTGAATTGGATTATATATCATCTCAGTGATCGTTCTCAATGTGTTAAGAATGGACTTTTTTTAATCCAGATCAATTAGGATATGCACTGGTGTTCCTCAAGGAAATCATCTTGGGCCGCTTCTTTTTATTATTTTTATTAATGATATATTTTTCTCTTATGTTTTGCCAATAATTTATGCTGATGATCTTAATGAAGCTTTTGCAGAAATATATTCAATATGAGCAGTAGAGCTAAATTTGCTGTCAAAATAAACACCGAGGTCGCAGATAACAGAGATGTGATCAAGAGTGACATTATTAATTTTATTTGCATAACAGCAAGGCGAATAGTTTCTATAAAATGAGAAAACCTTTTTTAGAATTTAGCTTCGAGTCATTTTTGCGGAAACCAATCAAAAACTTTGTTAATATCCTATTAGAGTTTATAACAATCCGATAAATCTTTAATAATGCAATAAAGCTTAAAAGAAACGCCACTGGTTTTCTGACCCTTACACCTTAAAATCGTTAGTTCGCTCTATTCTGGAATACGCCTCTTCTGTTTGGAATCCTTCAGCTTCTCATTTTAATCGTATTGAAACCACTCAAAAATCATTCACAAGATATCCTTTACAGAATTTTCAGTAGTCGAAGGATCTTCCTCCTTATCCTGTTAAATGAGCCTTGGTTGGTCTTTAGACCTTAGAGGTGAGACGTAAGCTTGCCTCGGTTATGTTTGTTCGCGATATGCTTTGTTATAAAGTCCAGTCTTGAGAACTTGTTGCTTTATTCAATATTTATGCACTTGGAATACTTTTTCGCTCTAGGGGTTTCCTTTATGTACAAACTCATCGCACAAGTTATGGTTATAACGAACCTATTGCAAGTTGCTCTAAATAATTTAATTCAGTATGTAAATTTGTTGATATTTCTGTCTAACTCTGTAATTACAAGTTTCTATTAGAATTCCATTGTGTAGTAAATTAGTCTAAGACATTTAGTCGTGTATTATGCATAGTAGAATTATTTTTAAGTTATTTAAGTAATTCTTGCATATATTGCCTTTTGAATTTGAGTTGAAGATAATGGGATTAAAAATTATGTATTTAAATTCTTATATTATTTTTATGGATATTCTCTACGATAGGTATTGAGTAAGTTTCATTTAATTTGTTCTTACCTCCTGTTGATCACCTTCAGCATTTATGTCCAGATTTTTATGATATAATAGTCCGGAATGTCTCTTGTATGCTGCGAAATATTCATCTTCCCACCTATAGGGTATTATATACATATATTGATAAATTTCCATTAATGCCGTACATTCTTCATAGAATCACCACAACACAAATTTAACTGCTGCAAATGATGCATATCGGGGAAAATCCAATTTACCTCCGACAACACCTGGGCATATGGTTTCTTGTAGAACACACTGGTGTTCCTGAAAGTTAATAAATTGAGTCTTTGAGTACACTTAATAGTTCTTCCTGGTATACTGAACATGAATACATGAAGTGCGCGTTTACGAAAATATGAACAAGATATTCAGGAAACGATACGATACGTGTTTGAATTACCTGATAGTATTGCAAATCCCTCTGTAGCAATATAGGAACTCTATCCATTAAATTTCCTTCTTCCATCACCTCCATCTTTGGTATTTTTATTTGTCTTCGCAAAAAATATCAAATTATATTCTACTTTTCAACAAGAAAATTGTTCACCATTTCTCGGTAGATATCGACCAAACTGCGCCTGAAGCTTTGCCCCTTCCCGCACTTGCTTGTTTTTATTTACCTGAAGTGCCTTTCGTATTAAAAATCTCCTCAGAATTCCCTGATAGAGGGAGAAAAAAAGGAAAACACTCTTTTTTTTCGTAAATTTGAATCCTTTTCAGCTAGAAACTTGCTAAATTAAGGATTCTTAAAATACGCTTATTAGAAACTTCATAAAGTTTGCTTTGATTTTGGTATGCGAGTTAATTAAAAAGTATTCGAACCTAAGAACGAAGTTCTTAAGTAGACCTACGACAGTTGCTTATTACCCTGGTTTATTTTCCGTCGAGAGTGTTTACCTAATTTGAAAAATTCTCTTGAGTAGATAATTTTCCAAAGTTTGAACAAATTATGCCAAATAGAGACCTCATTATAAAGCATAAAGTGCAGAAATATTAATTATTATATCTTGTATCCATGATTAATGCATTTACTTAGTGGCCTGACCTCGTATTCACTTCAGACAATAATGTATTTGAATAATATGAATGGAATTTTCTTTTCTATATGCTGTATATCCTTTTAAATCTGACTTGAACAGATTCATTTGATTGAAACTCGTACTCTGATGGAAAAAAATTATTCGAAGCCCCTAAGCGTTCAATAAGTAAAATGAAAAGGAAATGAAAGCATAAATACATGTTGTATGTAAAAGTGGTATTCAGAAAGACATACACAATGGAATTAATGATTTTTTGTTGATAAATAAATTCGTAAAAATTAGTTACAATTCCAACTCTCCAAATAATAATAAAATCTTCTAATAAAATTTAGTTCGGTGAATGAGTAAAAGACAATAAACCGATTAATTTTTCTTTACATTTAAAAGTGAAGTGTTTTTGCACTTTATTTTTGTTAGAATAATTCAAAATCGGATCCTTTACGAAATGTAAAGTTGTAAGTTGAAAGTTTATGTGCCTTTTCCTGGGACTTTCCTGTTCGCAAATGATTTATATTATATATTATAAAAAAAGTGTACTCGTGTATGATATACAGATTGTTTGAAAACTAAGACCTACCCTTAAAGAAAAAATATAATTAATACATTAATACAAAGGGATATAATACATCATAATAAGGGTTTGAAGGGGGCCGGGGTAGCTCAGTGCTATGAGAGCCGGACTACCATCGTCGAGGTCGTGGGTTCGATTCCCACTGGTCTTTGGCCACTTTGGAGAGGCCCATGTCTCAGCCAGTAGCTTGGCGGGGCACGTGGTCCACCTTACTGCTGAGGCCGTGGGTTCGAATCTAACTTGGTCAATTGACTACTCTGGTCCATTTCTCCCACACCTAGTTATTTCCTTTCCTGGGCTTAGCTCACAAAAAAGACCTCTTAGGTCGCAGTGCGCACCCGCATGGGTCACCCTCTTCCTTAAAAAAAAAAAAAAACAAAAAAAAAAAAGGGTTTGAAAGTAGTTTGTGAAATATCTCAACTAAAAATATCGTTCCTGTCAAGATTCATAAAAATTAAGAATAATTTCTCTTACAAGTTTTCAACTATGAAAAAATCTCCCCACTTTTCGTATTTTATGAAAATATCAAATCAAAAATATTTGATATTTAGGTGACGTACCATGTGTTTGAAATATTTGTCTGATAAAGGCCTTAATAGAGAAAGTTTGGTTTAAATTGAGGTCTTCTCATGGGTTTTGATGAAGCTTTGTCAGAATGTTCAGTTGAGGATGTTTCCAAATTTGCATTGAAAAAGTTTTAAAGGATCAAAATAGAGCGTATTCGTAACTATGTAATTTTTGGTTGAATCTTTGGATCGCCGAAATAGATCTGAAGGAATATTACATATTAAATTTTATTTATTTTATTATTATTGCAATTTATTACAATATTGACTTAATTATTAAAGAATAAGTAAAATTTATGTATACCAGTCTCAGTTGAGATCCGTGAGCGACAAGACGTGCGATACGCATCGACCGATCGAGTCAGTTCAGTTTAATTTAGCGGTATCCTATAGTAGTTCCGATTTTTATCATTCTTTTCGCTGTTATTACTAATACCCTATTATTTCGTTCGTACGGGCTTGTGTTTCTTTTTTGTTATCAAAAGCGGTCGACAGGGACGACAGTGTGACGGGGTATCTTCCCCCAAGTGGGCTTGTCCACCGGGAAAGCCGAGCCCGAACATAACCTTAAGTGCAAAGACACGTGCTACTCCTGGAAGCGAAATAACCAGCTAAGTATTAGTTTTAAGCAAAGTTCTAGTGGTTTTTCAGTAAAAGGGGATTTCAACTCTCCAAAAGAAGGAAAACACTTAATCCCCAATCATGGCCCTCGGGCCTAAGAATCAAAATTACTTTGCGGCCTTGCGGAGTTCGAGTTCGCTCGACGACTCAAGGCCCTCCAAAAAACGCAGAGGTACAACTTCTCCTCTAGTCGAAGCCTTTCCAGCCCTAGCTGAGAAAATAATCGATCCGGCAGAGGAAGCAAAATTCATAGTGCTTCAATCGACAACTCCCAATAAAAGTATGAAAGACGTGAATCCTTTCATTCTTAGGAAGGCAGTCGATGCTGTCTCTTCCAGATATTCTAAGTCCTCCTTCCTGAGAGATGGCAGCTTACTTTTGCTTTGCGACAACAAAGCTTCGGCCCTGAAATTTATAAATAAAAGTAAGTTACCAGGAGACATTCCCTATAAGGCGACTTTTCACGAAGGACTCAATAAAACGAAGGGAATTATATATTGTTCAGGGTTAATAAATCTTAGCGAACAAGATATAGTCGACGGTCTTGCTCATTATGGGGTTACTGAAGCCTTTCAATTTATAAAAACGATTGATGGCATCGAAAGGAAGAGTGGTTTAACCATTCTCTCATTCGATCGTTTCTCCCTCCCGAAAGAGATTGTTATTGGCTTCGAGGTGGTTAAGGTTAAGGAGTATTTCCCAAACCCAATGCGATGCCGCAGGTGCCAGAGACTTGGGCATACCACCAAAAGATGTGTTGCGGTGAAGGAGACTTGTGCCGATTGCGGGCTCGAGCTTCCTCACAACACTCCGGATTCTCTAAATGCCCATAAAATCCCCCTGTGTGTAAACTGTGGTACTACCGATCATTCTTCTGCTGACAAAAATTGCCCAAAATATTTAGAAGCTAAGGAAATTCTAAAAATTAAAACCCTTAAGAAATGCTCGCAATATGAAGCCAAAAGGGAGTATTTCGCTACCAGACCGGGAACAAGTGCAATAAATCCTAATGTTACCTTCGCCTCAGCCACCAGAGAACCACAGATTATTAACCCCTCGGCAGAAGTCTCTGCAACAAAAAGCAATTCTATTCCTAGTGCTTCCCCCCAATCCACCGGATTGACAACAAAAACAAAAAATGTCAAAGGCGCCAGCACTAGAGATCGCCAAACAGCCATCCCTCCGAACACATCCACGAAAGAAAACACATCCGCTACCAGAGAACAAGTCATAGAAGCCCTGAGAAGTTCTTCTCAACGGCAAAACGTCGGAAAATCCATATCTACCCCATCGAACAATAATGAATCAGGAATCATCCCCCCTTACAAAAATTCGGTATCCACCTCCTCCCCCCAACCCACTGATCCAAATTTTTCACCCAAAACCCCATCTATACCCCCCACTCAAGAAACTTTATCAAAGAGTTTTGTAAACGAGTTTTTCAGTTAGAAAATAAAGATATACGGAACATTTTTTATAAAAGACATATAATCACCTCGCACGAATTACAACTACACCATGACTTCACATACAAGCTCTTTTCCTAGTCCTACAATACACTCTAGCACAACTCTCCTGCAGTCTGCACGTACACAGCACCATTTACATATAAGTAGCGCCACTCGCGGTCTCACAATTTTACAGTGGAACATCCGAGGCTTTTTTAATAATCTACCACACCTTCAGATCCTCCTACACCACTATCGTCCGCATGTGGTGCTTCTTCAGGAGACAAAACTTCTCGCGGGTGACGGACCCGATACTTTGGGACAGTATAACTGTGTCCACAAAAACAAACCATACGATTCAAGGAAAAGTGGCGTATCTATCCTAATTCATAAATCTTTGTCTTTTACTGTCACCCCCTTCAACTCAAACATCCTTGCCTTAGCCGTTACCTTACACACCAATCCAGAGCTCACTCTTCTTAACGTCTACCTAGAGGACAACGTACATCTCCAACCGGAATATTTACAGAGTCTCTCAAGTCAAATTCCAGAGAACACAGTCATAGCTGGAGATTTTAATGCCCACAATCCCATTTGGGGCTCCACCAATTTAAATAGAAGAGGAAGACTAATAAGTGACTGGATTCGAGAGGAGGACTACATTCTTCTCAATGACGGCTCTGCCACCCTTTTTTCATCTAGAAATACCCTCTCTGCCATCGACCTCTCTTTCTCCTCCCCACAACTTGCCCCGTTCTTATCCTGGCACACTCACGACAACACGGAAGGGAGCGATCACCTGCCCATCATAATCACATCGAGAATAAATGTGCCTGCTTTTAAACCAAACCCCCGTTTCCTTGAGCGCCAGGCGGACTGGCCCAGCTTTGCATTGCATGTTGAGAGAGCCTCCAGACTCTTTCCACCTGCGAACACCATTAACAGTGAAGCCGCAAAAATTAAAAAGATAATACGTTCCGCCGCCGCGTCTTCTATCCCTTCAGCCAGTCCTAAATCTAAAACCCAACCCTGTTGGATGACCCAAGCCATCCTTTCGAAAATTAGAACCAAGAATAGAGCTTGGAAAAATTTTCAGAGACACCCTACAGCAGAAAACCTACTGATCTACCGCCGGGAATCAGCGGTTGTTAAAAGGGAAATAAAACAGGCCAAAAAAAGGTCATGGGAACAATTTGCCAGCACAATCGATCCGAATACCAACCTAACGGACGCCTGGAAGAAGGTAAGGGCAATCTCCGGGAATAAAAGCCCAAATTTAATATCAAACTTGATCACCTCCAGAGGAGCTATAACATGCCCTGATGATATCGCCTACGAGTTTGCCAGCACTTGGTCCGGTTATTCGGCAGACAGCAATTTTTCTCAACATTTCCTTTCAAACAAATCGAATTTTGTTTTAACAGGACAACCCAGCACCCCAAACCCGAGTAGATACCTTTCTTTCCCTGTCACCCTGGAGGAGCTTAATAACACGTTGAGCTTACTCAAAGGCACTACTCCTGGAATTGACAGAATATCTTATAGAATGATCCGAGAATGTCCCATTTCATTCAAAATCCGATATGTAGCACTTCTGAACAAAATCCTCGACCAGGGCGCTTTTCCTCAGGAGTGGAAGATTGCTACACTGGTTCCGATACCAAAAAGATCCTCATCCTCCCACAGGGTCAACGACTATAGACCCATCTCTCTACTACCTTGCCTCTCCAAAGTCTTCGAGAAAATTCTTAGCCGGCGTCTAGGTGTTGTCCTTGAAGAGGCCCTCTCCGATCAGCAACATGCTTTTAGGGCAGGTAGAGGTACGCAGTCTCTCCTTCACCTTTTGGAGAGTGACCTGGCCGAGGGAGTATCTCAAAGACATCATGGTGTCGTCCTTTCCGCTGACTTAGAAAAGGCCTACGACAGAGTGGGAAAGCACATTGTCGTCAAACGACTTTGTGATTGGGGTATAGACTTGAAATTTAGCCAACTTATCCTCGACTTCCTAACCAACCGTAAAATTCGTACCAAAGTCAACGGAATTTTGTCTCCCCTTTTACCCCTAGATAACGGCACTCCCCAAGGATCCCCTCTTTCGACGAGCATTTTCAACTCCTACATCGACTCTCTCTGCTGTGAATTAAACTCTCTAACCAACATCAAAAGCTTCATATACGCCGACAATATCCTCATAACAGGCCACGGCCCCCGCCTGGAAGCCAATGGCTGGGTCAGTAGAGCACTATCTGTAACCAGCCGCTGGGCTGTCAACAATGGAGCTGTTCTTCCAGCAGACAAAATGGAATGCCTGCACGTTTGTCGGAAGAGGAACTGTAGGACCACGGGCTGTCCTATACAAGGACAAGATTATGCGTATAAGGATCAAATGAGAATCCTCGGGGTAACCTTTTCCAGAAACCTCAAATGGGACGCCCATATCCGATCCCTATCTCTACAACTGGAGGGAGCTCAAAATTTAATTAAAGTCCTTACATACAAAGGTAATGGTGCAACACCAGCAGCTCTCACCAAAATAGCGAAGGCTTTAGTGCTGGGCAAAGTTGATTACGGATTAACTCTTTACGGACATGCAGCTCCAACCACACTCCAAAAGTTACAGGTACGCATAAATGCTATACTCAGAACTGCTTCAGGAGCCTTTAGGACATCACCCATCGAGGCCCTTCTCATAGAAACAGGCTTCCCCTCGATCAGACACCGCCTAGAACAACGCCAGCTTACACTTGTTGCTAAGAATTTAACAGATCCATTTCAACCCCTACACCCAACTTTCAGATCCTTATTAAACCAATCTCCCAATCGTTGTCCTTCTTCCTTGATGAGATCAATACAGGGTGCCCTAGAACTGGGTATTCCTATACCTCCCCCCGCAGCAAAGTTCTCAATCGCACCCATTAATTTTCTGATCCGATCTACCCATTTCATCAATTCCCTACGGAACCACTCTAAGTCGAACACTTCCGCTGCGAGCTATCGTCAACTTTTTGCTGAAACAAAAAGCAACTACTCCAATGCAGATTTCTGGTACACGTATGCCAGCTCCTCCACCCAAGGAGTTAGCTACGCAATCGGACATTTTGTCAATGACGACTGGGTTCTCATTAAAGCCCAGAAAATCCATTCCGACTGCCCTATTCAAACTGCTGAAGCTTTCGCAGTGTATCAAGCTTTGGAGATTGCCAAAGAATCTAATGGCACAATCATCATCTGCACAGACTCTAAAGCGACGGTGGAAGCAATCGCAAATACCAGGAACCTCGAGTACATTCCGAGAATTTCAAGACATATACTTCAAGGTTCAAGATTAAAGCTGTGCTGGGTGCCGGGCCATGTGGGCATTCACGGAAATGAGTTAGCGGATCGGGCAGCAAAGAATACCTTGATAAACACCTCGGGGGAGGCTGTGATCCCTCCCGCGAGTAGTGTTCTCATGAGGACAGGGAAATCGGAACTGTTTAGAAGAAAACAGAGTGCCTGGGATCGAGAAGACACCTTCCTTCATTCTCATTGGCCCACTGCAAAACACCCATTCTACAACCTAGAACTAAACAGGATAAATATGGTATCTTTACTCAGACTTAGAATTGGGCACACACGGCTTACCCACGAATATCTCCTCCGTCGGCAAAACCAACCCCTTTGCCCACACTGTGCACAACCCCTTACAGTTACCCACATCCTAACCACCTGTCCTAAATCCCTTAGCTACATCCCTTCTCCAAACCTCGTAACGCTACTTGAACCCAACCAACCAGACAATTCTATCCTCTTTCGCCTCCTGAGGCACCTTAACTTTAAACTTCCCCTGTAAATATGCTGATCTTTAAACCATAATCTAGACCTACACTAAATCTATCATGCTGTGCGCCATATGGGCCAAAGGCCACGAGTGCGCCCCCTCCTCCAAAGGTTAGGGTGTCATTAATGCACCCATAGCCTCTTCCTAAATAAATAAATAAATAAATAAATTTATGTATATTTATATAAATAAACTAATAAAAAAAATTTGCCAAGTAATTATTGTAAGTTTTAAGAATCTGTCTTTTGTGTGAGAAACTTCGGGATCATATTAGGTTTTATTTGAATAGAAATATAAACCTGGAATTCCTACGTTAGGATCTACGGGATGAAATTAGAGGTGGGCTATTCTAAAATCGGAACACAGAAAAGTTAAACCGAGTTAAAAAATTATATTTATTCTTGAACCCTTCTAAAGCGAACGTATCTCTATAATCCTGGAGATAAAAATATGGTTTAATTTATGTAGAATCTCTTTAGCTTAATTCTTATTTATTCCTCCAAGATTTTAGTTGGACCAATATGTTTTAAATAAAATTAAAATGTCAATTGTTGTTGTTGTTGCGAAATGCCAGACCGAAGAACTGATAAATTTTCTAATTTACACAGAAAAAAAAAATTCAGTATTAAATAAATTGTTTTTTTTTTTTGTTAATTTTATATTTTAAAAATTCTCTTCCAATTTTTTATATTTTTTATACATATAAAAATAATATGTATCGGAATCTGTCTTATAATTTTAACCTATTAATGCGCAAAACGAGGATTTTGTGCAAGGAAGTTCAATTGTACAATTCGAATGGCAAATTGGGGCAATTTTCTTCCAACTTCGTATATAAGGGGTTTTTGGGGATGCTCTTCCAGAATCTGGCATTTGTTTTGCACAAAAGCTTCAAAGACCCTATTATTTTTTGGGTTTTTTTCCGTACCTCGAAAGGAAAAAACGGAACCCTTATAGGATCACTTTGTTGTCCGTCCGTCCGTCTGTTTGTCTGTCAAGACCCTTTTTCTCAGGAATGCGTGGAGGTATCAAGCTGGAATTTATATCAAATACTCAGGTCTACTGTCCCTTGGAGCTGTGAAAAAATGAAACTTCTAAGCCAACGCAATCAAAAGATACAGCCGTTTATGCCGCAAATTTCCGCAAATTTTCGAAACTCGCAAGGGAATCAAAACCTACAGGGTACTTCCCGTGAACTCAGAATCTTGAAATTTGGTACGAAGCAACGTCTTATAGCACAGATAAAGGAAACATTGCGAAAACCGTAAATTTTTAGTTACATCATATAATAAAAATATTTTTATACGGAACCCTCGGTGCGCGAGTCCGACTCGCACTTGGCCGGTTTTTTGTTTGGCCATGTTTCTTTTCAAAGTCGATTATTTGTGATGAAAATTGGTGATATTTTAACTCAAAAAAGATCAGTTCTACGAATAAATTTTATATAACAAAAAGTGTTTATAATTAGCCAAAGAACACGTGTGAATTTTTTAAGAAATATTAGGGACATTTTTGAATTTGTCAAAAATTGCCAAAATCCAAAACTAGTCCAAAGAAATCTGAAGAAATTTACATGTTGGCTAATTTGAAGCATTTTCTGTTCTATAATTTATTTATGTAAGTTGATCCTTTTCGTGTAAAAAAATCGCGAAGTGTTTTATTGCATTGCTGTACAACATGGCCATTTTGCAAAAACCAAAGCAAAAAAAAAACTTTCAAAACCATGGTTTGAAAAAGTTCAGATATTCAGACCGCTATTTCTGGTGGTTATATGATCATTGAATAGCAGCAGCGACAAGATAATCGACTTTGAGAAGAAAAATGACAAAAAAAAATTAGCACTTTTTTTAAAAAACCCAAAAATAATAGGGGTTTTGAAGCTTTTATGCAAAACAAATACCAGATTCTGAAAGAGTATCCCTAAAAACCCCTTATATACGAAGTTGGAAGAAAATTGCCCCAATTTGCTATTCGAATCGTACAATTGAACTTGTGTGCACAAAATCCTCGTTTTGCACATTAATTTATTTTATGTTACTTTCAAAAATGTATTAATGCTGAAGAGGACTAGTTTTTCTACCCAATATTTTCTCTTAAAGGCGAGATTTTAAAAAATAGGATTTCGTACCCAACCCAAACATATTTAATTTAAGGATTCTATTGTGTGAATTTAAATTTTAAAGCTAAATATCTCGTAAATGGGAGTGCAAGTGACCGACAAAATTTGTGTGCATATTCCTCATTTTAAACCCCAAAAGAGCATGGCTATACAAAGTTTCATCAAAAACAGTGAGGGGAATTATTTTTATATATAAAATATATTCATCACTTTTGACGACAAATAAACGTTTTTGCAACGTTTTATTACAATCTGTGAGGAGACTTTAAACTCAATCTATTCCGAAAGTTTTCAACGTTTGTAGTGTAGAAAAGTTTTTAGAATTAGTAATTCTATTCAGTAAATTTCGTAATGCATGAAAGGGACTGTTTTCCAATTAAATTTCTTTTCTACATTATGATACAGTGCGCTTAGTACTGCACCATTATAACTCGTTAAAATAGTTAGCTGTCTTTAAAAGTGCAGAAAATGCAATTGACAACTTGTGTTTGATGTTCCAAAAGAATTAGCCGAGATGTATTTCTTTGGGATGATTCTGGATGGATTACTCTTTGTATTTTTGGTCGTAGTTTTGTTTTGTATTAAGTCTTCATCTTTTATGTAGGATGCTTATCGTGACCTCGCGTCCTGTTTACATTTGAAAGGACCGTAAGATGCAGTCTGAGCTCTTTTTACTCTCCCCGCAGTCTTCGCTTTTACACTTTTCATGGAAAAAGAGAGAGTTTATGTACCAAAAGCTAAAAATTTAATTACCATACGGAAAGCGCACAAGCTTCTCAATTATGCTCATGTTTTTGAAGAAATTATCGTTTATTAAATAATACTCATCCGGGTTGGAACTCGAGATATTCTCTCCGCCCCCGTCTTCCCGTCCCTTGGTCCACGAACTAGGACAATATGGCGCTGACAATTTAAAGATTAATTCGAAACCTTCCTTGCTGGCACATTGTCTGTCTTGTATCATTGTCTTCTTGACGCAGAGATGATAATCCTTTGCCAATTTCAGATAAACAAGTGTTCCACTGAACTTTTAGCATAAATTTTCTCTTCTTTTGTTATTTGATTGATACTGAATGCTGTTGATTCAGGAAAGTCTACGCGCACAACCTAGATAGCGTCTTCCTTCCATCATCCATCCCGGAATCGTCCAAAATTTACTTACACAAGTAATTTGCAAACAAGAAGAAAAACTTTTACTTTCCCTTCGAATGGGAAGAAGCATTTCAGAACTGTACTGAGGCCGTGCTGAATTTGATTACATCTCGGAATGACTCCAAAAGTCATGGCAAGGCATTGCACATAGACCTCGTTTACGGGAATATATCAAAACATAATGGTGGAAGGTTGTGCTTTCTTAGAAAAGGGACTTTTCGCAGGGCTGGGACGGTTACTTACGGCAACATCTTGCCGGCATTGTTGTTGAGAGAATAAAAATGCAAAATAGATGGATTATCAACCTGATCTTTGAAGAGATCCTCTCTATTCGGGTCATGAGCTATCTCGCTCCTCACCGAATCGCCTTCAGAAAATTATACAAATCCTTAAGCTTGCAATGGAACCATTTGAAAGGTAGTACCTGATGAAGCTTATTTACGGGGCGCGTATCAGGGCCGAGCCTATTCTGGGTCTTTTGTGCAAACATTCAAGATAACATATACTAAGTTTTATTTTCTCTATTATAAATTTCTAATTGAAATTAACCCAACTCTTAAATAATAATAATAAGAAACTTTATACATAAAGGAACAGGATAAAATATCGTTTTTAAAGTATTTTATACATAAATCTTACAATTGCAAAACTTCGCATATTTGAATCTCTCAAAATACCAATTATTAATTTTAAATTAAAATACACTTATATTATTTGAACAATTTAATTATTAGAATTGCAATATATTTATTTTGAGGTGTCTTTACGAGTTTTAACGAAATTTTGAAGGAAACTTAATTTGAGAGGTCACTTCCCAGAATACCTATTTAACATTAAAAGGAGAACTAAGGCAGAAGAAGAAAAAAGCACATAAAGGTTGTAGAGTTATATAATAAATCGTCTGATAATATTGGACGCCATTGATGATCTTAGATTTCAAGTGACACATATTTCACTTTCTTAAGAGTAGTTTCTGAAATATATTGGGTTGACACATAAATAATGAGCGATTATGACAAAATGAAAAAGACCATATATTTATAACTTATGTTATTTATTTGTCAATAACATAAGCACCGTCGTAATCAACAACACGTCGCCACGTATCTGGCAAAGAATATGAATAGCATCTGTGTAGAATTGTTTTGGTTTTGACTTAAAGAATTTGTCTAAGAATTGTCGTAGGTGGACCTCATCATCGAATTTTTTTTCAAAAAGTGCATTACTCAGGGACCTGAATAAACAATAATCTGTCGATGCCAAGTCTGGCGAGTACGGTGGATGAACAATTATCTTCCAAGCAAACGGCAATAATTTTTGTTGTACTTTTTTTGCGATATGTGGTCGAGCGTTGTCATGTAAAAAGAAAATGTTATCGTGTTGTGGACATTTAAGTTCGATGTCAGTTTTCAACTTGTCAAGATGGTTACAGTAGGCACTGGCGGTCATGGTAGTATTACTAGGAAGGAGGTCCCAATATATGATTCCATGAATATCCCACCAGACGTACAACATAACTTTTTTAGGGTGAAGGTCTTCTTTCAGGGTTGGTTTTCTGGGTTCATTTGGACCTAACCATTGGCGCTTGCTTGGTTAATATACAGAACCCACTTTTCATCCCCAGTAATAAGGTAATCCAACCAACTGAATGTAGGGCGAAAAGACAGAAGTTGTGTACAGAAGTCTATGCGATATTTAAGTTCACACGGACTTAACTGATGCGGTATCCAAACACCATATATGTACCTTTTTCCCAATTCGTGCAAATGTCTTTCTATTGTGGTGTGAGAACATTCGGGAAGTATAGCCAAAGTACGCGATGAAAGCCTGGGATCTTCCTAAATTAACGACTTTAATCTATCGATGTCCATTTCCACTGGTTGGTCACTCAGCGTCTAGTCGCCACTACGAAATCGCTGGAACCATATTTTTATTGTATTCTCTGATACGGGCGGCATGGGGAGCTACACGTTGGCATATGTTCCGCACAGCTTCAGCCGCTGAATGGCCAGACTGGTATTCGTAGAGCAAGCAATGTCTAACGTGAGTTTTGATATCGTCCATTTTTATGTGATGTTTACACTTCGATGCCAAAATTATGACTGAGATGAACAAGCGCTGCTCGCTGTTTATATACCCTCGACCGTAGAATGTTCTAGACGTTTCTTGAAAAAACTAGAAAACTTTTTACTAAATTTATTTATTTATTTGCCAACCCAATATACATATATATGTGTATAATATAATTGAAATTCATGTGTAGCTCAAAATCCAAGGTAAAAAAATGCATTCCTTGTATCTCTAAAATTGTTGAATGATTTTTTTTTCTAAAAGCAGCGATTTTCTGAAAATTTGGTGTAGTTAATTTTTTTTTTTAGAACTATATATGCTTGCAACACTAGTTTGATGAGAGTTTGTAATAATCCCATACTCCTATATAAAACTGGCATTACTTTTTAAAAAAAGTGATAATTTTATCGCAGCCATTTATATTCACAGAAAAGAAACATCTTTAACTTTTCTACAATTACCACCAACACTTTAAAGGAATATGCAAAAAATCGAGTAAAGATTCAATACCGAAATAGTGAAAATTTTGCAAAGATAGTACGATTTAACAACATTCGACTTTGTTCTATGGGGATTTTTGAAAGGGAAAGGCAGTGTATGCAAATAATTTACAAACCACCTCTTAGCTGAAGACGGAAAAATCGGATGTTTTATTGAAGGAATTCAACCGCAATTATGCCAAAATATGATCGGAAATTTTGTCATAAGAGTGAAATTTTACCAACAGGGTCTAGGCGGACATCTGTCGAATATTGTAAACCCCATATCCATATTCTATGTTGAAATAAAAATATTTTCACAATTCAAATGAACTATATATTTTATTAAAAGAATAAAATGAAAGTCGGTTTTGACACACCCTTTTATAAAAAAAAAAAAAAAAAAAAAGCATATTTCAATTAGTCACGATTTTTTGCGGAAACGAACGCTGCTATCGATATTTGAAATACTTTTCAAAGAGTTACGCTTTGATTATTTTTATTCAATTATATGGAATAAATTTATATATTCCATGTATTTTTGCTACCCACCGCAAATAGGTCGCTTTTATCAACGCACAATGACGGATTTTGGGCCAACAATTCCAGAGGGTCTTTTTAATTTTAGGGCCTTGTCCTCCTCGTGTGCTCTTTACCCACTGTGAGAGGGAAAATCCTTAAATATTTCGATTGTAAAGCTCCGCATATTAAGGAGATCCGAGCTAATGTCCCTGAACACTCCTCCTCCTGAGCTGTTTGCAAACCACTCGTGTGCACATAAATTATTTACTATCGGGTTTTTCTTTGTGCCCGAAATAAATTCTCCTCATATTTCCACGCTCTTGCAGGCCATCAACAGCAGCACCGCCGCGCGTGTTGATGCTCATCGAGGGCCTGCTTTTAACATAGTTTATTCTGCCAATGCCTTATATAACTGATATAACCGCCATTAGTGCTTATACCTCATACCTGCGAGTATACCTGGTGAGCTTTTCTATTCAACTAAAAGCGCGCCGAACTCCGCCGATATATGGGGATGCTAAAGTTTTCATATGCTCGTATTTTTCCACATATTCACGCAGTTGCATGCTGTGCCGGTGAAAAACGGCGAAACAGAATATTTAATGGCACAAATTCGATTTTCCATGTATAAGTAGATTGAACTGAAATGTACGATCCGGAGAAAAAGTTTTCCAAAAATTAAAATTTAAGCAGGAACATCTCTGCTGCAATGTGACATCCTTTTTAACATACGACAAATACGGCATAAACACAACGTGTGAAGCTGTGTCGCAGCCACAAGTTTTGATATGATTCAGGTGATACACTCGTATATAAAAAAAAATCAATAAATTCCTAGATAAAGGGCAAATACTCAATATGATTCTTCTGCTATATTGTTAACTTGAAAAAGTTGCTAATAAATGCCTGTTGTCATATGTAAAATCCACTGTTTATTCACTCAAATACAGTATTTATTTCGAAAATTAGTAAATGCTTCTAGTAAAACATTTGTTGGATTTTTATTAAAAAGCTTAAATTTTTATTCAAATAAGTAGCTAGTATTTCATATAAAACTATAAAGTAAAAAGTACTTGTTTGCTTTTATTGACCTGGGCTATAATTTCGTGTTCTCGACTCAGTATGTAGACTTAAAAAAAAAGTGCGTCGGGGTGAACGTGTTAAAACAAATTTATGCGGTTTCCCTCTTACACGGTTTTTAAAAAACACAATAATACAATACATAAAATATAACATTTAAACATTAATAAAAAATGCATTTATTTAATTATAAATATAATAGTGATAAATATACATAAACAAACTCTTTTATAAAATGTTAACAATGAAAACAATTTAAATACATATCTTAATTTTTTCTCAAAGTCTCCTATAGTCGACGCAGCAAAACAGTGAATATCCCAATAGTCGTCACTAAATGGCACCAATAATCGTCATATCAATTACAAAAGTTACTATCGCAGACAGTATCCTTATACGTGTATAATACGTAATAAATTTCGAAACAAACGAAAATAATTCTTTACAAATATGAAAAACTTATCTCAATATGAAGAATCTTCTTACCGAAGACCTTAATATATTTGAGAGAACGGTATGGCTGACGCATTAACAACAATATTGAACATAAAAAATGATTATTCAAAACTCATTTCATTCCAATATAACCCTTGTAGAAGATATTTTGTTTATGAGTGACGAGCATTGGTGCACTGTCGAGCATTGGTGCCTTTACCTTATGCCATTTATAAATTAAAAGAGCATCATATCATGAACCAATCGCCTTTTGATTCTTTAATCCTTATCTCATTTTACATGGTTATAATTAATATATCTTCGATTTTTCTTTATCTTCTTTAGATCGATTTACACGGTTTGTATGAACTCTGTGTCTCGTTTTACATGGTTTCGTTTTGCACGATTTTTGCAAGAACATATCTACCGTGTAAATCGAGGGATGTGTGTAATTAGGAACTTCCATTTATTGATTATAAAATCTTTCTATTATGTGTAACCCTCTCCGAAGAAACAACGCTTATAACAAAAAGATTTTTTTTTCGGGCAAGCTCTAATAATTTCGAAGATAAGAACTGTCCAAAATTTTGTTTTTCCACAAGATTTGTTTCTTCGGATAATAAGATAATAAGGATAATAAATTTGTATACCTATTTATTTAACAGGATAGATCTACAATTGAGCCGGTTATTTTGAAAGTGGCTTAAGTCCAAATGGTCATAAAGGCTGTTTTTCTATATATTCTTGTAAAGTAAAATAGTCTTTATGATCATTTGGACTTAAGCCGCTTTCAAAATAAATGGCTTAATTATCTCTTTTATTATTTCATCATTTAAATTTTACCTCAAACACCTTTTATATAAGGATTTGTAATATCACGAAAACTAAATGGTATGATGATTAAAATTCATAATAAAAGCCAGAAAAACATATATGTCATGTTATAAAAGTATTTATACTTACCACTCTGTTAGGCTTACTATAGCGAAATAACCCAGAAATTCGTAAAGCTTCTCTGGACCACTGTATGCAATTATATGTATTTTCTATAACTACACATATATTCAGTGCGTACACTGTCATCATTCATTTTTACTGCCGCGATGAAAATCACTTTGAAACCTCTGTGCTTCATAATACAAAATATATTTCAATTACATTTTCCCAATACTTAGTATAAAAACCTGCACTGCATTATGTAATTTTATAGGTTCAGTCTTTATTCGTATAATACTATATAATAAAAAGTCAAATTTTTATGTGTTCTCGTTTTTTCCGTTAATGTGAAATTGTTAAACTTTTTTTTTTTAATATCATACCCTCTAAAAATATTTAATATTTGTTTATTAAGAGGAAAGAATTATAAACCTACAGTAATTTGAGTTTATAAACTTGCCGACACCGACTCCAAAAATGGCTGATTAGATATTGTAAATGTAATATTTAAGTATTAATAATTTTGTATATTGTCTTTGAATGCTTTTTTCAATAAAAGATATCATTTTTATCGTTTTAGTTTAAGTTTCTGCATACAGACAAAGTTTTGAACTCGGTTTTCTTTTTTTGTAAAATTTTTCTTAGTTTTCAATTTAATTGAAATTCAATAAACAGGATTCATCTTCTAATTTTCCACCTTTACGTGTGGGATATTTTCTTCAATTTTAAATGGGACCACTCTCAAGATATAGCTTCTTCAATAAAAAAGGAATTATTAAAATCGGTACACAATTGGCGAAGATATCGCGTAACATCCACACACAAAAAAATACGGTCCTTTTTTTTCAAGTCGGTTAACAAATTGTATTTGGAAAATTTGAGAAAAAAATTACAAAAATACAATGTAATACTAAATGACAACTCATGAGGTGAACCGAATTTACTTGCTTACCTCAGCACACTTCCTTTCATAGAGCTGCAAGCCAACTGAATTCTATGAACAAAGAGGTGATGTTTATTAATATCCAACCACCATCCAACCAAAGATACATCTAGAGTTAGAGTGTATAGTATATGAATATTTACTAATAATTAACCTATATAAAATCAACGATTCAGCTGATAAGTTTTCATCATCATCGCTTTTCTCTTTCTTTTCTATATCTCCCATAACTTTTCTTTTTCTAAACCTTTTGGTTACTGGTAATTTCCCTGAACCATGAATTACTACAAACTTCGTACATATTTGAGAAACATCTAGAGAGCCGGTTGTATTGTATTTATTGTATGTATTATATACTAAATGGAGTTATTGTTTAAATTACGCGTCTAAGATAGAAAAAATCAATTATTTTTTGTTGATACATTATTTATTATTAGTAATACTATATACATCAATATTTATTGGGTGTCTCCCCATCCTTGAGTGGTTAAACGGCTTCCACCTCGTCTGGAATCATACACAGGTATTGTTACTCCATTTAATACCGAAATACCCGTAACAGCACTGAAGCCTTGAACATCAATTATAAATCCTTCTTGAACTTCATGACCTTTTAGGGACAATTTATCCCTCACATCCTGAAAATGTTTGCATTAGTACAAAATTAATTAATTATCCTTTAGCTTTTCGTTACCTTGTTTACTTTACCCCTTTCTAACATGAGTTTATTTGGTAGCAGTTGATGATGCATTCGAGCGACATCATTAATAGCAGTTTCAAGTGGCTGACCTAAGAACAAATGGCGGACTATGGCCTGAAAGGGAAAAATTGAAGAAATTAAATGGTTCACCTATTTCTTATAACATAATATTATAGATCTTACCTGAGCTACGGAAGTCGTAATCTGAGAGCCGCCAGCAGCACCAATAAGCAATCTTACGTCTCCTTTTTTATCAAGGATAATGCTTGGTGACATGGAAGACATCGGTCGTTTTCCAGGCTTAATGAAATTAATCGGAGATGGTGGGTAACCATATGCATTCGTTACATTCGGAGTGGAGAAATCGTCCATTTCATCATTGAGGATGATTCCTGTTTGAGGAGAACGCACAAAAGCACCAAATCTAAAAGTTATTAATTTTACGTTTAGTCTGTTTGGTAGTAGTTTTAATTTTTTTTTTTCCTACACATTGTTGACGGTACTGGTTGCGGTGATAGCATTGCCCTCTTCATCGATCACAGCTAAATTGGAAGTTCCGCTGTCCTTATGTTCAAAGACACCTCCATAGTACTCGACATCATTATGTGTCCGGTTATCATCGCTTGCAATAGCTTTTCGCAATTCATCCTGAACAAACCAATCTGCCGCTTCGATGAGAGCCTTAAAGTGGTTATAGAATTAAAATAATGTCTTCGAAGTAATTCGAAAAAAATCATACTTGACGAGCGGACGGTTCGTAGTCACTATCAGCAAGCTTTGATCGCAAACCATACGCATGCTTCATTGCTTCAGCCATTCTGTGAATCAAGTCTGCCTCGTCGAGGCCTTTTACACGGCCTTTCAAAAGTTGGACAATTTCATTTAACACTGATCCACTACCAGGAAGGGGAACTGTATAAAGTGTTAAGCCATCACCTAATATCCCAGCTACAGGATCTTTCACTTTAACTCTGCAAAATATGAAGTTATATATTCAATTTGTTCGATTATTCTCATTTCACACTTACTCGTAATCTATGAGATCTTGCAAAGTTAGGATACCACCCATTGCTCTTACATCATCAATGAATTTTTGTCCAGTAGGTCCACCATATAATTCTTTAGCTCCATTCTCTGCTATTTTCTCCAAAGTTTCTCCTAATTTAGTACGGTAGGCCGTTTCTCCTTCCTTGTAGACGACCTTCGTTTTAGGATTTACAAATATTGCACTGAGAGTGGGCTCGGCATAAATTTGTTTCTGTGTATCGTTTAAAATTGTTGCCAGGAATTTATCTACTTTATATCCGTTTTTGCAAAGGTTAATCGTTGGCTCAAAGATTTTTTTCCAAGGATAGTTGGGATTGCCAAATTTTTCCTTTAATTCCCAATAACCTTTAATTTCACTTGGTATGGCAGTAGCGTGTCCACCTGAGATAAGTAAAATTTAGAAATATAAATCAAATATATAGCATGCAATGTTGGTCGAACCTTTGATTTTCTCGAGGCCTGCAAACATAGTTTGGCTAACGTTTTTGGGAGCTGCTTCACGAGCATTGACTGTTACAACTTGATGTTTAGATTTTATGTAGACTGTAGCCAAAAAGCCACCCCCAATACCCATACTTTGTGGACCAGTTACACCTTCGCAAAGCAGAACGCCAATTGCTGAATCGATTGCATTACCACCTTCTTTAAGGATATTTCTGAGAAAATAATTATATTTGAATTCATTGTTTTATTTAACAAATACAATCGTACTTACACACCGATTGGAGCGCAGTCTCTTCCATTAGAAGTAACAGCTCCGACTACATGGTGCTGTTTACTACCTCTTCCAAGGGTTAAACCAAGCGTATAACTGCTGTATGCACATAGCAATAACACAGCCAAAAAATACCTGTTGAATTTATAAAATATTTTAATCAAAATTACTAGTTTATTGTGATCGTCTTGCCTTTAATCTCTAATTGCAAGACATTTTAAATTTTAAATGATGTAAATAAATCTTATTCAACACGTTCAACTTGGCGTGGATCACTTTTGGTCTACAGAAATTCCATTTATCTAGCGGCGTGTACCACCGGTGGTCCACACCTAGTTTTCTCTACAAATAGAGTTGTATGTGTCACACTTAAATATTTTAACCTTTTTTGTCAATTTAAAATACTCTTTGCTCTAAGAAAATGCAGCAGACGGACAGACAGTAATATTCGAATCAGTAATTAATTCGAGTTTTAACAGGTTCAATGGTTACACTACTTATTATTATTTTTATTTTAAATTTTCTCATAGTCTACTGACTTATGTAAATTAGTAATGTAAAATAAAAAAATTTAACACACAAAAATTCAAAGTTGTTAACAATAACTTACCGCATTTTGTATAACACAAAATTTGTTTTCTTATTCAAGAACGAGATATGAACACCAGTACTGAAGACAAAACACTGAATAATTTACTGGCTTTCGGTTGTGCTTTTATATCGTTAGTTAGGCATTGTTCTTATTCCCGCTTTGTGAAAGATAAATAATCAAGAATAGGTCTTATTTGAGCAAGTGAAAATTTTGAATGGTTGAACAAAATTGACGCGTTTACTATACATACATGATGTTTTCGTATTTCGGAATATAGGGATGTATATCTTAAAGATACAATTTGTTTTGTATTTAGGTACTATATTAGTTAGTTTATGTATGTCTTTGAAAATAAATCAAATAAATAATAGTAAAATATTATGTGCTTTTCTCATTTTTAGACAAAATTTATGATTTTGTCAATATTAAATTAGTTAGTAATGGCCGGATATCTTCTTGACACTAAAATGTTGTAGTTTTTAACTTCAGACCACTAACCCAAATGTCCTTTTTTTCGAAAAACTAACTTACGTTCTTTATGATGTTAGACCTAGCAAGATGAGAAAGGGTTATCTCTTTTTTCCGCTAGTGGCGTTAAATGACTTCCACTATACCAAACTAAGTAGCTTTTTTATTGTCGTCATAATAGTAATTATTTTATATGTATAGAGTAATGTTCAAAGTGACCTACATATCAAGAAATAATAAGACTTGTTCAAGTGTTTTTCAATCTTTAAAAATGTACACATTTAAGAAATTGTCCATTGTTCTACGAACTCATGCACTGACAAAATCAATTAACAAAGAAAATCTTATATTTGCACAAGTGAAATTTTGTGTATTTGCGAAGAATTGAAACACTCAAGATACAATTGTTGCTAGACTTCATCTTTTAAACAATAATGTGATACACTTTGTTTTTTTGAGTTTTCTTTGAGACATTACATTTGTTTGATATTAGATATTTGTATGCATAGTTAAAATCATAAAAATATAAACTGAAACTTTATAGCACTTTATTCACCTTATATTTTTTGATTTAATATATATGTATTGATGAACTTCTTATATAAATTGAATTTTCCATTCGACAAACTTACTTTACTGACAAAAAAAGTGAAATCTGTAAAGAGGAACCAGAAAACGGATGTGGACCAAGATATCTTATTCAAGTCTGGGAATTACCCTAATATAATTTTAATTGTGGAAAATGAAAATGTTGTATTTTTTTATTTGGTGAAAGGCAACAATTCTGAAAGGAACAATTTCAAATCGAAAATATAATAAAGTGCTTTGGAATATTTATTTTATTTTGTTTTTTAATTCTACATATGTCCTAGATCAAACCAAAAAACTCTTGTTTTTTTTTTAATGCTCCAATTCTTAGCAAATACGCATATCCTCCGATTTACACGGTACATAGATTCCTCTGAAAATTATGTAAATCGAAATCGAAAGGAATTATGTATATTTTAAACAACAACAATAGCAATCTATTTATAAAATGAAAAATGTGTAGGGTAAAAGTATGTAATTCATTTTACATATAGAAAGAAGAAATCAATATTCTTAAAATTTGAACCAAAAATTGAATTTCTGTCAGGACTTTCATAGCCTATAAATCTTTTCTTTCTGACTGGTATTATGTAACTTTTATTATTCGATAGTACTTAAGGCGATTCTGATTCGATGGTAGAGGAATAATTGGTTTGGTTTTTGTTTAAATCCTTATAGACCTCCTCATATTGACTTAAGCATTTATTAATATATTGATGTAATCGAAGAGCTCGTTCAACATTCTAGTTATTTTGGTAAAAACTATTATCTAATATAATTTCATTCCTAAATAAACGAACGAAATTAAAAAATTTCAGTAGCAATATGTATGTAGTTAAAATGTTCACTTTGACAAATACTTTTTTTTATATCCCTTATTTTAAAAACCATGTAAAAAAAGTACTGTACAAATCGGGGGATAGGTGTATTCGAAATGTTCACTTGTATAAATATTATATTTTTTGATTATTTAAATTTTATCCACAGAACAATGCCTGTTTTCTTCAATGTATAGATGTATAAACACTAAAAATATTCACCTGCCCAAGTGTTCCATTTGCTTGGTAATTTTAATTTTATTATAGACGGTAACCCATTTTAAATGGTCCACCCGAATAACTCGGAACCCAACACCCCAACAGCCCAACAACCTTATACAACGTTTTAGGGTTTCGAGAGGGCCACCGGATGGAGCATTTTTGAACTTCTGGAAATCGGAAGTAGGGTTTTTTGGTTCCTGTGACAATACATGGAAATGATTAAAAAAAAAAAAAAAAAACGAATCTCAAAATGGCCGCCATAAAAATTAGAAAATAAATTCCGATAAAGCTGAAATTTGACATATAGGTAATACATACAATCCCGATGAAAATGTAATATTATAAAAAAAAAAAAAAAATGGCGGTTTTCAAAATGGTCACCATATATACTAAAGGAGAAAAACTGATCAAGCTGAAATTTGCTACATACATAAAACATACAGTCTCGATAATAATGCAATATTATAAAATAAAAAACCAATATTGCCGCCCTATAAATTAGAAAAAAATTGAAATTAAATTGAAAATGAAATTTGATTCATAGGTAATAGATAAAATCCCGGTCAAAATTCAATATTATAAAAAAAAAAAAAAAAAAAATAGCGGACTTCAAAATGGTCATCTCACGAGTTAGAGGGGAAAAAATAAAAATCAAATGAAAAACTAGAAAATAAAAAAAGGGAAAAAAAACTTTTCAATTAAACTGTTTTATTTTAAATCACCAGTTGTACCAAAAACTAGAAAATAATTATGACACAGGTCTTCTCGTGTCGGATGCCAGGAGCACTTTGTGTTGCTACGTCAGCGGGATAAGTAATAATCTGGGACTTTTAACAGACTAAAATAAAAACGTGGGACAGTTGTATAATTTAATAAGAACGACTTGTCCAGGAAAATGTGTTTCTAAGCCCACCAAAAGAAATATTTGAAATGCACCCAACGTTGTTGACAAAAAATACAAACTTGACCTTATCCCATTAATAAAAACAACAAAACTCCATATTCAGTCTACTGAATATAGCACATTCCATCCAACCTCTTTTTAAACATGCTAATTGGCTCAAATATCGTTATGTACTTAAACAGAAGTTACCAAAACTGACCAATCTCTCGTTGAATACTATAAACCATACTGATGACATTGATAATATGCTAAATTCCTTTTATAATGCCCTAAACGAAAGTATGAAAGCCTCAGTCCCCCGTGTGCCTATTTATTTAACGCAAAATAAACGACCTCAAAAAACGGATATGATAATACAAAGAAATAGAATACGAAGACTGTGGATTCGTTACAAACTACCGTGGTACAAACACGAGCTTTCTAAGCTCAATCACCTCATAAAAAACTCGGTTATGAATTACAGGAATAAAAAATGGAGCACTCTTCTGCAGGTTCTAGAGAAGTGCTCAAAGCCCTTTTGGAAGGTAACTAAAATACTGCCCTGTACTGAAGCATCAGGGTGCGTTGTACTTTACTAGTAACGAAAAAGCGGAGCTACTGGTAAAATTCTGGCCAAAATATTCATCTGCAACCAAACAAATAAAGAAAAGTTATTAGTTTTAAGTATAAACTATTTTTTTTGCAATTTGGCACTAGTTTGAAAAAAAGTGTACCAATTTTCTCTAAACTATTGTCAGTAATAAAGTGTAATAGTAAATAAGTATGTAAGTTAACGACACGCGTTACAAAAAGCTTCGGTCAACCAGAGGTCGACGTAGCCATGGATGAACTCAACGTGACCGGGAAACGTGTCGGCGCATTTCTGCTGACACCATGTCTGCGACGGTGCTCAGGTGACTTTAGATTTAGGGTAGATTAAGTAAAGCCAACTTTTGTCAGAACACTTTGTATCGAGTCGCGGAATAATAAAGTTCTCTCTAGAACTAAACTTTGTTTTTTTTAATGACAAGATAAAGAAATAGTTTAATTGGCGCCCAACGTGGGGCACAGGCAGTGAAGTTTGTGAACTGTGGAATATAATTTTCGGAAAAGCCCTAAAGTAGTGCGAGAATCCGACGCAGTTAATGCCCTCAAGTAGTGCTTACAAATTCACCAAGCCCTTAAGTAGTGCGTGTCTGTGCCCCCCGAACCACAAGAAATTGTTTGTGCTGGAAGTGTAACACCCAATTAGGAAAATTGCACTCGTCCCTGCCGGTGCCGTAATTTGGATCCCGAGTCACCAATAGGATAAAAGGGAGTTATCCGATACAGCCCCAGAACGCATCGTCCAGCCAGCAATGTTATTTCTACTGTTGTAAGTCCTAGAAATTTAAGCATAAAATTGTTAGAATATAAGGAATAAGTTTCCTTTGTTACAAAAGTGTTTTAAAATTATTATCAGTTAAAAAAGTGTGTTTAATTATAGATTAACAAATTTTGTCAATTATTTTAAGTGCAAAAATTTAAGAAGTGTGTTGAGTGACAAATAGATGAAAATATTAAAAAAGGAAAAGAAAGATAAAAGAGTTAAGTTTTATACAGAAAAAAAATTCTTTACTAGTGGAAGTTGCGATAAAAAGCTGAAAATAAAATTATAAATCACAAATTATACATACATATATAGAAAAAAAAGGAAAATAAAAACGCTAAAGTTAAATCTTAAATAGTTCATCCCAAATAAAAATATATCTCCTATTAAAGAAAAATTTCTAAATCTATTTAACGTAAGTTATCCGAAAGTGAAGTGGTCCTCTTACGGGTTAATTCAATAAGCGAAAAATGGCTAATCCAAATAATATAATTCGACCACCCGTGCTAAATAACAACCCAACTCCGTTACCGAACTTAAATAATCCACCCCCTCCTATACCCACTACATCGCAAAATGCAAGCAGTACACCAGAATTGACGTCACTTATTACAACAATCGTAACACAAGTCCTAAATTCACAGGCAAAAGACCTGGTAAGGAAACATCTAAATCCAAATGCCGAATTAACTACGGCTACGGACCAAACCATTGACTCACAATTCCGAAATAATCTGTCTGATCTCGATAAAGTGCCGGATGTTGTCCGCTGCCTCAGAGAATTTTCTGGCAACCCAGGAGAATTTTCGTCGTGGAAAAAGAGTGTAGAAAGAGTATTGCAGATCTACGAACCAACTAAGGGAACGCCTAAATATTACGGGATATTAAGCGTAATCCGAAATAAAATCATCGGAAATGCGGACATAGCCCTCGAGTCGTATAATACACCTTTAGATTGGAAGGCTATTAACCGATGTCTAACTATCCACTACGCTGATAAGCGCGATCTAGGTACTTTAGAGTACCAATTAACATCTATTATCCAGGGCAGATCAACTATTCAAGAATTCTACCAACGAATTTATTCGCACCTTTCGTTGATACTTAATAAGATCGCTTGCATGGAGATTGGCAGCGAATCAATGCGCTTGCTGACAGACACTTACAGAGACAAAGCCCTCGATACTTTCATACGTGGACTTAACGGCGACTTACCCAGACTTCTTGGCATAAAAGAGCCATTAGACTTACCTCAAGCATTACATTTCTGCTTGAAACTAGAAAACCAAAATTTCAGGGCTAATTACGCGAATAATTACCACGGAAACAATAGAAAATTACAGCATAATCTCCCTCCGGTACCTCCCCCAAGAATGCAACAATCCCGTCCTAACCTGCAACAGAAATTCTATCCAGAAGTAGCCTATCTTCCCAATCCAGGATTTAGACCCCAAATTGGCGGCCAACAACAACCTAACGTAAATAGACCCTTCAATCTGGCACAACGGTTCCCACAACCTCCTCAAAGACCAATCGCCCCAAAACCACAACCTAGGCCCGAGCCTATGGATATAGACCAAAGCATTCAAACCAATGCAGTCAATTATGCTAACAGACCTAACCCTATAAAATATGCTGGGAAAAGACCACAAGGCGATAATACGTTCGGAAAACAATACCCACCTCAGAAACTCCAGAGGAACTTTCACATAAATACTGAAATAGCTGATTGTCAATCGCCCCAGCAAGGTCACGACGACATAGTAGACTACCAACAAATTCAGCAACAAGCCGATGGTCAAGATACATACGACCAAACCTTGGCGGAGTATAGCGAACAATATTACGACGGCACTCAACCAACAGAATACGAAAATATTGATCTCGCCGATATCCATTTTTTAGGATGAAGAACTCTTCGCTGCCCTATTTTGAATGTAAGACGGGAAGCGGAGAGATATTGAAAATCTTAATAGATACAGGCTCTAACAAAAATTATATCCAGCCACGTTTCATAAAAAATCCCATCCCAAATGATCAATGTTTTTACGCTAATTCAGTAGCAGGTCAAGTCAAAATTACCCATCATGTCTTTGTAAATTTGTTCAATCTAAAAGAACACAAAATTAAATTCTTCCTATTACCATCATTAGTTTCATTTAACGCGATTTTGGGAAATGATACCCTCAAAGAATTATCAGCGGTCATTCATACTAAGCACAACTTTATGGTTGTCAAAAATTCCATAAAGATACGAATAAAACAACTTGCAGCTCAATCCGTTAACTCAATCGCCATAAGAAACGATCATATGAACGAGAAGCAAAAACGCTACATGAACGAATTAACCAAGAACCATCGCGAACTATTCACCGAACCTGACGAAAAACTAACATATACCACCAGAGTGATAGGAACAATTCGTACAACATCAGATAATCCTATTTATACAAAATTTTACCCATACCCAATGTCCTTGAAGAATGAAATTGAAAAGCAGATAGAAAAACTACTCACCGACGGTATAATCAGACCATCTCGATCCCCATACAATTCACCCGTGTGGGTCGTCCCAAAAAAACAGGACGCTTCTGGTGAGAAAAAATTCAGAATGGTAATTGACTACAGGAAACTGAACAGCACTACCATCGCAGACCGTTACCCCATACCCGAAATTAGTGAAGTACTAATGCAACTGGGTAAAAACAAGCTATTTTCTGTAATAGACCTGAAAAGTGGATTTCATCAGATTCCATTAAAGGAATCTGACATAGAGAAGACTGCTTTCTCGGTGAATAATGGTAAATATGAGTTTACCAGACTACCATTCGGATTGAAAAATGCTCCTGCAATTTTTCAAAGAGCATTGGACGATATACTAAGGGAGCATATAGGAAAAATCTGCTTCGTCTATATAGACGACATCATAATTTTCAGCGAAAACGAGGATAAACACCTTAAAGACATAGAGACCATCTTCAAGACCCTCAAATCCGCAAATATGAAGATACAGCTAGACAAATGCGAATTTTTCAAAACTAGCGTTGAGTTTTTAGGATTCATCGTTTCACCCGAAGGAGTGAAAACTAATCCGGCAAAAGTAGAGGCGATTCTGAACTTCCCGCAACCGAAAACATTAAAGGATCTTAGATCATTTTTAGGATTATCCGGCTATTATAGACGCTTTGTCAGGGATTACGCTAAAATAGCGAAACCCCTTACAAATCTTCTGAGAGGGGAGGATGGACGACTGTCCAAAAATTCCTCAAAAAACAAAATTTTACAGCTAAATGACGAGGCTATTAAAGCATTCTCCAAAATCAAGAGCGCCTAGCGAAGAAGTAATTTTAGCATATCCAAATTTTAATAAAGAATTCCATTTGACCACAGACGCTTCTCAATATGCTATAGGAGCAGTCCTCGAACAGAATGGCAAACCCATAACTTTTATATCCAGAACTCTCAATAGAACGGAAGAAAATTATGCAGCAAACGAAAAGGAAATGCTGGCAATTATTTGGGCCTTAAACTCCCTAAGAAATTACTTGTATGGCACCTCAAAAGTCCGTATTTTCACAGATCATCAACCGCTCACCTACGCGTTAAGCCACAAAAACCATAACGCGAAAATGAAAAGGTGGAAGGCGATCCTTGAAGAATACAATTACCAGCTTGACTATAAACCCGGAATCACACGTGTTAAAAACATACCATTCTTCTAAAAGTTCAACGAGGACGCTGAAGACTAAGAGGGGAGGAGTTAACGACACGCGTTACAAAAAGCTTCGGTCAACCAGAGGTCGACGTAGCCATGGATGAACTCAACGTGACCGGGAAACGTGTCGGCGCATTTCTGCTGACACCATGTCTGCGACGGTGCTCAGGTGACTTTAGATTTAGGGTAGATTAAGTAAAGCCAACTTTTGTCAGAACACTTTGTATCGAGTCGCGGAATAATAAAGTTCTCTCTAGAACTAAACTTTGTTTTTTTTAATGACAAGATAAAGAAATAGTTTAATTTGTACACAAAATTTTAAGTAAATCGGTCGAGTAGTTTTTTCCCATTTTTACCAGGTGCAAAACTTTTTATTCATTTAGCTGCACTACAACAACGTTGGGTTCCGCAGCCGCCATTTTGTTTTCATAACTTTTTTTTATCAATGAAAATATAATGTTCAAACCTATAATAAGCATACAAAATTTAAAAACGATATCTGTTGTAGTTTTTTTTTATAGCAGTTCGAAGAAAAGGTCACTTTTTCCCCTTAAGTTTGTACATTTAGGCAAGATTTTGAAGTCGGTTTTTATTTTATTGTAAAAATTTATTTTATTCGCTTTAGCCCATATATTCAGTCATAAATTTAGTCAGCTAAGCCATAATTGTAGAGTCTGCCGGTAGGAGGCTACTACACAAAAGTCAGTTTCGTAAGTGTGCCTATTCACTTATAAAGGGCGACATATTTAAAGCAGGTCAGTTATAAAGAATTATTAAGGCAGTTTCTTGTTTTATTACGTGTTGGATTTCTTGGGACGCTGTTTTTTTGATTTTTCTCAATCACTCACACTATTTTTTTAATATTCTTAATTTTTTGCAGTTATTCTTTTATACAATACGGGCTAAAATGAAAAAATAAAATGTGTTTCCTTTATGTTCTACAGTCATAATCCACAATAAAAAGTTAATGTTTCCATATTCCTTCCGGCCAAAAAACCCCACTTCCGGTTTGCGGAAGTTAAAAAACCCTAAAACATCGAAACCCTAAAACTTTTTATAAGGTTGTTGGTCTGTTGAAACGCTAGGTTCCGAGTTATTCGAGTAGATCGTTTAAAATGGGTTACCGTATATATCGAATGGAAAAAAGCTTGGCACAAATAAAGAGAATTGTAAGTTAAATCCGCAGCAAAAATTATAATTTTTTTTTTTTTTTTTTAACTACGAAGAATGGATTTTGAACAGGAAAATAGTATTGTAAAAATTTTCTTGATTAACTTATTATTTCAATATACTATATACTAACATTTTTTTTTTCAGCAGGTAGCAGCTGATAAGTACCAACATTTCTTTTAATATTACCAATAGTATTTTAGTAGGTAGTAAAACAAGAAGGATTATGGGTGTAAACCTGATTTATTCATCTTCATCTACATCGACAACATTATCGGATATTTCTTCCCAACCATCAGTTGTGGCAGAACTGCCGCCTCGCCTTGCATCAAACCTTGGATTCGCATATTGCTCGACGACACCATTACTTTGTACAAAATGTTTTACGGCAATAGCTGTTACAGCACTGAAGCCCTGAATATCTACTAAAAATTTTGGATCGACTACATGGCCTCTGTTCCTCAATTCTTGCAAAACATCCTAAAAGGCTGATTATTAATACAAGAATTGTTTAATTTTAACTTGTCTTACCTCACTAACTCGACCTTTTTCGTACATGAGCTTATTCGGTACCAGTTGATGATGGATGCGAAGACCATTGACTGCATATAAAATATCTTCTTTCAAGAACAAATTACGAACAATCACCTGAGATTAAAATGAAAAGAGGAATTATGGCAGCCGAACTTATTATTATGAAATAAAAATTACCTGAGCTACGGAAGTCGTAATCTGAGAGCCACCAGCAGCACCAACAAGCAGCCTTATATCTCCTTTTTTATTAATGATAATGCTTGGTGACATGGAAGACATCGGTCGTTTTCCAGGCTTTATAAAATTAATCGAAGTTGGTGGATAACCATACGCATTCGTTACATTTGGAGTGGAGAAATCGTCCATTTCATCGTTGAGGATGATTCCTGTCTTGTTAGAACGCACAAAAGCACCAAATCTAAAATTTTTTCTTGTTTTAGTTAAGTATGTTCGATAATATTTTGAATTTTCTTCATACACATTGTTGACGGTACTGGTTACAGTGATACCATTGCCATCTCTATCAATCACAGCTACGTTGGAGGTTCCATGGTCCCTTGGTGGTTCAAAGACACTTCCATAGTAAGAGATATTATTATGTGTCTGATGGTCATCGCCTGTAACAATTTTTCGTAATTTGTCTTGAACTTCCCAATCTGCCGCTTCGATGAGAGCCTTAAAATAGTTATTGATTATTGAAATAATGTCTTCATAGAAATTCAAAATAACACATACTTGACGAGCGGACGGTTCGTAGTCACCATCAGCAAGCTTTAATCTCAGACTATACGCATGCTTCATTGCTTCAGCCATTCTGTGAATCAAGGTTGCATTGTCCACACCTTCTACACGTCCTCTCAGTAACTGAAGAATTGTGTTTAGCACTGGTCCACTACCAGGAAGGGGAATTGAATAAAGCGTTAAATCTTCATTGAGTTTCCCAGTAACGGGTTCTCTCTCTCTAACTCTAAAAAATATAATGATATGTTAAATTTTTTCATTTGTTTTGGACGCTTCAAAAACTTACTCGTAATCTATGAGATCTTGCATAGTTAGGATACCACCCATTGCTCTTACATCATCAATAAAATTTTGTCCAGTAACGCCGCCATAAAACTCTTGAGCTCCTCCCTTTGATATGTTTAACAATGTTTCACCTAATTGAGGACGGAAAGCCCTTTCTCCTGCCTTGTAGACTTTATTTGTTTGATTATTTACGAATACCGCTTTAAGAGAGGGCTCAGCAAAGATTTGTTTTTTATATTTTTTCAAAACTCTAGCTAAAAAGCTATCCACAATATATCCATTTTTGCAAAGGTCTATTGTTGGCATTAAAAGTTCACTCCACAGTATTTTGGGATTACCGAATTTCTTCTTTAATTCCCAATATCCCTTGATTTCACTTGGTATAGCAGAAGCATGTCCACCTATAGAAAATTAAAATTTAGAAAACAAATCGACTATGTATACATACTATACTATATATACTAAAAAATCCAATTTCGTACCTTTGATTTCCTTGAGACCTTTAAACATAGTTTGGCTAACATTTTTGGGAGCTGCTTCACGAGCATCGATTGTTGTAATTAGTTTTTTAGACTTTATGTATACTGTAGCCAGAAATCCGCCACCAATACCCATACTCTGTGGACCGGTTACTCCTTCGCATAGGAGAACAGCAATTGCTGAATCTACGGCATTTCCCCCCTTGTTAAGAATATCCCTGAGAAGTTTGGATTTTAATTCATATTTAATTTATAAAGCACAAAATACTTACCGACCGATTGGGGCACATTCTCTCCCATTAGAAACAACACCTCCAAATCGTATTTTCTCATCAGGAATATTGTAATTAAATGCGAGAGTACAATATGCACTTAACAGGCAGATAGTTAAGAAGGACCTATATAAAGAAAGTATATATGTAAAAACTTAATAAGGAATGCCAATTCACCAACATCATGATTATCTCTTAGAAATTTTAAATGTAGAATATAGAATACTTCATGAGCTTACATCTAATTATTATCATAAAAAAGACAAGAAGTCTCATGTAGAACAACACAAGTGAAACATATTTTTGAAAGTTCAGCTTCCTAGCGATGCCTCCAAACTTAAAAATTTTTTAAGGCAGTTTAGAGTAAATCGCACAACTGATTAACTGATAAATTCATGATTATATACATTGATTATATGTAATTAAAGTTTCTAGGCTTCTGTGTCTGCTTTGTGCTCTTTATAAAAAAGACGTTTCTTCTTTTTAACGTTTTGCTTCAACTTAAACTACCCTGTGGTATGCAATTTCAGAACATTTTTAAGTTTGAAAGCATCAAACGCATCTGTTGTTCTAGATGAGACTTTTTGTCTTTATTCGTCTATAGTATTACATAATTATTAGGGTGCTTTTTTTCGCAACTATTTTTTTTTTTTTTTTCAGTCCCATCTCGAAATTTTGAGGGAAATAGCTAAACAAAAATTCTCTGAAAATTGGAGCCCTTAATATTAATATTAAGTGCTCGACCGGCGTATAAAGATTTCCCGTATAAAATACACGTAAACTTTCATTTGTTTTCTTCAAACCTCTACAGCTATTGAAGTTGAGGTACTGTTTCTGCAATTTAGCTCAATAATCCATGAAAATTCATCAAAGCCCAATATATCAAGAAATATCGATGTTAGCGATTTGACGTTCTAGAACTGTTTGGAGGAAATTGAATTTCCTACAAGTGTGTCGTTTACATTTTTTCTGTAGCTCTTGTTATTTACAAGATAGGGGCAAAAAGACGAGAATTTCATGAAAAAAATGGGTTAGTGACCCGTACTAACTCCCTGGTTGGAGTTAGGGTTACGCCGCAATGGAAACTTTTGTAGAGCATTCAGTTCTGAAGAAACTCTCAATCATTGACCAAGATTATACCATAAAATGCCTCTGAGCTGTAGGGTTTTGAAGAAAAAAAAATCAAAGTTTACGTGTATTTTATATGGGAAATCTTTATACGCCTTGGTCGAGCACTTAATATTAATATTAAGGGCTCCAATTTTCAGGGAATTTTTGTTTAGGTATTTCCCACAAAATTTCGAGGTGGTATTGAACAAAAAAAAAAAATAGTCGCGAAAAAAAAGCACCCTAATAATTATACTTATAAACCTATTCTCGATTTAATTGAGGGACAGTAAATGGAATAGCAAACATTTAACTTTGTTATACCTACACAAAGTTAAATGTATGCTATGGCTAAAGTGTTTAACGTCGGTAAAGAATGTTTTGAACAAATTTAATCCACTAATTATATTAAGTAAAATATAGTACGTTTTCTACAAAGTTAAAGCTAAACAATGAAAACTTATAAAGCAATTTAATGTTTTATGGCTACTAATACCTCTGTTTACATTAACTACATTTTCATCTTAAGTAAATTAAAGAGACTTCCTCACTCTTTTGTTATATTCATAAAATCGACAATATCGAAAATATGTAGGTTGAAAATTATAAACGTAATTATAAAATATTTGAATAAAGGAAATAGTAATAAAAAGAAAACAAAAGAAACAGAAATAAAGATGGAAGGTAATTACCTATAGTTTATAATGACTGTTTAGTTATCTATTGTATATATTCATTAATAGTTTTCACAAAATATATTTCATTGTATATTATAATTAAAATAAGCACCTAATATTATTATTTTCTCTTTCTTCTTTACAATAAAATTTCATATGTCCGGATTTTGTGACTCTTATATTGTACAAAAAAATTTATTAGACTTTTTAGCTTTTTGTTTGCATTTTTGATTGAATTCTCAAAACGGTATTGGTGGTCTAATTTTTTAATATTATTTATAATAATAATTAAACGAAAAAATAATGGACTTACCGCATTATAGGCCTAAACTGAGCTTAACTTAAAAACAGTAATACAATTACACCAGTATTCAAGACAACCCACTGAATAATTCCACCTCTTTCGGTTGTGCTTTTATACTCAAAAATCAGAAGGCTTACTAAAACGCATTATTCTCACAATGAGACTATTTCAAATATAAATTATAAAGAACAGGTAATATTTGAACAGTTGTCAATGATCGTAACATGCATTGAGAACACGTGTCTCAAAATTGAATTAAGACGAAAATTTAATGATTGTACAAGACACAAGGTGATAATCAAGGTAATGTCGATTTAGAAAATGTTCAAAACATTTAAACACTAAAAAAAAAAAAAACCGGCCAAGTGCGAGTCGGACTCAACCGTATAAAAATATTTGTATTATATGATGTAACTAAAAATTTACGGTTTTCGCAATTTTTCCTTTATCTGTACTATAAGACGTTGTTTCGTACCAAATTTCAAGATTCTGAGTTCACGGGAAGTACCCTGTAGGTTTTGATTCCCTTGCGAGTGTCGAAAATTTTGATTGCGTTGGCTTAGAAGTTTGATTTTTTCACAGCTCCAAGGGACAGTAGACCTGAGTATTTGATATAAATTCCAGCTTGATACCTTAACGCGTTACTGAGAAAAAGGGTCTTGACAGACAGACAGACGGACGGACGGACGGACAAGAACGGATTTGACCAAACTTTGCAAACTTATACCTTATAATATGAAAATTGATACTTAAATGTTTCCGAGAACGATGATTACGAATCAAAATTTGGAAATTCGAAATAGCGGATCAAAAATGTCGACCATAATTTACACATTCACATTCACAGAATTTTAATGAAAATGAGCACAAAAAGGATTCTGATTTCTAATTTCAAAATTTGGAAATTTGAAATGTGACTGCAACAATTTCCAAAATTTTAAATGAATTTTAATAAAAATTAGTATAAAAGGGATTTCGACTCTTCTATTATCTGGAATATCGCTTGTTTCTATCTGATTCCGATATGGAAATTTGAAAACTAAAGAAAGTGGACCCAACATTGGAAATTTGAGATGGATGAAGAGCAACCAAAAATTTAATGAGTCAAATTCTTCAGTTCAAATCTAATCTACACATATAACAAAATCATAACCCAGTCATGTCTGTAGATGAAATATTTTTTACAAAAAGTAAATTTTATATATATTTCATGTGGTTTTGGTTATACCCAAAAAAGATCTTGTAGCAACAGCCACAGCCTTATTAATAAATGAGCACAGTTTGATCAAGATCGCTTAAGAAATATGGATAATATATCTATACATAAGTAGAAGTAAAATCCTCCTCCCCCTCCACGAATCCGGCCAATTTTGTGATATAACCTAGATATTGGTTAAATCAATGTACCCCTGCGAAATTGATTAAGGAATGCGACAACTATCATGATAGCGCTGGGTAAATACTTACTAATTAAACACTTCTCAAATGTTCTAGTTTGTTATATCCTAGAATTCGTTACAACCTGAAAACCCCTTTATGGATCCGTCAACTTGAATCCCCAAATCTTAATAATATTCAAAATTAGTGGCCTTAAAATAATCATTGTACCAATTTTCATTAAAACCCGTTGAAATCGACACATTTTGGACGCCCTACAAATTAAAAAAAAATTTCAACCAAGCTGAAATTCTGAAATTTGATTCATAGTGAAAATGCAATATTATAAAAAAAAACAAAATGGCGGAATTCAAAATGGTCGTCTTACGGATTAGAGGGGAAAAAATAAAAATCATTTATGTTAAACGGTTTTATTTTAAATCATCAGCTGTACCAAAACCTATAAAATAATTAGGACACAGGTCTTCTCGTGTCGGATGCCAGGAGCACTTTGTGTTGCTACGTCAGCGGGATAAGTAATAATCTGGGACTTTTAACAGACTAAAATTAAAACGTGGGGCGCATTTGAAATATTTCTTTTGGCCGGCTTAGAAACACATTTTCTTGGACAAGTCGTTTTTATTTAATTATACAACCGCCCCATGTTTTATTACGTGTTGGATTTCTTGGGACGCTATTTTTTTGATTTTTCTCAATCATTCACACTATTTTTTTAATATTCTTAATTTTTTACAATTATTTTTTTATACAATATGGGCTAAAGGGAAAAAATGACCAAAATAAAATGTGTTTCCTTTATGTTCCACAGTCATAATCCACAATAAAAAGTTAATGTTTCCATATTCCTTCCGGCCAAAAAACCCCACTTTATATTTGCGGAAAAACCCTAAAACATTGAAACCCTAAAACTTTGTATAAGGTTGTTGGTCTGTTTAAAATGGGTCACCGTGTATATCGAATAGAAGAAAACTTGGTACAAATAAAGAGAATTGTAGGTTAAAAACGCAGCAAACATTTTTTTTTTTTTAAACTACGAAGAATGAATTTTGAACAGGATAATGGTATAGTAACTATTTTCTTGATTAACTTATTATTCCAATGGTACTGATATTTTTTTCACCAGTTAGCAGCTGATAAGCACTAACATTTCTCTTAATATTATCAATAATACAATATTTAAGTAGGTAGTAAAACAATGGATTATGGGTGTAAATCTGATTTATTCTTCATCTTCATCTACATCGACAACATTCTCGGATATTTTTTGCCAACCATCAGTTGTGGCAGAACTGCCTCCTCGCCTTTCATCATATGTTGGATGCACGTATTGCCAGACGACACCATTACTTTCTACATAATGACTTGCGGCAATAGCTGTTACAGCACTGAAGCCCTGAATATCTACTAAAAATTTTGGATCGACTACATGGCCTCTGTTCCTCAATTCTTGCAAAACATCCTAAAAGGCTGATTATTAATACAAGGATTGTTTAATTTTAACTTGTCTTACCTCACTAACTCGACCTTTTTCATACATGAGCTTATTCGGTACCAATTGATGATGGATGCGAAGGCCATTGACTGCATCGAAAATATCTTCTTTCAAGAACAAATTACGAACAATCGCCTAAAATTAAAATGAAAAGAGGAATTATGGAAGCCGAACTTATTATTATGAAATAAAAATTACCTGAGCTACGGAAGTCGTAATCTGAGAGCCACCAGCAGCACCAACAAGCAGCCTTATATCTCCTTTTTTATCAACGATAATGCTTGGTGACATGGAAGACATCGGTCGTTTTCCAGGCTTTATAAAATTAATTGAAGTTGGTGGATAACCATACGCATTCGTTACATTTGGAGTGGAGAAATCGTCCATTTCATCGTTGAGGATGATTCCTGTCTTGTTAGAACGCACAAAAGCACCAAACCTAAAAAATTTCCTTGTTCAGTATGTTCGATAATATTTTGAATTTTCTTCATACACATTGTTGACGGTACTGGTTACAGTGATACCATTGCCATCTCTATCAATCACAGCTACGTTGGAGGTTCCATGGTCCTTTGGTGGTTCAAAGACACTTCCATAGTAAGAGATATTATTATGTGTCTGGTGGTCATCGCTTGCAACAATTTTTCGCAATTTTTCCTGAACATTTAAATCTGCTGCTTCGATGGCGGCCTTAAAATTATTTCAATTCTATAATCATGTTTTCAAAGAAATTCAAAAGAACACATACTAGACGAGCGGACGGTTCAACATCACCATCAGCAAGCTTTAATCTCAGACCATACGCATGCTTCATTGCTTCAGCCATTCTGTAAATCAAGGTGGCATTGTCCACGCCTTCTACACGTCCTCTCAGTAACTGAACAATTGTGTTTAGCACTGGTCCACTACCAGGAAGGGGAACTGAATAAAGCGTTAAATCTTCATTGAGTTTCCCAGTAACAGGTTCTCTCTCTCTAACTCTAAAAATATAATGATATGTTCAATTTGTTCATCTATTTTGGGCGCTTCAAAAACTTACTCGTAATCTATGAGATCTTGCATAGTTAGGATACCACCCATTGCTCTTACATCATCAATAAAATTTTGTCCAGTAACGCCGCCATAAAACTCTTGAGCTCCTCCCTTTGATATGTTTAACAATGTTTCACCTAATTGAGGACGGAAAGCCCTTTCTCCTGCCTTGTAGACTTTATTTGTTTGATTATTTACGAATACCGCTTTAAGAGAGGGCTCAGCAAAAATTTGTTTTCTATATTTTTTCAAAACTCTAGCTAAAAAGCTATCCACAATGTATCCATTTTTGCAAAGGTCTATTGTTGGCATTAAAAGTTCACTCCACAGTATTTTGGGATTACCGAATTTCTTCTTTAATTCCCAATATCCCTTGATTTCACTTGGTATAGCAGAAGCATGTCCACCTATAGAAAATTAAAATTTAGAAAACAAATCGACTATACATACTATACTATATATACTAAAAAATCCAATTTCGTACCTTTGATTTCCTTGAGACCTTTAAACATAGTTTCGCTAACATTTTTGGGAGCTGCTTCACGAGCATTGATTGTTGTAATTAGGTTTTTAGACTTTATGTATACTGTAGCCAAAAATCCCCCCCCAATACCCATACTCTGTGGACCAGTTACTCCTTCGCATAGTAGAACAGCAATTGCTGAATCTATGGCATTTCCCCCCTTGTTAAGAATATCCCTGAGAAGTTTGGATTTTAATTCATATTTAATTTATAAAGCACAAAATACTTACCGACCGATTGGGCCACATTCTCTCCCATTAGAAACAACACCTCCAAATCGTTTTTTCTCATCAGGAATATTGGAATTAAATGCGAGAGTATAAGTACAATATGCACTTAACAGGCAGACAGTTAATAAGGACCTATATAAAGTATATATGTAAAAAAAAAATAAGTAGTGCCAATTCACCAACATCATGATTATCTCTTAGAGATTTTAAATGTAGAATATAGAATACTTCATGAGCTTACATCTAATTATTACCACAAAAAACACAAGAATTCTCATGTAGAACAACAGAAGTGAAACATATTTTTGAAAGTTCAGCTTCCTAGCGATGCCTCCAAACTTAAGGCAGTTTAGAGCAAATCGCGCAACTGATTAACTGATAAATTCATGATTATATACATCAATTATATGTAATTAAAGTTTCTAGGCTTTTGTGTCTGCTTTGTGCTCTTTATAAAAAAAGACGTTTCGTCTTATTAACGTTTTTCTTCTACTTAAACTACCCTGTGGTATGCAATTTCAGAACATTTTTAATCCTCGGCGTACACACCTATTTTTTTGATCATCGCCTACCCTCTGGGTCGATCAGACCCTGTTCACTTTTTGATCGCCTATATTTCCGCAACTACTGAACCTTTTGATTTACCAAAATTAAGAAGTATACTTTCAACTATTATAAAATAACTTATAAGTATTATAAGATTCCTTGAAGTCCTTAACATACTTAAGAAAATACACGAAAAAGATTATTTTAGGAAAAAAATGTAATTTCAGGAAAAAAGTTCTAACTTTTTTAATGTTTAAGATTTTTAGCTAAAAATTTATACAATTACTCTCAAAGTATTTTGAAATAATAAAAAATATAGTCCTATATTGTGCCTCTAAAAAAGGTATTTATTTCATATACTGACGGAGGGTTTAGAAAAGGTTTTTTTTTTTCATATGAATGACTGAAAAAAGATTTTTTTTTATTAACTCAACAACAACTGATGACTCCACAAGCTGCAGTTACTGTCTAAACCTATAGTCGGGACATTGAACTATACATGTAAGGATGTGGTACCGCCGTTTTTTAAAATATCTGAGCGCCAATTTCAGTTAAATTCGGTGTAGGGGTCTAAACGACCCAGTGTGTACTCCAAGGGTTAAGTTTGAAAGCATCACACGGAAATTAGCTTTAAAAAAATGTATTTCACTTCTGTTGTTCTAGATGAGACTTTTTGTCTTTATTTGTCTATGGTATTACATAATTATACATATAAACCTATTCTCGATTTAATTGAATCAATTTAAAATAAACACCTAATATTATTATTTTTTCTTTCTTCTTTATAATCAGATTTTATGTGTCCCGATTTTGTGACTGTTATATTATACATAAAAATATATTAGACTTTTTGGCTTTTTGTTTGAATTCTCAAAACGGTATTGGTTGTCTAATGTTTTAATATTATTTATAATAATAATTAAACGAAAAAATAATGGACTTACCGCATTATAGGCCTAAACTGAGCTTAACTTAAAAACAGTAATACAATTACACCAGTATTCAAGACAACCCACTGAATAATTCCACCTAGTTTCGGTTATGCTTTTATACTCAAAAATCAGAAGGCTTACTAAAACGCATTATTCTCACAATGAGACTGCTTCAAACATAAATTATAAAGAAAAGATAATACTTTAACAGCTGTAGTTTATCAACACGAAGAACACGTGTCTCAAAATTGAATTAAGACCAAAATTTAATGCTTGTACAAGACACAAGCTGATAATCAAGGTTATGTTGATTTAGAAAATGTTCAAAACATTTAAACACTAAAAAAATTAGGTACTTGACTCTATATAATTTGAACAATAAGACATAAGTGTCTGTTATTATTGTTATATATTTACATATTATAGTAAAACTATAATCAAGTCTTGTCTATTTACATCATATATATAGTTTTTTGTTAAATTTTATGGACATTATCTACTACTCACCTCTGTTATAACAGGCACTTTTGGTATTGGTGTCCGTTTGCTTTGTACGCATCACGCAAACAACATTGGATGGATTTAACCAAACTTTGCAAACTTATACCTTATATTATGAAAATTGATACTTAAAGGTTTGCCAGAACGGTGATTAAAATTTGGAAATTTGAAAAAGTAGATCAAATATGACGACCAAAATTTACACATTTACATGCATGGATTTGAGTGAAAATGAGCACAAAAAGGATTCTGATTTTTAATTTCAAAATTTGGAAATTTGAAATGTGACTGCAACAATTTCCAAAATTTTAAATGAATTTTAATCAAAATTAGTATAAAAGGTATTTTGAAGCTTCTATTATTTGTAATATCATTTGTTTCTTGCTGATTCCGATATGGAAATTTGAAAATTAAAGAAATTTGAGATGGATGAGGAGCAACCAAAAATTCAATGAGTCAAATTCTTCAGTTCAAATCTAATCTACACATAAAACAAACAAAAACTTTTTAGACATTTTTCCAATCATAAAATTGAACTTTTCAACTTAACTCCTCATTAACAAAATAAAATATAAGAATATAACACATTTTCACAATAACTATCTATCAAATTTGAACTTTATTACTCAAGTACCAGAATAAAACACAACAACAAGATAATCTAGAAATACTTACAAAGTAATGCTTTTATTTATTGACTTTTGTATTTTGCTAATATTATAGAATTCAAAATAATTCGCCAATGCTATTAAAGACCGTTGCATTAAAGTGGTACTTTATTACAATTTAGGTTTACACAGATGGGTTATTATCAGTTGCGTCAATTCCATTGTTAGTTTTAGTCATTGTCATATGGAATGGAGAACGTTTCAATTTCTTATAAGCATGTCAACAAGCAAAACGTGGAAGAATATTGTGCAAATTGTGCAAACAAAAACCACAGATTCTAATCAAGTAAAGTCTTGATTAAGTCATACTTTTCAATATTGTAGAAATTACTTTAATCATCACACAGCAACACATTATTTAATTGTACTTAAGAAAACGATCTTAGCATTTCGAATATAGCTGATTTTTGTAAACGCTCCTAATTTATGATTATCGCCATATTTACTTAGAACCGCATCCTATAATTCGTCGTAGAAGTTCTATTAATGTTTACAACATCGAAATTGCCCATTCTTCCTGCTAATGGCTGATTCCAAAATTAATGATTAATGGAAAAAATTTAGTTTTCGAAATTTATCATGAATTGAAAATAATTCCACTATTTATATTGTATAGCCGTTAAAAACTTAGTGGGAATTGTGCAGAAAGCAAAAATCAGGCCAAGATTACTTGAGAAAATTTACCAATCACTTTAAACAAACACCTTTTAAACTCATATCTCATATCTCTCTAAATTATGAATTCAAAAAGCACGAAATTGGCATATTTCAACTCGCTTGACCTGTTTTTTGTAAAGTGCGTCCGTTTGATTCTGAGATCTATTAATATGCGAATGAAATTCTAGTCTATAGGTCTGTGATTGACATTCTCTTATTTTTAGATTGGTTAATGGTTAACTTCTTTTTTTATAGAGTGAGAACATCTGTCTGTTCAAAACTTTTACAGGCCATTGGTAAGGATACGGATGTGACATGCAAATTAATATATATTAATTAATTAATAAAATAATAATCTTCCTAAATAGGACGAATTCAGAGAAAATCATAGTATATTTAAACGACAATAAATCAATATACGAATTGTGGTTCAGATACATGTATCTCCCAAATAAAATGTACTTTTGATATACTTATATATATATGATCAAATACGCTTTGATTGTGTTACTACTTTTTTCTAAATTTCTTAGTAAAATCGCCACTAAAATATCTATAAAGTTAACAATTGTGCCAACCAAAAACGAGCAAGTTGATCGCCACGTTTGAAATGTTTTCAAAGTTGTATTCACAATTTGGTTAAACCAAATTGTTTTTAATTTGAAGTTCTGCACAAATTTCCACGAAACAGAAGTTTGAACAATAGCTATTATTCTTTACCATGTCTTTCAAATGTCTTTGGAATCGTTTTAGCAAGTTTAAGCACATTCAGTGTGGTTGAATCCAATGAATTACGTCAATTTCTGGTCTTATTGTTTTTTCCACAACGTAAAAGTTTGAACAATTGCTGTTATTATTTTCAAAATTGCACGCCATTCAAATGCCTTTGGATGTTTTTTAACGATTTTATCCACTTCAGTTCTATTCGATTTTGTTGAATTTTTTAATTTGTGGTCTTGGTGTTTTTTTCTATAGAGTAAAAGTTTGAACAATTGCTGTTGTTTTTTAAAACTCGAACGTCATTCAAATACATTTAGAAGATTTAACGATTTTATATTCGAATTAGCAAGTGTTAGTAGCTTCACTTTGGTTCAAGCTTGTTCATTTATTGAATGTTTAGTCTTGCTCATATGGAATAAACGATTTAACAATTTATATCAATTTTTATTTTGTTTTAATTTGTCATTTGAATGCGTTTGGCAATTCTTTTAACGATTTTATCTTCTTGAAACAATGAACATTATTTAGACAAAATAACCATACATGTAGGTCCATAAGAACAAAATACATAACATATGTATGTGTTTTCGAATTTAAATGATTAAGAACACTTTTGAAGAGTTGAAATTGTTGTCCAAATTGAGAATACAGAAGTGCTGTTTTTACTAAAATAATCACGTTAAATGTATAATTGTTTGAAATAAAATGAACTGAACTATACTGCTACTATCAGTACATGTTGCCCTTGCTAACCGCCATGATACGAGAAAATATATTTCAAATTGTTTGTGTTTTATTCTTTAATAATCAGAAACTACTAAACAATCTTTATGTCCAAATTGCGAATATGTATGTATAATCTTAATATATAGTATACTAGCAGATCCGGCCACGTGTTGCTGTGGCTAAGCAGCTATAATACGTTGAATTAATTTTATCCTAATCTTTTTAATACAGTGAAATCAATATTCACTGATAAAGATAAAAACGTTTTAGCTGATCTAAAATGCTATGGGATTGAGAATGCAACGTTACACCAAAGGAGGAGGGTCAATAAAGCCGGTTTTTGGTAGGAAGGACTTGAAATTTCTTTGAAATTCTTTTTGGGTTTTTATCTATAATCAATGTATAGTCAATTTCAACTAATACGAAACTTCCAAATATCCGCCCCCGTCTCTGCCATCCCTCAAAAGTTATGAAAAAGCAGCTATAAAAAGCACTGTTTTAATGCATTAACGCTTATAGAAATTGTCTCAGCTAAATCTTTTATTTTACAATACAGATAATGCATCTAGACAATCAATCAATCAATGGTCTAGATGCATTATCTATATCAACTGCCAATATTACATTTTGAATTAATTACAGAGGAGGCGATACCATTGAGGACGAGGTATTGTGGGAGGAGGAAGGCATTTTACTAAAATTAAAATAAAAACAATTATTATAATAAATTAAATAACACATAATAAAATAATTAACAATTAATTAATTAATAATTGATTAAAAATTAACAGATTAAATAATTGGAATAAAATACAATGAATGTTATGGAAATCAACGAAAAAGAATTATATACAAAGATTTGTATTATTATTTGATCGTTGCAAATAATAATATACAAACCATATACAGCACAATTATAACACAATACACAGTAAAATTATAAAAATGATACACGAAGTATTGAAAAAGAACGCTTATGTCGTAAACATAAACAAATATGTCAAGAAATCGACACACGACGCCATTTACTGGATGTATACCCATCCTAAATATCGAAAGATAATGAAGTGTTGTGTCGATAAATTAACTTACACCGCCATCTGTTAGAAACTTATGGAACTTACAAATATTACATTTAATATGCAATAAAAAAAATATTGAGGTCAATAATCGAGATAAAAACTATGCAATCTTTTAAGTTGGACCAAAGCACACACAATGAGTCAAATTTTATCAAGATCGGTTGAGTAGTTTCGGATTTTATCCCGGACAAACATCGTAACAGATTTTTATATTGTATATATTGGTGCGACTGTTAGTGATCGAGTAACTTCTGAACGAGTTGACCCATTGATACCCACAATATAACTGATCTCCACAATTGTCGAGACGATGGTTCATAGCTATGCTAGGTGGTGCTGCTTTTTCTTCTTTTTTATATAGACTTAGCTTAGCTTAGTCTACCCTTTAAAGCAACAGAAATTAATCTGCTGCATAAGACTCGTCATCTTCAACATGACCAACAAGCTAATTTTTTTCCAATGTATCCTTACTAACACGACCTTTACAAAAGGATACGTGTAAGACTTCACATTTTTAATGTTTAATTCCAGATTATTGTGAATACGTCACGTTTGGAATGTGTTCAGATCTCTTTGAACCGTGTGCCAATTGTTAATATTATTCGTATAACGAAATAGCTTCATTTCATCAGCATAAATTAGGATTTTAAAACCTTTAAGCAAGTATGTAATGTCGTCAATAGTTAAAATAAATAAGAGCGGACCCAAATGACTACCCTGCAGGACACCTCACGTGGCAAATATTATTCTGGGAGTTTCATTCCGAAAAGTAATCTGATAAGTCCTGTTGGACAAGCATAAGGGTATCCAATTGATAAGCAATGGATAAAAGCCTAGATTTTCTAGTTTGAATATTATAATCAAATGGGATAGTTTATCAAAAGCCTTGCTAAAATTATTATAAATGCAATTGGTTTGCAGATCTTTCTAGAATGACGAAAAGGACAAATTCAAGAAGGTTAGTGGACAGATGCTTGACAATTGTGAGTATATAATTGACTCAAAAAGTTTTGGAATATGTACATGAAGGCTTCCCTATGGACCGATAGTTACAGACCTTATTCTTGTTACCCTTTTTGTGGATGGGAATAATAAAGGCATTCTTCCCGAGCATTGAAAATGTTCCGGTACTGAGAGAAGAGCAGTGTTAGGGGTATCATTAACTCATTAAAAACCCTTTAGTATTTATTTTGTTTAAAGGGTGACACCAATCGTCATCAGTATTAAATACTCATTGTACGTTGGGTAAATTGAAACCACCCAATAAGCGGAGTTCGTCAACTAGAATCATTAGATTGTTAATGAAATCGAACTTCGTGATTAAAAGATCATATGAGCCGTTTATTTTGAAAGTGGCTTAAGTCCAAATGATCATAAAGACTATTTTACTTTACAAGAATATAGAAAAATAGTCTTTATGATCATTTGGACTTAAGCCACTTTCAAAATAAACGGCTCATATGTGTCAAATCAAGAGAATTGATAGGTCATATTCAAAAAGAAGCAGAAATATCGGCTAGTGAGATCAAGTTGCAATTGAAGTGGCTTTTGCAAGTTATAAGAACTCCTCGTCCTCGGGCCTCCGAATCAGTATATCTATCCTTACGAAATACCTGGTATGTAGGAAGAATCGAAAAGCTCTGCATCAAGAGAGCCGTAGTGTAATCAAGTTTCGGTTAGTGCGATAATGTCAAAATTATTAGTTAAGGACGACTGATAAAGAGTTTTAGTCTTAGTCCTGATACCCCTTACATATTGATAATATAAAGAGATCGTCTGGGGATTCAGTTTTTTGATGTAACAAGGTTTTTAATTAGATCGCCAGAGGGCCAGAAGGAATTGTCTAACAGATACTATGTTTCCATGCACAGGGTTGAGTTGGAGTTGAGTTTTCGTTGAGTTAAGAAAATGTCCACTAAACCTGAACTGTTTCCATGAGCAACTTGGAGTTGAGTTGACAAAATAAACTGGAATGACATTTGAAGCTAACCCCAACTCAACCCGACTAGTTTCGTGGAGTTAACTTGGATTTAATGAAACTCAACTCAACCTGAGTTTCCATGAACACTAACTCGAGTTCAACTCGAGTTGAACCCTGCATGGAAACACGGTAAGAGTGAAAGCTGATTTTGCCGGTGCATTTAAATTGGGTACAATTGGGCTTTATTCATTTTTCGACATGTAAAATTTTTTGTGGATATATTTCGAGCGCGAATATGCCTCATACGAGGTTCCAGAATCGAGGCGTGAAATACATAAATAGGGTACGTCGATGGGGAACTACTTTTAGTAATTCTTCGACATTCCCTGCAGCAGGGGTGTGAATCTTTGTTGAAACTGATAATGTGGAATGGCAGTCTGTGTCAGGCGTGAATACACAGTTTTGAGGTATCGAAACTGATGAAGAAGGAGAACTAGAAATATTTGTATTTTCGATAGTTGAACTATTTGTTGATGAACGAGTTTTCAGTCACTTTTGGTGATTATTAGGTTTTGTTTTTTTCAAATACAAACTTACAGTGGGTCGAGGGGGAGTAATCGAGACTGGGACATCTTCAGCTGAAATATTGGGATTCCCACTATACAAATTTTTAAGAGTTTCAACCTCGCCTTTTATAAAACGAAGTAACTCAATTCTCTGTGAGAATTCAGATGATATCGAATGAACGTTGCTGTAAACTTTTTTTATGTGGTGTTTAATCTCATCAATATCAGGTGCGACTGACACACCGTTGGCAACACACGATGTCGATGTCGATGTCGATGTCGATGTCGATGTCGATGTCGATGTCGACGTCGAGTTACTAAATACCGCATGCAAATCATCAAGGATGCCGAAAACGCTGGAAGTCTTTGAGAAAAGGGGGTTAGCCCGTCTGGTAGAGGATTGTTCCAAGCATGAGGCGTGGAATACGTTTTTGCAGAAACCGTCACAAGAAACAGCTTTTCATTAATCAAGTTGTCGCAGATCTTGCAGTGAGACATTGAAAAAAAATATATCAAGAAAAAATAATCGGAGTGGGTGGAGAAAAATTAAATCTGATTAAAAATCAAATAAATTAATCGCGGGGTTTGAGTAGCAGTTCACAGAACTGCAAATTGCCTACTTTATGGCTGATAAATAAATGAAAGGAAAGCTTTCAAAGAGAACTGAAAGAGCGTTATTGGGGAAATTAAACTAGTCTTCAGATTGAAGAGCGAAACAGTGAGCGAAGAAAGCGACAGATAATTCACATCGAACTCACAGTTCCCGGGTACCGGTGACGAAAATGAAAGTTGATAAATTAGAAAGCACAAGAATATAGGATAAACGACCGACGGATCACAACAAAAAGTCGACATTCACTGGAACTCAGCACTAATAAATTCACATGCAACAAATCATTATAACAAGCTGGACGTCCATCCGCAGAGTTAGTTGCGACGAGAGCTGTAGGCAAGTTATTTGATATTTACATAAATTTGAAGCGATTTTCATGAAAATTATTATCAATAATTAGGGGCTTATGGATATATTGGAAAGTAGATTTAATTGTCTTTAATTAATTTAATTAGAACATTTAAACGAAAGTATACTCAAAAGGAGTAGCTTACAATATTTCGTTGATATTGAGATTAACTTAAGGGGTATCCCACTCTAGAACGTTCAAAAAATGCATTTTCTTTTTAGTTTTGAAAAATGCTGTGTTCTTTTCTGAATCGTTTAAGCTATCTCTTGCCGCGAAATTTGAAAAACCCGCGCTGCTATAGGCGATTCCGTGCGCAGCTGCGCGCTCCCTAGCACTCCTCGTTGCCTTTAACTTTAACTTAAATGCCGTTTTTCTCAAAACACCGTCTTGATGAATCGTGTGCAGCATTCTGAGAAAACCATTCATCCGAAAAATTTCAGATTTTGGTGCAAGCTGTGTTAGCTTTGTCTCTATGACCTAAGTGGAGCAAATCAAGCATTTTTACATTTACATAGCTTGTATCCCATGTTTTAACAGTAAAAAATCAACTAAAAAATATAACGAATATTAGAAAAAATTAAAGAAATGAATAAAAAATTTTTTTTCAAAATGTGACACACTCATGCCATAGCCACATATATAAAGAGTACTAATGCGCAATCTCATTTTTTCGGATTATTTGTTTGGCTGTTATGGCGCACACCATGAGCTGCCGTTCCTAAGTTATGAGTCCTAGTAGCAGGCCTGCCCTGACATCCAAACACTCAATAAATTTTTTTTTTTTTCTCACAATATTCATTAAAGATCATATAATAAGAGGATTATTATGTTTAACTCTAAATGTTTTGTATTTTCGTGTTCAACTCCCTGAAAAAAAACGTTCAATTCAAGGGCCTCTAGAGTGGGATACCCCCTTAAGGAGTTATATACGGTCAGGAACACCAATTTCCATGTGAATAATTTTTTTAAAAATATTTTTCGATTAATAAATTCTTTTTATGTTAGTAAAAAACAAAACGGCGTGCCATAAATATTCCTACTCATTCTGACATTCATATTTAAAAAAATGTTTGGGCTCCAGATGACCTCCTGTGTTGTCCCAGGGTTAAATATCTACATTTATAATAGCGAAAAAACAAACTTGTGATGTTTCATACTCTTTCGTAGTTGGGTTAGGTTAGGTTTTTAAAATACATCATAATTAAATATATTGCCTCTATTTCTAGAATAGCTTTTGGAAGCAGTGACAACCAAACACGCAGACAAAAACTTAGTAGTCAGTTATTGAATAGTTCATAAAATTTCATTTTTCCACGTAAACTTCTCATTATTATTATGTTTTAAACCTTGCTCGTGTAAATAATTATGTTCAATACAAAATACAATATAAGGACTATAACATTTTTTCACAATAACTTGCCGCATTATGTATCAAACTTTGACCTTAGTACTCAATTAACTAGAGTATAGAATGAACACCAGATTAAAACGCACGGACTTTTCATACTTTCACTTTCTTGTAGTTCTGCTTATGCATATACTAAAAGACAATCCTTGAATATAAAATTGTGGAAGTTTCTTAAAAATATCATACAAAGAGAGAAATAATTAGATAATATGTAAAACAAATTTGTAAATATTTACACAGATTCGACGCATTCAAGAAAACGAATACCTAAATATAGAAGTGAAGTAATACTTGGAGATAGATTGGCCAAAATATATATAATATTAGAGAAGGAAAAGGATATGCGTTTATTTGCTTCAGTTACTAATCATAAGCTTTCCTCTCCAATTATTCCTTGTACCTAGGCATGTATAATTTTTTTAATTAAATACAATATAATAAGTGTACATATTAAAATCTAATTTTACCCTAAAAAGATAATCAAGGAATATTTAGGAAGCAATACAATAAGTGGCTTTAAATTATTTTGCCAAGATTATAGAATTTAAAAAATATGGTATTTTACTCATTTTTGCATCCAACTAGTATATTATTGCCAAGGAAAGTGCAAATTATATAAGAAGTGAATGTTAATCACAAAAGCTTGTGAAAAATCGAATGCTTTTTCCCTAATCTACAAAGAATTTTTTTATTAATTGTGTGGTGGATGTCCCGGCTCTTTATTGCTGATATGTGTGGTAATTGTCTCCACTTTACCATTGTGAACATACGGGTTCCGATTGATTGTGAATATATGTGAATTAAAGGAAAGGAATGAATTTTTAGAGTAGCTGTTTTTTAGGTAGCAGACGCTTTTAGTAGCATTTGTAAATGTTGCCTTGTCTAAACACTGGAAGCACGCAAATATTGTAGTGCTATCTGGTTCTCGTATTTTTTGTATTATCTGAGTAGCTGCGTGTGTTTTGAAAATTATATTAGTCAATCTTTGCTATGAAAAGGGCGAAAAAATTAAAAAGAGAATTTTTGGCGTGAAAAACAAGTTGCTCCCAAGTTGCTTTTTTAACACTTTTTTTCAAAAATCCGCCATTTTTTTAAATCGATATTTGACTAAAGGTGGTGGATTCCCCCCACGTGAGAAACCTTCCTCATTAAGGTGCTTTTTGATTTTTTTTTTGTTTCAGACTTGCCAATCCTGAGATTAATTGTCCGCTATGGGAAAACATTTTTTTAGAAAAAAAATCAAGAATACTCTCAAAAGATAAAATAATGTTTTAAAAAAAGTTTTGAGGTCATATCTAATAAAGGAGCTGAGAAGGAATTTTTTTTGGCCTTCTAAAGTAAACTACTACCATCAGCTTAAGAAAATATTGAGCACAAAAGAAAGGAACACTCCGACCAGACCTTTAAAAAGGAAGAACTTTCATTTGGACCTCCACAACTGGTAAAAACTTAAAGAATTATAACTAGTAATCGACCATAATTGGTACTAAAACAGCAAAACTCTCTGCGAAAAACTACATATGCGGCATATTCGCTGTCGTCAGAGTCGCTATCATAATTAAAATTCAAAGTTTACACAAGTGGCTTATTGTGATCATTTGCGTCAATTTCACTTACTTTTGTTCATTGTCACAAGGAGTTAAAATCGTTCCAATTTCTTAAAACCATGTCAACAAGAAAAACGTGGGAGAATATTGTGAAGATTGTGCAAACAAAACCCACAGATTCTAATCAAGTAAAATCTTGATTAAGTCATATTTTTCCCTACTTATTCTTTATAAAAAATTTAAAATCTTCGAAAGCGAAAATGGTTTTACTGCAATTCTTCATATTGCATACAATTAAAATTTTTAATTAAAGGTTTGTTAAATAAGTTCTATAAGTATAAATGCTTCCAAGTAATAAATTATATGAGACAGCACCTAGCAACACATTAATTATATCGTATTAACAAGTTTAAGTCAGTTCAGTTCTATCCGATTTTTTGGAATTTTTTAATTTGTGGGCTTGATGTTTTCTCTACAGAGTAAAAGTTTGAACAATTGCTTTTATTCTTTAAAACTCGAACGTCATTCAAATACATTTAGAAGTTTTAACGATTTTATATTCGAATCAGCAAGTATTAGTAGCTTCACTTTGGTTTTAGCTTATTCAGTTGTTTAATTTTTAGTCTCGCTTGTATGGAATAAAAGCTTTAACAACTGATATTACTTTTTTAAAATTGGACGTCTTTCAAATGCCTTTGGTGATTTTTGTTAGCGTACATTACCGACACAGAGAAGATAAGCACACGTGTAGGTAAACAAAAGCAACACATATAATGTATATGTGTTTTGGAATTTAGATTATTAAGAACACTTTTGCAGACTTGAAATTCTAGATCGTGGTGCATTAAAATTTTCTTAAATGCTGGAATTGCTGATCTTAATATTAGTATATCTAAATCCTAGCTTTTAACATATTTCGTGGTTATTGTATCTATTAATGCTTTTAGAGCATATATATTCAAATGAGTATTCGTATGGTGTTGTAATAATTTTATCGAACAGTACCAGGGGACTGTACAGGTCATTATCACGTTCATGCTTTTTGATTGTTTCATTGAGAAGTAGAAGTAATATAGTTTCCTAATTTAATTATAAGTAGTAGCCTTAGCGCAGGTCTTACCTTGAAAAAACCTCAAGCTGGAAGGAAGCTGGAATTTATTAAAATATTCCAAAAAAAAAAAAAAATCAATTGCCTTTAATTAAATATATCCATTTTTAAATAAATAAAAAATAAAGGATAAATTGCATAAATATAACCTTGGAAACTACTTTGGCTTTTTGATTTAGATCTTGATAAAGATTTAAAATTCATTTAGATATCATAGAAGCAACATATTGCACTCAACATCCGTCTTATTTAAAATTAATAAATTTATTCAAAATGTTTGTTTTTTCATACCAAGCTTTCAATTAACATTACAAGTTCTTCTTGATCGGCAGCAATTACAATCCAAAACTCTTAATTTTTTCTCTGTGTACGATATCGTAAAATTACAAATTCCCACAATTGTTGCAATACGTAGGACACTTTCGAATTTCATAGTTTTGTTTGCAAAATGTAAGCTTATTTTTTTCATTACCATAATAAGAATTTTGTTGGATATTATCAAAATTATTTAAACTATTGCTTTGAAAATGTCCGAGCATGTGACTGTGACTATTTCATTCTTAAAATTTTTGTAAATATTTAATATTCTATAGTGCAAGTTAGAGCATCTAGAGTTGTGGTTGAAGTCGATTCGGATTGCTCAGCATTCATTTTTCCAATTGACTATCTTTAACTTCCATCGCAATCGTAGATCATATGATCTTGATCGTCAAAACCACAAGCGCGCACAAATTGTTTTGAAATCCATGAGAAAGCTATCGTATTAGCTCTTTCGCTTGTTGTCGCCTTTGTAGAAAACAATTGCGTAGTACACCTCATGTTTCTTTGGCTAACAATAATTATCGAATGGTTTAAATGGCTTAACAACAGAGTCACTTTAATGATTCTTTTTCCAATAACACGAAAGAGTAAATAATTTCAGTAGCTCTATCACTGAATCAAATCAAATAATTCATAATTAAACATATTCCATTTTCGCCGAGGATATTGTCTTCAACACCCAACTTGTCCATGTTGGAGTTCTAGTTCACTCTAAATACGCAAAGGTTGGTATGCAAAATGTTGGTTTTGTTCGGCCAATCAAGCAAACAATCCAATCATATATATGTACATAACTTTTAATTACACCATTTATTATATTCTTTCGAAATTAAACGTATTGTTTATTGCAGGGAAAACTTTAATACAAGTGTACAATATAATATAATATATGACAATTATATTACATACATTCTGTCGAACCCGAATCAAAAATCCAACCATTTTCGTGGGAGGAGTCGCGAAATGGTTTATGGGTAATATATTTTCTTAAAATCTCACTTAACTTTTAATTTCACTTGTACATATACATAGTTTAAATCTATCTAATTAATTTACTTGCTTATTTATCTTTAATGTTTATATAGTTGCTGTTGCATACTTACTCAAGTGATTTATTTTACCTACTTAATTAATTAACAATTAACCGGGCCTGTCATGAATTAACCCTTTGCGGTCGAAAGTCTCCTCTAAGGCGACAAAAATATTTTCGTTATGTATGTTAGGATAATAACTGGGACAAGCGAATATTCTAATTCCACACTTTGTTTTCGGCTTAACCTTGGGGCATCAGTCCTGGACGACAGTCCAGAAACAAGAGAGCAAGTGCCAGTTATTATACAAGTAGAGCGATTCAGTAAAACTGAGTAGATATTCAAATAATAACCATAATGTAATAATTAATTCAAGCTGATACAATGTACATAGAACTTCTTATGGCTTATTGCGGATTCGAGGAGAAGATCGCACTTTCTTGTAAATTTTTTTGGTAAACAGTTTTCTAAATCTACGAAGATGGAACATTGTTGTCCTTAATTATGGTTCTTGTTAGGGCTAGATGGAATTTATTTTCCAACGTGGATCTACGAATCTGCGAAAACTGTATAATTCTCCTCGAACCGCTCATAAATATTTCGTATAAACAAGGGCTTACAACTTTTGTTATTATTCCTGGGATCCATTTTACATGCCTGTTGCAATGATTGACCTATCTAACTTTCTAGTTTATTTTACGTTTACATTGATCTATTTTCTAGACAACTGTATAGGTTTATTCAAACTTTTATAATTTTTATCTTCAGAAATAAAATTGTTTGCTCTAATTTTAGGATTCATTATATCAAGTGGTATACTTGGTTTTATTTTAAACACTAAATTTGAAGGCTATCGTTTTCACTTTATTCATTCCTAAATGGTCTGAGTGAACCAAGGTTCAGACACTCTTTGGAAGACCTTGGTGTAAAAGAACAGGATCTTCAGGTTTGATATTTCTTTTTTGGGGAGCCAGTCGAATTTAACTTATTTAATGACATCTTTTAAATCGTAGTCTGAATTTGGGTATTCCTTAACCTTATCAAAATTCGCTGAACAATTTTCAGCTAAATTGAAGGAATTAATCACAGCTTTTTCTCCCCAAGACAGTTCTTCGAATGGCAACCTAGAGACAACATCAGCATATGCCATCTGAGCTTTTTTTCTATAGATAATTTTGTAATTATACATTGATAGAATCACTGACCCACGCTGCAATGCAACCTCGCGGCAGCTACGGGTGGCGTCCTCTTATTTGGATTAAATAATTCCTTGAAAGGCTGATGGTCATTATAAATTATAATTTCCTTGGCGTATATATATTTATGAAATTTCTGTACCGCCAAAATGATTGCTAGAGCCTCTCGGTGTAATTGAGAGTATTTTTTTTTTCTGACACGGATAAGGTGCGCGATGTACGGTCTTGTTTGGGTCATATAGTTCTCATAACGAATTATTTAAAAACAAAAACTTACTCTTCTGGAACGCCTGTTCACAGTTTGCAGTCCATTCGAAAACAGCGTTACGTTACGTAGTAATGCGTATAACTCTTTTAATTCGGTTGATAAATTAAGTAAGAAACGGTGGTAGTAATTTAAGTCATAAATACCCTTAAAGTTGAATCAGGTTTTTTGGCGAAGGTTCTTTAACTATGGCTTGCGTTTTTTTCGGACTAGGACGAATTTGATTGACGGAAATTAAATGATCCAAATATTCCACTTCTAGTACGAAGAAGACGCACTTATGAAGATTAATACGTATGTGGTGATTATTTAATCGGGATAGTAGGGGAGACCGGGGATAGTTGACCATAGGGGTAGGTTGACTAATTGTGAAAAACTCGACTAGTTCAAAAGTGTTGCATCATCCAACTAGGCGTGAGAAACCGTTACCTCCTCCCCCTCAGTGGTCTCGAATGCGGCATCGCGTACGCACGTAGTTCGGGAGAAGGAGCATAATATTGAAAAAGAATACACTTGTAATTTTGTTCCTTGTTATATTATTTGTAATGACGCCTATATACTTGTTATTGTTCATTTGCAAATAATTTCAAATAAAAGTTTGATTGTTAATCTTTATGTTACATATCATTCTTTTTAATTTCGCTGCAGTTTTGAGGTTATGACACGTGTGTAAAAATTGCAAAGTGATCCGGGGCTGGTTGACTACCTAGTCCCATACAAAATGTGTAAATGGCAATCTATTGTTTGTTTAATGTAAATATTGCACCTCTGATTTAGAAGACTGGTTTCATAATCTGATCTCATAAATGATGTATCTATTCCTTTAAATCATATAATTATAATAATTATATCAGTTAAGACTGTTACCAAATAATTAAAATTAATAAAATTGTCATAGAATTGATAATTATTTGTTTGAATGAAGAAAATGTTATTTCAATTACTTATTGTTATTTTAATTTTATATATTCGTAGATCTTGCACTATTTAATTTGTAGGTCAACTTACTCCCAGTGACAAGTCAACCTACCCCATGTCTGGGGTAGGTTGACTCAAATTTCATATTCCACCAGATCATGCTTGTACTCTATATTATAACTGATTGCGAGACTTTTGTCATTTGTTTTTATAGCTTAATAGTGTACCTATAAAATTTATTGGTTTTTACAATAATATACACTAAAACAAAAAACATATAAGCATCTAAACTTAAATTTGGTCAACCATCCCCGTTCTCCCTAGGGGTGTCTAACTATCGATAGCTCTATCGATAGTATCGATAGTTTTAAACTATCAAAACTATCAATAGTTTTTCTCCCTATCGATACTATCAACATCTTATTTTGAGAAACCGTATAACCGACAAAAAGGCAGTTGTCATTTTCATCTGTCATGTTAGCTTTACGTTACGCTTGCTGAGCTAAAAACTCTGCGACTTAAAAGTACTGATGTGATTTAAATCTAGTAGAAAAAATGCCTAAGCCCAAGTGTAGATCTGCAGCGTGGGATTAGTTAGTTAGTTTGCTGTTTATTCGACAAAATCAATGGTTGGAGGATTTATAACTTACGGGCCTTTTGTATTTCATGTCAAAAAATTTTTTCTTTGAATAATTTATATATACAGTTTCTTTTGATATATTTTTCGTTATTGTTACTCGTTATTGTTGCTCTTTTTGTTTTTTTCTGTACTTTGTAATAAAAAACTCTGAATTTTTCGAATCCTTCGGTTTGGTATTTTACATCTACTATACTCTATAATATTTACTGACAAAAAAGCTACCTTTTTGTGAAAAATATCCGCATAATAGATCTGTCTGGTGAAATACTAGTTTTACGAATTCTTATAACAATTAATACAATATTTTTATAAGATTCGTACAAATTAGTAAAAATTCGTAATAAGAGTATTTCACCAGGCAGTTTCAAAAAACTATCAATAGTCTATCGATAGTTTGTTTTCCGATAGTTTGACACCCCTAGGTCCAGCTCAATATACTTATTGACAGTTCTCAAATCAAAATAGGTATATTCTAATAGAATCGTCTTTTTTAGAGACCACTATAATTGATCTTGCGTTTTTCGCATATTTAATTGGGGAGATTATACCGACCTTGGACAAACGATCCAACTCATCTTCTACTTTCTTGCGTAGATGGAATAGAATGGCATAGCTCTTCTGAAATATCGGAACATATGATTTTTTGACTGCTATTTCAGCCATATAACCACTAATGGGTTGATGTAAATTTCTTGACAAAACTTCCGGGAAGATTGATTTTAAACGAGCAATTAATTGAGTACTTGCTTATCGCACAGCTGTCCAATATATGATGAGCAAGCTTACTTGTTATTATATTCCTCCACTCTGGTGACAAAGAGTCCAACCATAGTCGTCCTAATATAGGAATAAATTGCCTCTTCGACCGAATTACAATAAGGTTCATCGTTCTCTCGCCTTCATCTGCGTCCGGCCACTTTACAGGAACCTCTATTATTCCTAAGACAGGTACGCTCTCACCTGGAACCACCTGTAAGACTAAAGAAGTATTTCGAATTACTATATGACAAAAATATTTGTCGTAAGCTTCATAACTTATTACGCTCTGACAAAAACCGATGTCGAACTGTATTTCGATGTCTACCCTTGCTACTCTAACCTTAATAATGAGCTGTTCGTCATTTCCTGTGGATTGGATATTGTTGCAAACAATAACAATGCTTATGAAATTTGAATTGTAATAATACTAACAAAGATTTGCAACTCAGCAAACGAAACAAATTATATTAGGGTTAATATCCTTTTAAAACACTTACATAGACGGCCCTTTATTGAAGATTGAAGCTAATTTTAACTTATTGATCAAAACAATTATTCATTCATATATACATTTTTTTAGTAAACAATAGTATGTTCCATAAATATACTAAAATATTTGTTTCAAGGAAGGCTCACATGCAGTATTAAAATTTCAATTTTATTTTCTCTTGGTTTTAATAGGGAAATTATTATTGCGTACATTTTTATTACTTATCCCATTATTCAATGTTTAAGATTATCTCTCACTTAAATTAACGCGCTGACGACGGGCGTTTTTAGAATTAATTTAATTAGTAATATTTGAAATAAGGTAAATATGCATAAATATTTGAACGAAGTAAAATATCTTCAGAGACTGTTAAAAGTACTCATATAAAGTTTCATAAGAAAATTTTGATAAAACCGAAATTATTCAATTCTTCTTTTCAACGAATTTACAACATATTGATGGCTGTCGACAAAAATTTTTATCATTTCATCAGCACCAATGTTCCCTTTCGCTAAATTCGGAATTAGGAAAATTTTATTGATTTTCTTATGGTACGAGGCTCGTTCAAGAAGTAAGCTAAATTTCCGAAAGATAGCGCCATAATGAACTTTGTAATATATGGCCAGGAAGAAACACTCTTTAAATGACGCCATTCCAACTGCGCAAATCAAAGCCGAGTTAGGCGAAGTCTGGGGGACACTGCACCAGTGTTGAAGACCCTTTACACCCCTTTCAAGCACCTTCATTCGGCGATCTTCCACCACGATACGATGAATTTTTCCAATCATTTCTGGCGTGGTCGCCTCAACCGGACGTCCTGGGCGCGCTTCATTTTTCGTTGCCTTCTGGCCACGTTTGAAGCCACAAGTCGATTATGAGGCGCAGACTTTGGTATTTGGTATTAATTTAAACTCTACACCGTTCCTGAGAAAACCAGTCGTGACGGACGGACACACAGCCAGACAACAAAGTAATCCTATGAGGGTTCCGTTTTTCCTTTCCAGGTAAGGAACTCTAAAAATGTTTAATATTAAACATTTCAAATAATATAAACTTTATTTCAATAAATATTCGAAATAATTGGCTGGACAAAATATAGACAAATGTGTTCTAAATAATTTAAAAAATACAAAAAAGGTAGCGTAAAAGAGATTCACCAATAAACCGAGCCTTGTGCTTAGTTCTGCCTCGATTATTTTAAATTTCTGTGAAATCGAGGCAAAGCGTCAGCAAAAATTTGTTGTGAGTGTCTGAGACTTTGTGTGATTAGTTGGTCCATGATGAGATTGTTTAAGTGAAATAAAGCTTTTCGGGTTATTCCAATTACACATATAAGATATATTTGTTACCAATTGAATAAATTGCACTTTATCTATGTGCAAAATTACTTTGGAAAGATACTTCAAGGAGTGCAGAAGAAGTATAAAAGCAGTCGAGTTTATCGATTGTAGTCATTGTGATACACTCATTCGTCAAAATGAAACACAGTTTACTTCTTGTTTTATTCGCTGTTCTGTTTAACGTCATGTTTGCGCATCCACTACAGGAAGTTAATAATGAAGGTGGTGAAGAGGAGAACGGTCAGAGCGAGCATAGCTACAGATGGCCCAACAATACTGTCTTTTATGAGATCAGTGAGAATATCGGTAAGTTGTTCATTTGAAATTTCTTAGGGTACTTCTTATTATATGCATATAATTATATATACAGAAGACGATGAACAAAAGCTTATACTTGAAATAGCTATGATGTACCTTGAAAGTTTGGTTTGCATAAAGTTCAAGCCACGTACTAATACCACCAAAGCCTACCTCAACATTACAGTAAGTCAAATACATACGATATTAGTACTTATATTTCATAAACTCACAATTATCCAATAATCAACAGGCTTATTACGCGGATTACTTCAATTCTATAGGATATCAGAATGGAATACAACAGCTTAATTTGGATCCTTGTACTTGCTTCGGAATGGGCCATACTCTGCATGAACTTTGCCACGCTCTTGGTATGCAACACCAACATAGTGCTTGGAATCGTGATGAATATATTTCAATTAATTGGGAAAATATTGATTATACCAATCAGTTTAATTACTTTGTTGAATATCGGCCTCCTACTCAATTCGATTTGGAAAATGATTACGACTACAGTAGTATTATGCATCCCCCTAAAGATGCATTTTCGAAAAATGGAAAAGCTACCATAGTTCCTAAAGACCCAAAAAACGTCATTGGAGATTGGGAAAACGGTCTTAGTGCCGGCGATATCAAGAGATTGAGATATATGTATGAATGTGACTAAATGTGTTTAAATAAAAGTTTCAATAAAATGAATTGTTATTCATTTCCTTTTTTCTATTAATTCTTGTGATGACACTACCACTACGTGCACTTTTGGCGAAAGTAAAATAGTAAATTACCTTTCAATAGCGAGAGGAATAATTATCCATTACAAATAGAAATACGCCAGTTACATGCACGTCTATGTTTGATAAAATCTTAATGCTTATGTACTTATTTGAAGAAAAAATATGAAGATTATATCAATATTATTTAATAAGCGTTTATACTTTTGCAAATTTTCCGTCAAGTACTTAAGTGCAATTATAGATATTTTTATTGATAATGAAGATTCTTAAAGGGTATACGAAATATACAATGAAAATAAATGGGTTGAAGCCATAATTTTAATAAATTTGCGAATCGCATCAAATTAATAAATACACTTTAAAAAATAATTGTGGTATTTTACAACGATAAACGTTAGTACAAAATTAACATTTTACACTACAACTTTTCCACTATGAGGTATTTTTTCACAATGGCTGCAAAAAAATAAATTTAATACATAGAAAATTGCGAAATTTCTACTTTTTCTAAATTTACCAACTTATGTATTTTAATGAAAATTTAAAAATTTACTACAAACATGTCGTAAGAAAATTGTTGAATATGACACATATTTTTTATAGTGTAGGCTTGCTTATCTTACTTTTGCCAACAACACAAAAAAGCGACACAAAATTCGAGTTCGAGTTTTTGATGACTATGTATTCTATACATACATAGAGATTGTTTGCGTGTTTTTGTTTATTAATCCCTCAAATTGCAGGATTGATCTTGCTTAAAATCCATATCTAGGAATAAAGAAGATTTTTTTGGAAAGCTTTTCGAGAGATTAAATAGTATAGTATTTTAGCAGAAATAACTTCATTTAAGACCTATCTATCCATCTTATAGACCCATTAGTGAATGACTTTGCGAAGTAATGTTATAATATAACCCTCAGCAAATTATGTACTTTCTGCAATATTCATTTAGAATAGCATGTCACCATTTTATTAAATATAACAAGCACCTCATTCTACTGCTAATCAAAGCTGTATCAATATTCCTACTAGTAGAAAGTGTAATGGGCAATTTTATTTATCGCAGAGTGTTCATGGAGAGAAGGTAAATACTTTCGTCAGGCTGCGTCACCTTTGAAACTACAGATGGCGATGCGGCTACATTAATGTGACATTAATGTTTTGATGTGCCGTGTTTGGGGAACACATTACAAACTATCTTATGCAAAATTGTATATAAAGAGACGATCCGTCGTTGAGCGAGTCGTCAACGTGTGTACCCTTGTTAACTCCAAAATACAACATCGATTTCTCACATTTTTATTGCTTCAAAAACTTACTTATAATTTTAAAGGTCGTTCAAAGTTAGTACACGACCTCTTGCTTTAAGGGAGGGGTAGGGTATTTTTTTGCATTTATTTTTTATTTTTGCATTTGAAAGTACAACTCTTCAAGAGTATCCAGTTAAAATTTTAGGTCGATTAAAGCAAAATTACCAGAGATGCAGTGCCTCGACTCTCTCCCACAGTTCGAACAACTCAATGCGCTATTAAAACTTTAAACGCGTTTTTCTCCTACTTCGAATGGTCAAAGTCGGTGGACACTGTAACTCTAAATCTACTTGACCGATCCTCTTCAAATTTGACACTCTTTAAGTACATAAAATATGAGGTAGTGACGTCGAGATAATTTTTTGTTTGCATTATAATTAGTTTTACTATGACAAATAGGCTGACATTGACCGGTTTTTTCTCTTAAAATTCGTTTTTTTTTTACTTTAAAATTATGCGAAAAATTGAAAAGTCGTCAAAGTCGTTGATTTGAGATAATGCAGCAATGAGTTCTGATGTCCACCGCAAACTGTTTTTTTTTTTTTTTTTGTTAAGAGTATCCGAAGATTTGCTCTCAATGGCTTATTTCTTAATATTTTAGGTTAAAAATTTAACTGAATATTCTTGAAATAATACTTTATTAAGTGTACAATTTACAAATAAATACAATTTCCCATATGCTCAAAAATGAAGCGAATTAACCCTACATAATTCCTGAAATCCACCACAATATATTTAATTATAATTCATTCAAGCAGCTATTACTTTTAAACTTAGTTTGGTATTTTGTTTTTTTCATGTCGTTTCTATGATATACATATACCCAGTTATATTTAATCCATAGTTTATATATATTGTTTGCCCGTACTCGGATTCCGGTTAGGGAAAAACAATTTATCTTCTGATTGTAAGAGAAAATTAGTCTTTTACCATAATTTCTTATTCTGGGACTACACACCTCCGTACAGAACTTGGGAACACATACGGGGTCAAATTAACCCCAGACAAATTTCAAACCGATGTATCACGCGAACTACGCTTTTGTTTACAATTTGTGTTGTGACTTTTTTTTTAAGCTAAAAGAAAAGAAGTTAGCTCCTAAAATATTTTAGAGAAATTCGAGAGCTAAAACAGTATAAAACAACTTTAACTGAGTGCGCGTTCTCGGTATTTCAAATTAAAAAAAGACACGTTTTTCACAAAATGATTTTTATTTCAAATGTTGAACCGATTTCAATAAATCTTGGTGCGTTTTGTTTATTAGTCCTGAGTGGGAATCCACCACAATTTGGCGAAAAATTTAAAAAAAGAATTGTTGGCGTGAAAAAAGGTGAAAACAGGTTGCTTTTTTAACACTTTTTTTCTTAAAAATTTTTAAAAAAATTTTAAATCGATTTTTGACTAAAGGTGGTGGATTCCCCCATCGTGAAAAACCTTCCTCTTTAAGATGCTATTTGATTTTTTTTCTTACAGACTTGCCAATCCTGAGATTAATTGTCCGCCATGGGACAAAAATATTTTAGAAAAAAAATCAAGAATACTCTCAAAAGATAAAATAATGTTTTAAAAAAAGTTTTTAGGTCATATCTAATAAACGAGCTGAGAAGAAGCTTTTCTTGGCCTTCTAAAGTAAACTAGTACCATCAGCTTAAGAAAATATTGAGCACAAAAGAAAGGAACACTCCGACCAGACCTTTAAAAAGGAGGAATTTTCATTTGGACCTCCACAACTGGTAAAAACTTAAAGAATTATAACTAGTAATCGACTATAATTGGTACTAAAACAGCAGTGCTTTCTGCACATTGAAAATGATTCTACACTTATGTTAAATACTAAGTGGGCAGTGTGCAGAAATCAAAAAATACGCATTAGGCCAAAATTGCTTGAGAAAATTTACCAATCTCTGTAACCAAATACCTTTTAAACTCTCTCTTGAAATTATGAATTCAAAAAGCACGAAACTGGCATATTTCAACTCACTTGAACTGTTCATTGTAATTGATTCTGATAAGTTTTAGAACCCATATAATTACAATATTTTATTTAATACTAAATCCATCCTCTAATCTTAAATATAATAAATAAATATCTTCAAATAACTCCACTGTGCTATTCAATGATCGGCCTTAAAAACACTAAAAACAAATTAATAAAGATAATGTTAACTATGGCCGTTTTCGAATTCACATGCATTTGCACTTAAATCTATTTTTCTCACTAAAAGTTCTCCTAGAAACTCCGAATAGTGCGTAAGCCGATTGAAAATACACGTAGTTTCCTTTGCAATTGCACTATTTTATCTGTCGAATTTGAAGTATTCTCCAAAGTACACTAAAAATGGTAAGGGAATAGTGCAAGTGCATGCGAATTCGAAAACGGCCGATATTTTTCTGTAAGAATAACAAGATCTTTTAAATATTATCAAATATGAACACATAAATAGAGTAGATACATTCATACCTATACAATACTTCTTCCCAAAAAATTATTAAATAAACAAATAAGTACCTATGACATACAAATTAAGATAAAATAAATATGTTGTTTTTGCCAAAAAGGGCGATTTCAGAGAAAGTCGTAGTATATTTAAACGACAATAAATCGATAGACAAATTGTGGATCAGATACATGCATCTCCAAAATAAAATGTACTTTTGATATATATATATATACATATATGATCAAATATGCACTTGATTGTGTTACTATTTTTTTCAAATTTCTTAGTAAAATAACCACTAAAATATGTATAAAGTAAACAATAGTGCCAACAAAAAACGAGCAAGTCAAGTCTGGATCGTCACGTTTGAAATGTTTTCAAAGTTGTATTCACAAGTCGCTTCAATTTGGTTAAATCTAATTGTTCTTAATTTGAAGTTTTGCACCAACGCTTACGGAAGAGCACTAATGGCTACTAATCAGAAAAACTATGGTAACTAATCAGCAACCCCTAATAATATGTAGTTATTAGTAACCCCTAATAATATGTAGTTATTAGTGCCTATTAGTGTTCATTAGTACTTTTCCATCAGGGAAAGACCCCGCAGAATCCTTAGAGAAATTGGCTCTCGGTCGAATTGGCTGAATTTTCACAATGCTATAGTACATATCATACCGATCAAAAGTTCTTATAGGCACAAGTCCCAAAAATCAGTAGTTTCCGATTTACAGGATTCGGAATGGGGGTTTTCGGATTTTTAGATATCTAATATGATTACGCGATTATTTAAAATCACAGAATTGCATGAAAGGGCTGACTTAGAGCTCATAGCAACTAAATTAAATTATATACCGATCAAATTGTTCGGAAGATGTTCCTGGTCCGACAACATATTAATTAAGGATTTATATAGATCCTAATAAAACCAGAATTGACGCAGGATAACATATTTCTACGCAGCTTAAGTAGTATATAAGAATAGCTTTAGTTTTTCTTCATTGGATTTTCAGTGAACCACTTTTCCCAAAACGATGTACTATTTAAATACTTTTTTTCACTCAGGCATAAACAATAATATTATAGTTGAATCAATTTTAATTCCAGCACTAAATTGTAAGATTTATATTGTATATACTTCTATGGTTGAATAGGAATAAATAAATAAAATAAATTAAAATTACAGAGCTTCGAGGGGGACTTGAAATCGAATAAAGCTCTCAAAAAACTTCACCGCCGCTTCGCAGAGACCCGGCACACAGTGTTGGTATGTGTATCTGCACCTGCACGGTTCAACTAAAGTCGGAATGGAAAAAAACAAGAGTTTCAACAATACCTATTATTCTTTACCATTCGAATGTCATATAAATTGTCCTTGGAGTCCTTTAACGATTTCGTCTTCGAATTAATAAGTCTTTAATAGTTTCGTTTCAGCTTAAGCCTGCTTACGTTTTTTTTTTACTTGTGACTACTATTTTGTGGAACGAAAGAAGAGTTTGAACAACTGCTGTTGTTATTTTTAAAATTGAACGTCATTCAAACGCCTTTTCAGGTTTTCTAACAATTTTACCTTCGTATTAGCAAGTTTAAGCTACGATTCGATTTTGTTGAATTCTTTAATTTGTGGTCTTGGTGTTTTCTCTACAGAGCAAAAATTTGAACAATTGCTGTTATTCTTTAAAACTCGAACGTCATTCAAATACATTTAGAAGTATTAACGATTTTAGATTCGAATTAACAAGTGTTAGTAGCTTCACGCTTATATGGAATAAAAGCTTTAACAATTCATATTACTTTTTTAGTCAAATTTGTTTTAATATTTTTTAAATGAATTACAAGCATTTATCTAAATTCATCATTATTAAAATCACCTAGGAAAAATAAACTCATTTAGGGAAAAATAATGAATAATCAACGAATTGAGTGAATAATTTATTAGGATTCAAAAAACCAAATAAAATTATTTGGAATAAACATATTGAAATTACTGGGTATTATTATTATAGCCTACTGCAAAAACGCCGAAATTCTACAAACCTAAGCTTGAAAGCAAATTTGGCTTTTTGATAAAGATTTAAAATTCATTAAAAGATATCGTAGAAGAAACATATTGACAACATATTTTACTCAGCATCCGTGTCTTATTTAAAATTAATAAATTTATTCAATATGTTTGATTTTTAATACCAAGCTTTCAAAACAATGCCCGAGCATGTGACTGTGACTATTTCGTTCTTAAAATTGTTGTATTTAATATTCCATAGTGCAAGTTAGAGCATCTAGAATTGTGGTTGAGGTCGATTTGGATTGCTCAGCATTCATGTTTCCAGTTGACTATCTTTAATTTCCATCGCAATCGTAGATCATATGACCTTGATCGACAAAGCCACAAGTGCGCACAAATTATTTTAAAATCCATGAGAAAGCTATCGAACATTAGGACATTGTCTTAAAGAACCCAACTTGTCCAATGTCCTGATATTGTCCATGTTGGAGTTCCAGTTCACTCTAAGTATGCAAAGGATAATATGCAAAATGTTGGTTTTGCTCGGCCAATCAACCAAACAATCCAATCATATATGTGTATTTACATAACTTCTCATTACGCCATTTATTATGTTCTTTTGGAATTATTTGTTATTATTATTTGTCTTTAGCAGATTGTTGTTCTAGTTCTAGTTTTAGGCTTATTTCTGTGAAAGTCAGATGCAAAAATTCTCCATAGATCCAAAGTTATGGTCGAAAATGTGAATGCCCGACGAGATGATGCGCACAGGTAGCTTAGCTATCCTTTATTTGAGACGGCTGACCGTTGCTTTCGGCGCGGCTGCAGTCTGCCAGGTCTTTCTTATCGCAAAATATACCTGGGGACGTTTGTAAAGCATTATGAAAATATATTTAGGGTCGATTGCTAAGGTTTCTGAAATTCCTAGTGTTCTTGCTTTAGCTGCGCGCGACTTCGAGCAAAATGCACTTAAAACTTTAAACGCGGTTTTCTCGGAACTACTTTTCTCGCTACGGTCGATATGATAACTCATACAGTTTTTAATATTTTTTTATGTGATTTTTTTTTAAATATTCAAAATCGTTTTCTTTATAGTGTGTCGTGCCGGATTTTTGATATTTTGATTTAAAAATTTTATAAAAATCATTAAAGTGTAAAATTTGTGACGTAAAACGCATACTTTTTTTGAAACTGCCATAAATTGCTAAATTTTTCGAAATTTGAAATTCCGGCTCGACAGACCATAATTACAACTATTAAAATTTAAGTTTTATTCTCTTTTGGTTGTTACTTTCCTAGGAATATTATTATTGTGTATATTTTTATTACTTATTCCATTATTCAATGTTTTGTTGTTGTTGTTTTTTGTTGACGACGAGTATTTTAAAAATTAATTTATTTCGTACCACTTGAAATAAGATGAATCTACATTTACATTTGATCTAAGTGAAATATTTTCAATCAAAGACTGTTAGAAGTAGTCATATAAAATTTCATAAGAAAATGTTGATAAAACTGAAAATTATAATAGAATTAAGAGTTCACTTCTTCTATTTGCGAATTTAAAAAATATTGCAAGGCATATTATCGATTATAAAAGCAATAACTTTTAACTAAAATTAGATAGAGGAATTTTTTACAATATTGCTATTTATCATTTCTTCAGCACCGACGCTCCCTTTCGCTAAATTCTGAATTAGGAAAATGTTATTAATTTTCTTATGGTACGAGGATCGTTCCATAAGGTAAATTTCTATGAGATAGCGCCACAATGAACTTTGTAGTATATGGACAGGAAGAAAGACTCTTTAAACGACACCATTCCAAAGCCCAGATAGATGTGCAAATCAAAGCCGAGTTAGTTGGAGTCCCTTTCCACGCCTTTCAAGCACCTTCATTCGACGATCTTCATGACGATGCGATGGATTTTTCCAATTATTTCTGGCGTGGTCGCTTCAACCGGACGTCCTGGGCGCGCTTCATCTTTCGTTGCCGTCCGGCCACGTTTGAATTCAGTAATCGATTGTGAGGCTGCAGCCGTTCTAGCCGTTCCTGGGGAAAACGGTCTTGAAGGACAGACAAACAAACAGACAGACGGACAAACACATCTTATAAGGTTTCCATTTTTTCATTTCGAGGTAACGAACTCTAAAAATGTTTAAGTTTAAACATGTTCAATAATATAAACTTTACTTAAAAATACATCAGAAATCATTGGCTAGGCAAAATAAAGACAATAATTGGCTAAACAGAATAATTTAACAAATAACATCCTAAAATTCAAAAACCCTCTTTAGGAAACCCATGGAAAAATTGTTGTATGAAAAATGAAAAAACCAATAAACCGAAGCTTGTGCGTAGTTCTGCCTCGATTATTTTAAATTTCTGTGAATTCGAGGCAAAGCGTCAGCAAAAATTTGTTGTGAGTGTCTGAGACTTTGTGTGATTAGTTGGTCCATGACGACATTGTTTAAGAAATATGTAAAGCTTTTCGGGTTATTCCAATTACACATATAAGATATATTTGTTATCAATTGAATAAATTGTACTTTATCTATGTGCAAACTTACTATGGAAAGATACTTCAACAAATGCAGAAGGAGTATAAAAGCAGTCGAGTTGTAGTAATTGTGATACATTCGTTCGGCAAAATGAAACACAGTTTACTTCTTGTTTTATTCGCTGTTCTGTTTAACGTCCTGTTTGCGCATCCACTGCAGGAAGTTAATAATGAAGATGGTGAAGAGGATCCTGAAGAATCTGGCGGCTTTTTCCAAGGTGACATGGTGCTTACCGAAGAACAGATAGAATCTTTGATTAATCCGAATAGAAACGGTGCGAAATGGGATGGGTACAGATGGCCCAACAAAACTGTCTTTTATGAGATCAGTAGTGCATTCGGTAAGTTGTTCATTTAGAATTTCTTATAGTAGTTCTTATTCTATGTATATAATTATATATTCAGACGATGATCAGAAGGCTGTAATTCAAAGAGCTATGAGAGAGCTTGAAAATAAAACCTGCATAAAGTTCGAGCCCCGTAATGAAACCACTACAGCCTATATCAACGTTACAGTAAGTCAACCACATACGATATTAGTACTTATGTTTCCTAAACTCAAAATTATCTAATAATTAACAGGCTGATAAAAAAGGGTGCTGGAGTGAAGTAGGATATCAGAATGGAGTACAAACGCTTAACTTGCAGTCTTCTTGTTTCCGCAGATTTGGCAGTATTCTGCATGAATTTATCCACGCTCTTGGTTTCCATCACCAGCATACTGCTTCGGATCGTAATGATTATGTTTCAATTAAGTGGGATAATATTAAAGCCAACCACACACGCAATTTTTATAAATATGAGAGCACTGAAGTCACCGATTTTGGAGTTGAATACGACTACGGAAGTATTATGCATTACCGTAGAGGTGCATTTTCGAAAAATGGGAAAGACACCATCGTTCCTGAAGATCCAGATGCCGTCATTGGACAAAGGGACGGTCTTAGTGCCGGCGATATCAAAAAATTGAATGCCATGTATAAGTGTAAAAAAAATGTTTAAATAACATTTGCAATCAAATTAATTTTATGCTTAAATTGGTAATATCCTATTATTTCTTACGATGACAGTACGTGTAGTTTTGACGAAGTATAATAATAAATTACTTTTCGATAACGTGAGAAGTGATTTTCCATTACAAGTAGAAATATGCCAGCTACGTACCTACGTGTGTGTTTGGTAAAATCTTTATGCTTATTCACATATGTGAAGGAAAAAATGTGAAAACTATATCAATATTATTTAATATGGGATTATACTTTTGCAAATTTTCCACCAAGTAGTTAAGTGCGATTACAGATATTATTATTTAAGTATACGAAACATAAAGTGAAATGAAATGGGGTGAAGTCACCATTTTAATAAACGATAAACGGTAGCACAAAATTCACCAACGTTGAATGTTTCAAATTTACAACGAAGCGTAATAATGTTACAGCAATGTGTAAAACTGGTGCTAGTGAATGTAAATACTCACCAGAGGATTTGCATTCAGTATTTGTAAAAATTTTTCTCGACTGGCTAAAGGAATTTTATAAAGAGTAAATTAATAAAGCACTCATGTGCATAATATTTTGGATATATTGGAACGTAGATTTAATTGTCTGCATTATAATATTACAACATTTAAACGAAAGTGTACTCAAAAGAAGTAGCTTGCAATATTTCGTTGATATTGATATTAACTTAAATTTTCTTGAGTGGAGCTGCAGTTCTGCAAGAGTAAATGTATAGTTCAATAACAAACCAAGAAAGAAGGAATAACCGTTGTATCGTTGTAAAAGAACCTAATTCACCTCTGTGCTTCTTTACAAATATTGAACTATATTTTTACTGATTTTTGTAATTTCTAAGTTTGTATAAGCAGTATTGAAATAAAATATTTTCTGCAAGTTGTGTTAATTAGGAAAATCGAAATTCATTACAATAACAAGTAGAAAATTCCGAAATCCTAATTTAATGTTAAATTTCTGTATACACATAAGTAGGAAAGTGAGTGGAAATATGAAACGCTTCTTTCCATTTAACTTAAATACGTTGTAATTGTAAAAATACTTCAAGATTTACTTCTCGAATGACATTGTAATGCGAAAATACTGCAACTATCACACTTTTTTACTAGAGCATTAGTAAAATTCCAAATTCATAGTAATTTTTGTACAATGAACGTAGTAAAACCTACACAACCTAAAAGCGAGTTACATGGATTATTATTATAATATTACACAATGCCACTTCTAACACAACATAAGAAATCATATATTCTTCTTGGAAATACCAGCATAACATTTAACACTACAATTTTTCCATTTCACAATGCCTGCAAAAAGTTCTGAATATTTCAAGATGAATCAAGCAAATTTACTACATATAGTCCAGGCTACCAAGGTAAAAAAGAGGTATTACCTCCGAATTTTTTGAGCATGCATCGATTTTAATGAAATTTTGACAGCATGTAGGGAATACCTCAAAAAGCAAAATCTACCCTATACCGATGTGTGCTTTTTCCCTGGGGGTGAGTTCCACCCACCCCAACTAGGGGGTGAAAATTTTTTTGTGGAAAATAACCACGGAAATCGATAGAGGAACAAATTTTAAGCAAAAATTGTTCTTAGCATTTTTTTTGAAAACTCAATAGTTTTCGAGTTATACGCGATTGAAAATTGGCATTTTTCGTGAAAAAAACCACCTTTTTAATCGATTTTTTATGAATAACTCAAAAACTATTCATTTTATCAACAAAAGTGTACCAACCAAAAATGAAGCTTATAAAAAAACAAAGAGATTGGTGCCTTTTAATTGATTGTAGGCCTAATACAAACCGAGTAATGATTTATTGAAGGATGAATACATTATTTGAACGAAAATTTTTTAAAATTCAACGTCAAATAACGGAAAATTGGTCAATTTTTCGAGAAAATTGCATAGAACCTTTTTCAAAGTATTTTTAAAAAGCTTTAAACTGAGGGTTACTAGAACTCTCTAGCATGAAAACTAAGAGAGTTATGGCCGAAATAAAATTGATTTATATTTTTTTTGTAGAAATTTGTTTTTTGTTTTTTGGCCATATTTCGGTTAATTTTCAAGCTATTTAGTCGCTCAAAACGTAGTTTTAAAGGGAATTTCATAAGCTATAAGCCTATAAAAGTTTTACATTTTTTGAGCCCTTTATTTTTAAAAGGGCAACGTTTAAAGGGTTCTAAAATGGCACCAGTCATACGTTAGGGCAAGCTTTGGAAGATCATATCTCAGTTATTTTACAAGCTAAAAAAAATTTAAAAAAAGCAAAATGTTTGTTAAAAAAAAAGCTAACTTTTTGTTCCTTACTAATTTTTACGTATATCCTATAGTTTTTCCGAAATTTTGAAAAAAAGAAAAAATTTTGAAAATTTCGAAAATAATTTTTCGACTTTAATCATAATTTTTTTCGACATTATGCATTCTAAATCGTTCAAACTCTCACAAATCATTGTGAGTACATAAATAAAGTAAATTGACCATGAATTATCTTTTTATTGCAATTTGGGTACTATTGCCAAGGGTGAAATTGAGTTTTTTTTCTACAAAAAAAATATAAATCAATTTTATTTCGGCCATAACTCTCTTAGTTGTCATGCTACAGAGTTCTAGTAACCCTCAGTTTAAAGCTTTTTAAAAATACTTTGAAAAAGGTTCTATGCAATTTTCTCGAAAAATTGACCATTTTTTCGTTATTTGACGTTGAATTTTAAAAAATTTTCGTTCAAATAATGTATTCATCCTTCAATAAATCATTACTCGGTTTGTATTAGGCCTACAATCAATTAAAAGGCACCAATCTCTTTGTTTTTTTATAAGCTTCATTTTTGGTTCTTACATTTTTGTTGATAAAATGAATAGTTTTTGAGTTATTCATAAAAAATCGATTAAAAACGTGGTTTTTTTCACGAAAAATGCCAATTTTCAATTGCGTATAACTCGAAAACTATTGAGTTTTCAAAAAAAATGCTAAGAACAATTTTTGCTTAAAATTTGTTCCTCTATCGATTTCCGTGGTTATTTTCCACAAAAAAATTTTCACCCCCTAGTTGGGGTGGAACTCACCCCCAGGGAAAAAGCACACATCGGGATAGGGTAGATTTTGCTTTTTGAGGTATTCCCTACATGCTGTCAAAATTTCATTAAAATCGATGCATGCTCAAAAAATTCGGAGGTGAAAACCTTGGTAGCCTGGACTAATAGTAAATAGTGAAATTACTACTTTTTGTAAATTTACCAACTTATGAATATTTAATGAAAATTTGTAAATTTACTACAGACATGTCGTAAGAAAATTGTTGAATATGACACATATTTTTTATAGAGTTGGCTTGCTTATCTCACTTTTGCCAACAACACAAAAAGTGACACAAAATTCGAGTTCGAGTTTTTGATGACAATGGATTCTATACATACATGCAGATCGTTTGCGTGTGTTTTTTTATTAATCCCTCAAACTGCAGGCTTGATCCTGCTCAAAATTCGTATCTAGGAATAAAGAATATGTTTTTTGGAAAGCCTTTCGAGAGATTAAGTAGTATAGTATTTAAGTAGAAATAACTTAATTTATGATCTATCTATCCTTCCGATAAACCCATTAGTGAACGACTTTGTTTGCGAAGTGATGTTATAACATAATTCTCAGCAAATTATGTAATTTCTGCAATATTAATTTAGAATAACATGTCACAACTTTATTAAATATTTACAACCACCTGCTATTCATAGTTGTATCAATATTCTTTTTTTGTATAAAGGAATCCTAATTATTTATTTATTAAGCAAGAATTCTTTCGTACAGAAATATAAAAAATATTTTAAAAAAATTTGTTAGCATTACAATTTTTAAAATGTATGACATGACGAAAATCGATTTTTGGTCACCCAAGAATCGTTTGATCTACTGTGTGGCGGAGCTTAGGATTCGCTGAACCGATTTTATTAAATCTTGCTGCGTTTTGTTTATTAGCATGTCCTGAATTATCCACCACCAAATGGCCAAAAATTTAAAAAATTAATTTTGGCATTAAAGAAAAGGTGAAAAAACAGGTCGCTATTTTAAAATTCTTTCTCAAATATTCACCACTTTTTTTTAATCGATTTTTGGTTAAAAGTGCTGAATTCCCACATGAGAAACCTTCCTCTTCAAGATGCTTTTTAAATTTTTTGTTTCAGACTTGCCAATCAGCTCAGCCATGGGACAAGACTTTTTCAAGGTCTCAACTATGGCGCTCTTTACAAATTAGACAAAAACAAGAATACTCTAACAAGATAAAATAATGTTTTAAAAACAATATTGTGGTCATATCTAATAAAGGAGCTGAGAAGGCACTTTTTTTAGGCTTTCTAAAGTAAACAACTACCTCCAGCCTAAGAAAACATTAAGTACAAAAGAAAGCCACACTCCGACCAAACCTTTAAAAAGGAAGAACTTTCATTTGGACCTCCACAACTGGTAAGAAATTAAAGAATTATAGTCAATAATCGATTATAATTGGTACTAAAACAGCAATGCTTTCTGCGAAAAACTACACATGCGGCATATTCGCTGTCGTCAGAGTCGCTATATAAAATATACATAATTAAAATCAAAAGTTTACCCAAGTGGCTCATTTGCGTCAATTTCATTGTTACTTTTATTCATTGTCACAAGGAGTTAAAATCGTTCCAATTTCTTAAAACCACGTCAACAAGAAAAACGTGGGAGAATATTGTGCAGATTGTGCAAACAAAAACCACAGATTCTAATCAACTAAAATCTAGATTAAGTCATACTTTTAAATATTATAGAAATTACTTTAACCATCTAACTTAAAATGTTGGGAGTGCCTACTTATTCTTGATAGAAAATTTTATTATATTTACTAGCTGGCCCGGCAGACGTTGTACTGCCCTTTTATATTGTTATATCCTAGAAATTGATTCAACCCGAAAACCCTTTTATGGATCCGCCATCTTGAATATCCAAATCTTGATAATTTTTAAAATTAGTGGCATTAACACAATTATTGTACCAAATTTCATTAAAACCCCTTGAAATCGAGAAATTTTTTTTATATATATTGGGTCCGCCATCTTGGATCTAGAAACTTTGATAATTCGATAATGATCAAAATTAGTGGCACCAAACAAATCGTACTAATTTTCATGAAAATCCGTTGAAGTCGAGAAATTTGCATCACCATATTGGATCAGCCATCTTCATCATCGTAGTGGTATCAGAATAATCATTGTATAAATTTTCATTAGAATCTGTTGAAATCGAGACATTATGGTCTCCCTATTGGACCCGCCATCTTGGATTTACAAATTTTACTAATATTCGAAATTAGTGGCCTCAGAATAATCATTATACCAATTTTCATTAAAATCCGTCCAAATTGAGACATTTTGGTCGCTGTGTTGGATCCGCCATCTTGAATTTCGAAATTTTGATAACATTCAAATTAGGGGCCTAAAAATAATTATAGTACTAATTTCCATTAAAATTCGTTAAAATCAAGAAATTGTTGGTCACAATCTTGGATTTGGAAATCTCGATAATAAGGTACAGTCGCCAAATATCGTCCCCTACCCTAATTTCGTCCCCTTCAATATCTACTCTTTTAAAAACCGCCGTCTACTATCAGTGACCTGAACCGACAGCTAGTTGCATCAATCGGCTATTGTGTAGAAGTGAGTACGTCACGACGTTCGTACCGACAGAAATTCGAAAATCAAAAAAAGTGTTCAAGGTGAGTTTTTCATTGAAATATTCTGGGATACCATAAAATATTGAGATACCTGACTTATTGATACAATTTTTTTGTCAAACTAATTATTGATATCTCAGATGTTAATCGATTAAGTAAAATTTTCAGGTTTATGACACGTTTTTTGCTTAAATGGATGCGACAAAATAAATAGAAATTTCCTAATATCGTCCCCTTACGTGAACCTTATATCGTAACATGTAACTTTAGAATGGTTTTTTTTTTATTTTTTAGATGCCGAAAAAATGATGAAAATAATTAAGAAAGGGCTGTTTAGATATTAATATGATATTTAGGTTCAATTTTATATAATAGAAAAAGAGTAAGTACAACTCCAGTTCACGTACTGATTATTGTGATCTCAATATCGTCCCCGGGACGAAATTAGGAGCCCAAAAATATATTTTCATAATTTGAGTATTTTTGTTAAAGCTTTTTTATAACTCTTTCTAACAATGTTAACGCGTTTTTGATTATTTTTAAGAATAAAGGAATATTGAACCTAATGTTTGACGTTTCATTTATTACTGTGGTATTTTTTTCAATTTTTTTAGATTTGTTTTACAAAAAGGGGACGACATTTGGCGACTCTACCTTATTCTAAATTAGTTGCCTCAGAATAACCATTGTACTAATTTTCACTAAAATCCGTTGTAATTGAGACATTTTAATAGCCATGTTGGATCCGCCATCTTGGATTTGGAAATTTTGGTAATGTTCTAAATTAGTTTAATAAGTATAATCATTGTTATAATTTTCATTAAAATCTGTTGTAATCAAGACCATGTTGGATCCGTCATCTCGGATTTGGAAAATTTCATAATATTCAAAATCAGTGACCCAAAAACAATCATTGTACTAATTTTCATTAAAATCCGTTGAAATCGCGAACGCGCGAACGGTCAAAATCGCGAAGTATAAAATAAAAAATGCTATTAAAAAGTAGGGGTTGGTGGTAGAAGGGTAAAAATTTAGGACTAAATGTGTTTTTTAATGCCACACCATAAAAAAATTACAAAAAAAAAATTTGTCCAAAAAATAAAAAAACTTTTTTTAGGGTGACCCACCCTTAACATCTAGGGGTATAAAAATTAGTTATAAACCTATTCTCATACCTACTGAATATATATATTAAATTTCATCAAAATCGGTCAAGCCGTTTCGGAGGAGTATGACCACTAACACTGTGACAGAAGAATTTTATATATTAGACTATTAAAAAGTAGGGGTTGGTGGTAGAAGGGTAAAAATTTAGGACTAAATGTGTTTTTTAATGCCACACCATAAAAAAATTACAAAAAAAAAATTTGTCCAAAAAATAAAAAAATTTTTTTTAGGGTGACCCACCCTTAACATCTAGGGGTATAAAAATTAGTTATAAACCTATTCTCATACCTACTGAATATATATATTAAATTTCATCAAAATCGGTCAAGCCGTTTCGGAGGAGTATGACCACTAACACTGTCACAGAAGAATTTTATATATTAGACTATTAAAAAGTAGGGGTTGGTGGTAGAAGGGTAAAAATTTAGGACTAAATGTGTTTTTTAATGCCACACCATAAAAAAATTACAAAAAAACATTTGTCCAAAAAATAAAAAATTTTTTTTTAGGGTGACCCACCCTTAACATCTAGGGGTATAAAAATTAGTTATAAACCTATTCTCATACCTACTGAATATACATATTAAATTTCATCAAAATCGGTCAAGCCGTTTCGGAGGAGTATGGCCACTAACACTGTGACAGTAGAATTTTATATATTAGATTTATCCCGAGAAGAAGAGGAAAGTTGAAAAATTCTCGGAAGCGAGAATGGTTCTACTTCAATTCTTCTCTGCATATTAAATATAATTCAAATTGTTATGTTCAAGTTTGTTAAATATGTTCTACAAGTATAAGTGCTTCCAAATAATAACTTATATGAGACAACACCTAGCACCTAGCAACGTATTAATTATACTTAAAGAAACGATATTAACAATCAATTACGAATATAGCTGATTTTTATAAACGCTCCTAATTTATGATTATCTCTATAGTTACTTAGAACAGCATCCTGTAAATGTTCGTAGAAGTTATATTAATGCTTAAAATATTGAAGTTGTCCATTCTTCCTGCGAATGGTTAATTACCAAATCAATGTTTAAAAGAAACATTTTACTTTTCGAAATTTATCACGAATTGAAAATGATTCCACCACTTATAAATATTTTATAGCTGTTAAATACTTAGTGGGGAGTGTGCGCAGAAATCGAAAAATTTTGACGACAGATTCTGAAAGAGCACACTCAAAACTAGTAAGATTCATGGTTTTTATTGGAACATAAATGTCCTTTAATTGTAAGAATGAGGTTTCAAACTGCACAAAAAAATTAGGTTCTTTGGGCGTTAATGGGTTAAGTTTTCTTAAATGGAGCTACAGCTCTGCAAAAGTAAATGTATAGTTCAATAAGAGACCAGAGAAAGAAGGAAATATCCTTCGTTGTAAAAGAATGTAATTCACCTCTGTGCTTCTTTACAAATATTTAACTATATTTTTACTGAGTTTTATAATTGCTAAGCTCGTATACAAAATAACGGAATAAAATATTTTCTGCTGCGGTGTGTTAATTAGGAAAATCAAAATTCATTACAATAACAAGTAGAAAATTCGGAACTTCTATTTTTATGTTAAATTCCTAACATAATTACACTCTTAAAACTAAATGTAAGTTCACACTGATCTCAAGGGCAATTTCACATATTTTTCTGTGTCACGATCGTAAAAGTACACATTTTTGGTGGAATTAAGCGAAAAAGTGTGGAATTACACAATTTTAAAGCTTTGGATGTGATATGCGCTCTTTGTAAATGTTGTGTGATTTTACACCAAATTTGTGTAAACGTGCGCATAAATATGTAAAATTACATCAAACTTTTACGACATAAATTTTCTCATTCAAACAAAATGAATGCGCAATCACTTTTCGAAGGTATTCCTTACAGTTAAGACAAGAGGAAATAATTCGTTTGAAGGGTGTAATTTCCATTAAGGGGGGGGTTTGAAAATGACTTTTTAAGCAAATTTTTGTGAATTTTTTTTGGAAGTATGGCTACATTATTTTATTGACAACGGTAGCCATTTTTCGCAGACACACCCAAAAAAAAAATGAATTTGCGGTGGACATCAGAACTCGTCACTGGATAATCTGAAAAAAAAAAATTCAAAAAGATTATCTTAGTTTATGAGTTTCTCGATGGAGTGACGTCGAGCTTTTCAATTTTTATCGATTTTTGAGTTTTTGGCATCACTTAGAAGTGAAAAAAACGAAATTTTTTGTAAAAAAAAGTGCGAAAATCAACATATTTATTATTGTTTATAAAAAAATATGCATAAAAAACATCATCTCGACGTCACTCCCTCGAGATACTCATAAACTAACATAATCTTTTTGAATTTTTTTTTCAGATGATCCAGTGACGAGTTCTGATGTCCACCGCAAATTCATTTTTTTTTGTTGGATGTGTCTGCGAAAAATGTAAGGTAAAGTAACAAGATTAAGGGACTTTAAAAAATGAAATATGATATACATTCTTAATACTTTAATACAACGGCGAGAAAAACGTTTTTGTTATATTATATTTAAGTATGTACCATAAGTTCACATGCCTTATTTTTATGAGTTAATAAAATACTTAACAAACAATAAGGTATTGCAAATTTATTATTAAAATAACCTTATTTCTCTAATTCTTTCATTTTATCCCATTCATTAGAGATAACGTCCTTATCCCCTTAACTGGATTGTAAAAATACCATATTCAAAGGAGTATTTAATTCCAATAATTTACATCTGCAATTTGTAAATTTACCTATTTTACTATATACATATACATATATACTTTTACACAAGAAAAGTGTATTTTACCAAAGGCATTTGCGTAATTTTTGGAATGTAATTTTATTACCATTATGCAGGGTATTCAATTTCTTTCCAAAAAAGGACCAACATCCCACCAAAAATTTTTTTAGAATGTATATCGTCGTTGCGCGTGCAATACCGCGTATCTGCGTTTTCACGATTTTACAGGAGAAAGAAAAAACTTGCCGCTAACTCCAAGCAAGCAAGTGTAACGCGGTATTGTTTCTATGTCAAAAATGAGGTTTCTTATAGGCTAATTTAAATTCTGTGAGATCTATAAGGAGCGAAACCATATTAAGTAATCCGTAGGCGCGATATTTCAATTTTGCGCTTTTTGCTGTTACGCGGTATTGCACGCGCAACGACGATATGCAAATTTGAAAAGTAAAGAAAGCGGACTCAAAAATTCAATAAGTCTAATTCTTCAGTTAAAATCTAGTGTATACATAAAATAAAATCATAACCGAGTCATATCTGTGCATGGAATATTTTTTGCAAAAAGTAAATTTTATATATATTACTGTACTATTAATACAGAGATAGATACAACAATTTTGGAATTTTTTGTGAACATCACCCACCAATATAAATTTAAAGGTCAGTTCACGTCTTGTAATTGTAAGAGTTTTAGTTACATTCAAAAAACACCTTGTAGCAACAGCAACAGGAAATACTTAACTATTTTTCAATGGGATCAAATTTCAAGATTTCGAAATAATGAATATACACGCAAAATTTGATCGAAATCGATTAAGAAACATGAAATTTATCTTATTATGCCCACAAAAACTGCGAATAAATCACCTACATTTTCAAACTCGACTGATATATTGGCCTTATTAATAAATAATGAAAGTTTGATTAAGGTCGCTTAAGAAATATGGAAAATATCGGAAGTAGAAGTAAAATCCTCCTCCCCCTTCACCAATTCTCCAATTTTAGATATTGGTTCAACCAAGGAACCCAGGCGATATCGTTTAAGGAATGCGACAACTATCATGATAATGAAATTATATTTTTAAATTGTTTATAGCCCTCTACCACCTTTACCCATCCTCACAATTTTGATACACCAACTTGTTTTTAACGTACGTTTCCAGCAATATCGTCAGAACTATCTTACACAAAATTGAATAAAGAGACGATCCGTCATTGAGCGAGTCTTCAACGTGTGTACCCCAATTAACTCGAAAATATAACACGAATTCATATTCATATTTTTATTTCTTCAAAAACTTACCTAAAATTTTTAAGGTCATCCAAAGTTACACCACCTCTTGCTTGTACGTCATCAGTGAAATCCTATTTGAGAACGGTAAGCCGTTTCTGATTCAGATATTTACTCGGCTCTTATTGTACATCGCATTTATTCAAATGAATAGCTACTTCACCAGAGGATTTGCATTCAGTATTTGTAAAACTTCTGCTCGATTGGGTAAAGGGATTTTATAAAAAGTAAATTAATACAGCGAGAGATTACTCATGTGCAGATCACACAAAGCCTGTGGACTCAGAACCAATTTTCGATGACGCTGTGGCTCGACTCAAGAACCAGCGATTAGTTGATCCATGATACTTGTTTCATATGGATGTATTTCTTTTCAGTGTGAATAGTGGACTCGAATTGCACGGTTTAGATATATATACGGCATTTTCGGGGAACCAATCTATCGCGTAAATCGAGGGTTAGGTGTATAGCGAATGTTTTGAATTGAAATTATATTTTGCTAAAATGAAGGATTGTAAACCCATAAAAATGAAAACTTCTGACTGCTACCATTTCCTGCAAAACTGCGCTGAACTAGATGATTTAAAATTGCCATATCTGGCAATGCTCAACGATATAATTCTGATGACATATGTCAAAATTCTGTAAAGACAGTCGTTTTGCAAGATTTATGAAATTTGTCGAAAACGGGCTCCGAGTCTTGGATTATAGTTATGTTCTTTGGCAGGAGTGCAATAGTTTTATATTTATAATCAGAACCTATCAGAACAGGTGAGTGGGGCGACGGGGCGAGGGAGAGTCGTCTGTGGTAGCGATTCTTCTCGAAGCCCCCAGAAATTGTTTATCTTTTTTGCGGCGCACTAAACTGTTCAAAATATCGTTCCAGAATTAAACGATGGCAGTGTATTGCTGGGGCAACACGGTGCACGGGGAACTGGGATTGGGCGGCATTGAGGAGGAGCTGGTAAATATTCAATTTTCACCCTTTGTATCTGAATATGCAGCAAATGCAGTTTTATGTGTCCATGTATGAATGTGGGTGCGAGCTTAAAAGAACTTGTTCAGCATTTTTCCAGCTTACGTAAAATCCCTTTTGTTCACTTCGATTTTGCAGATATTGGCTCCGAGGGAGATGACTTGGTCGCAGGCACCCGCCCTGCTGGAGGCCGCTTGTGGTCACACACACACGCTCTTGCTCACCAAAGATGGCAAAGTCTATTCGTGCGGCAACAATGACCACGGTCAACTCGGACATGAATTACCCAGAAAAAGGCCACGTATGTCGCTATTTAGTATGTACGCTTATTTCACCTATATTATGTCTAAAGTAATCCTTACATAATTGTCGCAGGCATTCATCATTATGTTTTTTTTCTTATTTTCATTACTAGCTATCTCTGAGGCTTTATTTTTCTTTGTAAGCAGATCTCACTGATTATCGTAAGCTTACCAAATTGGTTTTAGTTTAGATTTGCACTAAACTCATTTAATGTTATTTTTATTTTAAAAGTTTATTTTTTAAGCTATCAATCAACTTCAAGATGTTTCGCGATCTGATGGATTCGATTTATAAAAGTGAATTCTAAATATCAGCTTAAAGAATCAAATATTTTTTCACAAGCTTCAGAACTAGAAATCTATACGTTTTCAAATTTCAAATTTTATAATACTAAATCCAGGTAGAGAAGTGCTTTCGAACACTACGTGAAAAGCCTTTTATTCTATTCCATAAACCTCATCCTTTTAACTCTCAGAGGAAATATTTTCATACATATTCACGAAATGTAAGACCATTGTATACAAACATATTTTTCAGTCAATTTTGAACTAAGGTTTATAAAATCTTGACACAATACTAATAACATACTAGGCTTCCTTTATTACTAATAAAGTTATAAAAGCTCTATAGTTTTAACAAAAATAAATATTAAATACATAACAAATTATTTTCTCGAAAACTTGGTAATACAATTTGTTTGCAAAGAAAACTTCATTTATTGTCTTTTGAAGAAAAAAAGAAACCGGATTGCACAATTGCTAATTTTTAACTAGAAAAGTAGCGACCTAATCAAGTGTTATATCATCGTCCTGCTCAATGTGATTTTTAATAAATGACAGTGTTAAATTCACGGGTCCTACCCAGCATTTCGAATAATAATTTTGAAAATTCTGCCAGTGTCATTCGAAAAGGACAGATTCTAATTATTTAAAAGAATTATGTAAATTATGTCAATTGTTCTTTATAAAGACCAAAAGATATCGATTTCAAACTCTTGAATCCCATTCATTATGAAAAAAAAAAAAAAAAAATTACAACCAAACTTGAAAAAAAATACATTTTTGATCTGGGCAGGAAGCACTTCGAAAATTTGCGCCTTTGGAAAGGACATTGTGCAGAGCCGAAAACAGGCGTTTTCAAAGTTTGGGTAGGACAAGGATATAATTTATTATTTTATACATCCTAATTTCCTGCACCCACAATATCTCTACACAATCGCTTCATTTAAATACACTGCTTTTCATAATTATAGACCTACCAAAAATTTTAGAATTTCAGTAAACAGATATAAAGTTTGAAAAAATTGACATTACTACTTTGAAAGCGCTTTCCTATAAGAAGAATTGACAATACCAATTTCGTCGTTACTACAAAATTAGCGAAATTTTTGATAAAATGAGTAAATATGGTCCTAATTTAAAAATGAGACAGGGGCTCGCATTACAGTCAATGAAGATCATTACCTGACCATAATCAAGAAATATAATTCATGGTATCTGGTGAGATATGGTTTCAACAGGATGGCGCTACGTGTCATACAGCGACACAAACATCAATTTATTGAAATCACGATTAGATTTTTAAATTTAAAGTTCTATTGGGCTTGAGAAAACACCATTTATAAAGATTAAAATTATTAGACGTATTAAATTTTCTTAAAGCTCGAATGCGAGGTGAGGTGACAACCGGAATAAGGCCCATAATTATTATCATTCTTTTATTATAATCATGTCATGCATTTATACAATCAAACAACATAATCATTGTATTTTAAAGTTCCCCAAATAAGAGTCACATATCTTTTAAACAATTTGTCGAAATAGAACAATTATTGTTGTTCATTTGAAAATCTTCAAAAAAAAAAAAAAAAACCTTCTAACCTTAATTGAGAATTTTTAAAATCAGAATAAAGTACGTTTCGGAGAAATGATACAAAAACTATTGTTTATTTGAAAATCTTTTACTTTCTCAATGGTTCACATCTTCGAAATTCTAATTTTTGCGAATTTGGTATCATTAGGACTATCAAAAACAAGTGATCCTTAGTTACGCTCTTTAAAAATCGTTTCAAAAAGCTTTCATTTTTATTTACTTAATAGTTCTCAATAATTTATACATTTCTCGAGAAAATCATCGCCTTTCTATTGCACCATTCGCATTAACTCAACTCAACACTACATTTTCATTTCTTTTCTTTTTTTTTAACTAACAAAGGATTGATAGGTTTTTTTCAAAATTTTCAAGAATTTTTTTTTATGTTCTAACCATGAATATAATCAGAACGTTCAATTATACTAAAAGATTTAGGAGAACACAACAACTTGAAGATTTCAGAGCCTTTTAATAATAACAATATTTTATTCCTTTCAGAATACGTATCAAGTCTTGAAAATTATTTCATAACGCAGGTCAGCTGCGGGGCAAGTCACTCACTTGCCTTAAATGAATGGGGTCAAGTATTCAGTTGGGGCTCCGACACCACGGGGCAATTGGGACACGACAATGGTCAAATTTCACAATTAGCGCCTAAAATTGTGAAAGGTTTAGCAACAAAGCACGTAGTTCAAATAGCCTGCGGTCACTATCATTGCCTGGCGTTAACAAATAGTAAACCAGTTTCATCACAATTAATTTAACTTTAATATAAATGTCTTACAGATGGAGAACTTTACTCATGGGGTGCAAATAATTACGGGCAATTGGGCTTAGGAAATACATGTGATAAGGTATCTAAGCCAACCGAATTGAAATCGTTAACGGGGATTCCGATAGCTTTTATAGGCTGCGGTGCATACCACAGTTTTGTTATTTCTAAATCAGGGGCAGTGTTTGGATGGGGCAAAAATACAAGCGGGCAATTAGGTTTAAACGACGAACAATCAAGATCATATCCAACGCAGTTAAAAACACTTAGAAGTTTGGGGGTTCGCTACATAGCTTGCGGTGAAGACTTCTCAGTATTTTTAACAACAGATGGTGGTGTATTTACATGTGGATCAGGAACTTATGGACAACTTGGTCATGGTCAATGCTCTAATGAAATTTTACCCAGAATGGTATACTATACAATGCGTCAATCTTAATATAGAAATTTTAAATATTTAATATAAACAGGTTATGGAGTTAATGGGAAGTACTATATCACAAATTTCTTGCGGGAGTCGTCATACACTAGCCTTAGTGCCTTCAAGAGGAAGAGTGTATGGCTTTGGTTTAGGATGCTCTGGTCAATTGGGAACTCGAAATACGAAAAATACTTCTTTGCCCCAAGTTGTTTTAGGGCCATGGGTTTGTTGTTTCCCTTCTAATAAAAACATATTTGAAAGTATCATTTTTTATGAAAGGTTTCCCCAAGCGGAGCTACCTTGTTTAACGGACAAATAGAGGAAGCTGATAAAAGTAAGGCCATGATTGTGAAAAGGATTTTTTCTGGAGGCGATCATTGCATTGTTTCTACAACACATTATCTGAAAAAAATTCCTGCTGATGACTGTCGAATATATGAGTAATTATAATTTTAAATTTTAAATATTTCAGAAAATTACTATATATTATTTCTATTTTAGCCCAAAATCGCAAATCTTATTAATGACTGTGGACATGGCGAAAACATGTTCTCTAGTGCCTAAAGATATGTCTGTAGATTTAGATTTGTTGTCTAGTGTAGAGTCTATTTTTAAAAGTCAAGCTTGCATAAACGGTTCCTTCCTCTTGCCTAATGATCGGCATTTATGTTGCACATCAAAGCATCATGGAATTGATTTAGCAGCAGCCACCGAAGCCTTCAATTATATAAGACAAATAGAAAATGAGAGCTTAAAACAATTGGTAATTTGTTATTATATCAATATGCAATTGTTTTAAAGCATAAATCTTGCTAGATTTGGGATTCAATTACAAATGAATTATTAAAATCGCTGCTCCCATCTCCAGCAGACGTGGAGACCTTAAGGATATATTTAGTTCTTCCTCTTTACCACGAATTTGTCAATGCCAAAAATTATCCCAAACTACATTCCTCATTCAGTCAAGCTCTCTTTCGACTTACATCAAATCCCATGAAAGTCATCACGCAATGGTTATCGCAAATACCTTTGGAATATTTTGAAAATTTATTACGTAACTACAAAAGTGTGGTCTCGTATATTATTCATTTTAAAATTCAAGGAAATTCTAGTACTAGTGAGAAAAAAGTAAGGTTTTTTTTCTTCTAAATATGTAGATTAATTACCAATTAATCTATTTCTATTGAACAGATTGTCCCACCTGAACCAAATCTTATACTGGCTTTGAATCTTGTAGTGCTCGTTTATCGAATCAATCACCACCATCGAACTGAAAAAATATCATATGAACAATTCCATCTACCAGAACTTATGGACTACGTAGATATTCAACAAGATTACATTCGGTGGCTGACGGACAAAAATGTAAGGGTGCGCTATCCATTCGTGGATAAACAAGTATTTATTTATTTTACTTGTAGCCCGATGGATTTTATCTATGTGATTTTCCATTTTTATTTGATGCTAAGGCGAAAACTCTTCTTTTACAAACTGATCAAGCAATTCAAATGCATAGTGCAATGCAAAATGCGGCATCTCAGGTAAGTAATTCTTGTAAAACATAAAAATCTTAAACTCTCACATATTTCGATTAGGTCTTTTTACAGATGTTTAACATTGCGACCGGTTCAATATCACAATTCATCGTTTTGAATGTAACAAGAGAAAACTTAGTTCAAGACACGCTCCGAGAAATTACTCAGTATGGTCCCAACGATTTGAAAAAGCCATTAAAGGTAATCACTTTAAAAATAATATTTATTAATAATTAATTTTTAATTTCCTATGCACAAAATTTTTGTATTTGGTACATTTGCTTAAATTTGATAATGTAAAAAATAGGATACGTAATAAAATAAGATCATTCTGTACCATTCAAGGTCAAATTTCACGGGGAAGAAGCAGAAGATGCTGGTGGTGTGAGGAAAGAATTTTTTATGCTGTTATTAAAAGACATATTAGATCCCAAGTATGGAATGTTCAAAGAGTTTGAAGACTCTCGAGCCATGTGGTTTTCAGATTATTCATTCGAAACGGAAGGAATGTATCTTTTGATAGGCGTTATTTGCGGCTTAGCTATTTACAATTTTACTATCATCAACTTGCCATTTCCGCTCGCCTTGTATAAAAAGCTATTAAATGAATCTGTAGACATCAATGATTTACGCGATCTCTCACCGACATTGGCGAATTCTATGCAGAGCATATTAGACTATGATAAAGATGACTTACAGGATGTGTTTGGATTATATTTCGAAGTAACACGAGAGATCTTTGGGGAAACTAAAGTTGTTCACCTCAAAACAAATGGAGATAAAATTCCTGTTACTCAAGAGAATAAGTAAGAATTTTCTTAAATATTTGATTATACACTAATTTTATTTTTCTAGGGCTGAATTTGTAGATCTTTACATTGATTTTGTATTTAATAAATCGGTGGAGAAACAATTCAAAGCCTTTTATGAAGGATTTATGAAGGTAAGGTTCTTGCATACCAAATTTAAAAACATTTTATAACTCAATTTTATATTATTTAGGTATGCGGTGGACGAGTACTTAAGCTATTCAGGCCTCATGAACTAATGGCTGTTGTAGTTGGTAATGAAGATTATGATTGGCACGCTTTAGAAGCGGAAACAGAATACAAGAATGGTTATACGTCTGGTGATCAAACGGTAAAAAATACTTTTACTTACAATTAATTATATAAAAAAATATTCATTCTTCTCGATTATTTTAGATACGTTGGTTTTGGGAAGTCTTTCATGAATTACCAACTTCAGAGAAAAAGAAATTTTTACTTTATCTCACAGGAAGTGATCGGATACCCATCCAGGGAATGAAAGCGATTAAAGTAAATAAATTTTTGAAAACATATTCAAATGCCTTAATAAAAAAAAAACAATAATATTTTTAGATTATAATTCAGCCAACAACTGATGAGAAATTCCTTCCAGTAGCCCACACTTGCTTCAATCTACTAGATTTGCCACGATACAGTACTAAAGAACGGCTGAAATACAAGCTTTTGCAGGCCATTCAACAAACTCAGGGATTCAGCCTTGTTTAAAAGAAGACATTAATTAGAAAATAGGCCTATCATCTAAATATATGATGCATTCACACAAACCTTAGAATTAAAACTCACTGTAATATCACACTGATAATGCGTTCGTTCTGTTTTCCAAATATTTAGTATATTTTTAAAAATCAAGCCTCAGTATATTTTTAAAAATCAAGCCTTGAAAATATTTTGTTACCATCATATTGTTAAAAGAAATAATTGACATTTAATTTCTGCCTTTTGTTTTTAAATAATAAATGTTTTATTGTTCTGCATAATTATAGAGGGTATATTTCTAAAACGTCAACTTTTATAGAACCGCCAACAAAGTTTTTAAAAAAAACCCTTAGTTGTGTATATCTACGCTTACCTCGTGCTAGACAGTGACATTTAAATCCAATATGCACAAATTATGAGGTAAAACGAAAATTATGGAGAATTAGAAATCCGCTGCTAAAAGGTTTACTTTCGATTTACACAACTTCAAAGGTTAATTAGAGAAATAAAATTTAATTTTCTTTGAAAAATGTTTCAAAGGTACTTCCGGTTAAAACCAAAAGCTGAAAATAGCACTTATCGATAGAACGTACCCACTTAAGATGGAGTACTCGCCTTAGCGAAAAAAAAGTTTTTGACTCATTTAGAAAAGGTGGACGGGTGGTTTTGGACACCCTTTATATAAGGGTATAGTCCGCAAAGAATGAAACTTTGCCGTGTGTAACAGCTATATTGATAACATTTGTGCATAGTAGGAAAAGTATTACTCCTAATACTGATCCCTGCGGTACACCTAAATAAAGTATAACTGCATCTGACATGATACTGATATTGTAAACTTTGCTTTTCACATTAACGTCCCTTGTATGTCATACATCTCGAATTTTTTCAGTAAAATACTTCTTCCAACATTTCAAACGCACGCTTAGAATCAAGGAAAACAGTAACAACCACATTGCCTACATCTATTTCCTTTTTCCATTTAAAAATCAGTCAATTGAGAGCAATTTCACAAGAGTGAATTGTGAGCAGTAACAAACATAAATAGGATGATTTTTTCCTGATTCCGAGCCCATTTAGTTAAACCTAAATCGATTTATTTATTGATCACGGTATTCCCTGCGCCAGGTAAGTATAAACCAAAGTGGGGGCGCTCATTTCGAATACATTGCTAGGAAACAGGAAAAATTGTCACTTTTACGAATTTCAAGAATTATCTGAATTTATTTTGTATGCTTTGCATTTGAACGCACACAAAACACCTGTATAATTTAATAGGAATGTACTAGAATGGTTAAAACTTGTCCAAGCTTAAAGGTTCCTGAATTGAAATTTAAAGCTTTGTGCTAAAACAAATTTAAGTTTTTTCGAAAACAATATATTATTGAGCCTTAATACCTTACATAAAAATGCCTAACTTAAAGTGCCTCAGCCTCGTCGTCTTCCTGCACCCATCCATCATCATCTGATAAAAATCTTCGTTTTGCGGCAGTATTCATGTAAGGTCTCAGCACCCATTCGGTATCAGCAGCCTGCAGTTCGTCCAGAGTCCCCAATTTTATCTGATAGAGTTTGAGTTGGAATCTGGGCCCGACTTCAACCAACTCGAGCTCCTTATTCACATACTGAAACGTATGGTGCCGGAAGCAAATGTAGTCATCGTGATTAGCAAAGGTCATCACTCTCTTTGAGTCCTCCTTTGGGACGGGATAGAGATACTTCAGAATGTTCATAACACGATTTGCTAGGGGAGTTTTGAAATTATGAAATACTAAGTGGGGCTTCTGTTCGCTCATAGGGCCAACATCTGGAACATCGTGTCGCATTACAACACCCGATAAATTGAAGAATGCTGTTGGTCCGTGCGGCAAATGACAAATGATCAAATTGTCTGGCACTCCTCTGTGCTCGTGGACAACTATAAAATCTGTGACATCGTTAGATCGACACGCATGGATCAGCTGCTTCATCTCATACTTTCCTCTGTTCATTCTTTGAGCGTTCGGAAATAGCAAACGGAGCTCCTTAACGAACATCTTGAGACGAGCCGAAGGATTGTGGGACGTTGTTATCATAATCTTTGGATCTTCGCATCCTGCAAACCTATATTCATCGTCCTGGGCTTCGACGTTACTCTCTGAAAAAGGAATATTCATTATTTACTTCAAATAAGCGCCTTCTATTTCAATAAACTACCTTCAATGTCCCACTTGAACTTATCCTGCAGTTGGATCGCATCTCTCTTGAGATCCCCGTGGATTGGGATATTTCCCTCTAAACTCCTCTTTAGACGTTCTTTTTTCTCCTTCAAAGCCTTCTGCTTGCTTTCTAATGTTTTTTTATATAAATATTCTCGCCGAAGTCTCGCCTGCCGCCGCAACATCTTGATTATTTTAGCTAAAAACACGCTATCCCGAGCCGAAGTTTGGTTTATTCTAATTCAATTTGACATTGACATTTGTAAACACGTGGAGTCTTCTTCTTCCTAATTTCTCAGCTTATGACAGCCTTGAGCGCTAGTGGAGGAGTTTTTCAAAAAATCAAAATTTATTAATCATTTCAGCATGGCTTTCATGAAAGGTAAATCCACGACAACTAATCTGTTAGAGTTCACTATCTTTTGCACTTCCTGAAGCTGGAATGTAAATTGATTGTGTTTTTACCGATTTTAGCAAGGCCTTCGACAGGATTAATCACAAAACTCTCATTCATAAGCTTTCTCTTCTCGATACCCCATCTATTTTCGTTGATTCGATTTATTCGTATTTGTCTAATCGTACGCAGCGTGTGAAATTTCGTGATGCTCTGTCTTAAGAAATGAACAAAACTTCTGGCGTTCCCCAGGGAAGCCATCTGGGACCACGTCTTCTCCTAATTTTAAAAATTTTTAAAATCCTCTGTTATGCGGACGATGCCAACATTTTCTGCCGAGTATCTAATGTAAGGGACGATGAAATTTTAAATTCTCACTTAGACATCTTTTACACATGGTGTTCTATCAATAACCTCCCCCTTAATGTCGCTGAATGTACTTCTATGTCTTTTACCCCTAAAAAGATCCCTCATCAATTTACTTAATCCATAAATGGATGCTCTCTGACCCGAGTTGGCACGATCAAGGACTTAGGTGTCGAACTCAATTCTCACATGTCCTTTGAAGGCCACATTAACACCATTGCTGCTTTGGGCTTCGTTAAAAGATGGTCAAGAGAATTTGACGATCCGTATATTACGAGACTGCTTTATTGCATTTTTGTTGGGCCCATTTTAGAGTATGTTAGCCCTGTTTGGTCACCTTTTTACACGGTATACATCAATCGCGTTGATCGTAAAAAAAATCACAAAAAAACTTGTTTTAGAACATTATAATTCAGGACACCCCCTTAATGGTGCATCAATTACACATTTTCAACTTTTATTTTTTTTATTGATCCATTAATATAGTAATCTACAGAAAATCGCAACTTAAAACATTTAAAAATCCTTGCTTAAAATAAGGTTAGTGAAACTATGGAAATAACTATTTTATCTGTGAAGAATAACATGTCTTAAGATAAAAGAAATAAAGAATATAATTTTATATATGCAAACGTGTATCTTGAAAGCTATCTCAAAAATATTACAATCAACAGCTTTATGGGCTTGGCGACTTTGATGGCGACTTGGAAACGGAACGGGATCTGCTCCTAGATCTCGAACTTCCACGAGAACGAGAACGCGATCGCGATCGGGACCGAGATTTAGAATGAGATCTTGATCGTGATCGAGATTTAGAACGTGATCGAGATCTTGAAGGTGATCGTGAACGAGAAACCGATCTAGACCGTGACCGTGAACCTGATTTTGATCTAGATCGACTTCTAGATTTACTACGACTAACCGATCTCGATTTACTGCGGCTAACCGAACGAGATTTACCTCTACTTCCACTACGGCTACGGGATCGGCTTCCAGATTTTGATCTTTGTCTGGACCGAGATCGAGACCGACTTTGAGATCGAGATCGTGACCGAGATCGAGAACGTGATCGGGAACCTGATCGAGAACGCGATCGAGAGCCTGATCGTGAACGTGATCGAGAACGAGATTTTGATCGAGATCCAGATACCGATCTTTCGTCACCAGATATAATGCGTTTTCTCTGGCGTCCTCGACCACCATCGTCACTGCTGGCATCACCCTTTTCGCTTCCGTCGCTGTCCGATTCGCTAGTAGATATAGTCTCCTTTGAAATGAATTTCTTATTTGAAGAAAATTTGTCAGATGCACTTTCTTTCTGTTTTCTGCCTTTTCTTTCCTTTGGTTTCTGTTTCTTCGCTCTTTTCTCTCGGGGTTGATCGCTATCACTGTCGTTATCAGACTTGTCTCTGCGCTTACGTCCAGCGCCCCGCTTCTTATCCAGTTTAGTTTTCTTCTTAGATCTCTCAACATTATCGTTACCCTCCATTCCGCTAGCAGAATCAGATACGTACTCATCCTTGCGACTTCGACCACCTAATTAAAATCAGATTAATGATTTATTTACAAGTAAAATTTTATACAAACCTTTCTTTTTCTCTGGTGGAGCTTCTGCAAACAATAGCGCATTTTTAGTTTTCTCAACGAACTCTTGTCGCTTAAGAAGCATTTCCTCCTTGGACTTGTGTTTCTGTTCTTCCAGTCGTTTACGCTCTTCCTCTTGTTTACGTTTAAAGGCAGCTCGTTCTTCCTCTTGTTTCCGACGAAGAGACTTCTCCTCTTCATCGATTCTACGGGCTCTAGATACATGATATTGAGCTTGAGAAAGCAAATCTTGGCATTGATTTGCTTCAACAGCTGCCTGCTCAATATTATATCGAGTTTTATCTCCGTGAATGGACAAGTACTGAAAGTACCTATGGAAAAAACGAGTTTTAGGTAATAGTTGCTTATTAAAGGTATTTCATACTTATGTGCAAGACCCAATTCATGCACAGCTTGGAGTACCACAGGTAGCGTAGATTTCTCATCTTTCAGAATCGCCATTGCCAGACGTTGCAGTACGAGGGCAATATTGAAAAGCAAAACCTTTACAAAAATAAAAAATAAGTAAATAAGCAATAACTCATCATGATTCAATTACAGTATCCTGGGGAGCTACACGTCTAGCCTTTAGCAAAACCATTTTAGCTTCCTTCAATTTTCCTGCTCGTAAATAACCTCGAGAAAGATATTGCATCACTTCGACATTATGATGCTTGTAAAATTTTTTCAGGCAATTCTCGTACATTTGTATAGCACTTATATACTGCTTTTGTTCCACGTAGATGTGGGCAATGTTTAGCCAGACATCGCAGAAATCTGCAGTAGCTTCACGTACTTGTGCAAATATATCTCGTGCTTCAATTATGCACCCTTTATGAGCCAAAACTGCTCCTATTCCGTTTGTAGCCCAAATATTTCTTGGATCATTTCGAAGAACCTGAAACCGATTGAATAAGCGTGACATTGAGCGTGAGCAGATTTCAATGCACAAGGCACATACCTGTTTGTAAATTGCCAACGCTTTTTCTTGATGCTTCTTTTCCTTTTCTTTGTCTTTTGAGGGCTGATGCAGAGTCTGCAGCCAAAAGTTTCCCAATGCAATAAGAGAATATGCATCGGTAGAAGTTGACGGATTTTTCAGAATACTCTCAAAGTTTTTTTGTCCCAAAAGCCACTGTTGTTTCGCAAAATGCAGATTACCAAATAGCGACCTTAGCAATCATATAATTAAGTTCAAATTAATTTAAATAATTTATTCCTACCTTGTATCTGGATTTTCTGTATTTATTTTGAGTGCATCCTTGAAAAAATCAGAAGCTACAAAAATAAGACCTTTATCTCGGGCCATACAGCCCAGCCTTAAGTAGCAGTCAATATAATTAGGATGCTCTTTTAAAATATCCTTATAATATTTGTCTGCTGTATCAAACGAGCACATAGCCTCATTTAAACGTGCCAAATTATAGGTCATTGTAACCGAAATAGAATCATAATATTGTGCATCATGTTGAGACTCTATTTTTGCCCTGTCCAACGCTTCCTCAAGCTTTTCTTTAGCAGCCACTAAATTGCCCAGACGATAGTGTAGAGCTGCAACATTATTTAATATCTCTGGTGGTATATCAGCTTTGACTTTTTCCTTCAAAATATTTGTTGCTGTTCCATATGCGTTCAAGGATCCCTGCAAGTCGTTCTGTTCCAAAATTTGCGCTAACTCAATCCAAGCTTCTACATCGTCCGGAAATTGCTCTGTGACCTTTTTCAAATGAGTTTTCGCCATGTCACGCTTTGTCTGAGACGATGAATTTGCATACAATGATCCCAGAATTTTCATGGTCTCATAGTTTCCTGGCTGAACTTTTAGAACTTTTTCAAAGCATTGCGCCGCCTTAAAAATGATATGTATATATAATGTTATTATTAACAAAATTTTAGTTATACTCACATTTTCAGCGTCGCCCCGATAGATATACATTTGCCCTAGTCCAAAATGTGGTAGCACAAAGTTGGGCGGAGCTATTTGCGTCGACTGGTAGTAATATTGAAAAGCCTGATCATAATCTCTTTGTACGTGAAATGATCGGGCTAGTTGGTAGCAACTTTCAGCACGCATGGCCTCATTTTCAGTGTTATGAAAAGCATGTAAAGCTAAATGCTGCACTTTCTGATAGTCCTTTTTGAAAAAGAAGTGATTCGCTAAGTGGTTCAATACCATGGGATTTGTAGAATCAATTGTGTATGCCTTAGAAAGCATTTGTACTCCCATACGATTTGATTCTGGCTCGTGAAGATTTAGTTTTAAAATTGCCAAGCCTACCAGTGCTCCAACACAATTTGGATCAAGATCAAGAGCTCTTTGAAAAGCCAATCTAAGAGAAAATTAAAAAGAAGACAGCAAAGTATGCTTCTTTATTTCTTAATTTAATAATTATGTAGTAAAAGTAGACACTTGCTAAAATAAAGTTATAAATAACTCTAGTCTAAGTTTTTAAAGAAATTATTGATAGTTAATGTGCCACCGCAAACTGCCACAAATATTTTAATGCTAATCTCTTCCATATAGTCCGAAAGCCCACTGCACGAATTGTTCCGTCATAATGCCAATAATAATTTAAGATAAATACAGTTTATGAACAATTACAGATTCAAAACTTTTTCGAAGCATTTCTAGGATATGAATTTTCATATCTGAGCAAATTATTTGAGGAATCTCAGTAAACCTTTTAAATTATAACACAAGAGCTTCAGACCAGATGGATTTAGTTTCTACTGGCACGATTTACGGAAGGAAGGATCATGTCACGAAGAGCACAAGGAGGAGAAGATTTGTAATGATTTCAAAAGCTTTAAAAAAAAACTAAGAGCGAAATAGTCTTCGTCAGTGGTAGAATGAATGCTGTAGCTTAGGAGAATAAAAACATTATTTTCCAGCAGTATAATGCGTCTATTCATACGTTCATACTATTTACCTCCGCCAAAACGTAGTAGTAAAGGAGTATCAAACATTACATAGAGTTTCTCATTTTCACCGCATTTCAAGGGATTTTTTATGATTTCTAATTTTTATTTTATTAGTATGATCACTTTCATCCCTACTAAATTTTCTTAAAGACGTATTATTTAAAAAAAAAATCAGTTATTTAAAGTTATTGTCTGTTTTTATGAGACCCAAAAATATACACTTGTGATCATAAAAATCGCACCACACAGGTAGTTCACAATTTACGACTATTTTATTACATTTAAAGTAATAATTAAAATATATTTCCACTTCTTTTTTTAATAAAACAACTGGATGAAATCTATAATGAAAATCTTATCAACCCCGCCTCCACTGGGGTTACTTTGATATGTTAAATGGAGACCTCTACTTTTTATTGTATATTCCGTTTCTACGCCAATTCAATCGTAAATTGGAATTTGTGCAACTATTACTGAATTTCTTTCTGAAGGGCATATGATATATATTTACCGATTTAAATTTTATCTTATATAAATCTACTTACTTTGCTTTTTCTTGGTTGTTCATCTTTAGAAAGCAGTGTCCCATACCTAAACGAACAGCAGCTGGGCAGTTAGGATTAGTGCGAAGTGCCTTTTTATAAAACGCCAGTGCCCCTCTAAAGTCCTTTTTATTGAAGGCTATGCAAGCTTTACCCAAGAGAGATGGAATATTAGACGGCGACTGATTTAGTACGAAATTAAACTGGGCATCAGCCTGTTCCATTTTATCGCCTTCAAGTAGACAAAAATATGCTCGTCCAAGCAAGTGATTCTATAATATGTAAAAATATAGTTAAGACAATGGCCTGCTGATTTTTATTAATAATTTACCTGGTCATACATGATAATCTTGTCCGCAGTCGTATACAAATTGGTGGCCTTCATGAAGAGTTCGCGTTTTTTGTCTTTGGATTTTTCCCGATTCGCCTCCTGGACGTAGTAAGCAGCCAACATATCGTAGGCCCTCATTTGATCCTTTTCGTAGTCCCGATAGTCGACGTTCGCTTCTGCTCTGGCTGTCTCGAGGATCTTGATGAAATCCATCGTCTTACCCTGCTTGTAGTAGGCTAACTAAAATTGCACTATCTGTTAGCGTCTAGCTTTTAAAAAGTTAATCCATGTTTACTTACAGCAACAGTTACCCAAGTATTTAAATGGGAACGTTCTTGCCGGAGAATTCCCAACACTTCTACACATTCTGGAAGTTGATCTGGTGCCAATTCGATGACCTGAGAATTGCTACAATTATACCCTGAAGATGATTAATTTATAAATTCAATACCTCGTCAGTATCCCGTAAAGGGATCTCTATCGTCATAGACATTTTATAAACGCTTTTTTCGACCGCTTTTTCCCCCAGAAATTAATGAAAACAACGCGGCCGATTTTAATCAAACAAACGTCAAACTGTCAATGTTTTCACAGTCTCGTTAAGTAGGATTAGTGCTGCCATAAGAGATATCAACGTTTAGATAAATAATTATTTGAATAAATGGATTAAAAATTTAAAAAATCCGTATTTGAACCATTTTTAGAATTTTTAAAAAAATAAACGGATGCCGTCCCAAACGTAGTTCTAATGAATGCTTAAATATTATACTATAGTTATAAAATATCAGTTAATTAAAATCTTTTTCAAGGTTTGTTGGGGAGACAAGATTTTCATTAGAGTTCCACTCTTACATACTGTTGGTTCATTTCACTTATAAGCCAGAGGGAAGATTCATGAAAAACTTATTTCCTGAATAAATCTTAATAAAATTTACTATAACATATTATAAAGCTATAGTTAACAATTCAATTCAAACTTTTATTTGCATTTTGAGCTGCTACGAAATTCCGTTGTATTTAAAGTAGGTCTGTTCGTTGGCATGAAAACATGTGGCACCCCAGGGCGCACTGGTGCGCCCTGGTGCGCCCTGAGAACTGTCAAAAAACACGAGGCAGCCCAGTGCTTTTTACACCAGCGAACAGCGTACTAAAAAGGAGAACTGTCATCTGGCCTTTTACACAAAAATTATGAAATAAAACCACTACTTTTTCATAATGTTGACATCGAAATGCTCAAATTAAGTTATTGTGCCCGCAACAAGAGTTAATTCCACTTTAAATACCGTATCTGTTACCAATTAAACTGATAACCGTCATTTACCCTGAGTTTTTATCTGGGGTAAAACCAGGGTGCACCAGGGCGCCCCAGGTTTCTCAAAAAACACAGAACTGTCACTTGACGTTTAAAAACCAGTGCAGATAGGGCGCACTGGGGCGCACTGGGGTGCCACAGGATTGCCAACGAACAGACCTAGTGTTTTTCAAAAGTGTCTAAAATATGGTTATTTTCATTTTTTAACCCTATTTTTCTTGAAAACTTAACGCGATGAACTTTTCAACATGCTGCTGGAAACATTCACCAGTTAAAATTTAGGCTCTGTGGATTCTTTGCTAAAAATGCCCATATAACATTGATTTAAAAAAAATTAATTATCACCAAAAACCGCTCAGACAGTTGGGCACTGTTATAAAAGCAGTTTGAACATATAATGTTATCCACAAAAAATTATTTTATGTAAAAATTACCTAATCCTACTTATTATTACAACTTAAGCATTAGTATACCATATTAATATAAAAACTTTACCTACACATTTATTTGAGAGTTGGTCCTTTGGGTTCTGGGGAATTTGTTTAGATCTCCTATCATTTTTAATTCTTCCAGAAGTTTATTATAGATATCACTTGCGCTGTTAATGAGTCCTCTGCGGTTCCTTTTCGTTCTCTCCTTATACATTCTTATAAATTGTCTCTCTCTCGTGTTATAGCTGTGCACCTCATTGTTTCTTGTAAGCTCAATATTGTTTTTTATGTTTCTCTTTATTACCTTGTGCATGTACTTTGTCTTTTTCTATATAAATTACTTCCTTCAAGCTAAAATTATTCGTGATACTATAAACATTCTTTGTTGGAGTGTCCCTCAGAAGACGAAACAATATTTTAAGAGCCTTGTTCACTAATCTCTGTAAACGTTCAAGATTGTACTGCGGTGTTTGTGACCAGATGTTTATTAGGTACTTTACATGACTTAATACGTAAACATTATATACTAATCTGGAAACAAAACCACTTAACTTTGCCGACCTTCCAATTGCTCCTATTATTGGTGTAATTTTCTTTATCAACGTCGATTTATGTGACTTCCAATTTAAGTTTTCGTCCAACCTGAGACCTAAATATTGTATGTCAGAAACTCTTTCAAGCTTCCTTCCTTCTATCTCAATGGATGGATTTATATCCTGTGTATATTTAAATTTTAAATATCATGTATTTGGTTTTTTTTTAATGTTTACTGTGAACTTATTTCCTTGCAACCACTTACTGAGCTCTAATAAATCCCCATTTACGTTATCTTTCAGTTCCTCTTTAGTCCTTTCCCTGTATAGTATACTAATGCAGGGTCATCAGCATTTATCATGTATTTACTTTTTAGTTAAACATTCTGACTGAATATTATAATACAACAGAATACAACAGATAAAGTAACGGCCCTAAGATTCATCCTTGTGGAACACCACATTTTTGTATTTCCTCTTTGCTGTGATACTGATTAAGTCTATTTTTTGCTGTCCGCGATGACATGCAATCCCTAATTAAACTGTTGCATATTTCTCTGATACCTACATAGTTGTTCCTAAAGCTCTACGATGGTCTACAGTGTCGAATGCCTTTTGCAAATATCACATTTATTTATTTTAATCACATATATCACCGCTGATTCGAACTGATTTCGATCAAATCCCCCGGTTGTTGTAATAAATTCTTCAATCACGATGGTAACTGAAATGTCATAAATTTCGTTAAGTCTGTCAGTGTGACATTGGACCTTTCAGCTAAAAGATTGACCGGAAATACGAAACTCGTTCTAAATTCTAAAGTTTAAAAACTAAACTTCTTACAGAAATGATAAAAATTCAACTGCAGGTAAAACTGATCTTTTTGATTATTCTCTAATAATTCACTTTGCTGTTTTTTAGGTTAATTATGCTAGAACGTAATCTGTAAACTGGATGAGTTTGCTTAGGGCTTAAGTAGGCAAAAGATAGCAACCTTGCGCAAAAGCTGAACACATATGGCACTTGTTAAGTCGTTATGCAAGTTTTATTTTCCATTAAGAACACATTGTGTCAAGTTGTTTTCATATACGTTGGCAAGGAACATCTCGAAAACTACACTCACTCCAGCGATGTCAAAATCATTTTCTTTTAGCGATTACGATGTAATTGGCTTCGATTTGGATTACACCTTGCTGCGGTACAATCTCAAAGAAGTCGTTCCTTTGGAATATTTTAATATAGCTAATTTCCTGGTCAAACAGCGCGGCTACCCGTGCTCCTTGCTTGAGCCAATCGGAGCTGATATCGACTTTATGCAGAAGGGATTGATCTTCGACATTGAGAAGGGGAACATTCTAAAAATCGGCCTAACTGGACGGATCCTTAGGGCAGCACATGGTAGCAGATTTTTAACCGAATCTCAAATTGTTGAAGAGTACGGCTCAGAACGGCAATGGAGCATAACAAATAAATTTATAGCCGATCCACTTTCCACCTGGAATGGTCCACTTTCCGAAAAAATGCGAACCCTGCTGGATTTCTTTGATACACCAGCTTCATTGGCTTTTGCGCGTTCAGTTGACGCTTTAGATAGTGAAAAAGGAGAGCGTTTGAAGCAATATGATGTTTACTCCGACATTCTTGCAGCTTTAGTGGACAATTACAAAAGGGAAAGTTTCTCGGAAAATACGAGCGAATACTTTGAATCATTGAAAAGGGACCCTCAACGCTATATATTAAAAGCTAGTTCATCAGTATTAAATTGGTTAAAGCAATTAAAGAAAACGAAGACTACCTACCTTCTGACTGGATCAAATCCGGATTTTGTCAATTTAACAGCATCTACAGCATTTGGTCCGGACTGGAGGGAACTTTTCGATATAGTTTTATGCTACGCTCGTAAGCCATCGTTTTTCGTAGAAAAAGATCGCCCATTCTTCTTAGTCGATGGTGTTAAAGAAACTGCACAAATTGAAAACAATCAATTGGAATTAAATAAAACCTTCACTCAAGGAAATTGGGCGGCATTAGAGAAATTTTTCCAGATAAATTGCAAAAAATCGAATCCAAAGTGTTTATACGTTGGAGATAATTTGATTCAGGATATCTACGCTCCTGCTGAACATACACGAATGGACACAGTTTGTGTTTCAGAAGAATTATTAGTTGAAGCTGGTGATAAGAAGTATCCATTCTCAGAGATAATAGGCTCTAAATTATGGGGCTCATATTTTTCTGTTGGAGACGAAATTACCCTCTGGTCGAGTATTCTTCAAAATCGACCCAAATTATACGCACCTACGGTGGATTACTTTGCAAGCAATCCCATTGATTACAAATACTGCACAAATGTTCACCCATCGGAATTTGAGCCAGCTTGCTTAGCCAAGCGGAAATCTTAAGCAAATAATGTTTTGATCTTCGAAATTTTCTGCTAAATATAAATTGCAATAAAGTTTTTTGCTGAATTACCTTATTTTCCTTATAAGGTGTAAATAATGACTTGCCTTTTCCTAAAATTTACATCCTATACCTTTGCGATTAAATAAATAAAGGGTTAAGTATCTCATACCAGTTTTTGTGTCCACCTATGTTAACGAATTCTACGTATTTTGGTCGGCATAACTCGATGCTTTGCAATATTCAAAATTTGTTTAATTAGGTAAACTTGTAGTTTTAACCTGTCGAATTTAAGATTTTTAAATTTCGAATAATGGGAAATCTTACACCATGTTAAAGTCAAAAAATTCGTTTTTAATTCTATACAAAAATTACTATAATGAAATTATAGAAAACATGGGGAACAAAAAACAATCATACAGAGATATCGAACACTCGAAATATTTCTTATTTTTACTCAGACCGGACTCTTGAGACGTTACCACATTTTTTGTTATATCTCCGTAAAGGATGTTTAAATTATTCTTTTGTTATTTTATTTTAACATGTATTTACAATCGAAATCTATAAGATTACCTTGAAATTTTAACCCTGATTCAGCCGTATGATTTGAGGTCGTTCGTATCAAATCCGCACACACAGTTTAAATTTTTGTATAGATATAAGATATAATTTTTTATACGGCTCGGTTGCTGATTATATGCACGTAAATTTACTTTTGCATAGTCCACTAGTGTTCTTCAAGATACATAATCTTGATTATTTTATGCTACGAAAGTATATCGATAGAGTCAAGACCTTCTAATTTGTATTTGTGTTCGTAGCGAGGGATGAAAATAACTGAGTGCTCGATGTAGTGATAAAATAAGATTACGCAATAACAAATACATATTGAATTTTCAAAACCGGGCGAGTTCGAACGACGTAATAAAAGTAGCGAATTCTTTCCTTATTATACGACATTATAAAAACGAATTAATTCAACATTATCCACATTAAAAAACAGAAAATAAGAAAGTGTGTAATTATTATTTCAAGTATCTAATTACAACCACTTAAAAGTAGTATAGCTATGATTTAGATAAATTAGCTAACTTCAGGATAATCTAATATAGGTCTCTAGCAGCTTTTTAAATCAAATATCAAATGCTTAAAAAAGAAAAAATAACCTTTTAAATGTAAAATTTTATTATTTAACCACTTTTAAAGAATACACTTTCCCCTCACAATTTCTTCTAACTAAAACCAAATGAACGAGCTTTTACAGCCTTTCCACAGCCATCGCAATTCCCATTCCACCTCCTATACAGAGTGAAGCGATACCTTTCTTTTTATTGGTCCTCTCTAAGGCATACAGAAGGGTAACTAAAACCCGATTACCAGAGGCACCGATCGGATGTCCTAAAGCAATTGCTCCTCCGTTAATATTAACTTTATTAGCATCAATTCCCAAGCATTTGTTTACACTAAGTGCTTGCGCCGCAAATGCTTCATTTAACTCATAAAGATCAACTTCGTCTTTGTCCCAACCAGCTTTTAAGAGCTTAAATAAATGTATTAGTACAAACTTGATAAAATCGAATAGAATAATATTACCACTTGTTTTACTGCCTCAACAGGTCCAATACCCATGACCTTCGGTTCCACTCCTGCTTGCGCCCATGCGACAATTCTGGCCATTGGCTTCACAGATTGTTTCTCTGCCTCTTCGGAAGACATAAGAAGTACTGCTGAAGCAGAATCATTAATTCCGGATGCATTCCCTGGTGTAACGGTTCCATCCTATAATTACACGTTTCATAAATTAATATTCATATAAATATATATAGTATTTTATACCTTTATGAAGCAGGATTTCAATTTTTGTAGATCAGATAGCTTTGTACCATGTTTAGGGTATTCATCTTCTTTTATCTGTAATTTTTGCCTCTTAATAGTGACCTCAACAGGGGCCAACTCTTTTTCAAAATAGCCATTCTTTTGGGCATTTTCTGTTGCATTTTGCGATTTCATCGCAAACAAATCTTGCTCTTCCCTGGAAATTTTATATTCGCTTGCCAAATTCTCAGCAGTAATTCCCATATGAATGTTCTCCATTGCATCAGTAAGACCATCGTGAAGCATTGAGTCCACCATCGTTGCGTCTCCCATTCGAACACCAGACCTCAAAGGAATAACATGCGGTGCTAACGACATATTTTCTTGACCCCCACATACAACAACTTTTGCATCTCCGCATCGAATGGCCTGGTAGCCTAATACAACAGACCTAAATTTCACTTTGAGTTTTACTGCAAAATGTTATAAGTACTTTAGTCCTGAGCCGCATAGCATATTGATTGCGTAAGCAGGAACTTCAATCGGTAATCCTGCCTTCAGAGAAGCCTGCCTTGCCGGATTTTGACCTTGACCAGCAGAAAGGGCCTGAACGTAAAAATTATGTGAATATAGTTTACTCTTAATTTATTTAGTAGTATATTTACCTGGCCAATAATGACTTCTGAAACGGCTGTAGGAGATACATTTGCCCTTTTCAAAACTTCCTTTATAACTACGCTGCCGAGATCTGAAGCCTTAACATTAGCAAATGCGCCGCTAAAACTTCCTGTTGATATATTTATTTTTTTATAACCTTAGTCTGAGTTATATGGAAAATAATACAAACAAAAATCTACTTGAATACGTATATGTTCAAATTTCTATGTACATATTAAGATTTCTACAATTATAATAAATATTAACCCATTTACGCCCGCTGCCCCCATTTGAAGTTATTTCTTTAATTACGTACATTTCTTAACTTAACTATCTTTTGTTTGCAAGTGAATTTGCAGTGCCAAAAAGTGTGGCTTTGTAATACAAGTTATTGTTTTGTGATTTATTGGATAAATTGAATCAAATTAGTGATTTTATTTACTTCATTCAACAAATAAGTGTTTGACCAAAGGTAATTCATTGTTATGATGTTGCAAACTTCCCCCCGAAACTACCAAGCCAGCAAAAACATTGTGCATCCAAAAAGGATGTTTTGAAAAATACCACACATTGGCCCCATTTGAGGATGGTGTTTTTTTATACATAATTTTTTTATAATAAAATGTTTTATTAGCTTCCAATAGTTACATCAATAAAGTTTTTTTTTCAAAAATATGCTTCTAGTTTGTATTTGGGTCCAAACGGGTTAATTAAAGCCGCTTAAACAGTGAGAGTAACGAACTTGCGAGCTGTTTTGAAACGATTTTTAAAATTTTAAATTCTCTACATCTCTAAATTCACGCAGAACCGCTTTATCGAATGAGTTCGACTATTGTTTCCAGAAATTTAACTTAGGGAACGTACCCATACTACGTGACCCATTTTTCACACATTCCCCCCCCCCTTGGTAACCACCCGTAGTATATGTTTAGGCCCATCCCCTCCCCCTATAGTTTTCACGTAGTAATTCATAAATATGGTTTAAAATAATTTTTTGCAAACAGAAAGTTAAAAAAAATTTATTTGGCTTATATTTGTCTTTATTAATACGGCGCTTACCGCGTGACGTCGAGTGTGAGCGCTAAACGCTGCGCGCTGTATTTGAATATAGCTCGAGAAAGCGCGAGATTTTCCTAGAGGATATTGACTACGTGACGAAATTTCCTCAACATTAACCCGTAATGATCATATGGGATCAAATTGACCCCACGGTAACTTTACGTCTATATATTTTTTATATAGGCTATTCAAAATCGATCTTATGGCGCCATCTGTCTTTGTTTACTGTTACTTCAATAAGCCAAAGACTTTCCGCAACTCGGCGCGACGTCAGTTGGTCGGCATACATCGTTTTGTGTGAACGGATTTTTTGCTAGGGTCAATTTGACCCTATATGACTATAGTGTTTCGAAATTGAAAAAATTTACAAATTTAAATTCCTTTTTTTGTGTGTGTTAAATTGCAGTAGAAAACGTAAGTATTAGTGGACATACTCAAATAATTTTGTTGTTGTCAGTAATTAAGAGTTATAATGTTATAATGGCCTGATAATAATAAGATATAGTGCCCTTATTGTCTACGGCCCATGTGCGACAACCATCGGATGTAATTGTGTATCGACTGTGGTGCTATGATGAATAGATATGTTTTTTTTTTCATAAAATAGTTCTACTTTTTTATTAAAATTCATAAAATGTACACTTTTTCTGGTAAAAACACTGTTTTTTCAGTTTATTTTGCATGTTCAACTTTCCTTTTTGATTTTACTATTTTTCCGAAAATTGGTAACTTCAGACTTCTAATTAAATATATTTTTTGCAAAGTTCAGTAAAACTATATTTTTTTCTTAAAAACATACTATTTCAAGAGTACAATGTGATATTGCATAAATTAAAATGTTTATGAATTTTTTTGTGAAAAAAGTTAAATTATTCGAATTTTTTTTTTCTTCTCATGTTTTCACCATTTTAATAATTAAAAATGTTTATAAAAACTATTGGATTACAAAGAGCAGACATTAACCTAAACTATTTTTCTGCATGGGGTCAGTTTGACCCCATATGACCAATTCGTTATTATTTCAAGGTATGACCATTACGAGTTAAATAAAGAAATATAACGGTGGTACATAAAATTTACGTTCTTTAAGATCATACCTACTTTTTTTACACAACGCTGTATATCGCAAGGTTTTCTAAGAGCATTATGTTTAAACACTAATAGCCAAAATAAGTGTAATTTTACACTTTGCACAGCATGTAAATATGTTTACATTTTACCAGGGAAATATATTTAATTAAAAGATTCATTCATATAAAAAATTTTGGATATGCAAAGTCCAAGGGTTGTAAATAGCTAAGTTCATTTTTAAACATGTTTTAGAATAACAACCATTTGTTGTTTGCCCGGTAAGAAAACCGGAAATTTTTTTTAGCTAACCCAATAATTTTCTGACGTACATTGGTCGTGTGATTGGATCCTTGTAATATAAAATAATCAATTTTAAACCTTTTTGTATAATGTGAAAAATTAGATTTGTTTCGCAAAAATGCATATCCAAATGGAGGAAAATAGTTTGGTCGATTAAATTAAATTGTAAGCAAATCCGGAACTTCGTTACTTGACGACATTCAAGCATATTTACATGTATCCCCAATTAAAATTCAAGACAGAGGTCTCTTAACTTACAGATTGAACAATTACAGTGGAATCTTATGATAGAAAACATGATTCCTCAAACAATTTGTTATGCTTTTAAAAATATTCATATCGTTCTAATTGATAACCTCCTACTTTTGATGTCCGGTATAAAATGTAGATGCATTTCTTTTATATAATAACATTAGATAATTAATTATTTAATAAAATAGGCTTTAAAAATTCAAATAGTCTCTCACTGTTAGGATGCAGCAACAAAATTTCAATTTCTAATTGTATGACACACTTAAAAACTGAAAAGATGATCATGGGGTCAAAGATGCCAGTTATTTTAGTATTGCAATTGTAAGTGAAATTTATGTATATTTGCATAGATTGTGTTTACTTAAAGAAGCTATTTTAGAGCTGATATTTCAAACATATTGCAAATTAACACGTAGAGATGGTTTCAAGTTAAAAGTTTCATAAGTCAAGCACTTACCGATTGGAGTGCGAGCAGCAGAAACGATAAATACTTCAGGTAAACTCATTTTTTTGGTTAAGAAATTCGTATATAGGATTCACAGAGTGCCAGCAGTAGAATTAAATGCGACCTCCACGCAAGACCACTGTCCACTAAAAACTGATGAATGAATTTTCTCATCTTTAGATTTTGACGTTTATCTAAATCAGCCGACATCGATTGAGATTTTGGACTGGGGGAATTGTGGGGAGCACTTTCTCCTTTTCCTGGGAGGAAATAGGGGTGAATTATAAGTTAAAGTATGTCTTAATTTGTATTATAAACAGAATGTTATAAAAGGATTTATTAAAATAATTTTAATTACACAAATTACTAACATTTGAGAAAAACTTCAGTAATATTATTTTTATGCTTAACATCTTGACAAGTAGGTGGCTCTAGATGTGCGCTTAGTACACGGGTGTTGCACTGCTGATTCGATCCCGTCATCTTGTTCTAAAAACTAAGTGACTGATGTTGAGTGAAAATATGGCGAGCCTTGGGGGCGAACAAGTAAATTCTACAAAAGATTCATCAGGTAGAGGAAATATTTTAAATATATTATAAGTAAATTTCGTGAATAAAGTGTGTGAAGTTTATTATATAATGGATATTGTGATATTAAGCACGGCTCTAACAGTGAAAAATTATTACCTGAAAGAAGAACAAAAAAAAAATGCCTTGACAGATCTCGTCGACTTTGCTGTTTTCTGCAAGAAGTTCATAGAATTTTCGGAATATTTTTTTTTTTTTTTATTCTAACAATAAGATAATTAGCACCGGAGTGGCAAACGAAAATTGAAGAGTGTGAATGATTTACATGCCCATGCGGTTCGATGCCGCAGCCTGCAGTATGTGAAATGCGTGTTAAGAGAAAGAAATGTGGAATGCCAAATGTACACCTGTGTGATATTCGGGAAAGTTTTTCATGTATATGAATCTGCATGCACGTCACTTTTGTCGTTCAATTGATTATTGTGTGCTGCTGGGTTCTGCAGAGAAAAAAATTTGCCCAATGGAAATTGGCCGAGGTGAAGGCACGATCATGATGATGATGATGATGAAGATGTTGAGAAGGCCAGGCCACAGCAGCAGCAGCACATTGCCCCGTTCAATTTAAATCCAAGACGGATTCATTCATGTGTGGATCAAGTTTCTCTCATTAAACAGTTAGAGGAAAATGCCTTTAATCTTTCTAGATCAATTCTCGATTCAAATTACTGCTCCTCAAGAGATAGCAGTGTGTATGGGGCGCACCTTCTGCTCGAGCACACTGCAGATATTTGCATTTCTTCAGCATCTGCTCAGCGAAACCTTCCGTCCGCTGAATTCTCAGCCTTACCCCTAAAGTCCCCAGCAGCAGCAGCAGAAGCAATTATAATTCATAAAAACATCGATTCTCTCAGGACTCGCGTACTGCTTCCTGCGGGAACAAATTCTATTTTTATCCTCTTAACGAAAAGACTACGGCGCAATCGGAGAGGTGTGTATTTTTCTCCAGATAAAATCTTTGGAATTTTCTTCTTGTTCCCTTGAGCGAGCGTGATCGAATAACACAAAAATATACTCTCGAAAAAAGAATAAAAGCCTTTTTGCTTGTTTGTCGAACAATGCAACGATGGGCGAGGTAAATCGGTAATAGACCAAACCACAGATCAGACATTCGGTGAAATGTGCTCCTTTCGGCTAGCCCCGTAGTCACTTAAAATTCTGCAATAAATCTAAGGTAATCGCATTTTCATTCAGATAGCTTTCATGTGAGCAAGCTTGTGATTCATGTGTGGCATGTTAGGGCGAGGGAGTTGCAATAAAATACACTCAAAAGAAAAATTCCCGGCCGTCTACTCTCTGATCTCTGTAAAACGTTCCATGAATTATTGAATCAACTGGAGAACGTAATTGCCGGAGATGTTTGGAATCTTAACTATTCAAGATAATGAGTACTTTTCATATTTAAAATAGGAATAACATCAATTTACATTGTGGACATAATTTTGGTGCAGTTCTAAAAATACAAATGTGTAAGAAAATGTTCTTTATGACAAACATAATTCAATGTTTCACCGGGTTTTTCTCACTTTCCTGAGAAGGGCCGTGTGCCAACATAATGATTCAATTGATGGATTGTGGGTGGACAGTCTTAAGCATTTAACGAAACGGGGCCACCATAATGATAGTATGTACAGTGGCTCAAACGAATAGTCCAACACAGGTAGTAATAAATTAGAAGACATGAAGATTTTCTAAAATTTTAAGACACATCCGAAAAACTACATATTTCAAATTCATATAACATAAAAACCACACAAAACAACAAATAACTCAATTTTTAAACTTCAAACAATTAACTGAAAAATATTAGGGTAAATAACAGAGTTGTAAACCATTATATTTATCAGTACAAGTAATGCTAGCAAGAGAAATGACCAAATGTAATTACCATTACCAAGTACCATTAAGGTACGGACACACCAAAAGCGAAGCGACGCGAATAATTTCAAATTTGGGAACATTCTGTCGCAGTAGCCGCTTCGCTCATGTCGCGTTCTATTCGGACACTTCAATTAATTTGTACGGCACCCAAATTTTAAAATTGTTCGCTTCGCTCGCTTCGCTTTTGGTGTGTCCGTACCTTTAAAGTACTTCAGAAGCATTAGTTGGCATTATTCAGCATTACAGTCAAGTCTCCTATAACGCGATTGATTCGTACCGCGTTATATGGAAACCGCGCTATGAGAGACTTCAAATAAATTCAAATCAGGATATGCGTTCTATGGAAACCGCGTTTTGAGAAACATAAAAATAAGATAAATCAAAATAATCTATACCGCGTTATATGGAAACCGCAATCGCGTTCTATGGAAACCGCGTTATAAGAAATTCAGAATTAATGCAAATTAAATGATTCGTACCGCGTTATATGGAATCTCAGAACACATTTAACACATTTAAAGACAATCTTAGAATAAATTAAAAGAGGGCAACGCTTTATTTTTAGCTCATTTTTAGGGAAATTCCCTATTAACTAGAATTGACAAGCATGGTAATACACCACAAATATTAACTATGTACATACAAAAATTTAACATATCGAATAAGTGTTGCCATAAATAAATAAATCAAGCCATTTGAGTTGTTGGAATGTTCTTGTATCAAAAACGCGTTATAAAGAGACCGCGTTATAGGAGAACTTGTCGTACTTTTCACACCGCGTTATATGGGAATCGCGCTATAAAAACACCGCGTTATAGGAGACTTGACTGTATCTAGCGTTGCCTGACATTACTCAGCATTACGTATCGAACAAGTCTCATACATAATACGATTAATAGTATTGCTATTTTTAAAATTGTAATAATTTATCATAATTTTTTCAAAAATTAGAAATTGAATCTTTATATGAAATTACATTTAATTAAAACTATTTTGAACTGAATAAACTTATAAACAAATGTAGTCATTAGCAAATTGAACTATATATATATATATTGAGTTTTTTATCTATAGCGATTAATACTATTGCTAGAGAATTGTTAAGTAATGCTTAGTTGCTGCGTAATATCGAGCAATGCTAGATAGTACTTGGTAATGCTGAGTACTGTTAGGTAATGCTGAGTATTTCTAAGTAGTTCAGAATACCATTACTTGGTAATGGTAATTATATTCTTTAAATGGTACTGGTAACTTCCCTTGCTTGCCTGACTTGTAGCAGTATTGAGTATGGTAATGCATTCCAAGAATAATGCATTATTTAACAGCTCTGGTAAATGTACCTAATTCTGACCAGTTACTGGCCACTTCTTTTTTAAAGTGCGTTAATAGCTAAAAGTTCAATATATGAGAGATAAAATTAATTAAATTTTTTTTTATATTTACATAAAAAATTTTGGTAGCCATTAACTGATGCAAAAATCCATAAGTGGCAAATTTTTAGTTAGATTGCGTCTGCAATTTATAAACTTTTTCAATTATTATTCAAACTTATGCAATTTTGGTGAGAATACAATCATATGTTAGGTACCATCGAGCTTGTATGACGATGGAGTAACTACATTACATTTTATTTATCATTCATAGACAGCTATATAAGTGCGCTACACGCTTTTAAATTTAATTACCTATTTAAAGACTAGATTGTATTTTATTTTTAACTTTTTAGTGCGCTGTTCATAAAAGTGTGTTTTTCTAGTTGTGTGAACTATATGCAGACAATTTTGAGTACTACTGAGAACTGACGGATTTTCGAAAACTATAGGACCTCTTTGCTTTAACTTTTTAATGGTTGGTTTAATACTTTAATGCTTTCAGTTATAATATTTCGTAACATCGACCAATTGAAAGAATCCTTACAACATGAATAAACTTATATTGAACCTACAGTTGGTCAATATTTAGTTAAATCGATACGTAATCAATTAGGGACTGTTATTAAATATAAAGGATTTGCAGCTTAGTATTTAAAATATTAAAAGTTCATTATTTCTTACATTTTTCATGTTTGTCCGATTATTTGTTTGACTTGTTGTTGACTTTTTTTTTTTTTTTTTTTTGTTTTTTTTTTCTTTTCTTACATGTATTGGAAATATACAATTATTCGAATGTATTTTAAAAACGCAGAAAAGAAAAAGAAAAATAAGCTGCTACATAACACTAATATTGTGCAATTATTCCACTATATCTGAATGTGTTTTACTTTATTACTACCCTCGATTATTAATTTGAGTCACTGTAGATAATAATTCTGATCTCTAAAAAAATGTCCAAAACATGCAATTAATTTATTACTACAAGAAGTCTGTCTTTTAATACAGGAACCACACATAGCTTCCTAATATCAATTTTCCAAATTAGCCATTATAAATTGTCTTCAGTAAACTTCTACAGCCTAAACAAAATTTTATTTGCATCTGAAAATTAGTTTCGGTCAATTCTTTCTTAATCTTTTGATCTGCGAAATATTCCCGGCTCTTTTTATGTGGATAATGACGATGTGTTTGAAGATGGTAATAATAATAATAATTAAAAGTAAAATGGGACACATATTACTTTTAACTTTCTATTATAATACAGTATAGACGCATAAAATATGTCTTGAATATATCTCAAGCTAAATGTTTTGAGTAAAGCGGATCTCAGACTGTTGGTAGGTTACCTAACTGACCATCATGGGCTAAGATACCACCTATATAAAATAGGTCTGTCAAATGAGACGGAGTGTCGTCTGTGTCTTGAAGACGACGAAACTACATCACACATTTTGTGTGCTTGTCCGGCTTTAGCACGGTTAAGAAGAGGGATATTCGGTCAAGAGTTCCTGGACTCGGCTGAAGCTCGTTCATCTTCTGTAAAAGACCTTCTGGCGTTCCTTAGGGTAGCAGATCGTCTTTTACTGTAAAGGGGATTCGGCACAAAAGATCGCCTGGTCGCAGTGCCCACCATGAGGGTCACCCCTAACAATAATAATAATAATAATAATAATATCTCAAGCTAGAATGTATTATGAATCACTGCACTTTTAACGTTATCTGTATTGACCTGGATTAAGTCACTTTAAACTTTTTTTGTTAACATTTTAGTAATACATAATATTTATTATCTTATCAATTTCATAAAAGGCAATTATTTCCTCTTAAGCTAATAAGAAATCAAAATCTAGCTTCCAAATATTTATACGTATTCATACTCGTATATTCTTTAATCATTAAAACCTTAAAAATAAATAGTAACTCATTTTACATTCATCCATTTATGCACCTCGTTTAATGGGTGTTTATGGATGTTTATTATCGCCTTTTGTTTTGCAGTCTTTGTATCCTGCTATTTATTTTTTTGAATAATAAGATTGTAGAACCTAAGGTAGAATATAATTTAAAATGTGGCCTATCTACGTAGCTCAGTATATTCTAATTAATATCCTTTTATCCTCCTTTATTACTAAGTAATTGCAGGTAGCGTATTTTTGCTCAGATGTAAGCATTTTCACTAAAACTGAGCTTTTCATTTATAATAAATCGTTAATATGTAATCATTATCACGCACTTAATAGTCATCATTATCATTACTAAGCAATACCTATATTTCGCCTTATACATTATCTAATTATGATATTTACGTGTAACCGATTGTGAGATTGCTATGCTTACCTGCAACCTTACACTTTCAAAAATATTGAAACTTTTTTAGCAAACATATTTATAACTATATTTATTTCGTCCGAGAAAAAAGAATAAAAATACATCAATTATAAAACAGTGAGTTTTTAAATCAGGTTTCATTTTCTTTTTTCCTATATATGTAGCTATTTAACGTTCTTTTAACGCGTTAAGCTACCAACGTTGTAGGTACAGTATAAATATGATTTTGTGTGTGTGCAAATGTTTGACAGTTTTGAGTTTTATTTTTCTTTAAAAATATACAAAGCACTCACGGTAAATAACAAAATATATTTTGAAATATGAAATTTGTACGCAATATTTCGTAACCACTGGTCCCAGCGCAGTCCAAGTAGTTAATATAGGTCTTATATTTGGCCATCTATTTTGCAGATGAAGTCCTTTTGCGTTAAGGTTGAGTCAATTATTACTGGAATTTGTTGCTTCTTTCGAATTTTATTTATACCCTGTATAAAACAGAAGCTCAAATTTCATTCAATTTTCCTTTTACATTTCTAGAAAACTATATAAAAAGAAAGAAGATATTCGGAGTCATATTCTGCAAGTTATTCTCAATTTAAGAATTTCAAGCAAAACCAAAAATAACGAAAATAGTATCAGAACCGAAAGCGATAAAGTTTAATTTCATGGCATCTTATATCATATACGATGATCGATTATTATTTACTTACTAAGCATGCTGGTTCAATGTAGGTAAAACAAAATATTTCTAGAACAACTTTAACAGTAGCGTTTTTACATTAATCCATATGATAGAGGTTTTTACATTTATCCATATAATAACTCAAATCGCCACCTCATTTGGAACGGCAAATATGTATTTAAAATTATTTATCAATACCCATTAAGGTAATTTATTGAATTGAAGATTTCATATACAAAAGAGCTTGGAACGAAATTGTGATAGTATTTTTGCCAACTCTGAGTGTGCTAATTATGTCAAGAAAAATATTTCGAAAGTCTGCTGTTAATTGAATGAGATGGAATTGATAAAAGTGTTAAACAGCTTTCCTGAGGTCATCTAGTATCGCGTTTTATTAGAAAAAAATGTTGAAATGTTGATATTGTTGAGTTTATTTGCAATTATAAATAAATAAAATAATAAATTTCAGTTTTTCAATTTCAATTATAAAAACTTTTCAGATTCTGCATCACAAAGAGGAAGCCGTCCGTCCAGTGTAGAGAAAAAAAGTAAGTAAAAATGCATTTATTCAAACTTGACTATTCTTACGAGTATGTAACGCAATAAGAATAAAGTACACATTCATCAGAAACAACACATTATAATTTTGAAAGAATTATTAACAGATAATTTATTAGCAGTTATGGAAAATTCTACTATTCATTGGTTTGCACAAATCGGGGATGATCATAATTCAGACCAAGGTACACGCGTTTTTGCATGAAATGCGTTTTATTTTCATAATTATGCCATGTTTTTAGCATGGAGCAATATAATATTAACAAATTGGTTTGTGTTGCTAATTTTACCAAATCTGGAACTAAATATATATAAAAAAAAAAAAAAAAAAAACATTGTGTAAAGTTCACATTTGTATAAAACGGCCGCTTATTTTGTTATAATCATTTTATCATTGTGGCAGTTGAAGTAAAGAACAAAGGCTCACATTGAGGCGTACATCGTGCTTTTTAAAGTTTTCACAAGCGCTTCTGTTGCATGTGGGTCAATGGGAAATTCGCATCTTGCGGCCTTATCCTCTTTATAATGAATTGAAGCAGTTTTCATTAAATTGGGGTCGCAATAAGTGTAAAAACCCATTTACATAAATTACTTTGCATTAATATAGTAAAAAAAGGGGATATGAACATTTTGCAAACGTAATGGCATTGTTTAGGCCAACATAAAATTTTAGACTAGGTACCGTAAAATTTGGATTATTTTAACAAGCCAAAACAATTGACAAAAAATTTTTTAATTTTAAATAAGAGTATTGAATTATTATTAAAAAAATGTAAGAAATAATAGATGATCTATTAAAATATCACTTTTTATGTTGTAGTAATCCTAATTTACGGTAAACTAGTACTATTTAAGTTCAGCACTGTACATATTTATTCTACACATTTCACGGTATATTGGTGTACGGCTGACAAAAAAATACTTTCATCTTTGCATTTTAAATTCATTCATTCGTGACAGATTTTTAGTATTGGTTATACAATACGGTATTTAATGTTTTTGTATTGAACTGTTAGATTTATATCTAGTTCTGCGTAATTTCAAAATAGTTTCTAGGTCAATAAAAGCAGTCTAAGCACTAAGAAGATAATACTATTAGTTCTACACTATCATGTACTAGTGTATCTTAACCCTCTGTAGCGCCGTGTGACATTTCTGTCACAAACCTCAAAAATCCCGCTAGAATACGCACCGAATGTATTTAGTTCATTCAAATCGGCGCCACTTTGCTGTCACATATTATTGAACAATGTAGTATCCACGGAAATCATCATAGAGAGCGTAAACTGTTAACAGTTAATCGATTAGAATTTCGCCCGTAATTGAAAGTGACAAGTTGAAAGTCGAGCAAATTTTAAATTTTATAAAAAAAATACAAAAATTGTGTAAAATTGTGTTATTTTCTTGGAAACCTATAGATAAGTGAATGAATATGTTCCTTCCATACCAAATAAGTTTTTTTTGTTTACGTTTAACTCAATTTTACAGTAATGTTACACTCCCTTAAATGTGAAATAAATAATTAATAATACATATTTTTTTAATTTCTGAGAAATATGTATTTTTTATTTCCCTAAACCTGTCAATTTTTAACATAATTTTAATGTTTTATGATCTTGCCCTACAGAGGGTTAAAAGAGTTGAGATTATTCTGGAGGTTTTCACTATGTAACGCAATCTTTATGACTATATTGAAAGCTATCTCGAATAAATTCCCATGATCTCAGTTATTTAAATTTAAACATAAGCTATATGTAACATTACGAAAAATTCGGGTTCAAACTTCCTTAAAACAACAAAATATGCTTAACAATTGTTGATCATTTTGATAATTCTGAAGATTTGTTTTGTATTTTTTGTTATAAGCAGTTCTTTGGGCTTGGAGGATTTTTACAATCTGATGGTTTTTGGAACTTTTTATTTTAAATACATGTGTGGGTTAAATTCTTTTATAAATTCAGTTGTGGGGAACAATTATTCCAACTCCATGTTGATTGTTTTAAAAAGTTGACACACCCTATTAATAATGAAATATTGGTAAAAATCAATTACAGTTTTGTATCCAAGCTCTATGGATTAATTCGAAAACCAGGATGCTATGCCGTATCTATGAATCTGGCTAAGATACATATGTACTTGTTCTTATGATCGTCGGCAAATTTTCTGTGCATGGTTCTCAAAAATGGAATGCACTACATTTATAGTAAATATTAAAAACCTTATAATAGCAGCACGTTCAAAAGTATCTAGTTATATTTTAATAAAGCTAAATAGATTTGATTTAATACGTTTTTTTGTGTTCTGAATTTATTGTCTTGATTTGTTCTTTTTCTTTTCTATGGTTTATTTTATGTTTTCCCATTTTTGTTTTGAATTTATTAAGTTGCTATATAAAAATCTGTACTCTTAATAATGGTACCAACATTTGTCGCATCGAATATTAAATGTTAGGAGGAATTGTTGAATGAATTATAAAAATAAGACATAAAAACTTTCTTAAAACCTTCAACAGTTTTCTGCTTTTTGAAGCAATTTTATTGCAGAGTCTTACGTCTGCCTGTCTATTCAGACATTCCAGCACATATTTTGCTTAAGAAAATTTAAATAATTATCTATTACCTAAAATCATGTTGAAAATATTCTATGCCTCGAAAGCAAGATGTATGCGAAATTTCTGTTCAAATTCAAACCAAATCTAAAGTTAAAACGCAAATTTGAATATCTTAAAGCATTGGGCCAAGCGTAAAATCAAATTTAAACATAACATTTGAAGCACTCTTGGGTTGGTGGCACATATGTGGGATATATTATACTTAAAAAGGTGCTTTATTCAAATTACGTACAAGGTGATTCGTAATTATGTATTCCAACATTTGCCAATCGATTCTATGGAATCGTACAATCTACGTTTATTCCGAAAACCCATCTGTAAAATGCCTCGTTTAGGAGTTATGGGCAATTTTTTTCATTCAACACCGTGTAATTTTCTTAACACACACCGTACGAACTTCATTAAGATGACAATTGATAGATTCTTTCTTCTAGAATTCTTTCTTTGTTCTAATGAGTTTCCCACCATTTCTCTACTCCCCATCACGAGTCTCAAATTGGAAAATTTGAAAAAATTAGTTACAACATTATCAGTTTTTAAACGTTGACAATTTTAAACTCATGAAAGGAACGGGATAGAGAAGTGGTTGAAGACTCATTGGAACGAGGAAAGAGTTGTCTATCAATTGTCACCGTTCGTAGGATGTGTGTTAAGAAAATTAAAGGGTTTAACACATAAAATTGTCCGTAACTCCTAACCGATGCATTTTAGACATTGGGCACTCGGAATAATCGTTGATAGGGAAATTCCATGGAATGGGTTGGCATATGTTGGAACACATAACAACGAATCATCGTGTATATCTATACCAAAAATTAAGTATACCTTTCTATCATCAATTTTAACTAATTTTTGTATTGCATTTGTTTTGCGTCCGCATTTTATCATAATTTTTTATGTACCATAACAATTTGAGGATATGTTTCAGCATCACGCTAAGAGCATTAATGATTTAGTTTTAAAAAGGAGGAAGCAGTATTATTATAAATTTTGAAGGAATATCATAAAAACAAGTGTTGTGTGCATAGGAACTTAATCTGATTGTACTTACCACACTAAAGTATTCCTTTCAAATTGATAATACTTTTGAAAGATAGAAGAAAAATTATTATAATATTTTTGTCGTATTTTATTAGCTCCAATAAAGGATCGTGAGGAAAAATTGCGATTAGTAAAAGAACGCCAGAATGAAGAAAGACAGAGGAAAATTGAAGAACTCAAGGCTCAAGCAGAAGCCGCGCAAAGGTATCGAGAGCAGAAAGAAGAAGAGAGAAGACGTCGGATTGAAGAACTCCGAAGTAGAGATACTGATAGAAGACATCAAGTAGAAGAAAGAAAGAAAGCAATTTTGGAGGCAGAGAAGGAAAGGCGAGAATATATATTAAGAAAAAATCAGGTAATCATTGCCAATTTGCCTTTAATTCCGGAAATAGATATGTTTTACTTCAAGGAACTGGAGGCCAAATTAGATGCAAAGCGTCGGAATGAAAGAAGTTCGAGTGTTTTTGCTTTTGGATCTTCGACACCTCGACTATTAGATCCATCTGAACTTGGCAATGTTTCGCCAAGTGCATTTTGGGGGCATAGAAGGTAAAATTCTTGAAGAACCATACTTGAATGAATCTTAAGAAAATTTATAATTCTTAGATCTACTTCTATAACGAATGTTGCTTACACTGGTGCTCCACTAACTAGACGAAGCTCTGAAAGGGATCTAGCAGATGGTTCCAAAAAACGCGCTACTTCTGCAGGTGGAATAGATAGACAAGTTGATGGTAAATATAATATATCCAAGTGTTATCCTTAACACCCACGTACTTGTGTTTTACACTTTTGTAATTATGTTGTTATTCCGGGGATGTTTTTCCAAAAATTGCGAAAAATTATTCCATTTAGAGAGCTACATTTATTGTTCTTTTATGCACGCACACTTTTCCTTAATTAGATCGACGTCGTAGATCTACATCAATGTACGAGGTGTTTAATTGGGGTTACTCAAATGATGAGCCACCAAAAAGATTTCCCTTATCAATTGCTGCAGCTGAAATTGATATTGATGGACCCCCTACTAAAGAAATTTTTAGAAAAATCACAAAGGGTGAGGGATGATCTAAAACTCCGTTTTTAAGAAAGCTTTTTTTTTTTTTTCTCTCTAAAAAACCTTATGCATGCAGGAACAGGCGCATGTAACATGAACTTGTTTGGATGCGTTTTATCATTTAACTTGATTTTATTATTCTCAGCCAGATAGTAACAGTTGTAGGATTTTTCAAATAAAATTATTAATTGAGAAATTAAAGATTTGGAATACTAATATTTACAAAATCAATGGAATTGAAGTTGTTCAGATTTTTAACTTAATAAGAAATCTTAAATGCATGACGCCATCTGACTTATGTTGTTTTGCAAATTGCGCTTTTTAATAAGAATTTTATATAATGACATAATTCGTAGAAATTATTCAAAATTCTAATTCAGACATTTTATAAAAATTAAAAGATTATAAAATGTAGAATAACAATTCATAATTATTAAATTCTTTTTGAATCAAAAGCGGCCATACAAATTTTTAATTAACGAATATATTCGCCTTTCTTGCACGTAGGGAAGAACGCAGCTCAATATTATTGCTAGATATTGTACATGTATTTCTGATTTTCTCTATATGCAATCATTAATATATACATATATTTTTTTGTACTGTGATTGTTCTTATAAATTTTTATTCGGAGCCCGCTATTGCTTAATTAGCTTGTATTTAAAATAATATTAGTCCTTTGAACGGTTTTGAAGAGACCGACTAAATTGGATTTGTGTGCTATAATGTAAAAATTTGCCACTTTGAAGTGTTTCGTTAGAACAAAAATGAATGGTCACTTTGACTAAAAATATGTTTGTGAAATATTGTAGAATTATATGACACATCGCTAAAACAACATTGGAATTCTCGTGCTGAGAAAGTTTTGGAATCTATTTTTATTTGATGTAAATGTCTTACAGAGGATACAATCGATTCGCCACCCATATCTTATCGCAGTGTAGCGAGAAGAAAGACCGATTTAATGCCGACAATTCCTAGTCCAAGAGAGCCAAGCTTTGGATCAAAATCCTCCCTGCAGAGTCACACGCCAAGGACACCAGGTAAGTTAGTGTTGTGTTTGTAGCAAAAAAAAAAATCATGAAAGAATCTTTTTCAAATGAAGCTAAAGAGCTTTGTGTTAATAATTTATTTGCCAGTTGTCCTTGTTTTTTTTTTTTGTTGTGTGTTTTATCATTTTTTATTTGGAAAAGATGTTTCAATTCATTAAAAATCCTTGTATACCATCGAGCGAGATGCTTTTTTTTGAGAATTATTTCAAAACCATCTATCAACTTTAAAAGGCCGTGCCGTCTCAATGACTCGGTTGGATCAGCTTGCTCAGCCAATTCGAAGAAACGGGGAACATATTCGGGCTGTTATTGAACGTGAGAGGCAACAACAATATGGATTATTACAAAATTCTCATCCTAATTCCCTCACCTCCCCCACCACCATGAAATCTTTCACAACCAAGAATAACGCAAGCATGTCACGCAGTATGATACATTTGGCTGCCAGTAAGCCTAATTTTAAGCAAGATACTGATTCAGTTGTGCGTTCACTACGCAAAACGAGCACGTTCAGAAGTATGACACAGCTTTCAACCGCAAATTCAACTACTACCACAACTTCGACTAAAAAGATTATTTCCCGATATTCAAAATTCGGGAAAAAAGACGATGCACCAACTAGTTTGACCTCAACAGGTGTGTTTTTCGTGTTTTGTATTTTGGAAAGCATAAACACTTTAACACAAGCAAATTTTCTTAATTTACATTTTTCAAACATTTCATCACTTCAATTCTTTTTTTGCTTCACATTTCCCCACCGTTATTTTATTTAGTATTGAGTTAAAATTTTAAAAATTAGCATTTTGTTGGTATTGTTTTATTTTCAACATTATCGCACTTGCTTGGAATGAATTGAATTCATTGTAGTTAGATTACAATGTTAGTGGTCGGATAATGTGTAAAACTTAACACTTAGGAAAGAAAGCTGGCATTCAAATAAAGTAAGTTAATAGTCCTTGGTAAATTGATTGTTCTTTTGGAAAACTACTAATTAAAAGATTTAATCGCAAAGGCCATCAAACCTTCATAACCGAGACTTTCAACAATCATTTGGACTAAGGTTTTCGTCTATAAATAAGTACATTTGTTTTGAATTATATCTATGCAACATTTTGCCTTTGCTATTCTCGAGTGGTTATAAAGGATCCTCACGTTATTTACAAATCTAACTATTAAGGGGAGGTTCTCATCTAGAACGTCAAAAAGTAGGTGAAGTTCGTGATTTTTTTGAAGGCAAATGACAAGACATAGGGAAATGATATTTGGCATTATCTTTTATTGTACATTTATCTGTACGAAAAAATTTTTTATTCAAAAAAAAAAAACAAAATGGCGCCCGTTATTCAACTTCTCCGGAGGCAAGTTTTTCGAAAGTTGCCCAGCTGCGTACAATTTAGGGGTCGCAGATTGGTCTGAAATCAAATAATGATGACATTATTATAAACTAGAATAAATTTGTCTCAGAAAGAGTGGACGACTTTCAAAAAAAATTTAAAAGGGACGGAATGGCGCGATTTTGAAATTTTAAGGCCGTTTTCGGCCGTTTTTTTTCATAGTTTATCACTTACAAAAAGGAGATAATGTTACAATTTTAAAAATGTGCTCCACTCTTTCTATGAAGAAAATTGTTTACTTTAATATGCACGAAACTAGAACTTGATCGGTTGAACCGTTTTTGAGTTATCTTGTACGCAAATTTGAAAAATCTTGAAAAACAAAGTTCCGAGATAATCGTGATTGAACGGCACGGCACAGGCTGAGCGCCCCACTACGATCATGACACCGCCACAATCAATGGGCTGTAGAATCCGTTCCAGTGCTCGGATCGACTAAATATTTTAAAGCAACATTCTAGACATATTAAACTTTAATAATATGAAATAAAAAAAAAATCGAAAATTTCAAGATTCTAGATGAGAACCTCCCCTTAAATCATAATTCCAAAAAAAATTTACCTCAACATCGAAGAAGTCGCATTGAAATTAATCTATATCTGTCTACTTTGGTATTATATTTAACTTAAATTGCGTATTCACTGAATGTTTATGAATAAAAGTTATATCTTATGAGAGGACGAATTGAGAGTAACAAAAGTGATTTTTCACGCTTTCCAAATATTGAATTTTTTTTTTTTTTTTTAATTTTTAGTCTTCATTTCTTAAAATTTTGGAAAGGTATAACTAAGACGTGCTGTTTATTATTAAAAATATTGTATAGTTCCTTGGGAAGATATTCACTTTATCCTGAATATAATTCAAAAGTGCACAACAAAGAAAGCTACTTTAAATATTTGATATAGAAAATTAAATTTTAGTAGTCGATCTACAGAAGACACCAATGAATGAATAAATTCATTCGTTCAAATTTTGGTAGATCTTAAAAGGTAACATTTTTCCATCCCTAATCAACAAAAGGTAAGTTTGTTTCATTGCTTCAATTAAGTACTTGATTACATTTTGCTTAAAGTACTATATATTGTTGTTGTTTGGATATATAAAGCTTATGAATTGTTGTAGGTATTAAAGTTACGTAAAGTACGTAAAGTACGCTTTTAATGTATCACCCTTTTAAATACAAACGAATTATGTCTTCGTATTTAATTAATAAAGACTTCGTCAATTGTTTTCTGTTTTTATATAGAGTCAAAAATTTTTTTTTTTTTCAAATTCTGTACTGAAATATATTTATCATAATAATTTCCAATTGGGAGAAAAATATAAAAATGTTGTCTATTGAATCTTAAAATCTAATTATTAGTCTTCAAAATTTGTAATAAACATGCATTGATTTTGGAATTTATTAGTGGAAAATTCTACTATCTGGAAGACAAAAGAGGAAACTTTACTAGGCACAAACACAATAAGAAGGGGGAAGAAATTCGTTAGAAACCACGTCTAGTCGTTTATTATTATTTCTTATTTTAATATAACATATTGTCCACCATTAGCTAGAAGAATTTTTTTTGTTGAAATAAACATACTATAAAGTGCATCATTCTTGTGGTTGGTAGTTTACACAATTAATATTACATTACATTTGTGACTAATATATCTCAAGTTGTTTTTACTTTTATGTTTTTATTTAATCTGTTCATAAACAACATTTTTTGTTCTTAATTTATAGACATCTTAAAAGCACGAATGTTTTTCTGTTTGAACATTGCTTTTATATTTCATTTCATTAAAAGCAACTCGGTGGTGGGGTTCATATTGGGCCCTCAATTCCTGTCTCCTGATTATATTTAATATGTCTCAATTAATATTTAAACATAATACGAAATGTGTCAAATGTCCGTTCGTTTTAAAAAAAAAAGGTTCAAGATCTGGTGAAGTAACTCCTGGAGGTAGCATTAACACTTCTAGACCGGGAAGTGCAATGTCAACATCCACAACAGCGTCAGTGCAGAGAAGGTCGGCGCCTCCTACTAGAAAGCCTCGACCTGCAAGTATAGCCGTGACTGGTGTATCTTTAACTGAAGGTTTGTAAAACGATTATTTTTGTAATTAGTAATGTAATTTCATATTTATTTTTAAATATATTTTAAGATGGTAAACAAAGGAAAGAGAAGCCACCACTTCCAAAAGTCCAGAGTACACCGAAACGCACCAATTTAAATAATTCTAATTCAACGCTAAGGTCATCAAGCGCAGATAGTAATAAACAGTATGAGAGGAAGAGTTTCAATAAAAGGGTATGTTTTAATGAATCAATTTATCATTTTATAAATCAATGAAATTTATATTTTAGGAATCTACTCCTCAAAAATCGGCAACCAGTGTTATGCAACAATCTATGGAAGGCAAAATGTCCACATCCATCTCATCCAAAGTTACAGAATCTGTGAAAGTTAAAAAGATTGAGCAAACCAAAGAGATTGAGGTAGTAGCACCACCACCAGCTCCAGAAGTTCTACAAACTAAAGAGGAAAAGGATGCATTAAATACTGTTAAAACAGAATCGATCATTCCTTCTAATGCGGTTGTTGTTGGACAAGAACAACCAACTGAACAAAGCGAAAATAATGGTAATACTGTTGAGTCTACTGACGAAAAAGTTGATAATGATAGTGAGAAGGGTACGAAGAAAGAAGAAAAAGAAAACAGATCTGACGATATAAGGGAACTTTCCGTTGAACGACAAGATAACGAAATGACCGCTTCAATGCTTGCTCGCAAAATAACTACAGAGGAGGAGGCCAAAGCCGCTTTAGCTGAAAGACGTAGATTAGCTAGAGAAGAAGCTGAAAGGCAAGCAGAATTAGAAAGACAACGCTTAGAAGCCGAAAGACAAGCAGAACTAAAACGTATAGCTGAAGAAGAAGAAAGACAGAGAAAGTTAGAGGAAGAGACTATTCGTTTAGCTGAAGAACAAAGAAAAGCTGAGGAGGAACGTTTACAACAAGCAATTGAGGTAACAATATTATAATCATATATTTTTCGGAAACTAAGTAGCATTTTTTATTTTAGGATGCTAAAAAGAGAGAAGAAGCTGAGAAATTGAAACGTGAGGAGGAAGAAAAACAGAGAATAGAAAGAGAAGAAGCAGAAAAGAAGGCTAAGGAAGAAGCCGAGAAATTAAGACTGGAAAATGCTGAACGTTTAAAACGTGAAGAAAAAGAACGTGAAGAACGACGAAAGAGAGTAGAAGCAATTATGTCTCGGACTAGACCCAAGGGAGGGAACGCAACACCTAATTCTACTCCTACAAAGGTCAGTAATAAAGTCCCTTATTAAGTTGTAGTATATAAAATCAGCTTTAACCTAGAGCTGAAAAAGAAATTAATTCTTATTCAAAATTCAATACTTATATAACTTTCCAAATAAAATCGAAAACTGAAAAATCGGGTATCATATACGTATATCATAGAGATATCATTTCCACCAAACGTTGGTGTCCTTGAGTTAATGGCCTGGAAGCAGTTGCCTGAATTTATTTTGTATGATTAAATCTCACCTCTTTGTTTTTAAAAGTTGTCGAATATTCCAAAACGCAAAATAATAGTACGAGTTCTCTTCTCACTTAGTCAATCTGATCATAAGTCCTGTTCCTTGCTACGCAAAAAATAATTTTCTTTATGAAAGATGAGATTGTACAGCCCATCCTCAATTAATTTTGAGCTATATACTTGGAATTTGAGCAAATGAATAAAAATTAAATAATCATATAAAACATACAAAACAAAAAGTCGAATTTATTTGTATATAAGACCGATATCTGCCAGTTCTATTTCAACCAGTTGAAAAAAAATAGTACTAACACTGCGTTTATTTCCCACAGGACAGTGATAATATAAAAAGTGATTCAAATCAAAAAACAGAAATCAAGACAGCTAGTGAAACCTCATCTAATAGTGATAGTTCCAAGGAAAGCACATCTGAAATGACGACAATTGTGCAACAAGTACAGGAAGTGCATGAAGTTCACCAGTTAGAGCAACAAAAGCCCCCGCAACAACATCCAGGCATGACTACATACGAACAATCAGTCACAGATAAAGAAAATGCCTTAATGAAAACTTTCTCTAACATGATAATCGATGAGAATGCCAAGAACTTGCAAAATGTTTCCAACTCTATAGTAGATTTTACAAATGGAAAAATTCTACATCAAACGAACGATATATCATCCCATACAATCGCCAACGGGAATGGGCATATTGAAAATTTAAATAAAAAGTGAGTTTATTTTCGATCCTCTTTCAATGGGGAAAATATTAATAAATGCATTCGATTTTTATCTTTACAGTGACACAAACGTATTAGTAGATGCACCAACAGTAACACTAGCGGATCAGTTGATCGATTTGAGCAACGAGTCACAACAAATTACTGACACTGTTAACTTTACCAACAATAATAGCCTACTAACATCATCAACACTAGTCAACGCAGATAGTCATGAAAGTAAAGGTGAGTATCAAAAATTATATCACCAACCATAGTTAATCCAAAATTTTTTGTTGGGTCGCAGGCTAGAACTTTTAGGATATTCTAAACCGTTTTCATTCAGGTTTCTTATGTTATTAATAAATAGATCTCTCTTCTTAGAGGTTGCCTTTTTTGTGGTCTAGCCTGTGATGTCAAAATATTATGAAGCAAAGAAATTGCTTCCAATTTATTTTATTCTGGATGATTTGCTGATTTCTATGTTGACTGAATTACCGAGCATTATTAACTAATTTGTAAAATAAATTTTATATATTACAGAGATTTCGCTGTTGTGAGTTTACAATAAACACCAGCAAGTGTGTTAATGATGTGTGAGTAAATTAAATAAGATCGAAGGTTACTACTAAGAGCTATACGTATATTATTGTTCCTCCTCAAGTGGAGTAAAAACACTAGAGATAGTAATCCAGTAACATTATACTTCCCTACTCTCTATCCAAATATAAAGATACAACTGTTTTTCATCATTTCCTGAATAAAAAAAATAAATAAACCTCAATTATATAACGTACGAGAAATTCAGCACAAACACACATTTGTCAACATGTCTCTGGAGGTACTTTAAAATCGGTGAGATATTTGCGATAGCATGTTTTTACAATATTTAGTAAGGCAACATGAAAATACACACCTAACCGTACATACATATATTTTATCAATGTAATCATCAGTCACAGTTATATGCTAATAGGAAAATTTCGCAGATCAATCAGCGTACTCAAATGAGAGAGCATTTCGTCCACTTTTAGCCGGCTGGAAAGTGAATTTTGTAATGCAATAATCGTTCAACCCACTTTTGTTTCGTGTAATATAAATAAAATTATATATGCATACTGCAATGTAAAAAAAAATAATAATCAAAAAAATGAAACGAAAAAAATATATACGCTATTTCTTAAGGTAACGAAAGCGAATTGATTCAAGCGATTCCTTCTATTACTATTGATATAAATATATAGCGAACTTGTCAAGATGCAGGATCAATTTCATTTCGATAGCTGTTCAGCGTATTTAATAAAAAATTGTGAGAGAAACGAACAAAGGTATCATCATATTGTTTATACGAACGCTCATTGATTTGACAGATATTAGAAACGTATTTAGAGCTTCAAACAAAAGTGCACTTGGTTTAAATATAATAAAAATCGTCTTAGGACATTATTTTTTATAATTTATTATTAGTAAAGTAATTTTATCCAAAGAGAACGACAAAACAAACAGGTAATTTGTATTAAAATCTATGCAATTTGAAAATAGCTGTGCACATCTCTTATTAACTAAACTGTTTAACGAAATTTAATTACACAATTTAAAAGCAATGTATTGTATTTAGTATTTCTCGAATTTTTAAGTTCTTGTTTAATTTCACCTTAAGATCATTTACGATAACTAGATTTTGTTACAATATTTTTCTAAATTATAACTTTTGAATTTTCAAATAAGTTTGAAAATATATATTATTTAATTGTAAAAACTAAAGAAGTGGGAATTTTGATGCTACAGAATGGGCCAACAGTTTTTCTATATACACTAGATGTCTGAACACAATGTTTTGTCTCGAGAGGCTTTGAGTTATTAGTTTTAGACGGTTTGTCCATCTAAATTTTTCAGTATATGTTTCCCTTGAAAACAAATCTTGTAGGATAAGAAAATTGTATTCTACTTTGTAAATTTAAAATAATATCCTTATAAAATAGTCTCAGTTCATAGTTGAGTTTTTCTTGATTTTAAAATTGTTCAAAAGGGTCCATTCATCCAGTACTTTGAGATCAAATTTTGACTTTTTGACTAGCGAAAGTTAAATTTAAACTTCTGAAAAAGCAATTACTTAGACAGATACTGTTGACATATAATGCGGTCACAGATAAACGGGGAGACATTTTTGGGCCATTCTGTATTATATTCTACCACTTTATTTCATAATTGCTCAAAAAGATTTCTTGTTTTGAGAAAAATTCAAAATAGATGTTAAATGTACGAGATGACTTTTTTCGGTCTTTTAGGATTTTTGCTAATTGCATAAGATAGTTTTTGAGTATTACTCGTTGAAATAATGTAAAGAAAATTGAAAGTAATCAGTGGAAATTTCTTGGAGTATTCACAAAAAGATACTATTAACTTTAACAATCGTTTGATTTGACTGATCTCTGCGTTCAATTTTCTTTGTTATGTGCATTTGTTGGTCTGCAACAAAGAGTCCTATTGTGTCCTTGTCGTCTTTCTGTTCTCATTAACTCATTATTCACTAGAAAATGTAATGTAATCATCTCTCTCATACATAGAAAAGCTGACATAAATGCAGAAGCAGAACTAACTATATAAAACTGCCACAAAAACAGATTGAAACTTTTGAAGCATTTAAAATGCCCTGTTTTTGTGACGAATTCTGCTATAAAATATAATATTTAAAATTTTATTTCACACGCAAATTCGTGGAAATTTAATAACATTCAGTGAAGTGTTTTCATTTCATAAAAAAAAAATATAATAAGTAATATATACAGTTTTCCTTTCAAAACTTAAAAAATCTGCTTGTGACACTCTTTTACCATAGATAAGTGACATAATATTTGTTATTGCAAGTGTCAAAGTACTGTAAAGCTTTTGAAAATTTATATCGTTAAAGAATTATTCATTCAAAGGTGCATTCCTGTCTTTCTGGTGCATTTTACTGTTGAATTTTGGGAACAATTAGTTTTGTAAATGATCTTAAGTTAGACTGATCACCAAACACTAACAGTCCACTTAAACCAATAAAAGCAAAATCATAAACTATAAGCACTAAAGTGTAAATTCATCTAACATAAATGTAATGCATATGTATTAAAATTTTAATGTAATTCACTGCATCAAAATTTTGGGACCTATTCAATTATTAGTAAACATAATTTCTCTTTTATTCTTTTTTAGTATTTGTTCCCCATTTATTCGGAAGTTATGAGGATTTGGTGCTCAGTCTACGACCTTTAACGGGTTAATTTAGGAAGATTATTTAAATTTCTCTTGATAGTGGTATTTACTACCAGCGTATAATAAAAACAAAATGGTATAGATAGTAAATACACTAACTTAGTAACTATAATTCATCACAAAAATAAATTTTTTATACACACACTAAATAATTTTATTGTAAAATTAATGCAAAATTAAAGAAATTCAAAATAAGAACAAAATTATATTCGGCAACTATATTACTATACTGTTTGAATTTTTCATGTTGTCTCCATCACTTTTGTTGTATCATTTAAATATTTTCTATTAGTTTTTATTCGAATGAAAACTTTCAGTTTTTTATATTTGCTCTTGCTGAGAAGAGGATAAAATTAAAAAGTAGGGTGATTTACAGTTGCAATTAAAAATTGATTAATCAATTTACATTAAATGGTATTTAAAATCAATACTAGAGATTTTTTTAATGTAATTAAAATTACCATTCAATTGCAATCAAAAAAAAAAAAAAAAAAAACAGGCGATGTCGAGAAGTGAAAGCGTTTTAAACTGGTTAAAAAATTGTATATCTATAGTAAAAATTATTTATCTTGCTAACAGCTATTTAAAAAAAAAATATTGTATTATTACATTTTATGCGAAATGCTTGTAATAAAAACGCATTACGTCTACAAAAGTTGTTATATTTTTCCCTTTTTTCATAATATTTCAGAAAAAAATCTCCAGAAAATATTGTCGTATCGATTTGAAACTTATTGCAAACTTATGCAATTCTGGTGACAATACAATAATATGGTACCATCAATTTTGATGAAGGTGGGAGGCAATTATAGCGACTCCTCAATAGCTAACAATAAATCCATCGAGTTTGGGCTCGTTTGACTCGTCTTATAAGGGGAGTATCAGACATGGGAATCACAGATTCCCATCACTTTTATATATATTGTAGGGGAGGGTCCCCTTAATAGTTTTGCAAAATGGCAAAATGCAACTCTTTTTTATTCTCGAGAAATATTAATTTAAAGTTGTATGAGAACTTAAGTATAAGGAAAGTTTATACCGCTTGTAGTAATGGGTTCGTGGCGTAGCGGTAACGCTCTTGCTTACTGAGCGACGGGTCGGCTAATCAAGTCACGGTCAAGTTACATTTTTTTTCACTGAACATATGTCATTTGACACCTTAAAAATTGTATAACATTGTTTAAATGATGTTAAATCATTTACGCATAAATATCAACATCATTTGAATTGTAAGGAATCCTCATTTCAATTGTAACAAAATAAGAAGGGAGTTCTAGCAATTATATTCAGATGTTTAGAATTTTACATTTTACTATAAATCATTGCAGTGATAAGTTCAAAGCCGAGTTAGTATGGTGAATTCGTTATAAAAAAAGGCATATTTTCAATAATTGGTTCTGACGACATAGTTAACATTTTTTTTTTATTTAATTAGTGTATAATAAAATGACATGTGAAGAATATTTTGTCCAATTTTCATAGATATTTATAAAGAATTGAGCCATTTATAGCAAGTCTTCGCAGACGCTTCGAGTTTTTTTTTAGATTTTTAAATTGTTAGTAACACTAAGAAGTCAAAACACCGATTTTTTATCACCAAAATCGAATGTTTTGTTATTTTAAAATAAGTTGAAATCAAAACAAAACAAAATAACAAAAAAACTTGACAGCGTTACGTCGTAATTTATGTAAAGAAAAGAGCGTGTAAAGTTTCAAAAGGATCGGTGTGGTCGATTTTGAGCTCGAGAGTTCACCGACTTTGAAAATGCTAAGTGTGAGAAAATCCCGTTTAAAGTCTAAACACTGAATTTATAAGGCACAGGAATAGCTCGAAGCCGGATCGGAGGGGCGGAGACATCCAATTTCATATCTCTGTTAGTTTTACTTGAATCGACTTCAAACTTTTTAATACAATGAGATGTTTTACATTTATATGAGAAAAAAAAAATGTCCAATCTACAAAACTCACATGATCGCTTTTAAAAAAAATATATTATTTTTCTTTTGTAATGTTTTTTTAACATGATAGAATTTTGGCACAGGTACGAAATATTTTTTTACAGTATTATATATGGTGTTTTTGCAAAAAATATATTTTTTTCAAGTTAACCAAGTGGTTATTTCTTTAAAAAAAACTCCAAAATTATCGATTTGAAACGAAAATCAATGGGGTAGTAGAGCATTCAATTATCTACATAGGGTATTATAAAAATTCGAATTTTATTCAAAAATATCTATTATCAGTCTTCACCACTCTCATTTTCAGTCACAACATTTATTGCATCGGTTGTGAACGACTTACTGAGAATTACAACTTACCCATGGTTACCCTGCACCGTCTTTATTGGTTTTTCTGCTATTCACATAATCGTTTCTAAGGAAATTAATTAGCGTAAAATAATGACCATAAAAGGCTACGGCCTCTCTTCCGGGTGAAGTTGGCCACGGTGAGCAGCAGGTGTCTGAGCACTGGCAGCACCTAAAAATCGAATACTTGGCGCGGTTTCTGTTGGTTGCACTGGCCCCGTTCAACATGTTTGTTGAGTTTTGATCCGATTGTCAGTTAGAAATTAGCGCTCGTGCTGTGTGAACGTGTGTCGTGGTCTGTTGTGTTTATTTAGTTTGTTAACATTCCACTCTTGTAAATAAGTAAAACATACATACCCAACGCTAAAATGTCGGTTAATCGTGCACCTAAATCTGGATTTGCTGCCGAAGCACAAAGGAAAGTAGGTACACGCTTTAAGTTTTAACTGCTACTGGAAATTGGGGCACCACTGGGCTGCTAGGGTCGCCCTAGAGTGCTGCTGGTGGAGCCCCAGGCATTTTCAGAGCTTTCCTCGATGAGCCATGATCTCTGATGGATGTGTTAGGGGCATATGATGTGAGATGCAGGGCTCACAAGACGATTCTGGAAGTCGCGTCTTTCGTCTTTTGGGGCCAGCTGGCTCGCGTTCGTTAAGAAGGTGCATTCTTGAGAGAGGCTCGGGCAAGTTGGATTCCATCTTCAGCTTGTTCTGACCTCGGAAGTGCTGCTATGCCCGGCTTCAAGGGCACGCGGCTTTTGCTATCACCGCTACAAGGCGGGCTCTAATTGCACCTCTTAGCTTTTTTCGTTGTATTTCATGTTTTTTTTTTAACGTATTCTCCGTGTCTAATTACCACATCAACGCTTATTCGGCCTCATTGTTTAAATTTGCTGAGAATGTCAATATAAGTTTGCATGTACCTGCCTATCAGCGCCCGAATGAGACAATTCTCCTCTGGTGCGTCGTCGGAATGATGTCATCGATATTCACTTTCGCGGTACTGCAAAAGCTCCCTGGCATACAAATTCTATTAAGTGTGTGTTTTTATTTTTTTGTATATTCAATTTAAAGGAGAACGCTACACAATCAGTGAAATTGATCAGCGAATACGCGCCTTTGTTAAATTAAATTGAAATTGCTTCTTATCAAAACTCCCGACGATTTTCAGAGGAATGGAATATGTGTCGCGGTCTGAAATAAAGTGGGTCAAAAAGATTTTAACGAACTTTTATATTCATACACGTTATGTGCACCCTTCTCTAAAATTAATTAACTCTAGAGTACCCATTCAAAACCCTTTCGATTATATTCTACCCCCCAAATTTGAAAATTACTTCAAGAATAAACTTGTTGAAGTTCTTCAAGTGGAATATTTCAGAGTCAGAGGAATGAAAATATCGTAGATAACTAAACAAATACTAAATAAATAACTACGTGACATACTGCTCTGCCTGCTTCTATCTAACCTTAAGGGAATTTAAGTTCATTTTGTGTACTTCATCCAAACGCAGGCATGTGATGTGGCAAAGATGAAATACATATTTACTACATCCGCCCAGTTGTGCACATTGCTGCTATATGAGGTAATCGTAGTATGGACAAAATTATCATCTGAATATTTTACTTCCTCAATTTAAGAGATGCTTCCCCGATGATGGAATTTTATTAGTAGTTTACAGAATGACCCCACTGCTTACTAGAAATTTTTTAGCTATAACCGCATAAAAAGGAGGAAGGTATAGATTATGCTTAGGTGCTGACCGGCGTAAGGTGATTTTGGTTTAAAAATGTATTTTCTGGAAATAAGTAGAATGTCGAAAACCTATATTTGAAAATTTAACCACTAATCCGAGTAAAATTTAAAGAGTTATTCATTTTTATCTGCAACCGCTCCATTCCAGCAAACCAAAGGATTCGTAAATTAATCGTAAAAGTATTATTTTAAGCGAACTTATAAGTCGTTAACGATATCGAAAATGAATCAGCTGTCGGACTGTTTGGCTTTTCTTTAGGGAATTGTTTTAAAATGATTATTTGCTAAATTGTAAAAGTCTCGGGGAGGAAAACGAAATAAATTGTCCTTATTTATTCGCGAAAACTAAATTGTAAATGATTTATTTACGGACGAATATTGAACTCACTAAGATTTAATTTTCATGAGTACATAAGGAAGAAGAAGAAAGAAAGTAAAGAATCGTTTAACGCTTAAAATGTATCATTAAAATTAATCACGTTAATCGCATCATGGGTAAAATTTCACCCCAGATTATGCTTACATATCTTTTTAAGTTCAATAAAGGCATTTAAATGCGATTAAATATATCGTTATCATTACTGAATATTATATTTTATGATAACGTTACTTTTATAGTGATCTTACAAATTTATGTAAGAAAAATCACTGTTAAAACTCATTAGATTTTTCTAAAAATTTGAAATAAATTTACCTGGTGTGGAATTTCACCCATGATATGTTTTAAGGGTTAAAGCGATTCACCTACTAAAGTCCAAAGAAATAATTCTTTCTTGATTAATTTACAAACCGTTGGTTTGTTGGGTTATTAAATTTTGCATTCTTCACCAGTTTGTAGAGTCTAAAACTTCGTGCTTGATTTTTCCTTTCTAGGATTAAATAACACTATAAACGATTGTTTTTCAACATGATTAGCTTCTGCGAGTAATCCTCTTGTGATTCAAAACTGACCTCTTCTGGAATACCTTCCAGGACAAAATAAATAAAGCTCCTATTACCTAAACCTCTCAACGGATATGCGTATGGACGAGAAAGGGGAATCAAGAATCCCTTGTGACTAGTGACTCATCCAAGGTTGCTCAAAGGATTCTCCCATTAATTTTTAAGAATTAAGGGGACTTCAACTGCTTTAATAGAAAATACAATGAAAGAAAACTGAAAAGGACAAGAAACAAGCATAAGTTTATTAGCAAAAAAGGGGAAATAATGTAAAACCTGTAAGAGACGTATATAACATGTAGTTATTAATTAAAAAAATATGAAATATGAACTTAATATAAGCTGCAAATTTAATTTATTTTTCAGTCTTACCCTATAAAGCTGGGGGGATACCATTAAAATACCTGCGATAGCTCTTAAACTAGCCAGGCCGTGACACTTGAGGTGTTACTCCTATTTAAAAAATTTTAGGGTAAGAGGTATCAATGCACAAAATATTGATTGTCTACTTAACTTTGAATCTTTCGAGCTAGCAATGCAAACAAATCAATATTGAAAGTTTATGGTCAGAATTATTTTTACCATTTGATATTTTACATCTCAGATTACGTCATTTGAGCAGGTAGAAAAATTGCACATTCTGATGGCGTACAGCTCATAAATTCCTTCATAATACCTTATCCCTAATTATTTGAGCTTAGCTTTATCATATGGTGTAGGCTTAGTAGTTCAGTTTATCTGATAAAATTAAATATGTATTTTTTCACGACGCAGGTTGTATGATTATTTACAGTCCACGTTTAGTTTTAAAAAGGTTTTTGGGCGTTTTTCGAAATAGCGATAGTTGAGAAAAAGAAAATCCATGTAGAAAGTTATTTGCTACTGAAGTACATTCTGGAAGTGTTAATATAATACATAAATGTATTTAAAAAAATCCCATTTTTAGTCATGCGAAATTGAGCAATTGCGGATTTTTTAAGGCAATTATTGCTACATCCTCAAAACTTCTTTAAAGAATTAACTATTTTTAGGTGATTATTTTTGATTCTATATGATACAATTAGTTAATTTCCTCAATTAAAGGTCAAATATACCATTCATTAAGAGATTACACCAAAAACCAATGTTAATAAGCACTTTTATTATATGTATCTTAGAACAGAGTATTTTTTGTTGAGTATGCCAATAAGAAAAGCCTTCATGAAGGTAAACTAACAATCGCATTGTAGGAGGTGCGGTAATGTAATTAATTAAAGGAGGTATGTAATCGCGCCAAATTCCACGAAAATACTGCTATTTGCATTTCTAACTTAAAAACTTTCTGTCCACCATCTGTGATAAGTGGAAAAAAGCTGCTTTTGGAATAAAAAGCATATTTTTAAACATGTTATCATACGTCGCCGTGATATAGGTAAAAATGAGTTAGTTTCGTGTTGAGCGAGCTATTTGAAAATAAATTTTTGCTCTTACACTAGTTGGATTAAAGAAACTTATAGCAATAAATATTATACTAAAAAAAAATAAATGAAATGTAGTTATTGAGTTAAAGTTCTACATATATCGCCTATACATAACCTTAGTCAAAAGTGTTATAAAAATTTTGAATATCGTAATTATAAGAAAAGAACCAATAAAACAATTTACATGTTGATATTCTACTACTTTGTGATATTGCCTTCTGACAGATGTGTGATAATAGTATTCTTGTCATCTCGACACAAAAATAAAAATAAACGACTCTATTTCAACATCTTATTGCTTTATGAAAATTTAATTCGTGCGGAATAAGGAACAATAAAAAAGAAAAGCGGACCATTTAAAAAGTAATGAAGATGTTTATAGCTGAACATGAAAGGCCAAAAATGGGGATTATAAAATTTTTTTATTTTTAAATGCTCGTAAAATAAAAATACTTCGTTTCGGTTGCTCTAAGTGGGAATAATCTTTTAATAAACATTCATACAAACTAGTGAATGGAAGATATTTTTATTCAATTAAGAGGTCATTGTTTTATGTACCTCTTATATAAAAGGAAAAATTTATTGCACACGAAAGACGGAGGAATATGGAATTTCAGATGTTTAGAATTAGTTAAAAACATATACTTACTACCACGGGCAATATAGTAGACTGTCGATTGTAATACATTTTTGGTAATCACAACGTTTTGTTAAAAATGGATATTAGAATATCTCGCTTTGTGTCTGGTTTGCGTGTCATACTCATAAATCCACGTCTCGTCACCAGTAACGATACGTTTGATGTATTTTTGGTTGGAATGAGGTCTATTTCTTGCAAACAATTTAATTCTTTCAGCATCTGTCCTGCAGCGACACGTCTCAAGCCCAATTGATTGACCAAAATCCCTTGAAAGGATCCAAACGAGAAGTTAATCTCCTCTGCTAACTTTCTGATGGTCAATTTGAGGCGAATCATTGTTGAATTTCACCAATTTTATTATCAGTTGTTGACGTCGATGGCCTGCCAGAACGATCGTCATCGTCGATGGATTCACGGCCACTTTTGAAGCGTTCATGCTACTTGAAAGCTTTTATCGCCCCAGAGAATCGTCACCTAAACAATATTACAGCGTTTTCGGACCATCAATTTAATTTTTAACACAAAATTTAATGTAAATTCCCTGCTCAATTTTTATATCCAATTTAAAAATCTAAAAGTATTACAATCGGAACAACAGATACGACCAAAAATCCCCTTTCTTTTTTATCATGATAGTATAACTTTGCTAAATGAAAAACTCATACGATTCCAAGACTTTTATTAAGGAAAAAAAGAATTCAATTACTTTAAGACGTATTTGTTTAATGGGCTTTCCATATAACAGTCCAATCCTCCTATAACGCGATTAATTCGTATTGCGTTATATGGAATTTCGCTATAAGAAACTCAGAATTAATATAAATCAGTTTAATTCCTACCAGAATTAATATAAATCAGATTAATTATATAGATACTACGTGAATCTCAGAAATAAATAAATTGTACAAAAATCAGAACGCTTTTTTTTGCATTACATATATCAAAATTTATTTTTTGCGGTTAATAAATAAAGATTTATAATACAAATGGTAATATCTATGTTGACATATTTGAATTTAGGTTTATTGAATACATATATTTCTTACAAATAAGTCTGAACACATTTAAAAACAATCTAATACTAAATTAAAAGAGAGCAATGCTTTGTTGGAATGTTCTTGGGTGAAAAACGCTTTATAAGAGTAGTACCGCGTTGCATGAGAGCTATGGCAATTTTTGTTCCACGTTATAGGAAGGTTGGCTCTAATACTCGTAGCTGTGTTTAATTTTCATCGGGTTCTTTGTCTGCCTACGTCAGTTCTTCAACAATACAGCTCTGCGTTGTGATGTTGTTTTATTAAGGAAGTAGTCCAGACCGAAAATCCACTAAAAAAACGTAGCTGATGATGTAATTTAAACTGGCTCCTTTCGAGATTTCTAAATCACTTAATTACAATGTATAATTTTCCTTTGCTACAATTTTTCAACTCGAGAGACTAATGATAAAATAATAAACTATTCGGTCAAATTTATTACTTTTTTTTTTTACTATGATTTTAAGAGTTTGTGGATCTCAAAAATTTAAGAACTATTACATTTAAAACATGTTAACCATTTCCTGAATTTTAAACTAGTTTCAGATTTAGTAGATGAAATCATCGCGTAAAATTTCTTTGAAGATTCACAGCACCTTAAAACACAATATTCAGTATTTCAACGCAGGAATTTCCGCTTCCGTACTGACCAATTACTTATTTTCATCTTCTTATGTATTTAGACAAATATAATTAATCTAAAACATAATGTGGCTTTTTATTAATTTTTTTTTTAATTGTAAAGAATTATTTCTCTTCAAGTTTGAAGTTCAAATTTGAAGAGCTAATATCTAATTTCGTATGCCATCGCAACCTAATAAATAGGCAATCAAAAAAAAGTATGTTCAGTCCGCGCGCCCACTTTTCGATTGCATAAGTTTTTAGTTCGTTCGGAATTGTTAAAATTGATGATTAATTTGGTTAGATTTCATTGAAAAAAAAAAAATCAACACTTAAAATACAGTGACGTCATGTTGAATGTTAAAGATATGAATCACTTAAGTGGATGCAGACAAAAACTTACCGCCTCGCGAGAACCACATGTCTCTAAAGAAGTGTGAGATGAAATTGCCATTTGAAATTCTGGTTCTTTATATGGCAACTTTTCGTGCACACTTTTGCATATTATATTTTAATTAGAAGAGCTTGTTAAACAATACACTTGCTGTTGTGAAATTTGTCTATATATTATGTGTATATTCAACGATGAGTGCTTTCCTTAGAACCGCTGCAGGTCAAAAATGGCACGTACAACATCATTTTTTAACATATGCTATTGGATGGTAAATTAATATGTTTGTACTCTTATCGGCTTTCGAGTATGCAATCGTGTAAGATAAACTGACATAAGCATTTATTTATAGTGTTACACTTTCGAAATTGCGAGAAGTACTCCTTTTAAGATGATGAATTGAGTTTTTCTCTTATGTACTAACTAATACATATTTAAGTGTGAACAACCGATTTTTCAGTGTTAGCTTTGGAATAATATTCTTATCGTCTCACATTTCTGATAAAAAAAATTCGTCATTGAAAGCTTATGACTTTATTCAAACAGAAAATAGAAATGAGCTAACAGTTTCAATCTGTGTGAAATATCAAGAAAACAATATGGATTATGTAAAATATTGATAAACTTCAAGTATTTATTTCAGAAATAAATGTCAAATTGTTAAAATGTGTAAGGTTTTGCGCTGACACAATATATTGTTTTATTATTTAATATCTTAACGTTATGTTGGTTTATAAACATAATAGGTACGTTTTTTTTCGTCTACCCAGAATAATAGAATATTTTATATTGAACGGAAGCTTACTAACAGCTACTGAAAATAAAGATTTTTTATTTTTGGAAACGAGCATCAAATTGCCTTGATTTTTCATCTATGCAAAACTTTAAATCTTGAACTGAAAAATGTTCAGAGTAATTTTTGACTCAAAAGTGGTTTTCATGGTAATTTGATGTTGTGGGACTAATAAGTTTAAATTCAAGGTATAATTTCCTTATGTTCTGGATAGACGAAAAAAACGCAACTTATTTTAAATCAGAAATGATTTTTTCCAACAGTTGCCACGATAAAAAATTTAAATTGATTACACATAATCTGTTAGTAGTCCTTAAATTCGTTGGATATGACCCTACCGCACTTTTGGATTCAAGAGAGACGTTTAACATATCGCTCATTTGGGCTAGACGTATTTTCTATTTCGACGAGTAAATGAAGAACTAGGCACTTAATCTGAAACATTGGTAGATGTCCTCCTCTATACAAAAATGTATACAACTGAAAACATTGAAGAGATGCTTCTACAGATCGTTAGAATCCAAGAATTTTATTAATTGTATATATCATATCATCGGATAAAATAAAAGGATTCTATCTAGATACAGAATGTATAGAAAGTAGAAGACTTTAAGTTTCATCCGACGATAAGTTAGATTGTCTACTTGACGGGTGTGCAAAATTTCAAAATTGTGGATTGTATTATTTTTTAAAATTATATCTAAAGAATAAAACTGAATTTCGCTAGAATTTATGAAGGTAATGTGCATTTTAATATTGCAATATTTTATTTTATATCGTTATTTTTGTTCTAATATAAATACATAGTATCACAAACTGTGAATTGTTGAACATAAACCTAAGAACCGTAAAACCGGAGAAGATTTAATTAAAATTAAAATATTTGTTGGTAGTGGTCGGTCGAATAAGCAATAAACCAATGCAACGTTTGCCGCCTTACTAAAAAAAGCCACAAACGTACGAGACAGCACAATTCAATTTCCGCTGAAGTTAACTTCACCTTAAAAAGAGCCCATCGTTCGTTACTACATTTTTTATTGCTTTGTTAGTCAAGAGCGGATATGCCGCCACATCACAAATGGTTTTGGTCTACGTTCCCAATTAGATGTGAGGCTTCTATCGATCATCTTTCGTTGATTTTGTTAGCTTTACGTTCGTGTAGTTGACTCAATATTTATCGACTTCACGATATATCGGAGTATGTTCTTACATTGATGATATGACTGTTGACACTGCACGCCATCTTTATGAGATAAGAAAGAATTCTTTGAACTTTCTATTGAATTTGCTTACGTGAGATATAATTATTTTTTTTTTTTGCGTATCATAAGAAACTAATTCTATAGATGTATATATAATTTAATGCTTGTGGTTTACTTGCACTTTTTGCGGTTTTCATACCACTTGTAGGACACGATGTGTTAGCGGGAAAATGTTATCGCCTAGTTTCGTAATATATTCCACTCTTGAGTTTTTTTTATTCATACCTATATTTAGTTATCTTTGGATTATACAATATGTCGGACAGAGTCTTTGATTCAATTCTATTTAAAAAATTTAAATATTTATAGTATCACTATGAGTAAATTACAAATAAAATGATGATGACGACAGTAGCACACTCAACCTAATTTATAAAGATGAATAAGCTTTGCAATTAAACTCAGACAGTTTTTAAATTGATAGAATGTTTAAGATCGGTGATATCAGAAGTAGTAGTCGAATATTTCAGTTTAAACATTGATGCTGAAAAATTTTATAGGTGTTGTTAACTATATATATTTAAAAATCTGTTGAGAGAGTCACTATATAATAGTTATTATCACCTATACCTCTTTATTATGATTTTTATGATAATAATAATACGATATTGAAAATACGAAATGAATGAGTACTAATTATTACAATCTGTTGATAGCTACGAGCGTTTCATACAAATTACAAAGGTCAACAGCTTTTTAATTATCTGTTAAATAATTTCCATAGAATTTTTTCCGTAGATTATGACGAAGATTCCGTGTTAGCGCTCACACTTTCGAGGAAAATGGAATTGGCCTTTTTTAAAAAATTCTTTAAAAAATAATGGATTCTCGAAGGAATTTGTTACTTGGGTCAAATAAAAGTTTGAGCTTTAAGCTTTTGTATCAAAATACAAGAGACTTTAAACATTTTCAAAATATTCCGCGAAAATCACTTTTTTCCAAATTCTGATTATTTCATACAATATATTGTAAATGGAAAATCGTTAACTGGTACACGCTTATGAAAACTTGTTTCCCAAGATGCTCTTAGAAAGCAGTATATATAAAGTGGTATTTCATATATTTATATAAGGATTCAGACTTTCATTTGAGCTATGTTACAAGCTCCCTTGGCAATCCCTTACTTTTTAAATGATTTTTGAAAAAAGCCAGAATAAGGTATTTTTTACTTTTTAATCCTATTTTTCTAAAATACGGGAGCCAATTCAGTACTTTCGTTTGCAAATTTGTAATCCACGGAAAAAATCCTACAGAAATCATATATCACTTGTTCAAAAGCAGAAAAAAATCGTATAACAGTTCGCGCATACTATTGTTATATAAAAAAAATATTGATTTTAGGAATTTATTTCCTTATTAAGGGGAACACCCCATTAGACAGCTAAAAAAAAAATCATTTCATAAATCGTCAGCAGAAAATCTGAAGAATATGTTCTCAAAGTTTTAGAACTAAACTCGTATTCTTTCCGAAGCTACTCACTATTCGCTACTCGCTTATTCGAAACTTTAAAAACGGTTTTCTCAAAAGACATTTTTTCAATTTGCGTGTATATTCAAAGACTAATTGACCGCTCGTTTTAGAATTTGTTATACGTCTACCTTATTGAATTGCCAAGAATGTGAACTAACAATTGGGAAGATATCATTGCTTAAAGTTTTTTTTTTTTTTTTTGCATAAAACTACAATAAAAGGGTGAAAATTGATACCTTTTCTTTAAACAACCATAAAACATTATAATGTGCAGAAATCTTGTTTTTGAATTCAGTTAAAAATTACGACTCTGAGGATGAACGCAAACTAGAAAGTTGGGTGAAGACCTGCTGTGGATAACTGGTAATAAATCAGTAATTTAATGACATGTGCATGAAAAAACAATCATAAACATCCTCAAAGTTTAAAAATATTCAATAGAATTCTTCCTTGTAAAAAAAATCCTAAAAAATAACTTATAATTTAGCCTCCTAATGTGGTTCCTTCTCTTAAGCTGAATTGTGGATTATTTTAGCTATATAATCATGATAACCTGTATTGTGGGTATTATTCTTAACACCCTGTATGTCTGGGAGAGGAAAATATTGAGATTGTTAATTTACTAAAAATTACTGAGCTGATTTTGATGAAATTTAAAGTCGATCAATTCGAGAGTTTCCGCTTTCAATAAAAAAGAATTAAATGCAGAAAAGCTTGATTGAAATAGAAAATGATTTAAGTTTTATATATTTTTATTTTTTCTATATTAACTCCTTTGCTTACATATTACCCAATAACAAAATTGCAGTATTTTATGCTTAGTTCAACAAATTTTAATCCGCAAAGGTCAGTATACTCGTAAATCAATTAGCACATTGCTGACGGGAAACGCGGTATTCACGTCCTTCATTTTTCAACTGTTGGTGACGGGAGACATTAATACACGTCATCTGCATTTCATGTAAGCAATGGACGCTATAAACATAAACTATAAATGAGAATTAAGGCTATATGCTTTTCGTAATACAGCGGTATCAATTTGTTAAGTAGGCTTTGAGCAGAAAGATGTATTATATCGCAAAAAGATATGAATAGGTTAAAATCTTTAGGATTTATACGAAATATGTATATCGAACGTGTAGCTGGGTGGGTCTATTGAGGCACAGGTATTATCATGTATTTTAATAAGAAGATCTTTGTTTGTTAAATGGGGCTATAACATTTATTACAATGCCAGTGGCAAATCGCTGGCTTTCCAAAAATGAACTCATCTCAAGGTTTTCAAAACATACGCAATGCAGTATTATTATTGAAAACCGTTGATTAGATTTTTGTGATTGATAATTTCGAGATGCATCACACCTTTTTTCTCAATATGTATTTATAATTATAAAAAGGGGAAGAAATATCACTTAAAGTTAATAGATTTTTAATAATGTTTCCAATTAATTTTGGGTCATTACGATATATCCTATTAATAAGTAATAGTTCACATATTTATATTAATGAATTGGTTATCATATAAAAATTATTAAATATTCACATTAACATATGTAATCTTATTAATTTTTAATATCAACATTTTTAAGTTAAAATGATTATTTCAATAATCTAACATTAATGTGACTTCACATTATGTTGGTAAAAGTCAATTACACGAATTTAATAAGTTTTAATTCGTAATTTTCAAAGTAAAGCTTCCTTATTTAAATATAAAATTTCTCCTAAGTATGCTTATATTTTTAATAGGATATTCTATTAAAATTCTACTGCGGTAATGCATGCAATCTGGTTAGTATAATAATAGTAGTGAAGTTTCTTTTTGCTCTCTTAGTCTGTTTCATATTATTACATATTTGATCTCCACTATTGGAATGTCTTCTCATATGCTAGAAAAGAAAAGAAAAACAGAAGGATTTATTAATACAAATATGTGGCAAATTTAATTTTATCATGTCTTCATACTTCTATAAAATAAACCTATACGAAACAAGTCATTTGCTATTTTCATCTATAAACGATAGTGGCATTTTATAGAAGATAATTATTTTCGAATCTCCATAACAAAACAATAACATTCTTTTTCTCAGTCATATTTTTGATATTCTTATCTCATACCGTTGATAGACCAATAAAAAACGAAATAGAGTGCCAGGGCAATGAATCAATTTCTACAGAGTTTTGTTATAGACTTCCTCATTTTTAAATTCTTCTGTTCGAATCGAACATAACGAAATAACAAGTTTAACATTGAAAATAAATTAATCTCTGAATACGAAATGCTGCTCCGAATAGATAGCTTTGTTCTATCCTTGACCTTGTAAGTTTACTCTCCTTAATCGTTGAAATTCAGACCTAACCTTGAACTCGTACAAGCAAAAGCAACACGAAATAGCCAAACTGCAGCATAAGATGATTGACTAATTAGAAGGTGTATGCTTATTTATGAAAAAGAATGCGAGAAATAAGACAAATTGCCCGAAATAGAGATTTTGTGTGGAACGCTGTAAGGTTTTTATTCCATAAACTTCTCTTGAACTTGATCAGAAGATTATCCATTTATAATTAACTGGATTTTCTCAAAGCTTATGTTACACAATGCTTTCGCTAAGTGCAAAACTGCAGAGGCTGCATTAATAAAATAGAGTCCGAACCATGTAGAGAATTTTTAACATGGTCAACAGATAGTTTATTGAGTCCATATTCGTCACTTGTATGCTAGTTTCTATAAGGGGAATACGAAAATCTCGAAGTTTGCCTCTACTCGAACGTTACCAAGCGCCGTTTTCTACTCTAAAATATTTCTCTATATGCATTCTACCAAGATCATTACGTAAACGAGTCATTCCACATAAAAAGAAAAGTTATCCGCTAAAAAGGAGAAGTAATCCGATGTTTGCCAGAAAAAGTACATTTTCCTCAACTCCGTCGTCTGTGAATCATTTAATAAAGCTATTCCAGAGGAAAGTTGCACAGAGAATAAAAACGAGATAAGCTTTACAATGGAATTCGCTTTGAGGTGTGATTTACTTGTGCACGTATGCAATTTTCCGCTCTTTTACAAATCTAGGAGTAGAATCTTCAGAAAATTCAAAACCAGATCAGGGTCATATAAGCGATATAAAACGGCTCGTGCAGGTTACGAAAAAGTCACAGTGTTTGAGTGACTTTGAGATAACTATACAAGATAATGGCCTCCTTTTATGGAGAAAGAATTAAATATAGAAAATACACCTGTTTTATTTGTTTATTTAATCATTGTAGGAAAATAGTCTGCTTGTCCTCTACGCTTTTTAATTGCATCTATCGTCATTTGTATACAATCAGCAGGCGAATGAGTAATCTAAGGAATGTTAATGAGAACCATAAGGCTGAATAGGGAAATAAGATTTAATTCAAAATATTTGACTTGGAAGTTAGATAATAAAAGTCACAATTAATTCACAGGTTGTAAATATTTGAAATATTTTTCGGGGTTTTGTAATATAAAAGGTTACAATATCGTAACATATAAATTCGATTTTCACAATTATTGTAGAAAGGAAGTTTTGCTTACGATTAGATTTGTGATGTTAGAAAATTTTAGGCTCTCTTAGCGGATCAAAAATTAGCAGCAAGAAGTCAAACGAAATATGTTAATTGTTAAATACTTTAATTTCGTAAAGAAATAAATAATTTTCATATGGGCCCTCAATAACACATACAATCCCAGATCTTTTAATAACAAACTTCCTCCATTCGTTGGTTAAATTCTCGATATACCTATCCATTCATATTCTAATTTGTGTAAAACTGTTTCATAAAAACCTCGATGCAAAAGTTGTATTGTTACTATAAAGTTTTGCTCACACTCCTTTTCATTAAAAGAGTCAAAAAGGTTATTAAATTTTCATCGTCTACAAAAAATCGTTTTTTTTACATCTCTTCAAACAGTTCTTAAAGAAATGTTGACTTCTGATAATTTTCTTTAAATACGTTGTTTCTGTTTTGCGAAATTCAAGGAAAGTGTTTTTGGTTCCTTAAGAAGCGTTTTCGAATCAATATTTTAGAATGAAATATAATCAAAACTAAAAATAATTGTTGCAATTTGACTAAATTTATTTTACGTTTTTACTTAGATCAACTCTAAATACAGTGAGGAGTTGGCACAAGAATGTCTTGAATGGATTAAGGAGATCACGGGGGAGCCCATAAATACTTCTGGAGACATGGACAATTTCTATGAAGTCCTTAAGAACGGAGTACTTTTGTGTAATTTGGTCAATTGCCTGGAACCCGCAACTATAAAAAAAATCAATAACACCACAATGGCATTTAAATGCATGGAAAATATTTCTGGTAATTATATACGTGTTATATAAATAAATACGAAAGTTTTAATACCTTTAATTTTAAACAGCCTTCTTAGAAGCTGCTAAAAAATTCGGTGTACCAACACAAGAAACATTCCAAAGCGTTGATCTCTGGGAGCGCCAAAATCTAAACTCAGTCGTTATTTGCTTACAATCTCTCGGAAGAAAGGTAAACCAAATGTTTTATTATTTTTTTACTCTACAGCAAAATGCATAATATTTTTTTTTGTTTTTTATAGGGACATAATTTCAATAAGCCATCAATTGGACCAAAAGAGGCTGATAAGAACGTTCGTCATTTCACAGAGGAGCAATTGCGCGCTGGCCAAAATGTTATTTCGCTGCAATACGGCTCCAATAAGGGTGCAAACCAAAGTGGAATAAACTTCGGCAACACAAGACACATGTAAAACGTCTATCCATTATCCATGTACTTACATTCCATGAACTCAGCCTTCAATTTTTTTCTCTTTTATATCATATAAGAAAAAAGTTGTTTTAAACATTTTTCACGTAAGGCACTCATTCTTTAAACTACTGACAATACAAAGTCTATGAAGTGCCATTAGGAATCTTGATACAATCAATTTTAGAGGGAACAATTTCTGTGCAGACTTTTCATATAAATATATATTTTATTAAAAAAAAAAAAACAACTTGAAATCCAATTAAATTTAAAATTGCCTTTATTAAATGTCGAAAATAATATATTTTTCTGGTTGTACTGTTATAACCTGTTGAAGTTGAAATAAAGTATTTATAAGATTCTATTTAGCCAACGATTGTGTTTTAATTAATAAAGTTATTAAATTAAGAAACCGTGCTATCCAGAAGGTCGCATGCAATCTACTAAAAGAAGTTATAACTGGCTTAACTATATGATTGGTTAACCCTTAAAATTCAAGAAGTTTAATGATTAAGTAGTTACTTTTCTTGCCTTTTGCAAGTATGAATCCAGCCCATTGGAAAGCACAAGTTTTGTACCTTTGACATTTTATATGATATTAGGTATATGAGAATCATCTGATAGAAGGTATGCGGTACAACTTAAAAAATTAATATCTCATTAACTATTCAACTTAAAGAGCTGGTTCAAAGTTTATTGTATTCTCTTCGTATAGCGATTCTGCAAAATTATTTAACAAATTGTTTCGATAAAAGAAGCGTATTTTTCGAGATATTCGAGTGAAAAAGGTAAAAAACATCTCTTAATAAATATTAATTGCAACAAATTAAAATTGATTTAGCTCGTCTATTCTACGTATTTAAAAAAACAATCATTGAAATTCGTTAATTACTAACAGAATTATAGGCTAGGTTTAAAATTGTGAAGCTTATTGACTGGCTTAATCACTAATACTTGTCTGAGAAAATATTCTTTAGGATGAGCTTTTATCAATATTACTTCAAAGTACAAACAATTATTTATTTTATTCAGTATTTCCTGTATTATTGCTATGCTCCTGCCCTTAGAAACACAGAAAAGAAGTTTCAGAAAGCCAGAAAGCATTTACCGGAAAAATCATAAGTATTTTAATTTAATTGATTCTAGCGTATTTAAGTTTCACTTTATCTGGCTAGAGAAATGGGAAATCTCCTTATATTTTATTAAAATAGATCCGTTTAACTAAATGCATACCATTAACATTGAACTTAAGGACCGTGTTATGTTTTTTATTACTTGTTTTAAATTTTTCTTTGGAGAAGAAACCTGTTCGCAAGATTTTTCTATATTCAAAATATAAGTTTCAATACAGCGGTGAATCATGAAGTTTAACTGAAATTCTTCTCAGAAAAGGGCTGCCAGATCTGCTCTCTAGTTCCATACAACAAACTGTCAAATGATAACCAGTTTGACATGTTCCCGCGCGCGGTGTCTAACGAAGTGGTATTTCTAACATGGATTTAATATGGAATGAATTTGAATTAAAGAAGCCACCTCTTACCACTGTTCCTGTAAAGAAGGTGGATTTCAGTAAGTAACTTGCCAGTTTATTATAATATTGCTGGAGGGACGAGCATAAAGAAACGTTTGATTCAGATAATAACCCATATGAATAAAAGTTTGAGCTCTATCTAGCACGTACTAATGCTCAAGTATTCTCTAGTACCTTATTGCATGGATATTTCAGTATTCTTTAGCATGCTTCAATTTTCTCAAGCGTTTGTTAGAAGAATCAAATACGGTCGAGGCTACGTCTACATTTCCGTGGTCCTCCGATTTGAGAACGATCTTGGGATTTGAAAAGAAAAAGCATTTTGGGTTTCTATGGGACGACTAGATAATAATTTATTTAAACTGAAAAAGTATTTATTGTATATTTTTTTAAAATATTTATTCCAAATAACATCTTCAAACATTTTTCCAAGAACAATTTTGTTCCATGGTCTTTATCACTACTATCAAGAATAAAATATGAATACCCTACTCGTGGATATTTCAGCACTTATAATCTACGCAACGACCAACTTAAAAGTGCTCAAGTATAGTTGAGCACGCTCCCCTTGCTTTTCAGAAACTAGAGAATATTAAACGATATTCAAATTTTGTGAAAACACCACAATAATAGATAATCCTCAAAATCGTGAAAGATATTTGCAAATGCTAGTAAACGCTCGTGTTTGTTAAAGAATGCTTGACCATTATTAGTATATACACACATTTTTATTCATACGGGCTAATTAGTTTGCTACTTAAGGTGCTTTATGAGCTAGATTGGTTATTAGAACCTATAGAAAAGAATCTAATTTTAGAAGGCACTAGAATTAGGAGAAATAATAACTCGAAATATTTGGGAATTATCTTACAATTAATTATACCAAGAAGTCATTTGGTTTTGAGTTTCTGTTTTGATTGACGATGTTAGAAACCCTAATAAAAATCTGTATTAACTTATTAATATACCTTTTACTTAAAATTATACATATTTTTATAGCAATCTTTAAAGATATGTATTTAAAAATCCCCATTTTCAGTTATAAGCTTAAAACCACGCCTTTAAGTACCTGCTTTTAGATTTGCGCGAGAGAAATGCTAAATGTATAAAACCAGTTTGTAACTCATATTTTTTCTTTTTATAAATTATTACAGGTATAACTGATTTGAGAAGGATTTTAGACAACAGTCTGGCATTCTACGAATCGCAGATAGAATTTGAAGAAACCGCAGCATTATGCTCACGTTTATTAGCAAGAAGGAAAAACTCATTCAGAATGATGGCTGGCTACAAAGCGTTTTGCAAATTAAACACAGCTCTGTGTCGCTTACTAAGGCTAGATATCAAAACAATTCTAAGTAATTTCCTGGGATTGCTTCCGGAATATCAATTATCTTCAAAATTCAACATTCATCTGCCCTCCCGTGCGAATTTAGAATATGTACTAGTACGATTAATTGGACTACAGAAAATTTATTTACGCATAATTTACTGCTGTGAGAATGTAGCACGATACTTTGGGAAATTAATAATTAAAAACCATTTTATGGATATCATATCACTTATATTAGCAACGGTTGCAAGCATTTGGAAATTGACCATTAAATTGGGCAATCATACTGCCAAATTGTACGGCTTATTGTTGGATTTCCAGCAACATTTTCCTAAATCAGTGGAATCGTGGTTATCAAGCGATTTTAATTTCCCAATAAAATTAGAAGAAATGCGAACTTTGGATGTACCTCAGAATTTATCCAAAACAGTTGTGAGTCAAAAACTTTTAAAACGCCCAAATACAGAAATGATGAATACAGTAAATGTGATGCCACAAAAAAAACAGATGCTTAAAAACTCTGAGAATACTATCGGAGGAGAGGTAAATTCACCATTAGATTTGGATATTGGTGTAGAAATAAGCAGAGATTCAATGGAGGCTACTTTCGACATAAATAAATGCAATAATGTTCAAGCAATTTGTGATTTCTTCCGAGCAGAGGATAAACTGAGACGAACTGATTTGAAAAAGTGCGTTACCAAAAATATGTCGGCTAAGGATTGGACGAAATTTCAGAAACGAATAAATTATGAAATCAATTCTAATCACAGTAAAAACGCAGTTCAACTATTTATGTGGGAGCTACAAAATAAAGTTTTGTAGTACACAAAGAATACTTTCATTTTATCTTGAAATAATTACTTGGTTAAAAAGCCGAAGGTAATATCCCAAATCAATTCTAATCACAGTAAAAACGCAGTTCAACTATTTATGTGGGAGCTACAAAATAAAGTTTTGTAGTACACAAAGAATACTTTCATTTTATCTTGAAATAATTACTTGGTTAAAAAGCCGAAGGTGTATCCCAAAACTTTTTGAATCAATTGTTCACTCTCAATTCTCAACTGTCTGCAAGCGCCTCATTTCAACAAACCAGCACGGTTTTCTGCCGGGGCGCTCTACTTCTACGAATCTCCTTGAACTTGTTACCTTTGTTACTGAAGGATTTCGAAATGGTTTGCAGACAGATTGCATCTATACTGACTTCAGCAAGGCCTTCGATAAGCTTTCTCATTCTGTAATAATCCTCAAATTAGTAAGTCTAGGCTTTCCGCCACTGCTTATTAACTGGATCCGTTCATATTTACTCGACAGGACATATCAAATTTCTTTTCGTCGCTCCACCTCGAACAAGATATCAGCTACGTCAGGAGTCCCACAGGGTAGCCATTTAGGTCCACTTCTTTTTATTTTATCTATTGATGACATCTCACAACTCCTTCAAACCTGTAAAATCTTAGTCTACGCAGACGACATGAAAATATTCTTTCGAACAAGAAATATTAGCGACTGGCACGCGGTTCAAAATGACCTAAATATATTCCATTTGTGGTGTACACACAATAATTTAGAATTAAATACTGGTAAGTGCGAAATCATGTCTTTTTGCAGAGGTCGTAATCCCCTGCGTTTTGATTATACCTTATCGAATCATGCTCTACGACGTGTTCAATCTGTCCGTGACTTGGGAGTTATTCTGGATTGCAAATTAGACTTCGTTGAGCATATCAACTGTACGGTGGCTAAAGCCAGCTCTATGCTGGGATTCATCAAAAGATGGTCCCGTGAATTTTCCAATAGAACTGTCTTAAAACAGCTTTACTTTTCTTTTGTTAGGCCAATTCTCGAATATGCAAGTCAAGTTTGGTCGCCCTATTACCAAGTCCATATTGACTGCGTCGAATCTGTGCAAAGAAAATTTGTCAGATTTGCTCTTAAGGATTTACCTTGGAGCAATCCAGTTCTTCTCCCTCCTTATAATGATCGTTTGAGGCTCCTCGATATGCACTCTCTGCTCAAGCGTCGGGAGATCGCAGACATTGTTTTTGTTCACCAATTATTAATTGGTAATATTGATTCAGCCTCCCTTAAAAGCGAATTCACTTTCAGATTGAACGAGCGTAATCTTAGGGTGGTTTCACTTCTGCAAACTAGTTTATGTAAGAATAACTATAGCTTTTTCCAGCCTATTAACCGGATGAGGTTAAATGTGAATAAGAATGCTGATTTGTTTGATGTTCGTGTCAGTAAGCATGCACTAAAGAATAGTCTGTTTGGTGGTTGTGGTCGCATGTCTACTAACATCGGACCAAATGATGAATAATCAGTCATAAGCTTCAGATTAATTCTGTTATTTTACAAAGCTTTGACTAAGCTGATGGTCTGTAAAAAAAAAAAAAAAAAAAAAAAAAAAAAAAAAAAAAAAAATATTTACTTCCGCTATATTTTAATACTGAACACTTCTAATTTCCTTCCTAGATTTTTAAGATACCTTCCCTAGGTATTTCGTGTTTGGGAATTTTGCGATTGACGGTAATTTGTAAAGTTTAAGTTTCAGATATTATGAGAACCCCATTTCTTGAAGAATTGATTTGAAAATCCTGTCGGCATGGCATAAATTAACAAAAAATAAATTGTCTGCGTCGAATAATATTTTGTTTGTAAAAATAAATTTAAAGAACATAATGCTCAGAAACAATGATAGATATTTTACCATAAACAAATGAAATTTTACAATAAACGTATAAATTTAGGCATTCATAACTACAAAAGGCTCTGTTCTTATGATGGTCCTTTGTTGCATGTAGTTTTGTTTCTAGAAAACAGTAGTAAAATTAATAGAAGTTTTCAAATTAATAACTCCACTAGTTTACCTTTACAAATGCCTTAAAATTCTTTCCAGTTGTTCTGTTCACTTCGGAGTTTTCTCCATTATCGGATTCATCCCGAGAACATTTTGAAGTTAAAAGCATCGATTTGACTCGAACTTCAAATCCTTCTTTTATAGATTCAATCCAATCATTCTTAGTATTTTCCAGTTTGTCGTCTTCATTATCAGATTCTGCAATCTTTTCTTTCTTTATATTTGTTACTGATAGCCATCCAGTTGAGTTGAGTTTACTTTTAAAATTTGCAGGATCCTTTCGTATTACAGGTTCTTTTATGATTGGTTTTTTTAATGGAATATTTCTTTCAGGTGTTTTACATCTTCTAGATTTTGTTAGCTTTTCTGGCGCAACAGCACAAGGACGTTTCTTGCCCAAATCGATTTTTTGGGCATAATTCCATGTGACCATTATCTCATCATCATCCTCCTCATCACTGCTAAATACTAGTTTTTGTTTTTTGGATCTTTCTTCTTCCATTACACTATCTTCTGGCTCCGGTATTCTGGGCCGTTTTAAAATCGTATTTTTACTCAAAAAACCGCTGAGATCCATATAACCCACTTGTTTTTCAATATTTTCGATAGATTTTGAAAATGGAATAGTTTCTTGTATTATGACACTGTTCTCTTTTTCTGTGTTAGATGGTATGTCTTGCGCAGTATTTACCGCTGAATGTATTTTCTCTGATAAAAACTTCTTTTGGGGTAATTCTGCAGATTTTTCTCTCTTCCTCTTGAGAGATCCAGCTTCTATTTCGGAAGTAGGTATACTTCGTAAAAGATCATCTCCATTGTCGTCGTCCCCGAAAAGATCTAAACCAGTAGAAATTCGCTTGTTATCGGGTTGGATAGGAGCAGTCTCTGGAATTTCCACGGACAGAATATTTGTATCGTTATCAACTTGAGTTCGACGCGCAATTATTTTATCATGTTGACTTTTTGGTGCTATTATCTCATCTTGTTGAGTACGAGGGGCAATAATATCCTTATTCGAAAATGATAAGGGAGTTTCCGGAATTAGACCACCAATTATGTCATACTCTGGATTGCAATACTTTTCTGTCGAACAATAGATTATTGCCAGTCCGATTTCACAATCTGGGATCAAGCGACGACCACTTTGTTTCACATAATCTGAAACAAAACAAAAAGTATAAGAAGTGTGCAAAATATGCAACATAAAATATTACAAAATTTGTCGTATTGTATCAAACGCAAGTGTTTGGAGTTGATTCAATTGATGTGCGACTGAAAAAGTAGCTTTTGGTCAAAAATTCCCCCCAGGTCCTTAAGGTAGCTAATACCTACAGACTTGCGAACAGTAACTTAAATATGATGTGAACCATGCTACTAATTTATCCTAGAAACGAAATCTTTTCATTTGTTGAAGAACACAATAGTGTGAAATATTATCGAAGGCTTCGATCTGCAGTGGCAATCATATCTATATATAATACCAATCCAAAACAGTCGATCTTCCACAGAAGAAACCATGTTGCTTTGTACTCAGGAAGGAAAGAGACTGTGGTCCAATTTGACTGTAGACAAGTTTTCCAAATACCAGGGCTAGACTCTTAGAAATGGATATTGGCAACATAATTTACAACAAATTGTGGATCACCAGATTTAAAGAAAAAGTGGACGTCTTTTGAAAACATTGATAAGTATCTTATACAATGTGCGAGCTTTAAAAACTGCCAACATTTGTTTTACGGACTAAAACTTAGATTATATAAAGGTTGACAAGGACTTGTTTAACAGAGATTATTATTATTATTGCGATTTTAAATTCTTCTATTTGATATAATTATTATTAGAGTAGAGATGTAGATGTAGATTGATGTAGCTGTCCGAAGACACACTTAGGCCATTATAGGCCCATTGTGATATCAGTTTTTGTGACCAGGGTTTCTCGTGGGTATCTAGCGCCCTGCTGGCTCGCAGTAAACACGTCGCGTTACCAACCGAGCTATTAGGGCCCTATTATTAGAGTAACTATCATAGATAGTACTAAAAATTTAAATACACATAGTGGATAAGAAATTATGTTGAAACTTACCCGAAATGCTATCGATGGTTTGTGAGCTTTGTGAAAGTGATGTAGAGGAATACTGAATGACTATGGAGTTCTTCTTAATCAGTTCTATTTTACGCACACCTTTGTTCAGATCCTTACAAATCCCGGCCGCCTTAGTAATTATTGGTTCGTAAGTATCAAAATGTTTTTTGCTCATAAATATGAACATTTTCCCAGAAAATATTGATTTTCTGCTTTCATTGGGAGCAAAAGAAACAGTATCTTTATTCAAGAAAGATTCGCCCAGTGGCGGTATGTAGCTGTGGGGATTTGGGGGAGGATTCCCAATTAGCAGTTCTTTATGATAAGCCTTCCAGTAGTCGACAGATACAATGGGAATGTTAGCAATTAAAGCGTAAAGAACTTTCACGGTGACTGCTATCGCGGACATGGTCAAATGCGTGCAGCTCTCACTCCAGGCGTCAATTATCTTGCCCCGAAGCACTGCGAAATCTTTCTCTACAGCACTACGCTGATCAGTTGTTAAAGCAGAAATCATGGTGCAAATATTTAGCTTCGATAGAACCCATTCGTTTCCCAACTGCCCAAACTGAATCCTTTCTCCGATCTTTAGTTCGATTTTAGCATTCTTCACCATCGCCACTTTGTTGTCAATGTTGTGATTATAAAAGGTACCATACTTTGATCCCACATCGACAACAGAGACGTGATCGTCCTCAGGGTAAATCCAAGCATGATTTCTACTTATAGACGAGTCGTCTTTAAGGATTAAATCAGAATTCGACCGGCCTACGATGTACTTTTCTCTCTCCGGGAGAAGGTAGAAAATTTGTCCTGAAATTGATAATATGCGGATATTGACTGTATAAGGATGTATTGAATTTGTACCATCTTTTTTGCTAGTAAGCGTCCACATAATACAGCATTAATCGCAGCAACCAAAGCACAAATTTAAAATCTGAAGGCGGCTTTCAAAACAGAAATCATCTGATTGTGAAAGTTCAATTCACAATTTGCATTACTTCTTCTTCTTCTTCCATATTTGTATGCGTCTCTTAAAACTTTTTTTTTTAAATTGCAGAAAATTCGTTGTAATTCTAATATAAAAACTTTGAGGAGGAAACTAATGGAGTTGGCATTGTAAGAATTCAGCGTAGCCACTTTTAAGTTTTGCCTTGAAAACCAGTGAAGGCGTTAAAATTTTTCGGTATATCTGATTACCAGTTAACTTATGGGCGGTTAAATTAGAAACTTGATTTGGAAATTACATGAATTAAAATATTTTAGCAAAATTTAATGTAAAAAATTAAAAATAATACGACGGAATAAATTATATATGGTTTAGCATTGATTTGGGAAATTCCACTTTTTTCCTAAATTTGACGACGTCTATGCGCCAGTGTACTCCCAAAAATGGCAGCCATCCCGAACATAAACAAAAGTAAATCTTTGATGACTTTTGCGAAAATTATTGATTAAAAGCTCCTTTCTTCACCATGCAGAAACTATAATTTTATTGAAAACCTTCCACTTTTTGTACGTACTTATGAAAAGTTACACCGTCTGGTCTATTCTTGATGCTATTGTTGCACGAACTAACAAGGCACTTTCTCACCATTTTACTTAACAAAAGCTCACAAAATTACACCAAAATAAACTTTTTGTTGCTTTCTGAGACACGATAATATTAATCCGTTTTTATTTATCCGAAAAACTTCACTTTTTTCACAAAAATTATAAAATCGCCGTGAACCTCAAAGTTGCCGCTGGAAAATTTGACAGTGAGTGCCCACAATGGCTGCCCTAAAAGCAAAATGCACACACATAGAAGAAAGTTTTCTGGCTACGGCTGCTGTACACATTCTCTCCATACAATGCCAACTCCATTAGTTTCCTCCTCAAAGTATAAAAATAACGAATTGTGAATTCTTCAAATATTCACAGTAGACACTTAAAAATGTCAATTTCGTGACAGTTCTTTCTACCCGCAAAAATCATGCCGTCTTATGAGCTAGCGATAGTTTTGAGGCAAATGCCCAGGGTAAATGCTTTAGAATCTACAAATATTATCCATTACATAATAAACGAAACATTTCTCCTTCAGCCGGAATTGGTGGCCACGCTAAAAAGGACAGCAGAAGCAATCTTCGACAAGGGAGGAGTGATCAGGAAACTTGAGAACTTAGGCACTAGAGCTCTAGCCCACAAAGTGAGCTCTCATGGAATCGCTCATCGATCGGGAAGCTTTTTTTGCGTTCAATTTGACTCACGTCCAACGGCTATTGACGATCTTAAAGAGGAATTTAGCAGAGATATTGATATTATAAGGAAAAATATCTACAAAGTCGAGGAGCCTCCGAAAATTGAATGCACTCTGCATGAGGAACTGCTTCCGCCCGCTTATCGCAAAGAAGTGCAAGAAATGATCAGAATAGGTCAAAGGAAGCAAAAACCGAAATATAACTATAATTCTGGACTGGATTACTATCCTTTCCAAAAGTAGAATTTAGGTTTAAAAACGTAGTAAATATTGTGTTTCATTGATAAAATGTATTTTATTCCCTTTTGTAGGTTCGCTCCTTATGTCCATTTTACTGTATACTCACCTAGATGTTTTACTATTTAACTAATTTATAGTCATGCTGCTACCCAACGTAGATGTGGTCAATTTGGGTTTTTACATGTTTAATATTTAAAAATTCTGAGGGCTGCGCTGCAGCCCATTTCCGCACTAAGCTAGGATCACATTGTAAGTTAAATGTCTAATAATTTTCGATGATAAAGAAAATTCGAGCTGTTGGGACAAGTTAGTGATGTGAAGAATAAAACCCGTGCACGTCGCTCAAGAACAGCCGAGAATATTGCTGCTGTAGCCGAAAGTGTTGAAGAAAACCCAGGTTTGTCCATTCCTCGTCGTTCTTTGGAATTAGGCATTCCAAAAACGTCATTAGACCGTATTTTGCATAAAGATTTGGGTCTTAAGGATTATAAAGTTCAGTTAACACAACAACTCAAGCCGGTCGATCATCAACAACGCCGTGTCTTTGCCGATTGGATCCTTGAAATGCCTGAAAATGATCCGGAATTTCATCGATAAATCATCTTGAGTGATAAGGCCCATTTCCACCTCGATGGCTTCGTCAACAAGCAAAATTGTCGCATATGGGGCTCGGAAATCCCAAGAGTTATTGTTGAAAAGCCTCTATCCTCAACGTTTGACTGTTTGGTGCGGTTTATGGTCCGGCGGGGTCATTGGATCTTACTTTTTCGGAAATGAGGCTGGAGCACCAGTTACGGTGAAAGGATTGCGCTATCAAGAGATGATTAATGATATTTTATGGCCGGAATTGGATGGTATTGATCTGGACAACGTTTACTTTCAACAAGACGGCGTTACGTGCCACACAAGCAACGAAACCATTGATCTTTTACGAGAAAAGTTTCCGGACCGTGTTATCTCTCGAAGAGGTGATTGGCCACCCAGATCTTGTGATTTGACACCTTGCGACTTCTTCCTTTGGGGCCACGTGAAAGACAAGATCTACGCCAACAGCCCAGCGTCGATTCAAGACCTCAAAGATGGAATTCGTGAGGCTATCGAGGACATAGGGCAGCCACTTTGCGATTTGGTTATGGATAATTTCATGAAAAGGATATGGTCCTGTAAGCGTGGTCGTAGTGGTCATTTGGCTGATGTTATTTTCCATTATTAACGGCATACCTTCCTCTTTATAATGAAATAAACATCCGATCATTTATCTCAAGAAATGGCATTTTCCTATGAATATCAAAATAACACCTCTTATTGGAAAACCCTTTAGTTTCGAGAAAAACACGTTTAAAGTTTAATTCGTACATTTCTTAATACCTCGATACGATGAGCCGCTTCTCTTCTGATGGCTGTAACTCAAAAACTATTTGAGATATGCACTTGAAATTTTAGTATGTTATTTTTAAAAGTATAAACTATCGAAATATACAAAAAAAATTTTCAAAATGTCACACTAGTGGTGCCCCTTAAAATTCAACATAAAAACTCACTCTCTTAGCAAACGCCAAACGGCAAGTTAGTTCAAAATTATTCATAGCTTTATAAAACCTTTTTTGGGATTTTTATATCTTATTTAGCGTCGTTAAAAGAAAAAGGAAAGGTTGATAATTGAAAAGGTTTTCTGAAATTCCCCAAATAATATGTTCAGACATGAAAATTAATTTCCTAAAAATTTTTGATAATTATTGAAAGGGAGGGCTATTAATATTGGCTCCTTTAGCACCACATCACGGCTTGTTATATAATACCCCGAACGTTTTGGTACGATCAATGTAGAAGAACGAATTTCACTTTCTTAAAAACGTACTTTAATTCATATATAAAATCTATGTATAAATGCCTTAAATAATTAACTAACAATGCTCATATAACAAAATACTTAAAGACATAAAAATTTCACTTATAATGCTCTTTGCGACAGAGTACCCTTATTTTTCCGTACATGCCTATTACTATTACCATCAGATAAATCGTAGCGAAATATAATGCACCGTTTGTCAAAAAATTTCTTCATATCCTAAAAGTGATTGATAAATAATTACCCATTTATGATTTGTAATAAACTTACTTTTGGATCATATCGGTATCCCAGTTTCTTAAGAAACAAATAAATTTCTTGAAGATCTATGGGTTCATAATGTAGAAGCGCTTCACGCAGAGAATAGTTGGATTTAACAACATTATACCATGCAATATGAAATGGAAGGCGAGCGGTGGAAACCTGTTTAAAAATATAAATAAATGGCTAATAAAAAGATAATATAACTTTTCATCAGATAAGAAAAGTTGGCAAATTGTTCGATGCAAAGGATACCCACAGGCTTTACCTTCGTTACATAAAATCCTATGGTAAATTTTTTTAAATATTCTAAGTAACAAAAGGATGGAAGCCTTGTGGAGTATGCTTTCTATTGAATATCGGTTTTTCTATGTGAAATACTAAAAGCAATATACTCACTTTTGACCTTACATTAGTGGGAAAAATATAGTTCTCCTCATCGATTTCTGGGAGAAGATCATCAAAATCCAATAGCTTTTCACCAGTACAATCCACTAAATTAAAATTATTCTTCGAACTCTGACATTTTTTATTCGTTTGAATTCCTTTCTGAATCTGCAGTCCTTTAAGCGGACTCTGAGATATTCTTAAAATATCTTCATCATCCGATGAATCATCATCACCATTTTCTACCACAAAAGGATGTGTTTGATCGTAAATATGTTCCAAAATTGCAATCGCATGTTTTCTTTTCAATGGCTTAATTCCATAGTTGTAGAGTTTCTTTAGAATTGTTGGTGAATCCATTCGTGCATAATTTGGCTTAGGTGAAATATTTTCAGTTCTTACTAAATACGTTTTACCATCATGGATATATTTACGTGGGGAATTTTTTTCTGTAAAACTTAACTCAGCGTGAAGCAATTTATCCATGCCCTGTGGTGGTTTTTTGGGAGTCAATTTTTTAATGGGACTATAAACTAATTTATCTATTTCATCGACATCAGAAAAATCAACATCGTCATTGATGAACTTGCTGAATTTCTGAGATGTAGCATACTTTTTTAAAATATGAGATTTCATCACAGTCGAAGAAGTTTTTATCTCAGAATCTGATAGTGCTCTGTTACTGCATAAATTCTTCTCTAAAGTAATTTTCTTTTCTTTTTCAACAGTACTAGTTATAGTATGGGGTTTTCCACTTGGCGGCTGTTTAGAAAATTTTACAATACTAATTTCATCATCGGTTAATTCTTCATCTGATGAAAGCAGTTTTATTGCAGATTTTTGGGATGAAGAATACTTTTCGAAAAGAGGAGATTTCATCGCAGTTTTGGTTTTAATGTAAGAATCTGATAGCCGTCTGTAACTGCATGAACTTTCCTCAAAATTGGTTTCTTTTTTCTTTTCTACCGTACTGGTATTAGTGTGAGAAGGACTTTTACTCTTCCGTAATTTTGAAAATGTTACAACACCATGTTCGATATTCGAAAATTCTTCATATGGCGAAAGTTGTTTATTAAAACTACAACGTTTGGTACTAAGTAACACATCCTGCGGTTTTTTCTCATCATTATTAGCCGCATTATATTCATCGTAAACAAGTTGTTCGCCAACAAATTCATCATCCGATATAGTAAACGGGGCTGATTGTTCTACATAAGGCGATATTTCATATTGACTACTAATATTTGTTTTGTAGTTAGAAAATGAAAGACTTTTTCTTGCAGGTATACTATAGTCATGCTGAAAACTTGTGCTTTGTGATAAAAATGGACATCTTCTGGGCGGTGTGATGCTATCATTTTGAACATCTGTCTTTTGATACTTTTTTTTCGGACTATCAATGTTTAAGGAGTCAACACTTTTGTGTGGTGATATTGTATTGGTTTCCCCAATTAAAGCAATAAATGAAAAATGTTCATCAATTTTCGATTCCGACATTTTTATGCTATAATTTATCTTTTTCCTTTTCTCCTGATCATCTTCTGAAGAGCTGCTGAAAGTTAAATCGACTGAGTCAAGAAAGGTTTTATTAGCCACTTTTATAGAGTAATTAACTTCGTCATCAGATAGCACTATGCAGCTGTCTTCAGTTAAATCCTGAGAGAGATTATTACTATGATCACTTTTTTGAGATACCTGAAGTAAATTCATCTCAGGCATTATTGATTCAAAAACTCCAGCGTTGTTCATGCTTTTGATTTCATTGTTCATTGTATTCATAATATGGTTGTCTATTTCTTGACTACGTGACCCAGAGTTTGAGTTACTAACGGCAGTTAAATCAATGCAATATTCTTTCAAAGAAGATTGCCTTGCAAATTCTTTACTTGACGATTTTGTGTTTGCTTGTGTAATATTGCTAGAAACCTTTACTAAAAAAATGTTTCGATTATTAAATAACATTTTATTATTTGTGCTTACCCACCTTCATCACTTGAATACTTTTCATACGAAACTACAAAGTTATCCTCAGTTGAGTCTCGTTGATATTTTTCTGATGGTGCTTCTAGATTGCTTGGTGGTGGAACTTTCTTAGAGTCTTCGCAATTATCGTTCCCTATTTGTTACAATAATATTTCAATTAATTAAAATTAATTAAAAAATGTTAACTTAAAAAAAGACAGTTCTTGTTGAATTTTAATCCTTAATTATATTTCAAATTTAAATTTTTTTAAAACAATAAGAAGATTATAACACTTACCTTCACAAAAGCTGGTGTCGGAGTCTGCAAACAAATCAGGAGATGTTTCCCTATGTTGATATTTCGCTTTATTCACTACATTATTAGAATCAATTAAAGATTTCTCCTCAACAACAGATTCCTTTTTTTCTTCTTCAATTATTTCCACATCAGAACCGGCTAGCGAAATAACCCTTCAAAAGGAACAAAAATGTATAAAATATGTTAAATATGTAAAAGTATAAATACTTTTCTCCTTTCCGATTTCCTTCAGTGCAAATATTTTGATTTTCACAATAATCTACGGACACGTTTATGGCTTCTGGTGTATTCACAGCCAATTGGTCGTCATCATTTAATATTATTTCGTGACTTAACTCATTTTGAGGTGAATCCATAATTTTTTTGGGAAAGCAATTCTCATTTTCAGGCTTATCCGGAATCACATCTAACAAATTGCTTTTATTTTTCGGTGAATCCGGAATTTTATCATGAATATTACTCTTATTGCCAGATGTATCTGGAACTGATTCAGGAAAATCATTCTCATTTTTCGGTGCACCCGTAATTAGATCTAGTGAATTATTTTCGTTTTCCAAAGCATTGAAATTAATTTCTTGCAAACCATTCGCATTTTCAGATGCATTCGAATTTATATCATTCAGAACATTTTTATTTTCAGGAACATCCGAGATAATTTCTGGCGACTCATTCTTTATTTCAGTCTTTTTACGTGTTGGAGATAAATCTCTCCCAGGAATTTTCCGCCAGTCTTTTAACAAATATCCCAATTTTACATCTGAAGCAGGAAAGAGTTCGATAACATAATAATCGTAGATATAAGATGAATCAATTTTATGCAACGTTCGAAACAGATCACGATCTGCCGTGAACATTTGTAGAAAATCACTCGTCATAGTAAAGTCGTTGTTTGTGTGACTTGAAGCGAGTTTAGGACTAGAACATTTTAAAATCTCCGCGGTTTTTTCCTCTAACTTTTTAGCTTGCTTTTCGGGATCACGTAAAGTAAGAGGAGTAAATTTATTTGCCCATTTTCCCTTCTTACTGCCAGCCTTAAAGATTATATCGTAATCTGTAATTTATAAAATTATTAATAACTGAAAAATTATTAATATTATATAAAAAAATATTGATGGTACAATTTCTGTTAAATAAATTACCTAAGTAACGAAAATAAGGTGAAATATAATTTCCAAATAATGAGAAGTTAATTTGAAAATATAATTATACATACAAAAAAACATTGAAGAGGATTGACTGTACAAAGTTAAAGTATAAATAATTCATGGTTTTAATATTACTGAGTGTATGTTTTAATTGGTTCTTGCTTAAACTAAAAAAACTAAAATCTATTCTATAAAAATATTTATTACACGAGACCTTTAAGGATTCTACCGGGCCAAACATTGCATACCAGGTTCGATAAGTCTCAGTTTGTAGGAAATTAAATTTTCTAAGCTTCCTTGTTAATACGTTAACATTTAGCATAGACAAAAGCTCGGGACTGTTTAGTTCACTAGTTAATACCAAGTGAATGAAAATTACCTTAGATATCTCAAGACGACATTCTAGTGACTGACTACTTTCATAACACGGTAATTCTAAACGATCCTGCCGTGGCAGGTTATACAATGCAAAACGGAGAAATCGTTTCTGGACTAATTCAATCCTTGATTTATCTTCCAAATAACATGAGGACTAGGATTAGTCTAACTCCAATCGTTTGTTATGAGCTGTTCACTTGCTTTTCAGCTATTTAAGTTCTTGGCTCTAGACGAATTCTCGAAATACGGTCAATAACAGTCATTCATTGAATAATGGAATAAAAGAGCGTGTTACTTTAGCTGCGTTTTTCTCGTCTATATCCAGAACATAGGACATTCATATACCTTTTATTGAAAATTCTTAAGGGGTTAACAATTTTCTGTTCAAAATTTGAAGGTTTGCATGGATGAAAATCATGCCAATTTGGTGCATATTTCCAAAAATATCAAACCTTTATTCTGGATATTCTGAATAGACGAAAAAAACTCAGATTTAAAATATGTGTAGATTATTATTTATATATTGTTTACCTTTTTCATTGTTAGTGATTTTAAATCCGTACTCTTTGAGCCTCTCCCGGGTTTTTTTTACAAGATCGGAATTTTCAGAATTTCCATCTTCGGCTGAACTATCACAACAAAGACCACTGGTTTCAATTTCAGACTTCGATATTGCTAAGGCCAACTGAAGCTCATATGGATCAACATTTTCTGCTTTACTGTGCTGAGCGACAATTTCGGAAAATATTTCCTCATTTTTCAACAAAGCGCTTTTAATAGTCGTCTGCCGCGTTCTTGTCCTCCCTCTACCCCTTTTTCCTCGAGAGGAAGTTTTTTGAACATTGGTTGTTTTTTTAGCAATTTTCCTTTTGGGTTCTTCCACCATCTCACCATCAGAATCATTTTGTTCAAAAAATTCTTTTATTGAGTTTGTCGCACTAGTTTTTGTATTTCTTTTCAGTTTACTAGTAGTTGAAGATTTTTTTGATAAAGTTGGTTTAGCTTTCACATTTCCTTCTTCTTCTAGAGGTGGATCGGTTGTGGAACATGCAGAGCTAAGTGCTTCAGCAGAGTTTGTGTTTTCAGGCTCTTTTAATGACTCTCTGGGTTTCTTCAGAGGTGGGGTTTCGGAAGAGTCTTGGTCAATATCTTTACACTCTTTTACACTTTGAGGATTATCTTCACTGTTAAAAAACTGCGAAATTTGGGAACTTTGTTTTCTAAAAAGCAAAAAAAAAAAAGAAACAGATTAATTTAATAAAGTTTATTGAAACATTCCTACTACATGGAAATAAACAGAAACACAATAAAAAGAATGCCTACCGAGAACTAGTGCGCTCACGAAGCTTATAGTATTTTGGTTTATTGCTCATTTTAACGTTCGTCCATAATTTTATCGTGTTCTTCGAGGATTTCGGCGATTTCGTCGGCTTTTCTCTGCTTCAGAAATGAGAACATGTACTTGCGCTTAATTTCTTCCTCGCTGGGCGTAAATAAGTTCTCTTTTAAGTATCCATTGAAGTTCTTGAAAGTTGCAGTTTGCCTAGAAGATAATATTAAAAATTTCCAATATTTTCCCTGTACTTTCTCGGGTGTATCTCTTACGCAAATAGCGCGAAGATCGCTACGCCTGCCGCAAGCACGCCAAACGCAATTTTATTCCGGAATTGATATGTAGGAGTCCCCTTTGTTCTGCGAGGTTTTCTCTTGGCTTCGTCAACGACGGCCATTCCACAAAATCACAAAATACTTATTTAATTGTGCGTAGCGCGAATATTACCTAGCATCATCCGGTGGAAATTACGAATTTAAAACAGCTGTTCACTGTCACTGACTGTATGCCTGGTAATTTTTTGACAGTTCACTGGCTGCGGGTTTTGACGTAATCATGTAGCAATTTATTTGAAAATTACGAATATACAGGGTGTCATCTCCTTTTTGGTGTTCCAAAAGGAAGGGAGTGATAGAACTGATCTAGGCAAACAAGAAATCGTATCACAGGAGGAGGGAGAAGGAGGTGGGTAATCTAAACCGTTTCCGAGTTACAGGGTGATTATTAAATTTAAATTTTGGCTGGAGGTCGCCTTCATATTATGTTAATATCTTTTTTTCTAATTATCACAACGGTCTCAGTCCCACGCCAAAAAATTACTAACAAAATATTCTATCCAAAACAAAAGAGAAAATTTCAGAGGCCCAAAAGAACTGGAATTTGTCAATTTTTAAACTAAAAAAGCTGAGAGAAGTTTTTATAGTAGAACACTGGTGCAAGTAGGCCCCTAAAAATTAGCTCTGGATTTCATTGGAGTAACAACAATGCAGAATTCCCTCAAAATCCTAGGTCGTAGAAGTTAGTTTCCACTGAAATTAAAATATTTTAATAATTAATCGCAATAAACAAATAAACTCCAGTCATCTTACATGTATTCAGAGAACTGTCAGGGATATCTTTTAACGGCGTTTCAACAAGCTGCCAAAATTCTGACATTATCGAACGTTAATATCACGTTATTTAACGAGCTGTCACTACCTCAGTGCGAAAGAGAGATGACAACAGTCACACCGTTCGCTTCTGTATGAAATTATATTAAAAAAACAGTTTAAATTATTAACATGAATTTAAAGTTAAGAATTAAAAAAAAAAAAAAAATTATCATGACGCTCATGAGAAAAAAAATCGTTTCGAGAAAAATGCAGACTGTATATAAAGACAAGAATAAACTATTTTTGAAAATGCATGAGAAATACAACAGAAAACTTTAAAATATAAAATTTTACATTGATTATGTGCCTGCTGTAATTTAGCAAAATAATTATTTTAAATAATTAAATTTGCCATCATATGTCAAAATCTAAGCAGCATAGCTGTCAATATACTGTCACACTGACATTTCCCTCGCTTCCTATTTTAATCATGAATAAATGTTTCTTTAATTTATATAAATGTTTTTATTCAATTGTACGCTTTAAATAAATAATATGTGTATATTTGTTGTTAAATAAAATAAAGTAATTAAGAAATATTAGTTTTGAATTTTAACTGAACCACCCCTTGTAAATCGAACTGAAGTTGGTGCTGTTTGCACGACGATGGACGTTTTCCCTTGATCAAAACTCACCATGTGGTAGAAAGTTATCCCCCTTTCAGTGTTGCACTGCTGTGAACGTGAGGCTTTCCACAAAAAAGTTAATAACTTTTGTGAAAGATAAGTGATATTTGTATAAGCAAAGCACGCCGACCAGTAATTGAGAGAAAGTAATATATTTTAGAAGCTTATTCAAAAGGTGAGTGTGTCGGTGGCCGGTAAAACGCAGTTTTCAAATCGCTATGTAAACACACCTTTCTACACAAAAAGCAAAAGGGAAAAAAACGATGCGATAAAAATCTCAAACAGTATGGAGAGGGTCTGAGCAAGACAAAATCTGCTTTGTTCGCCGTTCGTGCGAATGAAACGGGGCATTTGTGATGAGAATTTAATTTGAAGTGTGTAGATGGTGTCTGTCTGTCCATACGCGATTTGCAAAATTTTTGACAAAGATCCGCTGCCCGCACGATCCCTTGTACTCTGCGAAGGCGCCTCCTCAAGCTAAAGTTTTGGAAATTCTTCTCATTATCGCAGGACATACGCCAAAATGACGTGGGAACCTCAACCAGAAGGACTGCAGCAAATAATAACGATCTTGAAGGAGTCACAGTCTCCAGTCACCGCCACTCAAGTTGCTGTCCAAAGGGTAAACATTTTAAATCCTTGTTTTCTTTTATGTAGGGCCTCGCCAGACGGTCAGCTGGCTGTAATTTTCGTTTAGTTGAAATCTCAATTCGCTTAACCTTAAAAATTTATTTAATCGATTTTTACGAGGCCGCTGTCCTTAGAATCGCATTTAGCTACTTCGTAGGTTCTCGTCGCACATTAAGCGCTAATATATGTAGCAAACAGAATATATGGAACTCCCAGTAGGGGAACATGTACAATTTTAAGCAACAAAAAAATTCCAGACTTCCCCCTAAAGTTAGTTTTGTTATATTGGGAACTCTCTGAAATGGGCACCATGAGACAAGATGCAATTTTACACTTGGCTGCTCAAAAACGAGATTTTATTCTCTAGCGGCAAAAATGTATTATTTAAAATTAGAGTAAATTCTATTGTTTAATATATAAATTCGATCTAGGTCATTTAATTAATTCCAGCTCTTCTAATAACTGTTTAATATTCAACAATGTACAATTCCTCATTGTGATAACAAAAAAGAAAACATAAAAAATAAGATGTGAAAGTTCAAATATGTAATTATTTCTTTCTTCGACTTTAAAATTGAGGGTTTCGGTTCTTATTTGTGCAGGTGCAATGTTATGTCAAATTATTCATTTCATCTTTTAAAGCGTAGAAGAGCACTGCTTTGACTATGAAGGGGCTGAGTGATTCAGGGAAGTTTAAACATATACGAAGGAAAAAGAAATTGCTATCTTAATAATAATTATAGTATATTTCGGAAATGGATCTAAAGAACAACAGTAGTAAAGAATTTGAGCAATACAAAGGTCACAAATTTAAACTTTTTTATGTGTTCTATCTACAATTAATACCCAGCAAATCAAACAATTCATAAATTAATCGAGAAAGAATTAATTTAAGCTAACATATCGTTCGTTAACTATATTGAAAAAGAAATCGAAAATGTAGAGCTAAAATAAAATTTTTGTTTCGGTGTGTTTTAATAATCAATTTAAACTTTTGCATGCATTTAATTTTTATTTAAACATGGTAAACAAACAACTTGTTTTTATTTCATTACACAATATTTCAGTAAAATATACGTGACCATTTTAACCTCTTCCTACCGGAGCTTTGAAAACGCTTCTTGAGTCTGCCCAATGTTTTTTTTTGTACTGGGCAGAGCTTTCAAACTCAATATTCGGAAAACTGGGTAGGACCTGTGAACTTAAATCTATCATTTAAAAATCACACAGGACGAGCTTATAGTTATGTTTTTTCTATTATCTATTTAATTTCGACAATTACCAGTTACCGGTTAGTTTTTAAATGTGCTTAACTCTCGCATTAATTTTATCCGAATGCTTTAACTGATCTCATTATACAAATGAAACTCAAGTGAAAATTTTGTAACGAATGGTTAACGTATCTAAGCATAGTTGTTTCTTATAAGTCTGCCCTTCAAACTGTGCAGAAATGCCTTTTCTTTTGTTTGTGTAAGATTCTAGATTCCCAAAATGCTTTCGATTAAAAGCTAAATGTTCAAAATATCAGATTAAATAATAATACTGGTTGATTGAGATAGTGGCCATAAGTGGCCCATTATTGGTTATGTTGCATCTGTAATTTTTAAACTTTTTATATTATAGTTTTAACACTAGAGCGCACGCGCCCCTGTTTGGTACGTGAGAGCATGCGTGGGAGACATGTGTACCCCAACTTGGAGACAATTTTATTTAGCCAAATAGTGTTATTAATGAAACAATTATTATAATTATTATAGAAAAGCAACTTTATTTTAACCACATTTTTAAATATGAATGTAAAACAGCTTGTTTTTATATTAAGCAAAATGAAACACTGGGGTACGTATGACCCCACGCGTGCGCTCTAGTGTTAACTAATAGAAACTCAATGAAATAAAGTTCATGAATCATTCACTATAAATTTCTCCAGAGGTAAAAACATTATGCCCAGGATTAGCAAATAACATTTTTTTTAGAGACTCATCCATTTTTTCAAAAACTCTGGCAATAATCGTTCCAATAAAATCTTTTTTTCCGTAATAGGCAGACAATTTTGAGTATACATTTCAAATATAAGCTCAATCGGCTCTATAGTTTTCCATTTGAGGGCCGGTGGTCCTTATTAGTATCAATTCTATTTCGTTTATCTCGAAAAGCCATACGATTTTCTATGAGTTTTTAAGTTTCTGTACCTCACTTTGTTATCCGAGTCAAGACCCTTTTTCTCAGGAACAGCTAGAGGTATTGAATTCAAATTAATATCAAATACTAAAGTTTACATCCTCATAGTCCTGTAAATTCAAGTTTCTAACTTAATACAACGAAAAGATAAGGTCTTTCAAAGTGTATTTTCACCTATAGGTACTTCCGTTTGACCTAGAATTGAAATTTGGGACGAAGAAAGGTCTCATGGCACAAAATCCAAAAATCATTAATTTCTAATTCTCTGGGAAGCTCGAACATTGTTTTAGCTAATTTCCAAAAGTTGTTCTTCGAAAATTGTCCAATTCCCGATACCGGGTAACCCCAGGAGATAATTTTCTAATACCCTATATAATGGTACGGAACCCTCAGACCGCAGGCGCTCTACCTGCTCCTACTAAATACAGTGTAAACTCCCTATAACGAAACTCAAGGGACCGACGTTATATAGAGTTTTCGTTATACATAGTCGTGCCATAAGTTCTGTCTCCCTCGCCTCCACTAAAAGGCTCACGACGCATCCCGGTTTACTGTCGCGAATAAGCTTAAATACTTCCCGCTTTGTTAAAAAAATATCATTATGCCATTGGACTTCGAAGGAGCAACATGGAGTGGGGCATTAAAGAGAACAGGATCGCCGTTATTGCACTATTTAAGTGCAACAAGTCAGCAAAGGAGATATTTGAGCTTCTTCAGCTACTACAAATTACAATGAAATTTGTGCATCGTACTATCAAACGATACCGTGAGACTTCCTGTGTCGATGATAGGTCCAGGAGCGAGAGGCCTCGTACGTCTCGCACACCAGCAGCAGTAGAAGCGGTGCGTCACCGCATACTGAGAAATCCGCTCCGGAAACAAAAGGTGATGGCACGGGAGATGAAAATACCTAAAAGGACGATGTCTCGTATTATCAAGGAAGACCTTAGGCTTGGTGCTTATCGACGGTCAACAGGGCATCGGCTTACGGACAAGCTTCGTGCGATACGAGAGATGCGATCTAAAAGTCTCTTGAAGAAGTACGCGGGAAAAAAATACCAACAAATACTTTTTTCAGACGAAAAACTTTTTACTATTGAAGAGAAGTTTAACCGACAGAATGACTGAGTGTACGCGCATAGCTCTAAGGAAGCGGCTGAGGAGATACCCAAGGTAGAGCGTGGTCAACATCCCGCCTCAGTCATGGTTTAGTGGGGAGTTGGATATTACGGTGCTACGGAGCTGCATTTTTTTGAGCAAGGCGTGAAAACGAAGGCAAAGAACTATCAAAGTGACATCCTGGAGAAGATGGTGAAGCCGCTCAACACAACGATGTATCATAGTCAGCATTGGGTGTTTCAGCAAGACTCAGCACCAGCTCATAAATCCAAGACAACGCAAATCTGTTTAAAATCCAATGTTCCTGACTTCATTTCTGCTGAAGATTGGCCTTCTGGTAGCCCAGACCTAAATACTTTGGACTACCGCTTATGGAATATTTTAGAGGAGAAGGCCTGCTCTATTCAACATCGAAACATTGAGTCATTAAAAGCAAGTTTGATGAAAGCAACGAAGGAAATATCACTAGATGTCTTGCGTACTGCGATTAATGAATGGCCGAAACGTTTAAAAAAATATGTAGCTGCAAAGGGTGGGCATTTCGAATAATTGTCTGCATTACTGTAAATTAGAATATGTATATTACTAAACATAATAAATAAAATTTAATTATTTGTTTCTTATATGAGCTTTTTTTAAATTTTCCTTTGGGACAGAACTTATGGCACGACTATGTATAGAATGAGTCAGTTAATATATGGCAAAGGCAAACGAACCAACCAAGTTCAAGAAATGTTTACGTTATAGAGAGTTTTTTGTTATAAAGAGTTTCGTTATAGGGAGCTTACACTGTATGTTTAAAACTACATAATTTTAAAATTTTATTTATTTGAAGAATAGGAATTACTCACAAAATGAGATTGTCACCTTAATTACCTGTTGCATTTTTCTGCAATTAATATAACACAGACAAATTATAAAAATATCTAAAATCAACAAACCACAAGCTACCTGGTTCCTAAGTAAGGTAGGTACCTCTTTCAGGTAGAGAGAACTTTATTCTTATAAATAAATGCGGTGATGGAGAATTGTTTCCCGAGTGCGAATATTTAACAACCTTAATGAGACTTCCAGGAAAAAAGAACCTTTTGGGATGATGAGGTTGTAGGGGGCATTATAGGTTCTAGGTAGCTATGTTGGAGCAAAAGTTTGTATTCGAATTTCTAACTTCCAAAAAAAAGTAGGTACTATTTTTAGCCAAATACAGGGAAGGTTATGTATGCACGAATGGATTTCTTCTTGCCCCTAAAATTAAAGCAATACGGGATATATTTTTTAATGAAAGTAATTAAAAACAAAATGTTAACTCGGCAATGGTATTTTCCTTTGCGTTTAATTAAAGTATGTTAAACTAGTAGTTAGTGAATCAATGCAGAATATCCGAAAAGTATCTTTCTCACTCTCATTCTATTTAAACAGAAATTGGAGGAACTCAATCAATATCCGGATTTTAACAATTATTTAATCTACGTGCTGACAAAACTCAAGTCAGAAGATGAGCCAACACGTTCACTGAGTGGACTGATATTAAAGAACAATATAAAGATACACGGAAATAATTTGCAGCCAGAAATTTTGGAATACATAAAGCAAGAATGCTTAATGGCTATCGGGGATCCTTCCCCATTAATAAGGGCAACAGTTGGTATACTTATCACAACAATTGCGAGCACAGGAGGCTTACAAAATTGGCCCCAATTACTGCCTGCTTTATGTGAAATGATAGACTCTCAGGACTATAATGTTTGCGAAGGAGCATTTGGTGCATTGCAGAAAATTTGTGAGGATTCTGCGGATACTTTGGATAGTTCAGCACTTAACAGACCATTAAACATAATGATACCAAAGTTTTTGCAATTCTTCAGACACACGAGTCCTAAAATTCGATCTCATGCGATTGCCTGCTTGAATCAATTCATAATCAATCGATCACAGGTGAGTAAAATTGATTTTAACCAAAAGTTCGAAAGTGAAATTCTGTTTGTTGAATTCTACAGCTTTCTGTAAAAGAGTTAATGCAGTACATATGAGTTTTTCTTTTAAACATTTATTGCTCCTAATGATCGATGCAATAATATTCGATCCACAGAATTTAAAGCTTCCACAAATTTTGAATGGGAAAATCTTTATATTATTTTTCTATTTAGGCTCTCATGCTGCATATCGATACATTTATTGAAAATCTTTTTCACCTTTCATCAGACGAAGATCATGAAGTTAGAAAGAATGTATGTCGCGGTTTGGTAATGTTACTAGAAGTTCGTATAGATCGCCTTCTACCCCATATGAATCAAATTATTGAGGTATAATTTCCTTGTTTTAAAACTTCAGCTTTTTCTAATTAGGTTTTTTTTTTCTCAGTATATGCTTCTTCGCACTCAAGATCCGGATGAAAGTGTTGCTCTTGAAGCTTCTGAATTTTGGTTATCCTTAGCTGAACAAAACATTTGCAAAGATGTCCTAGCTCCGCATTTACCTCGATTAGCTCCAATCTTAGTGCGTGGTATGCGGTATTCTGAAATTGATATTATTTTGTTGAAGGTAAAATATGTTTGGCTTTCAAATTAGATAAAATTGTTAAATATTTGGTTATTTAGGGTAATGTTGAAGAAGATGACATGATACCAGATCGGGAGGAAGATATCAAGCCACGATTCCACAAATCAAGGACGCACACAATAAAATCAGGAGATGGAGGAGAAGACGACGATGATGATGACGTGGACGGTTTAGATGATGATAGCTCTTTATCCGAGTGGAATTTAAGGAAATGCAGTGCAGCTGCCCTTGATGTTCTTGCAAATGTATTCAGGGAAGAATGTTTACCAGTCGTCCTCCCAATTTTGAAAGAAACATTGTTCCATCAAGAATGGGTCATTAAAGAAAGTGGTATTTTGGCTCTTGGAGCGATCGCCGAAGGATGTATGCAGGGAATGATCCCGCATCTGCCAGAACTCATTCCATATTTAATATCTTGTTTATCGGACAAAAAGGCGCTGGTACGGTCAATAACTTGCTGGACCCTTTCTCGATATGCAAATTGGGTAGTGAATCAACCCCATGATCAGTATTTGAAGCCACTAATGGAAGAGCTTTTAAAGAGAATTTTGGACACGAATAAGCGTGTCCAAGAGGCGGCTTGTTCTGCATTTGCCACATTAGAAGAGGAGGCTTGCACTGAACTAGTTCCGTACTTAGAATATATTTTAAAAACACTTGTTTTTGCTTTTTCCAAATATCAACATAAAAATTTACTTATTTTGTATGATGCTGTCGGTACATTAGCCGATTCAGTTGGACATCACTTGAATACGCCCGCCTACATAAATATTTTAATGCCGCCGCTGATAGAAAAGTGGAATATGCTAAAAGATGATGATAAAGATCTTTTCCCCTTGTTAGAGGTTTGCAAAATATCAAAATCCTTATTTGAATTTTCTACAATAATTCATTATAGTGTTTATCGAGTATAGCTACAGCCCTACAGTCTGGATTTTTACCTTATTGCGAACCTGTATACAGAAGATGTATATCATTAATTGAACAGACTATTAATCAAGATATGGTAAGCAATTGTATACTGTAGTTTCTCATGTTCTAACATAAGGATGTTCGTTAGCTTTAAGAGGAAGTAATAATGAGCTCCATTCTGGAAGTCCTGAGATGCTAAGAAAATTAATATCGACCGAAATCGATTTCCAGAATAGGATTCAATATTACTTGCTCTATATAAAAATCTTGTGAAGAAATAAATAATAATAATATATTCTTTTAGGCGAACAAACAAAATCCTGGACAATTCGAACAACCAGACAAAGAGCGAATGATTGTTGCTCTAGATTTGCTATCAGGACTGGCAGAAGGCTTAGATGGTCACATAGAATCTTTGGTAGCAAATAGCAATATAATGCAGCTCCTTTTCCAATGCATGCAAGATATTTTACCTGAGGTAATTTCTATAATTTTCTTTTAAGGCTATAATTTTGAATAAATCAATTGCTTTAGGTGCGACAGTCGTCGTTTGCTTTATTAGGAGATTTGACGAAAGCTTGTTTCCAACACGTGCATCCTTATATGCAGGACTTCTTTCCCATTTTAGGTCAAAATCTTAATCCCGATTTCATTTCTGTGTGTAATAATGCCACTTGGGCAATTGGGGAAATATGTATGAAGCTGGGTAATTTCAAGATAAATTGGACAATTTGAAAAAACCTTTTTCTAAATAACTTTTTAATGTTTCTCAGGTGAGGAGACACGACCGTATATTCAGCTCGTCCTAAAAGAACTTATTGTCATCATTAACCGCCCAAACACACCAAAGACTTTACTGGAAAACACAGGTAATTGTTGGGTAGATACCGCGTAAAAACATTTTTTATATGCAAAATGAAATAGTAGTCATTTGTCTAGAGAGTTCATTCGTAATTGGATAAGTACTATTTCATATTGTACGGAGTAACAGCCATATTAACATTGGAGAACATGTTGAAAACTGTTTTGATTTGACGCGCCATATATATGTTATTTTGATCTAATTTTTTACTGTACACATGCTTTTTAGGATGAATCGGAAACATATATATGTGTTCTTTTTCAAAGATATACAAAATGTTTATTACTGTGGACATATCTAAACATATGATATTTATAATTTTTCACAATTTTAATTGTTATTTGTTTTTATGTGATTTTTATGTATATTATTTTTCTTTTTTTGTTGTTTTTAGCTATAACAATCGGTCGTCTAGGTTATGTGTGCCCCGTTGAAGTGGCTCCTTATTTACAAGAATTTGTACGGCAGTGGTGTGTAACAAATCCTTTTTATTATGAATTATTCTTAAATTTTATTGATAATATAGTTATTTTGTTTTATAACCCAAATACTTTATAATATTTCACTTCCATAAAGAGGATTTTCCCTTACGGAAAACACTTTTCTATGGATTTCTTCTTTTTATTTTTGTTTCTACTTTTTGAACTACTTACATTTATTTGATTTTTATAGTTACTGCCATTTGTGTATTAATAACAACACAATAATTTGCTTTGATACATTTCGCACCGTTCTTTCGTTGGTAATATTATTTATTTTCTAATCCAATGGTGTTACTAATCTAAAAAAACACATTTTACCAACTTTCGGATAAATTGATACTGCCATGCGTTAAAAAATTTTAAGAGGGTAAATACAAAATGTTTACTACTTGTGAATCTTTAAAACAACCACCACAACTGATATCGAGGGCTCTAATTAACTTTACATTTATTAATGTTTTTTTTTAAACGTTTGTTTTCAAATACCTTTTTAAATTGATTAAAACAAATCAAATTACATATTATGTCTTATTTATTTCTTAATTTAGTTTATAACAATGCCGTCGTTTTTTTTTTTTCAAATATTAGAACATTTTGCAAGGTGCCTTATATGTAGCAATACTCCGAAATTTTATTCAAGGCCATTCACGGCATAATTTTTTAGTTCCATTCTAATTTGAACTAATTTTGCTTCTTGTTATCATGCATGATAATGTTTTTCGAACGCGTGTTGCGCTTCAAAATTAATTATCAGCTTCAAGCGTACAGGGTTATCGATAAAAATTTACCATGAAAACTTTGAAATCTTGAAAACTAAGGGAGAAAGATAATATGGAATTTTATATTTATTGTTGATAATACTAGATCTGTTATATGTTACCTTATTATGTGAGACATCTCCTTCTGGAGACAGGAAAACAATTATTAGGATGGTGATTACTATTTGCATAATCGCAAATATTTCATCGACCCATTACTGATTATTTTTGTAGCCACAAATATTTGAACACTAATAAATCACTTATTACAAATATTTTACTTAAATGGTCGGTAACTATTGACTTGATGACTATTTAGGTAATCAACAATAAAACTGCTAAATGACCAATTATTTAGGTATTCACATATATTTGTCCGACCAATTGTTGGTGATTTGGGTATTACAAAAATTTAAATGGGTAATTACCGACTAAATAATCAAGAAAACATTTACAAAGTCTTTTGGGTAATTTAAAAAATATTTAAGCTGTGTATACATTAGGTTAGGTTCACCAAATAGAAATAATAACGTGTCCTATATGGCTCATTATGAGCTATATGTAAGTATATTCCTTTATGAAACATAACAGGGATGGATTTAATTAATAATTGATTCGGAATTATCTTCAAATCAATTTAAAGCACGTTATATAATTCCTTCAGTGTATACCAGTGATTCGATTCGATTAAAATTGTATCGTAAACATAGTAAATTTTCAATTTTAATAGAACTAAAATTGGATGATTTTAACAATATTAAATTTTTAATTAACCTTTTAATTGGCGCTTCGCTCTCACCAACTGAGTCTACCGGTGATCGATTGCCGATTTTTTCGAGCAATTGTGACGTTCTGATAAGAAGTGCGCACATGTATTTACGATACAATTTAAATAAAAATAAAGCAATAACAGTATTGTTCCTTGATGTGGCTGTTTAGCATGTTTGTAATTCGTTCAATTTGGTACTTTTCAAAATTCAAGGAATTTTCGTTTGTTTTAGGGAACATTGTTTCATATTTTTTGCATGTTACATATTTTGAAATTTTGTCGTTATTATCAGATCATATATTCATAAAGGCAACAACGGCTTTGGACAGTATTTGCTAGTAATTCAAAAATAATGTTTATTTTAGAGGGGCAGTATTTTAGAATTATTTCACTTATTCAAATAAAAAACAACTAAAATTGGGCCCAATTGTTACAGGTATTTTCAATTTGAGTTCTTAGAACCCTCGATGTAATATTTCTAGAAATTCTTTTAAGTTATTCACTTTAAATATATGTTCCAAATGTTAGTAGCATAACAAGAGAAACATTTTTGCATTACATGTGATTAGTTAAATTAAACAGAGTTTGATTGCATAAACCACTGACGAAAGTTTTTTATCTGCCTCTGTAACAAGTTATAACATTTTAATTATTTTCCCAATTGTGTTGTATGTTATAATACTAAAATGGCGAAAAACAAGTATTTACGTCTTTTAAATATTACGAAAACAATGAACTTGTATAAATTTTTTTTTCTAAATTATATTCTCGTTAGGTGCACCTCTTTACGTCACATAAGAGATAATGATGAAAAGGATTCAGCTTTTCGTGGTATGTGCCACATGATCACAGTAAATCCAGCTGGTGTTGTACCGGATTTCATATTCTTTTGTGATGCGATAGCTTCATGGGTTAGCCCTCCAAGTGATTTACACCAGATGATACAGAAGGTAAGTATGAGGTTCCTAAAATTGCTGTTTTATACTCCCGTTTAAAAACCTCTAATAATTTATAGTAAACGGTTAACAGATATAGTGTATTCCAAAAGATCTTGTTTCTATTTACTAGTTCATATCATTAATTTCTTCTTAAATATTTAAATTTAGAATTAACCAAATATATGTATTTGGACTTGGAAAATAACAATTTTTAATTACTTTTCCAGTACATATTTTCTTTCTATTTGCGCAAAAACTTAATGTTCACAAAATAAACTTGATATTCTAGAATGCACTCTTATACATATCTAATAAAATATGTTAAAGTACTGTACATACTTTTCTTTTTATTCTAGATATTACACGGATTTAAGACTCAAGTAGGAGAGGAAAACTGGCGGAGATTTGTAGACCAATTCCCACCAAACCTGTCAGAGCGATTGGTAGCTATGTACAACATATAAAGAACTTATCATTAAAATTCAGTGCTGAAAAGTTTGAAACAACATGCGACATTTCTCGGCTTTCATTATCGCAGATTCGTTTTAAAAGAAATTTATTTTAGCAAGCCAAAGGAAGTTCATAAAAATAATTTTTTTTCTGTTCCTTTCGCGGCGTAATGTAAAATCTCAAATCATTCAAGGAAGTTTTGTTTTATTTCGGCATATTCGCTTGACAGTTTACGTTTCGAATGTACGAGCATTAAATATAGGTTTCAGTGTGGTAAATTGTAGGCCAAGGCTTGAATAACTATATCATGTTAATTTCTATGTTGGTGATTAACATCTTGGCAACATAAAGTACATGAAGATATATATTTTAATGGGAAAATTAGATTGTATCTAGACTAAAGTTAGACATAGTTCTCTAAGAGGGCGATTCGTTCCAATATCCTTTTGGAGACTTCTGAGAATTACTCTTCGTCCCAAGGCCCTAATATCCTTAATTCCTATCCTATTGAATCGCATCAGTTAACATTTTCAGCCGTAAGAGCCTGTAATGTTTATTTTGGTAGCCGGAGCAATTGCCGATTCCATTTAAAAGAGTGAAACTGCTTCATCCCTTGGATTTATAAAAAATAACTCACAAAAAATAGAAAGTATTTCGTTTATTTTGTGGCATGGTTGCGTTTGCATGAGTGAAAAAAATATACAAAATGTTTTTGAATAGGAAGAATCTGTTAAAGCAGCACGAACTCATTTTCACTGTACTTAATCGTCTCCGGTTGTTTTTTAAAATGAAGAATTTAACGAGAACGAAAATATAATTGTGATAAATGGTTGAGTCTTAGGTCAAATCTGTTACTCTGAGTTTTTTTTTATCGCATATTTATTAGTGCTCTATCGTATTATTTCTCGTATATCGGATCGCGTCGGGTATTTACTTTTAGTTGGTCGCAGGAAATGATATTTCATTTTATATACCATTGATTCGAGTAGATCCTCTTTTTTAAATGAAAGGGAAATAAAAAATACAAAATCTCTTCCTACTTTGAAGTTTCAGATGTGCCATTAGAGAGCTAGCTATTTTGTAAATAACGACAAAATAAAGGTAAAAAAAAAAAAAAATTACGAAAAAGACTGAATACCTCTTTGTACAAATTTCAATTATTACTACTAATATCGACAACAAAATTTTCAATGTAGCGATTAGTTGATCTGTGGTAAGGTAAAAGTAACGTTAAAGCAATTTTATATATTCTATTGAAAAGCACAGTTATAAATGAAATATTATCTTCCTGCTACATTCGTTCGTATTTTGCGGCAAAATTTTAAATTATATCGCTAAGTGAAAAAAAAAAAATTAAATCGCGTTACACGTGGTGATAACTTCTTTTCTATGATAATTTATCGCGTATTTATGTGGATATTTCTTTTTATAGAAAGAGAATATAGTGAAATTTATGATAATATAGGTGTTTAAACAAATTTTTATATAACTAGTGTGAAAATAGCTTTTTTGGGGAAATCGTCATCGTCGGTTCACGCGTTATGAGCCTCCGCCCCAGGGTTCAAATCTCGTTCACATTTGGCCTATAGAAATGCTTAATCAGATCTGGGAACTGGCATTAAATTGTTAGCCAAAAGAGGAAGTCTTTAAGCAGCTTTTGATTAATTGTAAATTAATTTTTTTTATTTTCAAATTTAATTCTAGTTCCCAGTTTAAGTTAAGCAACAAAAAAAGAACAGTTGCTAATAAGGCAGTGTAACAAACTAAAGATTGAATGAGTTGTTGGTATTACAATTTCTGAAAAATACTTTTATAAATAACTCTGTTACAACCATTTCAAATTGTGCTGTAAATTTAAGACCACAAACTGGGTATCTTAAAATAGCTTCTTCCATTTTAACTGGAAAAAATACTGAAAAATAGAGGAATTCAGGTTTATAACAGTTTGAATTTCTAAATTTTTTTTATAACACAATGAAAATTTGTTGATCAATAGTGATATGTGTTTTTAAAGTGATTAGTTGGTACGAGTTCTATAATTTACTGCAAAATTTTAACAATTAACAATTAGCAATTCATTCTTCTCTCTTCAAATACAAATTTAGCTTGCCTGAGTTGTCTTTTACCTAGATTTCAAACGGCGTCAGTGATAAAAAAGTATAATCTACTATCGTCATCGAGCTGTTCTTCGCATCCCTTACCATGGATAAAAGGGCTATTTTCAAGAATTGAAAAACAATTGCTGAGTTGTGCATTCAGCTGCAGAAACTGCGTTCACGAAATCAGCCAAAACGTTGCCTGTGCTCAACATTTAGTCAGCCTTCTTAATTCAGTTTAACAAAATTAATTGTTGAATTGTTCAGTCAAATGCAGAAGTTGAATTCTTGAAAACAACCAAAACTTCGAACAAAAAGACGCTAGTGCTTGAAAAAATGCTATTTTCAAGAATAATGTTTCTGCAATTGCCTGTTTAATTTAGCTTAACAAAAGCATTTGCTGAATTATGCTCTCAGCTGAAGAAATTTAATTCTTGAAAACAGCCAAAACAGTCTGCTTCGATTCTCATTTTGATCTTGGTCTTACGCTTTGTGGCATTTGGATTCCCCTTTACTTTTGGTTAGATATACTAAGACAGGTTTGATAACATAAGTGGTATTATAAAATGACTGGTGTGATAGGCATTTACTGGTATCATTATTAAAAATTAACTGTTACTGGTGCCAGTGGTGCCATCATGAAAAGGGAAGTTATCGTATAATAGTAACTAGTGTCATAATAATCGATGTGTAGGTTCTGCATTTTGGAATCAATCCTGATCTTTAGTTAAGACTTCAGTGAAACTGTATCTGTCGACTCATGAAAGCCTTAATTGAATCTTCGCACTGACTACAGATTTAATAACATTTTTCCCTTTTCGTGAAAAACTTCGGATCAACTTTTATTTTTTGTGTCTTTTATTACTACATATAACAACACCTTTTGGTCCGCAATTATCTTATATAATACTAAGGATCAATATACAAAAATTTCCTTTTCCTCATCAAATAGTCTAATTTTATTCATTCTGTGCCAGACAGGCAGTAGGTAGGTGAATTTTTTTTTTAAATGTTCTCGTTCTCAAAGTAAATTATAGTTTAAAAAAATAAAATTAGTAAGTTTTAATCCATATTCTTTTTTTCCTACTTGCTTGACTGGTAACCACGACAATTCTTCGAGGAAAGAGAAAATTTAAGAACAAAATTTTAATTTTGTTTATTGTGGTCTAAAATTCGAGAAATTTTCAGGAAAACTGGTTGTCCCAACAGAAATACAATAACCCAAGACCAATAACCAAAAAAGCCAATTACATACAGCAAAGTGAAGATGCCATGAATTGTGGAAGCAATTGGGAAAAGAAGAATATATGAGTATTACTAATTAATATTAACTTTATTTTAACTATTACTTAGTTGGAGAACGAATGCAATATGTTTTTGTACATGAAACGAATTGCCTCGAATTATACTTGGTTCCCAAAGATTTGGGATAAATCTATTTACCTGCGTATTACATTAATTTGAAACGGAGCGAATTCCAACAATTCATTCAGAAAAATTCTTTGTTGCACAAAAAAAAAAATAAACAAAAAATAAAAATACAATCGTGATTTCGTATGTACCTAAACCAAATTCACGGGAATTTGGTCGCGTCGCGTTCTTCGCGTTTTTACTCGGGTGATCATTAACGTTTAAGTAAAGAAGAAAACTAGGATTTAAAATTATAATTAAATATATTTATAGGAGTGTAATCACAATTATAGGCACTTGGTTTTTATCGTATGAATATTTAACGAGCAGTTGTTTGACACTTCATTTGCATGTATTATTATTTTTGTTTTCTTTCTTATTTTCTCCAGCTTTCGTTGAATCTTTTAAAATTAGTTATTTATTGCACTAACGATATTACTACGTTAATTATTATTTCGCGATGATTTGCCTTTATGCTTAGTATCCTCCCCCTTGTGGTTTTTCAATGCTCAATATTTATATGAAAGAGTTAAATAACGTAAATTTAGAAATAGCCATAGCAATAAATTTTATACAATCAGAGTTTGTTTTGAACATATATAGTGAAACATAGGGAAACTGAACGATTGTCTGGGACCGCATGAGTGGGATGAAAGTTGTCATGTTGTTCCTAAAGTACTACTTTTATTTTGTAAAGGTATCACAAAGTACATGAATCAGTAACTGAAACGTTTATATTTAGAATATTTGCCAACTTTCATGAGAATGAATGCTTTTTTATTATGATTTTTTTTTTTTAGATCGATGTGAATTTATTTCTTCATATTATGAAAGGCAAAAAAAAAAATGAAAAACAAACGTTTGCAGAAGTCTCAGTGATTTCCTAATCCTTGAGAGGGAGCGATGGTGTAAATGCCTTTCGTTTATCTTCAGGAAAGGTATTTCCACTAGGCGCTCCGCGATTCCTTTCCAATCCTCCGACCATGAACTCCATCTAGAGCTTTTATAAGCGTATACATTAACTAATAGTGTAGTTTAAATTAAGAAATATTTAATATATATTGCTGAAAAATGACAGAGTGTAATTTTTTTATTCAACTTTAAAGGATAAAATAGCTTGGATATCGATGAATACATGATTTCAGCGTTTTTCCTCCCAATTGGCAGTGTATGATCCTACTTTACTTCATGTAAATGTATCTAATAATTAGGACAGCTTAAAGGTATCTGTAATAAGTATGGAATGTAAATATACATTGTAATTAACATACACTATTTGCTTTTTTATTGACATCGGAAATTTTATTATGCTGGTATGCAAATTTAAACTGTGTGTTTAATGGGTGAGTAAGAGGTAATCTATGTAGACGCTACGAAATATTTGAAAGACTCGTGTTACTTTAACTTAACACTTTTGGCCCTATCGCCGTCTAAAGTCCGCATTCATAGAAAGCTCTGTGCAAACACTTCGTGGAAAACTTCCTCGTACAAGGAATATTTAACCACGACCAACCAATAAGGTTTAAAAAAATTTTGCAGTTCACATTTTTAGAACGATCGGTTCTTCCGCAAATATTAAGTTTGGTACTTTATGGCAAACAAACTAAGACAGCTAGAGACTCGATGTTTTAAAAATTTCTTCTATAAACTATTAAGTTCGTAGAAGAATATAGAGCGTGCTAAAAGTTCCTAATATAGGTTACAGCTAGTATATTTTTATGAAAGCCGTCAGTTAGTCTTACTTATAAAACTTTTAATTAATGAGTACATTCAATAATTGTATTGCTTTCTAATAAATTCGAAAGAAGTTTTTATTAAGATGAGGAATTGTTTAGAGTTTTTTTAAAGTAAGCCGATCAACTACCAGAATGACTCCTTTCTTAATCGCATTCTTAAATAGGCCGGCCCGACCTATGTACAAAAATCTTAATTCTATATTAATAAAAAGAACAGCTTTAAAAAGGCAATAAATAATCCTGTATTTTTTAAAATTTACACAGATACCTCACACCAAAAGCACATGTGTATGCAAAGTTTTAGGAATGAACAGGCCAGAAAAAGACATGCTTTAATATTATCTATTTATAAGTGTCATACGATCGTTGGGTTTGAATCACGTCTTTTTCTTCATAATCTTCATAAAAAGTACCATAACTGAAAATATGAGAAAAAATAGAATACGTTGAACTTTTTATAAACCATTCAAGACTCACAAATAAATATCATCATTACAAGCCCTATCATGATCCACATCCAACATTTCCACGCTTTTCTGGAATGATCCTGTAATTTTTCAGCTTCTTTCGCTAATGAATTTATGTTAGCATCGGATATTTGAGAAGATTTGGATACTACCTAAGAGGAATAGAATTTATAATAAAATTGACCTTTTGGTTGTATAGATTCACGCTTGTACCTCTGTGTCTCTTTTTATAATTTTATTGGCAGTTTCTGTTTGTTCTTTAAGACTTCTTGTTAATGAAAGCATATCCTCAGTGATGCGTTCCTGGACATCTGTGTAATATTTCATTGCTTGGCCCATGTTCTCCTCCGCCGGTGCATTTCTTCTCCGAAGATTATCCTCTGAAAATACAGAGCTTTTGGATTGAGAGTGGATATGGCAGATTAAACAAGATTTTTGCGACTAAATACCAAGTTTTGGCAACTCGCTCGTACAGCTGATATAATTGAATTGCATTTTTCACGTTCTTCAAAACTAACTAAAAGTTTTTATACCAATACTTTAAATTGGGTATTCCTAGCAGGACATAAAGAATTTTTGCGATACTCAATTGGAGATGCAGAAAATCTTGGAACTATATTATGTTAAATGTTTTAAATTCAAAAAGTATCTTTAAATTTTTGCGATCTTAAACCTAGAGATAATTTTTTTTTAATTTGCAGCCGCACTGAGTACACAACTACAAAAACGATTATGTCCCATTTTGTACTCTATAATCTAAAGTTAAAGGTACCCTCCACTAAAATTTTAAAATTGAAACAAAAAAATATTTCTGCTAAATTGATTGAATTTAAAAAAAATAATGGGGGTGTTCTCTCGAGAATCATTAATCAAAGGGCCGTTGGACCTGATACCAAAAAGACTAAATCTGGAGGTACCATTCAGAACCAAAGTAAAAGACCGTCAGTGTAGAAGGAAAACCAAAACCTCACCCGATTGGGGGTCCTTGTATCGTATACAAACGGTTCTAGATGCGGCAGATTTTCTGGCGCGGGGATCTATGGACGCACGATATTTCTGGCTGGGATAAGAAACTATAGGATCTTGACATTAGAACATTAGACCTTATAGGTCGTGCTGTTATCTAGCATCTACAGAGCCTTAGCGTTCCAATAATCATTTATAATAATAATTAACAATCTACAAAGCTATAAAAAGCGCTTTGTAAACACAAAAAATAACTGACTTTTCATTGGAAGAACATGTAGAGAGCATCATATGAAATTTGCAATTTAAAAAAAATAAACGAAATATAAAAAAAAAATATAGATTGCATTCAATTCTTTTTCTTACTATAAAGCCAAAAAATTAAGTTGTTCTGTACCTGCAGTAAGAAAAAATACTTTCACAGATTCTTACCATTAATCAGTTCTTTCCTTAACTGAGAATAACTTTTGGAATTTTCAATTTGGTTAATTTCTTTGATAAGATTGTCTCCCGTTTCCTTCCTCGCTGATTTCAGGGAAAGTTTCTTAACTGGCGGTGGACTCTCCGCGAAATTTGTTATATTCTTTAGTTCCTGCAATCTCGAATAATACTCTGAAATGTTCTTCTGATTGCATTCTCTGGGAAAAAAAGGAAGTATCAGAATATCAATAGTTTATTTCGAGGGATGATGTTACTCAGTCTCCTTCAGTTCCTCTATCATAGTATCCAAGGACTTGATATACTTCTTTAGTCGCCAAAAATTTACTTCGTCCTTCGACTGCTCCTCACAGCTGCACAGGAGGCTTCGAATGTTAACTTCTAATTTTGTCACCATTTTGAGGGTAAAGTACAACTGCTTGGTTATTAGGAGAGTGGTAATTCAGCACTTCTCCCTAACTGAAATTGATTTCAGATACCCTATTTTCACTCCAATATAGAAGGAACTGTGATGTGTGATGAAAAGTCATTGCGTATTTGACACATGTCTATGGTGAACTTTTATTCACCACCTGCCGTGGAGAGTTTTCAATTTGAAATGCAAAAAATACTGCTGTTACAAAATTTAGTTAATTTAACATTTCTAACACAGGAGTTCTCGAGTCACATTTGAGCGTGTATATTACGATTATTACATTAATTAAACATTCTTTCTTAAGTTATTTTAAAATTTCTTTTGAGCTATCAGAAAAACCGAACTGTATAGGTAGGAAAAACATGTTTCTTACAATTTGCCTTGACTTGATCGATTCATCAAAAATAGTTGAAGTAAAGAACTTTGTTTCCTTGATATCCAACTGATACATTGAATTATTAACATCCTAGAATTTTTTTCTCAACCCATAGGACCATTTAAATCACTAGTACTGATAAAACCACATATTAATTTGACTTATCATCGAAAAAACCGGCTAGTTTTCTTTGCTTGTAAAAAAGACTTTGGTAGAAGCCTAAAGATGAATATTTGAACACATCGTTTTTTTCATGATATAATGCATCAAATTACGGCATCGATACTTTATGATACATCGAAAAGAATGATCGATTTTGTTCGATACATCGTTTCATTAATAAATGAGCCTGAATGGGATCGAATGAAAATGCAAATATCATATCCTTAGTCCTACCAATGAGTCTGGACTAAAGTAGCTACTTAAGAAATATTCTACATCGGCAAAAAATACACGGAGCGTAAACATGACACCTGTTATAAGCAATACCACCGCAGAGGGTGGAATTTTAACCCTTTGCACTCCAAGATTTCGTCTTCACTATAAGGCTTTATCTTCTGTATCAAGCTCTGATGTGTTTTGAATTCACTGTATTCGTTTCATAGTTTACTACAGTACTAACAGATTATAGCAGTACATATGTGTTTATGTATCCATGGTCATTTAAATTGTCTGTTAGATTCGAATATTGTTTCATCAAAATTGGTGAAGCAATACTTTGAGGGGCTGGCGAGTTTAGGCAATCGCTTGTTTATTACTCTGCTCTGGGTTCCAGGTCGTTGGAATGTGGAACGAAATGAGCGGGCTGATTAACTGGCTAAGCTGTGTATAACCAAAGACGGCTTAACATAAAGAGCTTGCATGCCAAACAAAAAATGTTGTACGAAAATTTCCGACTGGAAATATAAGAACCCTAGAGAGAGAGAGAATTCAGCATATCGTAAGTCGACCCCATAGAATTCCAGTCGTGTGTTACCGGAAGTTCGCTTGCTTTTCAGCTATTCAAGTTCTTGGTTTCTTTTGAGTTCTTTCAAATTGTAGCTCACACACTGGAACCGAAAATTCATTCATCACCGACGACGGTACGTATACGGCAAAGAGTTCAACAGCTAGACTAGAATACAAATGCTCCCTCATCGCTTCGCCCTTCGATTTGCTCCTGGTATTTTTACTCAGTCTGTGCCTTTCTAATGCTTTTCTTAACAATCGTACTATCGCAGTCCGCAAAATCTTTAAGAACATCCGTCAGCTCGGATGTACTGGGTGCAAGTTCTTTATGTTTATAAGTTTGTTGGTACAAGTTAGTGAGGCCTGTGCAGTGTACGCAGCCAATTCATATTCTCATGGTATCTGTGAAGAGAGAAATTTAAACACATTTAATGATCGCCAACAACAGGTGGATCTTAGAACTTGTAAAATTTCTAGATTAACCTCAAACTCTTCAGCCTCCCCCTAAGCTCCCGGTTAATGTTGCTTCCGAGTCTTCGACGAAACAGAGCTCTTCGCGCCCGCCTATAGTCAACGATCTAGATTGCCCTTTAGTCCCAACTATAAAAGGCATTACCTGGACCAAAGACGATTGGAATCAACGGCTTTCTAAATTAAATAAAAGGAATGCACCCACTCTGGAGGAGTGGTATCCAAAGGATTGGATATCACTTTTTGAACTACATGGGCTGGCTCTGAGCTGTGAATCTTTACTTACATAGATGTTAGAATTATATTAATAAATAATATTGAGTGGGATATAGGGATATACAAAAGTACGAATTAAAATTGTTAAAAATTTAATATTTGTATAAAAATATACTTTTAAAAAGTGAAAATACATGCTTTATTTTCTAATATGAAACGGCAACTATGTAATGTACCTGAAAGCAAAATTATGTTTAAGAAAAATTATTAGCAGAAAAATTTAATCTCTTACCATCCCTTGAAACGCTCAACCGCCTTTTCCCAAATTTTCATTTTTGACACTAATTTCTCTTTAAGTTCTCGCCGTGGCAGAAATACTCTCCCAATTTGTCTGAATTTATGTAGATCGTTCATTGTCCAAATACCTATAAATTAATAATATGAATAGACAGCTCTTAATACACCGCTATAAGAATTAAACCTTCATTTATTCCTGCAACATAGGCCGCCCCAAATGCACTTGACTCTGAGTTTTTACCTCTTTCTACATTCAGTCCAGTCAAATCGGCAAGCAATTGGCATATAAAATTATTCTTAGAGACACCCCCGTCCACCCTAAAATAAATCATTTGCATTAATTGCAAATTCCGATTCCATTGCACTTACTTGATACAGTTCAATGTGTAGTTCGTCTCTTGTACTGTACATTCATAAATTTGAGCAACCCGAAAAGCAATGCTTTCTAAAAGAGCGCGTACAATCTGAGCTTTTGTTGTTGTAGGACGAATACCTAAGAAGCCCGTTGCTGCCTGATGATCGTTGATTGGTGGCTAAAATGTGAACTCATTAATATACTTGATCCATTTAAATTAGATAAATCAGCACATACACCAAGTCCGCTAAACGCTGGTATGAAAAATACTCCATCAGAGTCTTCTACAGATTCGGCAATTTCAGATGTTTTCGATGGATCGTCGAATAAACCGAGATTTGTAGCCCAATTAATTATAGTTCCTGTATCATTTGCCGCGCCTTCGACACAATATACCAAATCGTCCATATCAATTTTTTTCGGACTGAATTTCCAAGCAACTAATGGATAAAGTCCATGCATAGACGCATGACACGAGGAACTGGTGTTTAAGTTGAGGAATGACCCTGTCCCCAAAGTAATTTTAACATCACCTTCTTTGAAGCAGTGCGATCCCCACATAGCTGCCGACGTATCGCTCAACGAAGCACCTATTTTTATTGGCGTTCCGAAAATTGTTTCATGTACATATCCAAATTGATAGGAGTTATCAACAACCGTAGGTAACATTTCAGCCTAAGAAATAAAAACACATTAAAAAATGGTGTTTTTAAAAACTTATATCAATTCAAAAACCTTTATTGAAAATATTGAAAATGCCCACGAAGCCCATGAGAGTGTAAATGGATCATAAAATCCTGTTGCTGTGCATGAAGTAATATCACTTATATGTTCCACATTCATATCTTTGTTAGTGCCTTTCCTAGTAAATTTTTTAACTCATTAGAAGAAATTCAATATTAATTCGAGAATACAACAATAATAAACTTTTCTACCGGAAGGAAATTGCAACGAAAATTTTTCAAGCTGATTGGAACATTTGCTGGGATGTTGTTAGACAGCAAAATAATAATCATAAAAAATTAGATAACTAATAAAACATAATTTGAGCGAAAAATGAAGCATTAAAAGATTTTTTCCTACCAATAAAAATCGACTCCTGCGAATGGAGATGATGGTTCAAAGATGATTCTTGATTCTTCATTCTGTTAAAATCAAACAAATTTTGTAAGAAGCAAGAAAACAGAAAATAATTGCAAATTTTCAGTTTGAAGTGTTGCTTTATAGCGTATTGAAAAATACCAAACTTTTCCTTGTAAAATATTTTTTGTAAGCAAAATAACAATGAAGAATCTTAAATTGTCTTCTGTGTACACCTTTAAAAAGGACTGAAAAATAAATGTTAATATATAGTGTGCAGATTGTTACGTCGGTAGCATTAATAATTCTAATTTAATCGTATCGTCCATGTAGTCAAATTTATGAATCTGAGAAAAATTACTGCTTAAATTATTGATCGCGTACACTTTTAAATCAGTTAATTCTTGCATTCTGGTAAAAATGTGATGCAAGGGAAAGAATGACCGGATCATAAAACTGATTGAGGGAACAAACGCTTCCATTAGATTCTCCTTCAGGATAAAAATCGATTTGGATGGTTTTCAAGTGTTTCAGGTAATTTTTAGAAGTTTGGATCTGGTGAGTTTATGATCTTTACGGGCTTTAATCTACAGTATCAAGTATTCAAGTATTAATTTTCACAATTCAGCAGTACAAAAAAACAATCAGAGATCTTGTATAACGAGTTCTCAATGGACAATATTTCTTCCCAAATTAAAAGACTGATCAAAAGATAGAGTACACAAGGAAAAATTAGGATTTTAAATATTTCTGGTTGTTGCCTATAGATGACTGCATTTAAAAACATTACGGGGTATGTATTTTTCCACAAATAAATAGAAAATTAAAATAAACTTTGTGTGCAATACCTACCTGAGTTTATATAATAACCACATTACGGGGTATATTATATTTTTTTTTTTTGTTCTTCCACACAAAAATTTCAAAATGAAAATAAACATTATATATAACATAAATCCTACCTGAGTTTGTATAATAACCAAGAGTCTAAAGTCCCAAATAAAGCAGTCTTCTTTTGTATTGCCGATTTAAGCCTTTCATTGTTCTGCATTTGCCAGAGAAGTCTCAGAGTAACCTATTATGAAAAATCAACAACAATTAAAGCAACCGATTTTTACAATGATACCCACCTGACCATTCATCATTTTAAGAACTGCACCAGCTAGAAATCGCTTACTTCTAGTGAATAGATAGAGCATATAGGATATTTTATTAATAGTATTCAGGATAATGCCGGAATTCCATTTCTTAACAAGCGAATCAGCTCTTAAATCTTTCCATGTAATGAAATTGTGGAAGTATTCGTCCGTCTCCTTATCCCAAGTAATAAAGCTGCATCTTTGTGTAGAAATCCCAAGGCATGTAATTTGAGCTGGAGTGAGACTTGCATCTAATTGCAAAAACTCTATTAATTTAACTCGTTACAAAACAAGTTGTTTAAGGTTTACTTTTTATTGCGTTGGTTATCACGGTGACTACACTTCCCCAAAGTTTATCCGGATCGATTTCAAAATACCCGGGCTGTGGGCTGATTAACTCAATCTGAAGTGGAATGATGAGTTCTTTTAAAATTATAACTATGGTTTAGCCTGTGCGCGCATCACGAAAATACTATTGGACAGATCTAAATGAAACTTTGCCGTTTTATACCTTTGAGGCTTGGGCATTATTTCCAATTAGAGTTATCACGAAATTTCTCTAAGATATTAAAGTCCATTTTAATAAAACTGATTCATATAATAAAACTGTAACGGAGTCGTATCTGTGCACGCATCCAACATAATCTTCTGGACGGAATTTAAGAAAACTTGGCATAGTTATAGCTTATGTCCTGATATTATTTGCTCTGATAAAATATAGAGTTTCAAAATGATGGACCCAAATACAAAATACAGGGTAAACAAATTTCAAACTTCATAGGATTACAATAAAAATTATGCGGTATTATGCAATAGATATTTGATAGTGTACATTTTCTGTAATATACTTTAAGGTATATTCAAGCAAATCTTCAGGTCCACGCGGGCACCAGCTAGTTTTAAATAAATTCACCAGTTCTGTTGAGCTTCCTTTCTTCCTGAGATTGGAATCCAAAATATAGCATCTTATAGTCGTCGTTCCAACGTCTAGAGAGGCGATATAAATTTCAGGCTGCATATTCACTGAGATACACTTTTTCAGCACGCATTACACACGTTCTGCGGAAACTAAACCAAAGTTCAAGCTGCTCTTCTTTATCTGAAACCCATTCCTGAGATATTGGCCTTTCAGATTCAACAAATAACAGGTAAATTACCAATTGATCGGAAGGGCTCTGAGGTGATAACGTTCAACGGCTAGGTGTCAACGTATGCAGAATAATAATTCGGTCAAAGCTTGCCAACTGCGTTGTGGACGTTACGACGGTACAAAAGCAACGTAGATAATTCATAAAATAAGCTTTTCTTCCACAAAACACCGGACCCAGTTTACATTCTCTTCAAGATTCAAGATTTATTTATTTGGCGACTTGACATTTACATTCACATACATAGAAGACTACTTTCACTTATAAATGTATGACATCGAGTTTTTCGTCACTACATAGCTAATCAGTCTTTAGGCGACCTACCAATATATATTAACATTTTCACATCTGATCTACACATTTTCTTATTACCTTTATCGCATTAGCATTTACATTCTCTTGCCCCTGTAAAGTTGTTTTCTTCCGTATCAAAACCAGATCACTCACTGACAGTCGCTGATTGGGGCTGCCAGATTTGTGCACATGCCAGAAAGTCAGGAAAACTTTTGAATCTTCAAGGAGACAAAAAATTACACTAAATCATGATACTCAATCTCCTGTGCCAGGCGTCCGCCAATTTGACAAGCGAAGCTCCTCAGCGGGACGAGAGAAGATACATGTAACGCTGTCCTTTTTGTTCGCATTGCGTAGATAGGCCGACATCGCTGGTTTAGTTTCCCTCGCTGTTTTGAATAACCGTATGAATACTTGTTTAACAGCATAAAATACGTAGTTTCTAAGTATATTTGTGCAAATATATACTAGTTTTTTTTACTGAGAAAATACAGTTATTTTTAAGAATTTAAATTGAAGTAATATTGTATTTATATCGAAGGATGTTTCGCAAAGAAAACTCCTGATGAATACCGTATAATATTTCTAAATATATCGCTCATTAAATGCAATAACGTCATAACTCAAAAATCATTATTGTTGAATTACTTATACGGGTGGACTAAATTTCGTATATACTTTTAACTGTATTTTAACTGTAAAAACGTCATATCTGAGCTTTCATAATACGCGACAAGGGAGAGGTAGTTTTGAAACTATTTCTTACTGAAATAACAAAGAGCCTAATCTTTGAAATGCATTTTATGAGTTATGACGTTATTGTATTTTATGAGCTATATATTGCCGTACTTTCGCGGTTTTCAAAATACGTATATCTGTAGTATACATTTTTGATATAACACTGGTATTTACACTAGGTCTGTTCTTTGACAACCCTGTGGCACCCTAGTGCTCCCTCCTTAGCCGCACTGGTTTTTAAACGTCAAATGCCAGTTCGGTGTTTTTTGATAATCCTGTGAAATCCTAGGCATCACCCGGTTTAACCAGGATTTTAGCTAATGAGGAAATATCAGTTTAATTGTTAACAGAACACAACAACACACAAATTATAAAATAAAACCACTACTTTTTGATAATGTTCACATCGAAATTCTAAAATTAAGTTCTTGTGCCGCCAACTAAAGTTAATTCCACTTTAAATACCGTGCCTGTTAACAATTAATTTAATCTGATATTCATCATTAACCCTGAGTTTACACCGGATTTTATCTGGGGTAAAACCATGGAGCACCAGGGCGCCCCAGGTTTCTCAAAAAACACCGAACTGGCATTTGACGTTTAAAAACCAGTGCAGCTAGGGTGCACTGGGGTACCACAGGATTGTCAACGAACAGACCTAATGAATAATTAATGAAATTAGAAACTTGTTTCAATTATTCCACTTCCAGCAAAAACACTCCTGCGAAAACATTTAACAACTCAACTTCTTTTGATTAATTGATGATGACTGTGTGATTAGATGACTGAGGATATTTATAACTGACTAAAACTACCAGTAATTAATATTTTCCCAAAAATTATACTTATACCACTTTAAAAAACAACGGTTAAGATGTCTGTGACGTTTATACAAATATGTCTATAATTATAGAGCAAACAAAATACGAACTCAAGCCTCAGCTTTAGCTTTATGGCGTATACAACTGTCACTGTGCAGTGCTACCAACCTCCCGCCTTTCCTTCTTTTTCCGGTTGACAAAATGGTAGGTTTCATCTGCGGCTTTCTTGTTTTAATGTAAATTTTCCAGCATCCTCGTAATAATAAGTGAAGCAAAATGGTTATAATTGCCCCACATCTAAGCAACAATTGCGGAATTAAACTGATTCCTTATTTATCTTGCAGGGTATCGATATTTGTCACAAGTACGATCGCAAGGTCCGCAGGACAGAACCCAAGTCCCAGGATGTTTACTTGAGGCTCCTTGTCAAGGTAGGCTCTACTTTATACAGTTAAAAGGATGAGAACATCCCAATTAACTTATCTTTTCCTTCTTTCAGCTGTACCGCTTCTTGCAGCGCCGTACAAACAAAAAATTCAACAGAATTGTTCTGAAACGTTTGTTTATGAGCAAGACAAACAGGCCTCCGATGTCACTGCAACGTGTCGTGAGATTCATCAAGGAAAACGGACAGAAGGACGTTACTGCTGTTGTTGTCGGCACAGTTACAAATGACCTTCGTCTCTTGAACGTCCCCAAAATGACTCTGTGCGCCCTCCATGTGACTGAGAAGGCCAGGGAGCGCATTCTCCAGGCCGGCGGCAAAGTGATAACTTTCGACCAGCTTGCCCTCAAGGCCCCAACTGGCAAGAAGACTCTCTTGATCCAGGGCAAACGCACCGCCCGCACAGCGTGCAGGCACTTCGGAAAGGCTCCTGGTGTGCCCCATTCACACACTCGCCCGTACGTCAGGTCCAAGGGCCGCAAATTCGAACGCGCCAGAGGACGCAGGAGCAGCTGTGGTTACAAGAAGTAGGCGTGTTTTTAATTTGTAAACGAAAGGAAATAAACCAAGATTTGGTTTGGTTTGAAATTGCTTTATTGTTCTGGTGCGGAAGTTACAGTTATTTCAATGAGGAAATCCAGTAATTGACTAGTGCTTGATCTTGAACCTGAATCCCCAGGACCTTCTTTAGTTTGTTGTCGTTCGATGATCGTGCATGGCTCAGGCACACTATTTTGCTGAAAAGTGAAGATGATTTTTTTAGTATTTTTTGGTTATTGATTAAGAGTTTAAATAAGTTCGCATCTGAAGTTCTTACGAGAAGAAAATCACTTGACGGGAAGTCGAAACAGTGGCGATTTAAAGTAAAACTATCAGTACCGAGTGAAGACCGAAAAGTTTGTATTATGCTGCGTTTTTTTTAATGATCTGATTTGGAATTTTAGTTTAAATTGAAATTTTCAATAGTTACTCATAGGGATATTTTTTAACTTTGTTAAAAGAACATAAAATTGTATTGACATTAATTCAATAATTATTCGAGTTAAAGATTTTTACCCGTATAAATGATAGAACGAGAGTTATCGCGATTTAAAATATTTAAACGGATGAAAAGCATCGGTTTAGTTCGATGTATCTTTTTTTAAACAATTATTTCCTCGATTCATCGATACATATCGTCCAACCTTAGGGAGAATCCAAACATACACTTACTTTTTCCATTCTTCTGTTAAAGCCTCCAAATGCTTTTCCAATACAAAGCTAGTGAAAAGGGGCTCATCGACAGCTTTCATAATCTTCTGCAGTAAATTTGGCCCTACAATAGAAAGTAATCGTAAAAAGTTCTTGTTTCGGGGGAACAAAAATTACATTTGTTTGAAAGTTCACCAGGCCATTTAACGGATACGGAAGTATCCCCACCATTTGGCATAAGGTCAATTCGAAAGATGAGGGGACTGGCGAGAGGAACCGCAACCTCTGTAGGTATGGTAATTAACTTCGCTTCCACGCTGCTTAAATCATCGGTACAATTAAGAGCAGTGTACTTCTGCATTCCTTGGGGCAGTAACTTTTTTAAACACAGCGCAATTTGGTTGCACTTTCTAATTGGTCCTCTAATAATGACCTAAGAAAAAGCTGTAACGTTCATTCGAAAGCGACATTAGTTTACCTTAATTCCAGTTAAAATACAGAAACATGCTGACACAAAGTCTGATCCTAGGGTGTCTTTCACATTTCGAAGGGTGTATTCATTTTCGAAAAGTCCTGCCGATTCTGGAGAGTCGGTGGGGCTCTCTGCGGATATAGTAGGTAGATCTGCTTCTCTATTTTGTGGATACCAGGGCAAATTGTCGAAGCTTATCTGCTCAGTTAAGAAACGAGTTCCGGCTAGAAGTACCCATGTGAAGTGAGTATGAATTAGCCCGAAAATGTTTTTCTCTGCTGTTAGCTCCACTAAGGATCGCGGTGTTGGCGATAGTGTTTGATTTCCAGACAATCGACGCTCCCTTGCGGAACCTTTAAGTTGATCGCGGTCATATACTGTTTGGGCGTAATCTTGCAGTTCTTTAGAGATTTTCTGTTGAAGATAAATATTTTGCAATTAAAATGTTTTCAAGATTTCTTGGACCCTACTTTGGAAAAACAAAATTAAATCTTCGCTTCTTTTTCTTATAGCTGAATTCCAATATGAAATCTTACATGTAATTCAGCTATACAAGAGAAGAAAACAGAGGAATCATTTCTTTTGTATTACTTGTTGACATGCGTCCTTAATAATAAAATTCTTATATATGAGCTTTAATACAGAAGAAGAATATTTAAAAATTTGGAAAACAAATGTTCACTCTTTTCAATGTACAGTGCATACATACCTTCAAACCTTCTGACAGAAAAGGCTGAATATTGAGCAGTAAGTACTTGTCTTTCATAATAATAATAATCGAGAATAGTTGATAGAATCCTCTAGCCTGCAATAGAAATCTGATTTTATTTTATACTTATAAAACTTGAAGGTAATTGATATGCCACTGACCTGAACATCGCTCACATGGAACGTGTGGCTGAGGACATGTCCCCTCGAAACGTCCCCAAAAAACACGAAACCCCCATCCTTGTTGGTAGTGATTTCGCAGCTTAAACTACGCACGGAGGCTTGCTTAACTAAGGAGGCGACTTCCGGAAGAACTGGGATTTGCGTGCTCAAGAAGTGCGCATTGCTTTCATCGTCCTTGCTAACTATAGCCGCTGAGGTGCCTATAGAGTTGCAGGCAGGACAATCGTTGGATGAGTGAACACTAGGTGTGATCTCCTCAATCTTTGTGTCGCGCAATGTTTGCGTGCAGAAAATTGCACATGGGCCATGCGCCTCACAAAAGTGGCATAGTGCAATTATTGCATTCATTACTTTTCACTTTTATCGTTTATGACTGACTATCTGGAAGATCTTAAAAATGCAGATTATAAAAACAATATACAATTAATGCACATTGTATTTAAAAAAATACTGTCATATTCATTTATTTTTTAAATTCTCCGAAGTACACTCATTGACCTTGGTACATTGATAAAAATTCATTCCAATTTGTTCATTTATTAATTTGGTAGTAATACTTAGTAATTGTGACCCTAGTTCGTTAGAGTTGTTAAATTTTATTGTTGTTTATGTCTCTCTTATTATTCATTATGTTTAAACTCAAATATACTACCATGATAAAAGAGAAAGGGAACTTTTGATCATAAATTTGTGCCATCATATATTTACATTTGTAGTAATCACAGTGTTTTGTACACATCACATCATCTTTTTGCCTCTCTTAGATTTTTTGCGATATTCAAAGAGGATATGAAAATTGAGCAACGAATTTGAATTAAATTCTGGTTCAAAAATCAAATGAATTGTTTGAAATCGTTGCAAATGTTGCAAAAGTTTGTTGGCGACGGTTTTCTTAGGCGATAAAACGATTTCGAGTAGCATTAAAACTTCAAGGGTGGCCGACATCAAAAACTGATAACAATATCGATGTAATTCAACAATTATTGGTCGAAAACCGCAGAGGAGATGAACATCTCGTTTGGATCAATTCAAGACATTTTGGTCAACCAATTGGGCTTGAGACGTGTCGCTGAAATACTGGCGGAAAACGGCGAGATATTTCCAAATTAATATCAAATGAAAGGTACGTATAATCAAACCAAAACTACTCTATGGCATGGAAGCATGGGCCTTGAAGCAGAAAATGCTGAAGAATTTAGAAGCATTTGGGTGTACTGGAGGGTACTCAAAATATCTTGGAAGAATAGGGTGAAAAACGAAACGGTTCTGCAGACAATTAAGGTAAAAAAACAAATAATATTTATGGTAAAATCAAGAAAACTTCGATATTTTGGTTATTTAATTAGACATGAAATGTACGACCAGCTTCAGGTGCTATAAAGCAAGATGATGGGTAAAAGAAGTGGAGGCAGAAGACGGATTATGTTTATTTAACTATTAAACTAATAAATAAATAAATACTATAAAGAGATGCTGGTACAAGAGCAAGTATAATGTAATAATACATATTAGTTTACAAGATTTTTGTTCCCTTAAGATGTTATAATTAAGATTCTCTGATTTCGAAAACAAAACCATCACGTCACATTTTCAAAGAAAATTGGATTAAAAAGTAAAAAAATCCGTATCTTAGCCATTTTTGGAATGAATGCTTAAATTCTATACTATAGTTATAAAATATAATATCAGTTAATTAAAACCTTGTTCAAGGGACAAGATTTTCATTAGAGTTCCACTCCTACATACCGTTGATTCATTTAATTTATATGGCAGAGGGAAGATTCATCAAAAACTCGTTTCCTGAATAAATCTTAATAAAATTTACTAATAACATATTATAAAGTTATAGTTTAGAATTCAAACTTTGATTTGACTTACGTTTCGACCTGCTACGAAATTCCGTTTTTTTTAAATTTGTTTCCGATGATGGAAAAAAACCGATTTTACATTACTTATTAGTTTCCATTAAAGGAAGGAAGTAATTACATTTCGTATGAAGAGCAAGGAAAAGTTAAAATTTGTAAACTAAACTAATATATCAAGAATAATGTTATACATTCGCTAAGAGAAAAATACCGCAGGTAATTGCACTATAATACTGCCCAAGGAGGAGTTTTCTCAGTATGTAAATTTTTAAACATCGGCAGGGAATTAATAGGTTTTAAGCTAGTGGGTAATTTCTTGAAACTTCTTGTAGTAGGGGACAACAGAGCATTATGCCTCCCATTAGTTCTCGGCTAGGAAACTACTAGGTGGTGTCGATTTCATCACGATCAAGGAGCAAAGTAAACAGCTAAATCAGTCTGGGCTCGTTTAAAGTTCGAGTACTCCAAACGATTCAGATTAAATTAGAAATCAAGGGAAGAGGACACTTTTTAAAAGAAGAACGTACAAATATTACGAACCTTTAACTTAATTCATTATAACTTTAGACGGAGGCGCTAAGAAATTACAAACAGAAAAGCGGAAGCCCATGGAATCAAAAACTGTTTTACGTACTTTGGGTGACATTTCTCGAGTCTTAAAGTCTTGTAGCGAATATCTCTTTTTGAAGTTAGATATATTATCCAGTTTAAGCTTAACATCTGTTCAAGTTGGGCTAATTTTATAATGTAAAGTTATGTAAGAAGGAATCGAAAATTTTAATTTGAAAATTTGCACCTATTTCAAAAAGTAAACATCCTTTTAAATTTTCCCTGACGTCCCCATCAGCAAAACGTCAAAATCAGCTGACCAAGGTCGATTTATTTTCACCTAAATGTGTCCATTGTGTATATTTTCTTCCTCAGTTCAGTGATGTCCAATTAGCGATAATTCCCGGTCGAGTGCGTGTGCTTTCTTTTTGGAATTATGGAGACTTCCCTGCACTACATAGAGCTGTCGAAGGACCCAATAAGGTTCGATTCTGTGAGCCAGCTAAACAATGTGTTCTTCGATGATGCCAATAAGCAGGTGAGTTGAAACTGCTCCACAGCTTTCCTGCAGTTCCCTAGACTAATAAACTCCCAAATTGCAGATATTTGCAGTGCGTTCGGGGGGCGCAACAGGAGTCGTCGTAAAGGGCCCCATGGAAGATAACACAATCTCGTTTTGCATGGATGACAGGGGCGTAATAAGATCAATAAAATTCTCCCCTGATAATCTTGTTTTGGCGGTGCAGCGAAAGGAGAACTCTGTTGAATTTATTTGCTTCCAAGACGGTCAGCCGATTTTGAATGATATCATTGTTTATACAGCAAAGAGTTCTCTTATCTACGGATTCGTTTGGGTGCATTTAAGGGAAGTCGCATTAATATCAAAGAATTCTGTGGAAATATTTTCGTTGAATACGGAGAAGAAGCAGATTAAATCAATTAAATCTATTGCGTTAAATGTTAAATGGTTTGCTTGGTGTCCTGAAGGGAATTTGGCTCTACTCTCTGTAAATGATGGATCTGTGTTGCATCCAGTCATACTTAAGCAGAAAACGATTACAAAACTTCCCAAACTAGAACGTAAGTTGTATAATTTCTTTTAAGAATTCTAGATTTTGAGATAACTTTCTTACATTATCTATGATGAGCATGTAAGAATCTAAAGAGAAACTCCACTGGGAAAAGAATTCAATCTATTGAGGTCATAAGTAAAAGAAGTAAAGTAGGGAAAATAATTTTTTAAGTTATACGTTTTTAATCAATATGAACAATTACATACTAGAACGAGAAGTTGACAAATTTTCCAATTTAAATTTTTATACAAAGGGCGAATTGTGACTAAAATTTAGTCAAATCGTCATTAATCACTTTTTATTAAATTTGTGTCCGTAAAGCCTATTGATTAAAATTTAGTCTAGTCGGAAAAACACTAAAATTTAGTTAATTGCTTTATCGATTTTAGTAGTTTTGAGGAATTGAAAGTTATAGTAATAATATTAATTTTACTCGTTTTTACAACAATCATTTTTTAATAACTCTTATAGCACTCGCTCTTTAACAAATCATTTCCTCATTCCAAATTATTTTCACTTTTTAAGCCATTTGGTAATTTATTGAAAAATAAGAAATATACTATTGCAAAGTTCAAACTATACATAGGTGTATTTTAAGTATTTTCTTCAAACCATATTTCAATTGTAACATCGCTTATTTAGTCGCTATTTTAAATTTTAAATATTACAGTTGACAATCAGAGAGAAGTACCTGAAAGAGATGTAACACTTGGTCAAATATATGGCACATTAGCTGTGCTCATCCTACAGCAGACACCAATTAGATTGGTTGAAGTGGTTATTTACTTATTAAATGGACCTGGATTAGCCCCTAGAAAGTTTCATGTTCTACGTTTAGGGCACAGTGGCCGTTTTGCAATGAATATTGTTGATAATTTGGTTGTAGTACACCATCAGGCATCAGCAACTTCTCTTCTATTCGATATTGCGTTAAGTGGAGAGGTTGATACCAGTGGAATAACTTATCATGCTCCCGTGACACCTGGAAGGACAATAAAACCTTTTTCACTTAAGCTACCTAGCATATCTCTAGATGGACAAACTATGGACATTGAACTATGTGAGGTTTTTGTATTTAAAATTTTGATCATATTTTAGAAGTATTTTGCTTTTTTTCATTTTAAAGATTCCACAAATTGGGTATTATTCCAACCAAACATAGTTATTGATGCAAAATTGGGCTGTATGTGGTATTTGTCCCTTCAAATTGATGCTCTATGCTCTTTAATAACCGATAGAGTTATGCTAGTTGAATTTCTTTTGCAAAGGACTAATGGAAAGCCAGTTTTGCTAGAAGTTTTACGTCAGCTTGTTGGCGATCAATACAATGGAACACTTCTACCAATTATTGAAAACGTTTTCAACAAGATCAACGCCGTTTATGAGTAAGAAAAAATTAATAAATAATTTCCCAGAAATAATCTATAATATTTTTATATTTTTTTTTATAGAAATTGGGTTCAAATTGAACTACAGACACAAACTGCTCAACCTACGTGTGTTAAGAGTGCACCAAAATTACCGGTTCCGCCAAAAGTTCTTGTCGATCAAAATGACATGGTTGTAAATGTTTTTAGTCGTTTTATAGAAAAGCCGTACATAGAAAAAGTGGGTTTAATAAGTTCAGTCAAATAGCCTTATTTTTTTATTATTTGAATTATATCCTTCAAGGTTTTAATTTTGTATATACAATCGTTAAGCCAACACAACATATCTGCGCAAGAGGATTTAAGCAAAATGGTTACCTTGGAGCTAATACGTAATAAACATTATTATATCCTCCAAAAACTGGTAGAATACTCCTTGATTTTGGAGTCGAAAGCAATGGCTTGTTATTTACTTTCTCATTCAAAACTAAATCCTTCGATTACCCAAACAGCTTTGGATATGTTAAGTAAATTAAACGCTTATGAGGTAAGTTTTTCGGTAAATTGGCTTGAACGAATTTTTAAATATATTCTTTTAGATAATCATGGAGGTGCTTCTTGGTCAAGGTAAGATAATTGATGCACTTCGAATTGCTAGGAATTTGCCAGAATGTGACTCAATATCAGCGCGAAAGTTTTTGGAAGCGGCTCAGAAGGTCAAAGATCCATTGGTATTTTATGCGGTTTACATGTTTTTCCAACAAAGAAATATGCGCTTAAGAGGCAACACGGAATTTCTTAAAAGTACATTTTCTTGTTGAGAATTACTTTAATTTTTTAACAATATGTTTTCCAGCTGAACAATGCGGTGAATTTGTACAACACTTTACGAATTTATTTGGGCAGAATAAAATCACATGAGGGTTTAAGTGTAGCTTTCTTCTGCAAATGTGATAAAATTCTTTTACTCAAAACGTAATCGAAAGCAATTACGATTAATAATTGTATATAAAGTGTTTAAAAGATGTTAATATATTTTTAAAATCTTATTTATGTAAATAAAACCATTAAGTATAAGTAATTCATTTTTGAAAAATAAGGTTATAAAATCTTCCTCTTTATGTTTTTATTAATTGTTTTTTTCTTTTTTTAATTTTTTATTACAATTATACGAGATTCAAGTTACATATATGGGTTTTATTATTTAAAATTTGTGCAGCTTTTTTTTAGTCTACATTTCGAACGGATCTGAATGCAACTCAATAAAATAGGTAAATAAATCTCCGGCGAATCTTTGGTTTCGGACGAAAAGGAGTTACTAACTAATGTTAACTTTCAAAAAATTGACTTTTCTCCTTTTAATAGATTTAAAAATGGTTATTAAATAGCGAATAGCTTAAATTTGTAAATTTTATCTCTACGAGGTATCTTTTTATCAGGTCCAAAAATAAAAATACGAGTATATACAATATTAAATTTGTGATACATATAAAAACATATTTCAAATTCGATATCACGCTATTTATTGCAAACATTTTATTTAGGACACAATAATAAATTATTTTACGCTTAAAAACTAGGCAACGGACTTAAAGTGAACTAGCTACGAGAAAGAGAATGCTAAAAATAAAATAATACAATGAAATGATTTTATCACCTTTACGAAAATAAGGAAGTGTGATCCGTGTCTGCGTGCTAACACGGGATGAATTATTAATCCTTTGTAAATGGCATTCATTCCTAAAATCGTCTAGGTGGAGCTTTCAGTTGCAAATCACTAGATGCATTCGGGATATTCTCGAAAAGTTGCATAGTTGGTTGCGCCAGTTGGAGTGGAGTCCAATCCGAGATTGCCGAACCGCATCGAGGGCAGTTAAAATTATCACTCTTTTTAAGGTTTTCAGCGCATATTTCATGCATGGAATGACCACAACCGCCAAAGACTAAAACATTCATTTGATTATATAAACGTTGTCGACAAGCAACACATTTAACAAATGTTATCCACATTCCTCGATTAGCCGATTTTCTTTTTTGGGCGAACTGATCGTGGAGATCCTGTCCCAAAATGCGAGATGTTGTCTCCATTAAAAGGGTTTCATATCGTGAATTTGAAAGCATACCAACTAACAAGTGCTTAATATCACCAAAACTTCCTGTTTGTGTTCCAGAATTTAGAACCAATTGCACTAGTTTCGATAAATCTACATGTTGGCTTGCTGCATGTAGCATATTTCTTGTGACCGATGAGAGATCAGGACGTGATAGAACGATTTTCAAAAGAGGAAACCAAAGGGCTTCTCTTTGCTCTTCGGATAAAATATGCGATGCTCGAGAGCATAATGCACTTACTTTAAGAGCACTCACCTCTGCAGTACTTTCGGGAGCTTCCTTCAACATATCTAAAGAAATGTTGAAAGCTAACTCGTAATCACCCTGTTTTTCATAGAGGTAAACGCAGGACGACGATAGGTGATATTTTGTTACAATTTCTAAGGCAACTTCTAGCCGATAGTTATCGTTGCTAGCCAGAAATTCTTTTACGTTTTCCGGATTCTCCTGGCATAATAGTTCCAGATATTTTTCGCATAACTGCGAACTTAAACCTATGCCACATTTTATTAAATTCTGTAAAAATACAAAAAGTAATTTGGGCTCATTTGTGAGAGCAGGAATGAATTCATCTATTCTATCACTGAAGTTTTCAGCTATTATTTTTGTTACTCTATCCGCATTAATGCCAAGAAGGAAAGGAAGATTGTTGAAAACTTGAATATATATTTTTCTTGTGGGATTTCTGGCATGATTTTCAATGTATGATAACATTTCGTAGTGCCGAAGTGGAGTGTTAATGTAACAATCTAAAATTTCATCGTATTTTCCCATTTTTTCTAAAAGATACTCAACTACAGAGTAACATTTTGCCCGTTTTGCCATCTCGTATTGTTCCTCGATTTTTATATGATTCAAACAATTTGCTGATATTAATTCTAACCAGGCTTGTTCACGTTCTGAATGCAGCCTTGGAGTCTCTCCATCAATTTCTTCCATCACTAAGTAATTGACGACTTTTTCGAACAGTACCGGATCTTCAGGAAGGCATTTACTGGAAATCTGTTGGCTTATGAAATTAAGTAGACATCCGATCTGGGACCACTGAAAATACATAAGAAGGAATAAATTCAACAAAATGTTTCCTTTTCATATTTAGTGCCTTAACATTTACTGCGACTAAAATTGAACGTAGGTAGAAAGTACGGTTTGGTAAAACATTTAATTCAGGATAACAAGCCTATACGTTTCGCAAATAATGTACTATATTAAATAAATGAAATATCGTATTGTTTTTGCTTCGTAATTGTTCATTTTATGTGAACAGTATTCTTTTAAAATACAAAAATATTTCTATAATATATTGCCAAGTTCTGGCCCTATACAGCCGTTCACCGTTATAATGTATTATTGCTCTTAAAGAGCAATTTCATCCTAACAAATCAATTTATTTAAAATTTTTCGAATTCAAGTAGACAAATGCGAAATGGTCGCACGAAAAAAAACATTGTACATACGAAAAGATGACAGACAAACATACATCTACTAGATTGAAGTACGTACCAAGTTGAATTTAAAAATTATCAGTTTATTTCAGTGTTAAATAATGTCTTAATTAATCTTATAGAGCCTCTATGACTGTACTTAGAAAATAAGTAACATTTGGTGACAGAAGTGGGATTAATTAAGTGATAAGGGTGAATTTTTAACTTAATTTTATTTACTGGTAAAAAATATCTGGGTTGAGAAAATGTATACAAAGTGTTGTGTATAGAACAAATGATTTGTTGAAGATTTCTCGATAAAAGTCGGACTTTTTGTAATGGTGTGATTAAAGTAGATTTATATACTGATTTAGATTTACAGCTTAATATGAAAAATCTGATGGAAATATTAAAGGCACTAGATATTGTAAGACAGACTTTACGATCATTCAGCAGCAACTAAGTTCTAGGCTGTGGAGGAGACTATCGGAAGACAGCTAAGATTGCTAATCATAAATAAATCACAATAATAATGAGATTTACAAATTAAACATTTTTTATTTCGCCACAGTTCGACGTTTAAGGCTGTTATTTATAGTTTTAACCTTTTTAATAATTCTTTAATTGAACTTACCGCGGCATTTTCAGGTGTCATTATCTCGAGTAAAATATTCAAAATCCTTTGTCTGTGCGAAACTCCTAGTTCCCCAGCGAATTCCTTTTCTTGGAATGCAAGTGAAATCACATTTAAAGTTTCTCTTGTGTCGAACTTAAGAAGTGCTCTCAAATACGGATAAGGTAGCTCATCATCTTTACTATTATTTGAATGCATTGAAGTCAATAATCGTAGAACTTCGTGTTTAACATTTTGCACTCTCTCAATTGGAATATCACCAGTTGGGTATCCTCGTCCAGCTAAACAGCTTGAAATGTAAACTAGTAAACAATTTCCCAAATTACTGCCTCCCTTTTCTATGAGTGGAATGAGATCAGTCAGAGATGCAGTGTAATCATTCAGAGCATTCGTGTTTAAATATATTTGTGCTCTAAACATTTTTTTCTTTTTGGCCGCAGTTAGAACCTGATGAAGATCAAGACAAGCCCAGTCAAGTTTTAGAATGATATCTTCCAATTTCGCTGGAGAAAGATTAATCCAAAAATCTACAAGAGCTTGGGCAATACTTGGACTAACTTTAGTTATTTCATCGTTTTCAATGTGTTCAGTGACCAGAGTGAGAAAAAGTCCAGGTGAATTAAGACGATCCCATAATTCTTGCCAGAGTAAATCGAGTTCATTTATCTCAATCAAACATTTCATAACAGAGCCCAAGCAAAATTCAGGAGCTCTGTTGTTCGTTGCTAAATATTCGTTAAACAGTTCGATTATTCTATCTTTGGCCTGTTTTTTTCGCCTAGGACGATCTCCTGCTGTACGATATCCATCGATTGCTAGCTCGCACGCTTCTGTCCACCGCTGGTTGTTGACCAGATAGGTAATACGTTCACTCCATCCTCTAATGCTTACCATATGAAGACCTCTAGCACCCAGGATATAAAGTTGAGTTCCTTTTGAGACTATTGAACAGTAGCATGCGTGCGTACCAGCCAGTGCTAGAGCAGGTGAAACATTTCCACCTGTTGCTAATCCTTTAAATTGTGCCGATGCGTACACCAAACCGGCGTTAGCCATGTCTATGCTTTCTTGCTCCTTGCTTGATCTAACATCAATTAAGTGCAGGATTTCTGAGGTGTCTAAATATGTTAAACATTTCGGACCAAGCCAGTGTAATGCTAAAAGATCAGACGATAGTTGGATGTGCCGGAGAAATAGTAAATTAACGCGTCCGTTGTTCACTAGTATCTGAAATAAAATATGATTTTATATTTTATTGGATTATTCAAAAAGATCTCAGTAAAAAACAAAGCAATCTTAATCAATATTAGCATCTAAAAATGTTATAAGCATTCCCCAGTTTTTATCGAATAAATTCGTTGTGAAATATTTCATATTTTTCATTTAAAAATGAAGGCTAGTTAAAGAATTGACAAGAATTTCGTGATGTACAGAAGAAAATTAGTTTGAGCAGCCAAATGGATTCAGAAAAACGTCCAAGCCTGTAAAGGTATTAAAGATAAATTTAAAATTTACCTGGTGAAAGTAGAGTTGATTTCCCCTGGCTACAGCTAAAACAGGATCTATTGTCCTGGAGGTATCGGCGGCCTGAATGAGAACCATTTGCCATGCAAGAAGAGGCAGACACTCAGCTGGCCCGTTTAGAATATGAAATTTTATAACTCGCAGCCGTGGTCTAATTGTGACCACGAAATACTTGGATAAAGTGGCAAGGGCAATTATGCAATACGACCGTAGTTCACTGTTATCGTCTTCCAAGATAAGCGGTTCCATTGTGCAGACTTCCCCTCTAGCTCCACTAAACAAGCACCTCGATGAGCACCCTCTGATACCCAGTTTCCTGGTGAAACTCAACGACCAAACCGAGCCCCCCGAATCAGATGCTAGAGCGAGGGCTGGTCGTCCTGTCCATTTCACGCTTAACACTCCAGTATTTGGAGTAATAGAGTCGAATAGATTCCGAATAATATCACCTGACTTCGTATCGATCATGATGATGAGACCCCGAGCGAAGCCAGCCAGGAGTCTCGAGCAGTCTTCGTTGTAGGCCAAGGTGGAGACGGCACCTTGGGAAGTTTGGTCCTGGTGTGCCCAGCGCAGCGCTTGAGCGGTGTCGAAGTGCAGAATGTGTCCATGTGAGGTACCAACAGCGATAAATTGAGACACCGCAACAGCAGTCGCTAAGCCGGCGTTTACACGTTCCTAATTGAATTTTATTTTCAGCTATTTATTAAGGCAGTTTTAAGGATTACTTACGGCAGCTGATGTGATTTGAGAGGTAATTCCTTGAAGGATTACATGCCTTAAAATAGAACCCCCTCTAGCCCCCTCATCAGATGTAGATGGAGTGGGTGTAGGCGCCGAAAAGGGTGCTTCTGAGGCAACATCCGAGTCTCCTTCGAATTCACTCAAAACGCTCTCCAGAGTCGGTAGGTTATCGAGAGCTGGTATCAAGTATTCCGCATCATCGAGCTGGTGGGAAAATAGAAATTTAAACAAAAATCTCCTCTCTGTAATGAGATCAAATTATACGTCTTCAAAGTCGAGCTGCAGGGACTCCGCTAGCAGGCTATCCGTTGATCCTCGATCAGACTCCAATAACGATTGCAGCGAGGGCGCCTTCAGTGCATTCATTGTCCCCTTTTCAGTGGAAAAGAGGCTTTAAAAATCGCAGCGTTTGATCTAGAATCCGGTCTGCGGAACTTGTTTACTACTGTGCACTTTTTACACCCACTTTAAAATTGATTTGGCAATCAGCTGGTTGAGGACGTCATCGTGACAGTTGTTATCATCGTGACAAACTATCGACAGGTTCGTGAATTGTTGACAAGAGTTGAAGTTTCCTTCGCGGGATGGACAACTGCATCTTTTGTAAAATTATTAAGGGCCAGACCGATACGAAAATCGAGTTCGAGGATGAGAACATTGTGATCTTTAAGGACATCCATCCAGCCAGCCGATTCCACTACCTAGCTGTGCTTAAGCGGCATGTCGAAAGTGCAAAGTCCCTCAGGGCGGAGGACGAACTTCTGGGTACGTAAGCGCTTCCTGAAAGGTTTTAATTTAATTATAGTGCATTTAACGACGAAACAACTGGTAAACAAAGTTTTATTTATTTATTAAAGAAATATAGAACAAAATAAACATATTATTCATACACCTATCGAGCTTAATTAAGGAAAAACGATTTTTTTTTAATTCCTACAATGAAAAACTTAGCATTGTAGATTCTGTATAAATCCAATTAAAGCAGAATTGATGCTGTTTACCCAATTTTAGAATTCCCAGACTAAATGGTTAACTACTTATCCATCAGTGCAAGATATCTCGGTTTCCCATGAGCGGAGTGGAAAGACGTTAACGTGTTGCAACACTTCGACGTAGCGATTTTCACAAACGATTCCAAAACCGAGTAGGGAATTTATTCAAACGAGTTCAGTGTCTCTCGTTTCGATTACTACTTCTTCAAAACTGGTGAAACAGTGTCGAGATGGCCTGATCAGCTTTGGACTCACGTTGAATAGATTAAGGTATGAAGAAGACGTTGGAGAGATTAGGTTTAACCTTGACTGGCCCTTATTTAATTCTGATTCTGTCAACGTTAAAAATACTTGCCAATTCCAACAGGCTTTACTATAGCTTGGGTACCAGGCCACGAAGGAATAATTGGCAATGAGAAAGCAGATGAACTCGCCAGACATGGACCAAAATCCGCATTCATTGGACCGGAGCCTTACTGTGGTCTGTCCAGGAGCTACTACAGATCCTACTTTAGGCTATGGGAAGAAGACAGTAAAGCCACATATTGGAACAATCAAATCAGACTAAGGCAAGCGAAAAGATTCATCTACCCCTCTAAGCAGACGACGATGAAACTTCTAATGTTCAATAAGCCAGATTTAAATATCAAATGCGACTCCCCAGAGTACCTTAATTGAATCTAAAAAGTTTGATAGTAAATGCGAAATTAATGGCCGTGAAAATTTTTATGTACTCATTCTCATTTAATTTCCTTAAGTTAAGATATTTGGACAATCATACCTGCTATGATGAAATTTAAAATGCTGATAGTAGATTTGGCCATTAGGTTAGGCCCTATGTAGAAACGCACATACAAAAACTTATCACCAAACGACTCCGCCGGTATAAGTCTTAACATAACATCTTGACATCCATTATTTACCGTCTTAATATTTGTATTTCAGTTGATAATATGGAAAATTCGTTAAGAAAACTTATGAGGTCGCAAAGCGCCGATACTGATGATGCATTATTTGGGTTTCATTGGCCTCCTTTTACAAGCGTGAAACACATTCATATGCACGGAATTGCGCCAGCATCTCAGATGGGTTTTATGTCGCGACTGATCTTCAAACCCGACACGATGTGGTTTCGCACAGTAAGTATATTTTTTAATGATCCATTTTAAATCGAATTCAATCCTATTTTCCAGAGTGACTACATACGCCAGTGGATCAAGAAAACTTAACAACAAAATTCTTAACTTCGAAAAGTATGTGTTAAATTAAGTTTAGTAAATTTTTTATGGGGTCGGTTAATGCAAATAATTGATTTAAATGGTTACAAGTTGAAATAAGCTCTATGTGTTGTATTTTTGGTATGGGAATGTACAATAAATTATTTGGCCAAAGGACATAGGATTATTCATACTGTAATTAGTTTAATGAAATGGCACTCGGAAGAAATCATGATCATGCACGGACTGAGTCGGGAGAGAAATCTGAAAACAAGCGATAAGCTCCGGTGAATTGATTCTGTCCGATAAGCAATCGAAAGCAAAGATTATTTTCGCAGTGTCGCGTCGTTCCACAAGAGACTGAAGCGATAAGAGCCACAGCCTATTAGTGTAAGGAGGTAGCACTGAAGGGTTGCTCCAGAGAAAGTCGCGAAGGGAAAGGCTAAGAAATCTACACTGAACACCCTCGACACGATCAAAAGAAACCACTACCAAATAACAACTAGTGGCGTATTCAGGAATAGGCCGTACAAGGTCTTACTTATGAAGAGATCATTGAAAAAGTAAAATTGCAAAAAGGCCTTATATTTGTGTCAGAAAAAAAATAAAGGTTATTTTACCAATTTACATCCCTAAGGAAATAAAGGGTCATCCAAAAAACGCGCCTACATGTTTCTTTTAAATAAAACAAACTATTTGCAATTTTTTCAAGCTGTTTTTTTTTTATTAAAAGTATGATCCATTACAATTATAAGTGGAATAGAATATCATTAAAATGTCCACCACGACTGCGTCTGCAGGCATCAATCCGAATATCGAAATTTTCAATGACTTTCCGACATGTTGCTGGTGTTATTTCACGAATTGCAACTTGAATGTTGTTCTTTAGATCATTAATTGTTTGTGGCTTGTTAGCATACACTCGACTTTTCAAAAAACCCCACAAAAAAAAATCTAATGGTGTTAGATCACATGACCTTGGAGGCCAATTGAAATCTGCATTTCGTGAAATTACACGTTGAGGAAATTTTGATCGCAAAAACGTAATGTTTTCTCGAGTTGTGTGACATGTAGCACCGTCTTGCTGGAAGTAGACGTCAGACACATCAATATGACTCAACTGTGTCCATAAAAAGCCTCTCAACATTGATTGGTATCGCTCAGCATTCACAGTAACAGCATTTCCAGCATCATCTTCGAAAAAAAATGGCCCAATGATTCCATTTGCCCAAAATGCACACCAAACAGTAACTTTTTGTGGGTGTAGAGATTTTTCATGAATAACACGAGGATTTTCATCACCCCAGATACGACAATTTTGCTTATTGACGAATCCATCCATTGTGAAATGAGCTTCACCACTAAACAAAATTTTGCTTGAAAACAATGGATCTGTCGTTCGTTGTTCAATAATCCAACTAGCGAAATTACGACGTTGTAAATGGTCTCTTTCTTTCAATTCCTGGGTTAATTGAATTTTATAAGCGTGTAAATGCAAATCTTTATGCAAAATCCTCCATAAGGAGCCATAAGATATGCCCAATTCTTGCGAACGACGCGAAATTGATGTTGTCGGTTCATTTTCAACACTTTCACTAACAGCAGCAATATTTTCATTTGTGCGTACAGACTTTGGTCTTCCACTTTTTGGTTTATCAGTAACACAACCAGTTTCTGCGAATTTTTTCACTAATCTTTGAATTGAAGATTGATTTGGCCGATTATTTACACCAAAAAAATCACGAATTTTGCGATGGGTATTTTTCAAAGAACGCCCATTTTCATAAAAAGTTTGAATGATGTAAACGCGTTGTTGCAATGTGTACCTGTCCATGGTTAAAATTGTACTACCTTCTAATAAAACAAAATGGCTTATGTCATTTGAAAATATGTCACGTGTAAAAATTATGTAGTGCTGACATCTAGGCGTCACATTTGGATGACCCTTTATAAAAGCTTGAAGTTAAAGCTAAATAATTGCTATTTTCTAGGCACGAATTATAAATGTGTAGAAATACCTAATAAAATGCCACTATTTAAAAAAGTAAGCAAAACAGGTACGATTCTTGCTGAAAAACTAAAACGGATGTCAGCCTCGAGTAGTTAAACAATATTTAAATCGTGAACACGGGGGTTTTTAGGCGCACTACAATTTTGAACACATTCCTCGAAGTTCAGTGGATACAATTTTTCACCACGCCATGCTGCCAATTGTCACAGCCCGCAATTGACTGTCATTTTGACAACAGAACTTCATCGGAACTGTTTTGGGAAGAAGCGCAACATTTATAATCAGGAAAAATGGCTTTGGCTATGCAAAAGAGGAATAATGTAAGTATAATTTCTCCATAAATGCACCTTGAAAGTTAAACTTCTCTTTTCCCCCAAGCAGATTCGGCTTCCCCCAGAAGTTAATCGAGTGCTTTATGTCCGTAATCTGCCATATAAGATAACTTCAGATGAAATGTACGATATTTTTGGTAAATTTGGTGCTATTAGGCAAATAAGAGTGTAAGTAATGTTTAATTTTATTTATAAAATTTTACTAATTTCCACAATTACAATTTGTAAACAGTGGGAACACTCCAGAAACCAGAGGAACAGCATTTGTTGTTTACGAGGATATTTTCGACGCTAAGAATGCCTGCGATCATCTTTCAGGGTTCAACGTCTGCAACCGCTACCTAGTGGTGCTCTACTACCAGTCGAACAAGGCCTTTAAGCGGCTGGACGTCGACAAGAAGCAGGAGGAGTTGAACAACCTCAAGGCGAAGTACAACATCCAAACGGAAGGGAAGAAATAAGACTTTCAAACTATTTCCCCATTATTTATAAGTTTACGTTAAGGGCGCAAATAAAACTAATGTAAGTAATTCCGTAATTGTTGGTTTTTATTTCCTCTAATGACTCAATGACTTGAAAACAAAGTACAAGAAACAGGAAAGCGAGAAAACGGCCAGATGGATTGGAAGGTTTTCCAGGCCCACGAGTTCTGTAATTTTCTGCAATATGTTTTTAAATGAGAAACCTACTCCGAATTGCTCACTTCCGCAACAATCCATTTCGGGGCAATAGAGTTTATTGGATTAAAAAATATGCATTCGAAAGATTTGTAGGAGCTGGCCAATTGCTATTTTGACATTTGTCTGAATTTACCACATTACAGAATTCTGATACTATTTGGTGATGCCACAGTCGAGCGGTCAACGCCGGCATTTCCAAACATTTTCAAACTGTCGAATCGTTTTCCTATAAGCTGAAATGTTTAAATTAAAAAAACACAATTTTAAAATAACGACGGAAAATGAAATAAATATAGAAACATAGAACACATTTATGAAAATCATTTGTTGAAGTTCATGTCTCCTCGTATTTGGATTAGCAAATTTTTGTGAAAGGGAAAGAAATTTGTTCCCGAATTTTTTTGAAAGGGAAAGATTTTCCTGAGCTTTGTAAATTTTTAAGTATATTTAAAGATATATTCGAAGAGTACAACAAAAATTATTTTGTTATAAATTAATCAAATATGGCTGATTTATCTTCCGATTCCTGGATCGCCTTTGTGAAATTAGCGGGCGTGATAGCAAAAAAATTATGTGACCTCTTCAGTATTGAATTCTATATAGCATAAATATAACGCACACATTTTACCGCTGGTGACGGACGGCTTGATCATTTGGATCAAACCTCAGCACAAAATCTACAAATAATTTTTAGACTGTTGAATAGAGCCATCAAGGCGGTCTACAATTTTCCTCGAAACGCTGCAGGTTCCTTACTTAACTTGTGGAGGTATAAAAAGCAAAGCTCATTCTCAGCGTTACAAGCCACCATATTAAATACTCGATCAGGTTAATTATAAGCAAAAAGACTCGCCACTACAAGACGAGAAGCTGATCGATGAAGAACTACTATTTAACAAATTTTCACCACAAAACATAAGAATTGCTCGTGATATTATAGAATTTAAAAAATTAATTAAAAGCTACACGAAAAGTAATAATTTAATACAAGTCATAAATATTAGGATAATTTGCATAAATCAACAAGAGCGCGACTCTCATTACCAAATACAATAGCACTTAGTTAGTTATTCTAATCTTAAATTTATTAAAACCAATTATCATGGTAAATGAATTGTTAAAATGTTAAAATTTAATTGAATTGAAATGGGAAAATTGCAGAACTTTGACCATATACATATTAGCATCCTTTGAACCATTAGAAATTAGAAAAAGAAAGTTCCAAGCCGGGAAAAGAGCAAAATTTTTATTATCCTATTTTTATTTATTTATGAATAGAAGATAGTAAGAATATTGCTTAATCCCTGATATGTCTTGTTGGCCCTTTTTTCATTCTTTCGGGACATGGTAGTACAAAATCAATCAACAAAAAAGAACACGTACGAGAAGTTATGAGATTGTAATCATAACATTACGAGTAACAAAACCCGCTGGCACGATCTAATTATGATCGATGATATTAGCTAGAGCCTTTGTATATACATAGGTAACGTGCGGGAGTGCGCTCGTGCATGTCCATCTGAGAATGATCTACAAGTAAACAAGCACTTTCTGTGTAATGGATTACTTAAGCGTTTTTGAGCACAAGCGCGCAATTTGGACGAACCCCAATTACTTAAAAATATCATCTAACTAGCTAATGTTTTTTGTGAGAAAATGTTGACTTTTTCCTTAGATAAAATTGGCACTAAATCAAGACTATTAAACTGTTTGCACATACTTTTTAAAAAGATTGATATATGAAAACTTCTAAATTATTTGAATCCTTTTTTTTTCAAATAATTGTTTTAGAAAGCTGATTTCTTTGATCATTAATTTTGTTTATCATTCAGACAAATTATCAAAGAAAAGTTTTCTTTTTCTACAGGACTAACCTTCTTTATTTATATAAATTTTTTTTATTGTTCTTACAAACGTAGTATAAACACATATACTTAAAACACTATATATTTATACTATATATTTTTTTTAGATATAGTTTTTAATATCGATAGATAGCTTATCAAACTGTTACTGTGCTGGTTAATTTTGGAAGCCTCTGCAGAGCTTTAATTGATTTATGTATTAATACATCTATTTTATCTTTGTCTGCGTTTCCGCACATTGACCGGACATTTGGTCAATATCTGATGTGTGAATGATTTTATTAGCCTCATATTTATTATGAGGTTGGTAATTCTTCTAGCAGTGAAATTACCTTACTTATAATAGATTGTGCATGTTTTTGAAATTTAATTTGTTATCTATTTTTATTCCAAAATATTTGATGATATTCTTTTCGGATATTTTCTCGCTTTCTATTTATAGTTTGATGGATTGCACAAAAGTATCTTTTTAAGCAAAGGAGATGAAATTAATTTTTTTTTACATTTATGGTGAGATGATCTGTATCCACCCAGTTGGATTTTATCTAGGTCAACATTAATTTGGCTTTTTATTTAAGCGAAAGAGCAATGAGATTCCCTTAGATTATTTATATATATAAAGTCGAGAATTAGGCCCAGAACAGACCCCTGTGGTACACCGAATCTTATTTGCATTTTTTGACTATCAGCTCTACCAGTTGTGATGATTTGCGAATTGTTTGACAAATAATTTTCAATTAAGTTCAACGGTGTCGAATGTCTTTTTCATATCAATTTTAAAGCTATGGCATGTGATATATTACAACTTAAACAAACCTGATTAAAGTAAAAATTCTTGCTGAAATGAGTAATGTTCACAGAAATGTAAAAATATTATATATTATGTAAGACCTGTGATAAATTTGCGTCGAAATTCCAAAATTTTCCAACCAATTAAATGAGCTCGACCCCAAAGAGCCCTCTGTTCGAGACAGAAAAAAACGAGAATTGTAGAATATTAAAAAAGACACGAGTAGGCACAGTTGTCCCCTAGGAGGTATAATAAATCGTTTCGATTTATTTATTGTTCGCTCCACGGGGTTTTGATTACAACAAACAAAGCGTCCCCAGGTCCAGACATCCGAAGTATCAATTTTCGCGTATGTCCAGATTCTGTCATTATTTTATTTTTGTGCGACATTTGATCAGCCCCAGACCCATGCGAATCGAGTCGAGAGAGAAAACTAAATTGGGTATTTGTCCCGCATGTGTTTAGTATGACGGCGCATGACATATGGCTTGAGAGATCCTCATGCTGACCTTGTGAATGCCAAGGACATCCTCCGTGAAGTAAAGCTGCGATCGTGTTCAACGTCTCAAGCGGTCCGGTGATGATAATTTACGTTAGATCGCGGCACTCATCGAGACTGTGGCGATCGCGCTATGCCGCGTACGAGTCTGCTGCCCAAAGTCATATACGCGATATGCGTCCGAGTGGTGTGTTTACAGTAGCCGCCGCGTTGTCCCTGACTTCAAATGCGCATCTGCATTTTCTTTGCATTATTTTAACGGCGTCTACAGATTGATCGCGGCAATAAAGGTGAAGACCTCTCGAATTATCTGTCGATCGGCATGATTCAAATACAAATTTCTTCTTCAAAGATATGATTTTGCGGCCGTGAGGTTTATTTTTAAAAACAGAAAATCATATTAACAGTTTTAGTTAATTTAAACACATTATGCATGTATGTATTATATAAAAGATACATTTTTATCTTTTAAGTAAAGTTTATGAAAAATTTCAGAATGTAGTTTCTTCTGACGATTCCCAAAACTAACATTAGGAAATACGAAAGTTAAGTCTAGTCGCTTGGTATACTAAACCTAAACAAATATCTAGTTCCAACAACTAATTTTGTGGTTTATTTAACTATTTTTGTTTATGATTATCATCTAATAAGATGTTTGGTAAGTATGATCAGAGAAATCTATTTAATGTCTGTGTGGTTTAAATAACAAGAACCATATATCTAGTTGAAACGATATGACAGACAAAGACAATGCGGGTCATTGTTAACATTAGTACGGCCAACCCGTCAAATTGACTTCAATTATAAAATAAAGGGTGGACCATCTGGTGGTTTTTTTTAAAATTACATGTTATTTTAATACAGCCAGCAATTTAAAATAAATCATATTCCACAACTAATCGGGAGGATTACTCTTTTCAATTAATCAACAATCGACTTCGACAAATATTGAAATCGGTTTATTTTAAACCATTTTTAAAAAGAAACCAGCCGATGGCCAACTGTTTATAAATAAAATGTCTTACAAGGGGCAAAACAAATAGAAAACAAAAAGAAATTCTTTTCGATTTGAGAGCGTGATCATCTAACTCCCATGAATCTTTTCCGAATATTCCGTTTAGGGTGAAGTCGATTGAAAATTAATGATGTTTTTTTAATATTCTTTTTTACGAAAAAAAAAAATTGGGCCACATTTGCATATAGTTTGGCCCTCCTACTTTAAGTCATAAGTTTTATAGGGAATATATAGGGCCTGTCCGAATCCAAGTCTTCGTCTTCATCTTCGTCTTGTTATGACACTTCATGACGTCACACTGAGCTAAGCTCTGTCCGAATTCATGTCTATGTCAGTGAGCTTAGCTACTCAGTATAACCGTTAATTTACTTGGTTAGCTTGATGAGCGAGTCAAGGTTTGCGTTGACTTTCTGGTGCAATAGATGAATATTTTCTTTGAAAATGTCAGCTAAAAAGTGTAAGTAATTATCGTACATTTTTGCAATTACTCGGGGACTAGTTTAGTGAAAACTGTTTTATATTTCAGGGCCTAAAGACAAAGTGTTCAGATTAATTGAGCTACGCAGAAGAGTTCACAAACAACTTTTTAAAGGGAAAACCTTCAACAATCAAATAGCTTGGCAGTAAGGGTTACTTAAAAATTAATTTATTTGCAAAATTTAATTTCCCGTGTTTTTTACTTGACAAATGACAAGCTAAGCCAACGAATTCGTACATCTTAGCTTTGTCTTTGCCTTATTTGCTATAATAGCTTAGCTTGTTTGTTGACGTCACAAACTGTCATAACGAGACGAAGACGAAGACGAAGACATGAATTCGGACAGGCCCATAAAATTTATTAGAGAATATGGTTTATTTAATAATTTTAAGAAACTTTCTTCCAGGTCACTGAAATTCAGAGCACTTAAATGACAAAAAAGTATTTTCTTTGACTAAAAAACTAAATTTTTCTGATTGTAGTACTATCACACAGTTGGCGCCAGAACAATTAATAAGTTCGTAGCTTTCTCAAGGAAGCATAAGAAGTTTATCATACCGAAAAGCATGAATAATGCAATTCGAGTGCACCTGATGTATTTTCGCTTGATATGACCATAAAATGTATCAAAATATCACCATGTCAAAGATACATAAAATTTTCGCTCATCCCATTACTCAAGTGAATACTAATCAGGCAGCGTGTGGCGGAGCGTTGTGTTTACCTCACGTCATAAATCGTGAGGCAAACACTTCGGCGTGCAGGTTATTAGCTAACAAATCATAAATCAGCCCGGGAGCCAATGTTAATGGATGTTTTGAAAATAATAAAAATTTGCAGCCGTATGTCCACTGTCGACGGAAGTTAATTTGATTTGCAGAAAGAAACATTAGGGCATTTTACGGCTTCTGAAGGCGTTCGCTGCAGTTGCCACCGCCCCCGCCGCTTCGAGTTTGCCAAATGAATGGGACAATTTGGCGCGTAAACTGAAACCAATTTCGTATACCGCAAAATTACGCGTGCTTAAGCTAATCAATTCGGTCTCATATGGGTCCTCAGATCAGACCCTTGAGGACTATACCTAAGCAGGTTCGAGAGAGATCGTTTTTGGAATTTCTAAACAGGAAGGGTCATAATAAACCCATGCGCCGATCATCACTCCCACTATCTTTTCATGTGGGTATTTATTTTTTTTTCTGGGGATTTTCGAAATGCAAATTATTGGCAAATGACTGTGTTTCTAGGATAGCGGACATGCATACTAATTTTTTTTTAGACCTTTCCATAGGAGACAGGTGGCCTAGCCTGGCCTGGCCTGGCTGGCGAGTTGTGTGTACGCGAATGATATTGAAGACTTCGATAAATTCGATTGGTAGTGGGTCCCTGTGGCGTTTTTCTACCTTTGCCGAACAACTGTAAATTATTATAATCATATAAGGAATGCGGCGTCAAAATCGACACGTATGGTGAATTCTTTATCACCCGGGGCATGGTAAGGCTTTCGCTGAATGATAGACTTCTTATTAATTTGTTATGTCACACTCACAACTTTCGAGAAATCGGCGGGTTCTCCATTGTTGTCCTATAAAGCAACGGCAAATCGCATTAAAATTGCAACATTGTCTTCACAGCGAAAACATTTTCGATTCACTCCGCCAATGTCTAATTGGAAAAAAATGCTATAGGATAAATTATTAAGAGGAGAAAACAATAGATGGACCTGATAGCCATAGTAAGGAGAAAAGGGACATATAGTATACTGCTAATATTTTTATATTTATTTGAAAATTTAAGTCTGGATCTAAAATACACATACATTATACTCAAACTGACTTGCATCACTTTCAAAATTAATGACTTATTGTAATCCCTTATTAAATGGTTAATTTTTCAGTTGTATCACTTTTTTTTTTAATGATAAAAACAAAATATTGTGCAATGTTATATAAATATTTATTCATTTCATGAAAAGTAAAAATTAAAGAAAGAATTAATTAATTGTTACTAAGAATTTCAATGAAATTATACATATTCAATGTGTATATTGAATTTTGAAATATTCATAATGGACGGGAGGTATATATGATAATAAATCCATCATGGCCTTATATTTGCCTGATGAAATTAATCTAGTTTTTTCTTACAAAGAAGATAATTTTCCTGTCGACTAATAATAATTGCAACCTAAGATGGACTTACCCCACTTTCTAGATCTCAAAGTAGCCTTTATGAGACAACTTCTTATTTATGATGTGCTGATAGAAAGATTCTGTTTAATTTGTCACGAAGTCTTAAAGATTCCTTTTTTTAAAGAAATGTGTAGTGTTCCTGTCTTCTTCAGGTGTACTTTTTCTTTTTTAATCCTGCTTTTCATTCACATTGTCTCATTTCTTCACATTGCTTATCATTTTAGCTGAATATTTTAAAGTTACTTGTATAACTTTTTAATTTTTGCCATCTTTAAGTAATTACCTGAGAAGTGGACCTTTCCTCAGGTTTATTGTTTTAGTGGTGGCTATTTTAGGCTCTTTACATTTTGTTTTAATAATTATGATTGTATCTAAATATACTGAAAGTTAACCTTTAATAACAAAGTTTCAGAACCAACGCTAAATATTTAAATTTTTGATGAAGTTAAAAGCATTTTAATTTTCAAACTTATTAAATCTTATTCATCTTAATTATAACATGATCAACATTCCTCATACACAAGTTCTTGAAAACACTAAGATTGTTTTTTTTTTTTTTTCGAATTAATCTAAGAAGGCCGGGAAGACGGCATAAATAAACTGGAAGTTCTTCGTTTTTTTGCCATTTTCATATTATTATAAAATATACTGCATATAAGAGATGTGGAGACCGCTAATCCATATACATATGCTATCAAATCGATTGCATTTGATTCACTATATATAACGTAACATAAAAATCAAACATTATAATCAAAATCCCAAGACAATAAGATATGAAATCAAAATCCAAAAATTATGAATTATTATTATTATTATTTATTTTTAAATTACATTATAAATAAGGAGTTTATTGTCCAAGCTTATGGCTGATTTTCTGTTAATGAATGGGTATAATATTCTTGTCAAGATATTTATCTTATGAATAGTTTGTGAAATGTGTGTCTTGTAAGTCAGAGTTTTATCTAAAGTAACTCTTAGATATTTCACATTTTCACACCATGGAATTTCTACATCTTTTATTATAAGATAGTTTGACGGTAAATAGCAAAGTTTTCTCTTTCGAGTAAATAGCATAGTTTTTGTTTTGTCACAATTTAGTTTAATCTTCCATTTATGGAAGTATTTGGCTATAGTGTTAATTGGACATCAATTCTGTTGGATTTACTGCCGAGGAGTAGATTGCAGTGTCATCTGCAAAGATTGATATATGACAGGAAGTCAGCGTAGGTAAATCTGCCGTAAATAAGTTATATAATATGGGTCCAAGTACTGACCCTTAGGGTACACCAGCTACGATTTTACATGCTTCGGCATTATTCGATCCTACATAGACTTTGAAATACCTATCACTGAGGTAATTATGAAATTTTGCTCTTAGGCTCATTTTATCTTCAGAAGCTCAAGTCCAGTGTTTATGTAATCGCTTACGATGTACAAGTCCATTTATTATTCTGAAGTCCAATGTCCAATTAAATTTTTTTTTTGGTTAGATTTATCTCTTGAAATATTAAATTTTTTCTGAATTCTGATTGCAGTCAATTTTAACTGACTTTGATTTTCTGGGATTTGATTCTTAAATTTGCTTGATTAAAAGAAAAAGTGAAAAATATTTTGATATATCCAAATTTGTGTATATAAACTTACATAGTCTCATATCATTGATCGAAATTAAGATTTTTGTCTGGAATCCTTAAAAAATAAGATTTCAAGCAGGTAGAGTGTTAAACTTATCTGCACTAAGGTACGTGGTGTGGTAAGTATATGGTTGCGGAACTGAAGGCATAAAGGCACATCATAAAAATTACCTGTATCCATTAAGAGAAAGCTTTCCAACTTTTCATTCAAAAAAGATAAACCAATAAATAAAGACTTTCACCGGCAAATAAAGTAGTTAAACATCACATTAAAATATCTTCAAAATGGTAATATACATGATGAAAACAGAAGCGGTAGGAGCATAGCCCGGCGCCAACTAAGAGACACACATAGTCTGAATGATTTCTTTTATTTTAATTTTGAAAATACAAAACGTGCGACTGACTAGCAACAGTATATGGTATACGTTCAACCACCAGAATACATCTGCCAAAATTTTTTAAAATTTTAAGCACGTCGTTGGAAGACAGGAGCCACCACTTTTTTGCATTAAAAATAATCCGCAATATCGTCGGGTACATTCATCCGCATGAATGAATAAGAAATGATTCTTATTCAGCGTGCGAGTTTCCTTTCAGATTTGATTTTAAGATTTTCAGTTTCTGTCTTGTATTTGGGCGAAGAATTATGCTTGCCATATTTAAGAAAAATAACTAATAAATGATAATTGTGTGGACTTAAAATATCTTTAAGAAGGGTAGGATTTTTGCTTTTCTGTTCACTCGCAGACTTTAGTCGACCCAAAAGAAAGAGATAAACTCCATTAGGTATCCATAAAAATTGAAAAAGGGTATCCGGGAACGCTAATTTGGAAAATTTTTTATTAAAACTTTGCAATGGTTTTTAATCTCTCTAGTATTTATACTTTTGTTCTACTGAAACTCCAAAAATACTCATTTGAAATATGGTATATTTCAACGAAGTTGTAGCATTTAAAACTAGGTTTAGTGGTATTTTTTTATATTTGTTCTTAACATTTCTTAGAAGTAGTTTCTTTCTTCTAGAATACCCACACATCAGAAAATGTATCTACCAAAGACTTTCAATGAAGCTTTTAATTTTTGTTTTTGGCGTTCGCCTAATTTTTCGAAATTCAAATACATATTCATTTTTTGATGAGTTCGCCGAACTTAGCTACGTGTTCTATTTGTTAATTGGTTGTTTAAAGGAATGTTAAAACGTGAATAAGTCAGTAAAACCTAATTACCTGTGTTTGTATTAGAGCCTGTAAGTACCCAAAAAAGGAATAGAAAGGGGCTGGTCTTTTGCGAGATCCAAAATATATATAGGTGACGTGACATTTTTGAAATTAAATAAGAACATTTGTAAAGTTAAGATGAACTGATACGGAATAAAAGAAAAAAATACAGGGTGTCCAATAAGAAATTGCGAAAACTGATGGGTCACAATTTTTTTACAAATGGAGAGATCGGTAAAATGTAAATACTTTTTAATAAAGGAAAGTCGTCATTTTTATTTCATGTCCATTTTATTATAAAAAAATTAAATCAATTTAATACAAACCATTAATTTAAAAATATAGTGAAAAACGTGAATTATTAATAATATATATTTGTGAAATGTGAACCATCTACATAAAAGGTATCTACCTGCATTTCTTTGAATCTTCTGTCGCCGGAGAGAAGTACAAAGGGATGTTAGAGACCAAATCCTTTCTCATGCGAAAAAGAGTAGCCGCGTTAAATATTTTTTTTTTTTATTCAAGACGGAGCAGCACCTCATCGCACACAAGAAGTATCATCAATAAATTTTATGGTGATCGAGTTATTGGCCTAGGGTACCCACGCTTTGCTAGGGGAAAAGGAATAGAATAGCCACATTACTCCTCAGATCTCATTCGATTTGATTTCTTTTTATGGGGCTACATTAAAGATCTCTGCTATGAAAATAACCGAAAAACAGTTGAGGATTTTATTAAAGACATTGGGAAGATCGTCAATGGCATTTCAAATGAAACGTTAGAACGTATTTTCAATAGTTTTAGAAAGCATATGGATATTTGTGGCAAATTAGATGGTTAAAATATCGAAAATATATATCATTAGTAACTAACGTTTTTCACTACTTTTTTAAATTAATTGTTTTGTATTATAATAAATAGATTTAATTTTTTTTTATAATAAAATGGACATGAAATAAAAATGACGACTTTCCTTTATTAAGGGACTATTTCGGTCTAGAAATTTCAAAGAATCGATTTTTTTTTTTTTACATTTTCTGACTCTTTATAGTCTCAAAAATTATGTCCTGAAATATTTTAATGAAATTCGAATTCTAAACCGGTCTAGAGCGAGTTTTTCGAGAGCGATTTTTTACAAATTATTCATGTTTTTTCACAAAAAAAATCTTTAAACGCGTTTTTCTCAAAATCAACTTTTTTCACACGGCGGACAGTTAATCTCCGAAACTACTCAACCGATCATTACCAAATTTTGTGTACATCTTTATTTAAGTGTCGTACACAGTAATACAGCCGAAAATTTGAGAATTTTCTATATAAAAAAAAAATTTGCGAGAAAAAAGAACTAAAAACGAGGTCAATTTTCCAAGTTTTTTTTCAAAATGCCGCCATTATTTTTTTTTTCATCGATTTTCCGAATTTTCTGCTGTATTACTGTGTAAGAAGCCTTCTTTTAAAAGACCTATTTTGAATTTTTTGTTTCAGACTTCTCAATCATGAGATTAACTATCCGCCATAGAAGGAGAATTTTTTCAGGACCAGACTTTGACGCCCTCTACATTTCGGAAGAAGAGTGACAAAAAAAAGAAAAACATTTTTTTGTGTAGTTTTTTTATGTAATAACGTGTTACAAAATATTTCATGTAAATATCTAATAAAGGAGCCCAGAAAATAATTCCCAAAAAAAGACCATTTTTTTACGTTCCAGACCGAAATAGTCCCTTAAGGGGGACCACTAGTGTGACATTTTGAAAAAAAAATTAATTTTTTTTGTCATATTTCGATAGTCTATATCTATAAAAATAACATACTAAAATTTCAAGTGCATATCTCAAATAGTTTTTGAGTTACAGCCATCAGAAGAGCAGTCGCTCATCGTATCGAGGTACTAACAAATGTATGAATTAAACTTTAAACGCGTTTTTCTCGAAACTACTTTTTTCAAATTTGCTGCAGTTGTAGCTCGAAGACAAATCATCCGATCGATTTGATTCTTATTGCAACTTCTTTTATACATGTTTCTTCGTGCCATAAACCTCCAGTTTTCCGGATCGAATAAAAAATGTAATTTTGGCAGGCCAAAAATCACCAAATTTTCGCGCGAAATTTAATTTTTTTTTTAAAACTCCATTTTTTTAAATTTAAATTTAAATTTTTTCTTTTTTTCGAGGTTTGTGGCACGGGAAATACCTTCTAGTTTGATAAACTTTTTGTTTTTTTTGATTTCACGCAATGTGAAGGTCTCTATAACTGCAGCAGTGGGGGCACTTTTTTTTTTGAGCCTTGGGAAATTGCGAATAACTCGCTGAGCTTTCAAATTTTTGGTCCAAAAATTTTATCATGTCTTTACTATATATCCACGAATATGTCCTTAAAATATTAAAACATTCCATGCAGTAGTTGTCTTTAAAAAAAATTCCAAAAATCACCTTTTTTTCAGGCGGTCACACTAGTGGTCCCCCTTAAAAAGTATTTACATTTTACCGATATCTCCATTTGTTAAAAAATTGTGACCCATTAGTTTTCGCAATTTCCTATTGGACACCCTGTATATAAAATCAAAGAAAATTATAAAATATATAGAGGACTCTTCACTAATAAATTATTATTTTTTGTATAATAATAGCCTTATGAAGAATAGAATAATAATATTTAAGTAATCAATTATAAATTTGTGCAGGTAGGAAAAAACAAATGTAGTTTAATACAGGGTGTTTCGTAACTAACTATCTCCAACATACACCGATCTATTCTCTCTCTCAGATCAATCCTTTACTCTCAAAATCGCGATTGAAAATTGTATGTTCTTGAATGGAAGTGCACTCACATAAATCTTAAATCTATAGAGTTTTTTCAAGGATATTACACGATAACAAAGAAGGATGTATTAGTAAGTAGGCTTTTGTTAATTTTGGGGAATTCAGTCCTCAGGTCTTGAGTACTTTTATCCCTTAACGCCCTTTAATTACTGAAAATTTTAGTAATGTTTAAAATCTGGCAGTTGGAGATTCGGGATAGAAGAGGGGTAGAGAATTCTATATAAATTCTGATAATGATCATGGATTTAGAGTGTCTACTTCAATAATTATAGAAATCTTATGAAAGGGCAAATTTTAAATCAATAGTGTCATACATATAACAAAAAATCGTAAATGAGATAATGAGATGGGTAGGAATTTGACCAGGAACTCAGGACGATGCTAGGTGCGGCTTCGCAATCGTTAAACACTTTAATATGTTTCTTTATATTTCCTTATAACTTGTTTACCTTGTCCAGTTGTTTGGGATTTACGAGGAAACAATTTTGATCAACATTACTTACATTGAAAAAAAATCTTTAGATAAGATATCGAAAGAAATAGTCATGCTCATCTTAACAAAGTCATTGATTTTCAGTCTAGTATATATTTATTATGTTTATTTGATTTATTTAAATTGATTTGGACATTTATTCTTCTGCAAAATTGGCTCAAACTTCTACTATTTAAGGGCAAATTAATAAAAGTATTTATATTATTTTTTGACTATATATTAGAGATGCCACGAATAGTAATTTGGCCGAATACCGAATACCGAATGTTCGGCGAGGTCCTTGGCCGAAGCGCCGAACATTCGGCAGCCGAATATTCGGCCACACTTAGTACTTTCTGCGGGCGACAAGTCACAACTCGTCACTGTACGAGTTTAAAGGCCGAAACAGAATAGGAACGTTGGGTTCTTGTGTTGGCTGGTGCTATCAAAAGTTGAAAGCACGGGGGCACAATGCTACAGCCAGAATGTGTAGCTCGCCTGCCGCTTGGCGCGGTCTCTGCAGTTGATTTTTGCCAACTTTTAACTTTTGGTGCGCACCAAGCTTGACATGTCTCAAGCTAGAGCAATTGCGAACTGCTAGTTTTAATATTTTACGCGGAGCAAGTTTTCGCTGCCTTGCGCTTGCTAGGAAATGCTTATGAATGTACCGTGTTTATCACGATTTCACGCCAAAACTGCTGAACCGATTTAAATGAAATTTGGTATACAGATACTCTAGAGCCTTAGAAAGGACATGGGCTATAATTTACGCGGACGAAGTCGCGGGAAAACAGCTAGTAATAAAAAAATAATAAATAAATTGCTATTCGGTATTCGGCCGAATGGTTAACCATATTCGGCCGAATACCGAATAGCGAAAAAAAGTGGCCGAATAGCCGAATACCGAATAGTTGCCGAATATTCGTGGCATCTCTACTATATATTTAGTAGAAGATAAAACTAAATCAAATACACAAGCTCAACAAACAAAAGGATCGAAACGACAATCGATCTAAAATTTAATGCTCGTACCACTTGACTAATGTGCGTAAATCGAAATAAATGATTTTTCTAAAATGTTCGTATTTTGATAATTAGCATTAGTTGCTTACCATTTTATTTAAATTAGATGAAACATTTAATTATTGTTTGGAAAATCAATTAATATATGCAATATATCAAAAGGACTAAATTTGAAATTCATAATATCTGTTTTATTCGAACAACTGTTTTGAAAATTTGAATAACGTTAATAATTAGAGAATAGTACAAAATAAAAAGTATGCTATGTAATAATTCAAATTTTGTATTAGATCATAATATAAAAAAAATAAATATTCCAATGTGCTTTATTAAAACAATCTAAATAAAACTGGTGTTAATTGTCGCAATCCTTGCAGTATGAAGTAGTTTTTTTTGTGTAATTTGTTGCTTCTTTAGTATAAAACCTAAACATGTATTACAATATTTCTGTACTAGAAACGCTCGGCCTTCCTACTTCTAAATTTCATGGCGTAATTTTATCCTTGATAGACATAAATGTTGAATATCTTCATCACGGTATTAGCGATTATCTCCGTAAAATCATCTAGCAAGATAATTAAGTGCACTGCAGCGTGGTCGCGGTTAACCATTAGAGAAATACTACTGTGTCCAAAAAATAAGGTGACATTTGAATTTAAACTGCGCGCGTCGAAGGATTTGGAGAATTATTTTTTTTTTAGGCCAAACAGTCAACAAGGAATATTATTTGAACGTTATGCGTCGCTTGCGTAACGCTATCCGCCTAAAAAGGCCGGAATTGTGGAAAGATAATTCTTGGTTTTTACACCACGATAATGCACCATCCCATACTGCACTCGTAATTCGTGATCATTTCGCCAAAAACTCAACCCATATCGTTCCACAACCACCGTATTCACCTGATCTGGCGCCGTGCGACTTCTGGCTGTTCAACAAGCTCAAAAGACCGCTCCGGGGACACCGTTTTGATACGATAGAGGAGATTGAAGCCGCAGCGAAGAGGGAACTGAAGGCCATCCCGGAAAGTGACTACAACCAGTGTTTCGAAGATTGGAAAATCCGTTGGCATAAGTGCATTGCATCGGGAGGGGATTACTTTGAAGGGGATGAAATTGATTTGGAACAATAAATAAAGAATTTTCAAAATAAATACAATGTCACCTTATTTTTTGGACACAGTAGTAAACGCATTGTTGATAAGAATATGCTCTTCTTTCATCATATTGTTTTATAATTCATCACTATATCCTAAGAATAGTGGAAATTTTATATAAAAAGTTCGTGGCAGTCAACGTGTTAAAAAAAATTTTTACAGAGATATTATCTACAATTTTAATAATGGTTTCCCAATTGTTTATATGTACAGTTAAAAGATTTGTAATCTTATGTACATGGAATACAAATAAATATTATTATTATATTATCTACATTGTTGTGTTTACATATAATCACAAATTAATTTTTTTTGAGCAGTACTTTACTTCAGTTTAATTAGGGAACAAATAATTAAAATTTCGAAAGCATAAAATAAATCTGATATAACTTTTAAATAAGTTAAACTAAATCTCCGCTGGCATCTGTTAATTATACAAATACTTCAACTATTCCTTTATATTAAGGCATGTATTACAAAAATCGTAATCAAAAGTGCTTCTCAGAGATCAGAGTTTGCACTTAATTTACATATATGATAATTCTGTTATCCGATCCGGCTTGCATTACATCAACTAGTTCCAATTTGCAATCAAAAGAAATAAATTATCCAATTTGCTAGCTCTTTTACGATATTAATGCGAATCACACTAGCTTCTTGTGGATCTGTGCATTGCATTGCACCTGTTCTTCACTTGGGTTTTGTCACCTCATGTGGCTGCATCCCGCCGTTTGTCCCCATTTCAGCGCAATCTAGGAATGGACGGACGTTTAAAAATAAACATGCCTGGGGTCGTTCTCAACAGCCAACATAACCGACGCTGGAAATTGAATGTGCATCAAGTAGGAGTAGTATCAAGTCAGAATAGGAATAGCATAATCTTTAGCTAAGCTAGTCAACATGTGTTTGGTGCGGTGCACTGAAAAGTCCATCATATGCCAAGATGCAATTTCAGTACGCTACCGGCAAAATTGTCGTCGACTGAAAAGCGCGCCCGCAGAGAGTTGTGTGTGCGCACTGCACTGTGCGTACGTTAGACAAATATGCGCGAGTTTGTAAACATGCCTGGGCTGTCGCGGTGCAGAACTAGTAACTAGCAGCGGCGCGGCTAGCTGCTAGCCTGCAAACAGAGCTAAAAACAAGACACTTGTGTTACGCAAGAGGTGCATTGAACTAGCTGCCTCGATATTGTCGCTCAACGTACGCAACGCGCACTGCGCAAGTGGGTACGCGCTCAACGTTGCGGCTGTTGTCTGACCGGCCTTTCGATTACATAAGCGCGGATTCAAGTAATTTGCACGGCAATTTTGATTAAGGTTGCACACTGCGACTGGTTATGATAGATTGGTTCATTGTTTATATCCGACTTGTTTTATTAAATGCGACTGATCCAACTTATTTGTATTCCCGACAACTTCGGCCATTGTACTTATCAGGAAAACAATGACTTGAGGTTTTTTTAACTCCCAAAAGTTCAGGAGCCTTCTAGCAGATCGGCGCTTCTGTAAGCCATTTAAGGAGATACTTTTTTGTATGCAAATTTAAAAAATAAAAAATAAAACTGTCAGTTCTTTGTACTACATAATTTACTACAGTTTACTATCAACATGCCAAATTTAAAGGATCAGCAAGGACCTCTCGAAATTAACGTATATCAAAAATAGTTTAAGAGAGTCAGAAATATTTTGAATATACACTCACAGGCACAATTAACCGCCCGCTTACACCATCTCTAAAAAATTATGTTTCTACATTCTGGCTCATAACTCCTCCAAATCATAACCGATTTTCTTTATTTAAATTTCGTGTGAAAGCCTCCCCCGCGGCTGCCATCTCTGCATATTTATAATTTATTTATTTATTTATTTCCCCCGTTCACCCCTTTCCCTTCAAATTATTTCTTAATGTGCCAATCTCTAGAAAAATTACTTTTCTGCATTCTGGCTCAGAACTCCTCTAAATAATAACCGATTTTCTCCATTTAAATTTTGTAAGCAAGCCCCCTTTGTGTGCCATCTTCGTGTATTTATATTTATTTTCCCCGTTCACCCCTTTCCCCTCAAATAATTTCTTAAGGTGCAAATCTCTATAAGAATTACAGGGTGGGCGGTTAATTGTGCCTATGAGTATATGTAGGTATAATTTTCGTCATATAATTTGACTCTTAATAAATTATATTAGACTAAGTAAACAGTAGTAGTAGCAATTATAAACATTATTTGGTTTCGTTATTTTTCCAATGGTATCTTTATCGTTAACACATAGAAGAAAATATATCAAAATTCCATGAAGAAATAGTCAAAATTACCTTAATAATCTATACATATTTAAATATAAATATTATGTGTTTAGTTAAATCTGAAAAGTATAAATAATCGAAAATTAAAACTGTTCTGGAGTTATCCCAAGTAAAAATATCTAAAATTTTTAAGAAGGCCGGAGCACGGCCGGCACTTTGAATGTTTTATTCGACTGCAAAGGGTACGTTTGCCGGACAAATTCGGCTGCACCTAAGCCGCACGACGGCCGCACTGTAAAATATATTAAAAGTGGGGCTAGTAAATGTAAGGCTACTAGCAAAACCCCCGGGAATACATATAAACACAAGCCGTGAAGTAGAAAATGCATACGTAGTGATGTAGTCCAAGAATCGCCGTGAAATAACATTGCTTCTTATGGCAGATGATCCAAAGTAAGCCACTCCACTCGCCTGAACTGCTAAACTATAACTTTTACGCGAAAATGATGTTCTACTAACTATAACTATGGAGGAATACCTTTCTAGTGATCTGAAAAACTTTATAGTGGCAAGAACAAAATATTAGAGTTTTTTGTACTTAAGAACAATTCTAACCATTTCCCCGAACAAAACAGCAGCGGCAGGTCGACTTGACAGCACGACTTTCCGTGGTAATTTGTTCGATGGGCAGTAAGAGTAACTTTTGAGCTCAAATATCTTTAATATTTTGTTCGTACCCCTATAATGATTTTGGTACCATAAGAACGGTATTCCTCCCCAGTTACAGTCAGTAGAACATCACTTTTTCGTAAAAGCAATAGTTTAGCAGATTCGCCCTGTGGAGCGGAATGAATGGGCTATACCGCCATAAGAAGCAATGTTATTTCGATGCAATCATCGGACTACATGACCCTATAGGTGTGGTAGGGAGCAGTTCTACTTCACGGCTTGTATTTTTTATTCCCGGGGGTTTTGGTACTAGTAATAATAATTAATTTATAAATATACATTTACATAAATTTGGTTCGGCCGTGGTTCAGCCGAGGTGTGGTCGTTTTGTTTGTACTCAAGTTCGGCCGTATGAAATTTTCCATAAATTATTTTTACTCTGTGCGGCTGTTAAAATTGTTCACAAATTAGTTTTATTCCATGCGGACGTTTCATATTTTTCAAAACATTAGGGAACGCGTGCAGCCGTCGTACCACCATCTAGAAACCGTGCGCCACCACGGCTGCACCAAGATGCAGTCACAGTTAATTTTTATTCGGGATTTCATATCTGTTTCAAGGATTCTGAATTTATAAGTTATATCAAGCTGAATTTACTTAACTCAGGATTCGTCTAACAAGATTGCAGTTTATGTTTTACTACTGAGCGGTCTTTCTCATGGAATAATATTTAATCTTTATTAATTTTAATACTAATCTAGGAATCTGAGGTCTGATCTCGTGTTTGTTTATGATATTCAGATTTAGTTTAATAATTGTATTGTTTAAGTTCAATATTGGTTGGCACCTTTTTAGGGTTCCGTAGCCAAATGGCAAAAAACGGAACCCTTATAGATTCGTCATGTCTGTCTGTCCGTCCGTATGTCACAGCCACTTTTTTCCGAAACTATAAGAACTATACTGTTGAAACTTGGTAAGTAGATGTATTCTGTGAATCGCATTAAGATTTTCACACAAAAATAGAAAAAAACAGTAAATTTTGGGGGTTCCCCATACTTAGAACTGAAACTCAAACATTTTTTTCATCAAACCCATACGTGTGGGGTATCTATGGATAGGTCTTCAAAAATGATATTGAGGTTTCTAATATCATTTTTTTCTAAACTGAATAGTTTGCGCGAGAGACATTTCCAAAGTGGTAAAATGTGTGTCCCCCCCCCTGTAACTTCTAAAATAAGAGAATGATAAAACTAAAAAAAATATATGATGTACATTACCATGCAAACTTCCACCGAAAATTGGTTTGAACGAGATCTAGTGCGTAGTTTTTTTTTAATACGTCATAAATCGTAAACCGCAATTTACCTTTCATTTAATCAACTCAAATATAAAAATAAAAAAAAACATTTAATTTCATAAACATAAACCTTATGCAATCAAGAACTTTTATATTATGTTACTTGCTGCTACGGAACCCTTCATGGGCGAGTCCGACTCGCACTTGGCCGCTTTTTTGTATTTGATTTTTAGATTTTCAGTCTTTTATTATTAATGTATTAATGACCAACAATTCTTGCATTATTTTTTGTTTCTTTCGTGTTCATCTCTTATGAGGAAAAATGTATGAGAGAAGAATAATATTAACTTTAAATGCCCTCCCCTGAATGCAAAATTTAGGTTCCTCATTTATTTAATTATATACTCACTTAATATAAAATTTAAATAAAAAGATTACTTCATTGAGCTCAGAATTAGCACATACATACTGTTTATATATTTTTATTATTTATAAAATTTCTTGAACCATTAATATAATTATAGTAGTACGCTTTGATATAAATACATTTGGTGTGTTTTTATATAAAACTCCCCGGAACGACTTGAGAAAATTTCAAATCCATTAGCAGATAATCCTTTCAGTGTCTCAAATTGAATAAATTTTTGTTAATAATTAAAATTCAGTGCGCATTTACTGAACTGGTCAAATGTGGACCGATTTAGCATTTTACACGACTTGGACTCTGTATTATTTATAAAAGTAAGCGCCAAATCACGTTTCACTCATCTGGAGTGCAAAAATATATGACTATGAGGAAACCGAGGCAATTTTCATCACGTACAGATAAATATTTCACGGTAAAGCAAACGCGTCTGAATGTGAAAACAGACAGGAGTGTGCGCGCCCGGTCCATTCGATAGTCAGGCTATAGTCGATGAGTGACATGTGAAATTCAAATTTCGATTTGATTACAATGTCGCATATGAAAGATTCATTCGAATTAAAATTAAAATTGGTTCGCAAGCAGCGGAAACTTACTGGACTTTAAAAGCCGACATGCAGTGGAATTTTCCTCCAATATTTTCCCGAGGTAAATTAAAAATTCTATTCAAAATTCAAATAAATTGTGGCTTATGGATTTATAAACGTTATTCCCATTTCTGGTTTCCAAAAAATCCCATCACTCCTTTTCGTTTCGTTTTCAATGCAAAGATGTGCTCTCCAAAGATAGAAAGCGATTGGATGAAGATACGGCGGATATTTTCGGGAGATTTAATTTTTTCTTTACATTTTTTATACAGTTAAAAGCGCTTATCTCAAGGTTAAAAGATCAGTTGACATTTTGTATGCAGGGTATAGCTAATTCATGCATACGTCTGCTCTCCGGCGAGATCTTCGTTTCGCTCGTGCGGTGTAAATGTCCGATAAGCACAAAACATTTTTGAACTACAATTGAAATTGCGTCACACTTGCTTTTATTATAAAAAAATTTGAAATAAACATCAGGAGCAGACAAACGCAAAAGATGAGAAGATTTTGTTTGGTGCAATTGAGGTTACCGACATCAACGTTGGGATTTATTAGAGAAAAAGTAAAGTTAAATAAGACAGTTTACTAATTTTCTGTTTGCATAATGCTGTGGAAAAAACCATGAAATTGTGGTACACAACAGAATTTCAAATTGGGCATTAATTCAAATACAATTAAATTAAAACTTGTATCTAAGATAACAGAGACCATAATTTAGATTTAAAAATGGCTTGTATGATATTTCGATGCTCATGGAACTGAGACACATGATTGTATTATATATAATGCAATTTTGTCAGGAGAAATTTATATTTCGAATAGAAGATCTCATTTTATGTAATTTTCTGTGTGCCAACAATTTTAAAGGTAGTTTGCGTCTATTATCTATTCTGATTTAAATTTGAATTTGACACATTATTGATTTAAGTGCATTAAACCTCTTATAAAGTCGGTGCAAGGATATATTTTGCTTATTCGCATTTTGTTGGTTTGTTAAGTCACTTGAGTGCTATAGATATTTAATCGTTGAAATTTTTGGTGTCATCATGGCTTCTGGATCTTTAGGTAAGATATAAGAAATTTGAGAGGCTAGCTTTATGTAAATTTAAAATTAATAATATTAAAAACTGAACATGTGGAGAATATTTTCGTTTGAAATTTGTTTTTTATATTTGATAGAGTAGTAAAAATTAGTTTAATAAGTACAGTAATTTGAGTTTATGAATTTGCCTTTTCTTAGATATTGTAAATATTTAAGAATCAATAATTTTCTATATTGTCCTTTTTTGCCTTTTTCTTTAGAGTAATAAAAAAATATTATTTTTAACTTTTTAGTTTAAGTTTATACATACATATAGGCAAAGTTTTGAAGTCGGTCTTATTTTCTTAGTAAACATTTACTATATTTTTAAATTTTTAGTTAATGGGAAGTGGGTGAAATTCAATAAACGGCATTCGTCTCCTAATTTCCTACCCTTAGAGGTGGGATATTTTCTTCAAATTTAAATGTGTACACTCCCGAGGTATAGGTTATTCAATAAAAAAAGAATCATTAAAATCGGTTCACAATCGGCAAAGAAAACGTGTAACATACACACACAAAAAAAAAGTCGAATTGTCCTCCTTTTTTTGAAGTTGGTTAAAAATTATTAAAAATAGACGTGTCACATAGGTAAATTGGTGGCAAAGTAAAGCAAGGGAAAGTGCCAACTTTAAGTTTTGTAAAATACCTCCGTTTTTTAATTTTTGCAGGTACTTATATACCATAACTCTGGAATGTTCTAAAAATGTTCATAGAAATGATTTTAAAAGGCAACAAATTATATAAGTTTGTTGCAATGTCCACTAATACTTGGCCTAATAGTGTTATTTTGGAAATCTACTATAATAAACTATAGAAGAATATCTTGATTCATGTTTAACAGGCATTGTAAAACATTTTTGCAATATCTTTATTTTTCAAAAAAAGATTTGAAGATAAAAAGCTTGAATATAGCCTTGGATTAACATTCGTATTATGATGGCATAATAAAACTACCCTGCTTCTTTGATTTTTCACTCGAAAAGAACATCATAAAATAATTTCTTTAAATTTTACTGTTTTGACTGAGAAATAGTGAAAAAAATATTTTGCATTTATTTTTTGTACATTAAGTGAACAGCAAATCTTTTTATATTAAAAAGTTTTGAAATGTGAGGCTTCCAGAAGAGCGTTTATTTACGTAAATTGTATGAAATGACCTTGACATGCGTTTACTTCAGAATTTGTATCACTTCCGCATTAAAACCTCCTTCCCTTCCGTTCTATCAAATAAAACCGAATTTGTTCATAAAAAAGTGCTTGTCATTATAAAAAAAAAAAAACAAAGCAAACGAATCCCAAATTCATGGGAATAAAGAAAAATTAGTGCGCAGTATATATTTTAGAAAAACCTTCAACTTGGATAATGATCTCGGTTGACTCACCTTTTTTACAACTTCAATTCATAATCTCTGGGATCTATGCGTTTTTTTCAACCGACTGTGCGAGCTGACAAGAACTGCGCTGTCCAGTCCATGTCCGAAATTACAGCAGCTTTTTAAACAAGTTTTCGTATATTAAATCCATCGTCTAGCATGAATGGAGGTCATAGAAAATAGAAATTTATTCTAAAATGCTTTTTGGAAGCTGCAACGTTGTCGTAAATTAGGTGAGATAAGTGATGATTTCATTAATTCATTCTGGACTTTTATTTTCTTTGTGTAGCAAATAAACATTTTAAAGATCGGTAGCTTTTAATCCATTTGCATTTTTTTCTATTCACTCAAGGTTAAGGTTGAACACGCCGGGGGTATCCTTGGGGCATGCTTTATGGAATCGTTGGATATTTGGGTATCCAGGTATTCTAATTAATTTGACCCAAACCCGACGAAGGCCGGCTTTAGTCGTTTTAATAATAACTTCCCAGTGAATTCTAGCGTTACTAATTATTATTTTGTAAAGTTCATCACGTTATTTACAATGATTTTAGTTGACAAAAAAAGGAAGAAACAAAACAAGCTGATTTTACGTAACATTTCGTGGAAATAAGCCTGAAAATTTCACATTTAATCGCATGAACTCTTTTACCGGTAGTGTAGTTTCGAATAAATTTCGCAATGTGACCTGCCCCTTAATGTCAAACAATAAGGGAATTTTAAATGCAGTTTCTAGATTTTCGGTAACAATTGGGCATCGATTTGACTTACTGATTCTCTACTGAGTCCACATATCTTCTGAGAACGGCGACATTTCAATCACAAATCAGTTTGACTGATCGCTTATAGACATCTTCCAGAAACAGAACGGATGTGATGAATAAGTCATATAAAATCAGTTTGTTCCACGTATCAGTCGGTAAGAAATGCAGAATAAGAGAATTGACCTTTGGATTACATAAGTTAAATGCTGTTTTTATAATTAAATGCCGGCCGGCAGTGGTTTTATCGATTTCCGTCATTTCGTTAAAAGTAAATATCTATGAATTTCTGGTAACACTCAAAATATAGTATGTCTCAGCTGGGGCTTGGGATTTGTAATTTTTTCATTGCGATTACTTAATTTAATAATGGAAGACACATATCGCAAAAGTGCGTAAAACTTTGATAAGCTATTTTTAAGGAAGAGGAAAAAGTGAAGTTGATGATAAATACATAAAAGACCCATAATTAGGCCAGTTGATTTAGATTAAGCAAACAATCTTTATTTTCACTACGATATCTCTGTCTATGCTGTTGATAGTGCTAATACGCTGCGGGAGTTTAAACAAATAATTATGAAATTTACGAGGTAATTTCCAGTATTCTTTCTGTTGATAAATTATCTAATCACTTAAAAAATTTGTAATTTTACATGTTTTTTACTTTTTCAATATTAAGTAAAATTTTTTATTCCGAATTTCAATAGAAATATCCATTTCCTCATAACTTGTTTAGGAACAATCTCTATAAAGCTGAAGTCATATAAGTTATTTTATGTCATTTAATAGATAGAATAAAAAAGCTTTTAAATGAGCTTTTTCTTCTGTGTTTAATTTTTAGGATTATTATTATCAGTGAAGTTGGATTCTTTTACACAAATAAATCATTCGTAACCTTACTCCAGAAGCTTTTTTCTATACTTGACCTCTTTTATTGCTTGCAACTAATTTTTCTTGCTTTTATGTTTAAAAGAAAAAACAATAACAGAAGTGACATCAAAATTCTATGTCCTTGCATAATAATATAATTAAATTTAAAATTATTGAAACAATTATAATTTGTTTTTTTCTAAAGATAACAGACTAAGATTTAGACTAGCTACAGCTATCCTACCTACAATTAAATCAGAAAATATAACCAAATCTAATTTTGTTTCTAATTTTCTAACTAAACCAAGAAACACATTTTTCATGCACATAACCTAGAATAAAATATTTATTTCATTTATAAATTGTTACATTGTTTTTTTTTTTTTTTTTTCATGTTGATCATTTTGAATTTATTGCTTTCGGTAAATTTTTTTAGTATTGACTCGCGGCTTTCTTGATCTTCCTTATCACGGACCCAATTAAAATACTGGACTTGTCCTTAATGGATGGTTTATTTTATAACTCTGTTTATCAGTTTTTCATAAGTATTAAGTAAATACAGTAAATATTCCATGGATTTGCCCCTGAAGAAGTTTATATGTAGTTAAAAAAATGAACTTCGCTTTCCACTATGTACCTACAAAGTATGGAAGTTTGTCTTTGTAAATGTTTTCAATTTAAACTATTTGACTTGTATACATCTATTTAGAAAAATTCTGCTGGATCTGACACTTTGTTTCAAAAGCTTTGGAGCAACATTAACAAATGGATAATATCTACATAGGTTTTTTTCAAAGTCTTGCATAATGTTAATCACACCATACTCTATAAAAAAAATTAAAAGTGGGACCTTTATTGTTTTGTCTCTCGTCAGTCGTGTTTTCTGAGTGTTCCTCTTTTGAGTTTTTTCCGTCTTCCGGTGTTCCACAAGGATCTATACTCGATCCACTACTATTTTAATGACTTTCCTTCAAAAATAAATTCTGACTGATTGAGTGATTGAAATTGATTACGACTGTGGCATTCTTCAACGTAATCTAATCGCTTTACAAGATTGGTGCTATACAACAGCTTGATCATTAATGTAAGTAAATGTTTCAAAAAGAGCTTTAGCTTTAAAAAATCTCCTAAGATGCCTGACTATTGTCTGTATTCTGGGACAATTACTGAAGTTAGTAGCGAATTTAGGATTTGACAATAAACTAAGGTTTGACGCTCATATAGATGATTTCTGCTTCAGATTTCTTAGTATAATTGGTTGTACTATCTTTCGATAGTGAGACGTTGATTTTCGTACCATCAAAATAAATCGGATAGAGTGGAAGACCTGTAGAAAAAGTTCTCCCGCAGCATTTTAAGAAGACTCAACGATACCGACTCGTTGAAAGAATTCTTACCCTGAATTTACTTAGACTCGATGAGAGAAGATTTTATCCCTAAAAGGGATAGAGATAATCCTAATTTATCTGATCAGACCTATATGTAATCTTCTGATTTGCACTCATTTCGGGTCAACCTTAGTTTATTTAACGCGATAATACTGTGATCTACTAATTATTATATTTATATATAATAAAATATATATGAGGCATTCTTTGAGAACGGACCACCCCCTGCTGTCCAAAAATAGTGAGCTCCATTTAAGGTCTACCAAGGCTCAAAAGAAAGGTTTTGGTTTCTACTTTCCAATGCACACTGGCTTTCGAAGAGTCTGCCTATACAGAGCCCAATATGGCGACTAAAACCACGTGACCTCCATTAATTTGACTACTTATGAGGCTATAAAATCGGTCGCATCATTCCGATTGAGGTCTACAAAGGCACAAATGAAAGCTTTTGATTTCTACTTTCAGAAGCTGTATTGCAAAAATTGCTTTCATTTAAGCCATTGTAGACCTCAGTCGTAATGCTGCGAGGCATTTTGTACACATTTAAGTGGTAAAATCATAAAGGTCACGTGGTTTTAGCGGCCATATTGGATTTTGAGCAATCCAAAAAAAATTTTGCGATACAGGTTTTGAGAGCAGAATTCAAAAGCTTTCATTTGGGCCTTTCTTAGACTTCAATCGGAACTTACATGATGTATGACTTTCATGAATTAAATGATATACATAATGTTGGTTCATTAAAACTTATAGCTTGATCATGGCCTAATAGGTGAAACACGTCGCACTCTATAAAATAATCAATAAAATGTACCAAATACCAAGTGTTTTCAATGAATTATTCAATTCAATTTGATTCATTTGAATATAACTTAAAATATAGCCTGATCAGTATCCAATAAAATTACATAGGCCCTACAAAATTTACTTTATCAGAGCTTGTTAAAATAACCTGATTTGACCTCAATTAAATTACCTGATCCAGGCCAAATATACTTTTTTAATCAGGGCCTGATATGGTAGTCTGGCCAAGACCTAATCTGCCCGCCGGATGTTTGTCGGGCGAGAAATGATATTCCATCCGTGCCTACTCAGGCTGTTTGATTACAGCAGTAAAGTAAATTTCAGTCATCTTGTCAGATCCGGCACCAAATTTAGCCCTAGCTTTTTTTCTATTAGCGAATGATTATGTACATTTAGCCCAGTTCTGCCCAACTATCCAAGTTCTATATGTTGGAACATTTAGTTACGAATCATATACAATATACATATTAGGATAGTTGCATAGTGTTAAGTGGATAAACTATACCTAAAAATAACTTTGATAATTATGTAATTAATAAAAAAATATTTGTGACGCAACAAAGAAATTTTGAGTAACAAACTTTTGCAGAATTTTTGAATTAAACTTTAACGACTTTCATGAAAATTAATGATGAAACTTTGAGTAAGAGTAAGAACAGAGGAGTTTTCCATTTAAAGAAGATTAATCTTTATATTGTGAAATAAGATTTTCACTGTGAACATTGTATTCTTGAATTATTTCTCTTTTGAATGATGTGGGCTAAGATTTTGTGTATACATATTTTGTAATTAAAAACAGCCAATTGTCGAATTAAAGTCGTTGCTGTAATTGTGAGTTACATAAATAAAGGCAATAAATCAACTGCATGCAACGATTAAGTAGTACCAACAAACTGGCCAAAAACGAGTTGGTTTTTTGAGTGCAGGCATTTTAATTAGACAATTAGATTTCTTTAAAACACGAACGCGCAAGACTTTGGCATTCGCACATCAGAAGGAGTAGTATGCCTTGTTAGCTGCGCGCGCGGACCGCATACCCTCGCCCGTCGGATTCGATATATTAATTGAACGGGTCTGACTGGGAACTGAGAACTTGGAACCCGATCAAATGAAGTCGGAAGGGGGTAAGAAACGCAAAAATTAATATTTCCTTATCCGAGCATCGGCGGGACCATTCAACCGCGCCGCGCCACAAGCGGACGAATCTCGTCGTACCTGAAAACAAAGGAAACGGCTCACGGAGCAGAGCACACGTAAAACAAATCGCCTGAATGTCCGCGCCGGTGCATGAGGCAAATGCAAAAAAGAAATTGAACATACTTATGCTTTGCTTATGCTCGCCGCGAAGAAGTTTGCAGCAGAGCAGCAGCGCGACCATTCTCATGGGCGCCTTCGCGATAAATCCAATTGCCAAAAAACGAGTTTTATATACACCGGGACCCCGCCGAGCCGGACTGGAGGGCAGGGCAAGAAGGTATAATGCTCCTGCATTCGATCGGTATCGCGTTTTTGCGCCTGCAATTTTCTAAAGAGAAATTTTCGGAAAGTTCAATTTCAATCGGGGCCGTGACTAGCAAAAAAAATCATCTCATGTACATCTCGATAAATGCGACGACGACGACGACGGCGGGGGGGTGTAGGTATGTACGACGCGACGCAGCCGAATTAATCATGAACTTGCCTTAAGGTTACTTATCACGTTCTCAAAGTTCGTTATTCCCCTCTAATCGGCGCAAGACGCTCGCGCAAGGAGTGGACGACGACGACACATGAGACTTATAAAAGATATAAATCCTGACTCTCAGATCGTTTTCAATAAATATATATAGTATATATAAGATAACCTGTTTTGATGGGATTTGAAAAGGGATGTAACCTGTTCAGTCCCGGACTATAGAGATGGGAACATCTTCTAATGCCTTCAAATCCTCCGCCATCTCCTCGTAGATGAGACTATATTGTGGTATTCTTTTTTTTATATCTTTTGTTATGCGATTTGTCGCTTGAAAAAAAGTGAAACAAGTCTCAAGATCTCGGTCAAGACGCGATCTCAGTAGAGAGAAAGTGAAAGAAGGCCCGTCTATTGCATTCACTTTCCTACCTTGCGAACAAGTCTCGCTGGAGCGAGCCGGTGTAATGCTTCACCATGCTTCTTTTGCATTTATCCGCCGAGAATATACATAAATAAATATATTCGCGAAAAACAAGAAAAAAAGAAAAAAAAAAAGAAGATACATCATGATGCGGCTTAGATTACACCGTTCCCCAGCATCCTCTCCGTAGAATCTTTCACACGCTGCTTGTTGTATATCGCTAGATGAAAATTCAATGCGCGAAGTATCGTTTCCCGAACGCCGCACTGAGCCGATGCACTGGAAGATGCATAACCAGAAAATAACTTAGAGCGCATTGCACCGTAGGATGCCCCTAGCTTATAGCCGCAGTTGAGTAACGTGTCCGCGAAAAACCAGCTTGCGAACAGGATTCAAAAGAAAGTAAAATGGAAAACGCTCAAACGTTAGAGTCAGAGGTTGCTGCGGCTGTACCTTTAGTGAAGCCGCCAAGAAAATTTCTTCTTCTATCTTTTCTACTATATATAAAAAGATAGTGTAGTCAATGTCACGGCTGCTTTGCTTTTGAAGTTATATCTTACTCCCACAACATCTGACAACGTTTAAGGCGGACGATACGAGCGTATACAATCCCTACAATCGGAGCAGACCTTCAAGATCAAAGATGAACTCACTTTTCAATGCTACTAACATACTCAACTGGTGACGTCTTTACATACATATGTAGGTATTTCTTTAACAGTCAGATATGCTTGATATCGACGAAAATAGACACAAAAAAAAAAACATACATTGATTAGCATACCATTATGAGCTACGCAGTTTTTTCATTATGTAGGTCATAGAAATGCTGAGTAACTGCTGAAACCTCCGTTTCCAGACAGCTTTAAGTTGAAAGTTGTAAGGCAGGAGCGCTGTATTAAGGAGGCAGGAAAGTTTATTTTGTCAAATTTGCACTTTTGTTTTTTATTTGAAATTTTATCATTTTATTAACATGCTTTTATTAATTTTGACCTGTAACTTTCTAACATTGTAAGCAAATCTTACAACTCACTTTTTACTCACTTCTAATTATCGTATCGATTTGAATCTTTGCAAACCTATGTAATTCTGGTGACAATGTAATAATATGGATGTATTTTTAACTTTTTAGTGCGCTTCTAATAAAAGCGTGTTTTTTTAGTTTCTTAAACTATAATACCTTCTATTTTTTTAATCAGTGATTGAGGAACAGACAAATTCCAATTTAAGCCAATTTGTTAAAGCTGAAATATTTTCGAATGTAAACATTTTCGAGTTAATAAGTTGTAAGTTTTTTTTTTTTTGTAATTTTTATTACTTACTATATTTATTCTTTTATAAAATATCTCACTAATTTTAGTTAAATATTATGCGCTTGAGAATAAACGAGGTAAAACGACCAGTTAACATTTTTTAAAGTGATGCACTATAGGAATTTTTCTAGAAATTATGATTTAAAGATTTATTTGAAAAATTATTGTTAAGAAAATGTATTTTGATCATCTTAGAAAATCTGTAAACATAGAAGAACATAAAAGACTAATTGTTAATATTAATGTTTTAAAAAATACACTCACTCATATTAAAAACCAATATATTAAGATTACAACAGGTAATACAGCAGCATTGGATTAGCGTCCAATCTAATTGGCTTAACTAAGAGCATGTATTTTGTAAAACCTTATTATAATTTTTTGTGTGAGGCTTATAAAACAAAATTATTATATAAGAATTGTAATTGCTTTGATGTAATTGTAATTGTAATTGTAATTGTAATTGTAATTGATACCTTAATTAGTTTTAATAATTTATAGTATAAAGAACCTTATGAACATTTTTAAAAATAAAAGATGTTTTACCTTATATTTTAGTAATATATAAATTATTATAATATACATTGCATTTTTGTTTATTGACGAAGAAGGCCCAGTAATCAAAAATTTAAAGAATTTATTTTTTTAACTTTTAAATTGCATCCTAGTATTGAAAAAGTATACCTAAATTATTTTACCCAACTAGGTTTAGCTTTTACCAATTAAATTACAACCTCATTTATGTTTTAACTTTTAGTATCTACATTTTTATTGATTTATTGTATATTATAATAGAAATATGAGTTTAAAAGTAATACTTCGGATATTAAATTTTCTAATAGTTTATTAACTAAATTATAATACCCACAAATATTAAAATGGACATATAATAAGTGTAAAATATTGAAGTCTAATATATTTTTGGTATGTTCATAAAAAAAGGTGATAAATTTATTTTAAAAGGTTTGACCGAGTAATTTCAATTCTGTAGGCAATAAAATACCTCATATTTGTTGTCTTTACTAATATGTTTTTAGGAAACGTTTTTCATGAGCATATTTCAGATGAAAATATCATTGGTTGGTACAGCAGAAAAAATTTAGGACATGTTAGTCGCAATCTAAAGAATTCTTTTTGTTGATTATGATGATGATGTATGATATGATATAAGAACGTTTCAATGTCAGTGTCCCCTCACAAAGTAATACAAAGTTAGTGCCAATCTCAAAATGAGCTCAGTTGCTTCCATCCTAAAGAAGATATTATGAACTCAAAGATATAAATTCACTGACTATACAGGGTGTCCAGGAAGTAGTGCGCCAAAATTAAGGGGATGGTAGCTTGGGTCATGACCTACCAGAATATCAAAATATGACCTTAGTGAAAACGTCACCGTTTTCGAGATATTTCGGTTTTTATGAAAAATTAAATTTGATTTAATATGAACAAGGCAATATCTTGTTATTCATGAATAAAATGGCTGATTCTGAAATCTGCATTAATTAAGCAATTTTTTGAATTGCTTTCCCATCACTGCCTAGTACATTTTTGTTTCACCAGTTAAGGTCATAGTAGAGTCGAATAATTTTGAACAGCAAAAAAAAAAAATTTGATTATTTTTTTTCTCGACGGTCTTGTATTAGTAATAAAAAATGACATGCTTACCAGGTAGGGCAACTTATCTAGAATATTTTAGCAAAAAAAAAAAATGAGAACATGTCTTTTTATGTGCACCAACTAGTCAATAATTTGAAATTTAATTTTTCATAAAAACCCAAATATTTCGAAAACGGTGAGGTTTTCACTAAGGTCATAGTTTGATATTCTGGTAGGTCATGACCCAAGCTACCATCCCCTTCATTTTGGCGCATTATTTCCTGGACACCCTGTATACGCTATCGTTCCATCATTCCATATGATTGACATTTTATATTCCGCTTTGCCTTCGAATATCATTGGGTTTATTCTCGTCGCCAGTGATAAATCCTTTAGTAAACTACAACTTTAAGATTTCATAGTTATGAAACCTTATTCCTTATACGGCGGTATTCGTGCGACAATGCCTTTGACTGTTTAGAATATGTAGGACACCACAAGTTCAAGGATCCTATCATAATTTTATCAACATTTATTAGAATCCTCTTTTGTAGGTAAAGGGTAAAGCACTCTCAGATGATGAAGTCCTGAGTCATAGACACGGAACCCTGAAAAAATAGTTGAAACAATTGTCTAAAAGCAGCAATGAGTGGAAAATCACAGGCCAACAAGCTCGGATAATCGTCACACAGAGTACTTTAATATGAAAATTAATCACGCGACGCGAATTTACTCAATGACCCATTGAATCTAATGGTTGGGGACAGAGTTTATTGAACCCACACTCTGTTAATTTTCGTCAACTGAACTCTCCCTTCGATTAGTCAGTCGCACTACCCAGAGAAGAGCTAACGAATACCGGGGCTATAAAACTATTCTGCGGTTCAAACTAATCATCAGCTTGAATATATATCATTCTGGTACATGAAGAAATTGCTTTAAAGACAGATGATGGCCTTTAAAGCAAAGTAAAATATACATTTAAAGATACGCTTTATTATTTGAGTGGGTGCTACAACGGTAAGATGCGAAATAAAAGTGGTAGGCCAAGAGTTATTATAAATGATTATTTTTAAGAATACAAATTAACTTCGTAAGAATTTGTTAGCCTAACCTATAACTCATATAATTATTTATTTTTCATGTTTATTGCTATTTATAATATAATGATATAATAATAAAGATTTTATTTTTTTAATTTTAAGGAAAATTAGCCGTTAATTATAAACTTATATGAGAATACTCACTTTTTAGAAACTTATACTAAAGGTGTAAGAAAAAACGCATTGCTAGATACCATTTTTAAATTACTATTATTTTGGTGTTTGTTATGTGCACTCTACATTTACAATTTATTTATAGTTAGTTGTCATAGATATAAACATTAATAAATTAAATATTCTTTCAGTTTTGAAGATGCGTAAGAGAGTGTTAAAATTCTCCACATAAAAATAAGGTCAGGAAACGATGTGACTTAAATAAAACTTTTTAAAAAATAGGAACAGCGGCACCAACACACGGCAAAAGTAGCCAATACATAATTTAGGTTAAACATTTTGCAACAAATTATAAAAAGCCGGATTTGACATACATACAATAATTTTTCTTATAGAATCTAAATTTTTTTGCTTAGTGTAAAAACTTTATTTCAAGAATGTCTCTCTGACTTGTTCGTATATTTATGCATAAAAGCAAAAAACATCAAAACCAGCCCGAAATTCCTTCAAATTTACTTATTGCTATGAGAAGAAAATTTCAAAAACATTCATCAGTGATCAATGTTTGAAGTAAGGTCTTAAATTCTTAGTCTTAATTTTCTATATCATTTAAAGCAACATTCTAACTTCTGATTACAATATGGAGCGATTGTATCTTTTGATTTTATATAATAATATAAACAAATTCTATTTTAGTAATAATTGAATATGGTAGAAAATATGTTTTTTTTAATAGAAAAATGTTTTTTTTAATCGAACCGATTTTGAAATACTGCTGGATAGTTAGAACTACTTACAACATAATATTTTTTGAAAAGGTTTGTTCACCCTATTTGGCTTGAAATCGATAGTACAGAATACTGTCCAAAAATGTGATTAACAGCTGAGGGATTACATAATGAAAATATTCTGAGTATTTGAATTTGAGCGATTGATCGTTAAAGGAGCTTCATAAAAATAAGTTAAAATTATTCCTTTGAAAATTTAATTTTTTTTAACTATATTCATACGAATATAATAGTGGGACTTATAGAAGATCCGTACTTCCCCGATGTCAAGTATACAAGTACTTCGATAATCTCAATCGGCTAATGATTTATTCAGAAGTTAATAAAACAGGTACTTGATAGGCAAATGAACTTCTCATAGAATAAAATCGGACGCTGGAATTCGGTTAATGACCTCGGAAAATTTCTAATTTAGAAATAAATGTGTTTTGTAGAAAACATGAAATTTCGTATCAGTATGCGGTACTTAAACATTATTATCTACTACTCTATAAGTCTAGGTTGTTTTAGAATAAACAGATTTAAATCTGAAAGCTAGATTCATTCATTCATAATTTTATAAAATAAATAGCAGGGAGGCAAAATACATGCATTAGGCGATTTTTATTGGACTTTTATTGAAGATCTCGGGAACTCTTTAGTTAGAAAGTTAAATTTTGAATTTTGTAAAATTTCAATGGCTACTACACGGTAAAAAATTTTGGATTAAAAACCAATATTTTCTGGATTGTATATAAGTCCACACCAAAAAAGTATTAGATTTTAATATTTTGAAAGGATTAAAATGACACTGTAATATTGGCATGTATTAAAATTAAATCTCTTCAGTATTAAATTAATTTTAATACTAGAACATTAAAAATCAATACTTGCTGTATTAAAAAGCAATATTACCTATACTTTACTTCTAATCCACTATGGTTTTAAGAAGTTAATTGTAATGTATAGTTTTAATACAAAAATATTGAAGGGTAATCTTTTATTGAGATATAAATAAATTCCATTTTCTATTAAAACTAGTACTTATTGTATTAAAAGTTAATATTAACGATATTTGACCTTCAATCTACCATGGTTTGAATAAGTTAATACTAATTGTATTACTTTATAATTAAAATGTGCATTAATCCATTGATAAAGTGACAGGGATTTTTTTGGGATTTCAGGGAATATTTAGGTTGTATGATGTTAATTTTTTTCCAAAAAATAAAAGGAAATATTCAAACATTTTTATTGGTTTAATTAATTTTATTCAAATTATATATATAGTATACAGAATAATGTTAAACAATATAAAATTTCTTAAATATAAAGAAATAAACTAAAGCAGTCTTTCAATATATAATAATAGGAACAAGATCATAAAACTTTTCTTTCTTAATATAAATCGCATAGCTCTGCTTGTTTGCCAAGGAGTTGTATTTGACAAGCAATGAGTTTGAAGTTTTACTTACTTCTCAATAAAACATACAAAACAAAACAACGCACTCTCTACTTACTCGAAAATAATATATCTTCACTTGATATACTATCACCATCGGTCACCTTCCTAATAGGAACGAATATGCGTCTGTCGCCAAACTTTGCACAAATTTCACTTTCAACTCGCACTGCATCTTGACTGGCCAACGTGACACATTGTGGCATAAAAAACTTAAAATTCAATCTGCTTGGATTGAAGTAGTACCTTTTAATCTAATTTTAATCCAATTAATATTGAAAATTACTTCAAAAAGATTAAAAAATACTTTAACATATATTTTGGATTACTTTTCAATACAAAAATTATTGCATTTTCGAGTAATATTCGATGAATATTTACTTTTAATTCGAAGTGGATTGAAAAGTTGCTGTAATACAAGCAAAAGATTAAATTTTACTCCAAAATTTTTAACCGTGTATGTTCAATGTTGCTAATCTTATTTTCGAGATTTTTCTTCCCGTCTTTTAAAACACTGTTTTCCCTCAAAAACGAACATCTTGGAAATATTGTACAATGTCATATTTGCTATTACTATATATAACACTAACACTTAGTCCTTAATATGATAAGTTATATACTATATTTCATATCACATTTACTTGTTTCGCACATAATATACATATAGTACATATTTTACCATTATTACCAGAATGTAGATGCAGTGGTTGGCTACTAAAATACTCAATACTTTTTATCTATAATTTAATATAATAAAGAGGTAAAATTTGTGAGTTTGATATTATTATTATATATTTATTATACTAAACCAATATGTCAGAGGTAATAATATATGGAACTATTGTACGATTTAAACAATGCTTTCACCATTGCTAAGCTTCTGCCTTCCCAGTGAATATAGGCTCAAAATTAACCTTTTTACTCTAATTTACACTAATGTTTTATGACAGAATGATTACTTTTTTTTGCTTCGGTGGGTTTTTTTTGTTCACTTTGACATGCTACATCACAACATGACTTGACATATGACAAGGCATGTGACATGCAACGATATCACATGATCACGACATCACATGGCGTCATACGTAACATAACACATGACATGATAGATGACACATGATATGGTTTAAAGTGTTTTTTAGTTTTGGTTCCTTTAAAAGTTGCGCTCGGGCAAAGCATGTATGCAAAATAATGTGGGTCAAATTTAAGAAACTTCATAGGTCTACAAAATATAAAAATACTTTTTTGCTGTAAGTTTTGTCAAAGCAATTCATTCTTAATTAAGGAACAAATAATTTAATAATTTTCTTTCTTAAACTGGTAATATGGTGTATCTCTGAGTGTAGACATAGAAGTTTTGTTCTAGGTGTTTTTATTCCTTACCTTTTAACATGGAACACTAAAAATAGAAAATAAAAAGTTTGATGATGTAGGTATCTCCAATATCTTTCCGATTCCAATATTTATGTTATTTAATGGAAAATATAAATCGATGGTTATTTGTCCATCGGTATTCTTCGTAGGTTTCTTCACGAAGAGAGAGACCATAAGTCGTTCATCCTAACTATTCCTTTTGAAGCAATTACTGTCTTAGGTTTACCGCATTTATGAGAAAAAAAATATAGCTATTATCTGCGGAGTCTTCTTCCTATCTATCTTATAGTTTGCTCTGGCGAAGTTCTTTCCGATCGTCGTTGCTTCTTCGGAGCTCGGACGAACAGACGAAAACACATGTTTCACGATCGCAACTTGCGCTCGGTGTGTGAACTCTCATTCCGGCGATACTGACTGCTGAAGATGGCAGCGAAAAATATAAGAAACAGAAAGTGAGCGTACTCTCCAACTCGTTTGTCGTTTGTGTCCATCGTGGCCTTACAATTGTGAGTCTCTTATGTACTTATGCGGAGGGGCATACACCGAAGCGTCTTATCACACCTCTGAATACAAGTAGGCTTGTTGGAGCTGGTTGAGACCATGTTGGAGACTGTTGGGGCCATGTTTGAGCCTGTTGGAACCAGCCAAGCAGCGGCAGCCAAGTGCAGGGCACGTACCCGCATATACCCGGTGTATCTTTTCTATGTTGTGTGGAGGAGGTACACATAGATTTATTTTGTACGAATCGAGTGCGCAAGTCGCATACATTGCAGCTTTATTCTCGACGATGGAGTTCGCCACCAACGTGTTCGACAGTTCGAGTCAACTCGATTCGAGCCCCGCCGACTGTTTTTCTCCTCCTCGAACTCCTCAAGCCGGTTTCTGATGGAAATAATGCGCTGATAAACTTCGGTGCTGTAGTGCTGGTTATTCAGCAACCAGAGCGCGTTCGTGCGCTCGTTCGTTAACACTTTTGTCTCGCGTATATCGACGTAGCAGCCGTACGTAACGTAAGCGACTATAATTCTAGGCCTGCCGCAGCTAGTTATCAGTTTCTTTGCGCTTTCGGCTGAGAGAAGTAGAATCCACCTTTGGCTGGGGTATACAGACCGCGCGAGACTCGCATAAGATATCTGTCGTTGTCCGAATCGAAAAGATAAAGATTTTTATAAAAGATTTTCTTTATATCTACTGTATATGAGATTCACAGTGCGCTAAGAGTTTTTCTCTTTTTTTTTTTGTTGTTGATTTTTTGGCAAAGCTTCAAGACGCTACTGTGAGACGCTGCTGGTGTGGCCTTCACACGTTTTAATAAAAAAATTTCGTCGGTTAAAGCCCGGTCGCGTTCTGTACTGCTCAAGTTTTTCTTCTGTTCTGTGGGCCCCGCAAAAGTCTACATATACTCCAGAAAAATAATAAAAAGCCTCACACTCGGCGGCGGAGGAGCACCATAAAGCAGTATAGTCTTCTGAGTGAGTTCATACTAAGGCAACGAAGTGTATCTCAGAACATGTTCTAGTTTTTCATATTCAGTACTTTCGTATGGCTTGATGATTCGATTCCGACTGTCTGCCTAGAACGAAAACGAATAGACCTCGACCTGCAGAAGGAAGCTACACGTTTACTTTCGTTTCGGTGTTTGGGCACTTTGCATTTTACAGCCTTATATTTTCTTTTATTTACACTACCTCATATATATATAGAAATATAATTCGCAAGTATTATAATTATAATAAAACTCCAGTGTTTTTCGGTATAAAATTTTCCCGGTGAAATTTCCCAATCGTACAATCGTCGACGTTGCGGCCGACGATCTATCTTTCTATTTCATGTATAGTGGCCGGCCGCTTGATTCATTGTGTGTCTTTTTCGATCTTTTCTATACCGAAAATTTTTAAGATTGCGATCGTGAGCCTACGTATACAAAATTAATCAGTCTTTGTTTTTTAAATAGAAACATAAACACAGCTGGTTATTTTAAAACTGCGCCTGCAGTTGGTCCACAATTTTTCCATCTTTGAGAGAAGTTGGAAGTTGACACACAAACGAGGAAAAGTGAATTAAAAAAGTGAAAGTGATGCGATTAATACCTGTGTGAGCTAAGAAAGATAATTTTCTTGAAAATATTTATTTATTATTGGTTGTGCGGCCAGTGCATCGACGTATTGGCACAAATTAAGGACATCACAAGATACGATACGACAGAAAAGTCGAAAAAAAGGTAGGGCATCTGCGATTTTTATGGTCTTCTTTTATTTATATTATTTTTTTTTATTTTTTATTTTACTGTCTTGCATGCCACTTACGAAAACTTCTCGCACAAACAGACGATATTTTGTTTTTTTGAGGAGGCGACTCCGGTTTTGTAATCATCGCTTATTTTGTTCCGAGATAAACCTCATATGGCTATACTATATATTTACATACCTACTGATAAAATGAAATTTATGATCCGAAACGCCAGAAAAGACAGAGTGTACGAATTTTTTTTTTTTTTGTAGATACCCCAAAGAAAGAATGCGTTTCACTAATTGTTAATTGCAGTGTGTCTCAATGGTACGTATCCATTAACACACATATCGCTGTCTTAAATAGTCTTGTCTAACTAGATGAAATGTAAGAAGTATTTTGTTCCTAATTATATAAATCAGTAGGAAATATGTCTTTTTGAATTTTGTTTCAATTCGATAAGGTTGTATGCTTTCTTCCATGTTTTTTAGTCCTTTGATTTCATTCCTCCAGTTAATTAAATTAAAATTTCTTAAATTATTTAACTTAATGGACTAAGAAGAAGTGGACTGATCGAAGTAAAAATAAGGTTTCATTTCTGGCAGGTCATGTGTTTCAAATCTGGTGATATTTTCATATTATACTATTGACTGCATTCAAAATGATGGCACAAGTTTATACGATTTATACCGATTTCTCAAAAGTTTTAGACACAGTCGATCTGTCTTTACTTATATAAAAATTCAAAAATTTGGGTTTTCACTCGACGCTTCTCAATTGGCTTTCTTCATATTTAAGATATCCTAAGCTATATGTAAGAATAGATAGCCTCTTATCTAGAGAAATTCTAGTGTCTTCAGGGGTTTCGTGACAATCTTTAAGAGTATTAAATGTATAATTTTCGCTGATGATCTTAAGCTATATCTCAAAATTAGTTCCAATGATCGCCTCACACTACAGGGTGATCTTGATAAACTCTTGATCTGGTGTCACATGGTATATTAAACGAAATTTTGCAAATCTTAATACAACGCATATACTGGATTGTTTGCTAGTTTACTAGCAATGGTATAAGGTGACAGACACATGGTATAAATATAGTGGTTTTAATATTATAATATCAATAACATACTTGTGTCAAAGGAATTTTTGTAATTAATATAACTGATTTGTAATTTCAAGAATAGCATTATTAACTACGCATTTTTTAATATTTGCAAAAAGTTTTGCAAGTCCTATAAAAGCTAGGCTTTGGCTAATTTGCGACTTCATAATAATAACAAATGAAATACTTGTTCAAATAAAAAGTTTTGTAATGTCTGCAATAGTAGTGTAAGACGCTTTTGTATAACTTGCAGTGTCGTAAAATTACAAATGAAATACTATTGTAGTTTCAACAAAACTTTTTGAAATCCTGAATTGAATTTGACTAACTTGTGATTTCGTAAAATTATAAATAGGTTATTAATTTCTAGAAAATATGTTGTAATATCTAAATGTTATTAATCAAATATTAATTTACACGAAACATTTTGTAATTCCTAGTATAAATAATATTATTTCCTATTATTTTGTATTGTATTTTGTAGTCAAAACAGAGCTAATTTACTTTTACTATAAAAAGAAGATCAGCAGCAACTATATGAGTACTAGGTATTTATTAATAAAAGTGTAGTAAATTAACACAATAAATAAAGTAGTAAATTCAAATACACAAAGTAGTTAAAATCATAAAATGTTTGAAATTACAAAACATTTTGTCTTTGGTATTAGTACTAAGCTATACGTTTAGAATTATAAAGTTAATTTACTGAAATCTTTTTGTAACTTTTTATTATTATTTTAGTACTTTTTTCTCTCGGTACTATTATATACTATACTATATTATTTTTAAAAGTGGTATAAGTCCACTCTTTGAGAAAATTTCGTGAGGTATATCTACCTACTTGTTAAGATTTAACTTTCACTTTCAAAAATAACAACCAACATATAGTACAGAGTACCTCCGAATATTCCGGAAATATTTCAAAATACCTATAAATTACACAGCCACAAAAAAAAAGAAAAGTGTTCTGTACTTTACATGCGATATATGGTTTTCGATGTATTTTCGCACGCTGAGCACGAATCTGGGGTCAGAATTGAGCCATCACATCACAGTTAATTCCTAACCTCAAAAAACAGGTAAAAAATAGCAAAAATCCGGATAAATGTACAAGGAAAAATACAGGAATTTCTTTTTTTCATATCCAGATGTGTATTTTTATGTGAAAGAACCCTGTGAATCCAAATCCACCGTCAGAGTTGAGGTGGCACGTCGTGTATTTTTCCTAACCTCAAAAAACCGGTTCAGAAATATCGATTTCCAAAAGTCAACCGATTTACGCTAAATTCAGTGCGTGGGGGTTTTAGGGGTCGCTGATCACGAATCTGAAGTCAAAGTTGCAAAATTCAAGATGGCGGTCAGAATATGGCGGACGAGATTTTCGAAAATCAACCGATCTACACCAAATTTGGTATGGGGGGGTTTTTGGGATCGCTGATCACGAATCTGAAGTTTAATTTGCAGAATTAAAGATAGCGGATCCAATCGACCTGCGCCAAATTTATCATGTGGGGGTTTTTGGGTTCGCTGATCACGAATCTGCAGTCAAACTTGCGGAATTAAAGATCCAACATGGCGGACGAGACTTTCAACAGTCGCAGATGACGAATATCTACCCTTTTTCTTCTAGTAGGCGTTGCCACCATAAATAACTATCAGATTCATGATCAGCGACCCCAAAGACCTCCACATTCCAAATTTGGCGTAGATCGGTTGGTTTCGATAATTTCGTCAGCGATATTGGATCCGCCATCTTTAATTCTGCAAATTAAACTTCAGATTCGTGATAAGCGACCCCCACATACCAAATTTGGTGTAGATCAGTTGATTTTCGAAAATCTCGTCCGCCATATTGGGTCCGCCATTTTGAATTTTGCAACTCTGACTTCAGATTCGTGATCAGCGACCCCTAAAACCCCCACGCACTGAATTTAGCGTAAATCGCTTGACTTTTGGAAATCAATATTGCTGAACCGGTTTTTTGAGGTTAGGAAAAAAACACGACGTGCCACCTCAACTCTGACGGTGGATTTGGATTCACGGGGTTCTTTTACATAAAAATACACATCTGGATATGAAAAAAAGAAATTCCTGTATTTTTCCTTGTACATTTATCCGGATTTTTGCTATTTTTTACCTGTTTTTTGAGGTTAGGAATTAACTGTGATGTGATGGCTCAATTCTGACTCCAGATTCGTGCTCAGTGTGCGAAAATATATCGAAAACCATATATCGTATATAAAGTACAGACCACTTTTCTTTTTTTGTGTGGCTGTGTTATCAATAGATTTAGTGATTTAGTTGACTTCTATTACTTTACACTTAATTTTAAATTATCATACCATTTTAATAAATCCACATCTGCGCCATCCTCAGGTATATCGATTAAAATAAAATAAAAATTGGGATTCATATAATCCGAGTCTTGATTGTGAAAACTAAATTGCGGTGGCGTAAAATTCTTTTCAGCGCAAGTAAGTGAGGTTGCAAGGTTGCTCTTCGTTTTTATTGGTTTTGTTTTTGTACGATTAAGTCATTCACCTTCTTCTAATATTTTAACATCAGTTTAATTGAGAGTTTAATAATACAGGTATTTTGGATGTAAAACATATTTTGAGTTAGTTGGGCAAAGTTGCAAAATACATTTCTATCGCGATATTGTTAAAAAAATGTTCTATTTATCAATTTCAATAAAACATTTTATTAAACCTCAGTTCGCATAGTGAAATGATTAATGATTTTTAAGTTTTCTAGAGTTATGTTATTCCTGTTTAATGGCTCAACATATTTTAATTTGCAACAATTAATATTATAAATTTAGTATTTTATATTCTAAGCATATGCATATATCCTGAATTGATGCTTGATTCAATTATCTCGATTAAATAACTTTATTGTTAATCAGAAATTATTGAAAAATTAAACCACACTCAGAAAAATAAAGATGGTCAACTTAAAAAAAATTAATTATTAAAATAACATGTGATACATATTGCTGAAACTTTAAACATTAAACATTTTCCTTGTTCAATATTAAGTTAATTTCAAATTTTATTCTGCAGAATGTAGCAACTCATGTTGTGTACTCTTATTTAAAAAATGTTCGACGAACTTAAACATGTTTAAATATAAGCGATTTAAAATGCTCATATTGTTACCTAACCAATTTTTTAATATATTTCATCTGCTTTCGACTTTAATAGAACATGGTAAAATTTACTACTTTTAGAGTTCATCAACAATTTTGAGGTCAATTTTCACGAAATTCTTAGTATAAGAACAATTCAGTCAGTATTTTAGAGCCAAACTTTGTGAATGAAGGTTGTTTTTGCAAGAGATTTAAATTTTTTTCCAACTTGTTATTTTTGTTAATTAATGATTTCACTTTTGTAAAAAAATTTCAATAATTTTTTGAGCTGCATTACAAAAAACAACAACAAAAAATGGCTATTCTAAGGCAAGAAAATTTTAATTTAATTTTAAATAGTTACCATATAACTAGAAATGTTGTTGTACCTTGCATAGAGTAAGTTAACTAAAAAATAATGCTAGTAAACACTTAAATTGTAATTTAATCAAGAAATGGTTCGTAAGCAATTTTCTTGTTCAAAAGCTTATATCACCAGATTAACTATTTTTTTCTTGTTCAAGAAACCAACTTTATTGTTTGGTGCATTTTAATTTCAATGTTTTTCTTTCAGTGCAGATATTACCTGTTTAAATTACATTTACCGAATTAAAAAAACACCTTAACTAATTCATGATGTATCGAATTTCACCATTTCCGCAGCTGTTTAACATTCACTTTTCTAACTCTAGTAATTACGGGGAATCCCTGGCCTTAAATTATTCGATCACGAGGAGGATTTATCTAGGTTTTATCTTGTTGACGGCAATTTTGGCCTTCTTCAACCGCCTATTTCGATAATTTTATTTGATTCATGCGAACGCATATTGAAGGGTATTATGTAGCTATTTTTAATGTTTAAGGTCGTCTTTGACGTTGCAAGTCGGTAATATAAAGTAATATTTTCATTTGAGTTATTAAAATTGCAAATATGTACTAATAAAGGCGATTTTCAAAAATAGACTAATTATGCTTATGTTGTTTTGTAAGCAGATATTCTAAATAAAGAAAACTTCTTTGTTCAATCAAAGCGAAATTCTTTAGAAATATCGTAAAAAAGCGTTTAATCGATTTATTTTTCACCGACTTTTAAATAGGAGGTTATAAATTCTACCCATATGTATTTTTTGTATGTTAAAATGGGGTCAATGGAAATAGCATCAATTGATTTATAGTATATCAAAAAAGGGAAATGGAATGGAAGGATTTCAATTGACATTATTTCTTATTATATAAATTGCTTGTTTAATTTAAAAAAGATTTTGTTTTGCTTACAAAAATGGTACTTTGATAACATTTTGGAAAAGGCAAAGCTACCTTTCTTCTTTCTTAATAGTGCAATTTTCATAGAATTTTAAAATTATTTAAGAATTTTGATTTTATTTCCAAAAGTGGAAATAAAGCCAACTGACATTAATTTTAAAAAAAAATTCATTAGCATTCTCGCTTTCTTGAATTGGGAATTAAAGTCAATTAACATTATTTCCATTGACTTCATTTCACGACACCCGTTCTCTCATATATTTTTAACGCTTTAGAATGATTTAGATTATTCGTTTTTTTTTTTCAACCCGTGCCGTTTCGCAAAAACTATTTGCAAGGTTTTTGTCGCGTTATAACTTAAAATTCGGGTCCCAAATGTTATTCAAGGTTAGTACATAAAAATAAATTACAATTGTTACAAAGTATTATAATATTGTCATAGCAACGGAGGATTGCAAATTTAAAGCTATTGCATGTAGTTTGTTTTATTATAATCGTTATTGTTATAAATTTATTTTAAATTCTGATACCTCTGCTTCTATAAAATACGATTTCTGTGTGGTGTTGAGTATCTTTGTGTAATTGAGATAAACTTTAGAAGGCTTTAGGCCACATACCATAACGCTTTACTATATGGAGGCTAAGAGACGCTAGATCAGTGTAGCGAACCGTTTTGCACATGACATACCACGTCATATGATAAGTAACATGACATGTCATATGAGATTTCATATAACACATAATATGACATGTGATATGGCACGTGAAATGACCCATAATATAACAAAAGACATGATATAACATATCATGAGTTATGTTGCGTGTAATGTATCAAGTGTTATATCAAGTGTCATGTGTTATGTCATTTGTCACACCTCGGCCGATTCATGAAATACATCGACGGTACGGTATACGTATACGCGCAAAACAAAAATCTAATGCGTATCAAACTTTACCGACTAAATCAATAGCTGCGTTTTTTTCATCTGGATCTGTCTCTGGATCAGGATTAAATGAAAAAAAACGATTCAGATTAATCACCGGGATCACGATTTTGGGTTTGAGGAGCTGGAATTCCTGTTTTTGCTAATCTAATAAGAATTGGGGATTAGACGACAGCTTTCGTCAAAGAAAATTCAAAAATAGCCTTCAAAGTTTTGTTGTTTATTAAATCCCATAATCAGAAAAACGATTTGATTTATTTTGTTACTATAAATTACTTTTTCTTTGTGTGCTCAGGACCAATCGACTACAAATTTCATTGCTGCCATCATTTCAGACAAGAAAAACTACAGCAGCGACTCTGTTAGAAATTTTCAAACTATTCATCCGACACTAGCACTTCTCGTAGAATTTTTTGTAACCACTTCTTGCGGATCATTGATTCTAATCCAAATGAAAGTGTGGATCACGAGTTGTTGTTGTATGTCAATGTTAAGACATTGATCCAGATCCTGATCCGATTGAAAAAAACGCAGCTAATATCCGAGAATCGAAATCGAAAATAAATATGAGCAGGTGCAAAATAAAAAAGCGACCGTGATCTTTGGCTGCTTCCACGATCTATTCACATTTGTTACAAGGTCTAGTAAATGTAAAAGTATTAAAATTGGACTTGAATTTTAGAATTTTTGGTTTGAAGCATTCATCAGGATATCTTTTACCCTTCCGGTTAGTTAGAAGAATGATTGCGACTGAGCAACCCCAGGTAACTGAGTTAGTATTATATAAAATTCTCTAAAATATATAAGTACTACACATATTTGATAATGTGCACAGTCTTACTAGGGAAGGGTACAGCTTGATAAGAATGGATTTGAATAATTTTTAAATATGTTGTAGGGGCTCGTCCTTTATGCCTTATAGTACAGGCATTTTATGCAACCCTTCTTATTTTACGAGATAAAGAAGCACAAACTTTACCTTGCAAGTTAAATACTATATCTTAGTTTGTTGAAGAAAAATGTTACAAAAACGAATCGTCTTTTTTTTATAAAGAGCACAAAGCAGCGGCAGAAACCTGGGAACATTAATTAAATATAATCAATGTGTTTAATCATGCTTTTATGAGCTAAGCAGCTTGCCCTAAACTAAACTAAGTTTGAAGGCATCGCATGGAAATGAGCTTTCAAAAGTGCTTTTTAACTTTTTTTATTATAGAATCTAGACGAAACTACTCGTCTTTATTTTTTCTATAATAATGCATATAGTTTAAAATTATATACAGATTGTATATAAACCATTCAATAGGGAAATATTCGATCAGACATAAATTAAATATCCGACGACTGTACCCTTTCATACTTAACCCTTTCAGACACAAAAATCAGGCGTTTGAGATAAAAATCTGAATTTTTGCTTATACACAAATATGACACTAATAAACACGAATATGCAAAAACAATTAAGGTAGGATGCCTCACCTGGCCACCAGGTGATGTCCCATATATGGGACATGCCTTTTTTTTGCGCGTGGCGGCCAATCAAAACGTATTTTTTCACACTTTTCTGCATAAATTGTTTAAAAAATAGTTAAATAGTACTTACCGATTTTTGTTAAAACTCGATCTTAAAAAAAAAAAACAATCTTTATATGAGCACTAAGGACCACTTGTTTACTGCCGCACAATATAATTTCACAAAAAAGGCACTGAACCATGTGAAATGGTCAGAGTTCGGTACAAAACTTATTTTTGTAAAGTTTAAAAGCTACTTTATTAACAGAGTTGCTAACCATTGCAGATTTAATATTGGTGTCTACGTTAAATAGCTTTAAAATCAGTGACAACTTTTGTCCAATATATTGGACATTGTGTCTGAAAGGGTTAAGTTATTTACCGGAAGTTTAATGTAAATTATGTCTTAATTTGATTTCCGCCATTTTATCTAAGCTAAAAATATTTTTAGCAAATCTGCTGAACTCAGCGAATAAGTCAAGGACCCTAAACAGTATTTCCCGTACAAAACGAAAAATTTCCATTTGCCACAAAAATAATGAAGTTCATGGTCGTGCTTAAATATGGTGATTTGGAATTTGTTGTGTTTGTTTGAAAGCATCAATTCATTTTGGTAATATTTCCGATTTCATTTCCATTTCATCAGATTTTTCATTTTGCCACGAGTTTATATCTACACCCACACCAAAGAATATGAAAAATGTTTTGGACTACAGCCGGTATTAATCATAGCTCTCCTCCGTTTGTCTATTTCTCGACAAGCTTGAAAAAAAAAAAAAAAACCGGTGTGAATCTAGCCGAATCGTGAAGGTCAAAGTTAGAAAACATAGTGGCTCGATAGTGAATGTGAAAGACAGAAAAACTGTTATCATTTCACTTCTCACGTCTTTTCGGATGTAAGGCAGAGAGATCGTTTCAGGTATGATAATTGCAGGTAAATAATAAGACGAAAACAAGTCTCGCAGGGTTCGCGCGAGCAGAAAAAAAAACTTTTCCTCAAATAAGCCGCGAGCTGAGAGCGTGTAAGAGGTCATTAAATGTCAGTTTTATCGACAAGAGCGTATTCGACAACGCCAAAAGTTGTGGTCGATTTGCGCAAATCACTTGTCTACAAAACTTCTACTTTTAGAACTGGTTTCTAGCTTCTTCGGCCGACGCACGGTAAGGTGTCTTCGGATTTGTATTTTTTTTTTTACTAACCATACCTGCCGAGGTCCGTACATATGCTGCGGGTTTTGTTGGTGGCATTATGCGCTCCAACAAAAAAAATAAAAAAATAAATAAATAAAATAAAATCGTCACAGAGCGCAAAAAAGAAATTCTTAAGGTGGCCACCGAATCAGGTACAAGTCGAGGGAAGATGAGCCGAACAGCAGGTTGTACAGAAAACGAGTTTATCCGCGGGAACGAGAACGTTCAAGAATGATACGGACATTTTCGATTTACTAGCTAAATCTGATGATTTAATTTGATACAGACGGATGGTCACCAGTAAAAGTGATTCCATTTAAAATTTATCTCACTTCGAATTGATAATTGTGCGTGTGATGCTTAAATGGTGCGTTAACACACGCGGCGGCACCATAATCGCCGCAAGCTTTTGTGTTTTGAGGCCACAACTTTCGCTTTTTGTCTTCATTTGAGTGCATGTATTGCAAAAAAATATAAAAAAAAATAAAAATAAATAAATGCCGAGATGCCACAAAATCTCATTTCGACCTAAAATGATTTGTAATTCCGGTGGGAAGGGAGACGACATCTCATCAGGCGTGCAGCTTCTTCGAAGAAAATCGTCAAAGAGCTCTGACACAGATTCGGTTTTGTGTAACTTCATGCTTTCGATTTAAATGTTCCTCAGCGTCATCACATTTTTAGGAAATATGCTTTATTTTCGGAGTACAATAACTGGAATGGTATATGACCAAATGGAACTATTTTTGTCTTATAAATATTTATATTTATTTGAAGAAAACTACTTTTTTGCTATATAGTATATCTTTCTCATAGCTATGTATTTGCATATAATAATCGTTAAGTATAAATATTCATACAATAATAATATATTTTATTGACAGTCGAACTTTGGATTGTTTTCAGATTTGCGACCGAAATAGAACATTTTTGTACAAGCATTCAGTCTATGCATCACAAAATATCTTCAAAAGTATTTGAAAATCGACGTCAAAGACAATTGGTCCTTTTCAAATTTTCATAAATAGTATTTTTAATATGACAATTAAATAGGTCTTTTGATTTACAAAAAATATTCTGTAAAAATTGTTGTTTGTTTGATATATAAATTTGCGCATTTAAAATAAATATATTGTAGTAAACTAAATTTCTGTAATTAAAAACTAAAGGGTGCACCATCTGTCGGCTTCTTTTTAAATTATATATTATTGTATTTTGACATAGACAGCTCTTTCGCACTAAACAAAATTGACAGGAACACAACATCATAACTCCGTAATACAAAATGAATAGATTTACGCTTGAAAAACGTTGGAAAATAAAAAATAAAAAAAAATATTTCAAACTTATTTCCAAAGTGAGTGCTTTGTTGCCGAAACAGTACGAATTTTGAAAAGATCGTGTAATCAGCCTTTTTTGAGACCATTACGCAGCTGTAATTTAATGCCGTTGGGCTTTTATTTTGTGGGGCGCCGTTGAAGATTGCTACACTCAGAGGCACAATTAACCGCCCGCCCTGTAATTCTTATGGAGCAGTAGAAGAACGTACTGTTTTCAGATGAGAGCAGAATAGCCTTAAATGGTCCAGATGGGCGTCAGCGTGTCTACAGACGTAAAAATGAGAGGTTTGCTCCCTGCGCTATAGCCGAGACAGTGGGTTATCAGGGCGGATCAATAATGATTTGGGGAGGTATCTCTTATGAGGCCCGTACCGATCTTGTCATCTTTGATAGGGGCAGTGTGAACGCTCAGAGGTACGTGGAAGAAGTTCTCCAAGACCATGTAACGTTTGCTCCATTTATTCGAGAAAATTTTAGGCTAATGCATGATAACGCACGTTGCCATGTCGCTAGATCTGTCACACAATACCTTAATGAAGTCGGTATTCAAACTTTGCCATGGCCAGCGCGTAGTCCCGATCTTAATCCCATTGAAGACATTTGGAACAAGCTTAAAAGACGTGTTCGGGCAAGAGTACCAGTGCCTACAACCCTAGGAGAGCTCAAGACCGCTGTGGTAGAGTCATGGATGTTCTTCCAAACAGGCTTCAAGAAGTCATTAGAGCCCGAGGTGGTAACATCCCTTATTAAATTTGATGTCAGTGACAAAAAAATTACATTTTTCTGTAATTAAACAAAAATAATCACTCAACAAAAATATTGAAAAAATCGACTTTGTGAAATAAAAACTTAATAAATAATTTTTTTTTTGCAATATTTTCATTTGTTTTTATTTATCAAAGACTGCTTTCAACACACCATTCATCAAATTTATCTAAAATTTGACAGTTTCGGCAAACTATAAGAATTACAGGGTGGGCAGTTAATTGTGTCTCTGAGTGTATTACGCTTTACCATTCAGGAGCTACTGCAAGTGAAATCATATTCCTTGACCAATCGGAAGGTTTACTCTTTTTAATAAATCAACAAACTTTGAACAATATTGAAGAGTGTTTATTTTATAGCACTTTTAAAAAGAAACCAGCCGATGACCTACCCTTTATAATTAAGAGGATATGACAATATTTCATAATTAGTCATTATATTTGAATTATATATTAGATGTGTTTCCATGGGTAATATTTCTGTCGTATTGCAAGCTTTTTAAAATAAGATTAAATAAATTCTTAAGGGAGCATAGAATTTATAATACCATATGGTGAATTTTTAAGTTTAAATTTGTCTTAAGCCTAGTATGCTGTTCCCAAGAAAACAGCTCAAGGAAAATGTGCACTTATTCCCAAACGGAATTTTGACAGTAGGTCAAGGAATTTTGACAACTCAAAAACGTCAGCTGTGCACCCACTTTTTTAGTTCAGGCGGAGTAATAATTTCTTCTTGTGATGCTGAGCTTTCCGCGAACTCTTGGATTTCAATATAATCCATTCTAACAATCACCATATAATCTCAATCTAACAATCACCAGTGTTTAAATCCAAATCTGTCACTTTTACTTCAAGGAATATGTGCTCGGATACATATTTCTTGAAGGAAATGAGAATTAAGTGATAATAGCGCCATCTGCTCCTGAAATCCGAACTTTGTTTTTTCTTGGCGAACAGCATACCACTTTGGTAGCCGAAACAGAAAAGAAATTCCTTGAGTGTTCCTTGAGTGTTTTTTTACATGTGTTTTGTATAGGCCAAGAAATTTCTTGGGAACAGCATACCAGGCTTTAATCGAAATAGATAATTTTGCCACAATTATTTTAACCAGATTCATCCTTTTATTTTAAAATATTGATTTTTATAACTTTTCTGATATCTACCCGGAGATGTGAGTTGTGAAAATATCGAGACGAACATTTATGAATAGGTAATTATAGATTTTAGACTTTTATGTCAATGCGATCAAAATATAATCTATAGAATTACTTACTTCCAAAGAAACTAGAAGAATTTTATTTTCCGAACTAATTCTTCAGGCTTTTCGAAATTCTAAATTGCAAAATCATTCAAATTATGTCTAGCTTCGAATCAGAAATAAGTCAAAGCAAAACACTAATTCATAAATCATTATCATAGCTTTCCGCACGTGAATATATCTCTGTTTACAAATATTAGAAAATTTATCAGCTCTTTATTAAGTGCTAAAAATAGATTGTACTGAACTGTAACAAATCTAGGGAGAAATTGACTGTATTTGCGCATGTTTAGGAAATTGAATATTTAGTTAATAGGTTGTTAGAAATTAAAAGCGATTAATTAAAATGTTTAAAATTTGTCGTACTGTTTGCATATTATTAAATTCCACTTATTTCGACATTCCTTAAGAAAAACAATGAAAAAATATATTAATTCTTAAAGTATAAAAGTCATTCGAATCTTACTGGACATTCAAAACATGCAATGGAAAATAACAATATTTATAAGCTAATGCACTTCCGTTTTTAATTACGTTTTTCCTCTGCTTGCATGCGCATATGCAACATAGCATGCGTTTTCACGTATCTGAAAAGTATGCCGATTATGACATCCTCAATTTATAAGAAATCCACGTTCTTCTCGCTTACCTTGTTCAACAGTTTATTATGAAATCGAACTTTACAGAGTTCTAATTTTTGCATCTTTTGATGCCAAGAACATGTCTTGACATTTCATGTAGGAGATTTATTAAGACTGAGACCTCCAAGAAGACTCAACACGAGTGTTGAACAGGTAGACAATGTGCAATAACTTTTACCTTGGGATTCCATTCCACAATCTTACGAGGTCTACATTTTGAACGTCTTCAATATTATTATTAATTGTTTAAAAATCCAGCGTTATGTAATTATTATCTGAAGGTAGTTTTCATTTCAGTGGGCATTTACAAAACCCAAGCTTCGGCTCATTGACGTAATTGTAAAGACTTCTCTTGTTTGTTGCAGTCATTCAGTAATTCATTTATGCACTCTTCGCCTGATTGCAGTAATTTCACTTTCATTCGGGAAGTCATTTCCTATAATTAGCTATGCACTTTTACAAAGACTGAACTGGAATGGAAGATAACATGACAGGTATAAATAGAAATTGTTTTAGTGTAATGATTTTATTTAAATGAAAGTTTTGCACTAAACGGAATTAAAAGGCTCATCAAAACAAATAAAATCGACCAAAATTCGACTAGTCTATTATGAGCCATTGAGGAGTTCCAGTAGCCACCTTCTGATTCCATCATCGGCGGTATTATAATTTTATATTGTCATCCAAACCATATACATTTGAAAAATTTGAGCTCAATCGAAAGAAGGAAAGTGGGTGAAAAATTGTTCACAAGATTTGATTGTTAGTTAAAATCATTTAAAAGTTGTTTAAGATTAGAGTAACTAACTCAATTAACTTCCTTAACGGTTGGCGTAGGGTAAGAGGGTTTACTTTCTGAATATGTGCTTTGACCTTATTATTCAAATTATGTATAAAATATATACGTAACTTAGTATATAGGGCATTCAAAAATAGAAAACTTTTACATGGAAAAATTCAGGTGTTTTTAGTTCTTCAGCATATTATCGAATTATCGAATGTCGAAATAAAATATTTTCTCACACAGTATATCGTCACATACCATACCATATATTCCAAACTTTTAAGATTAGACGTTTTGGAAGGTCTCCAGATTCAATTATCATAATTTGTTCTTTTAATTTTTTTGAATTCCAGAGGTGAGGCACAAAAGTACATTTATGGAATCGAATATTATATCATATTAACTGGCGGTTGAGGTAGTTTAACCGAAGGCACTTATAGGAAATTAACTAATAGGAAAATCTTGGAAAAACACGCGTACGATATATCGTAAACAACAGACACGAATGGAAGTTGTATTCTAAATGTTGATGTTTTTTGATGGAATCTTCTATAATATAAAAATGAATCGCTGAATGTGTTGCTAAGCGCAAATCTCGAGAACAGCTGAACCGATTTCGCTAATTCTTTTTTTATAATATTTTTTGAAGTACGAGGATGGTTCTTACGGAGAGAAAAATTAAAAAAATTGCCTAAATAAGTCTAAAAACAAAATTTTTCTATCGCGCGTTCTCGATTTCAACGGATTTTAATGAAAATTAGTACAATTATTGTTTTGAGGTCACTGATTTTGAATATTATCAAAATTTACAAATCCAAGATGGCGGACCCAATATGGCGACCAAGATTTCTAGATTTCAATGAATTTTAATGAAAATTTTGAGGGCACCAATTCTGAATATTATCAAAATTTACAAATTCAAGGTGGCGAATCCAACATGGTGACAAAAATGTCTTGATTACAACGGATTTTAATTACAGAAAAGTTAAGAACTCTTAACCTCTTAATTGTTTTGAAAAATCCCTTTAACTCAAGAGATGGACCTCTTTTTGTAGAAGAATTCACAAATTATAAGAAATCAGTCTATTTCTAATGTTTGTTCAATAATATGGTAGCATATTAATTCCTTTAAAAGGATTTTTGATAATAGTTAAGACGCTTAGAGCTCTTAATTTTGATCCAGAATCGGGGGGTAATTTAGAATATTACCATAATTTCCAAATCCAAGATGACGGATCCAACATGGCGATTAAAATGTCTCAATTACAACAGATTTTAATGAAAATTAGTACAATGGTTATTCTGAGGCAACTAATTTAGAATATTATCGAGATTTCCAAATCCAAGATGGTGACCAACAATTTCTCAATTTCAACGGATTTTAATGGAAATTAGTACTATAATTATTCTGAGGCCACTAATTTTAATGTTATCAAAATTTCCAAATTCAAGATAGCGGATCCAACACGGCGACCCAAATGTCTCGATTTGGACGGATTTTAATGAAAATTGGTAGAATGATTATTCTGAGGCCACTAATTTCGAATATTATTAAAATTTTGTAAATCCAAGATGGCGGGTCTAATAGAGAGACCATAATGTCTCGATTTCAACAGATTTTAATGAAAATTAATACAATGATTATTCTGATTTAACTAATTTTAAATATTATCAAAATTTCCAAATCCAAGATGGCGGATTCAATATGATGATGCAAATTTCTCGACTTCAACGGATTTTCATGAAAATTAGTACGATTTTTTGTGGTGCCACTAATTTTGATCATTATCGAATTATCAAAGTTTCTAGATCCAAGATGGCGGACCCAATATATAAAAAAAAATTCTCGATTTCAACGGGATTTAATTAAATTTGCTAGAATAATTGTGTTAATGCCACTAATTTTTAATATTATCATGATTTGGATATTCAAGATGGCGGATCCATAAAGGGATTTTCGGGTTGAATCAATTTCTAGGATATAACAAACTAGGACATTTGAGAAGTCCTTAATTAGTAAGTATTTACCCAACGTCGGATGAAACCGGGTAATTTTCCAATATTTGTGAAGTGTAAAACGGTTTACTTAATATTAAACAACGTGTAAGTTTGTTCAATAAATTAATTAGGGATATGAAACGGAAATACTGTTTTCTTATATTGATGGTATTATTTGTAGAAACATGCGAAAAGAAAGAACACGATCAAATATTGGTCGACGCACATGGCATAATGAAAATGTAGCGGAAAGGGCAGTACAACGTCTGCCAGGCCAGCTAGTTTTTAAATAATTTTTGTATTACATATATATGAAGATGTATCGTCTATCACAAAAAAAAAAAAGTTATTTCGACGAAAATTAAGAAAAGGAGAAAAAGATTAACTCTTTCCTATTAAAATGTTTGACCAAATCGTACTGCAAATGTAATAACTTCGTCATTTCAATATATTGTTAAATAATTCTTAGTGCACATATTCTTCAAAGTGTATGTTTTAAGAATAAATAAATATGAGAAAAAAAAAAGTGATATTTTTGGCCGATTTCAATGGTAATCCCCTTATTCAGGATGGTAAAACTCACGTGTTTCAAATTTGTCAGTTCCGAGAAATTGGTTTTTTTTTCGCTTTGAAACATAAAATAAAACTTAACCCCCGAAAAAATGGCGTGTCTTCGTCTTATTGTACAAAAGGTTTAGTTGGCCAGGAAACCATAAGTCTTTGGGAGTGTTTAACAAATAAGCTTAAAAAAAAAAACAGACGAGCATTGTGCGCATCGCGTCGCGTCCATTGATATTCCGGCCGTCGTTGTCGCCTCCCTGGATTTTTTGGTATTCCCAATTGTATCAGGGGGTAATAAGTAGCGCAAATACATCATAAGTTCAGAGAAGTTCGTTGACACAGAAACATGCAAACGTCAACAAAGCCAATTAGTACGGAGTTGTAAAAATAGAAATTTTTGGCAAATTGTCAAGCCATTCTGCGTTACCCCGAAAAGAAATAATTCGGATGAGTTAGTGCATCTCAGCCCCTGTGTTACACCAAGTCCAAGAAGTCTGTACGTTATATTGTATATTTTAATTTTTTTTCCATGTTTCACACCAAGTCCAAGAAGTCAGTATATTTTATATTTTTCCCTAAAGGTTGGCCGTCGCAAAGAATTATGGTACAGGCTATAGACTGCATAAGTTTGCGCACTTGCGATTGCTTGTACGTAAATATTTGCGCTAAATGAAATTAGCTAGAATATCAGAAATTATTTTAGCCAACATCTGGGATTGAAAATTATTTTGGAGTCAGAAGAAGTCAGAATCTCTATTATAATGTTGATTTATTGCTGAGTAAATATTGAACACTGAAGCGGCGATTTCTGCACATCAACAATTTGGATTTTGATCAACGATCTGACCATATTTGACTATTTGGCACTATAAAACTTGTTCTTTTGCTGCTATTTCTGTTCTTAGTAAATAGGATGAGAAGAATCATTTTTCTTTCAATTTATTCCTATTCAGTGCGCCTAATTCGAGAAGCTATTGAGCGTCTATTTAACCATTATTCATCAGAATTCCCGCTGATGGCCCAAACTTCAGGCCGTATCAATTCAAAAGGCAGCACGTGTAAAGCGGCGATCAATATTTGCAAAACGCCCAAAACAAGCGCCGAACTAGTTGTGAAGGAGGGCTTTACCCTCAAGCGGATCCCCCGCCTCCGATCGATCGTCATATGCGAAGTGGTTATCGATTGAATGTAAATTAAGAAAACTTTACGTATCTACTGCGCGCACGGTCTCGAAAAGTAGCATGCGTCTTGGCGGGTACGTGATACCCACAAAAATGGGCATATTGAACCAATTGTATATGGGACCCACAATGATGTTTGCCCTGATCGCACTTTTGAATTCTGCGACTTGTTCCCGAGAAATTCTTGCTTAATTTGTTTTAACAACTTCAAATTAGAGTAAATAAAATTTTCCTGCTTGGGATCCGATCATGTGATTGCCCTTGAATTTTTCATATCAACAGAGAACCAACCTATCGGACCGGGACGCAAAAACGACTGATTAGATTTTGACGCCGCTATGACCTTCTTGTTAATCTTAAGCCTGATAGGACGCAGTCACTATTTTTGGGGTATATCTTGCAGTCAAATCAATCGATTTTGTTGGGCTAAAATTAACGTGAATGTTAAATAAACAATAAAAAATATAAGGAAAAATCAATCAAGACAATTAAGGTAATTTTTTATTAGTTAATCGATAAAACTTAGCTTTAGAGCATTATAAAACCTCTTTTTCTATCTCATACTATTACCAAAGTAAACATAAGTGTTTAGTGCTAGTTCCATACATTGATATTTTAATAATAGAAATTCGTTATAAATCGCTTTTATAGTGAAAACAAAAAAAACATACATGAAAGTTGTATAATGTATTTGCTACCTATGAAAAATCTACAACAACCGGAAGTTTAAATCTGTAGAATTTAAATCTTAAGGTACTACTACTGTCTAGAATTTTCAAAAAATCAATTTTTTTAATCTGTCGACTCCTTATAGTCTCAGAAAACATCTTCTAAATTTTTGTTGAGAAATTCGTAATAGAAAAAAAGTTATAGCGTTATACAGAGAAAGCGCGCTTATGGGTTCCGAGCGACTCTCTAAACTTTAAACGCGTTTTTCTCGAAATGACATTTTGTGAGTCTGCCCAGAGATTATCTCTGGACCTACCGAACCGATTTGAATAAACCTTGGTGCGTTTTATTTGTTAGGTTGCTTCTATTTAATTTACTACAATTTAGCCCAAAAATTAAAAAAGAAAAATTTTGGCAAAAGAAAAAGATGAAAAAAGGTCAATTTTTTAAAATTTTTTTTCAAACTATCGTAATTTTTTTTATTTTTGCATTTTTCGATTAAATGTGGTCAATTACAAGGTAAGGGACCTTTCGTTTTAAAATCCTGTTTGAATTTTTTGTTTCAGACATCTCTTTTTGCAATCTATAAGGATCAAACTTATTGTAAAATAAATTTGGTTGTAATATCTTATAAAGGGGCTGAGAAAAAAAAAATCATGAAAAAGTGTCATTTTTTGGCTCTCTAGACGGTAGTAGTACCTTAAATAATAATAATAAAATAAACCCATGCCAAGTTCAAGTCAGCGATTTTCTCCATACATAGTCTAAAATCTTATATTTAGGGATTTAATAAGAAGTCCAAAAGAAATGGCGCTATGATAAGGTCATATTTTTATGAAATATCTTAGTGACCTGTTCGTCATATAGGATCACCTTTCTTGAATTCTAAATTTCAATAACATATATTATTTGAATATTTGTCACTCCTAAAATCGTAAACAATCTAAGGAATCGATTGGGATACTCAATTCTTCTTATTTTCCGAAAACACTATATTTTGGAGTTTGTCTTGAAAATTGAAAATTGTCCTATTTACGATTATTCATTGACCGAATTCACCATGACTTCCGCGATGTAACACAAAGTAAAGGTTAAATTGTGGTACCCTGTAAAGAATTCGAAACCACTTTTCATTCGGTTTCCAAGTTATCTAAGTCTAAAAATGTCTAATTAAATAAAATATCACGAATTTTATAGCTTTATACAAAAATCGGCGTATCATACGATTTTCACTACAATTTTTATGCTTTGAAATGTTCCTAGGTTTCAATGGCCTATTAATTTCATCACATATGTATACTATTTATTCTAAATTAAATTTTCTGAGTCTGTCTTAAGTCTGAGTAATCAAAGTTTTAATTTTAAATGTAAAATACAACCCCATTTTGAAAATAATCTACTGAGAAATGCTTCGAAAAAATATTCTCCTTGACCGGCTTTTTCCACATTAGTCTAAATAAGAATAGAGAATAATGGCAATAGATTTATTTAGTCATAGAAAATGATCATAGAAGATCGTTGCGAGGTTAATGCATCTTATTTGTGGATATTTATACAAAATTTATGCAAATATCTTGGTGTGCCAAATTGTTCAATTAAAAATGGCTTTTTTTTTTTTAAATATTATAGAACGCATGTAATTCCTATGCGTTTCCAAGTTGCCATCATTTACGATTTCCGTGAATCACGCATATTGTGGGTAATTCACAAGAATTCGTTTTAACTTGCATTCTACACTTTCAAACTGAAAAGTGGCCCACGGCCTTTAAAATGCAAATGTGGGATTTACAAGTAATGAGGCGCTATTGCAACACTTTCAATTTTTGTAGGTTTCTGCTGGTGCTATAAAATTATCAGACTATCAGAGAGCTTTGAAGGCTGACTAACGCAAGGTTTTATGGGTGCATTGACCGAATTTGTCGCACTTTCAATTGCATTTGAGAAAGAAAAGTACTATTATATGACGATGACAAACTCGATATGAAAATAAAATGAGATTAAAATATAAAATGATGATTATAATTTGAGTTCTGAACTAAAACTACTGTACATCTTTTACCATATATGTGAAAATTATAAGTTAGACCCTTTTTCCACCTCATTACTAAATTCGATATTTGATTCATCGAAAACTAGAGCAAAAATGGCGATAAAACATCTTCGGGAATTTTTTAAAAGGCTCAAAATAAAATATAAGAACTAAATGAACAATCACTTGTATATTTAAGGGACTACTACCGGTTATAATTTTGAAAAATTCAAATTTTTTTTTTTTACATTTTTCACCTCAATATACCTTCAGAAATAACGTCTCAAAATTTTATTTGGATATTCCCAAAAATATAAAAGTTACAGCAGTTTAAGCGTGCCGGCCTACTATATATTTATAAGTAAAAAAAAAACTTTAAACGTGATTTTCTCAAAATGACCTTTTATCAAATGGCGGACACACTAACTCCGAATTGGCCCAACCGATTGGGCTCAAATTTGGAGTGCTTCTTTATTTGAGTATTCTACACAGGAAAAAACCACAATATTAGTCAAAATTCAATCCAAAAAAATTTAGCAAGTGAAAACAAGTGAAAAAATAAGCGATTTTTTGAAAAAAATTTTCAAACGTCTGCCATTTTGTTTTTTTAATCATTTTTTGACATATTCTGGTTTTTTCCTACGTGAGGGACATTCCTTAATAAAATGCCGTTTGGTTTATTTGTTTCAGACTCTTCGTTTCTGAGATGAGTTGTCCGCCATGGGACGAGTCATTTTTTGAGCTACCAACTTCGGCGCCCTCTATAAACAAGGAAAAAAAATGATAAAAATAAAAAAAAATTTTTTTTGTAATATTTGAAATAATTATTATCACCATGCAAAATTTGAAATTGATATATAATAAAGGAGCTGAGAAAAAAATTATTGAAAATTATGCTGTTTTTTTGCAATCTAACCGGTAGTAGTCCCTTAAGACCCTAAAACAAGTAATAAGCATCTGTTGTATATTTTTACAATGAAATTTGTGATTTAAATGTAAACAATATCTTTTTAATGTAAAATCCGAATTGAAATCTTATGATGTTTCGTTTCTGAATTAAATCTCATAATTTGAAGATTAACTTTATACACTACGGTCAAAAAAAATAGCACTTAAACTCCTGGATATGCTTGTGATTGAGAAATTTTTATTTATGATATATAATTTCCATAACCACTTCAGATTTCTACAAACGAATCACTCTCCTTTAAGAAATGCAAATTAAAACTTAACTTATTATTAATTCAATACTTTAAATTTAAATATTCGAATTTGGCCGTTAAAAAAAAAAATAGTACTATAAACAAAAATCAACATAAAAACTTAAAACATTCACAAGCTTTTTGGAATTACGGTGTTAAAATTATGGATATTAATGACAGATCAAACATTATTTAAAACTAGCTGGGTTACCCGGTTTCACCCGGCGTTGGGTAAATACTTACTAATTAAACACTTCTTAAATGTTCTAGTTTGTTATATCCTAGAAATTGTTTCAACCCGAAACCCCCTTTATGGATCGCCATCTTGAATTTCTAATTTCTAAATTTTAATAATATTCAAAATTAGTGGCCTTTAAATAATCATTGTACCAATTTTCATTAAAATCCGTTGAAATCGAGAAATTTTGGTCGCCTTATTGGATCCGCGATCTTAAATTTGGAAATTTTGCTAATATTCGACATTAGTGGCTCCGGAATAATCACTGTACTAATTTTAATTAAAATCCGTTGAAATCGAGACATTCGGTTGCCATATTGGATCCGCCATCTTGGATTTACAACTTTTGATAATATTCGAACTTGTATCCTCAGAATAATCATTGTACTAATTTTCAGTAAAAACCGTTAAATCAAGAAAATTGGTCTCATATTGGACCCTCCATCTTGGATTTACAAATTTTGATAATATTCGAAATTTGTAGCTTCAGAATAATCATTGTACCAATTTTCATTAAAATCCCTCGAAATCGAGACATTCTGGACGCCATGTTGGGTCCGCCATCTTGCATTTAGAAATTTTGATAATATGCAAAATTAGTGGTCTCAGAATAATCACTGTACTAATTTCCATTACAATCCGTTGAAATCGAGAAATTTTGGTCGCCATGTTGGATATGGAAATTTTGATAATATTCTAAATTAGTGGCTCCGGAATAATCATTGTACTAATTTTAATTAAAATCCGTTGAAATCGAGACACTCGGTTGCCATATTGGATCCGCCATCTTGGATTTACAACTTTTGATAATATTCGGAACTTGTATCCTTAGAATAGTCATCCTACCAATTTTCATTAAAATCCGTTGAAATCTAGACATTCTGGTCGCCATGTTGGATCCGCCATGTTGGATTTGGAAATTTTGCTAATATTCAAAATTAGTGGTCTCAGAATAATCATTGTACCAATTTTCATTAAGATCCGTTGAAATCCAGAAATCTTGGCCACCATATTGGGTCCGCCATCTTTGATTTGTAAATTTTGATAACATTCAAAATCAGTGACCTTAAGATAATCATTGTACTAATTTTCATTAAAATCCGTTGAAATCGAGAAATATGGTCGCCATTTTGGATCCGCCATCTTGGATTTCTAAATTTTGATAATATTCAAAATCAGTGGCCTCAAAACAATAATTGTACTAATTTTCATTAAAATCCGTTGAAATCCGGAAATCTTGGTCGCCATATTGGATCCGCCATCTTGAATTTCTAAATTTGGACATCGGATTTGAAATCCCCATTCCGTAAAACCCCTAAGTACCAATTTTCATGAAAATCGCTTCAAATTTAAAATTTTCAGCCGCCATCTTGGATCCGCCATTTTTAAACCCTACTTATTATCCGAAAAAAAATTAGCCTATATGTTAAGTCGGAATATGTACTACCTTCGGACAAAAAATGAAAAATATCGATGCAAGCGTTTAGGCGTGATTGAGCAACAAACAAACAAACAAACAAACAAACAAACAAACAAACAAACAAACAAACAAACGAACTTTCATTTTTATATATATATAGGGATTAATATTTTGTTGTGTTTCCTTTTCTTAGCAATAATTGATGCCTTTGCATGGAATTTATTAATTACTAAACCTCACAACAAATATTGCGTCCCAAGTGTTCTCAACTGCATTTCAAAAGATCATTTTTGTTTGTCGGTTTGCGTAATGAAATTACAATCCGTCAAAAGATTTTCAATCGGGTTTTATTTATATTAATTTATACAGTTGCCCTCAAACCACTCAGATCACATTAGCTTGAAGGCAAACTTACAGGGCCATTTCTCGAAATTCCTTTATTGTCATGAATTAAATAAATCGAAGGTTTGTGTGGCTGTATGGCACATAGCGCCATCCGGTTAAAAGCACATCCTGCGAGGATCAATGTCATCCATATTTGCGAAGATATATTCATTGATCACATGATAATTATTTCCATTGCGCATCTGCCTCATTTTTAAAGGAATAAGAACCAATGATGCCACAACCGTTTAAACCGCACTATTTTTCTAGATGTAATGGACTGATCTCACTCCAGAAGCGACATTTATTAACAAACCCATTAAGCCAAACATGAGCCTCGTCACTGAAGGTAATTGTACGATAAAACCAATCCATAAAACCGCAAACCGACGACCGATTTTTAAAGTAAATTTGGTTGATTCTTAACAGTTCCTCAAACGTGAGTTTATTCATGAATACTTGCTAGACTATACTGAACATAAGTATCACATAGAATCTTAGAATGACAGCTTGGATTGACAGTTATTTCTATAGGAAGTTCTACCTAAGCTATAAAAACACCATTTATTTGAACAATTAAGAGTTTTTCTAATTTTTGTGTACATTTTTAGTTCCTGATATCATTCGTTTAATAATTGTTCGTTTTTCCAGTGTGCAATGCTTTCCAATTTCCATATTCACTTTTATTCGACTAAAAACTAAAATAAATCGAATATAATCATGCCATAAAAATGCTAATTTAACCTTTTTTTTAGCAATTTTTGGATATCCGTTTGAATAATGTGTTGGGTTTTTCAATGAAAACTTCCAACAGTGTTATTTTTATGACGCTAAATTCCACATATTTTTAAAAGGGTAAACAAGATAAAAGTAATCGTGATCGATTTGAACGATTTGATTTTTCTTCTGAGAGAATGACACTTGCCAAACGGAATTTTAAAGTGACAAAGTGCAAAAAAAGTGTCCATGCAAAAAACAATATCATAAAATGTAATTAGAGTACTTTAATAGTGCTATTTTTTTTACTGCAAAAAATTTATGTGTATGTATTTTTTTTTTTAAATGCTTCTTGAACTGGTTTCGGCGTAATATAATAATTAATATATCAAACAGTCTATTATTATAAAACACCGCAACAAGAGAAAATGAAAAAAAAGGATATAATTATCAGATTTGTATTCAGAGCAATTGATTTTATGGTAAATGCATTAATTTGTTGTCGGTATACGAAAAGTAAAACTTGCCGAGCAGGTTTGAAATCCGAAACTTCTTTTTGAGCCATATATTTTGGATATTATGTGAATTTATAAAATTTAACAGACCAAAGTTGCAATTACCAAGTTGCCATAAGAGGGGCCAAAACGATGTTGCCCATAATAAAACTTGGAAAGTTTGAGTCCGAAAAACAAGAAAAATTCCAATTGCATTGCTTGAGAGAAAATTGGCGGTAAATCTGGTCAGATGCTAAGTTTGTTTCGGATAATTAAAAAGTCTGCGAGCCTGTAAAAGGTTGCGAAACAGGCGATGACAGGCGGCCGACACCTGTTACAAACTTAGCATTAAGTTGTACGAGTACAAGAGGCGAAGGCAGTACCATTAAAAAATTAACCATAATAAGGGGTAATTAAAAATTTCCACAAATAATACGCAATTCATGCAAATAGGTCTATTATGTTCGAGGAGACAATAAGCGGCTACATACAAGCAACTGCCATGCGCCTGCGACGAACGGAAAGGGGCTCAATCTTGAGAGTAAGAAAAAAAAGGCGCTTTGCAGCCAAGACAAGAAATGAGAACTTGCAGCTCGATGGAGCGGTGCGGAGCCTAGAAAAGGCGAAAAGGGAAAAGAAAAGCAAGTCTCGTTTTCGTCGTCCGCCGCGGCCTAAGCGGTTACTTGCAGTGTAGCTCACCTATGCAATCATGCATGGCATTTTGCACATTCACTTTTATTACTCAATGGAGCCCGCGATGCACGGGGCCGAACTTTCCTCGCCGCGGAGACTCGACGACGACTCGCGGCACTGATTTCAAGATCACGGGGCACTCGAGCACAGAAAATCGTAGACAGCCTCATTTACACGGTTAAATGTTGTCATTCATTTGAGATTGCTGGTACAATAATCTTCCTGGCAAATAGGTGACTTGGATTCAGTTTCGTTTTTCTGAGAGATGTCGATTTTCATGTCGTTTTCAATTGTGCAGTAATAGTTGGGTGTTGGAGCACGCGCGCGCGCAGCAAAACAAAGATGAGGAAGATGAAAGTGATCGCGCCACCTGATCAACTTGTGTCGCTCGAGCAACAGTTGCAGCGAATCGAATGCATAAATTACAGCCTCCGTGCCGGTTTATCTGCAGTTTGGACACTTAAAGGAGATAACGCCATGATTGTTACAAGTCTTAATGGAAAGCCTCTAAAATAAAGATATTCAACGGCGGCATGCATATTTTAGCCTATAGCAAACGAGCGGGAATCATTGACTTTTGGCGCAAACCTGATTCTATAGCCTTGGAGACTTTGTGCAGAATTTAATGCATATTGCGCGATATTGCGCTCCCAGCAGTGCTTTGTCCCATTCCCACTAGTCCAGTCACGGTGTATGATTTGAAGAGATTAATCGTGAGGATATTTGAACTAAGCTTATTAAAGGGGTCTTTCTTATCAAACAAATTCGAAATAAATGCTTTTTGGAGTTCTGTAGCTTGAAATAGAAAAACGGATACCTTTAATACGATCACTTTGTTGTCCCTGTCTGTCAGTTTGTCAGTCTATCAGCCAAGATCCTCTATGTCAGGAAGTTTCTAACTCAATGCAATAAAAAGATACGGCCATTCAAAGTGTATTTTCATACTGACAGACTAAATCACTGACTGACTGACACATCAAAAACTATAGGGTATTTTCCTTTGATCTAGAATTTTGAATTTTTGCACGAAGGAAGGACTCATAGTACAAGTAAAGGAAAAAATCCGAAATTCCGTATCTGAAACATTAAACGTGTTTTTCTCAAAATGATATTTTTACAACTGGTCTTCCGGATAAGGAAAAAAGTTAATAGTATAGCTAATGCTGCTATAGTGTTGTATGTGTGTTTTATAATATAATTTAAATTTAAAAATACGATTTATTTTTAAAATTATCCCATAGAAAATACACAAAACGAAATCTCCTTACCAAATTAATTTGTCTTAAATGTTGAACACCTGCCAATCTGCCACACCAGTGAATCAGTCTGAAATTTTAATGCATTATTTTTTTATCATAGTAGCTGACGCGTAAACTAAAAAAATGTGTGAAACGTTTAAAATTTCATATTTTTAGTACAGAAAAACTATCGGGAAAATTAGCGATTTGCAAAACATTGAATTTACATGCATACCACTTCCAACATTGTTGAAATAAATTATTAATCCTACTTTAGGCGAAAGTTACATACCTATACAGGTTAAGAATATATTTGTGCCTGTTTCAGATAATCCTACAAAAAGTTTTATTGTACACCAACGTAGTCACCATTTTAAAATAGGCTACTTTAAACGCTTGTTTTTGATAAGAAAAAACAGCTCTATTTAGTTTTTTTTCTTGGCATATTAAATAAACATAAAAACAGAAAAAAGTCTTCTTTTTTAAACAATAAATTTCGCATTTTAGATGAGAAAGACCTCGACGGTATCTCACTTATACCAATGAGTGCTAGGCTGCATTCAAATTAAGCCCAACCCGCGACAATTACTAACTCGAATAAGTATGAATGTCGTAAAACACAGTCACTTTTTATAGCCTTTTCTTGTGAGGAACTCAAAGATCTCTTATAATCTAAGTCCGTTTTTATTACCTTCAGTTTCAACAGGAAAATCGAGTTTTTTTCCCAGAACATTAATTGTTGGTTATATGTGTATTCACTGAAGAAATCAGTTTCATCAAAAAAATTTTAGTTTCCAATTTTAAAATAGAAAATCAAGAAAGCAATTATGAAACACGATTTCACCCGTACTTAATTTGAAGTCACCAATCGTCTTTATTTCTTAATAATCATGTATAACCATAGAATTGTGTTTGAATTATCGTAAAACGACGTAGAGCAATAAAAATAATCATAAGAACGTAAAATTGCTTTCATAACTATCAGTATAATGGGAGCCTTATCAATTGCAACTTGTGTTGCATAAAGGTTAATCAAGAAGAAAAATATATACTTGGCATTCATTTCCGTATACCTACCAATCTTCTCAATTAAAAGTACAAATTATTAAGAACTTAAAAAAACAGAAAATAATCAACAAAGATTATCTCAAGGTCAACACTCTGGGTCAGTTGCGCTTCTTTGCGATCAATTTTCGTTAAAGTTGAACTATTTGAAAAACTATAGAGCGTTATGTAGGGAATCACCGAAATTCAAGAGTAAAAATCTTGTTAAAAATGTATCTAAAATTTCTTCTGCGTATCTACTTATCTTGAATATTTTTAATTACCACAAAATAGAATATTATTATATTTAAAAGTATATATTAATAGTACTTTCACTTTGTAAAGGAAAGTCGTATAACTTGTTGAAATTGTATGCTTCTATTTTCCTGAACGGCAAGTTTAATTAAAAGGGGAAAAAACGAAATGTAATTACTGTGCTTGTTAATGTTTAATTTAACCCTTTAAAGGTATCATGGGTGAAATTTCATCCCAGGTAAATTAATCTTAAAATTTTTAGTAAAACCTAATGACTTTTAACAGATTTTCCTACATACATTTATGAGGTAACTATAAAAATAAAGTTATCATGATACATAACATTCAATAATAATAATAATAATATATTTAATTGCATTTAAATTTCACCCATGATATCCTTAATGTGATTTATTTTGATGATAACTTTCAAGGTTTAATTAATTTAGGGTATAATAAATCATTTAGGGTAAAAATGACTAGTCGAAAACATTTGGATTGTCTAGTTTCCTTAAGGGGGTATTCTAGTATAGAGGCACGAATTTCAGCCGTTTTTTCAAGTTTCGTAAAAAAAGAACAACAAATATTTTTTTATCCATTTTTTTCGTATTTGTTTGTTGATATTTTAAGAATACATAAAAATTAAAGTAAAAAAAAAACCAAAAATTCCAAAAGTTATCGGCTGGCAGAGTGGGGGATCCAAAAAAAAAGTGGTGTGACGGCGGTCAAAATTACAACCGTTCTAGTCACCTGAAACAAAAAAATCCAACGGATTCTTAATTATTAATGTTGTCGCTATGGAAGCAACCTCAAAAAAGGAAAAAAAAAATTTTTTTTTCACAAGATGGCGGCCGGTTGAAAAAAAAAATTATTTTTTCGATTTTTTCAACAGTTTTAAATTTTTTTAAAATATAAAAAATCAACTCAAAATTCAACTTTTTAAAGGTTGTTACGATAGAGGGATATATAAAGAACGTTCACACCAAATTTCAAGTAAATCGGTTTAGTAGATCTCGAGATATCCTTACCGCCAACTTGAAAAAAGTAGTTTCGAGAAAAACACATTTAAAGTTTAGAGTAAAGTTTCAAGCAGTTGCGCTCATACAATCGTACGGTATACTCACATATTTTTAATCGGCGATTATTTATTTATTTATTTATTTATTTATTTATTAATATATTTCGTCTACAGATCACAAAAATCTTACTGACTAGGAGAAACCGCTATGCTATAATACATAAATATCTACAACTAGTAATATCATGAGCCGTTATATAGAATCTGCTTTAATTCAATTCGATCAATATTAAAATCTATAAGATTATTATATTTATTAAAACAAGTTACTATCCTTGAAACTGGCTCATTTACACCATAATTTGTTCTATGATAAGGATTAATTAGCAAATTCCTTGAACGTATTTGCCGACTAGGAGAATATAAATTAACCTTACCAAGCAATTCCGGGCAGTCTATGTGACCAGTCAGAATATCGAATGCAAATAAGGCACAAGTAACATTACGTCTTTCTTCCAATGTGGTAAATCCAAATAATAAGCACCTAGTTCTATAAGAAGGACAATCACTCCAAAGATTCAGTTTCCAGGCCATAAATCTGGTAAACGACCTCTGGACAGATTCTAATCTGTTGATGTAAGATTTGTAATTTTGGACCATACAACCATTGCATACTCTAAAATAGATCTGACTAAAGAGATGTACAGAGTCTTAAATGTAAAAGGGTCCCTGAAATCAGCCGTATTTCTTTTAATGAAGCCAATCATTTTTAAAGCCTTGGTAATTATGTATTCCATATGCAGCGAAAAAGTTAATTTTGAGTCTAAAAAGACTCCTAGGTCCTTAAACTGACACACCCTTTCCAAAGAAACATCTAATTTATTAAATTCTTTTTCCTAGTGAAAGTCATGCATTTACATTTAGAAATATTTACCGCGAGATCGTTTAGTTCACACCAAGACTCCAAATTATTAAGGTCATTCTGGATTTGCATGCAATCATTATAACACCTTACCATGGAAAAGAGTTTTAAATCGTCTGCGAATAGTAGGAACTTTGTATGTCATTTATAAATAGTAAGAATAGTAATGGAGCACAATGAGCACCCTGAGGTACTCGTGAGTTAGCATTTATACCCTTCGATTTTGCATTCTCAATTAATACCACTTGTTTGCGATTGGTAAGATATGTTTTAAACCAAGATAGTAAGGATGAATGATTAATTCCAATTATCGTAGACAATTTTTCAAATTAATTCAGACGAGATTCTAAAGAAGATAGTTTTTACATATTTATCTTTACTCTACGCTGAGTTACAATTGGAAAAGAAAAAATCGCAAAAAATTTCATTTTTTTCTCTTTCTGTTTTGGGAACTTAGTTCCCAGAATCCCCTCCAGGGGTTAAAAAAGCTTAGGATCATTTTGCGGACCAGGCAAGCACAGAAAGGCGAAAATTGCTTGTAAATCTGCAATAAAATAAAATTAATAGATTATTTAATAAAAAATATTTTGTTCCGTACAATGAGGTAGGTAATTCTAAGGAATTCGAATTATCCCTTAATATATTCTGTGTTAAAAGAAGGTTAATATCTGTTCCTTCGTCATTTCAAGGCTAAGAAATATTGGAAAATACCATTTGCATTGAATAGAGTATCACTGCCAAATTAAAAAATTTGAAAAAACCAAAGACAATAAGTCATAGGAACTCGTTTTATTTGTTATCTTTGCCTTAAATTATATATAATATATTATTGTGAATCATAAAAATGAAATACGTTTTGAAATACGTTTAAATGCCCCTTTACACTTCACATTTACTAAGTGAAAATTTGGCTTCATGCCCTGGCATTTTTGTCGTGTGACTTGAGTACAAGAGTGCCAATTTGAAGTATTCGAAATTACTGATAAATCAAAAAAAAACATAATGCTTCTATGATGAACAATATACAATTAACCCTATCTAATAAATCAGTTTTGATAGCATTATAATCATTAGTCGATTAAAGACACAATATTTTAGAAAGAAAACTTTCAGAGCAAATGGAATGTACTTCAAAAAACCTCTAAACCACCAATTGAAAAATATTTACTCAAATCAATAAAATTAACTTTGTTTTTAATTGCAACACAAAATGATGGTCGCTTTATCAAGGACCCAGTTGAGGGAATTAAAAAATGCGATAAGAAATAAATTGGTCGAAAACGCATTTGCAGCGTGCAACACTGAGACGACCTCTGGACGGAAAAATTGTTATCTGTCCTCGGTTCCGATAAGAGTTTTACATGGAATTGTGTATTCGAAATAGGAGCCGCACATATACATACATATGAATTTTTTTAAAAATTTTATTAGGACATCCCATTCCATGATAATTTCATTGGAGCGCTATCTCCGAGATAAGTGACTTCTTAGCCACCTCCTATAGACCTAATCGTTTTCTGGATTTTCTAGAATGGAATGTGTGGGGAGTTTCATTTAAAAGAGTTTCATCCGGTAGTGTTTTTATATCTACATATTATAAAAATTTGTGCGTTATCATTAGACAGTATAATACGGAAATGTACTTTGAAGAGACGTTTCATCTTACGATCAACCCAAACTAAATCATGGAATGGTGCAATTCTCGTATCTAATATCCCATACTCAACCGAATAAACAAAACAGTGGCGGACCTGAATGGCTCACTTTTCCTGACTCGAGATAAAGCCGTCGCCGCCTACCCACCCGAGCTCGATTTTAATTCCATCTGGGCGGTGTGTTTGTCTGGATTGAATTTCGATCAACACACCTGGAGACTGTGTCTGCGACATGCGAGACGTTGAATGAGTTTGTGACAGGTTGCATATGATCGTTCCGCCACAACTTGCTGCCCATTCGTCTCTTGGCATTTTTCATTGAGGACTGAAGAACACATAACGAGACAAAAACCCAGGTACTATAAAATTGAAGCACACACAATCATTGAGGTTTCGAATTTTTATAATGTTATCACTTCCTTACATGTGTTTTTTTTTTCTTTTCCGAACTACGACATTTATTCCACTGTCTGAGCTGAGGAGGGTTCGGATGGATTTTTAGATTTAATTTTTTTCTGTCTGTCATTAATGTTTTGCTCGACAGAGAAATATAGCTACAATGTAGCATACCGGCCAACAGTGTGAAATTGCGGCAATGTCCAATGATGGAAAACATGTAATACAACACCAGACTGTCTGCCAATTTCCTGCAATATTTGCAGCTTTCATAATCGATTATCTCATTGGGTCTTATAAAAAAAAAGAAGAAATATATATATATATAAAGGGCAGAAAAGAGTAAAATAAAATTGTAAATTAATCTGTACAGCTTGCCTCCCACAGTATTATATAGTATGTTTCCCACAACCGTAGGAAACATGAGAATCTTTTAAATTGCGTGTTAATTGGGAAAACTGATGACAGCGGCTTTCAAGGTTTTCAACCGGTTGGAGCGCAATTTATGAATGGAGAGTAATGACTTCTTGTCGGGGACCTACTAAATGAAAATTCCTGATTGTGAGCACAGTCATTTTGTGAAGGTAGTTAGCTTTATGAAAACGAAAACAACAACTGAAATGTAGACAAATATTTAAAGTGCAAATACTGTTTAGTGTATATCTCAGACTACCAATGGCAGACATGACAATTGGTAGATTTTTTTCTTTACCCCTCGCTTATTCAAATATTTTCATATATATATATTTTAATATATCTCTTTCTGTGTTTACACTAAAAACTCGTTAATACTTAATGTCTACACAGAAAAATTATCCTTGTTGTGTGATTATTTTTATGTTAAATATTAAAAAGAATTCGTATATAAAGAACAAGAAAAACATTATACTAATCAGATTGCGCATATTAACACAATAAGATAAAAACTTTTTATTATTAAAAATATTCAATTATTATTTGAATATTTCATCCACATACCCCATATTTAAATAAAAAAACGTCCCTTTGATAATTATGGATTGACACCTATTAAATTAACGTAGATTTCCGTATTAAATCAATAGGACATCTAGTTAACATGAATTGACTGTTGCCAAAATAATGTGAAACCACATTAATTTGACAGGATTTCTATTAAAACAATTCGATTCTCCTTAATGTGGTGTCATAACTTTAATATGGCAGCACTTTAAATCAAAGCGGAACAGTGAAACAAGTTCACGCTAGAAAGGAAGTATTTATTTTTTAATCTTCCGTCATATCATAAAGGAATTAAATTTGTACGTTAATTGATGTCAATGGAATACATTTTAATTTTAAGAATAAATACATACCATATGTACTTTGAAAATAAAATAAATTGTGACATTGGAACTTCATTAAACGACTGGAATCCAATTCGAATTAATTTGTGATGTCTGTAGTTTAAGGAGTTATATAAAGTCAGGAGGCCCAAAAAGTCGATGTTTCAAGAATTTTTCTTGAGATAACCTTTTAAGTTATTAATGTGAAAATTTGCGCACATATTATGGTAACTCTTGAGTGTATTTTAATGTTTTTTATTTGGACAAATAATTATTTTAAAAGCTGCTACAGCTGATCTCCGGGAGCAACTCTAAAAAAAGGCGTCTTGCGGTGAGCACGATATCTCTGGACTGGATCATCCAAAATGAAAACCAAATATATTTCGATAATATATTGTTTTATCTAATTATTCGTAAGTATAGTAATTAATCGAAGGAATAAGCAAAATAAGAATTTTTGACAAAATGGCGGCTTCTTAAAAAAAAAAATTGATTTTAACAAAAATGTTGGACTTGAATTGTTTATAAAGTGGAAAATATTTATCGGTGAGAAAAAACCTTCGATTAATTACTAAAAAATATGCTTCAAAAGCTTGTGTTAAAATTTGAAACCGATCGGTTCAGCCGTTTCCAAGAAATCTTGCTCACCGACTTTCAAAACACAGTTTTGTGAAAAACGCGTTTAAAGTTTCAGAAACACCTTACATATAGTAAAAAAACTTGGACACGTCATTACAAATATGCGTGTAACTTCGAGAATATTCACCGGATTGACATGACATTTTCTGTGGGTGTATGTACTTAAATATATGTACATTACGAAAATAAAATAAAAGAAAAATCGATTTTCTCAAAATCCTGACCGTTGTTAATTAAGTTAAAATTAAGTATCATAATTTCTAAAAGATTCACTATACCGCATTAGTTCAATGTGTGTTTTATTGCATGGTATACTAGAAAAAATATAAAGAAATAACGTAATGGCACCGAATACCGGTCGGCTACCTAAATCCGGCCACTTGGTTCTTTAATAAATATCTATGCGAAAACTAAATATAAATTCATTTTTACTAGTAAAATATATAAATTAATTACTGTATTTGTAATTAGTTAAAAAAAAATAATAAAATTAATTATTGTTAAGCGAAAAAAAATTATTAATGTGGTCGAAGGTTAGATTTTGCTTGAATGGATCGATAAAATCCTAAAAATCGATACTTGAAAAATGAGAAATGTTTTTGTATCATCTCAATAATTAATTATAATTTTGATAATTATTCTAGACTCATATATTCTTTAGATATGTAATAATCTCGGTATTAGGATCAGTACGAGATAGTGGCCGGAGTTAGGGTCCTAGTCCAACAATGGCAAGCTTTTTATTAAAAATTAATTTTAAATATACCAACGACAAAATAAACGAACGGGAATAATTTATTATCGTTCAGAATCGTTTTCTCATATTGAAACCACTAACACAATTGAAATAAATGTTCCTATTAATTCAATAACAATAAATAAATGTAGTCAATCCTTAAATGGCCGGTATTCGGTGCCATTACGTTAGTATTTAAAACAATAACTCTTTTTAGGCTGCACAAAACGATCGTATTATTTTTATAATTTGAATATTATATATATTTGAATCAATATTTCAATCCATAATTTCTTAAATACTTTTCTTAAAAAATATTAGATGATCTCGAGAGGTAAAGAATTTACAAGAACATATCGTTGTATTATTATATCAATTAAATGTAACATATTTCCCTAACATTTAATAAATACAACTGTAAGTTTCGCTACGAAATCTGAAACTCGTCAAATTGACGGGATCCGTAAATCGAGTGTTAAAGGTATTTAATACCAAATCTTTAATCGACTAGCATTGTTAAGTGTATATCTGGAATAGTTTACTGAACTAATTCCGTCATATCGTTTCAACCAGATATGTATTTTTAAAAATAACAAGATGGTTTTATAATTTTTAAATAGACTTCTCTGGTCATGCTTGCTAGCAAAAATATTTATAACCCCGAAATTAGAAGTTTAAACAAGATATATTTTTGGGTGCATGACTATCTGTTATTTTTTAATGATTTTTCAAAAAGTCCAAAATACGGTCTTCTATACTTTTTCGCTCTAATTTCTTCAACAAGAGGAGCTGATTGTGCTTTTCATTTACGAATTCGTAATATACGCAAGAAATTCTATAGAAATGATCTAAAAACATTGAATTTGTTGATCAGTGCTTTTCTTTTAGAGACAGTAAGTAGGTAGGCTTTTACCTTTTTCAAAAATGTGACGTGTTAGGATATTTTGGTTTACGAATTCGTAATCTGCAGAAAAAATGCTATAGAAATGATATAACACTTATTCTGTGGCAAAGTTTGTATCGACCAGTGTAATCAGTTGAAACACAACATTCTTGGATATGCAAAAACATTGAAAAATTTGATATAGAAAAACCTGGAATTAAATTAGTTTCCTTTCAAAGATAATATTTATTTTAATGTATAGGATAGTCCATTGCAAAAATAAAAAAAATTATATATCTTCAATAAATATATATATTTTTAGCTATCATATTGGAATTTTAAAAGCGACAACTTATAGCTATGATTTTAGATTTCTAATAAAAACCATCAAATTGTCTTGAGTTCTACCCATGCAAACCGTCAAAACTTGAAACAGACATTATCAGGTTCAAATTTTATCATTTTCTATGTGTGCGAATCATGGCAATTGGATGGTTTTTTTGAGAGATTTAAAATCCTAACTATTTACATATAAGTAGTAGTCGCTCTAAAATTCCAATTCTATGCAAAATTTTCCTGATCCAAATCCTGAGCCAGATAGGTGAAAAAAGACATCTTTTGTTAACATAGTTTTCTTTTTATATATAGTATATCGTAAATGAAGCTACTTTAAAATTGTTGACTAGCAACAAAAAAGGATTATGTTCGAAATGTACAGGCTTTTCTTCACAAATATACATTTTTACGACTTCAGACCGCGCACCTAGGCTATTGATTCGGTGGTTCTGGCTGTACCTTTTCCTATTTTGCAATTGTCGATTAAAGCTCCTAATTTGGGTTTGGGCACAGCTCCAAGTGATCGCCGCCGGCCTCTAGGTTGGGGCTTTCCAGTCGACCGTTGCACGTTGCCTGCATGCCGCTGAGAAGTTTCGCAAATGCATTTGTAGTATAATGCGCTTGCAAATCTCGAAAATATCACGAGAAATTAAGCCAAGGACTCGGCGAGTTATTAATGAAAATGACCTCAACGCATCGCATTTATTGTGTTTGCTCTTGTAGAATTTTTCCGCGGGAATAATATCGCTTAAGTGTTTGTTCCAGTTCGAGTATGTCGGCAAAATGCACTTTTGAATGGCCGCCCGTCACTTCGTGATATGCACTTTGGGACTAGACAATTAAAGAGGCATGCAAACGCGGCGGGGAACTCAAAGCATTCCATTTCAAATCAAACTCCAAGGCGATAGGGAAAGGGCTATAAACAAAGTATTTTGAGAAATTGAAGAATGCAAACAGCTGCTGGATATCTTTTGAAAAATCACTTTAGAAAGGACGACGTGCACCATGGAAAATTCTCAACAGAGCAAAGTGATGTCAAGGAGAAATTCCATTTGCAACTGAATTAGACATGGTCGATATTAAAACGAGCGCGGTCCAGCTATTTCTTGTAGAATACTAATGCTTAAGTTTTATTCAATACCAGTTTTCTTCGAGGTATATCGATTAAAACTACCTACGACGTGAAATATTTTATAATTCCAAAATTAATTACATTAAAAACTAGAAATTCATAATCTTGTATTGGTGATGATTTTTCAATTATTATGACATGTGGTAATTAAGAAATGTCGTACAATGTTATTGGTTCTGTGTTATATTTATTAGCAGAATTGACATATTACAAAAGAAATGTATGTATCTTACTATATAGCAGAAACTATGAGAATTTGCAGTTCTATTTGGAACTATAACTCTAGAAAATTAGAAAACCTTAGTTTATTAGGAAAAGCTAACTTTTCCAATAATTCATACAAATGTACTTAAATGCTACATTAACAATTAACGAGAAGGAAATGAATAAAATAATAACTTTAAGCAGTTTTTAACAGATCGCCATGTTCATTTCCAAGACAACACTTTTATAGTTAGCTAACCTAAATCCTTTATTAAGAAAATACTTTACGTCCGCAATGTTGAATTTCATAATTTTTGAAAATTCCTAATCGATGACCCCGCAAACCTCTACTATTGCCGTTTTCAAAAGAGTTCGGTTTATAAGAGCTTTATAAATTTCCATTTCAATTTTTAAATACTAGTCAATGTTCTGACAAGCAATTAACGAATCAATCAAACAAAATTTTTTAAACATAAAAAGTGTTATAGATTTTTCACATCACAGAATCAATCTAAACAGGAGCATCTTTGAATTTGTGCTCAATTGTTCTCTTGATGTTATAAAAGTGCCACTGTTTGTTGTGTAACAGTCAATGGTGAGCGGACATTAATGCGTTTTCAACAGGACGACGCTACATGCCATACAACGACTGAAATAATCGATTTATTGAAAGGTGTATTTGACGAAAATCTTATTTAAAGAAATGGACTTGTCAATTGCCCACCAAAATTGTATGATTTGACACCGCTGGACTATTTTTTGTGAGGATATCTGACATCTCTGGTCTATGCTGATAAACTAGTTTCGATTAAAAGTCAATATAAGACGTATCATTGCTGATATACGGCCCTAAATGCTCGAAAAAGTGGACAAACATTGGACTGATAGGATAGGAAATTTATGGTCACTTGCTTGCTTGTGCATAGTTAAAACATGTAAGTTTTATTTTGTACAGTTGATTCTAATTAACTAATAAATAAATAAATTAAGAAAATACCCTTACCTGCTTTTCTACTCGTATTTTTAGCCCACATTAATTTTATGTTGAGACTATTTTACTAAACGTTGGGAGAATGTAGTTCATTTTATATGAACCGCATAAAATTCCACCGATATCTTAAGTATGCCATTCATTCTTTATTTTTTACGTTTTGTATGTAAAATCCGACTTTCGAAGAATGCTTTATTTTGCCGCCGATCGTCGACTGTGCGGCGCGGCATGGCGCGTAGCCTGCAGATGTCCTCAATGCCGCTGCCCACAATTTATTTCACTTTCACTAACTAATGTCGGCGACTGTGAAATTTAAAAATAAATCCCACGAGCTCTGCGAACACCGAGCGAGTGGCGGGGACCGTGCGGATTGTGTGTGCATCAAGAGCAGGCGAAAAATAGTGGTCAATGGCTAAAGTGCAGCGGCGAGTGTACTCCCAAGACAATGCAAAAAAAAAACAAATGCAGAATGCAGGCCGGGGGCTCTGCTGAATTGGCCGGGCACGCGGCTGAGCGGCAGGAGAGTCGCTTGCACTCGCTCTCGGTCCCGCGGGGAAATTAATATTGCACTTTTTTGCAGCGCGCCCCAATCGACAGTGCATCGGCGCATTCGGTGCATTCGCTCGCTGCAGCAGTCAGCACACTCGTTTAATGGCCTCGCACATGTGACGAATGCCACCGGGTGATGTATGTGCATATGTGCATTATTGTACACGAGCACTCGAGCCGCGTAATTAGGTCTAAGGCTGACCTACCCCAATGTGAATGTTGTTGCCGCCGCCACTACTCTGGCGCGTACGCGCGATTCTAGTGTGTGTTCCCCGACTCGAGATTGTGAGATACTAAGATGCAATCGGGTGCAGTGGCATAGTGTGAAATGCATTCTGCGGCGGTATAGCGTGCATGCTAGTCGCTACATTTTAAATGGCGATCGCTTTTCATGAATGCACCGCGCACCGCGTATCGTAGTGCATTCGTGCGTCTCGTCGTCGTCGTCGTCTATGAGGCGCACTTGAGATGACTTCGACTGGACCGTGGAGGCTGCGATACGATTCAAATGTTATCGTAGCCACCATCTCTCATCGTATCGTGTCGTGTCACCCGATGACTGGCAGATTCGTTGGAAATTAAAAGACGTTACAACGACCGACTGCGCTACAAATTGGAGTGAATCAGTGAAAATTGCTTCTTTATTTCCAGATCAAGGCGAAAGTGAAAATGTTCCCGTGCGAAGCCCCCGCGTGCATGACACGACACTGGATGATGATGTTGATGATCATGATGATGGTCTGGAAAACGTCTGATGGAAATCATGCGTATTGGATAATTGACCTCGTTCGAAACGCATAATACTTGAATCGCGATGGGGTTAATTGTCTCTGATTTCGCGCGCTTCATCTCGGGATGCTGGCTCTAATGGAAACGATTGGAACTTTGTCCTTAATAGAAAAATATATCGACAGTTTCTTAGCGGCTCAACGATGCTACAATCGATTGGCTTATTAGAGGGGATCAAGTTATATCTCAAGATTTATATGATAGAATCTCTCTTCTCCAGCTTTATATACATAAGGTCATTGGGCGATTTGTATTTGGAATCAACTGCTCCAAGCGCTCTGAGGGTTCTGTAATATATTTTCTAGAATTTCTAGAAATCTTTAAGGCCTAAGACTTTCATTATAATTTTCCTGTAAACTTAAAGTACGAATATATCCCTTAATGTTAAGTCCAATAGTTTCAGAGGTTCAGAAATTTTCAGTAAAAATGAAACTGATGAAAAGAGGAGCCCTGATAATATCATACTATATTTATTTATAACCAATTCACCATTCAATCGTTTAAAGTTCCGAGAAAAACGTTTGTGACAGACAGACAGACGTAAAAATGATTTTATAAGCGTTCCGTTTTTCCCCTTTTACAGAACCTTAAAAATGTTATAAAAATAATGGGAATACCATTAAATCAATAATTTTCAAATATGATTTGACCCCAATGCCGAAAATTATTAATTTAGGTACGTTTCACATTAAACTTTAGTGTTAACAATTCCATCGTTAATTTGACCAAAAATAATTTCGAAACAGCATTTCAAAAATTCTTTATTTTCGTTATTGCTTATATTTGTTGTAGCATTAAAATTTTGTTGAATGTCTTACTAATGGGTTCCATAGTTGTTTCAAATAAAATATTATTAAATGTACAACGATCCACAAACAATTTTAAAAACGTGATTATGCGATATTTTTCTCAGCTTGGTCTTGCATCAACAGATTTAGGCTTGGTATTGGTATATACTTAAATAACAATTCTAACTTGTTATTATTCAAATTCAAAATTGTCTTCTAGCTCTTAAAATAAGTAAGAGTTCATAGAATCACGAATTATATATATTTTTAAAGATAATACTAATTAAAGTCTATTTTTAAAAAAAATCGATTTTTCAAAAACATCAAATTTGTATACTAAAAGTAATTTACAATATGTTAAATCGATTGCAAAGGCCGAAAAATATATACAGTGACTCGCAAAACCGTTCATAAAAAATGTTTGTTTTCATATTTGAACTAATTTTTAAATATGAAACACAAATATTATTTTCAAAGTATTTTTTTATTTTTTCATACATATATACAAACTTAAGTTTTAACATAAAATTAAGAATTCATCCCAAGATAAAAATAATAAAAATTGAAACGAATTGAATAAAAAAACTTTAAAGGCGTTTTTCTCGAAACTATGTTTTTTGACCTGGTTGGCAGTTTTTTGACAAACCTACTGGTCCAATTGGGCTCAAATTTTGCGGACTTATTCCATATACGTTTGCTTATGGTGCAAACCAATATTATTAATATAGGTTAATATTGAACCCTTTTTTTTATAAATATTTTACTAAAAAAAGTTAAAAATTAACGTTAAAAAATTAAAACTCCCGCCATTTTGTTGTTTTTTTGCCAAAATACTTCATCGTGGTTAGCGATAGCAGCTGACTTATATTTTAATATGTGCTTTGAATTTTTTGTTTCAAACGTTCCAGAGCTGAGATTTCTTACCAACCAATTTGAAAAAGGTCTTTTTTTAGGCAGCCATATTACTGCTATATAAACGCCAGAAATTTAAAAAAATATATTTTTGTGTTCTTTGATACATATATTATAATGTGTAAAATTTTCAAATGATTCAATAAATTTTTCTATAAAAAAACAACACTTTTAAAAAATGCATAAAAGAAGTGTACCTACTGCCCCCTTAATGGAGAATATAAATTTGTTGTAAAATGTTCAGTTTTCGTAGTTTTAAGGAAAAACATCCAAAATATCATTGCCCTATGTATCACTTTCTTGAATCTATGTAGAGAATTATCAAATAAACAATAATTAATGATTATAAGTATTTGTGTGTATTTGCCTCACTTCCCCGGTTAAATTATCATTTCTCTGAGCAGATTTAATTTTTTTTTTTTTAAATAGATCACAACCCTGACCCATAATCACTTTTCATCCTAAATATCGACAAAAAATTTCGAGAAAGAAATGCAACATTTTATTCCATTATTTTTAGAACTAGCCATATAACATTTTTATTATTGGTGATTATACATATTAAGCATATACTTTTTAAAATTAAGATATTTTCGTTGATGTAATTTAATTAAAGAAAATTTACTTTAATAAAAGTTTACTTTATTTTAAAGCTGATCTCTTTACTCATTACATTATATTTTATTAATTAAAATTATACTTATAATTATCTCAATAAATCGAAAGAAGTATAAAACTAAGAATTAACGATAGTCTTTAGCATATCATATCCTTTCACTAAGAATTTTAAAATGACACAATAAATGGTATCTTAGAGCAAGCTTTAACAAAACATTGAAATGAATTTACCTCACATTAATTTAACTTTGTTCGTTATCTTATATCTTAGCAAATATACTTTATTATTAATAATTCATTTAATTTTCTATTCTAGGTAAATGGCTCCCAATGAATCTTGTAGTTTGAATTTCTGTAAATATGTGAGTATAGACATCGTGTAGTATATTTATAATTTATTTTCATTACCTTTTCAATCATATTAAGACAAAACAAAACAAAAATTGAAAGTATAATTGCAAAATTATTTCGTTCACAATAAAATATAAATTGAAGAGGGCCGACCGAAAAAGCCATTAAAAAGATAATTATGTGATTTATTATTAAATGTTTCAATATATTTATTTATATCGTAATTTGCTTTTGCATATTCGCTTAAATCGTTGAAATATTTTCGGATCTTTTGTTGTTGTTAGCGCGTCATCACAAGAGCTTCTCAAGTGTTTATGTTTTCTTTAATTCTCTTTCTTGACAGATTTGTTGATTTATTACCTCATTATATTAATCCGGTCCACACTTGCCGGATGAAAGTAGACATCCTTGAATTTTGAATTGGTTGGTTTTTGATTGCCTGTCTGAATCTTATTGAAGTAGTCGTCGTAATTGAAAATTAGCCACACTGATTGCATTTTTATGATATTTCAATATAAATCTAGTGGCAATCATAAAATAAGGGACTTTTATGAAAATTTACGATTTCTGATATTTTAACCATTTATTTCAATCAAAGGTTCGCTTTGGGGTTATATTTTCTCGAGCGTCGGGCAATATAACATCTCTAAAAATGCCGTACATATAAATATGATGATTCATGTCTTTACGGATCCTATTGGGTCTAATGGACCAATGTTTACACCTTCGTGCTGAATAGTTTTTTTCATCTAATTTAAAATAAATTAATTTTAGTTTCATCGCTGAACAAAATATTATGCTACTTTTAACTCTTAAAAACTTGGATCTCAACTAGCCGTCTGAGAATATCGCTATATAGTGCATCATACTATTACTTATTGGGTCGAATATCGCCTCTAAGGCAGTAAAAATATTTTAGTTACGTATGTCAGTATTAAATATATTTTCTGTATAACTGGTTATGAAACCTAAATTTTAGTAATTCTAACAAATATTTGCAAGTTAGCATACAACACAAATTATACGAAGGAATGTGAAATATAGCTGAAAAAGTTCTCAATCGCAAGTGAATTAACCCTAACTTTTAACTTGTACAGAAGTCTTAAATGGATCAAATTTCACACTTCGATTTTTTACTCAAAATTATTGTATTATATAAACAACCATGTTTTTGGAGCAGCCAACAAGTGTAGCAATTTCCCTATACGAATTTCCCTGTACGAATTTTCCTGTACGAATTTCCCTGTACGAATTTCCTTGTACGAATTTCCCTGTACGAATTTTCCTGTACGAATTTTCCTGTACGAATTACCCTGATTTCAAAGTTTTTTTATGAGTTTTCTTTTGTCAGGCGACTAATTAGGACCGGGTCGCATTTTACTAAATAATTTTACTTCTCACTGAAAATTATCAGCAAAATAAATTCAAAATATGCTTACCTTTTCAAGTCCGGACAGTATAATATTTTAAAGAATAATTTATCGAATAAAAATTCGAGCAAATTTCATATGCTTCCACTACCTTAAATTATGATTTCGTATATCGGGTACCCTAAATTAATTTTGGTGAATTCCCTGCTGAAATTAAGCGAAATGAAGATAGTGGTGATTGAGTTCCGCGGTAGGTACTAGACTAAATAACGAATGAAGTAGTTGGCGTATTGATTCAGTTTTGAGATAGTAAAGCTTTTTTTCAGTATTTTTATTTTATTAGTCCTTCTGTCCCTTATTTTATGACTGCCACTATATTTACAAACTTAAGATTATTAAAAAAAGATGTAACAAAATATTTTCTACTTTGATCCGAATTTTGTTTTTTTTGTTTTGTTCATGCGAGTATGAAATGAAAACCCTAAACGTTCTCATTATGAGTCTGATCAACTTCATAGTAGACAAAATTTGAAAATGACTGTTACCAACGATTGTTAAGTTGAATTCAAGAATTTACAATTATACCGCCATTTAAACACCTGTTTTTATGAAAGCTGAACATAAAATCTTTGAACTCACAGTAGATTTTCTTAGTTCTTAATGAAGTCAAGTTATGTAGACATTGAACTTACTTGACATAAAAGTATTCAGAGCCACACATACACATATCATATACATTTGTCATTCATTCAACAGAACGTACTAAATGTCATTGTTCTCGAACCGTTGCTTTTAAAAAAAGTCATTAAAACTGCAAAAGAGTCGCAATTTGCATGGTGTTCAACACCAATTGTGTACATACGAAAAAATTCTGCAGAATGAGATCACTCTTAAAATGCCTGATCAGTTTTTCGTACATCATACAATTAATCAAGATTGATATTTTTTTTCCCCGGATTTTATCTTACAATTTCATTTTGAGGTGCAAATCGATTTGTTCATCTGTAAGGAAAATATCTTAATGATCAAGTGTTATGCATATGAGTTATTGTATTATACATGATTTCATTTACGCCTGGCACATTTTTTGTTTAGCGAATATTTTTTTAATTCGCTTATGTATGTACATATCTTTAATCTTATGATACTATATAATTATTATATTGTACTATATAATTACTGTCTTGAAATACATGATATACATATTATATTTTGTGAAAAAGCACAACAAATAAATCTGAAATTAAATATGAAACATAGAAATGTGAGAAGTTGACTGTAGAGTTCACGAAAGGCAATTAAAAGTTTTCGTTGTCAATTAAAAATCAACAGACAAGATTTTAGTACAACAATTTTATGAATCTTATTATGCTGTACTTTAAAGGTTAAATTCAATAGATTCTACAATTTTAGCGAGACTGTAAAATAAAATAGCATTTGATAGGCTCCATTCACCGAATTCTCCCCATATTATTTATCTATTCTATATATATATAATAAAACTGTCGTATTTGTGTACCCATTACGAAAAATTTATTGGACGGATTTTAATGAAACCGCATAATTATAATTTATGCGTTGGGCTAACACTTAGGATAATATTTATTCTAATAAAATGTAGGGTTTTAATGAAAATTAATACTATAGGTGTTTTGAGGCCATTAACTTCGAATCTACTATCAAAATGCCTCTTTGGTTAACATTTAGAATACATTTTATCATCATCCATCACAAAATTCCTATATCTTTGAAAGTTCGATTTGGATATGTGATATTTTAGGAATTTGAAATTTTTTTAAAATATATTTTAAGCTATTTTAATAACCTATTCAAAAAAATCTTAGGGTCCAAAAATCGGGAATAGTATATATATGTATATAGCCTCTTAATATATTCGTATAGTTTTTAGGGAAAAGTATTGTTGATGTTTCTGTATATAGAAGGCAAAATCTAACTCCATTCCTAGGAGATGTTTTAAGAGCCCCAGTACGGATAAAACTCATATTGACGAACTTTGAGGGAATCTGTAAACTTATTATACAGGGTGTCCAATAGGAAATTGCGAAAACTAATTTGCCACAATTTTTTAACAAATGGAGAGATCGGTAAAATGTGAATACTTTTTAATAAAGGACAGTCGTCATTTTTATTTCATGTCCATTCTATTATAAAAAAATTAAATCTATTTAATACAAACCATTAATTTAAAAATATAGTGAAAAACGTGAATTATTAATAATATATATTTGTGAAATGTGAACCATCTACATAAAAGGTATCTACCTGCATTTCTTTGAATCTTCTGTCGCCGGAGAGAAGTACAAAGGGATGTTAGAGGCCAAATCCTTTCTCATGCGAAAAAGAGGAGCCGCGTTAAATCTTTTTTTTTTTATTCAAGACGGAGCAGCACCTCATCGCACACAAGAAGTATCATCAATAAATTTTATGGCGATCGAGTTATTGGCCTAAGGTACCCACGCTTTGCTAGGCGAAAAGGAATAGAATAGCCACATTACTCGTCAGATCTCATTCGATTTGATTTGTTTTTAGGGGGGTACATTAAAGATCTCTGCTATGAAAATAACCAAAAAACAGTTGAGGATGTTATTAAAGACATTGGGAAGATCGTCAATGGCATTTCAAATGAAACGTTAGAACATGTTTTTAATAGTTTTAGAAAGCATATGGATATTTGTGGCAAATTAGATGGTTAAAATATCGAAAATATATATCATTAATAACATTCACTATATTTTTAAATTAATGGTTTGTATTAAATAGATTTAATTTTTTTATAATAAAATGGACATGAAATAAAAATGACAACTGTCCTTTATTAAAAAGTATTTACATTTTACCATCTCTCCATTTGTTAAAAAATTGTGACCCATTAGTTTTCGCAATTTCCTATTGGACACCCTGTATGTATGCTCTTCACAAAATAACATTTTTAGAATATTTTAAAAGAAAATTGTCACAATTCGCAGCCTCGACATCTTTGTTACTTAGAAAACTGCGGTTGTTATAGCTTTAATCTTCCAATTAAGACTATGAGGAGGCGGACACAGTGCGTGTTAGCAGAATTTACAATAGGCTAGCCGGTTTCTTCGCTATTTCTAGCTCATAGAAACTGATTACACTTTAATTAATTTTCCGGCTGGTCGAATAAACTTAACGCCCGAAGATGTGAGAAATTATTGAAACAAATATTTGCCACGCAATTTATTCGAAATTTTCAAGCTCTGTCCACTTAACTAATAGACGATTTCGAAAATTTCTTGAAAATTGCATATTTTCCAATCTTTTCGTAACCTTTTCTGGCCACGCTCAATCACAGCCGCACAAAATTGATTGGCTTTAATATTCTTGTTGAATGAATGAATAATTTGAAGGCGGGGGTACCAGGCTCGAAAGATAATTTGTCAACGTTTTCCAAGAAATTTTGTTTAATTTGCTAATCAGAGGTATAAATTGGGAGCAAGTGGAGGAAGAAACTGGCACGTTTCTTGTTGATTTCGGGTTATTTTGGAACCCTTCTACGAAATCGATTCATTCTGTAAAGCGATGTCAGGTGTCAATGACCTCGTTTTTTTCCGTCTCGTTTCGAAATTCTTTTTGATTTTTTGGAAAAACATATGTACACAATGGCGAAATCTCTTTACCCAGGGCAGAATATTTGTTCACGTGCCCCGCTTAGGTAATTTCATGTTGTTAAGGCGGGCCACTTTTGAACGGCAAGAAATATCTTTGCCAGTGAACCGATCCAAGAATTTCTTAAACCTCCTTAATTACGTCAATGTAGTCGCTAATTAATTAGTATCGCTCAATAAGCAGACAAAAACATTGATAGAAACTATGTACATAGGCATTTTTGTTTACGGCTGCGCAATTGAAAATCGATCGAAATTTGATGGTGCCGATTATCACTCTGATCGGTCGAGTGATACCGATCGTCTGAGTCACCCCAAAAAATTTCGTGAAGCATCTTTTATGCTTGCACTTCTCATTTACGTTTTTTAGCTTTCTCCGGTTTTTAAAAAAAACAAATACAAGATGGAAACCACACAACGCTGGTAGCTCTCGTATGTGTGATAGACGTCGATTTTCGGGAACTCGAAGATGTTGACATGACATTCTTCGCTGACGACTTCAACCGCTGATAAGACGCGCACCTTCCCTCGACCCTCGCGTCGCGGCCAGCAGCCGCAAAGAATACGAAATGAGGTTCCTCTGGCAATATAAGTTTTGTTGGCGAAGTTTCTGAAGCCGATCTTTCGGAAAATACCTAACTTCAGTACATAATGCCATATTCTGGTGTGGTGGTCGTGATTTTTGCCTAATTAGGGTTTTTCCTCCAAAGCAAAATATTTAATGGGCAACGGTCGACTGCATCGGTTTGCATAATTTGAAAGATAAATTGCTCATTTGAAAGCGTATTTGGGGTGTATTTTTTTTAATTAAATGTCTAAAATAGCGACTGTAGTCGATTCGCTAATTAAAATATTATAGTCGCTATTTCGCCATCATTTAAATTTACTTCATTTATGTTCTGGCAGTTATTATGAAATGATTTGCGAATTATCTACTTGTAGGTACGATTCCATACAAAAACTTACTAAAAAATGCCCTAGACAATTATCTTGAACATTCCAGTTTGCTCAAAAACGAAGTACCTAAAAGGATTTTTTGCGATTCAAACCGGAAGGGGTTGAAACATGAAATCTATGAAAAAGATCTATTTAGCACCGTCTTCAAAAAAGGGCGGCTTTGACATCTCATACATGCTTTTTAAGTGCTTTTTAGAGTAAAATAAGATGTATTAAATATGTAGTATTATGTGTTCTTCATAACTACGCTTCGTTCACGCATTAAGCATGATTAAATTCGCGCAAATCGCCAAAAATTGCATTACTTATCAAAATTCAATTCTTCAATTTTGTGCAAAGTTGGTCAAAAACAGCAGAATTTAATAATTTGTTCCGCAATTTATATCCTTATACAAAATGTTACTTACAGAGGATTTCCTTTGTACAAAATGTCTGTTGTATGTATAATGAAAATCCTCTACAATAGACACTTTGTATAAGGAAAATCCTAAGTCAAAATAGTGGTGTTATCGTTTAAAGATAAAATAAGCACTTACTACGTATACATGCGGGGATTGAATCCGGATTCAATCTGGATTCAATCCAGTTAAATGTCATGTAGACGCAGATCGAATCCAAAAGAGATAGACTCGATCTGATCCAACTTCTCGACCTGGATCAAATCGAAATTATCCCATATAAACGCGGATCGAGAGATTGAAAGATCGTAATAGCTCAAGTTTTCGAAGTTCTTTGAGGTTGTGTGGTGACAGCCGCAAATAAATTTATTTTCAGGCAATGAGTAAGAGAAATTTGTGGGGACAAGAGGAGACCCTTGCTCTCCTCGATATTCACTTGACATATTTGCAAGTTATTTTATCTGTCACTTCGATCACATTTCGAGTTTTCAATCCGGTGTGGTCATAGGTATACGCTCTTTCGATCTCTCGATCCCTCAATCCTCCATGTATACGTACTCACTATATTTGAAAAAAAAGGAAAAACCGAGCGATGGTTAGTCGATAAGTATGGGGTAGGCACTTCTAAACACAATATCAGATATCAGAAGAATACTGACTCAATTTTGAAACAAAGTTAACTTTATAGTAAAGACTATGTACCTAAAATTCTTCTTTTTTTCATACATTCAATTATCTGGATTTTCTATTATCCGAATGACCTAAAACAACAATTAGTTCGGTTAATCGGGTCTCCACTATACAAATTCGTATATTTTAGGAAGCCCTCTTTAGTCCCAAACACACATGATGTTTAAATTTATATAAATATTTATAAACATCTTCAAAAACTTTTTTGGTATTATTTAACTACATGGAAAATTTATACAGTTTTTTTTTTTATGAAGTATCATATTTTTATAAAAAAATACATCGATCCGGAATTTTTCTAAACTAATTTAACTATTAGCAATAGATTTTGAATTATGTCTTGTAGAAAAAGTAATCAGCAAGGCTGGTCTAAAAATTATAACAGAGACTATTTTTTTTCAGTGGAATCTGAGATTAAGATAACCGTCATATCCAAATGTATACTACACTTGGAATGACTATACAGAGTGGTATTTAAATGCAGCCATTACTGGTAAGCTAGCTTTGCGCCCCTACTTCAGGGAATTATGGTTTGGTAACGGTTCAAAAACTAAAAAGGAATCAGACTTGATGTTAGGTAAGACCCCAGCCATCTTTCAAGCCGATGTGCTAGCCATCGCCGAGTTCTCTAGGATCTGCGTTTGTAGACCTACTAAAGGCTCCATGATTCATATTTTACCAGATAATCAAGAAGCTCTAAAAGCGCTAAAGTCCTTCTACATTGACTCGAAAATTGTCTTTACCTTCAAAGTCCTGGCGAGGAACAATAGCGTCCCGGGGCAAAAAGTCAGATTGCAGACGATGTATTAAAAAAAGGGACGAAATCGCCCTTTACACAACCGGAACCCTTTCCTGCCACCTAAAAATGTTATCTCAAACCAAAACTATATTGGAAATCTTCCATAGAGCTGAGACAGACTAAACTCTTCATACCTGACACTCATAACAAGGCCGGAAAGTCATCCAACTCAACAGAACTGAGCTCCGCATAATTACAGGGCTTTTTACTGGACACTGTCCACTGAAGTACCACCTCAACAAAATTGGCTAAGGTGAATCGGCAATATACCGATTCTATGCAGAGGCTTCAGAGACCTCCCAACACTTGCTTTGTCACTGTCCAACACTCGCTAGACGTAGGCTAGCCTGTCTAGGCGAAACATACCCACAACCCAAAGTCGTATAGGACACAAATCCCAGGAAGATTATAAGCCTGAGTAAGGGACCTGATCTAGGATCCTAACTTATGGAAAAAAATTGGGACTCACAATATATTTTACTGATCGCAGTGATCGCCACGCCAACCCAAACCTCTCGCTCTTAGTCAACTATTCAAGATCAGAAGGAAACACAGGAAAAGTGAAGAAATGTTACTGGTCAATTAATTATCGCATCGTCTCAGACGAATCTGCTGCACAATTTGCAATGTATCTGATTAATGTGAGGCATCTATTTTGGTTATATGAAAACTTGATCATGAGGTATTCATTTGGAGACCCAAATCAAACAATTTTCTCCAGTTAAAAATTTCTAATTGCTTCCTAAATACAATAATTTCCGGTTATTACGCAAGTCACTTTCTTGGTGAAACCAGTTGATATATTTTAATGGGAAACTCCAGCATGGCAACATCATGAAAGGAGCTCATCAAAGGCGATATTGCGGAATTGTTATGCATACCCTCTGGTTGGCACTATCATTTGTGAAAAGATCGATCTGGGCGTAATCTTAAAAGATTATTTATTATTTTGTGACTTTAGCTCCCAGCAAAGAAATATTGCGAACAAAACAAAATGAAAGGTTTTAAACAAGACGTTTAAATAAAAAAGTACAAAAACCTTTACCTTCAAAAGACAAAGATATACGATACTCGAAAATTAATGCCAGGCATTATCGCTGCAATCAACCGTTTTACTTAAGACGAGCAAATTCGGCTGCTGTTTATCGACCCCTTGATCTTTATTATATCTTCCCGGAAATTTTCTGGTAATATTTTTTTTTTTGGGCGAACTCTCGTCCTCAAGTCACTAGCATGCACCACCGGTGAGATGATTCCCCTCTTATGTTAAAAGAACAAAATGCGAACTTTTGCTAACAAACACCTCTCAGATGGAATGAATGGACCAGCGATGATTGATCTATCACACGCCAAGATCTCTCGTGCACCTCCAGAGTATAATCCCGTGGCGGGTTTTTCTCCTTTTTATAAGATCGCTAGCGCTCCGGAGACGATCTGGTCAGCCCCGCTCGCGGCTTATAGAATTGATTTTATTTATGCCAGGCAAACATGTTCGGGGCTTCCAAGGCGAAGGTAGCGCGATCACCAAGCAAAGTGCAAAATCTTGGTAAAGTTCCTTGACATCGGCGCAGCAAAGCATTGAACTTTCGAGAATGCAATTTTCGCTTTTGCGATAAATTCCCCATGAGCGTCAAGATGAGGAATCTCCGACAGACAGACAGACAGACAGAACAGATACTGTGGATGCTGCAGACAAACGAAAGTAAACGTCCGCAATTCAGTGCGATTTGTTCGGGCTCGCGTGCATAGGTGTTGCTGCCTTGCATCCGACAGAAGAGAAAAGAACAACCGTGTGTGGTGCATCCAGCATCCAGTATCCAGTGCACTCGGTCCGTCATGCACCTCTCAGGTGGACACCGGATACACTTAGGATGCTGGATGCTGATGTCAGGCTCGCTCGCTTCCCTGGATCTTTAACTAATGGACGAATGTCGGGCCGACTGACAAGTTGATCGGGGTATGCTGTGGTCTGATCGGTGCAAGCTTCGACTAAAAGCATCGCATGCACGAGCTGAGATGAGAAGATTCAGGGTCCCTAGAAGGAGCCTCACACCATTGGAAAGAATCTTGTAATTGATCACGACTCAAACAGTGTACATAATAAGCAGAAAAAATGCACTTAATGGTCCCGATCTCTGGTTTAAAAAAAAACGTAAATAAAGGATCTTACATTCTTTACTGCATCCAGTTGATGTCTGCCCGGCATCAATAGTTATTATAAATTAAAAATTCCCCCATGAACACAGAAATTGCACATTAATAGTTGATTGGAGGATCGGATCGCGTGTTTTCAGGTTATTTTCCCACTGGAAAATTGCTACTTCTTTTGCAAAATTAATGCATTATCTGTGGATTTTTTTAATCTCTGTATTGCATAGTAATGGCATATTCATTGGCATTTAAGTGGATATCGCAGCAATTACTGTGTAAAGGGATACATAATTTTTAATTTTATTAAAGACTATAATTTCGAACACTAGACTACCCTTATTTATAGGTTTGGTCTGGGAATGCGTCACACATTTCTCTTATATGTATTGTATAAGTTCGAAATCAATTGACTAATCAAAAGTGAAAGGTTTTAGAGGAAAACTACACTGAAAGAAAAACTTTGGTAAAAATAACAAAAATCGTAGGTAAATAAAGTTGTTTTTTCAGAACAACGAAAAATAGTTGATCGCTTTTGAACAAGATAATTGTTTACTAACTTCCTTGAAGAACTAACATTTGCGCAAGGTACAACAACATTTTCCCGTGATGTTTCTGTGAGTAATTGAGTAACATTTTATTTAAAAATATTAATTTTAAATAACTTTAAAATAATGTGATCTGCTAAACACGTTCGCGGACTTGAATGCTATAGCATTAATTTTCGAAAACACATTTAAAACACATAAGCCGCAATATGGGCACTCAATTCTTTATTTTTAATTTTTACTAATTATTTGAAACTCAGGAAAAATGTAACTAATAACAATTTGGAATATTACGATTAGTTTAAAAATCTCTAAAACTAATCAGCCAATTTTATTTAACACTCTTAATTTTCTAGGCTGACAGCACAATAAATTAATAATTAGTAAATTATTAATTTAGCATAAATTATTCATTAATAGAGTGGTGACACACAGCCATTCTGAAATGACAATATGTTTTGATTGCTTGACTTTAAGTTACTAGTATCCTCGGATGCTAATGAAAATGACAGTTTTTATGTTTTTCTTTTTCTTTGTAATAGATAGCTAGTTGCAATATCATAACTGATATACAAGGGCTAAACTCTAGTACCCTTTTCTTCATTTGGGTTTAAATTGTCAAGAAAAATTTGTCATTAAGCAAATCGTAAATGATCAACTTTTTCGTAATTTAGGGGCCAAAATTATGATTAGTGCATGACACACAACACCTAAATCGATAATCAGTACTAATCATTAATTTACGTATGCTGCCTATCTAAGCTACAACTAATTAAATTCATAACCAAATTATTTTATGGTCGCTCAATCGAGATATTTGTTTTAATTGCTTGGACCTGCTAAGTTGTAGACTTGAGTCTGTATGAGTAAGACGATGTTTTTATGAATTTGTGAAATATAAGAAAAATTAAGAAGGATCATCCTGAGTCAAAATATCGTATATGCTTACTATCTTACTTCTTGGCATTTTCTAAATCTTTTAATACATCAGTTCACCAAAAAAGGCTCGTCATCAAAGCTGTACGAAAAATTTCTTAAAATTCATTCAGAAAGCGTTCAAAAGAAATTAAAAAATAAATAAATTTCATCTAAAATTCATGCAATGCGTAACCACGACCTAAATTGGAACAATATATCACAGACGTGTGACACGATGCACTGAGGGGAATTTGGAACACTCCCGCGAATATATTTAAAATATTTTGTATAATTTTCTCAAAATCTTCCCCAGTGGTTTATTTAAAGGACTGCAGTAAATCAATGCCTATAATCGTGATGGTTGTTTTCCACTTGCACAGCAGCAGCACATTGTTGGTGGTCGGTTTCCAGTTTATTTTTGCAATTTTTTTCAGCACAAAAAAAGGGTAAAATACGAATATGAGAAGCATTTAGTGCGATTGCCTACAGTCGTTTAGCATTATCTCATCGGAATTCCTTAATCTCTTAACTTTTGATCTTTTTGCAAAAACGGGGCTACAGAAACCAGCAGCAATTTTTCAAAAAAACCGTCTTTCTCGACTATTCAGCTTTAATTTGGGAGATGCAGTGATTCTGAATACTGATGTCTTTATTTGCAATTCATCGTTACTGGTCCCCGCTCGAGCAGCTTTTGCAATTTTAAGGAGATTGCTGCGACCAGAACAAGATATCGGTTTTTCTTTTTTTTCTTTAAATGCGCTTATTCCCATTTGCCTCGTTTTCTGATTGCATCAAAAGAAGAACACATGAATAATAAAACCAAGACCATGGACCATTATGTCTACGTGTTCTTGCCTCCGGCTTTAATCTCAGACTCTGCTGGGATAAGTCAGTTGTTATATGTTCATAAAGTTGCAAATTTGTTTGGGACATCTCGTTGAGTAATCCAGATAATATGAAAGATAATTGATATCTTGGTATCTTATAAAATCAATTACTAGTCTTGCGAAAGATTCTATATGTAATTTTTATTATGAGTATCCTCTCCTTGAAAACGACGACGTAGCTATAAATTGGTTGGGGGACAAATAACATTCTAAATTATACTATCTAGGCTTACGTGGAAGCCGTAATTGATACAATTTATAGTTTTTTCTGCCTAATCCTTGCCGATGAATGCAGATTTATGTATACAACATTTCATTATCATTTACGAAAATATTCACGCAATCAACCTGTCAATTTGTTTAAAAAACGTATTTCATTTATTATTATTATAATTATTATTTATTATTATTATACCATAACATCAATGTTTATAGAGTAGGTAATACTTATTTACGTGTTTAGGCTATTCTGAATCTATTCCTTATATGTTGGATATAATTGTGTTGGAAGAACTTATGAATTTTTATTAGGTACTACAGGGTGGGCCATGTAAGATTTGGGATTTGAATCTGCTATAAAAAAAAAACAAATAAATATTTTTTCAAAATTATGAGTTTATTAGAAAGATTGAACCTTTCCATTTAGGAATGGAAGACAACGTCATTCAAATGACTGCCACGGCTAGCCTTACAATACCCCATTCCATCAGTCCAATTTTTCAGTACATTTTCGATTGTTTGGGCAGCTGTTTCATCAATGGCAACTTCGATTTCACGTTTCAAGTCGTCAATCGTCTCTGGATGGTTAGCGTAATACTTGTCCTTAACGGCTCCCCACAAAAAAAAGTCTAACGGAGTCAAATCGCAGCTTCGAGGTGGCCAATTGACATCAGCATTTCGGCTGATTATGCGATTTCCGAAAACGGTGTGCAAAAGATCGATTGTTACGTTGGCTGTGTGGCACGTCGCGCCGTCCTGTTGAAACCAAATGTCGTCTATGTCATACTCTTCAATTTTGGGAAACAAAAAATCGCTTAGCATGGAGCGGTAGCGATCGCCATTCACTGTAACGGCGTTTCCTTGCTCATTTTCGAAGAAAAATGGCCCAATAATGCCGCCAGACCAAAATCCGCACCAGACAGTCACTCGTTGTGGATACATTGGCTTCTCCACGATGACGTGTGGATTTTCTGAGCCCCAGATACGACAATTTTTGTTTATTGACGTATCCTCCGAGGTGGAAATGAGCTTCATCTGAAAAGATGATTTTTCGGTAAAAATGCCCATCTTCGATCAAGCGGTCTTCGGCCCATTGAGCAAACTGAAAACGCATCGGATGGTTATGCGGCTTCAGCTCTTGCACTAATTGAACTTTGTACGTATTCATACCGAGATCTCTATGCAAAATTCTTCTCAAAGAAGTGCGTGTAATGTTCAATTCTTGAGAACGATGACGAGTTGATGTTGATGGTTGTTCACGCACACTCTGAGCAACAGCAGCGATGTTTTCGGTTGAGCGCACTGGACGAGTACGTACACGGGTTGTTTTATCCAACAACGATCCAGTTTCACGAACTCGCTTCACAAATTGATCCACAAACTGCATTTTTGGCACATCGCTTTTGTCAAATTTTTTCCGTAAATTTCTTACAGTTTGAGTAGAAGACTCATCACTTTGGAAATAAGTTTTTAATATTTCCCAAATTTATTCAAGCGAAAAGCGACCCATTTAATAAATGTCAAACATAAAACTAACTTTCTGTCACATCGGAAATGTCATCAAACCTTCCAACCTCAAAATAACCTATAGTTCCAATTCCAAACGTTAGATGGCCCACCCTGTATATTATTGATGTCGAGGAAAAAGCCATACTTACATAAATCTATCTGTCCTACACTATCACTATTCTACGCTGTCTACTATTACAATTAATAGCTAACATAAGTTGTATGATAAGGGGATTTGAAGAATACACACACTTTTAAAAAAAATTTTAAATTATAAATTAACTTTAATAATTTATTTTGAGTAATTTGCAGTTTCTTCTTATGTGTACCATAAATCAGTACGGTTTGGAAGATAGGTTTATATATGTGTAGTTTATTGTTCAGGCTTAGGATTGATTTACGATTAATAAAAGTTTATAAAATTCTAGACAGTACATTAATCTTATGGTTTACGCGATGTCGGTTTCACAGGTTAGGGTTTTATCTAATGTTATGCCTAGATATTTAAAATTTTCGGACCACATAATTTCAACACCGTTTATTTTAAGATTTGATATTGGGAAGGAGCGCACTATAAAGTGAGTTATAAATTGTCATGTTACCGCCGAAAACTGAAACATGACAGCCATCTAACACAGGGATGAAATACTGTATAATGCGGGTCCGAAGACTGATCCTTGGGGTACACATGCAGTAATTCTGCAAGCTTCAGCATTTTCTGATCCTACGTGGACTTTGAAGAATCGATTACTAAAAGAATTTTGAATTATCGCCGTTATGTAGCGAGGAAAGTTAGATTTTACTAATGATTATTAAAAGCGATATTTTAAAGTGTAATTAATCAAATTTTGTACGAAAATTATCTACTAAATAATTGAAAAATTTAGTTTAATATCATTTCAGAATCAATTTAAATTGGTTAATTTATTTTCCATCCCTTTTAATTAAAAAGTAATAGGAGATTCAAAAATATCAAAAGGGAAAAGAACTGATATCTAAACTGGACGTAAAGTAACCACAAATATCCAATTTTGTATCAGCAAAAAAGACCTATTAAACCTATTAAAGTTTGTCCGGTACGTAAGAATATTTGTGAAACCTTTTTTGTTTAATATTCCTTACGAATTTCTACGGACTTATGCAATGTAATTGAATTGCAGCCTTAAGCGTCTACAAAAAATTGCGGGCCAATTAAATGTTAAGATGCTCGTGTATGATGGATACGTGCGAGTAAAGCAGATCCCAAAATTGGACGACAATGCCCAAATTGAGCAATTTTCGAAAAAGGCAAGATCGGTCAGAAGTAGGAGTGTAATTGATAAAAACGGCCGGTTTTGTGAAAAATCATCCACGTCATTTCCTCCGAGGTCGTTACATAAATCATTCGATAAACAAACATAATTAGAAGCAATTACCTCGACATAAGACATACATTGACCGATTCGAATTTGGAAGTCATACGGCTCAATGGAGCATAACTCAATGGGCCTGTTCTGGGTCTGGAGCTGGGAGCAACAAGAAATCCAAGACATTTATATTCTTGGCTAGACGTTACTTAATAAACATCATCTAAACTGACTTATGCTTTTTGCAGTAACATTCCTGTCGTTTTTGTTGGAACGCAACAGCGCACGCAAAAGCTTCTCCATTCAATATCGGTCAGAATGTGACGATCAAAGCCTATATAAGAAGCCATAGCGCATTCCAAGCAGGGCGGCCAGATTTATTAAACTGTTTGTTTAATTTCGATAAGAAACCGTCACCATAACAATTTGGCCGACAGACGACGACGACGACGGGCCTCCCAAAGAGACCGAGACGCGACTGGCCGATGGCTTCGCCGGTCGTGTCTACAGTCTACGACAACCGCTGCGGACATGCCGGCGGTCGCTGATTTCTCCTTGGAAATGCAAACTTGCCTGATTAGCGCTGAAGACTGAAATATTTATCTGACCTTAACATTGAACTTGAGTGACGCTTTTCGTCGCCACCGGGGCCCAAAGATACAGAAACGCTGTGCGCACACTTACGTGCGCACATTATCACAATTTCTTAATAGACTTAAAGTGGCCTTAGGAAGCGCTCTGGTCTCAATGGCACTCCCGAATTTAATCTCATTGCTGCCCAAATTATGGGGCAATAGAAATCATGAAAGATTAGCCTGTGGTTAATTGACATCATATGGTAGTTCAGTTAGCAGTTGAAGGAAATATATCGGTCGCTCGTGCCCCGTTTTAATGTCTACCCAATTATTTTTAATTAAATTACTAAAAGGATTTTCTAGTGGTTCGCCTGATTGCCATCATTTAACATACACGCGCGTGTAATTAGTACAGGTTTTATCGGATGAACATAAAAATATGAAATTAAAAACCATCAACAACTATAGCCCCCTTTGGTGTTTTTAGAAAGACTACTATTTTATTTGAATAGGTCTAACAGATTGTCTATTGGTCTACAGATCTATTTCTGATTCTATCACTAGTTTTTCGAAATCTCTCTTTTGAGTATTAGCTTGTTTCAAATCTAAACCACGATCAGTAACTATGAATTCCCATATATATACCTATTTGTAGTTTAGTTTGTTTATGTACAACATTTACTTGAAAAATAAACTTCCACAGGCCCAATAGATTTTTGAAAAACGATCTTTTAAACTAGACTTTATACAATCACAATCCTTTCGAAATCGTGCACTTTTCGTTAATTTTTTGTTATAATTATAATTCCAAATCTTGGGTAGGAAGAGGCTATAGGTGTTTTGAGAACACTAACTTAGAATCTATTATCAAAATACATTTTCAGGCCTCCAATTTGGAATCTACTATCAACATTTTTGTGTCAGGTCGTTGCATACAAACAAAACACTAGTGGAAGGATGAAGTTTAAGCTTGTGCTCATGGTTACCATTTAAAATACATTTTATTGAAAGTTCCGGGTATGTGATATTTTATGAATTTGAAATTTTTTTTGAAATATATTTTACCTGTTCTTATCGTTCGCGGTAAACAAGCCAGGTGATGGATTTTACTCAGTAAAAAAAAATAAGCAAAAAGAAAAAACAAAAATTCAGTTATCGATTAATAGATGTGAAAACAAGAAATAACGATGAGTGCATAATTTTAAATTAAGGGGAGGTTCTCATCTAGAATCTTGAAATTTTCGATTTTTTTTTTTATTTCATATTATTAAAGTTTAATATGTCTAGAATGTTGCTTTAAAATATTTAGTTGATCCGAGCACTAGAACGGATTCTACAGCCCATTGATTGTGACGGTGTCATGATCGTAGCGGGGCGCTCAGCCTGTGCCGTGCCGTTCAATCACGATTATCTCGGAACTTTGTTTTTCAAGATTTTTCAAATTTGCGTACAAGATAACTCAAAAACGGTTCAACCGACCAACTTCTAGTTTCGTGCATATTAAAGTAAACAATTTTCTTCATAGAAAGAGTGGAGCACATTTTGAAAATTGTAACATTATCTCCTTTTTGTAAGTGATAAACTATGAAAAAAAACGGCCGAAAACGGCCTTAAAATTTCAAAATCGCGCCATTCCGTCAATTTTAAATTTTTTTTGAAAGTCGTCCACTCTTTCTGAGACAAATTTATTCTAGTTTATAATAATGTCATCATTATTTGATTTCAGACCAATCTGCGACCCCTAAATTGTACGCAGCTGGGCAACTTTCGAAAAACATGCCTCCGGAGAAGTTGAATAACGGGCGCCATTTTGTTTTTTTTTTTTAATAAAAAAATTTTTTCGTACAGATAAATGTACAATAAAAGATAATGCCAAATATCATTTCCCTATGTCTTGTCATTTGCCTTCAAAAAAATCACGAACTTTACCTACTTTTTGACGTTCTAGATGAGAACCTCCCCTTAAATTTGAAACCGGTCATTTGACCGGGCCTGGTGCGGTTAGTGTTATCCTATTCATTGTATATTATAAATTACACCTAGACCTGATATTTGATTTTAATAAAAACAGTTGGAAATTATTAATTTAAAAAAATATTTACCAACATAAAAATAAAGTAGATTCCAACTTAGATTATAAATTACAGAACAGGTTTTTCTGGAATGGAACAAAATAATCCACTAAATTTTTCAAGTTTCAAGATCGATTGTTGTTTTTTATTATAAAGTTATTATTTTTCATTAAAAATAATTATTTTTTATTCTCTAAATGTATATTGATATAAAGTAAAATTTTGGAAAAGATTATTCTATTTCATCGTGTTTTTAAACACAATATCCGGCCAATGTCCACCATGACTCCACAGCAGCACAGGATGCGCGTATCAAAATTTTCCTTGATTTTATGGAATAGTTCGGGCTATATCTAGTTAATTACGAGTATGATTTCGTCCTTCAGCTGTGGAATCGATTCGGGATTAGTGGTATAGACCTTAGTTTTCACGTAGCCCCTGAAAAAGAAGTGCAGAGATATCAAAACGTAAGATATTGGCGGCCATTTGACTTCGTTGTTTCGAAAAATAATGCATTTCGTTCGCAATATGGTCATTGTTTCACAAGCTGTGTGACAAGTGGCACCATCCTGTTAAAACCAAATATTGTTAAAGTCCATGTCATCCAATTCAGGCTTAGAATAACTAATCTAAACTACCAGACATTGGCTTATATTCTAAAAAAATTAAGCAAGAGCTCAGGTTTAATTTTTATATCGAAAAATTGACTTTCAAATTGAAATCGAGCTCGATTTCTTCTATATAAAAAATTAGTTCTTTTGAATATAAGCCATTGATTCCAGGGTCGTTGTTAAAGGGTCTGGGGCCCCGGTTCTACGGCCTTGATTCCATTAACTTTAAAGATCTTGGCGCTATATCCTATACACTATTTTAGTATAATTTTATTAATTTTTTGTTTTTTTTTTTTGATTTATGAGGACGATTATTAATTTATATTTTTCTATTTTATAGACATAAATTTAAAGTGAGATGAGTCCTGAGGATGAAGTCCAATCTTCGCCGAGATTATCACCAGTAAATATAAATGAGATGAGTAACCCAAATACTTGGACGAAGCCGCCACAACAGAATGGAGTGGACAAAAAGCCCGAAACGAATGGACATGCAAAAAATGGCGCTGTTAATGGATTTCCGAATGGCCTATCAGAGAATATGAACGGTGACACCAAAAAGGACATGACCTACGCGTGGACACCGCTGCTCGACATTCCCCTCAAAGATGAATCTATCGTGTTCGGGCCCAGCAACAATAACGACTGGAAGGAATCGGAGGAAATCAATAATCTGCGGAATAGCATGCACAAGTCGCATGGCAACAACAATGGTTCCCTTATGAACGGCAAAAATGGCATCGGTACCGAGAAAATCAGTGAGGAGGATCCTTTGACTGGCGTTGGTAAGCAACAGACGAACGTCGATGGGCCCAGCTGTGGTATTTTTGGATGTCGCCCCAAATCGGCTCGAGGGTTGGCCTCCACCCATATGTTCATGGTGGTGTTCCTTCTCGCCTGGATCCTCCAGGGAATGTATCTCACATACTTTGTTAGCATCATAACGACGATTGAGAAACTCTTTCAAATCAAATCAAAAACCACGGGAATGCTCCTTAGCGCCACAGAAATTGGACAAATCTGCACGGCAATGCTGCTGACGTACTTTGCGGGGCGGGGCCATCGACCCCGATGGATTGCAGTGGGAATGGTTATTTTCTCAATAGCCGCATTCGGGTGTTCCTTGCCGCATTTTATCTTTGGTAAGCAACTAATGCAATCAAACGAGCTGTCTTTGAGCGGTGGAAAAATAAGCAAACACATTTTGCCCCACAACAGCTCAGGGGAGCTACTGAGGAATTTCACCAGTTCTGAAGAGTTTAATCTATGCCTCCTTTCGAACGGCACAAACAAATATGGCAATGAATCAGGTAAGTATTAACTATTGATATGTATTCTTAAATTTTATTAACATTCTAACTTGCTCGGTGCAGAATGCGAAGAGGATGTTAAGTTGGAGCAAGCGTCCCATTCGAAGATTACTCTCATCGTCCTGTGCATCTTTTTTGTTAGTCTCTTGAGCGCTGGTGTGGGCCAAACCGCAGTCTCCACCCTCGGGATTCCATATATTGATGACAATGTCGCCAGTCGGGAGTCACCAGTCTATTTAGGTTCGAAACTCTCTTAAGAATTTATCGAATGTACTTTCAAGGCATTTATTGGCAGCTATCACAATTGGTGTCCGAATCTTGGGACCAGCCACTGGTTTTATCGTTGGATCTTTTTGTACTCGCATATACGTAGACTTGTCCGATCCGGGAATTGAGCCCACTGATCCGAGGTGGATCAGTGCTTGGTGGCTTGGTAAGTTTAATGAAAAGTGTAAAATACGGAAAAGTGTCCTTAAATATGTCTAAAAATAAATCCAATTTTATTTCTACATCTGCAAATGTAGAATCTGGAATAACAGCTACATATGGGAGTTGGAAGCAATTCGATGTATTTTTGAATTCTCATAAATTCGGTTTGGTTAATAATTGAGATTTTAAATTTTCAGAATAGAATGTAGTCACGCAAGTTTATGGAATGTACCAAATTTTATTTTTATAGCTCTGCTACTCTAGATTTTAATAATATGCAAAGTTAATTAATGTCGACACTCACTCACTGATGATCATCAAGAACCTTTAGAGTATTTTCCGTAGGGTTAGAAAGCTGAAATTTGTTATGTAGGCTGGGTTTAGCATACAAGTAACGAGAAAATACGTCACTATTAAGGGTGCAGATTCTACAGGTAAAAAATGGCTCATAGTTCTAGAATGAATAAAATAGAATAGAAATTGGCGTATATAGTGTATTATGTATAAGTACCAATGGGAAGCATTTAAGTACATAGTTTATGACTTTATTATTTAAAATCCCCACCATAGGGGGTATATGTATATTTTTTTATCCATAAAAAGCAGGCGTATATTTTTTGTATGGGAGGAAAGCAATAAAATAACAAGAAGAATTGGAATTCACTTTCATTCTCAAATCACTCCAAGTCTTTACACTTTAGTTTAAAATAATTTTCGTGACTTGGCCATTACGCAGCACGATAATGCACGCCGCTGTCGTTTACATTTCAATGTTCACATTTATTATTGAGCAGTTTAGAACTATTTTTCTATAATATAAGAAGTGAATATAAATATAGGATTATGCCTATTGACATAGTAGACTTGTGTTTACATAAGATCGTGGGATTTAATAACTTCCGTGCTGCGTAATGGCCGAGTCACGACATTTTTTAAACTAACATTTTGAGACTTGGAGCGATCTGAGAATGAAAGTGTTAGAGGAATAAATTTGGCTCCACTGATATCTCATAACTTTTTAATAGTGCAGGAATGCCAAAAAATTTGGTTACATTTTTTACATGATATATTTTTGGTGGATTTAGTTTGTTAAGGTCATTCTTGTAAATACCATCATTCAAATGCGTTTTTTTTAATTCATTTAACTTTTGTAGGGAACATTTTTATCATGAACTTAACCCCTTTCTGGAAGAAAAGTCGTGCTAATCGAAACCGTGTAAAATGAGACGTCTCATATATATAAAAAGCAGGATAGGTTCAAATAAACTTTAGACCGTATAAATCGAATTAAAGAATATAAAGAAAAGTCGTAGATACGCTCGTAATAACCGTGTAAACTAAAACGAGGATAAAAACAGAAAAAATAACGTAGTTTTATGTTAAATTTTAGTTTTAATAATATGTAAAAATTATACACAGCTGTGCTAAGTAGGTGAAGAATATGGTTTATATGGTTTCTGCATTATGTGAAATTTTATAAAATTTTAATTTTATATTACCAAAATTCCATCCTGGTGATAGGTCGAAATAGTTAACGAAATATGTAGTTCTTTGGTGTTGACATAACCAACCTTGAAGTTTTCAACCTAGTCTACCTCGGCGCCTAAAAAAAGTAATTCATAAAAAAATTGTTAGTCATTATTAAAATTCAATGCGCGTTTAAAATACTGAGTAAACTATAAATCAATTTTATTGGATGTTAGTTACTTACAGGGTGGTTTACAAAAATAGTAAAAAAATTATTTTATTTGTTTAGTTTGATTTAATCAGCCAATTAGGAAGAAATGAATGGTACTACATACTATTATATAAATATTTAAGGATGCATTAAATTTATCGACCCCTCCAGAATTTTTGGATATGATTTTAGTTTAAGACATTTTGTGGCAATTTTTAATATTTTACATTATAAACAGCATTATCTTAAGTAATCTCTCAAAGTAATATTTCCAATCCTTAGGACCTGTTATGATCGGAACCCTTATGATGTTGGCATCGATTGCGATGTTTAGTTTTCCAAAGCAGCTCAGGGGTCATCGCATACCCCCACCGAGCAAAATCCGAACCGTGGAGGCTCAGAACAAGGTGCAGCCGGTGAAGGAAGCAAAGCCTAAATTAAAAGGTCTTTCCATCTTCTCTTCTGATGTTCAACTTTCTGATCCTCGATACTTTCAGATTTCCCAAAGACTGTAAGGCGCCAGCTAAGCAATGATATTTTAATGTTTCGAACTGCTTCGTCCGTGTTTCATTTATTGCCAATCGCTGGTCTATACACCTTCCTACCAAAATATCTGGAGACTCAATTCCGGCTCCCTGCGGCTGATGCAGCTCTTATAACAGCGTTTGGCGGTATCCTGGTCATGGGTGTGGGCATCATAATTTCAGGTATTGTTATTCTGAAGGTCAATCCGACAGCACGCTGGGTTGCAGGCTGGATTGCCTTCACGGCGCTCGTTTACTCTTGCGGCATGGCAGTCTTGATGTTCGTGGGCTGTAACATGGATGACTTTGCTGGTCTCAGCAAGTATAGTCACCTGGACCTTGAAACGTAAGTCTTTCTGCTTTGCTTTGTATTAGAGTTTGGAGTTTCATGCTCAGGTGTATATCTTTCAGAACATCACGATTTGAGCCAAGCTGCAATATCTCGTGCGGGTGTGACTACAATAAATTCTCCCCAATTTGCGGAGCTGACGGGATGACCTACTTTTCGCCATGCCATGCGGGTTGCAGCATTTCAGAAATGATCGATGGAAAGAGGGTTTTCTCAAAGTGCGGTTGCATTCCGGATTGTATGTTGGAAGTTAGACAACGATCGTTCGAATTTAATAAACGCAAATGCTTTCATTACAGTCACCGAGGAAAAACGGGCGTATGAGGCAATCAGCGGATACTGTGATGGAAACTGCAAGGCTTTCGTGCTATTCATTTGCCTGTTCGCGTTTTGCGTGTTCATGCATTCCACCTCCGAAGTGGGCAGTATGCTCTTGATTATGCGGTGCACCGATCCGAAAGGTAAATAAAATAGCTACAGCAGCTTCTCTGGCAATTTTAAAAAGTGAAACTGATAACTTTCCATTTCGACAGATAAGGCGATGGCGATGGGAGTTATACAGTCGGCAATAGGCCTTTTCGGGAACGTGCCATGTCCTATTATTTATGGAGCCGTGGTTGATTCGGCTTGTCTTGTCTGGAAGACTGTCTGTGGGAAACCTGGAGCATGCTCCCTGTACGATACCGAAGGATTTAGGCATTACTTCTTAGGTAATTATTATATATTCCTCAATTTTTTAATCCATTATCGGTCCAAACCACTTCACTTGAAAGTTTTAACGTTTTAATTCAAGCTGCGTTTATCATATCACGTCTAGGCTAAACATTTTAACATTCAACCATTGCGCATATGTTGACCGAATTGAAATTTTCGCAAGTCGATTATTGGCCACGCATGGCGCCTATCAGATGCAAACTTGAGTGGAATTTTAAGCGAATAATGTCGAATGAAATATTTGGCAAATTAGGTACGCTTCACCCGTAAAAGGTGTGGCTTCTCAGTGAAAAGTGAAAACTTTATTGGCAGGATTTCGAATAACATTTTTTATACAAATTGTAAGAGATCTTCGTAGTTATCAAAGACGTGAATTTTAATGATAAATTATCTTTCAGCAGTTTATTGTATACAATTTTTAACTTAATCTGCATTGACTCTTATGAAGATTTTTATTTGTCTTCGACAAGACAAAGCAAGTTTAAAAGAGAGCAGTTCTATTTCAAATTCGTCACTTTGGAAATGTTTTTTTTTTTCAGTCCGAATTTTTCAATGGAGTAGTTCCTGTCGATGTTATTAAATAGAGACCTAAAATTCCGAACAATATGAAGAAATTTCAATTTTCAATGAATATTCGTTTTAATCAATAAAAAAAAAACGATATACCTACTTCGAGAAAATATCCGTTTATGGAATATTTATTTTTTACTATTATAACCCCGCGAACTTTTACATATTTTATTATACTATATAAACCTTTGCACAGGGCTGGTCCTCGGAATGTGGTGATTTTTAACTAAAGGGGAATTGCTGAACTGATTTTTAAGAGTTTAGTTAAGGATAGGTTGCAGTTTACAATTAAAGAAGCAATCTGTGACTATCAGCATGGATTTTTGATCAGCAAGTCTTCGATAACCAACTTAAAACTTTTTAAAAGGATAGCGGTTGACCTTATTGAAAGTAACTTTCAACTAGACGCTATTTATAATAATTTTGCAAAGGCTTTGATGTTTTTTCAGGGGTACCACAAGGTACTCACCTTGGGCCTCTTCTATTTATTATATTTATTATTTACGGCCGTTTTTGTTTCTCATTTCTTCAGTGTTTACTCTTTACAGACGACATGAAAATTTTTGCTGCTGTTCGTAATTTGTCCGATTGTGCAATTTAAATCGTATTGAATTAAATCCTTCTTTTATTTTTGTCTTGAATTTTGAAAATGCGAGTCACTTTAATTAACACGCAGGATCGCTCTTTGGTTTTAAAGTTAGTCAACCCTATGAATGTATACATCCTATAATCAAATTTGTGCTTAATAATCACCCGACATTTTGCGTAAACAAATTCGGGTATCTGAATCGGCAGTAAAATCGAGCTTTAGTCGTATTGGTAGTAGATATAGTCCTGGTCTACCAGTCTAGAGAGCACAAATAACTAATTCGAATTCGACACTGTTATTTATCTCGACACTACCTCAACTTCTAACCGACCTTGTGCTTGAAACCATCAAGGGTATCCCCGGAGCTCTAGTTACAGCAAGAAAAAACGATCGGGTCTCGCGTCAACAATATCGACCGACGAAAATATGAGCTTTATCTTCAGGAAAATAAATGTTTAGATTTAGTTTCAGAAGTGGGTCACATATACAACAATTTTTTATATTAATGTCCTCCACCGGTCTAGCCATTGTTTGGTTAATCGCCGCCACAACAAAAAACTTCGAACATTTTTGCATGACGATTTTCTTGTTCTGGCTGCTATTCGTCTGACATTGCAACATTAATATAAACCAATGTGTTATATAAGAAAACATCGTAAATGGTGTGAGAACTGAGATATTGAATATTTTCTGGAAAGATTCTAAGAAGGTTATTATCTTTAATTAGGTATAAAACTATTTTTTTCGAAAAATTAATAAAATGAACATACATTATTAAAAAATGAGCTCTTATTATTGCCTTTTATTTATATTTTTTGATGATCATGATATTATAGAAGATAATCTTGTGTTTCTGTTTTAAAAATTGATATTTGTATTTTTAATTGTTGGTATTTGTAGGACCCTAAAAAATTATTTTTCATTCATAAAATCCAGCTTAATAAAAGCGTTTGCTGGAGCTCATATTTTGACTCTTCGAGAAGCATTAAATACAGTATAAAATTATACATCACATAATATTAGATATCACATATAAAATTAGTTTACATTCATAAAAAGAACTCGATATATGTACATATTTCTTTAAAAATAAAAAAAATATTAATCAATGTGAAATACTATTTTTATCTTTCAAATAACCATATCTTCGGAATGACATTAGATTCTTAAAAGGCTGTGTAATTACCGACCAAACCTTTATTTCCATTGTTAAATAATGTGATAACCCTGAGAAATGGACAGGGTTAGAATGCGCGTTAATCGAATATCAACGTAGTCAATAAAAAGCTTGCACGGGACAGGAAACGCCCCGTCTGTAGATTAGAGTTTATATGTATGAGGTATTCTTTGTGAACGGGCCACCCCTTGCTGTCCAAAAATGGTGAGCTCCATTTAAGGTCTACCAGGCCTCAAAAGAAAGGTTTTGATTTATACTTTCGAACGCACACTGACTTTCGAAGAGTCCGCCTATATAGAGCCCAATATGGCGGCTAAAACCACGTGACCTCCATTACTTTTACTACTTATGAGGCTATAAAATCGGTCGCATCATTCCGATTGAGATCCACAAAGGCCGAAATGAAAGCTTTTGACTTCTGCTTTCAGAAGCTATATTGCAAAAGTCGCTTTCATTTAAGCTATTGTAGACCTCAATCGGAATGCTGCGAGCCATTTTGTATTCTTTTAAGTGGTAAAATTATAAAGATCACGTGGTTTTAGCGGCCATATTGGAATTTGTGCAATCCAAAAAAAAAAAAAATTGCGGTACATCTTTTGAAAGCAGAAGTCAAAAGCTTTCATTTGGGCCTTTGTAGACCTCAATCGGAAAGATGCGACCCATTTTATGGCCGCATAGGTAATAAAAGTAATGGAGGTCACGTGGTTTTAGCCGCCATATCGGGCTCTGTATAGGCGGACTCTTCGAAAGCCAGTGTGCATTCGAAAGTAGAAATCAAAACTTTTCTTTTGAGCCTTGATAGACCTTAAATGGAGCTCACCATTTTTGGACAGCAGGGGGTGGCCCATTCACAAAGAATGCCTCGTATATAATATTAACTTATTTATCCTATGATTTTTATTAAATTTAAAATTGTAAAAAATATTAAACTCAATGATATATCATTATTCATGTGGTAACTAATAGAGCCAAATATTACAATTTAAAGGTAAAATCATAAGATACAAATTAAGTTCATCCGAAAACTCTCAAGCAGGTGTATAATAAAAATTCCATAAAGTTTAGAATCGGTGATAACTCAACTTCTTAAATGTATAAATTGTCATACAATATTTTGAATGGATCCCGCAAACCTCTCCAATTATTGATTTTCACAAAAAGTTCAAAAGTTAGTAGTCTACAAGTGTCTGAATATTTAAAATTGGCTAAAATTGGTAATGAGCTCACAGTAGAGATTACAAATCCAGGGCTCGTCTTTGGGAATTCGAATCGAATTGAATTGTGACTCGATTGTCCTTTCGGTTGGTATTTGAGAAAACGATCGTGTCGACTTAAAAATAAATTCAAACTTTTACACTTATACCTGAGTTTATATTTGAAAATTAATTGATGCAAACGAGTGCTCAGTTTCGAAATCATGTTGACAAATACGAAATTCTCGATATCGACTCAAATCGTAATCGAGTCAAATTCCCAAATACGGCCCCAGACTATAGCTTTTACAATTTATATATAATTTTCTTATCTTTTTTCAACATCATATAATGTGTACTTAATTAAAAAAATCTATTTTTATTGCAGGTATCACAGCCGTGATAATGTTCATTGCATTTATTATGGATCTCATTGTGTGGCACAAAGCGCATCGTATCGACATAGCTCCAACGGATCCAAAACCGCACGCGACAGATAGTGACCACGAGAAGGGCACAGTAGTACCCGAATCGGGTGTTTAGACCCTTCCTCGGGATTATCCTTCATGTTTGCGAGAGAAGCTACTAAAACCTCAACAGTTTCATTAGTACATTGCCCCCATTCAACTTTAGTTGTATAAATAGAAAATGCAATCTATCTGTGGTAGTTAGACTAATTTTAAACAAATCAAAAAAAAAAAAAAAAACTTTTATACTACATTTTATACTCGAATATTTTACCATAAGGAGCTGCAGGAGTTTTATCTTTTATACGATGCACTAGAAAAAGGAAAGATGCAGCAGCAGCACCACCCCGCTGCTGTCGCTTGATTGTATATTTGTTTTTTAGGAGTCGATGCATCAGTGGTGACCGTTTAACTGAAAATCTACATAAATAGAACAATACTCACCCCAAAATCATACCTTAACGAGATTTCCTATTCCCCTAAAGAAAGCTGTGATCAATACAATTCTGTTAATGTTGCCACTGCGGCAGTGCAATGAAATATTTTTGTAAGAATTAAAAAAAAAAAAATAAAAATAAATCGAAACCTCATAATTGTAGAAAAATATTAGAGCTATACGCGATTAGAATTAAGTAATTGTTATTATAATCCAAGTTAGACTAAAACTATTTTTTATGTACAATTTCAATTTATGTTCGTTTTAATTCTGTGTCTGATTTCGAGTTTGACACTCGCGGCTATTCCGCCTGTGTATGAAAACTAGTCTAACTGTGTAGGCTGTTGCTGCGTAAAAAAAAAAAATATATATATATATACATATATACATATATCACGAATTTTGTCGACTATTGAACAGAACAACCGAAAAAATATTCTGCCTAAATAGCCCCAGCACCTCCTCTCGCCAGTTTTGTAAATATTTCGTGTTTTAGAGGAGGGCGTGGCAACGCACATATTTTACTATCTTGTGCCATAGTGTTATGCAACATAACTACGTAAATGTAATTATCTATTAAAATCTACTTTAACTTCTCTGTCTAGTTTATTTTTAGCTATGATTTTTATGGGACCATAAAAATAAAATTTATATTTTTAAGTTATACTGATTTATAAATAAACCACAAAAATTATAGCTTCTTTTATTTAAATAAATATTACATACGAAACAATACCTTTTTACATAATCAAATAACTTTCAATGTTCCTTTAATGATCGCTTTATAAATTTGTTTCGTCCATTTTTGGAGCAATTTTTGAACACTGTAGACATCCTTTTTCTCCTTGGCGTACCGGATTAACCTTTTTAACCTTAAAGCAACTACATAAGGTGCATTTTTCGCTTCTTTTATGTAGGGAGCTTTTTGTTCGGGGGTCATTTTTCTCCAATTGGCACCAGCTTGAACAGCCGCTTCAACTACTCGGCCCTTTTTCTTTGCATAGAATTGCCGAAAATAGTTTAGGTAGGGATTTCTTGTAGCTTGAATTTCAGACTTTAGGGTTTTATGCAACTGCCCCTCGTACGGGTGGGGATTGTTGATATTTTTTGTCTGTGGGCACTTTTTTGATCCTTTAAGAAGGGATCTTCGTCTCTTGTTGCGTTTATGCATCTTTACAATTTACTAGCAAATAAAGGTACATAGAATTTAATGAAAATTCGAAAAAGTGAACAAATTACAAACGATTGACAAATTTATATTGAACAGAAAATCTCGATTAATTACCGTCAAAAAATGTTAATCTAGCAAGCAAATTGCAAATTTCTCAGTGTATTTTATTTCTTTGTTAGGGAAGTGAATTTTAATTGTTAAAATTTCATTTTCGGTTAGATATTCACCCTTATTCCCGTAGTCGTGTCACTTGTCGAAAATGACGAAAAGCACATTTCGGTATCCTCCTAGTCGATTTAAGGGGGTAGTACACTTCTTTTTTTTTGAAAAAATCGATTTTCTAAAAACATCAAATTCGTGTAATATATACCTCCAGAAATAGTAAAAATTATATTATATAGGTCGGAAAGACCGAGAAGTATATATAAATCGAGATATAATACATAGTAACCGAGCGGCGCACAGCACAGAAAAAAACTTTAAACGCGTTTTTCTCAAAACCACGTTTTTTGACCTGGCCGACATGATTTTGAAAAAAAACTATTGGTCTGATCGGGCTCAAATTTTTATGGGATACTCTATACATGTGTAGTTCTCGCCCGAACTAGGATTTTGAAAATCGGTTAATGTTTAACCCTTTTTTTAAACAATTTTTTGCAAAAAAAAAAATGACCGAAAAATTAAAAAGTCCGCCATTTTGTTTCTTTTTTACCAAAATTTTTTATCCTAGTTCGAGCGATAGCGACTGATCTATATTTTAATATGCACTTTGAATTTTTTGTTTCAGACGTTCCAGAGTCGAGATATCATGTCGGCCAGATTAAAAAGGGGTCACCTTCAGGCAGCCATATTAGGGCCCTCTGAAGAAAAAAAAAAAAAAAATTTTTTTTATATTCTTCAATGTTAGTTGTATCATATATAAAAATTTTGCAAGATCAAAATAAAGTTAACTATAAAAAAAAAATCTTTAAAAAAATTCCTTAAGAAGTGTACTACCCCCTTAAACGACTATTGGCGAAAAGTGACAAAAAGTGGTATTCTGCTTGTCGTTTATTTACGACAAGAGTCGTTAAAAGTGACGATTTTTGTCGTCACAATTTGCTTGAACGACAAAGTCAAAGACAAAGGAAAAAGATAAGATATAGGTAATTTTTATATCTAAATGTTTTTGATTTTAATAATTTGATATATTATATATCATTTAAAGTAAAAATAACAAATAGAATGAGTCCCTATAAATTATTTTTCTTTGTTTTTATAAATGACTTGATTTGGCAGTGATACCCTATGAAATACAAATGGTATTTTCCTCTATTTCTGGTACCTTATTATGAGAAACAAAATGAATCACTTCTTTTCGTTTGCTATAGCTGAATTTCATGTAAGAATTTGTATAAGAAATTTGGTATGTAATTCAGTTATAATAAACGAAACGAAATGAATAGCTTCGTTTTTCGTGAAAACCCCGCCGTTTTTTAGATGGCTATGTAAGCCCGGGACGGTTCCTAAGATGTCATTTTCGAGTCTGTTCTGCAAGATGGTACAAGCAAAAATTAAGTTAGAAAAAATTATGTATAGCCGCATCTCATTACATATTCACCCAAATTAATTGCTTTTTGCACCTTATAGAATAGATCCAATAATAGCTTCAAGAATCAGTCATTTGCAAAAATCAAAGACAATAAGGCTTAACTCATTTTATTTGGTACCTTTACCTTAAATTATGTATAATATATTATTGTAACTTAATAATAATAAATACATTTTGTATAAAAACTCCCTATCTTTATTACTTCTCCCAAATTGATCAGTGTGACTAATTTTACTATGCAAAACTGTCGTATCGTTTTATTGTCATTTTTTGTCGTGTCACTCGACTGCGACAATACCGATTTCTCGATTTCACGACACGACGCGATAGACGACACGACTACGGGAATCAGGGTGATTATCTGAAAAGAATTAAGTAGTATGAATGAAAATAATATATTTACACTTTGTATATTTGCAATATTTACAACAGTTGAAACCAACCGTGCTCGTACCTTTGATTGAAAACTTCCCACTGTTTTCGATATGATTAAAGATTAAAAATTAATTAAAAAAGTAAATGAAAATACGGCGTGTGTTTTAACTAGGTTTTTATTTCACGAAATACAAATTACCAGCATACCCTAAGGGCAATATTCACTCACTGAGATTTTATTATGGAAAATTTATTTATTCCTGCACTTCCCCCACAAACAAAAATATCCCAAATTGAAGATAAACTTGATGATTTACAGCCCTAAAATTGCACTTATGAACTAACATTTTAAAATGTTTGTAGTGCACAAGTTTTAAATTTTGTATATTACACAGACCGACTTTAACCGATCTTCTTAATCAGAAATCAGACTGTAATTTTCCCAAGTCTTTTGACTCGCTGAATTCGAATCCGACCTCAGAATTGCTCCATCGAGTGAATCTACTATAAAAGAGGCAAGAACTCGAGTTTTCGCAATATTTGAGTATGTCACGATATATTTTTTTATCCACAAAACTAGCACTTGAAATTACTCTTATTAATATATTATCACTACTGCTACTACCAATTAAATTACTATTATTATATTAGTAGTAATATATTTCTTGGGTTATTTGCTTCCGATTAGGATTCAGTGTATCAAAAACTACGGATAAATATACCATAATCTGATTTCTGTTTTAAATTTTTTTCAGCCAGTGTTATCTTTAACAAAATTCAATTTTGAGTTGTCTTATTAAAAATAATTGCAGTTGCCTTTAGTCTCTATCAGAATCATAACGAAAATTCATTAAAAATTATTTTTAAGTAAGACTAAAAGCACAACTTGATTTTTAGCAAATTGTTTGTTTTGAAATTGAGGCATATGCTATTTTTATAGGAGCTAGTCAATTCTAGAACAAATCGAATGTCGCCAAGTTAGTTTAAATCGATGAATTAACTCTGGACATTACATCGAAACCAGGGAAATTCATCCGTTCGTGATCAAAAATTTGTGAGAAAATTCAAAATTCATCTTACCTTTTTCTACAAATGCAAAATTGTTAAAAGCTACCCATTTTTACAATGCTTTTATTAACTTACTTTCTCCGTCCAAGGCAAATCTTACAATAAAAATTTCACCTAGTTCTAATTAAGCTAGGATTTTGAAAATTTTCACACGTCTATAAGTCCAGTGACAGGATGTGTTTCTTTATTTAGATTGCATAAAGAAATGGTCTGGAATATAATTTTTACCAGTTATTATTTGAGAAATCAGACAGTTGTTTTTACTGTCATCTAAAATTTAATAAACATAGGCATGGGAGTGTTGATGTCTTTAAGTCAGGAATGCGACTTTTCGTAGCAATCTCTTCCAATACTTTATTTGTTTTTTTTTTTTTTTTTTGTATAGTATCAAATCGGCTCATATTTTGCTCATATAAAGCCATTTTATGTCTCCTCGAGTCCATTTCAGTGTTTCCGACGTTAAAAAGTGCATAATAAATAATTACAATGGCAACAGTTTAATTAAATTACTTACAAACAATCGACCTTACTCTAAGGCCGTTTTCGAAATCACATGCATTCGTACTTAAATCTATTTTTTCCCACAAAATGTTCTCCGAAAAACTCTGAATAGTGTGTAGAGCGTTCGAAATTATACGTAGGTTGCTTTGCACAAGCACTTTTTTTATTTATCAAACTTTAAGTGTAAAAAGTACACTAAAAATTGATTCCTTAGATATTGTGTTCGATATTTGCAACAATAATTACCACCTTTTGACCGTTTAGAATATAAAAACGTTGTTTGTAAAAGTTTCTTATTTATTTATTTTTTTTAACTAGAATACTCGCTTTTGAAGATTTTTGAATATTTTCAAGTACCAGTATACTCAGAACATTAAAAAAAAATGCACATATATTATATGCAAAAAATGTAAAAAGTGAATGTAATACAAATATGTATTAATTGATATTTTCCAACCGTTTCTCATCTGTTGATCTGTTGGACCCTTCCGACTTTTCAAATTGCTTTTCTTTATGGTTGTTTGAGGGTTAAGAGACGACATTTGAACTTTACATCCTAAAGAAAGCAACAGAAGAGCCGATTCTCAATAAGAAATATTTGATAAATTTAGGACATGGCTAAACTTAGTGGAAAAACAGGTACATGTATATACAAAATTTACACAATACTGATTACAAATAATTACATAGGCCTGTGAATTAAAAAGTTGTTTTCCCCTTCTCGGTTTTTATAGACAATTATGGGGGTTTGGGACCTTCTTTTTACGAATTTGAACTCGGTTTTTTTCTATCACATCACAGTTTTTAGCAAAATAGGGTTGAAATGCACAAAATAGCGTATTTCGGCAATTTTTAAAAGTTCATTAAAAAATAACGGAACGTTGATAAAGCTCGTAACATGACTCAAAAGAGAGCCTGAATCCTTATCCGATATATATAAAATACCACTAGTATATAGCACTTATAAGGCGTCTTTGGGAATAAGATTTTCATGAGCGAAGGCAAACAATCATCTTCATTCAGTATCTATTGTATGAAGTAATCGGCTTGTGGAAAAAAGTTGATTCCACAGAATAGTTAGGAAAGTATTAAATCCTTTCGTAATTTTAAATAATAACTAAAGGTTCATACTTTTTTTTTATTTGTGCTACTTTACAAGCTCCTGTGATAATTCATTATTTTTAAATTAATTTGCAAGAATAGTAAAAATACGATCTTTTGTACTTTTCAAATCTATTTTGTTCAAAAACGTGAAATGATAGAACTTTTTCGTTTGCGAATTCGTGATCTATAGAATAAATCCTATTGAAATGACTACTTTGTTTTGTAAGAGGAAAACTATCGCAGGCCTGTGTTATTAGTGGATGATTTAATCTTGAAGATCATTCCGAAAATAAAACATGACTTTATTAAAAAATTTTGCTAGGAACGAATGGAGACAAAAACTGATAAAACCTATCATTTACCCTTAAAGTAATTTAACTAGTTCTTTTATTACGCTATCCTTTGATTATAAATAATAAAAATATTTATAAATTACGTTTTTTTTACTTTAAGGGGGTAGTCCAGTGAAAACGACTGTTTTTTCAACGATTTTTTTTTCATATTAGAAATTAATTTTTATTAAAAGACTTTTTGACATATGATAGTACAACTAATAAACTATACAAAAAAAATTTTTTTTTTTTTTTTTGATGAGTCATCCTGACAAAATGGCCGCTCCAAAAAAAAATTTTTTTTTTTGGCGGACGTCGAATCTCTGCAACGGTTCATTTGAAACAAAAAATTCAAACGAGGTTTTAATCTGTAGAACATTGGCTATCGTCGGAACTAGAATTATTAATTTTCAATAAAAAATAACAAAATGGCGGCATTTTGAATTTTTCGGGTGTTTTTCGGGTGCTTAATTTGTTTATAACTTTGTAAATAAACAATGGATTTTAATAATTCTAGTTCCGACGATAGACACACTATCAAGAAATATACAGCTAAATTTTTAGATCAATCGGAGCAAAAGACTCTGAGATCTGACGTCCGCCGAGTCAAAAAATGCTGTTTTGAGAAAAACCCGTTTAAAGTTTTTGTTGCTGAAAAAAGCTAAAAAAATTAATTTTACCTTAGTCAGCAATGCCTGCTCCATACATAACGCAATGCCTGCTCCATACATAACTAACCTTAAATACAAAGCAGAAGGACCTAGACCGTTATAAACCGAAAAAAAAGGGCGGAGCAAACAGGAATACAAGAGTCCTCCTTGCTCCGAAACACGCCAGGGGACCTTCGAGCGCTCGGATTACACGTCTCTCGAAAACTCTCTGTATCTTTAAAACTATTCAATATTTTGCTTAGATATTTTAAGGGAGTATTTTCGAGGTGTAGTAGAGTAGATTTAAGCAAAAAAAAAATAAAATTAAAAAAAAAATTTTTTCACTGGACTACCCCCTTAAATTCAAATTCACGTCCAATTTATATCTAATCACAATAAAGCTTCAAGTTCAGCATTCCCATTGAATAGCTTGCTTCGCAAGAAGAAGACCCATGGTAGAAGTGTGTCAAATGTTCAAAGGAAAGTTGTCATTTTTTTAATTAGAGGAGATTGAATGCATTTAGGGCCATTAGCCGAGGATTTAGCGATTTTGGGCTAATCACAAACAGCAGAAGTAGTGCATTAGGAGGTTTCGCCCGCAATCACTGTAGAGAAAGCGAATTAAAAAGGAGCGAAGCAACTGCTGCAGCAATGGCTGAATCTTCGTCTTGGGTGGGAAAAGCTGTTTCGATACAATGCGACGAGCGGCTGGGAGTCTTCCAGGGGACAATTAAGGACGCGAACAGCACACAAATAACCATAGTCAGAGCGTTCCGGAATGGCGTGCCCCTGAGGAAGCAGGACGCGGAGGTCACATTGAGGTTAGTGATCGAGCTACCGTCGTGGCCTGTTATTTGCATTTACCACGGAACGATTGATTTCCAACCCCTTTTATTTTCTAGTGTGTCTGATATTGTTAAGCTAGAAATCATTCCGACTTACAGTACTCAAAGTACCCTCACCCCCACTGTTATTAATAAGCCGACGCCAGTTAAGCAGCCGAATTTTGGCGCTGTGGCCAAAGAAAGTACCTTGACTTACAAAATGTCCAGCATGAAATTGTCGAATGGACAAAGAAGGTAATTTATCTGCGCGATTATACCTAGTCACTTACATAAAATTTGGGTGTTTTATATATTTCTAGATCTCCAGTAAATGATAAATTGCCAAAGTCTACCTGTAGTAAGTCACCATCCTCCAATGCAACTAAGTTTTTTGGGAATATGATTCCATCTAAAGTAGAAGCTAAAATAGGGGCGTCCTTGTGCAACGATCTTAATCGGAATGCAAGCAAACCTATTGATATCATGACTTCAGCGAAGTCGGCTCCTGTGAATACTCCTCTTAAGCAAGAAAGAAAGAAATCTCGACGTGAAGCGAGAATGAACAAGAATCACACTTTTGGTACACCCATTGACGATCCCATCATGGGTGAAGATTTTGATTTTGAGGGAAATCTTGCGCTATTTAATAAGCAAGCTATTTGGGATGAGATCGAAGCTGGACAGAAACCTGATTTGGTAAGTTATTAATTGATTTATTGATGGTTTGAATAATAGGAACAAAAGTTATAAAATTCTTGGCGAACGTGTATCGTAGGTACTGCGTAAATACAAACTTCTTAAATCTTAATTTCATACAGAAATATTATTGTTTAATGGTAAACAGCAATAATATCATATAAGATTCTAAAGAGTTAGGAGTCTTCTGTCTTTTAAGATATGATCACACGTAGAGTAAAATCAACAAAATTCATATTGAATCTAAACAAGTACGGCTAACATAAATGGTAAAGAACCGGAAAAAAATACATACTACAATAATAACTATAGTACTAGGACTTTATTAGTATGTTATAATATTGATCTCGTTTGTTAGATATCCAGGGGCAACTGATGTTTTCAACTTGTTTCAAAATGTATGTAGTATTCAAAATGAGCTTTTGTCGTACTGTTGTAGACAATAATTGCAGTCAAGGCATCCATTTTATTTTGGATCCTTAAAAAAAACCAAACTTTTTGCCGATTTTTAAAATATAGAGTAGATATATATATAGAAGAAGAAGTTTGAGTAAAATTTTATAATTTCTTAAAAACTAACAGCAAAACGGCGAAATGAAGGGGGCTGACTGCCTGGCTAGGCCGGGCGCTACAAGGGAGGAAGCTCAGGTGGAGTTCATACTCCTCTGGGATCGATTAAAAAGGGAATTCAGGCCCATTTTCTTGCTATTGCCAACAAAAACTGGAAAAATCTTCGCACTTGCGCTATTTCTAGAATTACATGGCCCTCCTACGACAGGAGGAAAACGCAAGAGCTTCTAAATCTGACCCGTGAGAACATGGCCAGAGTTGTGGCAGTGTACACTGGTCACTGGCCCATAGGTGAACAGGGAGGTAAGCTAGGGATCCCCTTCAACTCAGTTGCGAAGACCCAAATAAGAAGGAGACGTCTATCCATTTTCTGTGTAAATGTCCGGCCCTCGGAAGGACAACGAGATTAAAACAGATGGCGTTCTTCTCCTGAGGTATGTACAATGGACCACATGGTCTAAGTGCTGGGTATTCTCGCCCGCCTCATGAAATCTACATCTACATCAAACTACCCCAAACACATTAATAACCAGATCATAGTTAGTTTGTTGTGGTATCAAAATGGCGCCTTTGTAGCGCTAGTTAGGTTCCGACGAGATGTTAGAATCGCCACCTAAACCAATCAACCAACCAACCAACAGCAAAACGAAGCTCCAAAGAAGCATCTACAAAGGAAGGAAATTGATTTAAAATTTTTATAATATCTCGAAGAATTTAAACATAAACAAGTTTTTAGAAGAGATAATAATTACATTTCTTGTCAATCAAAATGATTCCTTCCTTCAATCCCTACACCCTCAGTAGTTTAGGTTTGAAGAGCTCAAAAACAGCAAATACCATAAATACTTGAATTGGTTTATTTTCATTTATTTGTAGCCTCCTTATTAACAATATATTTGTTTCTAAGCTTGCAGATGTGTCAAATGAAGTTTTTACAAAGTACATGAATTCTCTGAATATAAAGTTCTGCACTTTTGAATAAGTTATGGGGTGTTCATATTTCACTAAGAAAAAAGTTAAAAAGTTCTATTTTGAGCTGAAGACACATCAAAAAAATTATTCACATTAAATTATGATCTTGTGTTGCTGCTAATCCAATCCAAGTATGATGTAACCCGAGTAAAAACTGTTGGGATTCCTTGTTCGCATCCTTTTTTATGCCCATACGACGTTATACCGATGAGAGTTGAGGTGCCATCATCGTTGTTAATAACAAGTGGACCACCAGAGTCTCCAGGGCAAACCGATTTCTTTTCAGCACCATCAACACACACATTGCTCTTCAGAAATACTTTGCCAAATTGATTGTAGACATTTTCGCAAGCTTCTCCGTTTAGTATTTTGAGATTAACAAACTGAAGGCTAGCTGGAGTAGATTCCAGATCTCCAGTACGTCCCCAACCTGACGCCGTTGCCAAACGTCCTACAAGCTTGGAATCATCGAGGTCGCGTGGAGGCAATTTGACTGGTTGAATTCCTGGGGTGAAAATAACTTCCTGGGGTAACTTGATCAATGCAATGTCTGAGTTATATATTGTGGTATCGTAGTCTGAATGAATGATCCAATGGGATCTATCGACTGTAAACGTTTTTCGATTTATTTCGGGTGTTTGAATATTATGCGCTCCAAGTATTATAGCACCAACTAAAGCTCTGTAAATAAATATTTTATTAAAATCTATAACTTACATCTGTAATTAAAACTTACGATTTAAGACAATGAGCTGCTGTTAATACATATTTGCTATTAATTAGTGACCCACCGCACCAGTTATAAACCGTCTTTACTCCTCCAAATCCAATAATTTGTTCTGATCGCAAGAGCAGTCCAACTTGGTAAGGGAACTCATTTGGCATAGCAGTTGCTCCTCCAGCGATGCGGGGCTCCAATGTTTTATGTCCATTTTTAAAAAACTCTATAAACTTTTCAGTAATATTATCCTGCGCAAAAGACACTGCTAGAATTACAGCAAACACTATGAGCAACTTCATTTTGATCCACTTAAAGAATGATTGAATTTGGTCAAGTTACTCGAATTTATATCTATCTACAGGAACGTAAAAATGAATATATTGATAACGCGACTTTGATTTGGAAGGTGATATTGATAATTTAAAAATGTTAGCTATAGTGTAAAGGCTTCCCATTAACATCATATCACTAAAATGTTATCCATTTGTTTATCTTGATTTTTATGTTCTTCAGTTGCGAAAAGATTTATTACCTGAAGATGGTATTTCAAGATATTGATTTCCCTCTTTTCTTTGGATGTAAGAGAAATGGAAAATTAAAGCGATTTCATTTGGAAGATTTTTCTTTTACTAGTCATAATCAAGATTAAAACTCATCGAATCGTCTTCGTAAATTTTGTCATCAATCAATACTCTTACGCCTTATTTTTACATTGAGAATTGGTATAACACAATTCGAGGAAATTGAATTTATTAGCACAAGTAAATCTGTAGAATTGTCTAATTAATTAATTATTTTTAACCCTTTGCTTTACGATTTAATTTCGAAGAATCGTGTGCGTTCACACAATTAAATTTAGTGGCAATCTATGTGTGGAGTTATAAAGTAATGATAATAATAAATATCATAATAATGTTTTATTACAAGTCAGAATAAATTTATATGGTCTTTAAATCTTTAAATATGCGGCGGGTGTCACCCGTCAAAGTCGAATTTGGTATATTAAATCTTTGAGGGTTGATAATTTAGGGCAACATAGAGTGACAATAAAATTTAAGTTTGTGTGGTAGGGTATGCTTTAATCGTACTCAAACTGATATCTGAATATAACTTTTTCGATGAATGGCATTCTACATTCTTTGCATTTTCTTGATTAATTTTTGTAATATTTCGTGCAAAGAACACGCGATATCCTAATTTTAAAACATAGAATGAGTAATCGACGATGAATTATTTTTGCGTAATATAATCTAATCTGTGTATGTTTAAGTGTCTTTTGATGATATGATTTAGTCGTAAGATAATCATAGAAATGATGAATTTTTTATCAAAGTTTGAAGAGGTCGTCAATTGCGAGTCTGAACTTGTGTAGATGGTTTTGTATTTGCTTCTACAATTTCTTTTGCATTTCTATAATCCCTACTTAGAAGTAATATGTACAGAAATGAATTACCTATTATCTTTGTTTTTAAGATTAAGAAATTCCGGAAATTATATATTTTTCTTGTTTCCGCTTTGCACAAGATTATTTTTTATTTTGAATGAACATAATTAAAATTACAGATGTTATGATTTAAATTATAGTATCAATTCAATACTTTATCTGAGTGATTATTAAGGGGGTAGCCCGGTTTGGAAACGTTAGAAAGGCAGATTTTTGCAATTTATTTAATGGAAAAAAATACGGAAAATTAATTTTTTAATGTTTTATTGTTTGCAATGTTAACTTTAATATACAAAAAATATATATATATACTAGCTGACCCAGCAGACGTTGTACTGCCCTTTCCGGTACATTTTCATTATGCCGTGTGCGTCGACCAATATTTGATCGTTTTCTTTATTTTCGCATGTTTCTACAAATAATACCATTAATATAAGAAAACAGTGTTTCCGTTTCATATCCCTAATTAATTTATTGAACAAACTTACACATTGTTTAATATTAATATAAGTAAATCGTTTTCCACTTCACAAATATTGGAAAATTACCCTGTTTTATCCGACGTTGGGTAAATACTTACTAATTAAAGACTTCGCAAATGTTCTAGTTTGTTATATCCTAGAAATTGATTCAACCCGAAAACCCCTTTATGGATCCGCCATCTTGAATATCCAAATCTTGATAATATTTAAAATTAGTGGCATTAAATAAATCGAGACATTTTGGTCGCCGTGTTGGATCCGCCATCTTGAATTTGGAAATTTTGATAGCATTCAAATTAGTGGCCTCAGAATAATTATAGTAATCATTTCCAATAAAATCCGTTAAAATCGAAAAATTGTTGGTCACATTCTTGGATTTAGAAATCTCGATAATATTCTAAATTAGTTGCCTCAGAATAACCATTGTACTAATTTTCATTAAAATCCGTTGTAATTGAGACATTTTAATCGCCATGTTGGATCCGCCATCTTGGATTTGGAAGTTTTGGTAATATTCACAATCAGTGACCCGAAAACAATCATGGTACTAATTTTCATTAAAAGCCGTTGGAATTGAGAAATCTTGGTCGCCATACTGGGTCCGCCATCTTGGATTTGTAAATTGTGATAATATTCAAAATCAGTGACCTCAATACATTAATTGTACTAATTTTCATTAAAATCCGTTGAAATCGAGAACACGCGAACGGTCAAACACGCGAAGTTAAAATAATCGTTAAGTTTTCTGTAATTATAAAATTTTCTGTGCAATGTTGTTAACTTTTCTTTCCGTAAGAACCATCTACAAAGTATTAGAAAACTTTAAAAAAAAAATGAATGAAATCGGTAAAGTCGTTCTCAAGTTATTGCGTGACCAACGGAAATAGGGGTTAAAAAATAAAAAATGCTATTAAAAAGTAGGGGTTGGTGGTAGAAGGGTGAAAATTTAGGATTAAATGTATTTTTTAATGCCACAGCATAAAAAAATTACAAAAAAAAAATTTGTCCAAAAAATAAAAAAAAAAGTTTTTAGGGTGAGCCACCCTTAACATTTAGGGGTATAAAAATTAGTTATAAACCTATTCTCATACCTACTGAATATAAATATTAAATTTCATCAAAATCGGTCAAGCCGTTTCGGAGGAGTATAACCACTAAAACTGTGACAGAAGAATTTTATATATTAGAATATATTCTTACTCAATATCGTCAAATTGAAGGCTTCGGAAATAAATATAATAATAATCAAATACAGTCTTAATAAGTATCATTGTAGCAATTTCGGGCAGTAATCGATTTAATTTAAAATGAAGAGAGAAACCAAAAAAAAAAAAAAAACCGAGATTTCTTTAACTATTTCAATTTTTATTAGTCTTTGCCCGGTGGTGTTCAATTAAAAAAATATTAAAATTTTACCATAGATGCCCCATCTTTACAAAAACTATTGGAATTTTCGTGATTACATATCAAATTTAATAAATAGGTTCTTTTTTCGTTTCCTTCTCCTTTTTCTTCCGTATCAAAACTAATAGTAGTAATAAATAATAAAAGAAAATTATAATTAATATATATAATTCCAGAAAACTAGAAAATATTATCCAACAATGTAGTAACACTTTTATCAACAACTTCTAATTAATAATGTCGCAAATGAAAGATATAGAAGTTACAAATGTTTTTATTTACCATGTGTTTTGTTATGCCTTATCAGAGCCATGTAATGATCTGTTTTTATCTGTAGTAATTCTTTTACCTTCGATGGAATTTTTCTTTGAATTCAAAGTTTAAGATTGTAAATCTTATGTCAGCTGATTTTTTATTTTGCCTTATTTTTTCAACTATATAAAAGGTGGGCCATCGACTGGCTACTTTTTAAAAATGCTATAAAATAAACACCTCAATAGTTTTTCAAAGTTTGTTGATTTTTTTGGAAAGAGTAAACTTTCCGATTAGTTATGGAATATGATTTCATTTATAGTAAGCGGCTTCTAACAGATGTTCCACCCTATATAATATGTTTCCAAGAAATTTGAAAATAATTGTCAACTAGTAAATGTAAATGTTGATGAAACTTCGATCCAACACTGCACTAGAATAATAAATTTCGTAGCGGCTAGAAAACCTGGTTGATACAAAGTAAACATTAAGAATCAGTTCAAACATTTGGCAACATTTTAGTATATAATATATTTATTATTCATTAATAATAATAACAGTAATAACTTATTAGACTTTCCTCTCAGATATTGAAAAACTTTTGCACTAAATACACTGACTTAACATCGTACTGAACGTGTAAGTATAAGCTGAGGATTCCAAAGTTAAAATAACTTTATGTTTATTAAGGTGTTTTTAAACTTTTTCTGAGAAGAAATAAATAAATAATTTTAATTTTCAATTAATAATAAATTATATAAAATACTCTAAACATTTCAATATATCCCATTTCCAACTGATTCGGTGATATGCTATGATTCTTATTCGAAACCATCCAATGGGTTTTTGCATAAATCCATAATAAATAATATGTTACAGTTGTCGCTTTCTATGGATTTTTAAATATTTTTTTCTCAATTTTATGCGATAGCTTGTTTTTGTTTCTGCGAACTGAAATATTGCTTTAGTGAAAATCCCGAAAGCTCCAAATCTATAACAATATTAAGCCAATTTGAGTACGACGAAATGCGTGTAAAAACTGTTGGCATTTCCTTATTGCAGCCATTCTTATTTCCGAACGATGCTATACCGATCAGAACCGGGGTATTACTATAACGGGTCACAATAACGAGTGGACTACCAATGTCTTCAGGGCAAATAGATCCGTCCACACAAAAATTTTTTTTCGAATCGAATAAAGGAATTTTTCCGTCCAGATTGTAAACTTTTTCGCAATATTCTGGATTCAATACTTTAAGATTAGAAAAATGAATCGTTGATGTCCTTTCTTTTTCATCTCCTATGTTCCCCCAGCCTGATGTCGTTACTATGCGGTCAACAATGTTTGAATCGTCGAAATAAGTACTTATACGCATCTCATTAATTACTTCGTTGAAGAGAATCGATTCGGGCAGTCTGATTACAGCAATGTTGGAAGAGTTGTCTAGTATTGTGTAGTTTGTATGACCAACCCAATTGCCAGATTGAATTGTGAATGTCTTCCGATTTGGTTCTGTTAAATTTGAAGATTGAAGATTATATGCACCAAGGAGAACAGTCACTGACACAGCCCTATAAATAAAAAAAACATCGATTAAAATCATTTTTTTGTAAATATAACAAGTTTCGTTTACTTTTTAAGACAACTGGCTGCAGTCAACACGATTCTGAAATTGATCAGAGTACCGCTGCACCAATTAAGAATCGTAGTAGCGCGTAAGTATTTATCTATAACCAGTTTTGAGATTGAAAGTCCAACTTGATGAGGAAACTCATTGGGCATTGCAAGTGATCCCTGAGTAATTTTTTCCTGTCCGAAGGACAGTGATAGAAGACCGGCAAAAATCACTAATAACTTCATTTTGATTCAATTTAACAATGAATTTTTAAAAACAGAGGTGCTTATTTTATACATTACAATTTATAAGAAAAAAATCCCCTTGGAATAATTGATAATACAAATTTTATTTGGAGATAAGGCATAAATTGAACTGTTTCAGTTTGTTCTTAATAAATTGTGGTGAAGTTTATTATAATTCAATTGTTCTTTTATCTTGTTAATACGCTTCAAGTAGTATAGCTTATTAAATATTCATGAAAATACTCTTGTAATTTTTATTTTAAGTTGAGCTAGTGTGGAATTTTCATGGATTATTGAGCTAAATTGTAGAAACACTACCTCAACTTCAAAGCCCAATATCTCAAGAAATATCGATGTTACGGATTTGGTGTTCAGAAAATTGAATTTCCTACAAGTTTGTCATATTCACTTTTTCTGTACCTCTTGTTGTTCACGAGATAGGGGTAAAATGCTAGAATTTCATGGAAAAATTGGGGTTAGTGACCCGTACTACCTCGCTGGTGGGAGTTAGGGTTACGCCGCAATGGACACTTTTTTAGAGCATTCAATTCTGAAGAAACCCTATCATTGACCAAGATTATACCATAAAATGCCTCTGAGCTGTAGAGTTTTGAAGAAAAAAAAAATCAGTGTTTACGTGTATTTTATACGGGGAATCTTTATACGCCTTGGTCGAGTATTTAATATTAATATTAAGGGCTCCAATTTCCAGGGAATTTTTGTTTAGGTATTTCCCACAAAATTTCGAGGTGGGACTGAAAAAAAAAAAAAAAATTGTCGCGAAAAAAAGCACCCTAATTCTCATATACAGTGGCTCACAGTCAAAATCGTCCACCTCCTTTGTGAAAAATAAAATGCAATAATTTTGTGTTGCTTTTAAATAAAAAGCTCGAAAAAGTTACCGTTATTTTTCGGAACTTTCATGAATTGTTACGCTAATGCAGTTTAACAGTATTGTTAGTCATTATTATTCAACTTAGTGAAGATGGTTTCTCAAACCAGTGTCGAAATTAGAAAATTAATATTCGAGCATTACAAACAAGGCAAATCGCAGCGAGAAATTGCTAATATTGTTAAAAAAAGTAGAACAACTGTGCAATATATTATAAAACGTTACGAAGAAGATAATAGAATAGTAAATAAACAAAGAAACAGTAACAAAAAAGTGTTTACGGAAAAAGATGAACAATTTATAATGCGCCAAGTGCGAGAAAACCCAGCTTTGAGTGCTCCCAAATTAACAACTATAGTTAAAGACCTATTAAAAAAAGAAGTTAATCCTGAGACAGTTAGAAGAGTACTCAGAAAAAATGGGTATAATGGCAGAGTGGCCAGGAGGAAGCCTCTTATTACTCCCATAAATCGCGCAAAACGTTTGCACTTTGCAAAAAAATATTTAAATGAAGATGCGAGCTTTTGGCGAAGGGTAGGTTTTTTCGAAATCATATAAAATCTTATACAATATGATTTTTCTTAGGTTTTGTTTACTGATGAAAGCAAATTTAACCTGTTCGGGTCGGATGGGAGAAGAATGGTTTGGCGGAAGAAAAATACTGAGCTGGATATGAAAAATATTCAGCCAACAGTAAAACACGGTGGAGGTTCAGTAATGGTGTGGGGGTGTATGGGAGCTTCGGGAACGGGGAATCTACATTTTATAAGTGGGACAATGGATAAATATATGTATTTATCAATTTTAAAGGCAAATGTCATACAAAGCGCCGAAAAATTAGGTATTGCTGATAGAATCGCTTTCTATCAGGATAATGATCCAAAGCATACCTCGGATATTGCTCGGCAATGGCTTATACACAAATGCCAAAATTTATTAAATGTGCCTCCTCAGTCGCCAGATTTGAATGTGATTGAAAATCTGTGGGAAATTTTAGACAAGAATATCCGAAACCACCACATTTCTTCTAAAAGTGCACTGGAAAATGCATTAAAAGAAGAATGGGCCAAAATCACTTCTGACTTCACCTCGAAATTGGTCGAGTCAATGCCTAAAAGGTTTCAGGCGGTAATAAAATCAAAGAGCGGCCCTACAAAATATTGAATTGCTCTTTATTTTTTATTAATTAATAGAAATTTATAAGTGGACGATTTTGACTGTGAGATCAAAGAAATACTTTTGTTAACTTATTTTGTTATATTTTTCCAAATGAGCCGTTTAGTTTGAAATTTCTGATATTATACTATAAATTGAATTATAATCTATTTATAAAATAATAATAAAATGCTTTTCATTTAAAAGCAGTACAAAAACATTGCACTTTATTTTCCAAAAGGGAGGTGGACGATTTTAACTGTGAGCCACTGTATATAATTCTAAATTCAGTCTCAATGATTCGAACAGTTAATGCTGTTATAAGAGTGATTATTGCATTTACAAAACTCAGTTTTACAATTAGTTTCTTTTTATTATTTTCTTAATTAATAAACAGAAATTTTTTAAATTCTGCTTTGTAATATAAATTCTTCCATTTTACCTTTAGGAATCTCGTTGTAAATGTTAGATGAAGCAGGCAGACAGACAGACTTTTGTTTTTTCGTTTTGTCCTGTAAACCTCGATGTTTATTGAATTCTTCTTTCGCGTATTTATTTTCTATACCACAGATATTGTTATGATTAGTATAAAAATTTCAACAGCCCCTTTCTAAGCTTATAGATAAAAATATTTCATGATTGGATAAAATCTTTAACGTTCATCATTTCGAAATTCAAACAGTTGTCGGTGTACTCCAGTGAGAAGACCCTTAACAATCTTAATTCCATAGATAGGAAATTTCAAAGGATTTGAAGTAGATGATCGTTTACAATTGATAAATGGTAAAAATAATCGATTTTTTTACTGTGTGGGCTAAGCATTGTTCTGAAAGCGGTGTAGTCTTCTACTATAGTTTTCATAGCTATTGCTACTGAGATTTTTGCTTATTAATTATAATTTATAATTTTCTTTAAAGGTCCGGCAGGCTGTTTCGATGCAGAAGAGAAAATATCGCCATGATGAGAATGTTATAGCTTCTGAACCAATGCAACCGAGACAAATAGAAACCGGTCAGAGTTCTCATGACTTTGTTACAGGTAAGATTCAATATAAATGTTTGTTAATATGTGTCGCACATTAACTTGTTTGGGCCCGATAGATGAAGGATTAATCATTCCGACTATTCCATCTTTGGTGCGTACAAAGATTCAGCAATTGGCTGAAACCAATGGTCTTTCGTGGGAGCGTCAATGTGATATTCTTGCTCGAGGTACTACGGATTTAGCTATTCTTCTTCTTGGTGGGGCAAGAAGACTCACCCCCAATAACCGTCACCAGTGGCCTACTATTGTAATTATTTGTGATAAACCACCGAATTCAAGGTGAGTTATTTTTAAATTGTCTATTACTGAATGCTTAATGCTTTTCTCATATTTTGAACTTAAAGAGTTAGTGAAGTAGGAGCAGCAACTGGGCGACATTTAGCCTCCCATGGCTTGAAAGTAATGCTTCTTACTCAGGAGGTGGAAAAATGTGAGCGGGAAAGCCAAGAGTTTGTATTATTCAAGGCGACAGGGAGTGAAGTTACTTATTCCGCTAATGGTAACAATATCCCATAAAACGCTGGCTGAATACAATTAATCCATATTCATTTTTGTAGATTTGCCATCGTCAGATCTTGTGATACTGTCAGTCAGTTCAAACAGTCTGTCTCCACCAGTAAAAAAGTGGATTGCTGATAATCGGTAGTAAAATGATTAATCACACAATTAATGGATTGCACTAAAGCAGAATGCTCCATTTTCAGGTCATCCGTTCTCGCTATAGATCCTCCACCCACAGGGGTTATTGATGTACCTATAAAATGTTCCATTTTGCCAATTTTACCATTGAATAATATATCGTCACTGTGTGGAAAATTATACTTGTGCAACATTGGAATACCAGATAAATATTTCCGAGATGCTGGAATTAAGTACAAAAGTCCATTTGGACATAAATTTGTGATACCGATACATACGAAGGACTGAAAGTGTTTTTAGGCAATTTTATTTCGTAAAATTTTGTTTTTTCTTTCTCTCTCTCTCTTTTTTTTACTTTAAAGCAGAATATTTTTTCAATGAGATTCGTGTTAACAATAGGGAAAAGTTTTGTAAGAACCAATGTCAACAAAATGTTCACAGATTGTATGTAAATTTTTAGAAAAAGACACAAAAGAAAAAACTGAAAGATCTTTGTAATAGGGAAATATGGGAATCAGACAAGGGGAATATATAACAATTGGAAACAAATTTTAAAATAAAGTAAATAAATGTATGCTCTCATTGAATTCGTTGGTTTTTCATATTACAAATATATTTTTAGCGCAATACAATGGTGCGGAAAATAGAATTTTAAAATACTTTTTGAAAGAGTTATTCGATTTTGTTTCGTTTATTAAAAATAATTGCATATAAAATAAATACAATGAATGCAACTACCACTGGCTCTATGGGAATTTCCAGCAACGGATTTAATGCTTGTATATCTGAGCACGGCAAACCTGGCTTTAACACTAAACCTACCGAAATTTTATGAATGCCAATTCGTAATGCAATTGATACAAAGACCGCTTTAAAATAAAGGTCGTAACTTAAAGAAAGGTTTACTGTTAAAAATAGCAGAAGAAAAAAATGTGTCCTATCCCCCGTTGCAAAGTTAAAGTGAAATGAATCGAAGAAGGGAAAAGAGGCAGGCAGAGGTAGCACACTTCGAGCATAAATACGGATGAGATTGTTTAATTTTGTGCATTTTTAAAGGCGACCTGGAACGAACACTATTGTGTGTGTGGGCGGTCCTGATATAATCGTAAATATGAATGATTGCAAAAGTGTTTAAATAAAAAAGTGTGTTTTTAAATACAATATTGTGGGTGTGGAAAACGCAACGTGTCGTGCGATGATAGAAAAGTTTTGTGATAAAACATTTTTGTAAGATGCTCCCTGCAGAAGTGTCCCAATTTTCCTCTCAAATTGTCTTTCTCTCGCTAATGAACTTCTTTAATACTACCTATTACTAGCAACATTTCTAACTTCGTTCCACTGGCGGTACTAAGGTCGAAAACTTCTTCCCTTCTTGTAGATATTGTTTGACTTGCCTATAGTGAGAGCGACGATTTATTTTTTAGATATGAAGTGCACGGAGTATCACTTTTTTTTATTTGATAGTGTATAAAGTAAAGATTACTATATGTAAAATTGAAAGTGGTACCCTGGGCTTAGAAAACTTAGAAACATTATGTATCTTAAAAAAGAGGGTAGAAACGGCCAAAAATAACTTTTAACCTATATTGGTAATTTTATTTTTAGTGTTTATTGTCATTCCTAAAATAATATGAGTATGTAGGTACTAAATGTATATCATCGTTGATTTAAGGGTCTATTCTACTGTCTCGGGTCAAAAATCAGTTGTCAATTTAAAATTGTTATAGGAAAAAAATGACAAAAGTAATCTACTTCAAATTTTACATGCTTTTTTATTAAGGTATAAAGTTAACATTTTTTGAGTGAAAAACATTAAAAAACAAAATGGGGGCCGCAATGTCCAGATCATACAGCAGCCGTTTGCGGCGAACGCATAGTGCGCGGCATAGTATCCAGGTCTTCCAAGTGATCTGAAACCAATATACTAAACTTTTTTCAATACAGTGTGCGCAATTTCTATAAGCGCAGCCAGTTTTATTCTTGTTTAAAGAAAACTACTTTTTATTTTACAAAACCGATTATATTGCATAAATTGCCCATTGGTAAATATTAATTAAATAATATAAAACATTCATTAAAATAAGTAATTACTTTATAATAAAAATAAATATAATTAAAAGTCTCTTTTGTCTGCGCAATTTCTATAAACTCACTTTATATTATAGTCTTTATTTTAAAAGCTTAATGAAAAGTAAATTTTTGTATAATTTCTAAGTATTGTGTTTTATCTCCTTTGTTAGTTATAACTTGAAAAAACCTGTTAAACATCGAACTTATTAACTTTTTAAACGAATGTTCATCAATATCATTCCAGCATTTCAAAATATCGGTTTCAGTTGAGATAACGAAGAAAATTGTCCACCATTTGCGTAAACCCTTTGTGCCATGATTTCCCAAATTTCTCCATTGGATTTAAATTCGGACTACGTGATGGCTACTCCATTACGGGAATATTTCTTTCAATAAACCATCGTCTTGTTTTGGTAGTAGAATGCACAGCGGCGTTATCCTGTTGAAAAATCAAATCTTTTTCCATATTGTCTTCTAAATATGGAATAAGAGATTCCTCCAACAGGTCTGTATATATGGCAGAGTTCATTCGTGTGGGAACAAAGCGTAAAGATAACTTTCCTTGATAAGAAAAGGCACACCATAACATTAAACTACCAACACCAAAATTACTACTTAGGCGAGGCGAATCGGGCTTCCTTAAATCATGCCAATAAGTACTCAATCCATCTGGGCTATCTAAATTAAACTGTTTTCCGTAAGAAAAAATAACGTTTGGCCACTTTTCGTCCCAGTTTATGTGGCTTCTAGCAAAACCTAGGCGCGCATTTTTATGATGCTGTTGCAGTTGGAGAGATTTGGCCGGTTTCTTATATTTAATATAAGTAGTGTCCTTCAAAATTTGTTGGGCTCTTCTTCCTTTAATTGGGAGTTGTAAATCCGCTATAATTAGAGCTGCACTTAACTTTTTTTTCATAATTTCTTCTCTTATGTTCCCAATATTTTGATTGGAAACTTTGGTGTTCCCTCTTGGATGATCCCATAATCCATTACGATTGCCCTTTCTAATAAAATTTCGTACTACACATTCTGAACGTCCAATTCTACTTGCAATTTCTCTTATACCAAGGCCAGTTTCCCTAAACGCACGAATTCTGATGCGATTGTCGTTGTCAAGGACCTTTCCTCGGGGCATTACAATAAATCTTAAGAAATAACAGCAATTATACAGAATTAAGCTAGAGTTGGAAAATAAATATGAAACTCACATGAATTGTTTCCTAAAAAGTTGCAAAATTACTTTGCGGTTAACTAGTAATACTACAAAAAGCAACTGCGTTTATAGAAAATGCGCACTCTAAGATCAATTGTGAAAGACTGATCTATTGCATTCACGCAATGACTGATATTTGGAATTGTTTAATTACTTTTATGAATAGTAATAACTTTAACAATTGTGCCTGTAAAGAACCTGTGTTACTATATCGCTTTATTTCAACGAATTATGATTTTCACTTGAAAATCAGACGTGCGCTTATAGAAATTGCGCTCACTGTAGTTTTGTTAAAAATCTACTGCACGCACCTAAAATTGTGAGGTTCATTGTTCCAGCAGGATAATGCACGTCCACACGTGCGACGAGATACCGTAGCAGACCTGGAGGAATATAACATCAATGTTCTTACCATGGCCCGCCAACAGCCCTGATTTGAACATAATTGAAACTGTTAGGCGATAGAGCCTCAACAAACCGATCAAAGCACATCGAAGAACTGCAAAGGATGTTGAAAGAGGAATGGGCAAGAATTCCAATGCAATCAATTGATACTTTAGTTCAATCAATGCCACTGAGAATAAATGACTGTATTCGTGCCAAAGGTTGCTATTTTGAAGGGTGGAATGGTCTTAATATTTTACGCAGCAGTTTTATTTTATTTTTAATTGTCCCGAAGAAACGTTTTGTTATATTTTAATTAAAAAATATAAGATACTGTAAATATAATGTGGAGCATTTAATTTTTTAAATCCGACAAGTACTTTAAAAGCTGGAGCCATCGAAAGTAAGAGATGCATAGCAATGTGCAAGTGGTCTTCATTTTTTACGCATGACAGTATAATGTATGGTTAAAATATAATGTAAAATTTTAAATTTTCGGTTTTTAGGGTTTTTGTTACTTGGTGGAAAGAAAAGGAAGTGGATTGCTTTAGTTTAGTGCGCGTATTGAATGAAAATTAGTGGGAATTAACGTGGAAATGTGCAAGCATTTTTGGTCGGTAAGACATTTAAAAAATCTTAACTTCAATTTTGTATATTCGTTCGTTTCGAGCCTAAATGAAATATTCAAATCCGGAGGATAACCGATTTCTTGACTTGTTCCAATCTTTTAAACATTTTATCCGTTAAAATAGTGGAACGTGTTGTGCAATCCCTCATCGAACAGAGCCAGTGTTCTGCAAGTGCGCCTACCTTCACATTCTCTGGGTATTTGACATTTATGAGTTTCAAAACGAAAAAGATTGAGTGGCGAAGTGCCCGGGTGCATTTTCCGGTTCGCTTCGTGTTTCTGAGCTTAAATTTGGTGCGCGTTCGCTTTAAATCGAGCAGTTTTCAGTGTGTGAATTGGGAATTCAGTGATGGTTATTAAAAATCGTCCGGTTTTAAGATAATGTGAAAATTCCCCAAGGAAAAGGGAAGAAACAAAAACAGGAGGAGGATAACAACAAGCGAACCCCCGCACAAAACAAAGCTCAACGAGAAGGTCACGGTCAAGTTGCGGCATCATGACGGACCTGAGAAATTCATCTGGGACTGGACGGGAGCCCAGGCCACCACCACGTCGCAGGGCTTACTCGGTCTTCGCGAACCAGAACAGATCGCCGGGCAATCAGTTCGCCGTCCACAGCACTCCCAGGAGGTCTTTGTTCGACCAGCGGGTGTGTACCCAGCCTTAAAGTTACCTTTAACATGAATAATTTAACCCTTGGGAGGGGAGCCTTCGAACAGAGAAAGGAAAAAAAATTACGTAAAAACCCCCTTTAAAAAATGATCTCTTTCGAGCCGTGTTTTATCACCTGATAAAAATCCTGATAAGAAAAAAGACGATAAGGCGAGTGAGATTTTTAAAATTACGTTCTCTATTGTACTGAAATTTGAGACATTTCCGTTTTTTACTGCATCATTTAGTAGATTTAGAAAATATCCCGCCTGTGTAGAGAAATCAATGGAGGCGAGAGATCCCTTGAACATTTTTCTTTTTTAAAATTCACAGACTGTGGACTCCTCCGACACAGTTGGGTGGTTACATAAAATAAGCCCGGTGGTGGTGGGCTTGTTGAAGAAAATAAAATAAAATTGATAGAGGGGCAAAATTTTACGATTCAGTGCGCCCGACTTGTGTAAAACAAGTAAATTAAAAATCTTATCTCTCGGGAAGCCTGTGCACGGGCTGCAGACAGTGCAAATCTTCAAATGATCACCTTTAATTTATAAGTTTTCTTCCAAAAGTCGTAGCACGTAATTCAGGTGATGGAATTACGAAGCTTATTTTTTTGAGTATCATTTGAAATGTTAAATACTTAGTCGAATTTTTTTATTTATCGCTACTGTAAAAATCTTTTTCCTGAAATTCAGCTGTTCAAACTGTGGCCGAGTTTCATTTCGACGTTCGGTAATCAAATAAAGTGCCTCCACTCCATCAAAAGAGCGTAAACTGAACCATTTTCTCTAGGAAATTAATATCAGTCGTTGAGTTTTTTACTTAATTTAGCAACCAAATAATTTGGAGGCTTTGCACGTAATTCAGCTATAAGAGACAAAATAAGACGACACAGGGGTAAAGTCTTAGAGCAGAATTGAAAAATTGCCTAATTTCGTTTATAACAATTGAATAAAAAATAAATTGAAATGCGAAGCACGTCGAATAGATGAATTATACCAAAACCGTCAATAATTTATAGTTGTAAATTGCGACTAGCAAATGATTAAACGATAAGGAAAAGTATAAAATTTTGGAACTTAAGTATTCTCTATAATAAATTGTTATAAGCTTTTATACCACACTAATTAAACAAAAAATATCCATACATTTTCCTAAATCAATTTTTTCTGCTCTAACAATATAAAATAAATTAATTTACTTCATTAGTTATAAAAATAAATACTTTTCAAAATTTCAATGGAAAAACTATATCATTGAAACTAAGCTAATCAAATAGAAAACATAATTAAAAAAAAAAAAAAAAACAAAAAAAAAAACGTTTAAAGTATTAGAAAATTGCTTAAGCTTTAAAATATTTTTGTTAATGTCGATAAATCCTTTTCTACGCATATTTTTTAAATTATTGTAGCTTCATGTGATAAAATCAACAATTTTTTACCAAAGTTTACTATAAAAATGTCTATTTAATTTTAAACAAATAAAGAGTCTTTTAGAACAAAGGCTTTGAACAAATTCCGATACCAGGTTGTTTTCTTCAAATATTTTTCTTCTCTTTTTAAAAAACTACGCTTACATAAAAAATTACATTAAACATTTAAGTAGAAGAGTTAATTTACCTTCAAAAGGAGCTGGGCTGATGATGTGGATATGCATTTTTTGACTACATACTCATATTATTTTGAAAATGACGATAAGCACCAAATATAATATCACTAATATAGGTCAAACGTGATTTTTGGCAATTTTTATCCTCTCTTTCTAAAATAAATAATTTTTTTCTGCACATAGAAACGACATAAATTACAGAAAGGGATAATCTTTCATTAAAAATCCTGATTTCTTATAGTTAAAATTGTCTGGCGAAATGTGGCGGGAAGCAAGGTGTAAAAGGCAAAGATTGATTATTTCAACAACGAAAATCTTCAAAGAGCTTTGTGTTGTTAAACGAGGTTTTCTTTAAGTACTTAAGTGTTTGTAGAGTCGTCGTTCTTCCCCTTCTTCCTATTGAATATAAGGTATCTGTAATGATCGTTGCATCTAATGTAATTGTAGCAAGTGCAGGCATTGAAGATCCAGAGGGTGGTGCAGAAGAAGTAGTTGTAGACCTTGATCCTGGACCTAGTAAGTTTTGATCCCAAAAGTTGTAACTGTGCTTCTACAGAAACCTTCAGGGAAGTTCGTGCACAAGGTTGTGGGTTTTCTTGCAACTCAGCCATTAAAGGTTACTAGCGATAAGTAGCTTGATGAAAGATAAGATAGTACATTTGTCGTTGAGACTCAATTCAAGTAGGCGTGTTAAATTATCTTTAAAATTTAGCACGCCTGCTTGTTTCCACATTATGAAAAAAAATGATGTAGAAAGATCAAATTTTTGGAGTCGACAGTTTACAAGAATAAGTAATGGATTGCCATTTTGAGACGTTAAATTCCAAGAAGTTTTTACGGCGCTATATGTAAAAAAAATTCAGATCTTCTAAAAGTAGAGCGTGGGAAATTTAGGTGGAGATTTTCATAACATCGCCGGAAATTGAAAGGCCTGAGTGATGATGCACTTAACATAATATAAGAATAGAGATCAGTGCACCAAGACGGCTACATTGAGAAACCCCTGAACGAGCTACAAAAGGGTTACTGAGCCGAAGAGTATACAATATTGACTTTGGTTAGTTAAAAGAGTTAGTTAGGGGTTGCGTTAGGTGATGTTTGCATTTTTTTTTAGAATGATTGCAGGAAACCTGTCGGGGTAAGGGCTATGGTTGTCGAAGAGGTCAGCTGAAGAAACTCCTGCAAGTTTGATAGTCAAAGGATAGCCGCTAGATTTTCTTCCGATGTTAATGAATGTATATTTTTAGTTCTCTTGCTACCTAAAGAAATCTCAAAATGCTATTTCTTCATATCTGTAATTGATTTTCTGACGGAATTAAAATTCTTTCAATGGCTGTTAAATGAGTCGATTTGAAAGCATGGTTTGAATATATTACAAATTTAACTAAAGCAGAGTGTACCTACAATTTTTTGGATTGATGGGTTTTTGCTTTGTTACAACTTTTCCGGGAACCCACTTTATATTAAGGGGTTATTCTACTGTTAAACGGGTAAGAAGCAGTATCTTTTTAAAAGTGTTGTAAAAAAAAAACTATTAGAGATATCAATTTGAAATTTTGCATGCATCTTTATTAATGAAAAAAATATATAATGGCATAGTTGATTAAAAAAAAAATCGGTTAAAAAAACTTTAAACGCGATTTACTCAAAACGTGTTGTTTTGGTGCGCGGTACATCGTAGAGAAAAATCTAATGAAGCGATTTAGCTAAAAATTTTTTTGCATAGTTATATATCAATTTTACACAGACTGAACCTAAATTGAGCCATAAAAATTGAAATTTGGTTATTTGGGAGCACTTTTTTCATCGAAAAAACTTCCAAAATCGAGCATGCTATTTTCCAACGCTTGTCAAATCGCGAAAATTTAATATTTATGGCTCAATTTAGGTTCAGTCTGTGTGTTTTTAGCTAAACTAATAAAATTTCATCGTTAAATTGATTGCAGATCACCTGGACGACCTGGGCAATGTACCGCGCAAACGACTCTGGCCGTCAGCGCGCGCTACATCAATCATAAACTGAAGCCGCCATTTTGTTTTTTTTTTTTAATCAACTATGCCATTATATATTTTTTTCATTAATAAAGATGCATGCAAAATTTCAAATTGATATCTCTAATAGTTTTTTTTTTACAACACTTTTAAAAAGATACTGCTTTTTACCCGTTTAACAGTAGAATAACCCCTTAAAGCATGTAAAAGAGGAAAAAAATAATTCGCTGCCTTTTCCAAACAAAATTTTATTTTATGATGAAAAGTAACTAAAAGTATTTGAGTAGATTTGGGATAGTTAATAGAAACATCTGCAAAATGCGAGCTAACGACACTGCCGAGCTCTCTATTATAATTTTGAACTGGAAAAATAAAAAAAAAATAATAATAATGAATGTCTTGTTATATTCCTTACAAGTAGGTTTCTCTTTGCCTAAATAAGTTCTTTACGAGGATCAGTTAAATATTGATTACCAAATAAATATACATTTTTTGGCTTTTCGTAAGTTTGGAAACGTTTATTTTCACTTACCAAAACTTCAGGTATAAAGCTTTAATAGTTTGCAGGCTAATTGATTTCAAACAAACAGACAATTCAATTTTATTATACTAACTATTACTTTGCTTTACGGGGACCGCTTCAAAAAATATTTAACTAATTCTCAAAATGTTTGCAAACAAAGTAGATTTCAAAAATTTAAAGGCAAAAGTTAGATTGATAGTGGGAAATAGTACAATTATAGAGTATTAAAAATATTATATCTGGAAGAAATTCCCTACCTCTATATTCTGAATAAAGGGATTTTTCCATAAAGGTAGCAATTGTATTCAAAAATTTTGCGTTGAATTCCAAGATTGAAGAAAATTTATATTCTTCCTAATCTGTATTAAATTTAAATCGTACAAAAAGCATACCCATTAAATCAGAATTTAGTGTAATAATTTTTCTGCATCACGAGGGTAGGTAAATAAACTTATAAACTTGTGTTTACGACTATTGCATCTGGTCTAATCTGGTTCGGATAAAATTCTCCAGTTACCTGATATTAGATTATTCTCTAGTTTGATCTGCTTGGTTTCTAGTCTGGAGCAGTAAATCTACGCTCGTGGAAAGAAACATGTGGCATGCACACTTCACATCTGGCTCGCTTATGTGGTATACTTACAATACAACGTTGAATGGAGTTGATCCAACTGGGTTTCTCAGTATTGAAAAAAACCGAGACATTTGTTAAGGTGCAAGCACACGAACATTTTTTTTGTAGGAATTTCTCAAAAATGTCCATCTCTGGAACGTGGATTGCTTTTCAGTCTAAATTATTTTACAAAGTTTTATATTATCATTTTAATCGTAACTTTTTGCCCAAGAAAGCTCCGTTCTGATGAAAAATAAAACAGAGTGCTTGAGGGGTTCTATTTTATTAAATATGATTGAAATACAAAATTCAGGCAAATAAATTTTAATTATAATATATTCATTGTAAAAGAGTTGTAGTATGAATTGTTCATCTATACATATAAGAAAACTGTAAGCTTTGCGCGTCTGTACACTGGAAATATCCCAAAAAAATTTGGGGATGAAGATTAAGAAGAATTGAGATTATGTTTGAATATCTTTTTAGTTTGTTTTACCACGCATCACGTAAAAACGACTGATCTAATTCGATTTCAGTATTCAGAAAAACATAGGGGTTAACTTGATGTAATATCTAGTTTTTATTTCATTGCAACAGGATCATTCAATCGGCAGATATTCGAATTTAAAGTTTTAAAAAATTCACTCCGCACATAAAATATGTCGAGTATGTGATATAAGCTTACTTCGTTTGCTCAATTTGTTTAAAATTTCAATCTGTTTTCAATATTTGTACGTATGAATAGGTTACAATTTTACGGGAGTATGTTTTGGAATTCTCATTCTATGGTTCTCTAGCTATCTATTGAATTGATGACATAATTTCTATGATAAGTATTTACGTTACGTTGGGTAAAACCAGGTAACTCTGCTAGTTTATTATAAAAGAATAGTAGTTAATGCAGTAGAGACAATAACTTGGCAGGTGCATGCCAAAATTGAAGTCAATCGTACAATAAATTCCCAAATATTCTGTACTATTATACGAGGGGCGTTCAATGTATTCTCGGCATAGGCATAAAAGAATAAGCAGAAAATTCTGAATAAAATTTATTTTTCAATGTAGTCCGCCATCATCTCAATACACTTATTTGAGCTGGAAAGTAACTTTTCAATAACCCATAAAAAATATTTTTCTTCCTTGTCTGAAAAATGTTCATCAATTGCCGCGTTCAACTCTTCATCGTCGGAAAAATGCTTACCTCGAAGATCTTTCTTAAGATTTGGGAACAGAAAGTAATCACTAGGGCTGTAGGGTGGACGATTGATTTCTTCAAATTCCCACTCCCGCACAGCAGCCTTGACAACGAGCCCTGTGTGAACCGGCGCGTTGTCGTGAAGAAGCAAGACACCTGCGGTCAATTTTCCACGTCTTTTTGCTTTTTAATTGCCTCCTTTAAATTACGTAGGGTGTTTGCGTAAGATGCGGCAGTAATACTTTGACCCTTTTTTGTGTACTCAATCAGTAAGATTCCCTTAGAATCCCAAAACACTGTGGCCATGAGTTTTCCGGCGGATGGGGTCACTTTAAACTTCTTCGGTGGGTTTGTTCCTCTTTTATGCCACTGCATGTACTCTTGCTTACTCTCAGGACCATAGTGATGAAACCATGTTTCACCACCGGTGACTATTCGGTCGAAAATACTATGCCACAGAGCTCCAAAAACTCCTTTTTATCACAGCGCGATGCTCGATTTTTTTCAACATTGTCGCATCAGTCATCGTAGTTGCCTTTTCGTAATGATATTTTGAATACTAATGGTGACAAATAAATAAAATTTTATATTTATACCCTCAAAGAGTGTCTTTAACTAATGAGATAATTTACTTACCCTCATCATTAGTATATCAGCCCGATACCGAGAATACATTGAACGCCCCTCGTAGTTCAAATACAGCATTCCGAAAAAAATGCATTGAGGTTTGGTGTTCATTTTGCCATCATATTGTTAGGGATTCTTTCAAAGTCAGCATATAAAAGTATCCAAATTGTCTCCGAAACAACAACTGAAATAGTTTAAATATACTTTCAACAATAATAATACGTTTCTTTGTCATTATTCATTTTTTCAAGGACATTGGGCGCTGTATGGTAATGATTTTTACTTCAAACAAAATAAATGAAGGTTTTATCAAAGTTAGTTAAGTAGTCATTTATCGTGGACAGTTTAATGAATTATTTATTGAGACATTGACATTTTTCTTCAATTTGTACACAATCAAGGGACGATATATGTAAGCAGTTAGAATTTGGAATGCCACAAGTTGGTGTACAGGAAATTTGTTGTGAAATCAATTCGTTCCGTCTGTTATGCATACCATAATTATTCATAACAGGCGAAACGAATTTCACGCATACTATAATTTATAGCAAATCAAACGAAAGGATTCGTTTCTGCCTCGCGGATATTCAACGACATTGGCATTTAGATTGCAGCGAATTTGAAGTGGACAATTTGTTGTCGAAGTTTTTCTAGGCTGTATATGGTATACTCGGTGTCCTAGATTAGAAGATCAAATAATTATTCTGTTATAAGATACAATGTTGTCCTGGAAATCACGATGATATGCAGTCTTGACGCTTTTTGAAAAGATACCTTACCTAGGTATAATTTTCGTAGAAATTACATGGCGATATTTTATCTAAAAATTCGGAAATTTTTCTTTGCAAAAATTATATAGCATTATATTTTTAAAATTTAATTACACGTGTACAATTAAGTAGCACAATGTTTAAACTAAGAAAGTATTTTATTCTTTTTTTTATAGGCATTCTAAACGGAATTATAATTAACAAATTTATGGATATGTTAGGCGTGAGTATCGATCGTCTTAGATTTATTTCAAAATTAAATTAAAGTGCTTTTAAGTTCAGCTAGTGTTTGCATATTTTCTAACTGCTATTTATGCTAATATTAATATACAATACACAAAGCCGTTTTATACTTACATCTTACTATGGTACAAGCCAGCCAAATTAGATAAAAGAAAACCTTTATTTGTAAATACATTTTCTACGGGATTCGAATAAGACGGTTTCGGGAATACGAATGCTAATACATGAAAATTTTAGTTCTCGCGTATATACGTATGTTATGAAAACTCCTTATAATATAAAATCTCTTATATGTCGTGAGCACGAGCAAAATTATCATTATTTTTTTGTAAATAGAATTTTTGAGCTTATTTGTAAGAAAGTAATTAAAGTATTCAAATTCTGCGAATTTTTACCTAAGATTCTTTGTATTCCTTATCTTGAAGGAGATATAAATTATTTAATCCTTCAAAACTTAAATTTCTAATATATGATAAGGGGTTTTACAATTCAGGGTACCCACCATTGAAAAGAGGAAATTTGTCTTAAATTATACGTTAATTGCTTTTGGCAACCCTATTTCCTCGGTGATTATTGTTTTTCTGTGCCACTGCATTAACTGGTTCATGGACGATCAATAATTTACTAACACCTGTCGAAATTATGTCTGGACGATACATTTCTCACAATGCAGTCCCTTCATCTGATGCATAGGTTGCACTTATCCGAAAATACAATGCACTGAGCAGCTGAAGTCCAATTGCGTTTTTGCTTGGCGTATTCTCAACGATTTTTCTTCATTCTTGCTGTTAGCAATTTTAGAAAAGGACATAAGTTTACCTAATTATTGATGATCCCTTTTTTTATCAATATATTATATGTACATATAGTATATATATAGTAGATAGACTACAAAAGATGTAAAATAGAGCCGTGAGGTGATTCTATCGCGTAACAGGCGTACATCCATTAGTTCTATGCTCGAAAGATTGAGATGGATGAGTGTGAGAGATACATTGTTATTATAATAATAGTCATAGTAAAATATGATTATTGTCGAAATAATTGAGGAAAAACTTGCAATATGTGATCTAAAATCAATCGTATAATTAACGAAATGCAGGGAACTTCAGACTACCATATACGAAAAGAATAAGTACTCAAAATGAACTGATGCATCAGGGTTTTCAAATGAAATAAAAGTTGAGCGAATACTAGTAAGATACTGTAAATTATTGAATAAATATGAATTACAAAATATTTTCAATCAGAAAAATGTAGAAATATTACTAATAAAATTATCTTTATTTTTAAAGTAGCAACAGTTCTTGTTATCTTTTGCCTGTTTGTTTTCTGTTGCGCCGTAATGTTTCAAAAAATTTCTTATGGAAGTTTTAACCAAATAGGAAAGACATTTCGCTATTTGAACGCCCTTGATTATTTAAAACCACAATTTGTGCTTTATCAGCTTTCATTAGCTGTTTGCTTTAACCCATGCAATGAAAAAATACTAATTCTTATTACTATTTCTAAACATTTCTCGACGCTTATAAACGCTATCAGAAAATGAGAAGGTTGCAGGTATTATCTAGACATCTTACTAATTTTTTTATTGTTAAAGAAATTATTATTATTTTCCGCATCATGACCAACAGAACTGATTTTGGTGTCTTTATGCCAGCGTATTTCTGGCTTAGATAGCAAGTTTGATATCTTCCAAGATTTGGTGATAGTAGCTCGAAATTGCATCAGCCGTTAATAATTTTACAGTAGAATATTAGAAACGTTATCATCCACAGTCAGGCTTTTGCTGATTATTGAATTTGACTGCAATATTATAACTTCTAACATACGAATTTTCTACATATAACAATATTTTTTAAATAATTTTAATATCACCATGTTTAAATTATTATCGCAGATAATAATATACTGATAAATTAATGTCTTAAAAAAAAATTGAAACAAATTGAAGTCTATCAGTTAGTATAGTTTATCAAAAACAAACATCAGAATTTGTTTGGAACTTTATTTTATTATCGCATACTGTGCTGTATATCTTTGTATAAGACATTGTGGAATTGTGTCGATTTATGTAATACGTATATAACCAAATGTTATTAAAATTCTTATTATATTATATTTTAAAAACTGCATGAAGCCTCTACTTATTTTAAAAGTTTTAAGTTTGCCAATGCAATTCAGCCGTGTGTGTTATTATTGTTGTATGGACTACTGTCTTCGTACACCGATCGTGATCCTTTCTCCATATAATACTGAGAAATTTAACAAAACAATCGTGTGGTTTATATTAAGCCAGTGTAATTTTGAAGCATACTTAAAATACTGTTTTAAAGGTTTTATTTAAGAATTGTTTTCATTGTTGCACTTTGAAGTTTTAGACAAAAATGTGTTTTAATAATGCCATTATATATTCTCGTTACTGAACTTTTGTCTAAATATTTTATAATTCTTCTGAAAACTCCTACCATTTCAGACACTGTTTTTTTTTTACAATATAACTTATATGTTATCATAATTATTCGTAAATTACCAATTTGGAAATGAAAATGCTCAATCCTTCTGTTTTTGAGGAAAAGGCCATTTTTACAAAATATAAATACAAGGTGTCCAGGAAGTAGTGCGCCAAAATTAAGGGGATGGTAGCTTGGGTCATGACCTACCAGAATATCAAAATATGACCTTAGTGAAATGAAAACCTCACCGTTTTCGAGATATTTGGGTTTTTATGACAAATTAAATTTGATTTAAAATGAACATGGCCATATCTTGTTATTCATGAATAAAATGGGTGATTCTGAAATCTGCATTAATTAAGCAATTTTTTGAATTGCTTTCCCATCACTGCCTAGTACATTTTTTTTTCACCAGTCAAGGTCAAAGTAGAGTCAAATAATTTTGAACAGCAAAAAAAAAATTTGATTATTTTTTTTCGCGACGGTCTTGTGTTAGTAATAAAAAATGACATGCTTACCAGGTAGGGGAACTTATCTAGAATATTTTAGCAAAAAAAAAAATTAGAACATGTCTTTTTATGTGCACCGCACCAACTAGTCAATCATCTGAAACTTAATTTTTCATAAAAACCCAAATATCTCGAAAACGGTGAGGTTTTCACTGAGGTCGTATTTTGATATTCTGGTAGGTCATGACCTAAGCTACCATCCCCTTAATTTTGGCGCACTATTTCCTGGACACCCTGTACATAAGTTTTGGCATCTCTTTAGAATTTCATTTTAGCTGGGGTATGGTATAGGTATAATATATTTTTGTTTCTGTTGTTTAAGGAATGATTTAATTCCTTTTAGCTTGTATTAAGCAAAAATTATCTTATTTTTTTTTTTTTTTTTTAATCATTAAACGATTAAACGATTTTTTTATCAGCTCACCTCGCGGCATCTTGATCTGAATCACCCTGTATATACCTATAACTTTTGTTTTGTTTCGAATTTCTCAAAACGGTTTTAGGAGAGTATTTCTATGGTGTCAAGGGGCACTTTTACGTAGAAATCACAAAACGATTTTTTTTTTCTCATTTTGTAAGCGATTGCCCCTTAACCATAGAACGACAAACCTATTTTTTTTCACCTTTTAACTACAAACCGGGGTAAATATTTACCCCACGGGCTTTTTTTTTATCTTAAAATGGTTTTAAAATCAATAATTCAACTTGTGATTATATGAACTTTTTTGTTTTTTCATGCTGAAGAGAATGGTGAAGAGCAAATTCAATTTTATTAAGGATTAGTTAGTGAAAAATCGATTTAAGTAGTTAAAAGGGCTGAAAAACGGCCAAAACGTCATTTTACAAATAAAAATTCCTAACTTTATTTTTTAAACATCAGATTTCAAAATTTCCGACGCCATTTCAAAGAGGACACATTAGGCTTCGAGAAAAAAAAAAAAATGACATCATAATATTTTACCAAAAAATTCTTTTTATTTGGGACTCTGAAAATTGAAAAAAACTAGGAATTTTTTATAAATTGGTTTTTAAAAATATATTTCGGTTTTTTTTTAATGCAAAATGTAATAAAAAGAGAAATTTGATAAATATCAAAAATTATTCAAAGGAATCACAATCTCTGCAGTAGATGACTCTGTGATTCTCGCAGGTCGGTCTCTTGCACTTTGAGCAATAAATTCGCGTTTAGCGATCCTCCTCAATTTTTTTGCTACTCCCAGTGTACTTAAAATATGAAATCATTGCTGAAAAATATATGTATCTAATGTTTTATTGTAAAATAAGGTTATAATACGCGAATTAAATTTATTTTAGTAACAAAGAGAAAATTTACTTACCTACATAAAACACTAACGGGTACTACAAACCGGGGTAGATATCAACCCCACACTAGCTTTATGTCTTCACTCCGTTACAGTAAACAAAAAACTAAAAGTTCTGGCGACGCCACTCTATTACTAGAACCTTAAACTAAATTATGGTATAGGTCTTCAGTCGGTAATGGCACTGACTAGCTTAGGAGCGGAGTTCTAAATTTTTACCTGGGGTAGATATCTACTCCGGTTAGTAGTTCTAGGGTTAAATCAATCTTAACATTAACATATTTAGTAAATTTTGCAACCCCCGACAGGTAAGCTGTTTTTGATATCCGCTTACATAGGTAATGAGTGTAAAAAGTGCTCAGTCGAGGTTTTTTTTTTTTTTAATATATCTCGGCTGCTAATCGGCTTAGCGAGTTTATAGCAGTTTTTAGGAACCATGTTTCACTCACAAGCGCTCGATTGCGTCTGATAAATTGTGTCATGTGAAGAGCATACCAAATTTTTCACCCTTACAAATCGGGTTCTGCAGATTGAGTTGTCTGTAGCCGCCCTTAAGGGGTATAAAAACCTTGAAACTCCTGCAATTTTTGGATGATGCCATTGCCCGACTAACCTGCTGGCTGACCTTCCTTTTATATCTTTTAAAGTCTCGTCTTGAGTAGAAAACTGCAGTGCAGTCCTCCAGAGTGCCAGCAAATGAGTCTAATATACTGCATGTGCTGTCCATGGTCGAATTTCTGCTGCTTTTACTCTTTAAGAAATAGAAGCTCGAAAGCGAATCTTACGGAATTGTTTTTGTGGTCTGCACGACGTTACCTCTAGAAGGATATTTACGTCTTAAGAAGTGTAAACGTTGTCTAAGCACCCTCCCATTAACCGCTGAGGAAGTCGTAAATAAACCCGGATTTGGTGTCTTTGCCTCAGAGAAAAAATATCATGCATTTGCCGCAGTTTGTTCACCTTCAAAATCTGTTCCACGAGTTGCCGTCCGTTCCGCAGAGATTCCATCACTTTTCACACAGTCGATTGTGAATTTCGGAAGGGAATCGTCGACGTTGGGAACGGAGTGGCATGCGGAACTGTCACCGCAGCTCTTCGTGCGGCAGTCTCAACACGTCAAGTGACCGTCCCCATTCGTTCAGTGCAATTTCTGTGATTAATTTGTGCAAGGAGGACTGTCCATTTTACTGTAATTTCCGCGATTAACTTAGTCCCTTCTCGAATGTGCAATAATAGCGCAAAGTACCGGAGATTTTAATGTGCCAAGTGCTTTGTGCGCGCTATTTCGTCACTAAAAGTGTTTTCCTAAATCATTAGCACCGGACGAAATGGCCGAGGGAGAGGATATTACCGTTTACGGGTATCTGCCCCACACCGATTCTGAGGAAAATGTGAGTTGTAAAAAATTCATCATTCGTCGTCCCGGGAAAAACCCTCGCAAGTGCAAGAACAAGAAATATAAATTAATTACCATCCATCCAGCTGGGTGTAGTTGTGTGAGCGAGCGATCCAAAGAAAATTTGACATTTGATTGATTGCGGTATTCTAGTGGTGCAGCGATAAAGTCACCCCCTCAAGAAACGTTTTGTTTACGTTCTTGAGGTCGTCCGGAATTTCGCTCTGTCGCACTGATTTCCTCAAGATAAATGGGAGGTTTTAATTAATTTGGCGTGATATATCCACTGTAACGAGTCTGGTTTGCACATTAAAAGCACCTGTTATTTTATTGCCCTTACAGCAGTGCGGAGCGCCTCAGACTCTTGCCCTTGGAATGAATGTTTTTTTTTTTTGCCCGTTTACACGCTACACAGCTGTTTTTTTTTTTTTTTTTTTTTCGTTTTACGAGACGACTATTTTTATTTTTGTCCGCAAAGATGACTAATGACCAACCACGGAAGTGGATTGGTTAAACTCTCGTTGCTACGTTGAGGCTAAGAAAAATCCCTCCCATTAGATATATCCTGGAAAAGAATCGTTATTCCCAAGAACTATCATTAACACAACTATCCATCTATAAAAACACTTTATCAGTTTTAAGTTAATTAATTCAGTGCCTACTAACAACAACAAATTGGGTACTTTGCCCCCTTCTACTGTATTTTGGTGATATATTTTTCGATTTTCCGAATTTTCAGGAAAAATCTATTCATGCGGAATGATAGTCATGCTGTCACGCACATTCGTTGTAGCAATATAAAATTATTGGGCTCGACGGCGCCTATTTGGCTCCAGACTTTATTTTTCATAATTTTCTCCTTCAGGTGAAGGTTGCTATTTTGGAACACTTTCAACCATTTGAATTAAGCTCAAGGAAAACGGAGCATTGTTCTGGTTTTTTTTTTATATCGAAAATAATTGGACATATGTAGGTACACGTTACATTGTTGGATATTAAGTTAAGGGTACCCTCCCATCAAAATGTTTAAAAGATTGTTTGAATTTTTTTTTAATAAAAACCATACGACATATTAAAAAACACTTTTGGAGTTTTATTTATAAATCATTATAGTATACAAGAAGAAGAATGCAGCGATCTTCATGACTTCCTTTAAAAATGTTAGGTGGGAGCTATTAGAACTCGTGAAAGGATTACCCAAAATGAACAAATCATATATTTTTATTTATTTATTTTCAGTACGATAGATAATGTATATACAATAGATCTATTATATTTAGTGCTAGAACTATAAATTCATTCATCTATAATATTACTAAGTAGGCCTAACCAGAGGAGTTATTGTAGGTGATAATATTATTATTTATGGGAAAATCTCTTAACTAATGAAACCCAATGATGAAATTTAAAACTATTCTTACATTCAACTTAAATCTAGGATAAAATAAAATAAGAAATTTTTTAAAGCTATTGCCTACAAACTTAGATCCCTGATTAAAGGGTGTCTAGACCAAGTACCACTTTCAAAAAATTTATCTGCTATTCTTTTCGACTTTTCTACTACTAATTCCAAGTCAACCCTATTGTGCAATTCAGCGGTGGAGAAATGCCACGGTGAATTCATTATCATTTTGAGTATTTTATTTTGGGCAACTTGTAAATTATTTGTATGTGTTCGGGCACAATGAAACCATATAGGAGCTTGGAAAACAACTTTTTACAATATGAGTTTATTTTCCAGACTCAATGTTGACCTTCTGTTAATAAACGGGTACATAGTTTTAATTAGTATCCTCGTTTTATTAACAACTAAGGATGTATTTATGTTAAATGTAAGCTTTTTGTCAAAGGTGATACCAAAATATTTGACGTGTTCCGACCAAGTAAAAATTAAATAAATTCTTATAATATATGAACATAGCTCTCGTCTTATCCCCTATGGAACCTAAAAGAATTTTTTTTCAATTTTACACACGAATTTAACACTAGAACTACCAAGACCCGTCAAATTGACGGCTACTCAATACCTCCCTTGAATAAATTATAGTTTTCAATGTTATCTATTAAGATTTATGTCAAAACTTATTAAGATTTAAAATTACGATATATTCAAAAAGCTTTTCGATTTATAATTATCTACCAATTCAGAGTTCGAAGCATATTACATTAAATATGCAGAATAATTGTTAAAATTACAACCTTGTGCTCCAGTAGTTGTAGTGTTAAAATTTAAAGAAAATATGATTTTTTTGCTAATTTATAATTAATAATTTATATAAAAAAAAATAAGTGAACCAAAATTCATAATTATGGATATGGTTAAAGCGAATTTAATGACAAGTAGAATCCAAAAGATTTTTTGAAATATCTTAAAAATTGAATTTTTTTTATCGTGTCGCCCTTGAAGAAAAAAAAACTTGTTTCGAGAAAAACGTGTTTAAATTTGCATTATACTATATAATGAAAAATCACATTTTCAGCCTACGTACAGTTCCTGTGGTATCTAAACTATTGGGGATTTGTACTTGGAATTTTTACACAATATATGTACATACAATGAAAATATGAAACAAAACATAAATCAATAAGTATTTCTAAAAATTTTGATGGAAGGTTAATCTTAATTTTCAGACAGGTTTGTTTCTTTGATATACTGTGCCGAGAAAAGTAGTCGCTCATGAACCCAAAATAGCTTAAAAGGTTTATGGTTTGAAGGATATTAAAATTTTTAATTTTATTCTTGCAAAAATACAAAACTTTATTTGTAATTATTCAAAAAATCTGATGAAGTTTTAAAAACGTTCAACGTCAAATTGACCCTGAACATTTTTCTGAACGCATGATTACACTTTTAGAAAAAGTACCCCAGAGGATTTTTGTCGCAATTGACTGAGATTTATTTTTATAATTTGTTTTGTTCATGAATATTTTTACAGATGTAAAAAATGTGTTTATTCACGTAATTAAAAACTATTGAAAAAAATATATGAAATAAATATATCTTTAATAAAATGTATAAATTTTAATAATGAATAACAAAATAATTTGAAAATATTGAGTTCAGGAGTAAGTTCGTAGTGTTCTTTTGTCCAAATCCGAGTTGCTTATATTTATTCTAAATATACATAAACTGTGTTAATCATTGTGTAAGTTATCGTGACTATTATGGATTTTGTTCAAATAAAACTCTTTGATCAAAACGCTTCGAACTTATTCCTCAACCCAATAATGTACAATAATAAAATAATAATTATAATAAAGAAAAAACAACAGACGGACAAGTGCGGGTAGGACTCGCGACAAGAGAGTTCCGTACCATTATTGACAATACGTACATGATTAACAATTAGCAGTAAGAATTTTTTGGGGTTACTTGGTGTGGGAAGTTGAACAAGTTTCGCAGAAAAACTTTTGGAAATTTGCGAAAAAAACGAAGACAAATTAGAATTATAAATGAATGATTTTCGGCTTTTTTCCTTTACTTGCGCTCGCATTAATATACTTTTCGTTCTTACCATCTTTCTTGGTATTTTTGCCAAGTTACTTAACAAACTAATTAGCCGATAGTTAGATGGGTCCTCAGCAGCTTTTTCAGATTTCAAAATTCGAATGACCTTGGTGAATTTCCACGTTTCCGGAAAATACTGCAGATGAAGGCAAGAGTTAGCCTAGAGTTAGTTAGAAAACTATTAAAAATCACAACAATATTTTTTACTCCCGCACGGCTGTTCACCTATTTTCCTTCAAGTGCAGCCGTAGTGCAGTCTTTGCAGCCGTGTGTGACGTGCAGACGTCGTGCACGCCTGTAAGACGTGTGGCCTTGTTGGAGCAATGTTACGTTCTACAAATAAGGCATGAATTCACGGCGAAATTGATCCATTGACCTTTATAATCGACCTCTGTTTTTCTGGGTGTTGTCGACTCCAAATTACACATTTTATATTTAAAAAATGTATATGTTAATAATGGTCTCAGGAGACATTAATTTAAAACTTCAAAAATAGTAGCTTTTGCTACTGCAAATTTCTTAAATAATCCTAATTCATGAGGAGTCCTTATAATAATATATTTAATTTATGTATCTTTTCTGATCTTCATTAATAATTTGATATTTAAAAAAAAATTAATATATATAAAATATAAATTGAGTTGAGTTGACGCTGGTTGTTTTGGGATTTTGCTTAAACAAGTTATAACAATATAATAACATAACTTTGTTTGGTGCAATACGGTGCAGTTGTTATTAATTCTATGGTTTACTAATAAGATAATGTTTTCATCAATCACAGTTTGAAGACATAAGGATCAAGTCAAAATATTTATAATATTATATACATAAAATAGCTTTTTGTCTAATTGAATTTGTGTTTTAAGTTGTTTTTGCGAATTGCTTAAATTGTTATTAGTTTCGGTTTTCATTTTTCTTAAAATTTTATTATTTAGTTGGTTTATTAAATCCTTTATACATGTAAAATAATTTCACCCGATTTATATTTGCTAAGTTATTAGCACCCTAGTCTAACGAAATTCTGAAAAAATTTCCACTATAATTACGAGCTCAATTGTAACGCTAAAATCACGCTAAATAATGTATATAGTATACTAACTTTATAATCGGCGATAGTGTAGATAGCTTCACGTTAAGTAAGATTTATGCTTTTCGATGTACTGAATTATGCTGGCACCTAATAATTACGAAACAAATTATTGCAGAGTGACGAGGGTGTCAGCCAGATAAGGATCAAGGTGATAGCTGGCCACTCGCTAGCAAAGAAGGATATCTTTGGGGCAAGGTAAAATCATACAATCCAAATATGTAATTTTGCAATTAAGAGCGTTATTTTTAGTGATCCATATGTACGGATTGATTTAAACACGATTAACGGAGACATCAACATTGATTCAGTGTTAACTAAAACCAAAAAGAAGGTAAATTCGCCACAAAGTACTGATTATTTTATTTAAATGAAACAATTTTTTTATTTTCCATTTCACACGTGAAGACGCTCAACCCCGTTTGGAATGAAGAGTTCATATTCAGGGTAAGTGGAAATTTATCTGTGTACGTTTCATAATGTCACACATTCAATTACAAATTGCTTAACTGGGTATTTGCATTCAGGGAAAGTTGAGTAATGATTCGCTCATTGAGGGGAATTTATATCTTAAGATAAGCCAGATACTAGAGATAGTCCGATTTGTGAAGTCTGCATCAACGATAGTGTGTGCTGAGGGTTTATGTTTTCCATTTCAAGGGCACGTTTATTGTGGGGGGATTGCGTGAACAAAAAAATCAATAAACGCATATACGAAATGAGATATATTCTGTTGTACAATGTGTACTCTAGTTTTTGGTTTAGTTTGATATTTGATAGCGTCATTTTTGCTAAAATGGAATTCTGTTTAGTAAGGGCACGGTCTTTTTCTATGACCTGTTCACGTTATCCAAGTGGCTTTTTGATTCTTTAATGGCAGTAATGCATGGACACTATTTTGGCAATTTTTATTTTAAAATCATTACCTGCTTGAGTCTTCCATTTAAGGAATTCTTTAAAACGCAGAATAAGTGGTGTTAGGGGTCCTACATTTCTTGAGTACTTGTTCGAATCAATTACTTTATTTCTGTATTTTCGTGTAATATTTTCTTCAAATATTATTTAACAGCATTTTCTGTGTTATTGAGGTTTGAAGAGGTTAATCACTTAGAATCTAAAAATTTTCAGACGGAAAAAATACTTGGGATCGCGATTTCTTATTAACAACAGACTGATTGATCTGAAAATCTGAAAACTTATTAAGAACAAATCTCGCCACCAGTTCTACTACAAACAATTTTCTGATTTGGAAATTATAATGTGTAGATAACTAAAAAATGAAAAATTTGAACTCATAGTGCTATTTTCTTACACAAATTTTTAAAATATCAGTCGTTAGATTCTTCAATCGTGGAAGAACATATTTTTTGTTTATTTTATGAATCTATAGGAGATAACAAAAAAATTATACCAAATCTAGTGAAACTTGGCATTTGAAAGCACAACATTATGTTATTCTAAAATTGTTGAACTACAACTTGAATTTATAATAAAAAATGAGTGTTATTAAAAATACGAGTTCTAGAATTCAAAAGATAGTTTACTAGTCGTTACTACAGGAGTGTCAGTCTTACCGATTTTTCATGATGTTTAACCCAGAAAATTTTTTTAAATTTTTTGTTATAAGATTTATCTTAGCTAAGAAAATGTGATTTTCGGTAGAATCGTCATTAGTCCAAAAACACTTATTTTTAACGACGTACCAGGTACCACCCCATGGTGAACCCATGTGTAATTCCAGGATTATACATATATATTTTTCTTCCTCACTTCGAGATTTTTAAATATATTTTTGGAAAAGAATGTGCAATTGATTGATTAAATAGTTAGATATAATAGTCCAAATGAATAAAAGCCAGCAAATTCTTTTTACTTGATATTTGTAGGAAATATTGGCTATTTATATGAAGAGATATTTAAGCTTTTACTTAAAAATTCAACAAGCTTTTACTGGGAACATTTACTAGTTTTTCTAGCAAATACTGAAAACTTCAGTAAATAAACAGTGGTTTTTACTTACAACATCACGCATTTACTAGCAATTTTATCAAGTTGCAACCTTAAATTTAGTTGTACTTTATCTCTAAGGAGTTAATGGCTGAATTTATGAAAATTTATAATTGGAGTTTTTGACATGCGTTCGTCGTGTATACTCGTCATTGCTTGATTTTAATTACGCATCCCGTGAGGGATTAAAGAAAATAATTCCGAAGTTTACTGGTTAATTCTTGCTTACATGTTTAACAATAAACAGGTAGCAATTAACTTATTTCTGTAGCCAGTAAATTCGTATTTTCCCAGCAAATACTGATAAGTAAAAGGTTAATCACATAATTTCTAGTACTTACTAGTACAGAGTGCTTTTACTTTAAGCAAATGCTTGATTTTTATTCACTTGGCCCGATACCTCACATAATTTTGCTCAAGCCCGATTGTACAGATTATTATGCTTATTTTTGGCAGACTTCGAGTTAGAGATCAAGGTTCATGTTGAGTGGAGTTTTCATTATATAATTTTGCACGGAAATAATTTTTTTGTAATAATAATTCATTAAATTCATTGATATTTAAAAAAAAAAGTGTACTAATAATTTATTCTGGTTCCTTAGGTGAAGCCAAATGAACATAAGCTGGTATTTCAAGTTTTCGACGAGAATCGGCTAACGCGTGATGATTTCTTGGGAATGGTTGAGCTAACTTTAGTAAATTTGCCAAGAGAGCAGGAAGGGCGAGTGATCGCTTCAAAAAGTTACTCCCTGCGTCCCAGAAGGTCAGTAGGGTATGTTTTAATTATCGTTTGCTTAAGTTACATCCAGTTTTATTTGATTGTTTTTCTTTCTTTCAGTTTCTGTACCTTTTGTTATCGGTTGATTAGTAGTTTGTGCTAATATTCCTTGCTTGTTAATTATTTTTTTAACATATTAAATCATCCACCTAGTTTTTGTGTGATATTAATGAAATCTTTTTTTCAATTTAGTGCAAAATCCCGAATCAAAGGAACACTAGAGATATACCATGCCTATATCAGGAATTTAGATTCTCCTACTTCAAGTGATAGCGATTGGGAGCACATTGAGAACAATATTACACCGCAACAAGTTTCTGTAAGACTTAAGTTTTAACTTTTGGTAATTTTCCTAAAATGCATTTATTTTTTTCATAGAATTCCTTTTCGTCAGCAGTGGAACCACTTCCACCTGGATGGGAGGAGAGGCAAGATGCAAACGGGCGGACGTACTATTTAAATCACATAGCTAGGACTACACAATGGGAAAGACCAATACTGTAAGAGATTCTATTTTAATAAATTATATTTTTTAAAGTTAAAAAAATAAATATTCTTTTTAGCGGTGATGGGAATCGACAAGAGGTAGAAGCTGCAGCTACAGACTTTCATAGGAGGTTTCATATTAGCAGTGATAATTCAGAAGAACAGACAAATCAGGTAATTTTTTTTAGTAACTAATTTTTGTGTGAAGGGTTTATGCACGTTTTCAGCATATTACGGTTTATTTGCACAAGTCCTTTTACTCTCTTATAAATCTTTCTCTTTCGATTTTTGTAAATGCATGCAAAAATAAAATGAAAAAAGGGATTAAACGCGTCTGAACCAGTAAGTTCCGATGAGGAACCGAATGTAGAAGACAGTGCTATTAGTTTAAGACGAACTAATAGTGTTGAAAGCGATTCGACTTATACGACGAACTCACAGAGCGACAGTGAGGAAGATGACGACGATGAAGATGATGAAATCAATCTCACCGAGATATTTGTAATTTTAAATAATAATATTTTTTAAAAATTGTAGTAGTATTAGGAGATAGCACATGTTATAACTTATCTTAGCATTATCTAGCATTTCTTACTCATTAGATGATAACGTTTTTGTTTTTCATTTTCTGTGATTTGATCATCCTTCGAATCATCAAAGGAAAACGATCATAATAATAGTATTTCACCAACTCGATCAGCTTCTATGACAGCTTTAAATTGGGTGGATGGGATTGGAAGGTGGCTGAAATATGTTCATTTAATTTTTTGTCTCACATTTTATAATAAACTTTTTAAAATAGTAGAATTTCCCCGTACCCGCCGCCGTGCAGGAATAGAGTTTTGAGTTCTTCAAGGGCTAATTCTCATCTTTCTCTCTTGCGAGAAAGGCTAGGTTCTCTGAATGACTTGCACTCTCGTCAAATTTCGAACTCATTCCTAAGGTTTGTCGAACTGATTACGTTTTTGAGATAATTTCATGTTTAGATTTGCAACTGATTAGGCCATCTAGAAGTAATGGTACAATTCGAAACGGAGAATCAGACGTTATAAATAGGCCTTTGGTTCAAAATGGACAGTCTAATTCTGAGGTACGGCAAATCTGCCTGGAAATGTTAAAAGTAGTTGTTCGTTCACGTGCCTGTGTTCATTAGAAATTTATGTTGCACCATGTTGCTTCAAATGTTTGCATATGTTTACGAAATAGTTTCAATAATTTCCTGAATGAGGCTGAAATTTTGCTTGCAAAGCAAATTTTATCAAGGGTATATATTTTTTTAATGATTTGCCTTTAGATTTGTTTTCGTTTTATGCACTAATAAAAATGTATAAAAGGTTTGCACTTTATAATACAAGCTTCTGGAAAATTTAAGGAATTCTATTCATCATAATAATCATTGTCATGAGAAAACTTTTGGCGGAAGGGAATTGTTGAATAATATTTTCACTATACATTTATAAAAAATCGAATTGGAAATATTTTTTTCAAATTCAAACATAGATCCGAGTTATTAACCTGGCTTTCGTACTGCAAAATAAAATTTCTTACCCTGTGATACAGGAAATGAAAAGCAGCGGTAGAACCTTAAGAAAAACGAAATTGCCATAAAAATTACGTTATTGAAAATAGTCTGCCTTCATTTGTTGCAGTTTTATTATTGTTATCTTGTAGATTTTAATTTCAAATATTATGAAATTGCAGCACCAGCAGTCTGAAATCTTTCTATGTATTTGCATTTGTGTCGTTTAAAATAGAAGCCGTATGAAGGGATAATCTCATAGAACGGATTTGATATTTAGTATACAGTTTATTATAATTTTTAAGGAGTGTCGAGAGTTCAGAGATTTTCAAAGAATTTTTTAAATGCAAATAACTCAGATATGAATGATTTTTTGAAATGTTTCAATGCAAAACCGCAAAACCATTGGGTTGTGGAAAAATAAAAACTTTAACTTCTAAAAAAGTGTTTATGCAAAGTTGGAATATAACGATGATTGCCAAAACAAACTACATAAATGGGGTGACTATAATATTTTATAATTTTTCAAATAGTGTTATCAAAAAGGTGCGATAACTTGGATAACTGATTTTTTTTTTTTATTTAAAATATATTAGTAATACAACTAAATATATTATTAGTTATTGTTAAAGTCGATTCTGCTTCCATTGTCTTAAATCTTCCTTTCTGAGATCCCTTCATTTGTCTTCACTTTATTGTAAGTACATTTCGATTATTATGTTTCATTTCGTCATTACCTTCAACTGTAAATAATATGTAGAATAATCTTCGTAGATTTATAGACTTCATTAGTAATTCTAAATGCTTGAATAGTTGAAATGTAGCGTCTTAAGGGCTTTTAGTTTAAATAGGAGACTTTAGTGCTAATTTATAAATATTTCTTTTAGTAATATTTTTATTTTTTATAGGTTTACTTTTCCCTTATTATTTTTTTCTAATTTAAATGTATCTGTTTCTTAAATTTGATTAGAATGAAGATGCTGATCAAGCTGATAGTGGCAATAGATCAGAGACATCATCGCCATCAACGAGACGAAATTCAATAGAAGATAATTCAGCGAATGGTCAAGTAAATGCATATTTGACGATATACGTTACATATGTTTTATTTTGTTTGTTTTAATCCTGTGCAGGCTAACAACGAAGAAAGTTTACCTCCTGGATGGTCAATGCAGGTTGCTCCTAATGGTAGGACATTCTTCATTGATCACACAAACAGGAAGACAACTTGGGTTGATCCCAGAACTGGTCGTGCTAGTCCTATGCCGAATCAGACAAAGCGGGTAGAAGATGATTTGGGACCACTTCCCGAGGGTTGGGAAGAAAGGGTTCATACAGATGGAAGAGTGTTTTACATCGATCATAGTATGCAAGAATTTTTTAAATGTTTGAAAAGAAATTTCTATAATCTCGTTTTTAAACCTTGCCAGACACCAGAACCACACAGTGGGAAGATCCTAGATTATCTAATCCAAATATTGCAGGTCAGGCTGTACCTTATTCTAGAGATTATAAGCAAAAGTATGAATTCTTCAAAGGCCAGCTTAGAAAGCCGGTAAGCAGTATTTGTATTTATTTTGTATTATAAGTAAAGTATATTCAAATAGTCTGATTCTCAAATTGAATTTTTTTAAATTATTTTATTCATTGCAGACAAATGTTCCAAACAAATTTGAGATTAAGGTCAGAAGGATTTCAATACTAGAAGACTCGTACAGGCATATTAACTCAGTAACCAAAACAGATTTACTTAAGACAAAATTGTGGGTAGAGTTCGAAGGAGAAACTGGTCTAGGTAAAGAATTTATTTATATCTCTACATCAAATATTTTTCATAATAATTTTTTATTATTAAGATTATGGTGGCCTAGCAAGGGAATGGTTCTTCTTACTATCAAAGGAGATGTTTAACCCCTATTACGGACTGTTTGAGTATTCAGCCATGGATAATTATACTCTTCAAATAAATCCATTCAGCGGCTTATGCAACGAAGAACATTTAAGCTACTTTAAGTTAATAAAATTTAAGAATTATATAAATAAGATATTTCTAATTATGATTTTTATTTCAGATTTATTGGTCGTGTTGCAGGAATGGCCGTTTATCACGGAAAACTTTTAGATGGTAATTAAAATTGTTCATCCCTTGAAGGATTTGGCTTACTGAATTTTGAAATTTAAGCATTTTTCATACGTCCTTTCTACAAGATGATGCTGCAGAAGCCAATAGACCTCAAGGACATGGAGTCCGTCGATACAGAGTACTACAATTCTCTGCTGTGGATCAAAGAAAATGATCCCAGTGAATTAACTTTAACGTTTTGCGTTGATGAAGAAACCTTTGGCCATACTAGCCAACGTGAATTAAAACCAAATGGTTCCCAGACTGAAGTAACCAACGAAAATAAAGATGAATACATAAAGTAATTAATCCGTCGTTTATTAGGGATTTTTATATATTCTTTGTAAATTATTAAAATTGTAGGCTAGTCATAGAATGGCGTTTTGTAGCTCGTGTTAAGGAACAAATGACGGCTTTCCTCGATGGATTCGGATCTATAGTTCCACTGAATTTGCTTAAAATATTTGATGAAAATGAGTTAGAATTATTAATGTGCGGTATTCAGAATATCGATGTTAAGGACTGGAGGGATAATACACTTTATAAGGGAGACTATCACAAAAATCATATTGTAATTCAGTGGTTCTGGCGGGTGAGTTACTATTTATCAATTTATAAATTAATTAGCCCTGAATTATATTTCTGCCGCATGCAGGCTGTGCTGTCGTTTTCCAATGAAATGCGCTCTCGTCTCTTACAATTTGTAACTGGAACATCACGAGTGCCTATGAATGGTTTCAAGGAACTATACGGTTCCAATGGTCCACAGATGTTTACAATTGAGAAATGGGGAACGCCCGATAACTTTCCACGGGCACATACTTGGTAAGTTTTATTTAATTAAAGTTTAAGGTTCTGAAAATTAATTATTCGTTACATTCAATAGTTTCAACCGCCTCGATCTGCCACCATACGAGGGCTATCTTCAACTAAAAGACAAACTGGTTAAGGCGATTGAAGGCAGTCAGGGCTTTGCTGGCGTCGACTAAACATTTTTATACACACCTTTTCTAGTACTTATGGAATTTAGTCAATGGATAAAGTTCTTAATATATGGCAACCTTTCGCATTGTATCTCTCCTACGAATGTGTCTAAAATCATAACTTCTCTTGAGCTTTATGATTACATTTTAAATTTGTTATTTATTGTTGTGCAACATTCCATTCGACGACAACCCGACACTTTAATGAACTTTTCGGCCCTTTTGTCGCGTCACAGACGGAATCAATTCTCCTTTGAATGGGACCCGTATAGCTGATACGATCCTTAAAATATATTAATTTATTGTATTGTACATAGTCTTTCACTTAAGTATTTTTCTCAGCTGCTTATGTTAGTCATGATTTTTTTTTATTGCTGCATTTAGTTGCCGACATAATGTCGAAAAATTGAAGTAGGAGTAAAGGGCTAGTTCTATTTTTCTATTTACTCTCTACGGAACTTATTATATTTTGGACTACTGAGACTATTATATTTTACGTGTTTTCAAATCATATATATATATATATTTTTTCAAAGTGGGTATATTTACCCTGGTTACGAAATATAAACACAATTTCAAAATTATACATTTAGTGTGTTTTTTTCTTTTAAATATGCGTTATCCCATAATTATTCCTTTAAATTTTTTGCATTTTAAATTTCAGGTGCAGCAAGTTTGAAATTGGAAAATTTCGTTTGCATATATAATCCATATATACTAGAGTGCTTTTTTTTTAGCGACTATTTTTTTTTTTCAGTCCCACCTCGAAATTTTGTGGCTAATACCTAAACAAACATTCCCTGAAAATTGGAGCCCTTAAAAATAATATTTAGTACTAGACCAAGACGCATAAAGATTTCCCATATAGAATACACGTGAACTTTGATTATTTTTCTTCAAATCTCTACAACTCAGAGGCATTTTATGGCACAATCTTGGGCAATGGTAGGGTTTCTTCAGAATTGAATGCTCTACAAAAGTGTCCATTGCGGTGTAACCCTAACTCCCACCAGCGAGGTAGTACGGGTCATTAACCCCAATTTTTCCACGAAATTCTCGCTTTTTGCCCCTATCTCGTAAACAACAAGAGGTACAGAAAAAGTTAATATGACAAACTTGTAGCAAATTCAATTTCCTACAAAAAAGTTCTGAACACCAAATCGCTAACATCAATATTTCTTGAGATTTGGGCTTTGAAGTGGGGTAGTGTTTCTACAATTTAGCTCAATAATCCATGAAACTTCCACACTACCTCAACTTCAAAGCCCAATATCTCAAGAAATATTGATGTTAGCTATTTGGTATTCAAGAACTTTTTAGCGGAAATTGAAATTGCTACAAGTTTGTAATATTCACTTTTTCTGTACCTCTTGTTGTTTACGAGATAGGGGCAAAAAGCGAGAATTTCGTGGAAAAATTGGGGTCAATGACCCTTACTACCTCGCTGGTGGGAGTTAGGGTTACGCAGCAATGGACAATTTTGTAGAGCATTCAATTCTGAAGAAACCCTACCATTGCCCAAGATTGTGCCATAAGATGCCTCTGAGTTGTAGAGATTTGAAGAAAAATAATCAAAGTTCACGTGTATTCTATATGGGAAATCTTTATGCGTCTTGGTCTAGTACTAAATATTATTTTTAAGGGCTCCAATTTTCAGGGAATGTTTGTTTAGGTATTAGCCACAAAATTTCGAGGTGGGACTGAAAAAAAAAAAATAGTCGCGAAAAAAAAACACCCTAATACATACATATGCTGTGTAATAATTTTATAAATTAACTTCGAAAGAAAAGAAACCTTATAAGAATGCAAAAAAAGTTGAATTATTCTTAAAGTATCTTTTTAAACAAAGACTAAGGAAGAAACAAAACTGCGATAAAGATAGGGATCAATTGTTTTAATAAGAATTCGTATGCGATTAAAAGAAATTCGAATTATTCAGTACGAATTCGAGTTAATAAATTTATAAAGGGTTGGTTATCTGGTGGTTTCTTTTTAAATTACATGTTATTTTGACACAGACAGCTGTTTCGCGTTAAAAAAATTGACAAAATCACAGCATCATATCTCCGCGGTACGGAATGCATAGATTTAGTTTTGAACAACGTTGGGAAGGACTAAAAACTTATTTCCAAAGTGAGTGCTGTGTTGCGAATTTTGAAAAGACATTTTAGGTGAAATGTGCCATGGTCACCGCCTAGTTGCGGTTTGACGCATTGAACTGTTTTTTTGGGGTTCCTTTAAAGATCGATAAAACACAATATTGATCGAACTATTCGTGAAATAGTGCACAACACCATCGAAAGAAAAAGAAACTAGCCGATGGTCCACCCTTTAATATGGTTAAGATTAAATAAAAAAAAAAAAACAATGTGGATGATCAGTGTGCAGCTTATGAAATACTAATTGCCAAAGTTTAAAAATTGAATCAACTCGTCCTGCTAAATCTTGTTTTTACACAAGAAGAGCCTATCGTCACACTGAGTAGAAGAAATCGTACAGGTAAATAATATAAATTAACTTTTTAACATATTTATCTTCCTTGAACTTTTACTTAATTTTGAATTTACTTAAATAAACGTTGCATGGTTAGTGACGCATTCTCTGGGAAACTATACCGAAACTAGAGGTGGTGAATTAGCAAACAAATGTAAAGTGGAAATCTTGAGAAGTTGGGATGTAACCAAGTTTAAAACAGTTTCAAAAGGGGGATTCATTCTTTTTTAAAAATGATCTTATTTTCAATTCAGTTCAATTCAATTCATTTATTTAGCAGGGTTAACAATATTTCAAGATTTCGCTATCGAGTGTTTAGATTTAAAACTTATCTAAAATACGTAATTATTGAGATTGATATTAATTTATCTGAATTGTGGCTATTAACATATTTCGTTGTTACGATTTTGTATTTGCATGATCGTGTAATAATTTTGTTGAACCATAATAGAGGAGTGTTATTATCATTTTCAAAATTTTGTTTTGTTGTATTGTGTGATTTAACGCAGTTTTACCAAACAGAAGACCTATAAGTTAGAATGGGTTGAAAAACCACTTTGTATAATATATTAAAAGTTTATTGCTAGTATCCAACGGAGAGTGACGATTTATAAAACGATATAGTCCTTTAATTAATTTATTTATTTTTTCAATGGTTTTTTTTTACTTGTAGAGTGTGTCTTGTTTACTAAATTTTAGTGGCCTATCTGGTAGTAGTTTTTGGATTATTTTCCTATTACTTGTATCGGTATTAATAAATTTGTAAACTGTTACTGCTTTGCACAGGCTTGATAATATTGCTAAAAGCACTTTATAATACCTGATAATACTAGGAAATACTCGATAATACTGATGTGTGCATTATAAAACTCGGCAGTACTCATTGATGGCAGACAAATTTGTAATTAAAAAGTTGATATTAGTTAAAACTCAAGTATTAGCATTATCGAGTAAGAATATTCGGTTTTAATTCATACAGCCCATAATTTCGACGAAAATATCGTTGGAAATATTCTCACATAACAAAGATAAGAAAAAGAATTTAGTAAAAATTACATGAAAAAACTGGTCAAGTGCGAATGGTGTTAGGTGAAAAGCCTTATTTATTTGATAAGGTATTATTTAACTTTTTTTGAATTGTACGAAGTATATAATTTATTTTTCAAGAATTTAACAAAAAATTATTCACAAGTAATAAAAGAATGGATTTCAACGATCATCAATCCCTTATTTGTATCCCAGTAGTTTTCCAAATCCAGGTCAAAAAGGATGAAACTCGTGTAAATACTCCAGGGATATTTACATCGCAGCCACGTACACTTCCGAAAGATGTAATTCCCAAAATTGTTATAGATCCATCAATCTCCTGAAACGTAAGTGGTCCACCAGAATCTCCGCTGCAAGTGTTTTCTTTAGCTCTACCTAAAGCACAAACCACTGAAGGTCGTAATGGAAAATTGTAATATTTCTGACAATATTTTAATGGTACCACCCGGAGTTTGGCAAATTGAAGATGAGCAGGCTTAGTATTTCGTAGATCTGATAATCTACCCCAACCTGATGCTTCAACCTCATGACCAGTAAATGATTGATATATTTGAGAAAATCGTGGTAAGTTTACTGGTTGTATAGTTTCTAAAGGAAAACAAAAACATTAATTTAAATTATACTTTGAATATAAACTTTTGCAAAATCTACCTGACAGTGGTACTGGAAACGTTAAGTACATTACACCGATATCATTTATACCAAGTTTATCATTAAATCCCGGATGAATTAGCATTTGTTTTCGTTCCACCCTCCTGCCAACAGCGGCTTTATTGGGCTTCAAAATATTATCAACTCCAAATAGCAATAAAGCCCAATTTTTACTAGAACATTTAAAGTTTGGAAAAACGTATTTATATTAGTTTGTATTACACAAAAGACTTACCGACTAAGACAATGTGCAGCTGTTAAGACGTGCTTCCTAGATATCAAAGATCCTCCACAGTAGGTCATTCTTTTTCTAGCAAATGTAGTTAAAAAAACCTGATAAGGTATGGAATGGGGTTCAACATCTGCACCGTTGAATATACGTGTCGAAAACATTGAATTGTTTGTGCTAAGATCATAGTTGCCTTCAAAAAAGGGGAAAGCAACAGCAGCAGCTGCCATCATTTGGTAAAACATTTCCATGATTACTGAAATTAAATTAAATAGTGGAAAACACATATGTATATGTTTATTTTTAATTATAAAATTAATGGTTATAAAGTGCAAACACTCGTTTTAAAGTGTAAGGTATCTTTTGTTGTAACTAAACCATTTAAAATGTAATCTATTAATTTTAAATTTATCGTGACACAATGTTAAAATTATTTTATAGGGTTGAAGTGTTTCCGAGTCATATTTTCCAATTTCCAATTGATTATTTTCATTTCTGTACTTGCAATCGATAGAAAAAATACTAAAGACATAAATCATAAACACATGTTCCCCAATAAAATTGCTGTTTTTATGTTAGGTACACGTAGAATGCGTATTTGATTGATTTTCGAGGTTTTAAATTTTAAAGTTTAAAAAATACAATATTTACTTTTTTACTAGTCTTTGAGTTTATATGGAAGATCTTCTAAACATCCGGAATAAATATCTCATAAAGAATTGATTTGTAGTTTTAATATACAACTTTTATGTTTTGGAAATCGATTTTATTATTATATGTATGCTAGTACTTAAGTTATTATTGCAGCTAAACATTGTGGATAGTATTTTACATAAACTGAGTCACTTTATTGAATTCTGATTAAAAATCACAAAGTTAAAAAAATATGTACATATATACCCATTTCTATAAGACTTTAGTAATTTCTAAAACTCCTTTTAATTTAATATGATACTGTATTTTTGTCTATTTTTTGAGTTCGAAAGATCTGCCTGTGACAAAATAATATACAATTTAAAAATAAACTAACAGATGGCCCACTATTTATATAAGTCTTGGTTTTGACTGTTTTTTCTAGTTTTGGCAAGCTTTTTAACGATTTGGAACACTGTACGCTGGTTTCCTTGCAAATATCACAATATGGGTATAATTTAAACATGCATTAAGACAATGCATTTGTTTAAAATGAAGTTAAGGTATGGAACACTCACTGCTTTAAACTGAATCACATTAAAAAAAATACTATCTTCTATTATCTCACGTTTCTCCAAAAATTAAGTTATTTTTAAGACATGTATTCAAGAAAACAACAGTACGAGTATTATCACAATCTATTTCAAACATTTTATAAAACCACGTCTATTATCTGCTTCCTTAATATCCCCAATATGTACATATGTTTATTTTTTCTAACAAGAAGTCCGAAAAAAGTAAAACATTTTTTTTATTTTTTAATAGTAACACATTTATTCGCTTCCCGTAAAATTATTACCATAAAATGTAATCAATTCATAAACCCCATAATCGGCGTAAACAAAAACAACCGCAACTGCTCGTATTTGAAAAGTGAATCTCACAGAAAAAAACCAACTATTGAACTATTTGCACTCACCCGTTGCTGACAATGTGAAGATCTCAAAGAACAGCAGCAACCTCGCAATCCGCGGAAGATGCAATATGATTTTTTCTGGTAGCGAGGTATAAAAAGACCTTACTTGCACTTAAACAATTAGTATCTTGTATTTCTCGCCAAGAAAATGAACACTATTGGTGTCTTGATCGCGGCTTATGTCGCAATCGCGGCTCCGATCGATGTCGCGATCACCTCTGGCGGATTGTCGGAAATGCACCTTCGCAGCTTCATGCCACCGGAAGCAAAAGTGAACCCGCCACCTCCAATTAGGAGTCTCGCGATCACCACGCGGATCGTCGGTGGCCAAATAGCCACTCCCGCCGAGTTTCCTTTTCAAGTCGCCCTCCTCGTCTATGTGAGGCCCAGCTCCATTTTGCTCTGCGGGGGTTCGATCATTTCCCCGGACTATATTCTGACCGCGGCGCACTGTGTGGATGAGTATGAGCGGTTACGGCTGCGATTGCTACCATTTTTCAATTAATTTTTCAATTATATTCGATTACCTAACAGCGCTGTCGCAGTGCGAATCTTACTGGGAACGAATAGTTTAGTAAACGCGTCCCAAGTCGAACAGCAAGATTTCGTGAACTCAAGCGCACTGACTGTCCATCCAGGCTGGAGTCCAAGGACTGGCAGGAATGATATTGCCTTGATCGAATTGTCACAATCAATTAATTACACAGGTGAGACCTATCTTCAATTCATTGACCAAATTTCGAATAAGTATAACTAACTCGTTTTAGAAAAAATTCAACCCGTAAAACTGCCCAGCCGCAGTCTAGCCGCTGCGAACTTGGAAAATTCTACGTCATTAGCTTCAGGTTGGGGACATTTTTCGGACCAAGCCGACATTCCTTCACCAGTCCTCCGATATGCGAATTTGACTGTAATTTCTCTCGAGGAGTGCAGAGTTTTCTTTAAGTCTATTGTCTTGGACACTAATATTTGTACGAGTGGTCTGGAAGGGAGGTCAACATGTGGTGGCGACTCCGGCGGACCCCTAGTCTTAGAAGATACTAATGGACCAATTGTAATTGGGATTACTTCATTCGGTCTACGCTTTGGATGCGAACTAGGCTTTCCGTCTGTTTTCACTAGAGTTGCATCTTACTTGGATTGGATTTCTATGGAAACAGGAATTTCTATTTCGGATTAATCATAACATTCTGTATTAACTTAAACTTAAGCGATAAACATTAATTTACCAACACCAAACTATTATTTTTCTAGCTTTTAATGCGTTATTTTGAATTTAACTTTTTTGTTTTTTTTTGGTATCTTACCATAAGTTTTGATGTGCATTTTTCTTTCTTTTTACTATATTTTTTTCTTATGAGCTTTATATGTACTCTTGCCTTATTAATGAGTTAATTATGTATGTTTTCGATACAAATACATCACCCAAATATCAAAAAAGTTTTCTAATTTTTAACCGCCGTGCCTCCGCTAAAAATGAAGGGATTTAGAAGAATAAAAGCTAATTTTCAAGCTTGTACTTTATATTTTATAACCTATGTAACGAAAATTTCCTTACCGCTCAGTTAGAGTCAACAAGCCGTTCTCAAAGTGTTTGGTTTCGCGGTGCACTTTCTCATTTAATAGATAACACATCTGGCGTACCTCAGGGTAGTCACCTTGGACCTTTGTTATTTATCATTTACATTAATGACTTATCTTTTATCCCTACCCACTCGAGAATTCTCTGTTATGCTGACGATGCGAAAATCTCTCGCATAATATCTGATGATCGTGATCGTGATGCTTTAAACACTGACTTAGACGCATTTCATAAATGGTGTTCTATTAATTATCTACCACTTAATGTTAGTAAGTGTACGTGTATGACTTTTTCCCGTAAAAGGAATTCACTTTTTTTTTACTATTCAATTAATGGACAGTGTCTTTCTAGACTGATTAAGGTGAGAGATTTGGGAGTTGTTCTCAACTCATCGTTCTCTTTTGAGGATCATATTGAAACAATAGCTATCAAAGCTAATTCAATTTTAGGATTCGTCAAGAGATGGTTTAGGGAGTTCGATGATCTCTCGTCTACTGTATTGTTCTTTTGTGAGACCTGTTCTAGATTATGCCAGTCCGGTCTGGTGTCCATTCTATGAATGCCATATTAACCGTATTGAGGCTATTCAACGTAGATTCATACGGTTCTCTCTTCGTGGTCTTCCTTGGGAGAATGATCAGATCTTGCCTCCCTATCTCGATAGACTTAAGCTCATTTCACTTGACACGTTGACGAGTAGACGTAATCTCTCCAGAGCTGTCTTGGCTTTCGACTTGTTGCAAGGTTCTATTAATTCTTCGGAGTTATTGGCTCTTTTTAATATCTCGGTGCCGGCACGCACCTTGAGAAACACTGACTTCCTCCACCTTTCATACCAACGAGCTAATTATGGTTTTAACGAGCCCTTGACTTCAATGTCGCGTTCTTTCAATTTAAATTACCCTTTTATTGATTTTTATTTATCCAAAAGCCAGATTAAAAGTCGGGTTTGTTAATGTTCATCTAAAACCTTGAATGTAATCAGCTTATTGATGAAACTGCTTAAATAAATAAATATATTAAATAAATAGAAGAAAGAAATTACTCCTTAATTTTTCGTGAAGTTTAATGGCTTCTACTGGCTTGAAAAAAATTTTCGAGTAAATCCAAGTCAAACACTTTAAATTACATACTTATCCTTTGAAAATGTTTCTTTTTTGAATTTCTTTGTAATTTTGTTCAACCGAGATATCAGCTGTCAAAGTAAAAACGTCATTTTCAACTTTGAGCTTCCATAACTCCTAATTTAATGACAGTATAGTAATTCGTCAGACATCAGAATAAATTTCCTAAAATAATATAGAATTCTAAAAAAATCTTTTGTTTCTAAAAATAATAATAATAATAATAATAATTTATTAGAATGAAAGTACAACAAGATACAAATGATCTTTTAAACATGCACTTTAAATGAGGTGGAAAACTAGTAACTAATAGAAATAAGAATAAACTATTGCTAACTAAAATTCATTCAAGCATGTAATAAAATGTGAGAAGAAAAGGAAAGGTATAATCAACCACAAAAATAAGAAAAAAAAGAAAAGAAAAATGAATAAGAACAAAAAAAAAAAATAATAATAATATAAAAATGAATAAAAATGCATTAAGAATTTTAAATCTAAAGGTTCACAAGTGAAGTTGAATAGTCGTCTCCTAAATGCTCCAATCGTGGCGATAGTCCGGATCCAAGAGGGAAGGGAATTCCATAAGCGGGAAGCCCGGAAGAAGAAGGAACGTTCACCCACTAAGGTGTTAAAAAGTGGGATGCGTAGATTAAGACAACGCACAGAGCGTAAGAAACAAATTTTGCTGAGAAGGTATGCAGGCTCCCCCATCTGAATCAACCTTTGAATAAAGCACACCAGCCTGAAATCAAGATAAGCCCTCAGCGGACAACCCAAAATTGAGGAGCGATAAGCCGATATGTGCTCATTTCGACGCAGACCGAAAATAAATCTAATGCAGTCATTAAATGCAACATTAATTCTATTGGAGCATGCTGCGTCGACTGAAGGGTAAATTAAATTGCCAAAGGTAAAAAAAGGGACTATTAAAGTCTTCAATAGTTTTAAGGGGAGGTTCTCATCTAGAATCTTGAAATTTTCGATTTTTTTTTTATTTCATATTATTAAAGTTTAATATGTCTAGAATGTTGCTTTAAAATATTTAGTCGATCCGAGCACTAGAACGGATTCTACAGCCCATTGATTGTGGCGGTGTCATGATCGTAGCGGGGCGCTCAGCCTGTGCCGTGCCGTTCAATCACGATTATCTCGGAACTTTGTTTTTCAAGATTTTTCAAATTTGCGTACAAGATAACTCAAAAACGGTTCAACCGATCAACTTCTAGTTTCGTGCATATTAAAGTAAACAATTTTCTTCATAGAAAGAGTGGAGCACATTTTGAAAATTGTAACATTATCTCCTTTTTGTAAGTGATAAACTATGAAAAAAAACGGCCGAAAACGGCCTTAAAATTTCAAAATCGCGCCATTCCGTCAATTTTAAATTTTTTTTGAAAGTCGTCCACTCTTTCTGAGACAAATTTAGTCTAGTTTATAATAATGTCATCATTATTTGATTTCAGACCAATCTGCGACCCCTAAATTGTACGCAGCTGGGCCATTTTCGAAAAACATGCCTCCGGAGAAGTTGAATAACGGGCGCCATTTTGTTTTTTTTTTTAATAAAAAAATTTTTTCGTACAGATAAATATACAATAAAAGATAATGCCAAATATCATTTCCCTATGTCTTGTCATTTGCCTTCAAAAAAATCACGAACTTTACCTACTTTTTGACGTTCTAGATGAGAACCTCCCCTTAAGCGCGTCGGAGATTTAAGCAGCGAAGCGAACAGCTAGAGTTTCCTAAGAGTGCCATTAACTTTCCTTAGTAATGCTGTAGAGTGATCACAACACGTCAAGTTAGAATTAAGCCAAATACCAAGATTTTTAGCTTTAGAAACCCGAGTGAGATTATTATTATCTATACAAATTGAGGGACAATTAGATGTATCACAATTAGCACGAGAAATAATCATATAGTTCGATTTTGAAGCATTCAAACGAAGGTCATTATCTTTTGACCAAACATTAATTCGTTCAAGATCGTCATTTATTCCTCTAACACAACTGTCTACACCTTCAATATGTTCAGATATGTAGAGCTGAACATCGTCCGCATACATATGCACATGTGAATTTAAAACCAGGTCCGGTAACTCGTTGATATAAAGGCTAAATAATAACGGTCCAAGTATAGAGCCCTGGGGAACACCGGACCAAATGTTGGATACAGAAGACAAATTTGCTCTTAATCTTGACCTGTTGCGTCCGCTCGAATAAGAAACTATATATGAGTTTCACAGCAGTTCTACTGAGTCTGAACCGCGAGGACAGCTTATCCAGAGCCAAGTAACAAATCTTACCTTCATCAAGGGCAGATCGAATATTATCCGTGACTTCCAGCAGAGCAGTCTCGCAACTGTAATGTTGCCGATACCCGGAATGCCAGCGTGTGAGAAGCGCGTTATCTTTAAGGTAAATCTGCAATTGCTTGCACATCAACTTTTCGAGGCCCTTAGATAGGAAGCATAATATGCTAATGGGGCGAAAATCAGAAGGGCCACTGGGTGAAGTGCACTTTGCAATTGGCATAACTAGGGCATGTTTCCAAGCTCGAGGAAAAGTAGAAGAAGTTAGACACGTATTGTATATATACGTGACTATGGGCAGGATGTAAGGAAGAATAACCTTGAGAAATTTCGGAGGAATATTATCAGACCCCATTGCTTCTGATTTCAATTTAAGAATAGTTTCGTAGACTTCATCAAGTTCAACGCAACGAAAACCAAAGCCCTCTGAAGGGTAGCAGTCAGTGGATATATACGAGCAAGATTGCATTGCAAGTGCATTACTAAAATGGGCGTTCACAAGATCAGGGTCGAGATCACATTCAGGGGTAGCCTTGCTATGGACGCCGTATTTCCTGAGGTTAAAAAGATAATAACCGAATGTTATTTGCTTTTGTTATTAGTATTTTTGCAATTTTTTTGTGAAAACAAATTACGAAATATAATTATTAATAAAGTATAAAAATAGATAGATAATAATAATAAGTATTTATATTTTTATAATATCTTCTCAGCAGTTCTAACCTGCACTAAAGTTATATTTATTTATGTGTTTATATAATATTAGTAGTTGTTTAACTATTTCTTCGAATTATAACGACACTTAAATAACAAAAGTGATCATTTTTGTAATTAATTTATCCTAAAATTTACAAGAAATACATTTTTACTAGTCATGCATATCGACCTTTCTAAGAATTTATGTACTGAAATTGAATATGCAATCTTCCTCACAAAAGCAATTTTCAATTAAAATTTCATGGCTAAAGTTACAGATGTAAAGTATAATCAATTTGTATGTAAGTATTAAATCGTATACTAGTGCATATTATGAACTTCTTGCAGTATTCATCTCATCAGTATATCTTCAACCAAGTGCATATTACGCAAATCTTAAAAGTTAATGTAGAGTTCATCTTTACCTGCGATTCGAATAATTGTGTACACTAACAATGAAGAGGAACATAAATGTAGTAATAATGAAGATTAAAAGAGAATTTAATTTGAACTTCAGGAGAAATTATATGTAACTGATATTAATATTCGTATGGGATTATCGGAGCATGAATTGGTTTTTCAAATTTGGCAATTTAACATGCTATTAAAATTTAGAACATAAGACATTTTAAGGGTTCATAGCGAATTAGACCCATGAAAAACAGACTATTTTTCAATAATTGTTTTAGTAGGTTCAATTGTAAATATAAATATGGGAGGGGTTTTACTTCAATAAATATAGTGTCGAAATACATGAAAACAATTTTTTTTGTATATTTTTCTGATTTTTTGTTGATGAAACAGGCGGTTGAAAAAAAGTGAAAAAAAGAGGGCTTCGCCCTGTTGATGATATCTCCGAGACGGATGGTCTGAAACTAAAAAATGAAAAAGTTTTAGATTCAGTATGATAAGGGCTATGGCATGAATAGACAGATTTTTGATTTTTTGAAAATTGACAAAATGGCGGACATTTTTCGAAAAAATTCCAAAAATCATAATTTTTTTCCCCGTTTTTGCCCTTAAAAAAATACTTAAAATCAAAATTTCAATTTCTGTCTATTCATGCCATAGCTATAGTTATAGGGAACATGTGGTAAAAATTTGGTGAAGATCGGTTCAGTAGTCACCGAGATTTTATCAACAAGGTGCCGAAAAACGTTGTTTCGAGAAAAACGCGATCAAAGTTTTTTTTAATGAAAAATCGTAAAAAAATCTCACCTGCGCTTAATCAGCGATGCCTGCACCATACAGTATGCCTTCTGTATGTTCATAATTAATGTTTTCATCCAAAACAGCGTTTCTGCAGATGGTTCTGGTTTCTTTAGAGGCAATAGTGCTGATGCGGTCAGCATCTCGTACGCGCTGTCGGTCACGGTCATCAGCAAATTGTATGGCGGCCGGGCCGATTTTGACGCCCATTAATTTAGTTAGAGTGCCAAAAATACAGTTAGAGTGCTCCGATCTTTATAAAATTTTAATATGATATTTCTATATATATATAGTTTCCAAAAATGTAATAAAAAAAAATCGATTTTTTGAAAATTACAATTCGCTATGAACCCTTAACTTAAGGTGATGAATTCTGTGATAACAATGCAGCAATTTCACAAAGAGACATTTCGAAATATCTTTTCCCAGGAAGTTTTTGAAAAAAATTATCTTTTTTAGTAAAAAAGAAAGTAAAGATGATGAAGTTACTCAATTTTTTATAATAATGCGTTTTTCTTTAAATATGTTTTCTGCGAACGCATTTGCATGATATTTGTGATGCTAGGTGCAGACTAGCGATTAATCTCGCTGTGATTTCGTAAATAATCTTCATAGCAAGATTAGAAAACAAAAACTTTGCTGTAAAACAAACACTAAGTAGAAAATTATACGATTTTCACTACTGAATTGATTCAATTCTAATTTTGTATGTAGTATATATTAATAAAACATAGCCCAGTTGAGGATTTGGAATGTCTTTTGCAATAATTTTAAAACAGAATGCGGATGTGGAAAATCGAAATTGAGATCTTTCAACATATAGTATATGTATATGTAAAAAGGAAAGGCACTTCAATACCAAATGATTGAATTTTCCTATGAAATAGAAAAATAAAGATAACTAAATGAAATAAAAGAACAAGGTTTAATTCTTGCATAGGCACTTGTATTCGTCATTTTATTAAATTTCTTCTTGTAATTCGATTTAAATCTTAATTCCAGTTTCTTTAGCTATCCAGTCAGTGAATGCAGTCACCCTAGTGAAGACGCTTGGATAACCAATTTGACAATATTGTTTGCCGTATGAGGTAAGACCGATGAGAGTTTTTGATCCATCCTTTTCTTCAACAACGAGAGGACCACCTGAGTCTCCGGGGCAAGCTGATTTCATGTGGGAACCATCCATACACAACATGACGGAGGGCACAAAGGTAGAGGGGAATTTAACCCTGCAAACGTTGTTTTCCAAAACCCTTAGTTGCACAAATCGAAGAACATCAGAAGTTTCTTCATAATCTCCAGTTTTTCCCCACCCTGAGATAGTGGCCATTCGTCCTTCGAAAGCTTCATACTTTTGGCTAGGTTTTGGTAAGTTGATCTTTTGAATTTTGTCTAGAAAATTAAGAAGTTGGTAAGATATAATTCTGAGACACAGGATTAAAAGTTTCGCTTACCTGAGAACTTCACTTTAACTGGTAACTTGATCAAAGCAATATCATTAAGAGACATATCATGATCGTACTTTGGATGTGGGATAAAATCTTTGTATGTCACTGGAATCAATGTTCGCTCTTCATTTGAGTTCAAAATGTTATGAGCTCCGATGAATAAAATTGCGGATGGTATTCTGAAAAATTATTTTCAATAAATTGTGTTCTAAAAAAAAAAAATTAAAATTTTTCAAATTACTCACTCGTATACGCAGTGACCAGCTGTGATGACATATTCCTCCGAAATCAATGAAGCTCCACACCAGGTATGAATATCAGCCTCGAAATCATTATCAGCAGGAATCGTGGTATAAATTCCAACTATGTACGGGAATTCATGAGGTTTGGCAACTTCTCCGCCAGTAATGCGATTTTCAAGATGTCCAGGAAAAGCAAGGACACTTGCGAGGAGAAGAGGAAGAACCACGAGTAGCTTCATTGTTCGGAATATGGTTAACTGAAGTAAGAGTTACGATTACGAGGATTAAATACCTTCAATGGAGCTTATCAGACGATACAAAATTTGTACGCAATTGATTTGATTGGATAATGATTTCTTATGATGTCTTCAATTTTATCTGTTTGACATGGGGTCCGAGTTATCAATCAGAAAAAATCACCAGAGTTTGAGATGGGTTTTTTGTGGTTTTTATTTTGGGAATTTTCATTTACTTCAGTTTGATAAATCACTAGATAAGATAAACCAATAACCTAAAGGAAGTATTACTCAAAGTTATTAATATGAATGAAGTGGTGTACGCGTTAGAGCATAGATTCAATCAATCCACTTAATTAGGCATTTCAATTCCATAAGTATGAAATTGCTTTATACGGATAAAACCAACTCTCAAGAAATACTTACTCGAGATAAGGTGATTTACCTAAAAACGAATATGTCCTTTGGTTTGATTTCAAGTTGAATAGAGTTTTAAATATGTTTTTAATTTAAAAGTATTAATTAATAATTGCGATGTAATTTGTGTCATTAATAATTGCGATTTAATTTGCAATAAATGTTCCTACAATTTTTTAAGTTATATGTTTTAAATATTTGTGTAGCATTAGATACATTATTCTATAGATATGGTACTTAAACATGTTTGAATATTTCACTAGCAGATAAACTAAAGGGTATTCTGTCTTTCTAATTTTTGATGATTTTTTCGATCATTCGGGGTCGTATATCTCCAAATTGTCCTTACGGTCGATGTATGGCCCGTAGCGCTGTCCTGTTGAAACCACAAATCGTCAATATTAAAGTCCATTTACTCTGCATCGCTCTGGTAGACGGTTATTCGGTTCAAACAAATTCTGGAAGTCGTCATTAGTTTTTATCACTTACCGCTGATTTCGGGAATAAATTTACATGATTTGGAATTGTTGCTGTGGTGTATATCTTCCATGATGATTTGTTATACCTTACCCAATAAAAGTGATATTGACATTTACAGGAAATAGCAGCTCATTTGACAGTTATCCCTATTGGAAATCCAGTGTCTCTTAAAAAAATACCCTCATGTATATGGAGATATACAGGGTGTTCAGAGGTGGGTGGTCAATACTGCAGGGGGTGAAAGGTCAGACCGAGACAAGCAAAACATCGTATGGGTGGGGGGGGGGCATCTCGCACCGTTTGTCAGTTACAGGGTGATTCGTAAATCAGGATTTTGCCTTATATGGGAACCGCTCTTGTATTTTTATCTTTTTTTCTACGCATCGCAGCGGCCCCAAACTGATTTCAAAAAATTACTATTTGGAAGTCCTTTCCAAAAAAGTTTACACCACCCCCCTATCCACAACCCCTTGGCCACAATCCCCCCTGGAAGTTGAAAAAATTAACTTTTATTTCACGATTTTTCACCTTTCGCCCCACTTTTCTCCGAAATTCATGTTATTAACATACATACTTTTTATTTTTTTTAAGTTGCCTATCTAATTACCTTTCCAAAAAGGTGCAACATGCCCAGATAGGAAAAGGATACGAAAATTTATTTACAAAAATCCTTTTACAGAAAATCATGATAATTTGAATTTTTAAGAAATTATACTGAAGTTAACTAAAAAATAAATTTTGTTTGCTTAAAAACTAATTACAATTAAAACGTTTGTCCTTTAAAAGCTGTTCAAAATGTTCTCCGCCAGTTTCGATGCATGCAAGTAGCCTTGGTCTTATTTCACGTTTCAGGTCTATGGTAACCAGTCTCTCCCGTATTTTCGTGGCTGCAGTCCCAATCCTGGTAACTAATTCTTTTCTAGTGTTGATTAGTCTTGAGTAAACTTCATCTTTCATCATTCCCCATAAGAAAAAGTCCAGTGGAGTAAGGTTCGGTGACCTAGCAGGCCAAGGAATCGGTCCACCTCGTCCAATCCAGCGCTCTGGGTAATTTTCATTTAACCTTGCCCTAACAATGTTCCCAGTATGCGCAGGTGCTCCGTCGAGCTGTAAATAAATTGCGCTTCTGGTGGCCAGGGGGATGTCCTCCAACAGATCCGGAAGGGTATTCTCCAAAAAGTCCGAGTATAGCTGACTATTCAGCACTTGGGGCAAGATGAAGGGTCTTATCAACTGGTTGCCAATGATGCCAGCCCAGATATTGACACTAAATCTTTGCTGGAAGGACCCTCACCTGGTCCTATGTGGGTTCACATCTGACCAGGTGTGGAGGTTGTGGAAGTTTGTGATGCCATCCCGGGTGAATTGCGATTCATCCGTCCACAGAATTCGGTCTAGAAACCTTCTGTTTTCGATGTCAGACTCGAACAGCCAAGTGCAGAATTGCAATCGTCCTTCGGAATCTCCTTCCGTAGTGCTTGGACCGGGATATGGTGGTATGGATGTAGTCCCTCTCGGTTCACAACGGTCCAAACTCTCCCTGAAGACAATCCTGACCTTCGTGCGACCTGCCTGATGCTTATTACAGGGCTGTTCCTGACGATGTTGAGGATTTGTTGGTCGGGGTCCGCTGAATCGGCCGATTTTCCTGCTCGCGTTTCTGCTCTGGGGGCGGTTACACTTCCGGTTTCTTTTAACCTTCTGAAAGTCCTTGAAAATACCCTTCTGTTGGGTACCCGCCGATTCGGGAATCTCCTTTGGTATTCTCGTACGGCCTCATTATCATTTCCTTCTACTAAACCGTACACGTAAATTATATCGGCATACTCGTCAACACTGAATTCTGCCATTTTATCTTAATTTTTTATTAAATTAAATTAAATTAAACACCCGTTCTTTTCGCTTGCTCTTCAACTGTGGTCAATGTCCTTTCAAACTCACCCATTTTTATACCATAATTCATAGGAGGTATTAGAAACGGAGCGTCAGGATACTTAGGAGTCAATACTGGATATAATAATCTAATAACGCTATTTAACGAGATTACATTTATTATTTTATTACTGTTTTGCTGAAAAAATAAAAATGTATTGCCTCTGTTTCCTAAACAAACATTTCCGAACTTGCTGTCATAAAAATTGTTTACTTAACGACTTTTTCCATTATGGTGCAATAAAGTAATTAGGTACCTGTGAGGATGTTTTAATTTCAGGACTTTTGCAACCCTTTTCTACCTGGGCATGTTGCACCTTTTTGGAAAGGTAATTAGATAGGCAACTTAAAAAAAATAAAAAGTGGGTATGTTAATAACATGAATTTCAGAGAAAAGTGGGGCGAAAGGTGAAAAATCGTGAAATAAAAGTTAATTTTTTCAACTTCCAGGGGGGATTGTGGTCAAGGGGTTGGGGATAGAGGGGTGGTGTAAACTTTTTTGGAAAGGGCTTCTAAATAGTGATTTTTTGAAATCAGTTTGGGGCCGCTGCGATGCGTAGAAAAAAAGATAAAAATACAAGAGCGGTTCCCATATAAGGCAAAATCCTGATTTACGAATCACCCTGTAACTGCCAAACGGTGCGAGATGCCCCCCCCCCCCCCCCCCCCCTCCCCCCTCACCCATACGATTTTTTGCTTGTCTCGGTCTGACCTTTCACCCCCTGCAGTATTGACCTCCCACCTCTGAACACCCTGTATATGTAACTAACTTTAGAGATTGCTACCTAGCTATGAGTAAAATTTTTGTTTTGTGCAAAGTTTGTTCGGGTGCAGATCCAGAACTCAAATTTTTAGGGGGAGGGTCAAAACGCTCAGGGAGCCAACCAATTGATATTGATAGCAAACATGAATAAATGCGTGCGAAGGAAGCACACAACTTAAAAAAGGAAAAAGTATTAATAATATTACATAATAAATAATTATATAATAATAGCTTGGTTACCCGATTTCACCCGGCGTTGGGTAAATACTAGAGATGCCACGAATAGTAATTTGGCCGAATACCGAATACCGAATGTTCGGCGAGCCTCTTGGCCGAAGCGCCGAACATTCGGCAGCCGAATATTCGGCCACACTTAGTACTTTCCGCGGGCGACAAGTCACAACTGTCGCTAGAGAAAATGTTCGTTCTGATGAAGGTGTGGAACAGAAAAATTCTGTTGCAAATGAACTTGATTTTTACATGGTATCTGTTCGTTTAGATCGGACAGCAGACCCTTACAAGTGGTGGTCAGCAAACGCGAAACAATATCCAACCCTTTCACAATTTGCTAAGAATTATTTATCATCTCCCGATAGCAGTGTGTATAGTGAGCGGCTGTTTTCGGAAGCAGGTATAATTTATGAGGAAAAACGTAATCGTCTGCTATCAACAAACGCTGAAAAAATTGTTTTCATTCATCATAACTTACCACTGGTAGATTTTAAATATTAATTTGTTAGCTATTTTTTTTGGTTAAATAAATATATCTTTGTGAGTAATATTTTGAGTTCTTTTTTCATGATTTATTTGGTAATCCTTACTATATTTTATCATAAATACGAAATTAAATCTGTTTATCACGATTTCACGCCAAAACTGCTGAACCGATTTAAACGAAATTTGGTACACAGATACATACTCTAGAGCCTTAGAAAGGACATGGGCTATAATTTACGCGGATGAAGTCGCGGGAAAACAGCTAGTAATAAAAAAATAATAAATAAATTGCTATTCGGTATTCGGCCGAATAGTTAACCATATTCGGCCGAATACCGAATAGCGAAAAAAAGTGGCCGAATAGCCGAATACCGAATAGTTGCCGAATATTCGTGGCATCTCTAGTAAATACTTACTAATTAAACACTTCTCAAATGTTCTAGTTTGTTATATCCTAGAATTTGTTTCAACTCGAATACTCCTTTATGGATGCGCCATCTTGAATATCCAAATAATAATAATATTCAAAATTAGTGGCCTTAAAATAATCATTGTACCAATTGTCATTAAAACCCGTTGAATTCGAGAAATTTTGGTCGCCATATTGGATCTAGAAACTTTCATAATATCCAAAATTAGAGACATTTTGGACGCTATGCTGGATCCGCCATTTTGGACTTGGAAATTTTGATAATATTCAAAATTAGTGGCCTTAGAATAATTATAGCACTAATTTCCATTAAAATCCGTTGTAAGCAAGGCAGTTTAGTCGCCATGTTGGATCTACCATCTTGGTTTTGGAAATTTTTATAATATTCAATATTAGTGACCTCAAAACAATCATTGTACTCATTTCCATTAGAATCAATGGAAATTGAAAAATCTTGGATTGGGAAATGTTGGTAATATTCAAAATCAATGACCTCAAAACAATCATTGTAGTAATTTTCATTAAAATCATTCCTTGAAATCGAGAAATCTTGGTCGCTATTTTGGGTCCGCCATCTTGGATTTGTGAATATAATAAATTAAATCAGTAACCTCAAGATAATCATTGTACTAATTTTCCATTAAAATCCGTTAAATCGAGAAATCTTTGCCATATTGGGTCCACCATCTTGAATTTTAAAATTTCAAATCGGCATTCCGAAAAACCCCTAAATACCAATTTTCATAAAAATCGCTTCTTTAAAATTTTCAGCCGCCATCTTGGGTCCGCCATTTTGACACCCTATATAGCCGCAAAAAATTAGCCTATATCAGAATATGTACCACATTCGGACAAAAAATGAAAAATATCGATGCAAGCGTTTATATTAGGCGTGATTGAGTAACAAACAAACGAACTCTTAATTTATATATAATTATAGTTGAGACAGATCAGAGCATTAAATGTTGGTTCTAAGAAAATAAAATAATATATATTTTGAAATTATTTTGATAGAATGTTTTTTTTTAATTTTCATTTATTTAAATCAAGGAAATAGAAAATTCTTATAATTTTTAATACGCATAACTTAAAAATTAATATTTTAAGAAATTTTTTCCCTGAAACAATTTTTTATTAAGCTTTTTAATTGAATTATATTTTTAATCATTACTACATTATAAAATTGTTTTTACACTGAATATTCTCATGGTATTAATTTCTATTAGACAAGCTCAACTTCAATATGTAGTCATTTTAGAATTTTCAGTTGTCTAAAATTATTAATTAAATTTAATGGTTTAAATAAAAATGGAAAAATTATAAATAAATGATTGAACAAAAGCAATAACCAAACAATTATCTTCAGATTTAAAAATAACGATATGTTCTGTTAATGAATGCTGCACGTAAACTTTCGTTGGAATTTTACAATTTTGTTAAGGATAATAAGTGCTAGATATTTTACGTCAGTTCTGTATTTGCAATCTAGTGCTCTATTTCTAAGTGGTATGAAGAGACAAGGCCCTATTTTGTAATATGCCCCATATTTGCGCATCAATTAATATGTTTCTGTATATGTATGATTGGAATGCTCTAATTAGAGGTTTTCATTTAAAACAATGTACAAAATATCGTTTATCGGTAAGGTGAAAACTACCTTTGCTGAGATACTACATTTCAAAGATTAATGGACAGATAGACATGCGTGAGATCTTATTAGTGTGATTATCACAACATTTTTGAAATAAGATATTAAAAATCGAGTAAATTTTTTTAACATTGATTTTCTTTTTGATATCATTTGTTACTACTTCACTGTTAAAATTCTTAGGTAACAATACTATTTTTAGTATTAAAATAATTGTGATAATTTTTTGCAGCTGTCGAATGTACATTTTTTTAATAATTGCGTATATATAGTATTTATCTTATCATATCGACTCGTGCAAACAAGCGAGACTAGATCCAATCTATGTAGTAATTCAATCACTTATGACCAATTAAATCATTTCGTTCGATATAAATTTTTTTCATTGTGATTTTCAATTGAGTCGATATAAATTCAGATTTCCGACGTAGTTTGGAGTAAGTCTGTTAAGTTTGATAATGGAGAGGGCACTGAGTTTTACCTTGCTAATTGCGACATGTGTCGCTGTACCTTTAGATAAAGAAAATCTCTATCTGAACCCTAGAATTTTCGGTGGTCATGAAGCGAAACCTAATCAATATCCGTACCAAGTAGGGATCTATGTTACAGATCCTCCTCAGCAGAAGGGTGGTCAAGAATTGCATAGCTTTTGTGGAGGATCTCTTATTTCGGAAGAATATGTCCTCACAGCGGCTCATTGTGTGCTCGGGTAAGAAAAACTAAAATTATCTAATATGATAGATTAAGTATAATTTTTGTATAGGTCCTTAAAAGCAGATATAATTTTGGGGAGCCATAAAGCTATGCAACCGGAAGAACAGGGTCGAATCAAGGTTACCGTTCCTAAGGAAAATTTTATTCTTCATCCTGAGTATGATCCAGAAATTTCCAAAAATGATATTGCCCTGATCAAACTACCAGGAAAGATGCAAATTAAAGGTGAGGTTTCGGCGTTTTTGAATTTTTAAATGGATTATAAGTTTTAACAAAAATTTATTTCATAGATAAAGTTCGACTAATTAATTTACCCAAACCATCCCAGCTCCAACCCACATTAGAAGGTCGCTTGGCAACAATTACGGGTTGGGGAAAGGTTTCGGATAGTTCGGAACTATCGCCAGTATTACGTTCTGCGCAAGTTAAAGTGCTGAGGGAACGTGCCTGTAGTTTTTACTACCCTAAAATATTTGATCCGACTGTTGAGATCTGTGCTGAAGGAAAACTAAAATCACCATGTTCTGGTGATTCTGGCGGGCCCTTAGTTTTAGAAGAGGAGGATGGATCGAAAACGCAAATTGGAATTGTCTCTTTCACTCGATTGGAAGGATGTGAAGCAGGATATCCTGTAATTTTTACCCGTCTTACATCATATTTGGATTGGATTTCAAAAGAAACAGGCATTGCAATTCGAAAATAAAAAGTAATATGTAGTAGTAGCGTATTTTTTTTTTTGTTATTTACAATGACTATACAAATACGACTCTTATATTTAGTGCGGAATATGGAATGTTTTTTAATATAAATTTAGGGAAAAAAATGTATAAAACCTTAATGAAAGAATTCGAAAATAAAAATGAATCTATATTTATAAAACAATTTCAAAGTTTTAATCAATTTTCTTTAAGTAATTTTTTTTTTTAACAATTCAAGAATAAAGATTAAGGCATTTTTCCACCCGAATAATGCGGAAATTTTTTAATTAAGTAAATATTTGGTCATATTTATGTATATATTGACATATTTATATAACATGAAATTTCCTCCGAGAATATATACATATATATCAACAAGATAAAACTGAAAATGTTCATCAACCCTACATAGTTTATGTTTCTACTATAATATAGCAGGTGGGCCATTGGCTGGTTTCTTTTTAAAAATGCTATAAAATATACACTGTTTAATATTTTTTAAAGATTGTTGATTTACTGAAAAGGACAAATCTTCCGATTAGTTCTAGAATATGGTTTTATTTAAATGGTTGGGGCCATATTTCATGAACTGCTCGATCAATATTGTGAATAAATGGTTTTCGTATTGTCAACATAACATGAATCTTTAACCGTACCCCACAAAAGCAAATCCAACGTAAGTTAACGTTCAAGCGTAAATCTAATGTGCTATAGTATGATAATAAGCGCTTTAAATTTTTTTGATCACAACTTTTTTGTAAAGAAGCCTTTGATGTATTTTTAAAAGTAGATTAAGAAGACAATGGAACAATCCAAGTCCAGGACATTTTTGTCCAGGCGATTTTTTCATTGAATTTTTAAAAGGTAAGAACTTTTAGAATATGCAGCTTATGCACTCGATTCTTTATTATTTTAAAAATTGTTTAAAAAAATTGGGGTTTTGGTGTAAAAATCAGAGTAGTCCAAATTTTCAAAATGATTTTCTTTCTTTGGTTTTTTTTTTTAATACCAATTTTAACTAAACTCATATGAAATACCATTACCAATATCTATGTAAAAAACAAGAACAAGGTGGATTTTAATGATATTACAAAATCTGGAATTTTTTTTTCATTTTCCTACAAATTTTGGTTTTGGGACGGTTTCTGTCAAAAACTCTTCATTTGAATTCGTTTATTTCTTAAATTTTTTTTTTACAATCCTCCTGTGAATTGAGCAATCCAATCTCTGTAGTAGGATATGCGTGTGAACACAGTTGGGAATCCCTGGGAGCATCCATGGCGACTTCCATAAGAAACAACACCAATAAGAGTGCGTTCGCCGTTGTCATCTTCGATCACCAATGGACCTCCAGAGTCTCCGCCACAGACAGATTTTGAGTCGGAGCCGTCTACGCAAATTTCCTTGTTTGGCCTGAAGGATTTTGGAAAGTGTTCGCGACAGGGTTTGTGCGGGAGGACGGTTCTTTTGACAAAGCGCAAAACCTTAGAAATGAAAGTGTCATCTCCTGTCTTACCCCATCCTGACGCAATCACGGTTTTACCTTCAATCTTATCGTGGGTCATATTTTTGCTGGCCATTTTGATTGGAGCGATTTTCGCTGCAAGTATTTAAATTTAAAAAAAAGGCGATTAATTAACTTTCATTAGAATTACATACTTGTGAATTCAACTTTTCCCGGAAGTTTAACTAAGCCAATATCGTTTAAGGCGATAGTGGGATCATAATCATCGTGAATAATGAAATGCTTTCTATCAACTTTGTATGACATAATTCCCAATTCAGGGTGCGATCTGTTGTGCAGACCCAAAAATATGGTAGCTCCCTCCTTTCTGTATTTCATTAAAATTATGTCTGTTAAAAACACCTTAAAAATCAATGAATTCTGCATATTTACACGAATAAGCAGTGAGCTGCGGTTAGAATAAACCTGTTTGAGATCAGGGCACCACCACACCAACTTCCTCCTTCAATGATCTTTCCGGTCTCGCGGTCTTTTATCTTTAAGTATAGAGCGGCTTGGTATGGAAATTGATTCGGTTGCGCGACATCACCGCCGACAATACGGTTTTCGATGGACATAAGTTCCGAAAGATCCTCATCCTTCAGATGGACGTCGTTGAAATCAATCTCAGCAAGTGGAGTTGCAAAAGTCACTCCGAAGAGAAGTAATAGTGCCAGGAATGACTTCATGATTGTACGACTCAGTGAAAACTACGAGAAACTATTGCCTTTTTGAAATTTATATAACTTTATTCTATCTGCACTTAATTAATTAATTTGATATAATTGCATTAATGATGTCACGCGTCTTTCAAATGAGAAATCGCTTTATCTTTCTTGTAAGCAAAATTGATATATTTGCTTCTTTACAGAGAACTGATAACGAAAACAGATTTATGAAATTTTCTAAGTGGACATTGATTACACCGATTTAATTTAAATTAAGGATTAAGACAAATATTTATAAGCAGAATTTCGCAAAATTATTTGTTTAAAGTGAGGAAAATTAGTTTATTTAATTATTATATATTAAAGGGCAACCACTAAATATTTCGAAAGAAGTTTAGAGTTTGATTTCATATAAGTTGGAATGAAATTTACTGATATTGAATTTATCATATTTCAAGCCTACTAATAATTTTTTTTGCGGTCCTCTTTGAAATCAAAACCATTGAATGTCTACCTAGAATATCAGTGGCTACTTCAGGGATGTAACTAGCGAAAAATAACGTTTCATTAACAATTTTAGTATTCAAACAACAAAGTTCCATTAGAAATTTATTAAATCTCAGAATATATATTTTTTTCAATTTTAATCCCTAATTGCAATTCCAGTGACGGAATGAATCCAATCAAGGTAAGAAGAGACACGTGTGAATACAGTTGGGTAGCCAAGTTCGCATCCTTCCCTGCGTCCAAATGACGTAAGGCCAACAAGGGTTTTGGTTCCGTCCAATTCAACGGCCAGAGGGCCACCAGAGTCTCCGGAACAGACGGATTTGCCATTGGATCCATCAACACAGACGTTGGTGTCTAGGAACAATGAACTGTAAGTACTTCGGCAAGTTGATGCATCTTTAATTCGGCGGTAGACAACACGGAGAACATCTGAGGTAGGTTGCTGATCTCCAGTACGTCCCCATCCGGTGATGGTAGCCAGGCGATATAAGAGGTCATCACTTGTTTGACTGCGGCGAGGAAGGCTGATTGGTTGAGCAGTTTTGTTGAAGGTAATTGGTTTTGATAGTTTGATCAAAGCGATATCATTTACGGAATAAACATCATCATATTTAGGATGGATGGTCCAATCCAAATAGGAAACTCCAATCATTTGGCGCTCATGTTCGACTCCCCAGATTTCGTGGGCACCAATGAATACAACAGCAACTTCACCACTAAAATATAAGTATGTAGTTTAGAAATTTTGTCTTTCCCTAACAAACATTGATTCGCTTACCTGCGCAGACAATGTGCAGCTGTGATGACGTAATCTTTGGAAATTATGGAACCTCCGCACCAAATAGTTACTTTATTCTCTTGTCCTTCATACTGGGGTTTCAGTTGAATGAAAAGTCCAGCTTGGTATGGGAATTCGTGGGGAGCAGCAACTTCTCCTCCAGCAATACGATTCTCAAGGGCCTTGAGAAGAGGAGAGACCTGTGCCAAGGATACGGCCAAAAGTCCTGCAACAACTAAAAGTACCTTCATCTTCACCTGATTGTCTGTTAAAAGTGATGTCGACCAATCTAAAACACACGAATTTTATAGAAAAGCTACACAGATAAATTGCCGCGATAAAACCACTTTGATTATAGATTAAGATATTAAAATCAAATTTCTATGAGTAGTTAATAAATTTTGGTGCTCAATTTCATCAGGCTTGCTATCAATTATTCTTCTATAAATTGATAAGAAGTGTTTGATTGCATCATTACCTGTTAATTTGAGATCATTGAAAATCAGTTATTCTCTCTTCATTGTCTTTTTTAATTATATGAGTAGGTACATTTGTAGGTTTTTCCTAGATGATTGGGAATAACGTTATTTGAGCTAAAACCTGAAATCATGGAGTAATTTGTGATTTTCAAGTTAAAGTGGTAAATGTTTAGCGATCAAAATGTATTATGTCGATGACAACATCATAATTAATCAAATTGTAGGAAGAAAAGACTAAATTTCGAAATTTATTTAAACCGACCAATTTTAATTATATATATTAAACACGTAACGAAAATAAACTTTTTATTTATAAAGGTTCATCGAAATAATAATTAATATGTAATAGAAAAAGTAATACCAAGAGAGTTAAGGTTTCTTCTGATTCCTTTAGTAGTGAAAAATCTGCATAGATGCTTATAATTTGGCTTATTTTTCTGAAAAGAATACTTTTTTCCCATTTCAAAAATTGTTTGGTACTTTCGTAATAGAAATTTAACCTAATTTTCTAAAATTTCGTCCATATCACATATATACGATCTTGAATTCAAAAATTCAGACACTATATTTGATGCTATTGCCTCTCGGACATTCTCTGCTTTTAATAAATCTAGATCGGCCAAATTTGGATCTGGTCATCTTTAATTTACAAATTTTAATTGTCCTAAATGATGCAGGACAAGTTTAATTATATTTTAAGATATTAGCTTTTTAGGTGTTAATGAAATTTTGTAATTCAAGATGGTTGGATACAATATGGTAACTCCATTTTTTCAACTTTCGTTTCCAATAAAAACAGATAACTGGCTTCTTTAATCTCAAAATTAATATTCCAGAAAAATATCATCATATTAATCAAATGAAAGCTTTAAATTGATAATTATGTCTTTAACTAATATTAATGATAATCTACACTAAAGGTGCATAGTGACATTCAGAAATGGTGAAAAGTTGGTATCTATTATACGTAAATGTTCTTTCATTCTGTTCATTCGAAGAACACCTTGAAAATTCGGAGCTGCACTTGGGTATGCCATACCTAGTGTGCAAAATGTATTATATACTAATAAAAGTTAGTTATTTATTTTCTTTCACAATGATGGTAATTAAAATTGTTTGCCTGTTTGTTTTATCGTTTACCATTTGATCAAAGCTATACTTGAATTGAATGAAGATCAAAATGGGCAGGCACGCTCAGCACCTATTAACCTGCTCGCCAAAAAAATCACAATTTATGAAATAGACTATAGTATCTAAGTAAAACTCCTAGTTGATCAATTTTTAGTAATAATTTGACGTCGATTTTTTGTTACCAAAAAGGATTTAAAATTTAAAAAATTTCGGGAAAATATCAGTTGCCATTGTCTCTTCTCAATTTTATTTTCCCTTTTGATCAGGCTAGAAATAGCATTTTCAGAAATCAAATGTGAATAAAGGGGAACTAAATTTTTATATACAAAGATTTGTGTGATTTAGCACGTATACGAAAATACCAGGTGTATTATTGTAATTGTATTATATAAAAGAATATTAAAATGTGATTTCCACTTAAAAAAATGTTCGATTTTCATATAATTTTAACAAATTTTTTTACCTTATATTACTGCTTAATATTTCGAACACGTGATTCTGAAGTGTTTTATGGCAACAAATATAAACTATACAATGCCCGGACAACAACAGTGCTAAATCGAAAAATAATTTTGGAGCTTTGTTTATACATCTTTTCTAGTATACAAAAAGTGTTACACAATTCCAAAATTATTATTATTAAATTTAAAAAATTGTGTAAGCAGGCGCCATTAGAACTCGTGACAGGATCATCTAAAATAAACAAATCAATTAAATTCTTATAGTACTCTCGTTTTATATATTATGGAAGTAAGAAAAAATTGTATAAATTTTTCATAAACAAATTACATTGTTTAAAAAGAAACATGATTGAACTAACATTTATAATTATGGATAAGATCATAGCGACTTTGATGACAACTAGAATGCACCAACATTTTTTGAAATATCATAAAAATTGTGTTTTTTATCGTGGCGCCCATGAGAAACAAACTCGTTTCGAGAAAAACGCGTTTAAATTTGTATTGTAATTATTACATAACATTCTTGAAACAACATACAGGGTGTCCAGGAAGTAGTGCGCCACTTCCACTCTTTACAAATCTGCAATAACAATGCACGTTCCCTTTTAAAGAGCCATATTGACGTTCATATGACCTTCGAGGTCATGGTTAAGATCACAGTCGGACGTAAAATTTTCCGCTCTTCCCATTTCCGTGGTCAAAATGGCTTCCAATTTAAAAAAGTCCTTGTGTGACCTTCAAGGCCATGGTCAAGGTCAAATCTACGGCCACCAGGGAAAATTCCTGAAACTTTTGTCTAAAACTTTTTTCTCCAAAATGCATTCCTGGAAAGTTATTTAGCCGTTTCTATACTTTTGGATCACTCTGTATATCCACAAATATATCCTTAAAATATTAAAACATTTCATGCAGTAGTTGTCTTTAAAAAAATTCCTAAAAATCACTTTTTTTTCAGGTGGTCACACTAGTGGTGCCCTTTAAAGTATTAAAATATTGAGTCTATGTACAGAAATAATTTATTTTTTTATTTTTAATAATAACATTTTAATCCCTAATTGCGATTCCAGTGACGGAATGAATCCAGTCAAGGTAAGAAGACACGCGGGTGAATGCAGTTGGGTAGCCAAGTTCGCATCCTTGCTTGCGTCCGAATGACGTTAGTCCAATAAGGGTTTTGGTTCCGTCCAATTCAAGGGCCAGAGGGCCACCAGAGTCTCCGGGACAGACGGATCTGCCATAGGATCCATCAACACAGACGTTGCTGTCTAGGAACAATGAACCGTAAGTAATTTTGCAATCTGACGCATCCTTAATTCTGCGGTAGAGAACACGGAGAACATCTGAGGTAGGTTGCTGATCTCCAGTACGTCCCCATCCGGTGATGGTAGCCAGACGGTATAAAAGGTCATCACTTTTTTGACTGCGGCGAGGAAGGCTGATTGGTTGGGCAGTCTTGTTGAAGGTAATTGGTTTTGATAGTTTGATCAAAGCGATATCATTTTCTGAAGAAGCATCATCGTATTTAGGATGGATGGTCCAATCCAAATAGGAAACTCCAATCATTTGGCGCTCATGTTCGACTCCCCAGATTTTGTGGGCACCAATGAATACAACAGCAACTTCACCACTAAAATATAAGTATGTAGTTTAGAAATTTTGTCTTTTTTCAATAAAAATTAATTCGCTTACCTGCGCAGACAATGTGCAGCTGTGATGACATAATCTTTGGAAATTATGGAACCTCCACACCAAATAGTTACTTTATTTTCTTGTCCTTCATACTGGGGTTTCAGTTGAATGAAAAGACCAGCTTGGTATGGGAATTCGTGGGGAGCAGTAACTTCTCCTCCAGCAATACGATTCTCAAGGGCCTTGAGAAGAGGAGAGACCTGTGCCAAGGATACGGCCAAAAGACCTGCAACAACTAAAAGTACCTTCATCTTCACCTGACTGTCGGTTAAAAGTGATGTTGATCAATCTAAATCATACCAATTTTATAGAAAAGCTACACAGTTAAATGGCCGTGATAAAACCACTTTGATTATAGATTAAGATATTAAAATCAAATTTCTATGAGTACTTAATAAATTTTGGTTCTCAAAATCATCAGGCTTGCTATCACTTATTCTTCTATAAATTGATAAGATGTGTTTGATTGCATCATTACCTATTAATTTGAGATCATTGAAAATTAGTTATTCTGGCCCCATTGTCTTTTTCAGTTATATGAGTACATCTGTAGGTTTTCCCTAGATGATTGGGAATAACGTTATTTGAATTAAAACCTGAAATTATGGAAGTAGATTTTTAAAAAGATATTAAATAAAATATGTATAAAGAAGAAGTAGAGTAATTTATGATAAAATCTTGAAGTTAAATTGGTAATAGCGATCAAAATGTATTGTGTCGATGATAACATCATAATCAATCAAATTATAGGAAGAAAAGACTAAATTTCGAAATTAATTTAAACCGACTAGTTTTAATATAGTACATATACATTAGGGTGCTTTTTTTTCGTGACTATTTTTTTTTTTCAGTCCCACCCCGAAATTTTGTGGCAAATACCTGAATGAAACTTCCCTGAAAATCTTAGCCCTTAATATTAATATTAAGTGCTCGACCAAGGCGTATAAATATTTCCCGTATAAAATACAAGTAAACTTTGCTTTTTGTTCTTCAAAACTCTACAGCTCAGAGGCATTTTATGGTATAATCTTGGTCAATGATAGGGTTTCTTCAGAACTGAATGCTCTACAAAAGTGTCCATTGCGGCATAACCCTAACTGTCACCAGCGAGGTAGTACGGGCCCATAACCCCAATTTTTCCATGAAATTCTCGCTTTTTGCCCCTATCTTGTAAAAAACAAGAGGTACAGAAAAAGTGAATATGACAAACTTGTTGCAAATTCAATTTCCTACAAAAAAGTTCTGTAAACTAAATCGCAAACATCGATATTTCTTGAGATATTGGGCTTTAAGGTAGTGTTTCCACAATTTAGCTCAATAATCCATGAAAATTCCACACTAACTCAACTTCAAAGCCCAATATCTCAAGAAATATCGATGTTAGAGATTTGGTGTTCAAGAACTTTTTAGAGGAAATTTAATTTCCAACAAGTTTGTCATATTCACTTTTTTTGTACACCTTGTTGTTTATGAGATAGGGGCAAAAAGCGAGAATTTCGTTTAAAAATTGGTGTTAGTGACCCGTACTACCTCGCTGGTGGGAGTTAGGGTTACACCGCAGTGGACACTTTTGTAGAGCATTCAATTCTGAAGAAACCCTACCATTAACCAGATGATGTAGATTGTTGTGGCTGCCCGAAGACACACTTAGGCCATTACAGGCCCATTGTGATACCACTTTTTGTGACCAGGGTTTCTCGTGGGAATCGAACCCACAACCTCTAGCGTCCTGCTGGCTCGCAGTGAACACGTCGCGTTGCCAACTGGGCTATTAAGGCCCCCTCGGGCCATTGACCAAAATTGTACCATAAAATGCCTCTGAGCTGTAGAGTTTTGAAGAAAAATAATCAAAGTTTACGTGTATTTTATATGGGAAATCTTTATACGCCTTGGTCTAGTATTTAATATTAATATTAAGGGCTCCGATTTTCAGGGAATTTTCATTTAGGTATTTGCCACAAAATTTCGGGGTGGGACTGAAAAAAAAAAAAATAGTCGCGAAAAAAAAGCACCCTAATATACATATATAAATATGATCTGAACATAACGAGAATAAATCTTTTATTTGCAAAGGTTCATCGAAATGATAATTAATATGCAATAGAAAAAATAATATCAAGAGAGTTAAGGTAACCTGATTTTCTAAAATTTCGTCCATATGACGGACATATATACAACCTTTAATTTAAAAATTCAGACACTAATAAATCTACATCGGATCTGGTCAATTTTAATTTCGAAATGATATTTTTGCTTTATGGCTTTCAAGATTGCTGTAAACAGACTTCTGTCTGTCTCTGTAAAGAAATTATACAATAGTTTCTCTTCTCATTCCTAAGGCAGCTTATCTACCGGGTAGAATATACGACAGTATTATTTTAAATTTAATGCATTTATGATAACAATGGCGATATTCATAATTTTGAACCATTTCTGTTGGCAAGTTTATCTGTAACTTAAAATTCTGACATAAATTTCCATATGTCGAAAAAACAATAAAATTTCTGATATTTTAAAATATCAGCTATTAATATATTTTTTATTTTTATTTTATTATATACATTTGAAACTCAGCTTAACTATTTTTGAAATGTTATTCTTTTTTATGTAAATAGTTTGTGCGAGTCTGCAAATTAAAGGTTTATAGTAATGAGTACCTAAATAACACGATTTCATATCTGTTAATGAAATTTTGTAATTCAAAATGGCGGATACAATATGGCTATTATTATTTTCTCAACTTTCATTTCCTATAAAAACAAATAACTGGCTTCTTTAATCTCAAAATGAATATTCCAGAAAAATTCATCATATGAATCAAATGAAAGCTTAAATCCTTAACTAATATTAATGATAATTAACACTAAAGGTGTATAGTGACATTGAGAAATGGTGAAGAGTTGGTACCTATTATACGTAAATGTTCTAAAATTCGGAGCTGCACTTGGGTATGCCATACCTAGTGTGCGAAATGTATTACATACTAATAAAAGTTATTTATGTTATTGAAGGGCTCCTAACCAAAATATGTAATTGTTTTACTTAAAATATGACTGATTTTCCTTCACAATGATAGTAATTAAAATTGTTTGCCTGTTTGTTTTATCGTTTACCATTTGATCAAAGCTATATTTGAATTGAATGAAGATTAAAATGGGCAGGCACGCTCAGCACCTATTAACCTGCTCGCCAAAACATCACAATTTATGAAATAGACTGTAGTATCTAAAGTAAAACTCCTAGTTGATCAATTTTTAGTAATAATTTGACGTCGATTTTTTGTTACCAAAAAGGAAATAAAATTTAAAAAATTTCGGGAAAATATCAGTTGCCATCGATCGTCTCTTCTCAATTTTATTTTCCCTTTTGATCAGGCTAGAAATAGCATTTTCAGAAATCAAATGTGAATAAAGGGGAACGCAATTTTTATATACAACGATCTTTGTGATTTAGCACGTATACGAAAATACCAGGTGTAAAACTCGTTTCGAGAAAAACGCGTTTAAATTTGTATTATATCATATAATGAATAAATAATGTTTTCTGTCTACTTTACCAACCTGTAGTATCTAAACTATTGGGAATTTCGCTTTAAAATTTGTATACAACATACTTGAAATAACATACACTGAAAATTTCTGAAATTTTTTTATTGCAATGTGTCCTTAAGAGGTTGGGAAGTAAATTATAACTATTTACAGTGGTTCTAAAGAAGCGAATTATCCCATTCGTGGGTTTAGGTGAATTTAAAATATTTTTTTTTAGAACTGTCCGAGGAATGTATCATTACATAGTACTTGGACACCCATCTGGCGATTGTAGTATTCATTTCAAAATCTAGTCTACAGTTTCTGGACAGCTATCCAAAATTTCAAATCAAAGGTTTTTTTTGTACCTTTATTGAAATATAAGCGCGTAAATCTCATAAATATGAAGAAACCTTATTATTATTAAAGTATTAAAATATTGAGTCTATGTACAGAAATAATTTATTTTATTTTATTTTATTAATAACATTTTAATCCCTAATTGTAATTCCAGTGACGGAATGAATCCAGTCAAGGTATGAAGACACGCGGGTGAATGCAGTTGGGTAGCCAAGTTCGCATCCTTGCTTGCGTCCGAATGACGTTAGTCCAACAAGGGTTTTGGTTCCGTCCAATTCAACGGCCAGAGGGCCACCAGAGTCTCCGGCACAGACAGATTTGCCGTCGGATCCATCAACACAGACGTTGGTATCTTGGAACAATGGACCGTAAGTCAATTTGCAAGTTGACGCATCCTTAATTCTGCGGTAGACAACACGGAGAACATTTGAGGTAGATTGGTGATCCCCAGTACGTCCCCATCCGGAAATGGTGGCCAGACGACCAATAAGATCAGAGCTCTTCAGGCTGCGTCGAGGTAGATCGATTGGTTCGGCAATCTTGCTGAAGCGGATTGGCCTTGAAAGCTTCATTAGAGCGATATCGTTCACTGAATAGCTATGATCATATTTAGGGTGAATGGTAAAATCGAACATGGTAGCTCCGATTAGTTGACGCGCAGGTTCAACTCCTCTGATAGTGTGGGCACCGATGAAGGCAATAGCGATTTGAGCACTGAAATATGAGCACAATGTAGCGAAAATTGTCTTTTTTTAAAAAAATTTAATCACTTACCTTCGCAGACAGTGAGCAGCTGTGATAATGTAATCCTGGGAAATGATGGAACCACCACACCAGATGAATTTTTTTTCCTTTTGTCCCTCATATTCTGGTTTCTGTTGAATGTAAAGTCCAGCTTGATATGGAAACTCATTTGGTACAGCTTCTACACCTCCAGCAATACGGTGCTCAAGACCTTTGAGGAGTTCCGAAGCCTCCAAGATCTCATTTATTTCGAAATTTTGGGCAATGTCCCGGGCAAAGGACACAGCCAATAAAGTTCCAATAATCAAAAGTACTTTCATCTTTGCTTTACTGTCGTTCGAAAAGTAATGTGGATTAATTTAAAAATCGTATGAAATTTATAGAAAAATGATTTTTCGGTATATTGCTGTGACAAAATCGATTTGATTTAATTTGAAGAGTACTACAATTTTTCGATAAGCTAATCTATGAGTACTTTATGAAATTTGGGATTTTAAAGATTCTTCTGATTTATTATCACCTATTGTGATAAAAATTGATAAGATATTCAGAATTCAGATATTATGTCTTCATTATCTTTTTTAATTATAGAATTTGTTTAACGTATTAAGAATGCTATGGAGAGCATTATGAAAGTGGGTTAATTGTATACTTTCTTGAGTTATGTGAAAAAATTCGTAAGATCTTAGATAAGTTTCAGAAAAAAGATATATAATGCTCTATATTAAAAAAACTTTAGACTTTTCAAAAATGAACATTTTTATAATATAATTATCAATTATTTACGGTTTTTATGATTTTAATGCTTCTGATAAGATTTTCTGGTTCCGGATTAATCATTTAATGATAGGTTAGTTTTCTCCAAATGTCTTGATCAGATCAGCGACAAAACCTAGATTATAGCTAATTCGTAAGTCCCTGTTTTGAAGCCTCTTGCAAACACTGTAGCTTTTCATATTAAAACTCTTAGTAACAACTACATTAATGGGCGTTCTAATTAAAACGTTTTCTTTACAGCAAATTTGCACAGTCGATAAAGGTTTAAATTATATTTAAACTTTAATTTTTATTTGAATAGATAGTAGTCGGAAGCCTACATTTCAGTAAAATTATAAAGAAATGTAATAATAGCCCATATAACGATTTTTGTATTTTGGAGCAGGTTTGTAGGGGTCTTCCAAATTTTTATAACACATAATGACGCTTTTAACAAACGCTCTATATTTTAATCTTATCTTTGGAATTAAGGCAGTAGATAAACATTTTAAATAAATAACTTTTTCTTTTTATCTTTTAGTTTTTATTAGCATAAATAGTATAAATATTATATAAAGTTAAGAAATAAGTAAGTAAAGCAACTGCGGATTAACCATGTTGTTTTACGTGAATAACAAAGGCTTTAGATAAGATGAGTTGTATATAACTTAAAACAAAAAACAGAGAGCGCAGTTGTAGTAATCAAAAGTAAAAAAATCTGAAAGAAACGTTAACTAAAATGATTTAGATAAGATATAAAAATATTGCTAGATTTTTGGGGAGCAAAGAGATTCATACCCAATACAATAAGATATTGCATAAGTTTTGGATTATTGAATAACGTAATAAATTGTGCCAATTTATATGAATTATTAGGTGCATACCTACATAATATATTTGCGCCCAAATGCAAAAGAATTAAGAACATGGCACAACAAATTTTGTTTGTACCGATTTAGATGTATTTAAATAATTACTGAAAAATAAAAATTTCGAAGGAGAAGTTATACTGAATTTCTGTTTTTTACTGATTAATCATTTTAGTAGTTTAGATGCAAAATTACATTTTATTTTATTATTTATTATATTTAATATATATATTTTTTTTTTAAATTTGGCCAACTTTTTTATGGTTAGGGTGAGCTTTTCTATAGTCAGATAAATTTATTTGTTATAAAAAATTTCCCTAATGATCAATTTAGCTGTGATTTTAACTTATTTTTTGATTTATCTGGATTTATTTAATCTGTTAGGGCAAAAAATTAGTTGGTAGAGTAGAACATAGTAGTACTAATTTTCTTCTAAAATTTCACGTGAAATGCGATTAATGCGAAATCGTCGCCAAATTGTTCACCTATGTAGCATGTTCCATCCACAGATTCAGGTCTAATTTAAGCTTTATGGCACCACAGTAACCCTACATAATTTTTGACCTCTAAAAACTTACCCGGATTTTTTTTAAACAAGAAATTCTGACATTTTATGAAACTTATAAAAACGTCTCAGTATATTTTCATCATCGAAAGACGGAAAATCAAATGACTACTTAAAAACTTGCATTTTAAGCTATTCTCTTACTGGGCCTTCAAGCTAAATAAGTGGTTATTTCCAAGATTGAAATTCAAATATTGAAAATTGAAGTTGTAGTGTCAAATGTCAAATCATATCAGTAAGATACCATTTATTATGACTACAGAATGGAAGGGTTCTCACTTGAGCGTGTTAGTCACCTAAAGGATTTGGGGGTAATTTTTGACCAAAAGCTACTATTTCAATAACACATCGATTGGATCACCTCCAAAGCTTATAAGATGTTGGGTTTCTTATTTCGTGGATGCAAATCTTTTAAGCAAACATCGTCATTTATTTCGCTCTATTGCTCATTAATAAGGAGTCATTTGGAATATGCGTGTATCACTTGGAGCCCTTTCTATAATGTCTATGTGCAGCAGATAGAGTCCATCCAAAGGCGTTTTACTAGAATTCTGTTACTGAAAATAGACGGGGCCCGTCTTGATCGATTTAATATGCCTTCCCTTGAAAAGCGCCCGATATTATCTTGATGAAATTTTTATTTACAAAGTTGTCCATAGCCATTTTAGTATGCCTGCTTTATTGGACAATGTTAACTTTTTTTACTCCGCCCAGAATTTCACGATCTTCCTTAATTTTTAAACTTCCAATTGCTAGAACTAATATCCGTCAAAAATCACCTTCATTTAGAGTACAAAAACAGCATAATGACTTATTCAATAACGTCGATATCTTCAGTCCTAGTCTCTGCTCCTTTAAAATATCTTTAAGAGATGAGATTTTCACCCCCCTCATGTAATCTTCGCCCGACAATAATATTTGCTTCGCTCAGTTTTTCTTTTCTTTCTTTTTCATTTTTTTTATTATTTTTGTTTTGGATTTATCTATTTTTAATTATTAATAATTTTTTTTCTTTTGTCTCTTTTTCCCGCATGTTTACATTAATCCTTTTTTTCTTTATCTTCTTTCAATTTAAGTTTTTATTTCTAAAGTATCGGTAGTCTTTAGTTGGATTTATTCTGTAGGCTATCGCCGCAACATTTGTGTAAATAAATAAATAAATATGTTTCTCTTTATGTATTTATAATATATTATATAGTATATTTCTCAAAAACTATTAAAATCCAGTGATTTCGATTTATTTTTTTTAACTTATGAAAGGGTTTCTTACGCATATCTATATATTATTTATTTATTACTTTTATTTACACCTAAAACGGCCCTTTTTATTCACTCATCTATCGAAACTGCTAAAAATAATACAATATGTAATTAATTCAATAAAATATGAAGAAGAAATTAATCTTTATTAATTTTAATTTGTCTTGTATTGCTTTGATAACATTTTGTCATACATAGTCACAACACAAAAAAATATATTTTTGAAAAATTGTATCGAAGAATTCGAATTCGAAAATATGACATGCAGGGGTACTACGACTGCACAAATTCTCAGGCTTCATTCTGCGAGATCCTTGCAAGAACTTATGGTATGAGTATTTATATGCGTACACATTTCAAACCCTTTTACTGAAGGGTAAGAGTTGATTACATTTTTTATTTCTTGATTTAATTTGCTAATATTAACATAACAAGAAACGTACATACACATTTGTTAGCGAATGGATTTAAAGAAATATATACATTATAAAAAAATCTTTCAAACACGCACGTCTCATTTATTTAGATAACAAATATTGTGATAAAGACTAAAACACAACTTTTGGTGTCCATAGTGACAATGTTTTTGTAGTTTTAAGATCTGCTTGTTGGCACTGATAGTGTTTTATTGTAGAATAATTATTTTTGTTGAAAAAAAAGAGGAAGAAAGAGGCATTACGATACTATAATTCGAAAAATAAGTTGAGCAACTAATTAAACTACAAATAATATTCTACAATATTTTAATTGTTTCATGTATTGTACATTAGGGTGCTTTTTTTTCGCGGCTTTTTTTTTTTTTCTTCAGTCCCACCTCGAAATTTTGTGGCAAATACCTAAACAAAAATTCCCTGAAAATTGGAGCCCTTAATTTTAATATTAAGTACTAGACCAAGGCGTATAAAGATTTCCCATATAAAACTTGATTTTGTTGAGCATATCAATTCCATGGTTATGAGGGCTTGTTCTGTATTGGGTTTCATAAAAAGATGGTCACGTGAGTTCTCGAATATTTTAGTATATAAACAACTGTACTTTTCTTTTGTGAGACCTATTCTGGAATACGCAAGCCAAGTTTGGTCTCCTCACTACCAAACCCACATTAACAACGTTGAGTCTGTCCAACGTAAGTTCATTAGATTTGCCCTGAAGGATTTACCTTGGGTCGATCCGATTTGTCTTCCCCCTTACGAAGACCGACTGCAGCTACTCGACATGCATTCTTTAAATAAACGTCGTGAAGTTGCTGACATAATATTCGCTCACCAACTTATATGTAGCTGGTTATATTGACTCGCCATCTCTTAAAGCCAAATTCGTCTTTAGGGATAGCCCTCGTAACCTAAGGAATCTGAGTCTTCTACAAACTAACAATTGTAGAACTAACTATGGTATCTATGAACCTATTAATCGCATGTGCATAAGTGTTAACAAGCATGCTGACTCATTTAACACATGTCTTACTAAGCATGCGCTGAAAAAATACTTGTTTTGTCATCATTCTTAACATTATTTTTGTCGTGTGATACGCATGAATTCTTGTTCTGCATGTTGTATGATGGTTCTGGTTTTACTAACAGAACCAAGTGATGATAATAGTCTCATACTCATGCAGCTCTGCTGCTTGTAGCTTGGACTAAGCTGATGGTTATAAATACACGTAAACTTTGATTATTTTTCTTCAAAACTCTACAGCTCAGAGGCATTTTATGGTATAATCTTGGCCAATGGTCGGTTTTCTTCAGAATTGAATGCTCTACAAAAGTGTCTATTGCGGTGTAACCCTAACTCCCACCAGCGAGGTAGTACGGGTCACTAACCCCAATTTTTCCATGAAATTCTCGCTTTTGACCCCTATCTTGTAAACAACAAGAGGTACAGAAAAAGTGAATATGACAACCTTGTAGGAAATTCAATTTCCTACAAAAAAGTTGTGAACACCAAATCGCTAGCATCGATATTTCTTGAGATATTGGGCTTTGAATTTGAGGTAGAGTGGAATTTTCATGGATTATTGAGCTAAGTTGTAGAAACACTACCTCAACTTCAAAACCCAATATCTCAAGAAATTTGGGGTTTAGAACTTTTTTTTAGGAAATTGAATTTCCTACAAGTTTGTCATATTCACTTTTTCTGTATCTCTTGTTGTTTACGAGATAGGGGTAAAAAGCGAGAATTTCATGGAAAAATTGGGGTTAGTGACCCGTACTATCTCGCTGGTGGGAGTTAGGGTTACACTGCAATGGACACTTTTGTAGAGCATTCAATTCTGAAGAAAACCGACCATTGGCCAAGATTATACCATAAAATGCCTCTGAGCTGTAGAGTTTTGAAGAAAAATAATCAAAGTTTACGTGTATTTTATATGGGAAATCTTTATACGCTTTGGTCTAGTACTTTATATTAATATTAAGGGCTCCAATTTTCAGGGCATTTTTGTTTAGTTATTTGCCAAACAAATTTCGAGGTGGGACTGAAAACAAAAAAAGAGTCGTGGGAAAAAAGCACCCTAATGTACATATTTTATAGGGTGGATATTGGATGATGCGATTCAAATTATATATGTATGAAGTAGGCGACAAGTACAGCATAGCACTATAATTTGAATTGAAATGTTCTTAATTCATTTTTAGAATATTTCAATCAATAATAAGTATCTGATAATAAGCAATAGAACTTTAAGACCCAAAATGTGAAAAATTTAATTTTTGATAATATAGATTTTTTGTAATATCCTATTTGTTTTTATTTTTAAATGTCGGTTTTCAATAAAAACTCTTACATTTTAAGGGGAAATATCTGCGTTTTTGTGTAATCTATATAAATTTCACCTTACAAACTGAAGATTTAACTTTTTATTTGGATCTCTATCCAGATTCAGGGGAATTTTAGAAATTTCCCACATTTCAGAATGTTGCGAACTTCGCTAATGAACTTTAATTTAATATTTTGTCATAGAAAAATAAAAACAAGAAGTTTCATCTCTAGAACAACAGAAGTGAAACGTATTTTTGAAAGTTTTTTTTTCCATGTGATGCCTCCAAACCTAAAAATGTTTTGAAATCGCCTACTATAGGGTACAAAGGATAAATGAGTAAGAGATACAAAAATCTGCTAATAAATTAAATATGAAATTGGTACTGATTGCTTAAGAGAAATTAGAATATAATATACTATACTGGTCAAGTGAAAAAACATCATTAGTTCATTTTTTAACCGAAACTGAGATGGTAGTGCAATATTGTGGCATTTTGCAGGTATGTATCATACTTTTCGAAAATAGAGGATTTAAATGTTAGATGCGGCTTCAGTTCGAGAATACACTACTAAAAGATCTTTTAAAATAATTAAAAATGACTATAAAAGTCAATAATACCATAAATCTAGTTTATTAGTTAATAATAACTAGAAAATTCTATTTAATTTTGATTAGAAATTTAACAATTTTAACATTTTTTTAGTTATATTCCAATAAAAATACAGAAATAGTTGAGTAGCAAAAAAAAAAACAATCAATCCACTTTCCAAAGATGAAATTATTGGAGACTGTATACTTTAGATAAAGGATTTTTAAATAAAGGATTTTATTGCATTTACATGTGAGAAATTTAAAATTATAATAATTTTTATAATAAAAATTTAATAAAATGCATAGTATGGCTGCGAAATACTTTTATAATTTATAAATTACTCATATGTAAATGCAATAAAATCCATTATTTAAAAATCCTTTATTTAAAGTATATAATAATCCAATAATTTCACCTTTAGAAAGTGGATTGCTTAGAAACTTTGATCACTTCTAATTCCCGATTATTGAGTGTTGAGTGTTTTCATCGATCCACGGTAAGAAAGAGGTGGTACGAGTGAAAACTGATGGCAAAGTAAGTGAACATAACGCGAATCCGAATGAGGTGGTTCCAATTAGAATCGGAACGCCATTGACGTTTGTTGTCAGTCCACCGCCAGAGTCACCATTGCAGGTTGATGATTTTACACTGTTCATACAGATATGGGACTCTTTAATAGATCCAGGGTATTGAAGGGCACAAACTTGTTGGATCATTACCCATGAATCCGCGTACTGTAATGTTGGAGAAATTTTGCTCGATGCTAAATTCAATGTATAACTGTTAGAACAACCTTTTTTTTAGTTTTTTCTTTTTACTTACTGTCTGAGATTTTGCCCCATCCAGCTGTAATAGTTGATGCCCATGTATATTGCTTTCCTTGATCACTCCAACCAGGCAATTTAATAGGTTCGATTATTCCCGCTGTAGAAGACGTGTGTAGTTAATTGAAAACTTACTGAATACTTTTGTTGCATTTTCACTTACGGACTAGTGTAATCCCTTCTATAACTGTCAATATTGCTAAATCATTGATAATGCGATCTGAGTCCCACTCTTCATGGACTTTTATATTTTCCCGATCAACGGTGTATTTCTGTTGTGTTGGTTCGTCTTCCATGATATTGTGGGCTCCCAGTATTACCAAAATTTTGGTTGCACTGCAAAAGATTACATTACGTATACAAAATAATTTGTTTAATTTCAAAACTTTACTTGTCAGCACAGTGCGCAGCGGTAAGGAGGTACTTATTAGAAATTAGAACTGCACCGCAGAAAGCAGTGAAAGTGGGAAATGTAATAATAAGTCCAGCTTGATAGGGAAATTGATGTGGATATGCGTCTTGACCGCGAACAATTCTTGGTTCCACTTCAAATTTTTTGGCGCTCTGAGGAAGTGCGGCAGGACGATGAATTAATTCTGGTGATGGAAATGGTATAACTTTCGACCAATCAATGTCGGCCGCCGTTACAACGGCTAATATACACATCAACGCGATAGAAGTCTTCATTTTCGAAATATCTGCAGAGAATGGAACCGAATGGAACTGTCTAGGCTCATGCCGAGATACCTTCTTTTATAGGTACATAATTATCTGTTTTTATCAAGCAGTGATATATCACATAAGTTTTACTGCTTCTAACTTTGTTTTTTTCCAGTAATGACGTTTTTTATGTCTTGATTTCATTTGCTAATATTAACATAACAAGAAACGTACATACACATTTGTTGGCGAATGGATTTAAGTAAAATAGCTAAATTATAAAAACATTCTCTCCAACACGCATGTCCCATTCATTTAGATAATATGATATCGAATTTATGACAAATATTGTGATAAGGGCTAAAACACAATTTTTGGTTTCCATATTGACAATGTTTCTATAGTTTTAAAATCTGCTTGTTGACACTGTTGAAAAAAAGAGGAAGAAAGAAGCATTACGATACTATAATTTGAAAAATAATCAGAGCAACTAATTAAACGACAAATAATATTTTACAATGAAACAAGTACATATTTTATAGGGTGGATATTGGATGATAAGTTACATATGTATGAAGTGGGCGTCAAGTGCAGAACTTTAAGACACAAAATGTGAAAAATTTCATTTTTGATAAAATATAGATTTTTTGTAATATCCTATTTGTTTTTTTTTTTTTTAATGTCGGTTTTCAATAAAAACTCATACATTTTAAGGGGAAATACCTGCGTTTTTGTGTAATCTATATAAATTTCACCTTACAAACTGAAGATTTAGCTTTTTATTTGGATCTCTATCCAGATTAAGGGAAATTTTAGATATTTCCCACATCTCAGAATGTTGCGAACTCCGCTAATGAACTTTCAGTTAATATATTGTCATAGAAAAATAAAAACAAGAAGTTTCATCCATAGAACAAAAGAAGTGAAACGTATTTTTGAAAGCTTTTTTCCATATGATGCCTCCAAACTTAAAAGTGTTTTGAAATTGCATACTATAGGGCACAAAAGATAAATGATTAAGATATACAAAAATTTGCTAATAAATTAAATATGAAATTGGTACTGATTGTTTAAGAGAAATCAGAATTTACTATACAGATGGTCCAATGAAAAAACAGCATTAGTCCATTTTTTAACCGAAACTGAAATAGTAGTGCAATCTTGTGGCATTTTGCAGGTATCATACTTTTCGAAAATAGAGGGGTTAAATGTTAGATGTAGCTTCAGTTCGGGAATACACTACTAAAAGATCTTTTCAAATAATTAAAAAAGACTATAAAATAAAAGTTAATAACACCATAAATCTAGTATTAGTAGTTAATAATAACTAGAAAATTTTCGTTAAAATTGCCAAATTTAAAAAAAAATGTTTATATGTGTAATATATACAATAAGAATACAGAAATAGTTGAATAGTTGAAAATAGTTAATAATGATTGACCATGGTATAAATTACTATTGCTTACGCAATCAAAATAATAACTCAGGAGGGAATTGTATTTAATCATTAATTTTTTAATACTCTTCAAGAATAAAAAAGTTACCTTGTATTGCAGATAATTATTTGTAAAAAAAAACATTTGATATTTAAAAAAAATAATCAATATTATAGCAATTATTATAAGCACAAAATCACTGCGTTTGAAGTAAATATCTTATGTTGATTATAAAGTCAAAATTTTATACTAAATATCATATATTGACCATAATGATCAATAAAAAATTAAATTTATAGTAAAAAACGACCATAATTATTGTCATTTATGAATAATTGTTATTTATTAACTAGAATTTTGTTATAAATGACCATATATATGTTGTCAGTGCTGAGGTAATTAACTATAAATATACACTCCAACAACTGAATGTATCACACTGATCTTAAGAGTAATTTTACATTTTCTGTTGTGTAAAAATTGATAACGAACGTAAATGTACACATTTTTGGTTTAATTAAGCAAAAAAGTGTGAAATTACACATTTTTAAACCTTTGTAAATGGTGTAAACGTGCACATGAATATGTAAATAAATATGACATAAATATACGACGTACATAAATTCTCTCATTCAAACCAAATGAATGCGCAATTACTTTAAGAAGGTATTCCTTAAAGTTAAGACGTACTGTCGAAAATGAAGGGTGTAATTTCCATTAAAGGTAAAATAACTAGATTAAAGGACTTAAAAAAATTACATACGATATGTTTTTAGAAGGTGTCCAATAGGAAATTGCGAAAACTAATGGGTCACAATTTTGTAACAAATGGAGAGATCGGTAAAATGTAAATACTTTTTAATAAAGGAAAGTCGTCATTTTCATTTCATGTCCATTTTATTATAAAAAAAATTAAATCTATTTAATACAAACCATTAATTTAAAAATATAGTGAAAAACGTGAATTATTAATAATATATATTTGTGAAATGTGAACCATCTACATAAAAGGTATCTACCTGCATTTCTTTGAATATTCTGTCGCCGGAGAGAAGTACAAAGGAATGTTAGAGACCAAATCCTTTCTCTCTTTTTATTCAAGACGGAGCAGCACCTCATCGCACACAAGAAGTATCATCAATAAATTTTATGGCGATCGAGTTATTGGCCTAGGGTACCCACTCTTTGCTAGGGGAAAAGGAATAGAATAGCCACATGACTCGTCAGATCTTATTAGATTTCATTTCTTTTTATGGGGCTAAATTAAAGATCTCTGCTATGAAAATAACCAAAAAACAGTTGAGGATTTTATTAAAGACATTGGGAAGATCGTCAATGGCATTTCAAATGAAACGTTAGAACATAGCATATGGATATTTGTGGCAAATTAGATGGTTAAAATATCGAAAATATATATCATTAATAACTAACGTTTTTCACTATATTTTTAAATTAATTGTTTTGAATTAAATAGATTAATTTTTTTTATAATAAAATGGACATGAAATAAAAATGACGACTTTCCTTTATTAAAAAGTATTTACATTTTACCGATCTCTCCATTTGTTAACAAATTGTGACCCATTAGTTTTCGCAATTTCCTATTGGACACCCTGTATTATATTATTTTTATGTACCATGAGTTCATATGTCTTATTTTAAATACTTAACAAACAATAACCTATTGCGAATTTATTATTAAAATAACCTTATTTCTCTAATTCCTTCATTTTATCCCATTCATTAGAGATAACGTCTTTGTCCCCAACTGTATTGTAAAAATACTATATTCAAAGTAGTATCTAATTCCAAAAATTTATATATGCTATGTGTAAATTTACCTATTTTAAAGAAGTAAAAAATACGTATACGTAAAATACGTAAAATATGTAATTTTCCACATATGTGTGTAATACTTTTACACAAGAAAAAGAGGGAGTAAAATAACACCAACATTTTTTTTACTAACAGTATTTGTAGTCAGGTTTAACTAACAAATTTGTTAAAAATTACTATATTTATAATGAATTAGACAGTTATTAGACTTAACTATACTTTATAGTTAAAATTGACTAGATGTAACTATTTTTTCTAGTTATTTTAGAATGAACGAGAAAAATAGTTATCAAATATTTCATTTTTAACAGACTTCAAAAAAAGGAGGAAGTTCTCAATTCGACTGTATTCTTTTTTTGTGTATGTGTGTATGTTACGCGATATCTTCGCCGATTGTGAACCGATTTTAATTATTCTTTTTTTTATTAAATAGGATATGTATTGAGGATGTTCCCATTTAAATTTGAAGAAAATATCCCACCTCTAAGGGTGCAAAATTAGTTTATTGAAATTCACCCTGTTAACTAAAAATTTAAAAATAAAAAAATTTTCAAATAAAATAATAATCAACTTCAAAACTTTGCCTGTATGTACAAACTTAAACTAAAATGTTAAAAGTAATTTAAAAATAATATTTTTTATTAATTTAAAGAAAAGAGCATTCAAAGACAATATACAAAATTACTGATACTTAAATATTTACAATATCTAATCAGTTATTTTTGGAGTCGGTATTACTCAAATTACTGTAGGTTTATGAATTTGCCTTGGCTGCATCGATTTCAAAAATGACTGATTAGATATTGTAAATATTTAAGTATCATTAATTTTGTATATTGTGCTTGAATGCTATTTTTTTTTTAAAGAAATAAAAAATACTATTTTTAATACTTTTTAGTTTAAGTTTGTACATGCAGGCAAAGTTTTGAAGTTGGTTTATATTTTGTTATAAAATTTTTTTGTTTTACTAGAAATTCCTCTGGGTGATAAACATTTTTCTTAGGGAGACATACTTCCAAATTTACTTATAAAAGGGCCATCAAATTCGGCAATTCGGTATTAAAAGACAGAGATATTAATGCATGTCACATAATTTATTGCAACATCACTGGGTTCAATTTAAAGCTTCAGTCTTAGTTCTTGATATCGATGCCAGTGTTCGCAGAGATCCAGTCGAGGTAAGAAGTGACCCGGGTGAAGACTGCTGGCCAGCCCTTCTCGCAGCCGAAGGCAATGCCGAACGAGGTGAGACCGACAATGGTGCGAGATCCCTCGGACTCGACTACAAGTGGTCCGCCGGAGTCGCCATTGCAAGTTGACTTTCCGCTTTTTCCGTCCATGCAGATGTGGGTGTCCTGGATAGCGCCGAAGTACCTGATGTTGCAGGCTCGCTTCGTGATCACAGGGTTCTTGACGAAGCGCAGAACCGGGGACACAGCGTTAGCCTCTGTTAAGATAATAGTAAGGGTTAGAAATAATTTTATAGTAGATGCAAGATTTATGGACACTTACTATCGGAGTCCTTGCCCCAACCAGATGCAGTTACTGTTGCTCCAACAAATAGCTCTTGAGATTGACTCTTACGTGGCAAGTTGACGATCTGAATGTGTTCTGCGCAATTCAATTTCATATATGATATCAATTATTTAATATTTTTCCAAAGACTACAAAATAATTACCATTAAGTTGGACTTCTTCAGGCAGTTCAATGATAGCGATGTCATTGCGTAGGGTCATTTGGCTCCAATTTTCATGGACCTTCATTTTATCCTTGGTAACCTTGTACCTAACTTGTGTGGGTTCATCTTCCTTGACTTTGTGAGCTCCAAGAATGACTTCAGCACCGCTGGCACTATAAAGTAACATAGAATTATGGGATTCATTACGTTTAATCACTTAATTAAAAACAAAAAAAAAAAACTTACGGCTGGGCACAATGAGCAGCTGTAAGAACATGCTTTCTGGAAATCAAAGATCCACCGCAGAATGCTGTCTTATCTTTAATCTGGAGTAGGAGTGCAACTTGGTAGGGGAAGGAATTTGGTTTAGCTTCTTCACCTCCAACAATTCTTCCTTGTACTGGGGGTTGTTTTGGTACAAAATCGGGATTGATGTAGAGTGGTTCCACCTTTGACCAGTCGACTGCTGCTGCTGCAAGTCCGAGAACGGACAAGCTTACCAATAAGAAAGCACTCTTCATTTTGCGAATTTTAGTTTTCGAATCGAATACTGTTTTTACTTCTGTCTCGACACTCTTTTATATACGAAACAAATTTACTGATATTCGATTATCGGACACATAAGTACTCGATTCAATTAGCTAGCTTGATGATGGCTTGAGCTTTTACGTATCTTAATCCCCATTTATAGAAAACAAAACTTTCAAGTCGGTTGAGTTGATAGCAACTATCACGGCTTAACAGACAAAACGTTATATATTTTTTTAAAAGATTCATAACTTTTTGAACCTTAGCGATTCTATGAATGATCGCTTGTTCTGGAATAATTTTATTTTCCTTAGGGAAGCCGTATGATAAAATTGTTTGAATTGGTATAATTTTGCAATTCACTTGGAGAAATTTTGATTGAATTTTAGTCATTTCCTCCCATGGTCATTCCGTTCGTTATTATACTTTATATAAAAATACTGAATTGAATAAGTTGACTGCCGCCACCAAATTAAGGGCTGATGTGGCAAAAAATCACCCAGCAAATGTGGTATCATTTATTTCATGATTAAGAGACTAAATAGGTTTAGAGATTAATTTACTCATATTAATTACCCGAATTACCTTGAGTTAAATTTTCCAAAGATCAATCCAAACCATTGGTTGTATTTTTCTTGCCGTAATGCTAATAGTCAACTCTTTTTGTAAGGAATTAAGCAATTCTTGTATTAAACCTCTACGAAAATAATTAGAAGTCTGTCTTGCATTTATCCCGCGTTAATGGTCTTTTTGTTATTTTGCTGCTTATAGTCTTCTATAATAAAATCATTGAGATATATTTTATGTTTTATCATATAAACTACATAAATTTCCCATTTGATGTACAGAATCAGAGAGTATTTTAATTTACATATTTTTGGGAAGTAATAAATCTAATCATTAATTAATTACGCTTTTTAAGACAAGAAAAGATACTAATATAATATAATAACAACAACATTAATATTGTTTTTCATTATTCGGAAGAATATAGGAAAAAATCTGATTTTAAACAGCCATGATGAAATATATGTAAACTTTTACGACATCTTGATAAAATACAAGTGTAAGTATGTCTGTGCTTATATTATCATATCGATATCTACGTTCCAAAGAGTAACAAGTCTGGAAGTTAGAAGATATTGATTGAAGAAAATTTCTAATGAGCTGATTAATAGTTCCAAAGAGCAGAAAGATAATTGGGAAACAATTTCAAAAGTCTTGTGGAAATTTGAATAATTAGGTGGAGCTAAAGAAAGGCAGTCTCGCGATCACTGCAATCAAATGTGAGGTCTATTGTGACTGTATGATGAATAAAGAATTGAAACATATTTATTTTTATTTTTTTTTTTAACATAACATTTTAAAGGTATACGGAAAATCAAAGCTATGTCGTTAAACTAGTGTTTGAAATGAATTTAATTTATTAACTTTAGTTTTAACTTTTTAGTTTAGATTTGTACATATAGGCAAAGTTTCAAAGTCGGTTTTTATAGTTTTGTAAAAATTTACTTTATTTTTCAATTTTGAGTTAATGGGGAGCGGGTGTAATTCAATAAACGGTATTCATTTCCTAATTTGTTATTTTTTATTTTTTTTTTTATTTATTTACAATTCGCCAAAGGCTGACTACTAAGAAAAAAATACGTACATCTAAATCAATTAAACCAACCTAGCCTTAACACAACTCTTGGTTGAATTAAAATCAATATGCTCGAAATTAGCGTTAATACAGCGAGACATTGAAGTTACTGGCTCATGAAGACCATAATTAGTCCTGTGGTTAGGAATCCTAAGAAACCCCGGGTGTCTCAGGACGCGAGCTGGAACCAGAATATCAAAAGACGATAGCAGAGCCGGAGAGTCAATAATTCCAAAAACGTAAGAACCGAAGTTGAACAGTTTAAATACGATTGATATGAAGGGAGTAAAATGGAGACCAGACACAGGAAGCATACTCCAAGATCGGACGAACAAAGGAACAATAAAGAAGCCGCGTAATATAAGGATCTTGAAATTCCTTAGCCCATCTCTTAATAAATCCTAAGGTCGAGTAAGTCCTGTTAACTTATTGAGTCGATATGATCATCGAGCTATCATACGAGACACTTAGGTCCTTAATTTTATCCAGTCTTGCCAAAACACAGCCATTAATAGTATAGTCGAACACGATCGGAGTTTTTATACGACAGATAGACATATCTTAGCATCGTCAGCATACAACAGGATTCGTGAGTGAGATAAAAAAAAGAGGTAAGTCATTGACATAAATATTAAAAAGAAGTGGGCCGAGGTGGCTGCCTTGAGGTACACCAGAAGAATTGTAAATCTTCTCAGAAAGAAATCCACGGAACGAAGGGATAAATAAGACTTGACCCAGTTCACAAAGAGAGGGGGAAAGCACCCTTAGATGTGGGATATTTATCTTCAAATTTAAATGGGACCACCCTCGAGATATAGAAAAATGTAGAAAAGGTAATTAAAAAATAACAGCTGGGCTCACTAATCAAATCTGTATTTGAATTTAATGAGAAATTTCCAAATTTTTGAATTTAGGTTTGGTCTGATAAAAAAAAGTATATACAAAAAAAATTATCTAAAATAAAAACAAAAAATAAAAATGCAACAAGGATTTGATACTCTGATTTTCTGCTACGGGAGAAAATATTATTAGATGCAAAGAACTTTAACACTAGTCAAAATTCTGAGAATTTTGTGCTGCCTTCGTTTTCTAAGAAGAGATTTCTATCTACTTTGGTAGCAGCGATTTCCAGGAAAAACCATTTCGATGGGAATTTACGATGCTGGGACATTTTTCCAGGCAACAAAAACATTCGGGGGTAAATTCTTTTCTTATATGATGTTCTAGTTTTCGGCCAAAACTTTCCAGAGCATTTTTCTTTCACAATATTACTTTACTAATAGGTCCTAATAAAGATGGGTGGTCAACTTGTGAAATTATCATGGTAGAAAAAGTGTTAATAATAATTCAATTTTTTGTTTAAGTGTTAAGTGTTTGTAATTTTCTATTTTTCCTTAATTAAACATTTCCCAAAGATATTTGATTTGTCAATTTTGCTTCCAAAAATGCGATAAAAAATTGGATCCACCATATTAAATTCCATAAATGTTAAAACATTGCACTCAGTGATCTTCAAAGTACCACAGTGTTAATTTTATTCGTTTAATTCGAAGAATGACAGTCCGCAATGATTGATCTGGTATCTTAAATTACCTCAAGATTTGTTTATTGAAAGTTTCATTAAAATACTTCCAGAGGTCCCAGACAAACATACATTTTAGCTGCATTTTTTTCGTTTATCCAGAAAATAAGGAAATTATAACTTGAATTGAAATCTTTCATGAGTAAAATAGCCAAGATTTAATTCTTTTTAAAAATAAAATCATATCGACATGAAGTAAAACAATGTTTTGGTCAACAATTACGCAAAAAAATATTCAGTTCAAGATTTGAGGTTTCGCATGGATTTTCATGGACATTTCCAAAAATATCAAATATTTATTCTGGTAAATAAAGTGTTTGTTCTGATTAGACAAAGTTAGTCGTATTAAAAAGTTTATGATTTTGAATTCGCTTAAAAATAAGACACATTTTTAAAGTTCAGTCTTTTTATTAACAATTAACAAAATAATGAAAATATCAATTATCGATGCCAGTAATATCATGGATCCACCGCAGGTATGAAGTTACTCGAGTGTAAACGCCGGGAAATCCTTTTTCACACCCGAGAACGCTGCCAAACGAGGTAATCCCGACGAGGACTTTCTTGTCTCCATCTTCGACGACTAATGGTCCACCTGAATCCCCGGTGCAGGTCGATTTGCCATTAGCCCCGCTTGTGCAAATGTTTGAGTCTGTCAGAAAATTGGGATAGCTCCGCCGGCAAATGTCCTGGTCCAAAACCGGCACCTCAACGTACCTCAGTACGTGGGAAATTGTCTTCGTTTCTGGTTTGAAGCAAATTTAGCGTCTTCCAGGCATTTCGCTTATCTTGAGAGATGAAAGAGACTTACCTGAGTCGAAGCGACCCCAACCAGATGCAGTTGCAAACTTCCCGTCGAAATCTTCGTACGCCTGCCTTCCGCTGGGCAGCTTTATGGGCTCGATGTTATCTGCAATGACCTTCAGAACGTTTTGATATTTGGGGAAATTTTTTCGTTTTCTTCTCTACCGCTTAAAGGAGCCGGCAGGGGTAATTTAAGTAGGGCGATGTCATTCTTAAGCCGATGGGTGTCCCAATCGGGATGCACGATAAAATACTTCCTGTCGACGTTTATGCGCTTCTGGCTCTTCTCACCTGCCTTTTTGATTTCATGAGCTCCGAGAAAGACAACCGCTTTGCTGGCACTACAAAGAAGGATTTTGTTCATCTTTTTTGATAAATTTTATTAGTCACAATAAGTCCAGAAACTGTTTTTCCTTTGCTAAAACCATTTTGGAAAATAAAATTTTATTAATAAATTTATCTACCCGGGTTTTGTTTATTTTCAAGTATGAAGAAAATAAATACATATATTGGTGTGCTACTTTAAAATGATATCTACAAATGGCGTTACTAAGAAACATTCAAGAGAAGCATTACTTTAATACTTTAATCGTTTAATCAAAAGAAAAGTGCCGCTGAAAGTTTCCATAACATTATGGTGAATAAACTTTGTTGAACATGTGAATACTGATTTAGGATATTTAGAAGTGACACTAAAACGAAACATTCATACTGGAAAAGCTATGCTATATATTGGGTGGATTAGAAGCACGTATTGTTTTATGAGCTGTTAAAACCTGTTGAAATTATTGCAGTCGATCAATTAATCGCTTTAAACCGAGCATTGAAACAAAAACTTCCTGAATATGCTAAAAAACACAACAAGGTGATTTTTTTCCACGACAACGTTCGGCCACATGTTGCGAAAACGGTTAAAGATACATTGTAAGTGCTTGATTGGGATGACCTATCTCACCCGTTGTATTCACTAAACATTGCTCCTTCTGACTATCACTTGTTTCGGCCAATAGTACATGACCTATATCTATACAGCACTTTCACCCATAAGAAGAAGTGGAAAAGTAGGTCAAAGATTGGATTGCTTCAAAAAATATTCGATTTTTTCACTGCAGAATCGATCTGTTGTCAGAAAGATGGCAAAAGTAATTTATTAATTACGATAGTTATTTTGCATGTTGTATTTCTTTTTGAATTTTTTGAAGCTCCACAGAATTACTATTTTTATAAGTTTTAATAATTCTATTATTTCATTTAGGAAGGTGGATGTTTTGTTTTGAATGAAAATTGGACTCGTTAAATTTTACATAAAAACACAACACTGTATAAATTCTGAGTAGTGAATAGTGAAACATGCACGAGTTTTTCTTATATTGTGATTAAGAACAATTATTAACTTTTTATCCAAGTAAGGTATAATTTTCAGTTAAAGAAAAATATAATATATTTGAAAAAGAACAAAATTGCAATCTATAAACTACTAATTACGAATTCTATAAACATATATTTTCTTAGAATTGTTAAACAGATGTCTTAATTTACTTCACTGGTTGATTTAAGATTTTTTATATTACATGTATAGGCACATTTATCACTATGTGGATGATTTGGAAAAAAGAGTTTCTTAAGAAAACATTATGAATATTGCAGTTGATATTTTTTAGGATTTTTGTAGAATTGCTACTAAAGAAGAATGATTTTCGTTTAATTTTATTGTCGTCTATCGGAGACAATCGTTCATTAAGTTTTTAAGAATTTTGGACATCAAATTTATATTTTTGTTTACTCAACACAGTTCCAGGGAAAAAGTTTTCAAAATCTGTTTATCATCGAACAAAGCTTATTAAAGGAATCGTTCGAATAACACGGAACTTTAATTGTATGAATAAAGCGACAACTCTCGTTCAAACAACACGGTGTTTGTATTCTACGGAATGTAAATATGAAGTGGCCATTATTTCGAAGATCTCTGAATTTTGTCACTTTCAACTTAAAAATTATTTATGATATATCTAAATAAAAATATATGCTGAATTCGAGCATTGTCAGATATTGTTAGCACACAATCGAGCATTTGAAGTTTGAATTGGGAAATTACTATGTGTTTTATATTAAATATCTTCGTTTTGTTTCTCCCAATTTAAAAAATTAATCAACTTCAAACACTATCCGAATAAACATAATTACGAAGATCCTGATGAACTTTCATTCAGTGTAGTTAACAAATAAAAATTGGATATGTGTAAAAGACAAAAAACTCGGTTTTTTCAAATTTCTAAAATAAAATATCCAAACAGGAATAGTTGCAAAAACAGTCTCTGAGTGATAATTTCCTACATGTCCAAACAGTGAGCCGCTGTGAGGATATAACTCCTTGAAATCAGCGATCCACCACACCAGTTCAGTCCACGCGACGTCTTAAGAAGTAATCCAACTTGATAAGGAAATGAACTTTTGAATGCGACATTTCCTCCAAAAATTCGTTTCATAGCTCCATGCCGGTGAAGCTCACGATCATCTTCGTTTTCGTTACTTCTCATGTACCGCGCTAATTCTTGAGGAACTACGATCAGCGGTTTCACCTGTCGCCAATTAATCTTATTACCGGGCCCTGCAAGCGCGAATCCGAGCAGCACGCAAATCACCGTCACTGTTCTCATTGCGTTCGAATTACTATGTAAAAGTGACTAATTTTTCTGGTACTCTTGATCAAGCATTTATAGTGTCTGTGCATTGCATCGTGGAGTCCAGACTCAGTCGAGGGGGGTCATTAGACTTGGGAAATACACCTGGAACCGTTCCGCCTGCCTGGTCAGGCAAATCTGTTTACAGACGTTGTCGCAAGAAGTGGTCAAGCAGTTGTGGTCACGTCCAGCTCGAGCTTTTCGTTTGAGCTACTTAAGGCGATTTGTTATAAAAAAAAAAAGAACCAAAAAAAAAATACAGCGTTGAAGTAAGTTGGGCACTTTTAGAAAAATCCTAATTTTACAAGGTCATGAGTACGACTGCTAACCCCATCACTAAAGTATATTTCCCTAAGTAAAAGTGCATTTTGTGGTACATATTGCACTTGCTCAGTAAAAATTTGTTGAAATTTGCAACAAATTGGTCTTTGGGCGGTATCGTTTGTCATTGCAGACTAAGGCGAAAAAATTGAATTCATTGTTTTTTGCTATCACACAATAGCCCGGGATTAAGTGCTAAGTGGTGCAGATTAATCAAGCTCTTCAAAATGCTCCATTAGTTGTTCATGTGCTAGATTCCGACTGAAACTATAATTTGATATGATTTCATTGAATGAAATATAATGCGCGTAAGACACGTAGATTATATCTTTCTGAAGTGCGCTTGGAAGTTTGAGAGATCTGAAATTATATCTTTCACTAACCGTGATTTATTGCAAAAGAAATTTATATTTAATATTAAGAATAATACGACTTATCATTCTGACTCGCATAATACTTAATAATAATTTAAAATAATCTTAAAGCGGGATCTAAAAAATGATTGTATTTACCGCCTTTTGTTTTTACAATCCATCGATAGCTTAAAAAATCAAAATATTTAATTCAAGCAGTTATCTATGTCTAAAAATTATCACTTTATTTAAGTAAACAGATCATATCATGACACTCTAAACTTTTTCTGATTTGTAGGTGAAGTTATTTTTGCATTGTTTGTTTTTCCGCAATGTTTATTTGGATAATTGAATATGAAATCGCATTATCATGCATAATAAAATATGTAGATGGTTGACGGATTAATATGAGCCGCCCGAGTAGAAATGAACGGTAACTGCACCACGGCTGAACCAATTTGTATAGATATATATTTATAAAATTTTTTGGCAGGTGGTGCGGCCGTGGTAGCCTTTAAGTGGCGAATCTATGGTCTTAAGTGGCGAATCTATGGACCGACTCAGTGCGGTCGAATAATATATTCAAAGTACAGACTTTGTACGGCCGTGTTGCGGTCTTAAAAATTTTAGATATTTTTATTTAATATAAATTAATAATTTAAAATCTTTTGTTTATCCTTATATGTAACGTTTGATCTAATGCGATTCTGAAATGAGTTTCGATCTGAAAATAAGTTGGATTACTTCAACAGTAATTCACACACTAAAAGAAAGTATTTTCCGATGTTTTTAAAAATTATGCTAGTTTCTTCTCAGTTTTTAGTGCTAAGAATTTTCTTAATATATGAAATTAGTTATAATCTTCAGTATATCGTTTATATTTTTATGTTTTATTTATTAATGGGCAATCAGTGAGCAATTTTCCACACCCTTTGCTGCTTAAATCGTTTTTACTGCTTAATCAAACATATTTCGCTATCTCTTTCAAATTTTTTAATTTGACATATGTAAATGTTTTTTTTACTTCATTCGAAATTTTTTTAAGTATCCTAAAAGTAGGCAACACGCTTAAAGTACAGATTTAGCTAAAATGTTTTCTTATATTTCATTTTATTTGATGCCGATTTAGAATAAAAAACTAGAGTTCCATTTAAAAAATTTCTAAACACTACGATGATAAATAATACACATGCTCAAGATAATAGGCTAAGAATTGGCTTCAAGTAAAGTTTTGAACGATTAAATTCTTCGTAAAGGTTTGCTTATAAGTTTTATTGATTTAAATATTTTTCGATATACAGTGGCTCACAGCTTAAATGATGTGAGTACTTTTTACGAGGAAAACCCTTAAAAACTCCCGGAAAATGGGAAATTCTTTCCTTCAAACAAACAAAATATTTCAGCTTGAGGTTCTATTTATTATTTCCAATGAGAAAAACAACAACAAAATATTCTAATCAGCGAAAAAAAATTAAAGTTCATTATAAACACCAAATATCACATCACAGCTTAAATGATGTTCTCTCAAAAAAGTCCTTCATTTCAAACTAATAATATTTTTTTTTTTTCAAAATTTTATTCAATATCTAGTTGGATATCCTGATTGTTTCAATACCGCTTTGAGGCGATTTGGCATTGAGTGTACTAACTTTTTGGTGTAGTCTGGTGAAATGGTCTCCCATTCCTGTTTAAGTGCCCTTTTAAGGTCGTCCTTACTGCTTATCGAATGTTTTCTGATGCCCTCTTCTAGTTTTGACCATAAATGTTCGATAACATTTAGATCTGACGACTGAGCAGGCGTTTTAATTTGGTGTGGGCAATTCCAAATCAACCACGTTCGCACTAGTTCCGAGGTGTGCTTGGGGTCGTTGTCCTCGTAAAACCGGAAATCGTCCTTGAGGTGTAATTTTTCCGCACTCTGCAGTAGATTATCCTTCAATATGTTCAAATACTGGAATTTGTCCAGGTTGCCCTCGATGAACACCAAGTTTCCTACTCCAGAAGATGCCATGCACCCCCACACCATCACGTGACCACCACCGTGTTTTACTGTACTGCGTAAATTTCGTGGTTGGAGTTCAGCATTTGGTTGTCTCCACACATAACCTCTTCCACCGCTTCCGAAAATGTTGAATTTGCTCTCGTCTGCGAAAAGAACAGTATCCCAGAAAGTTGTACCTTTTGTTACGTGTTCGCGTGCAAATTCAATTCTTTATGCTTTATTTTTAGCACTAATATAGGGTTTTTTCCTGGACACTCTTCCGTTAAAATTCGCATCCCTTAAAACTCTTCTTACGGTTTCTGGGTTACACTTCTTATCAAGAAATTTTTCCCCTTCCTGCGCTAGTTTTAGTGCGCTCAGCTTGGGATTTTTCTTCACCTGTCCTACAATCCAGCGACAATCGGAAACGGAAAATATTTTATTTGGCGCTGTTCTACCCTTATTTTCTACGCGATTTTCATGAACAAATCGTTCAATTATGTGCTGGACTGTAGACTTTGGTTTGCACGTGATTTCCGCTATTTCTTTTTGAGTTTTCCCTTTTTTGTAATGTTTAATAATGAGCTCACGCTCTTCAATTGTTGTTCGCCGACCCATTTTCGAATAAACTCTTAAGCTATTAACTTTATTCCTACTACTGATCAGTTCAAATGATAAATAAATTTTTCCTAGAAATCCTTATAACACTCCACAGCTAGAATAACAATGAAAATTCAGAAATACATTACGCATACCGTTATATGTATGCTCTTTAAATGGCGCATCATTTAAGCTGTGATGTGATATTTGGCGTTTATAATGAACTTTCATTTTTTTGCGCTGATTGGAATATTTTTTTGTTGTTTTTCTCATTGGAAATAATAAATAGAACCTCAAGCTGAAATACTTTGTTTGTTTGAAGAAAATAATTTCCCATTTTCCGGGAGTTTTTAAGGGTTTTCCTCGTAAAAAGTACTCACATCATTTAAGCTGTGAGCCACTGTATGTATATATATAATTTTTTACTGCAAAGTACTACGGCATACCAAAGCCGCACTGTAAAATATATCACTAATCCCACACATAAGGCCGTAGCTCCGTCACTTAAAGCTATCATGTCTTCACTCTATAAATATACATATATCTACATAAATTGGTTCAGCCGTAGTGCAGCCGGGGTGTGGCCGTTCTCGTTAGTACTCAAGTTCAGTTCTTATACGGCCGAGTATGCGGCCATTGTCGCTTGTACTAAAGTTCGGGTCTCATACGACTGAGCGTGCGGTCGTTAAATTATTTTCAAAAACACTACGGACCGCGTGCAGTTGTTGTACCGTGTCGACTAGAAACTGTGCGGCCGTAGTGCGGCTCAGCCGTAGTTCATTTTTACTCGTGAAGCATTTCCACAACCCCAAGTGGTTTGGGACATAAATCTCAGGAGATTAAAAGGCATTATTAAGGGCTTGACCTGAGAATATAATCTATGGAAAAATCTATTTTATTAATATGAGTTCTTCTAAAGCGGTACTTGCAAAATGACAAAAAATTAATAATGTTTGGAAGATTTGTGAGCAGATTCAAATTACTTCCACGTAGTTTCAACGTAAATTTCAATTGTGACCTGCAACAAAAGTAAGAAGATATGGTGCATAACAATTAAATATTTTGGAAAACGCAATGAAATCTGTGATATGCTGAAATTTATGCAAAATTTTCCAGTGGCTTCACCAGAACGAATTTTCAGCATAAATACTGTCTTTTGTATTTCCTCAATGTAGAAACAACAGTGGCATTTAATTTCTTCATTGTTGCTAGAAAATTGTTCCTCTGTAACCACTTACCTTTGAATTTAAGCCACAAATTCTGTCGTTGATTGATTTCGATTATTTCATTCATCGGATCAAGTCCTTCATGTGGTTCATATAATAAATTGTAATAACGTATAGTTGCCCTAGTTCAGATATTGACCAATTTTGCTTGTGAAATTTTAGAGGTCAGTCAATTGCGAGTTGCCATCACGACCAGTTTTCTTGAATTTAGCTTGGTCATATTCCACCGTCTTAAATCGTTTTTTCTTGTTGTTTTTTTCATTTTTTTTCCTCCTATTCAAATGTTACAAGTCATTTAGCATTTCCAAATCCTAAAGTTACTTCACTGTTTACAATCCACTAACACTGCCGGGAAATAAGTCAATATTTGGAAGCTACAGAGCGTCACACTTCATTAGGGAGCGCAAGCAAACAAATTAATTAACCGAAAAGGCGTAAAATTGCCAAGGTATCAATTAATAGTTGGGTGAGCGAACCTATGCTATTTCAAATTAGAATATGCGAATAAAGCGTGCTTTTGAATGATGCCCATGACTGTTAAATAAACGCACAAAAGGGCCCGCAAAAAATAAGATATTTGCCTGTGGTGCACCTTTGTGGCAAAATTTTAGCCGCACAATTTATTACTTAATCTGGGGTCTCTCGCTCAAAGGTAAACAGGATATTAAAATTTGAGACACAAATTCTCCTCTGTTCCGCTATAATCTGAAATTCATGATCCCAATAATCTGTGCCGACGGCAGCAAAAAGGAGCATAATCTGCTGCCGCCGGCACTCCGTTCTACGTCCCTTACTGGGGGGATAAAATTGCGGCGGTGGCCCCAGGGCTCGATGGAATATTAATAAAATTCGCAAGAAGGACACCCCAGCGACTTCGGATGAATAGAGCTCGGGAATCGCATCATTGGGGTCTGACGAATACCAATGCGTTCCAACGGATCGAAATCGATAAATTTCAGCAAATAATTTTTTCACGATTTTTTCGTTTGCACCGAATGGATTTTTACCTTGCGATTGCTGAATTTGCAACCTGGTCGGGCATACTAATTGCTTTAAAAAAAAAGATTGATGAGTGGGGGTGAACAACAGCTGCCTACACATAAAATAGTCGAGATACACGCTTTTATTAAAACTGTTGACTAACTCAATTGAGCGGTTTGCCCCGGAGATTGAAAACATCGAACTGCGAATATGTTGATCTTATTCTACAGCAATGGTAGTCTGATAGTCATGACCAGATTTCGATTTTTTGTAGGAGACCAACATCTAAATGTGAAAACATATTGAGGAAAAGGGCTGACTCACCCCATAACAAAACTGATATTTCCCTTTTATTAAGTATTACCTGAGTTATCCGGCTTCACCCGGCATTATGTAAATACTTATTAATTAAAAACTTCTCAAATGCTCTAGTTTGGTATATTCTAGGAATTGCTTCAACCTGAAAACTATGCTAATTTTATTTAAATATTTGAATTGTTGTAGAAATATTCTTCACCATATTGAATCCATCGCCATGTTTAATATTTAAATTCTGGCCCCCAAAACTCCTATGAACTTATTTTCGACAAATTTATAAAAATGGCACCCAAAAACCCCCACATGCTAAATTTGGGGCAGGTCGGTTGGTTTCGAAAATTTCGTCCGCCATATTGGATCCGCCATCTTTAATTCTGCAAATTAAACTTCAGATTCGTGATCAGTGATCCCAAAAATCCTCACATACCAAATTTGGCGTAGATCGGTTGATTTTCGAAAATCTCGTCCGCCATATTGAGTCCGCCATCTTGAATTTTGTAACTCTGACTTTAGATTCGTGATCAGCCACTCCTAGAACCCCCACACACTGAATTTAGCGTAAATCGGTTGACTTTTGGAAAACGATATTTCTGACCTGATTTTTTGAGATTTGGAAAAAAAACATAACGTTAATTCTGACGGTGGATTTGGATTCACGGGGTTCTTTTACATAAAAATATACATCTTGATATGAAAAAACGAAATTCCTGTATTTTTCCTTGTACATTTATCCGGATTTTTGTTATTTTTTACCTGTTTTTTGAGGTTAGGAATTAACTGTGATGTGATGCGTCAATTCTGCAGATTCGTGCTCAGCGCGCGAAAATACATCGAAAACCATATATCGCATGTAAAGTGCAGACCACTTTTCTTCATTGAAATCTCTTAAACTTAGGAAATTTTGATTTGTACATTGAATTTGTTATATTGTATTTCGAAATTCCAATAGCAGATCCGAAATAAGTGACCAGAAATTCCATGAATAGCAATTTTATGTCACCATATTGGATCCATTGTATATACAAATAGTAAAGGATTCGAAAAAAGCGATTAAGAAATGACATTCGTACTCATTTTCATAAAAATTCATTGAAATTGTCAAATTATGGTCGCCATATTGCAAGCGCCATCTTGAATGTACAAATTTTGCTAGTCGATTTGAAATAAGTAACCTCAAAATTCGCTTTGTGCTTATTTTTATAGGAATCCCCTGAATTTGAAAAATTTTGGTTTGGTCTCTTTATTTAAAAAATTTTAGTCCGCCATCTTGAATTTATGAATTGTGATAATAAATTAAAAATGAGTTGTCTCAAAAAAATCATTGTACTAATTTTCATTAAAATCCATTGAAATTTAGGAAGTTTCGTCGCCATTTTGAATCTTCCATCTTGAATTTCTAAATGTAGAAAGTAGATTTGAAGTCAGTATTTCCCAAAAACCTCAAGTACCAATTTTAATGAAAATTCTTTCAAATTTAAAGCTTTCAATCGCCATATTGGTTTCGGAATTTTGACATCTTATATATAATCCGAAAAAGGATTAGCCTATATTTTGAGCAATAAACAAATAAACAAACAAACAAACAAATGGACTTTTATGATATATAGGAATAATACACAACGTTTAATGGTAATTGGTTTTTAATTAAACATTTAATTTGTAAGTAATATTCCTTTTATTAGTATTGTGGATATTCTCTTCGAGGTGGAAGCGGAAGGTCTTGAATCGGTGTATTTATAACATTCAAGTTAACAGCAGCGTGATCTTCGTTCCACAATTCATTTGTAAGAAGATTGTCGTTTATTTCTGCGTATTGAGGTCGAATCCTTGCATCACTTGCAGCATTGCAAAATCCTGTTCCGAAAAATGCGAATAGAAATGCGATTAAAAGTGTAATTTTTAACATTTTGATGCGACTTATAAAGCTCTTTTTACTAAGATACAAAGTGGATTTGTTAAAATTTTCTATGATACAATATGATCAAGTAACGTCTTATATATGAATGTGAAACAATAAAATTGATAAAAAAATTTTGATCATTTTAAGTACCCCAGTACTTGTAGATTTATATGCATATCTATTTATCATTTATATTTAATTTGAAATCTATAAATAAATTTGAATATTGCAATTTGTTGGTAAGTACCGTGAAGTGTATGAACTGATTCAATGCCAAGATTTGTGAAATAAAAACCAAACAATTATTATTTCAATAGCATATTAAAAGTGTGAAAACAAAAGTAAAATGATATAGTATAGTACTATATGTACTATGGATTGCCGATATCAGGTAATATTTAGTTAATTAAGTTGTTATTAAATCTAATAAAACAAAATATAATAAGTTAATATCAAAATTCAAAAATTCATGTTATAGAAATGATACCAAATCCAGTTCTATAGCACCATTATCAAACATTGTATGGCGGCGCTTAACATGAGTAAATAAATTGAGTTTTATATCCCTTATATGTACATAACTCCTAATAATTGCAATAAATTGATACTTGTAAAGAAATTATTATGTGTCCACTTGAGAAGATAAGATATCTAATCATCGTATGTAGAGAAAAAATGTTGATTACGAAATTGGTAGATATTTAATAAAAAGCACCTTAACAACAGACAACTTTGATTATGTTGCTATAACTTCAAGCAAATTTGAATAAGTTAATCGCACAGTAACAAGCAATTCAAACACAATAAAACGTTATTATCAGATGCACTTCAGATAAAAAAAAAAATAAGGGGTATAAAAGTGGTAGAGATATTGTTTTAATGTAGTTCCTCAAAGGTTTTCATCAGTGATGAAAGTTTTATAAAATTTTTCCTACTAAATCAGTTTCATGGGAATTCCGTGTAGGCGAATTGATGCCATGTCCCTAAAGTTGATTCAGTTTCCGATATGCCTGCACCAAGGAATTGAAATCGAACTTTCCTCGACGTAAAATGGACTGCTCTGGGTATTAGCTTGATTTCCCTGGGGATGCAAATAGCCTGTTGGAAGATTATGTGACTAATGGCTTTTTTATGTTGGCTTTGTAACTGACGAAAGGGTTTATGAAGTTCTCTAGTGTAATCTTCGAAAAGTTCTTTTCCCAAATTCAACTTTTAGGCATGAATAGATCGAGAGAAGTGGGGAAACTTTCATATTGTAACATTTTCACATTGCTTTTTAACTTCTAATACGATGATAATGTTTTGAAGTAATGTGCAGAGCAGTTCTAAGCTTCTTTTAAAAATTCGGCGTTAACAGTTCCTCGATAAATTTATTAGTTACGATTTAGATGTATTTGTTCGGTTATAATGAAGGTTTCTTAGAATTTATAAAATTAATTAAAATTGCCTTGAAATTGAATGCATTTTAATTTATTTATTTATTTACAGTCTACTGATTAACAAATCTTACGGACTAAGAAATCCTTAAATAAACCTAAATACTTAACATTAAATGAATAATTGCCTATAACTTAGCAACCAATGCTAACATACTATTATATATTTTCTTTGAATTCATTTATTGACATATGGAGGTCGAAAAAATCACAATGCTCATTAAAAAATCTTTTGAATGAAAATTAGTACTGAGAATTTCCTAGTTCGTTGAGTTCAAATATGTTTGTTTGTTTGTTGCTCAATCACGCCTAAACGCTTGCATCGATGATTTTTATTTTTATTTTTCTGAAGGTAGTACATATTCCAACTTAACATATAGGCTAATTTTTTCGGATAATATATAGGGTTTCAAAACTGCTGATCGATGTCGGTTGAAAATGTTAATTTTGAAGCGATTTTCATGAAAATTGGTGCTTAGGGGTTTTGCGGAATGCTGATTTCAAATCCCCTGTCCAAATTTAGGAATTTAAAATGGTGGATCAAATATGGTGACCAAGATTTCTTGGTTTCAACGGATTTTAATGAAAATTAGTACAGTTTAAGGTGGTGACTTTGGGCCTTATTCTTACTTTCGGTTTCTTAAAAATTGTATTTTCTAATAAGAACGATTTATTTAAGTCTTTTTTTTAAGTTTATTCATATTTTATATGCAAAAGATCAGGTGCAAATGTAGGTTCAAAATGCTTCATGTAAAGTGTGGAATCAACTTTTTTTTGAAAGAATATTGAAAATTTTTACTTGTAAGAGTTTCAATTCAAAGGAAAAAATAACAGGTCCCCGTTTTGGAAGAATTTGAATGAAAAGTGATGCTAAAGAACAAAGAAATTGTTATCTATTTATAGTATCATAACGTAAATATTTTATAATATGTATTTATGTTGGCTTGGCATGTCTATGCTTGCAAACCATACATATGTACGTTCATGCCAGTCACAATACAAAACCAAAAGTTTCCTGGAATGATAAAAGTTCGGAGAGAGTTGCTCGAGGAGTGTCCATAAATCAGATAAGTAAAATATCGAGTAGGATGGGGGGCTCGTATTTTTTTCTGTATGTTTCAGGGAAGTCTGAAAAATTCTCGAGCTGGGAGGACGACATATCACAAATATCCCGAAAGACATAAAAGGAATGTAATAACGTCGAGTGGGGAATTTATTGCCCACTTGTATGACAATTTATTGGCGGACATTTCACATACCGAAATAAGGCAGCTCTCCAGCCCTTGCTAATGGGGAACTTGTGATGGGGCACCTCAATATCGTGACATTCCCTAGGACGAAGTCTTTATTATGTGCCCGGTTATGCATTTAAAGCGGGACAAAATTCCTACAGGCCAGAGTTTTTATGAGAATTCCATCCAGAGTTCGGCTCTGATTGCAGTCGAAGTTTTTATAACATGACCGTATTATGGACAGGGGCATAACCAAGTTGTCCACCATGTGTCCAAGGGGATTATTTGTCATGGTGCTGTTGGACGACTGACCGAAATGCATCAGGACTGGGTCGAACCTATTAAAATCACAGTCTGCTATCGATTATGCATTGTGCAGAAATGTCTATTCGGATTTCTGAACGTACTTGCATCGTAGTGAAATGCACTCGGGTTGTTTGTATCAACCACCACTGGGGTTAAGGTATGGATGGATATTAAGGGTAAGTTCGTGGTTGGGTTAGCTTGATGAAACAATTTAATTAGATACTATGATAGAGACAGCATTTTCGATTAAACGAAAGTACTTTCAGTAACGTTCGCTAGGGAATCATCTGTTGCTTGGAGAGGGTGGAGTATGTGTCCGATGCAAAAGGGTTCCGACTCAATAGTTTTCGGACTTAACCGAGTGTTAAGGGTAATCAAAATCGTGTTTATGCTCATAATTAAGCTTAATGTCTAAATGAAAATGAAATTAGTTGCTCTGCAAGGAGCTGTTGTGCTTGATTGAACACTTGGACTATGCAGATCGATACTCATGGTCTGTGCATTGTGCACTGAGGAGAAATTAATTTAATGCATTAACGTAGTGTACACCTTTGCAAGTCCATGAAGAGAGTTGTTATGGAGTACATATAAGATCTGTTAAGATTTAAGATTTTGATTGAGTTCAGAATTTTTTTTTAAGTGATTGCGTTGCTATTTCCGAAAAATAATTAATGTACTAATATAAGCCTTTGAACAAGAAAATTGTTTAGTAACCATCTATGGATTAATTTAGAATTTTAATGTTAAGAATTTTAACTTTACGCAAGGTACAACCACATTTCACATTGTAAGATGACTATTTAAATGGAGATTGACATTTTCTTCAAATAATGGGTTAGTCGTATTCAGAAGAGCATGTTGTTTTGCTCATGTTTCTATGAATTATTGACTAACATTTCATGAATATTTTGTGAATTTCGATCTGTCACAGTGGTGTTCCATTTAAAAAAGTTTTGAGTTTATGAGCCCATTTAGGTTTGTTCACTTTCTTACTCACTACCAAAAATTTGAATTTTAGACTTACAGGGGGATGGTACAGCGCAGCGATTAGCATTATGGAAAAATTCGATTTGAAAAGACGAGACATCCGCCTTCTTCTACTTTATGAGTTCCGTTTGAAGCATACAGCTAAGCAGGCGGCACAAAATATATGTCAATGTGTTGGAGAAAATGCGGTCTCTTATCATACAGCAGCAGATTGGCTTCGACGTTTCTCGAATGGCGACTACAACCTTGAAGAAAAACCTCACGAGGGGTGGCCGGTTGAGTTGATGTCGACCGACTAGCGCAGCTCATCGAGGAAGATCCAAGGAGGACTACTCGTCAACTTGAAGAAGAAATCGGATGCTCCTATACTACTATCGCTCGACATTTGAAAGTGATGGGTGAAGTGTACAGGCACAGTCAATGGGTATCCTACGAATTGACGGATGGTCAACGGATGATGTGAGTGACGGTTTGTACGCAATTACTCACTTCACATCGTACTTTTGCTTGGCTTCGTAATTTGGTTACCGGGGATGAGAAGTGGATGCTTTATGTTAACTATAACAATGAGCGACAATGGCTTAGCGCGGGTCAAAGAGGAGTACCGACAGTTAAATGTAAAATTACTATACACAAGGTTATGTTGAGTGTTTGGTGGAATGTGCACCGCATTATCTACTGGGAACTATTACTACAAGGAACGTCTATAAATAGTGAACGCTACTGTGATATGCTGGATAAGGATAAGGATAATCTTAAAGGAGAACAAGGCAATGTATACCTCCTCCACGACAATGCCGGCCCTCACACCGCTTCTATGACATGTAAAAAAATTATGGAGCTAGACTGGATTTCCTTAGCCCATCCTGCATACTCGCCGGATATGTCTCCTTCTGACTACCACTTGTTCCAATCGTTGCAGGCAGCCGACTCTGGTCATTTAAACTATATACATACTAAACTATGCCCTAGACCTGTCGTGAGTTAGTACGAATTGAACTAGTATTTTCTTATGGAGCAATGTTGTGGACTATGGAATCAAACCTTTTATTGTTGGATAGGCTATATACCTATGATAGTGTTATATAGTATTAAACTTAGTGTGAAAAGTCAAGGTTTGTTTTGTCATTTAACAAGAAAAAAACTTAGTGTGAGCAACCGTTAGCATGATTTCAATATCCTACTTATTTCAATAATTTTATCTTAAAGTTATCCTGTTAAATATAAAGTAGCAAATTAAATTAGAATACCATTTCTTGTCGAAAATTACACGTTAGGACTTATTTAAAAAATGGTAGTTATTAAATACAATAGTATTGCTAATATTAAAATAAATTGTATATACTAGCTAATTTAACATTCCAAAAAAAAGCAATCAAGTATGAAAAACATTTTTCAAAGTCCTTAACATTCATTACATTTTTGCACGGTATACTCAATTAATGGTCCTTAAAAAAAAATTAACTTCAAAAGAATTATTCCCTTGGTTCAGCTTAATTTTAAGCAGAAGGATCTAAGTAAGGATTTCCCAATTTTCTCCACCAGATTAATTCCACTTTGGGACGAGGAAAACAGGAAAATTCGCGAAGCCCATAATTGAGTCGGCAGAGTCACTCATCTCTTTAATTTACCAATTAGTGAGGTGCTTAAGATGTGCACCGAAAGATGGGAAGGAACTCAATTAATTTGCTATTTCAGCATTTTTATTGTTCTTTACCGCTTTTCCGAAACTTTTATCCGGCGACGAATTAATTGCCCCAATCTTTGACTGAGACTCTCCGCCTGCATTATACATTGGAATGAGCGTCGTCGTCGCGTCTAAGTGTCTAGTTGTCTGCGATAAGTTAATTACACTAATTAAGAATAATCTTGTGGCACTGATACCCGTTTTATGGATGTTGCCGAGTTTTATTAACCTTGAAATTGTAGGAGAATTAACTTTCTATACTCACGAAAAGTTATATGAGAGAATTTTATTGACTGAGCAAACAAATAAATTAAATTCCAATATGTTCTCCAACAAATCCATTCGCCAAATATGTGTATGAGAAAAACATCATATATACACATATGTCAGCAATTGAAATTTTTCCACAAAATTTCGAGGAAAATACATAGATTTCGTCTAAACCCATTTTGATCCCGAAACTGCTCATTTTCAAAGGGTACTAGTGGGTGAAAGCACTCGATGCTCACTTTAGCCAAGTTTGCCCCTGTAAATGTTTAATTATGTCCTGGCACGTATTGAAAAGGGCAGCCGGGCGCCTCTCGACCCCCTCCCATTCAATTGACGGAGGAATCAAATAAGAATTAAAAGCAAATAATGATGGAAATCCTCGAGGGAAATTCCGGAAAATGTCTCAATTCGTTATTTCTGTGCTTAAGTGGAGCACTAGAGACATCTTCCCGGAGGGCGGCCGAGAGTAATGTTCCTCTAGTGTTGCTGGGTGGCGATGGCGGCGCGGCGGGCGGCAGCAAGGAAAGTGAACCTTACGCCCGCCTCCCGGCTAGTCTTCGGGTGGGCTGCTTCGATTTTTAAGGAAACGCTGATGGAATGAGTGGCTGTTCTTAAGGACGTGCACTTGAAATCTCCTTTGATTGGAATTTCCTTAAGTGGATGGATGATGGCTTTTGATAGATTCTTAATTAAAAATAAATTTCCAGGCTTCTTATAAGCCTGATAAGGGTCAGCACGTAATGGCCGGACTGGCAGTAAGTAGCTTTTCTTCGAACATTTTGGCGCTGACCATTGACACTTTCGATTTAATATCCTTGAGCGGAAATTGGCTACAAAACCCTCCTCCAGGAAAAAGACTAATTTTCACAAATATTTACTAAAGCTCATGAGATGAATTTATTGCTTTTTGTTTTCCTAAATGATAAAGTACACTAAGAGAAAATTATTGCTAATCATTTTCAGCCATAGAGAAACAGGTTATTTTGATAACATGAATACTATCAGTCCAATCTTTACTATTATTTTAATAATAGTTAAAGTAAAAATAATAAAAGATAATATTATTAAATTAATTTTCAAATCAATATGTTGAATTTTACTTTTGAACATACATTAATTTTATATTGATACACCTTATGGTTACATTGAAGTTTTGAAAATGACAAATTAAAAACGAACTCCGTATTATCTTGATGACAAGGTTTTTGAATCATGAACTAAAAACTTTAGATTGGTACTAAACATTATCAAAATTTGATAGTAAAAATTATTAGAATTAAGGGGGCGGGGGAGGGGAGGGGAAGGGGGGTAGGATATATTCTTTGCATTTATTTTTTATTTGAAAGTAAAACTCTTCAAGAGTATCTAGTTAAAATTTTAGGTCAATTGGAGCAAAACTACCGGAGATGCAGTGCCTTGACTCTCCCGCCGTTCGAACAACTCAATGCGCTATTAAAACTTTAAACGCGTTTTTCTCCCACTTCGAATGGTCAAAGCCGGTGGACACTGTAACTCAAAATCTACTTCACCGATCTTTCAAATTTGACACACTAATTAAGTACATAAAATGAGGTACTGACGTCGAGATTATTTTTTTGCTTTATAATTAGTTTTACTATGATAAATAGGTTGATTTTTATGGGTTTTTTCTTTTAAAATTCAGTTTTTTTACTTTAAAATTATGCCAAAAATTGAAAAATTGTCAGAAAAAAAAAAATCTCGACGTCATTACCTCCAGAAACTCATAAACTTCGATTTTTTGATTTGAGATAATCCAGTAATGAGTTCGGATGTCAACCGCAAACTGCTTTATTTTTTTTAAAGAGTATCAGAAGATTTGCTCTGAATGGCTTATTTCTTAATATTTTAGGGAACAAATTTAACTGAATATTCTTGAAATGATACTTTATTATGTGTACAATTTACAAATAAATACACTTTACCATATGCTCAAAAAAAATTATCAAAGATATGCTTAAAATGAACCTTAACATGGTTTTTAGGATTCCGTAGCCAAATGGCTACGTCATGTCTGTCTGTCTGTCCGTCCGTAAGTCACAGCCACTTTTTTTCGAAACTATAAGAACTATACTGTTGAAACTTGGTAAGTAGATGTATTCTGTGAACCGCATTACGATTTTCACACAAAAATAGAAAAAAAAGCGGCCAAGTGCGGGTCCCCATACTTAGAACTGAAACTCAAAATTTTTTTTTCATCAAACCCATACGTGTGGGGTATCTATGGATAGGTCTTCAAAAATGATATTGAGGTTTCTAATATCATTTTTTTTCTAAACTAGTTTGCGCGAGAGACACTTCCAAAGTGGTAAAATGTGTGCCCCCCCCCCTGTAACTTCTAAAATAAGAGAATGATAAAACTAAAAAAAATATATGATGTACATTACCATGCAAACTTCCACCGAAAATTGGTTTGAACGAGATCTAGTGCGTAGTTTTTTTTTTAATACGTCATAAATCGTAAACCGCAATTTACCTTTCATTCAATCAACTCAAATAAAAAAACAAGCCTATATGGGCTCGCATATAGTTAGATCTAAATCCCATCATTTAGGTACCTAATTATAATGTTTACTTATCAATAACTTAATTTAAAAAAAATACACTATTATTAAAACATCGGTCAAAGTAATAACGAACTACAAGAACTTTTATATTATGTTACTTGCTGCTACGGAACCCTTCATGGGCGAGTCCGACTCGCACTTGGCCGCTTTTTTTAGAATTTGTTGTGATCTTCATTTACTATGTTAAAAATTAATATTTTGAACCTAAATCTGTAAAAGAAAATTAAGTAATACATAAATAAATTATTTAAAGGAACTAATATTTTGTTTTTATTTGTTTTTATATAAAAAGATGATTTAATTATTAATAAAAAGTCGCTTCCCTAGACCATAATTTTACTACACTGCCTAGAATTTAAAACTTCAAGTTTGAAATATTACGTAAATTCTACGATAGTCAAGTATAAACCTCCATAACTTTGCGTATGTTTGAGATTTCAGAAAAATACTTTTTTATGAAGGCGCTACATATACAAATTAAAAAAAAAAAACACATTTTATTTATTTATTTTAGGCTATCGTGTCTAATGTTGAAATGCTAAAGAAAAAGTAGAATAAGATATTACGGTTCTTAAATGGTGATAAAAATAAATATAGCTGGTAAATACTTATTGTACATTGCAGTGATAGTAAAAACATGAAATTACCGCTATAAAATTGATAAGATATTAATTTTTATATGAAAACTTATTCTTTTTTGGCAGCGTATTATTTTTATAAGAAAACGTATAGAAAGTTTTCGTCGCTCCACCTCGAACAAGATATCAGCTACGTCAGGAGTCCCGCAGGGTAGTCATTTAGGTCCACTTCTTTTTATTTAATCTATTGATGACATCTCACAACTCCTTCAAACCAATTACTATTTGGTAATATAAATTCTGCTGCTTATTTCGTATTACTTTTTCCATTACTTACAAAATAAATATGAATTTGAGGGCCTGCAAACCAAAATCAAACAATAATATAATTTGAAATTCAAATTAATAAAATTGCCAATAAAGGATATTATATCTTATCAAATTAATAATATTTCTTAAAAATATTATATTTTCCATATTAACTTCCAAAACTGATACGCTTGGAAACATATCAAAACAGTACGAAAATAATGAATAATTTCTATTGACAGTGAATTTATTTTACTTATGAAATTGATAATTTCATGTTTTGTATGGAAATCATAAGAAAATTACAAGATTGATTCCGATACATATTATTTTGATATTTTTTGTATATAATTGGGAGAGAAATGTTAAGATGTAAAATTAATAAGAAAAAAGTATAATCGGTACTTTTTTAGAATACGGATGCTATTGATTTAGTTCATATGTTTCATACATGCACGTTCCTATAATCCCGAATAAAGAATTAATTGAATATTTTCACCGCGGTAGTTATTTATTTATATCATAAGTATCAGATCCTAATTTTTTCATTGTTTAAATTAAGGACACTTCATTCACCAGAATCAACAATTCACAGTATCATAAATTAGCTTTATTTCCAATTAACAATTGGTGCTAAACCAATACAAAATATTTATATTGAGATCGTACTTTGCCATGTCTCAAAATAATGAATCATAAAATTGTAATAGCGTCGAATAGATCCATATTTCCAAAACTTCACAAAAGCCTTCGAAACTTCATATTCATGTACTTGATTCATTCTATCCGAGTGCACTTCACAATATGTGTGCCACTCACGTGATTAACTGAAACGACGCCGTAATCTATTTTTGATAATCCCCAGGTACACATTTTATTCAAGTGTCGTCCGACAGATTCCATTAAATGGCATTAATTTAATTACCCGGAAAAGGATGTAAACAACGGAGGAATGTGATAAAAGGGATTCGGTGTGCCGTGTGCGGGAGCGAATAAGGGTCAGGGACACTGAAGATTCTAGTCACGTTTCCATCCGTAATGCTTTGGGGAGTTTACCTGCGGGAGTAAATGAGGTCATAAAACGCTACCGGGAGAGAGTCGACGAATTTTATTTTTTTGTGCGAAATGTAGATAGATTTAAAAGATCGATTTTGTAGCCGATTGATTTTTTTTGATACCTTTTCACTTTTGAATGTTTGCTTTCTATTTTCTCGAATGGAGGAGGCTTTTCAAAGTTCCACTTTCTATAGTAAATTGTTTTGAAGTTTGAGGAGAATAACAAAATTCTTTTGCCTTTTTTTGAAAAGATACAGTATGTGGGATTTGACTAAAATAAGATTTAGAAAATCTCTTAATTGTCAGCAGGGCCGTAGCCAGCGGGGGGGGGGGGGGGGGGGGTCAGGGGGTTAGAACCCCCCCCGAAATTTTGAAACTTAACTAAATATTTACATGATTTTTAAAGGGTTGAACAGTCAGATGAGTAAAACTTCCGCTTTTCTTTTTTCTTTAACAATGATAAAATATCTTAAAGACATGTAACTTTTTAAAAATAATCAGTGATGTTTTTATCATAGCACAAAGGTAGGCAGCATTTACCTTTTCAAGGGTCTTTTAAAAAAAAACGGTATTTCCATAAAAAAATTGATATATGAAAAAAATGCCCCCGGAATGAAAAAATAGAATAGTTCAGATGCCTCATTGCAAAATTCATTAATAAAGGTAACAAAATAATAGGTCCTCTCCACTAGGAAATAAATATTGGCGCCTTTACTCAATTTGAAAGTAGTGAAATATTATAAGTAGTACATTTTAGATGCGATCAAAACATCTTTAGCACTTATTGATTACTCAGGTTGTAACTAATAACTGAAGAAGTGCAAACATATTTTTTAAAATAGTTCTTACTCTTTCTTTCGCTGCGAAAAGTCGAAAACTAGATTTTCTTTTGTGAAATCCCTTTTTTTTACGTTTCTAAGATATCTTTTTCGAAAAGTTAAGTGTTTTAAAAAATTAGAAATTTTATTTTGAATTTTTTTAAAGGGTTACACAACTATGAAATTTTCAAAAAACAGTTTTTTTTTTGGCTAAATAAATTGTTTATACTTTTAACAATATTTTAAGCGTTGAAACATTCCAAAATTCAAATTATTACAAAGTTATAGCAATTAGAAGTGAGCGCGTCAGGAAGCCGACCCAAAACTCAGGTAGCGTTCGGACCGTTACGTATCTATCTATCTTTAATAATAATGTAATTCCTTTGGAAAGATTAAACTAACAGTAACTCAGGTAACGGAACACATCACAAAACCTTATGTATGGGCCCGGAATCGCAGAATAAAAGTAATTAAAAAAAAATTTACTTTTAAGGCGTTAACTTCGACCTTTTTTTCTTTCACGTTTTTTTCGAAATTATTTTTTTCAAACTGGTGTACACGATATTTCAAAATCGACTGAACCTATTTGACTGAAATTTGCACCACTTATTTTTTATAATATTACCTAAAGCTTGACGTGAATTTTTCGATTGAGTTCCATATTCAAAAGTTAATATATATATTTTTTAAACTCAAAATTTTGATGGAAATACGAGTTTTTTTTAGAACAGCTGTCATTTCTCAAAAAAAAAAAATTTTAATTTTTTCCCTCCGTCACGCCTTAGGTAATACTTCTGAAGAAGGAATTTTTTTTTTTTTTCGGAAAATGCTGAACGGAGAAATCATGTACACCGTCAGAAAGGATTTTAAAAAGAGGGTCCAACTGAGCGACTCATATCTCACCCATTTTTAATGTTTTTAGTATTTCAGTATTGGAAATTGTTTATAAATCTATTATATGTATACGTAAAATAAAGAATAATTCATATTTTTAATGGCCGAGCCAAAAAAAAAGTTTATTTTTATGCCAATTTTTTCGAGCGTCAGGGTGGTGTAACACCTTAATAAGAGTAACATAGTATAGATATTTTTAAAAATATTTAATTAAGTATATATTGAAGATGTAAAAATTAAACTACTACTTTAACGTTATTTAAAAAAAATTTCAATTTAGTTCAAAAATGTAAATTACCCCCCCCCCCCCCCCCCCCCCCCCCGTCTTCCACTTTTTATTTTGAAAACCCCCCCCGAAAAAAAATCCTGGCTACGGCCCTGATTGTCAGCACTGCGCTCGAAAGGTCTTTTGTGCCAAAAAGCCTTTAAAGTAAAATACGATGTGCTGCCTTAAGGACGGTTTTTAGTAGAAAATGAACGAACATCAGCGGAATTCAAAAACTTTTGACTGAAGATATTTTTTCTTAACCGTACTAAAGCAGGATAAGCACACTGTCCTAATACATTCTTCTATTATAAGCTTGGGCAAAGACCACACTATGATGCAAAGGGTTCAGGATCCTGGTAATGAAATTATGAGCCTTCCCTAGCTAGTTCATCAACAACCGGTACCTAACAGGAGTAATTCTTGTGAAAGGCGTTAGTTGTTGAGGGGTAAAAAAAACACTCTTTAACGAGTCTCGACGAAAATCCCACGATAGTACCTTGAGGGCCGCTTGACACCCTTTAATGTCTTATTAAGGTTTAGAAAGACCTAGACTTTAACGATATGGACTTCGGCCTAGTATTGGTATTGGGTTCATAAACATCAGCGCCAGCACCATGTCTGTTTTTGAGCCATTAGTGAATCAATTAAGGCTTCTGGGGCCCAATCTGGGACTTAAATATATATATATAAAATAAGGGTGCTTATTTTTCGTGACTTTTTTTTTTTTTTCACACCCACCTCGAAATGTTGTGGGAAATACCTAAAAGAAAATTCCCTGAAAATTGAAGCCCTTAATATGTATTAATAAAGGAATTAAAATACCGCTTTAATTTTATTTTAAATTTAACCTCAGACTATTTAGGAAAAGGGAAGATATGAAAAATGGCTGAAAGAAAAATAAGCATTCTATTACATAACCTCAAAGTTGCAATTTTTGTGAAAAATTAAATATGCAGGCACAAAAAAAAAACAAATAATCTTTATGTCTTCATCAGCAACACGTTCCATCTTAGTGATTTGCTGAAGACTGGAGGGTGACGGGCAATTATGATCTCGGATTTGTGATCAGCAGGCAAAAATATATTGGATAGCATACTGTGACATTTAAAATAATTTGGTGTATGCCTATTTAATATTTCATAAAAAATGCAACTTTCAGGTTATGTTATAGAATGCTTGTTTTTCTTTCACACATTTTCTTTATTTTTCCAGTAATCAATATCGTTTGAGCTTCAATTAAAAAAAATAAATTACAGCGAAATTTTAATTCTTCGTAGAGACAAACACTTTTGAAAACAAAATTCGCCCGATAGTCCATAGTCCGCTGCCTATAGTCGGCATCTGTGGAACATTCTCTGGGTCCGATTGCTCGCCGCCTAAAGTCGGCATTCATGGAAGCTCTGTGGGTACGACCGCCGGCTCTAGTTGTCATTGAGGGCGGTAGTGAAAGCTTTTCAATCAGTGGCTCGAGCTTTCTATGAATGTCCGTTATATAGTTAGCGGGACAGCTTGGAATGTACGGAAAAAATCTTATACATACTGGTATCTCAGTTGTTAAGGGTTGAAATTTTGTAGACCAGTGTAATTCATCGTTATGTATATATCCTAAAAATAATGGATATTTTGTTGTAGCAGATCGTATAAAATGTTCGTGCCAGTCAACGGGTTAAGGGTTAAATGAGCTTTTGTTTTAAAGTAGGTAGTACGAAATAAAATTAACAATAATTGTTATACAAATATATCGAAATACTCTTACAAGCTTTGTGCTATTCTTTGTGTTGCAAAACCAACTTTCATGATATGGAGTATGTACTGCTTGAATTTGTTTTTGCTTAAACGCTTGATTCCCCAAAGTTTAATCAAATTAGCGTTGTGTTCACGGAAAAGACCTCCACAAAGGCGGTGCTCTCGACGAGCTGGTGGATAAACACCCTGTCAAATTAAAATTAGTCAAGCTGGAGCACGCATTCGTGTAAACTTAATTAAATTGAATCCTTAAAATTTGACTGCAGGGACAAATATTGGGAAGGATTTTCATCAGCAGAATGCGGCCGAATAAAGCGAGCATGTCGAGGAGCGCTGCCGGAGCGAGTTGAGCCTTTATTGGAAATCGGGCAAACATAACCCTCGAAATAGGTAGACGAAAATGAATTTGATGAACCAGGCCCGGCTGGCTGGCGGAGGAACAAACAGAAAATTTCATATCCTCAGCCGACGTGCGTTTCTGTGCTGGCGCGCCAGATTGGCGTTGTGTGCACTTCGTTTGTTGCTCTTATTGAGGCCGACGAAAGACGCTTGAGGGCGTCAAAACAGCGATTTTGCTCGGCGTTATCAATTGATCCACCGACTTTAAGAACACTTTGGCAGCGCAGTCTTTAAAGATTAAAGGAAGAATCATCGCCAGCCATACGCCCGCAGGACAAAAACAAAAGCCATCTCCACCTGCCTGAACAGTGTACCGGCGCGGCTGCTGGTTTCCTGGCTGCAAAAAATTTTTCTTTGAGGATAATCTGCAGGCCACAATGAGAAATTCTTAGGCTGCAGGCGAGGAAGAGCGGACACAAATCCAAATCAATTCCCGACGGTGGGCACCACCAGTGGCTGGGACTATAGACAATGGTCAAAGCCAATTCGAGAGCTCATTCCGCAGGATCTTAATTAAAAAAGGGAACTACAGGGAGCGTTCCTTTGTTGGAAAATCTCCACAACCACCGGCATTTTTGAGGAGCTTTGAACTCGCACACATTTCCTTCGAGATTTTTCATTTCCCACTCACGCCTAGGAAAACTCAAAACTCCACCTGGAGGGAAACGCGTTCATTTTCCCATCTGTCTTCAAGGAGCAGTGCTTTTATCTTGCGCTGAAATGAAAAAAGTTTACAATCAGAACCAGATGCTGCTCCATGCTGCGGTGGCCACCTTGCTGGCCAGGTGAATCCAGCCAGCACCCATTCAAACTTTTTATTTTTACCTTCACGGGGACAAAATTGTAGTCACAATTCATGTTCCATTAAGAAGATATTGCATTGTAATTTCCGAAGCAACTTCCCAGAAGGGAGCCCGCCATATTTACTATCCACATTATGAGCAGAGGACCTCTGGGGGGAATATCTGCTACGGAAACCGGCAGGGGTTTGATTAAAATGCGGCCCCAGCTAAGTGTTCTGGGAACTCCTTATTTATAGTCATCTACGAACGTTACAATTAAGCGATCGCCCAGGAAACTTAATTGAGAACAATATTTTTTGGGTTTATAAATCTCCGTGTTTATGATTTATTTTATGAATTAAAATATTGTGTTACAAGTGTGGACCGAACCGACTTATGTTAGATGAAAAGCTGAAGTTCTCAAAGTAAAAAGTGGAAGGGGGAAGGGGGCGGTAATTTACATTTTTGAACTAAATTGAAATTTTTTTAAAATATAGTTTAATCTTTAGATCTTCAATATATATTTAACTAAGGACTTTTAAAAATATCTATACTACTAACTCTTATTAAAAAAAAAAACGAAATAAAAGCTCTAATTTGTTTAAAACACTTAATTTTTTATTAATTATAAAAACTATGTTTTAACTTCTTGAGTTATCAGTTACAATCTGAGTAAATCAATAAGTGCTAAAGGAGTTTGTTGATCGCATCTAAAATGCACTGTTTATAATATTCCACTACTCTCAAACTGAGTAAAGGCGCCAACATTTATTGCCTAGTGGAGAGGACCAATTATTTTTTTACCTTTGTTAATGAATTTTGCGATGAGGTATCTGAAGTATTCTATTTTTTCATTTCAAGGGCATTTTATTCATACATCAATTTTTTTGTAGCACATAGCGCTTTTTTAAAAAGAAAAGACCCTTGAAAAGGTAAATGCTACCTACCTTTGTGGTATAAGAAAAGCATCACTGATTATGTTTAAAAAGTTACATCGATATAGAAATTATGCTAGTTTTTATATTGTATGTAAAAGAGAAACAATTTAAATATTATATAGGAATATACTTTTATAGAATTAAATATTATAAAACTACAAATGTAAATAAAACTCAACTCAACGAAATACAACTGAATATGTCAAACAGTTGCACATATTTTCATTAAAATAAATTAGTTAATTTTATTAAATTAAAAAATTGGAATAAAAAATGATTTGCCTAAGATACAATCATGCTACCTTGTTATCATATCATCGTTAAGCTCACCATTACACTCATCATATCATCATTACGCTCATCATATCATCATTACGCTCATCATATCATCATTACGCTCATCATATCATCATTACGCTCATTATTACGCTCATCATATCATCATGTTAATTTTTAGTTAAGTTTCAAAATTTCGGGGGGGGGAGATTCTAACCCCTGACCCCTCCCCCCCTCCGCTGGCTACGGCCCTGCGGGATACGTTTCTTATAATTACACACACAAGTTATAAATCTAGTTAAAGTAGACAATATAATTCTATTCACCTACTTTAACTATATTTATTATATATTTAAATTAACTAAATCCCAAGTATAAACTATAGAATTCTATAGTCTTAGTTTCAACTAGAATTCACTAGAATTTGTTTTAAAAGCATCAGAAGTTCAATGAATTTCTCTTAACTAGATTGATGTCTAAATTCACTGGATATCTAAATATAAAAGCGTATTTTAACAGTATTTACGTCCAAATATATAAGATTTCTAAAACTTTTATGTTAGATGGAATCACTTTAAAAGGTGTAGACCATATTACGGACCTGGGTATTGTAATTGACCAAAACTAGATTTTATGCAATATTTTGACTGCATAATTAATAAAAGTAAATCTGTGCTAGGCGTCACATGACGATGGTCCAAGGAAATCAGGAATCCTTATGTTCTTAAATCGTTATATATAAGACTGGTCAGACCGATTCTTGAATATGGAAGTGTGGTATGGTTTTCATATTATTCTGTACATAAATATATCTAGGATTGAATCAGTTCAAAAAAGATTTCTCCGTTTAGCTCTGAATGGTTTACCCTGGCATTTCAATCATTTGAAGATACCTTGTTACGACCACAGATTGAAACTGACAGATCTGCAAACATTGGAATGTCGCCGTGAGATATCTAGGGTCGTTTTTGTCCGTTTTGTAGAGTGGTGAATTGAATTGTCCCGACGTGCTATCAATGTTCAGCATTAATGTATACCAACGAAAAGCCTCTGAAAGCACGATTTCTTAAAGCTTGAGAGTTTTTGAACCTCTTAGGCAATGTTCGGTCAAATTAAATAATTTAAGGCATTTTATAATAAATATTTTGATGAAAGAGATTTATCTTTTAACAAACGTGCTATAAAACATAAGCTTAGGAACATAGAATAGTTCACACAATGCATTTAGAGAAAACTATGATACAATCTGAAGATATTGTTTTGAGGAGACCATGAAGAATTTCAGATTTTTAGTAAATATCATTATTTAAAAATATTTTGGGGTTTTACAAAAAGTTTGCAATAAAACTACACTTTTTAATAAATGCATTGAAGATTGTCCTTCTATTCCGTTTGGATGCGCAATAAGCGAACTAATTCCCGATCAATCATATGACCCAACTTAAAAATATATTTTAAAATTGATGGCGGAGTTATTTAACTACAATTTGCGAAATAGAAGTGGTAAAAGCCTTCCTATTTAGCTTGATGTGTTTCCTATAATAAAAAACCATATCTGATACCCAATCAATCTTCATCTGACGAACGTATGCAAATCTTTTTGCGCCCAGGTCCTAGACTAATGGATTTGTTTTCGCAAAAATTACAGTCGTCATCCTACTTTGGAGGGGACTAATGTGTAAAAATGATTGATGGCTGTTTATTCTCAATTTTCACTCTAAAAGCATAACAGGGCGTAAGCGTCTTCTGTGCGGGATGGTTAACAATGAGGATATCTTTCCAGAGCACTAGCAACAGAGCTGCTGACTCATCCGAACTGGCAAAAGTGCAGCCAAGCAATTTATCTTTCCAGGAATCATTGATCCATTTAAAGTAAGTTCCCCTTTCAGAAAGGAAACGTTATCCAGGAGTTGAACTGCCACAGAATGTTGTACTGCCGCACGAGTTTAACATTTTCCAGAAGTCAAACAGTGCGGGGGGACTGCAGCAGTTCTCCGATTCGTATGACGTATTCAGAAATTATTTGTGAAGAAAGAGGAAAACCATTCAAATATCCGGGAGATACCGTAGAAGAAATACCTTCTACTTGGTATTTTTCCTGGGAATCACTTCGTGCACATTCTTGCTCATTTCGATGAGATAAGAATTCCCTCGACCATGGACTGTCATCCATTCAGGGCGACAACATGAACTGTGGTATGCTATGAAACTTTTTCAATAAATTTTCATGCAAATGGTTAATAAAAATTCCAATAAAAATTTATCGGCTTGATGTAGGGGAGGGGCTTTTGCTTGGGCGGAGTTGCCTGCTTCGAAAGATTGCCGCTTTTTCCACCCGCTCTGACAAGAGATTTCGATTCAAAAATTTCGTAGAAAGAGTGATTGAATGATACCAAAACTATGTGAGGGATATGATTTTTTGCTTGAAATTTTCCCCGGATTTATTCGATATTTTCCGAATAAGGATATGTACATGGTATGTAATATCTGGTTTCCCTCAAATCGGAGAATTTGAAGCTTCAAACAGTATGACATTGTTTTTACATATAAATATAAGAATAAAATTAAAATTATACATTTTGTCTTTACGTTATCATTTGTTGAATCGTGAATTTACAAAACATACCACATAACATATTTTTCAAACTAGTATTTAATTAAGTAATTTATATAATTAATTAAGATTTATTGATAATTATACAAACTTCTCAATTTTGTCATTATATAAATCTTTCTTTAAATCTGTATAACAAGAAGGACCTGGAAATATATTTTAAATCACTAAAGGAAGGGTGTCAATTTCCTAACAACATCGGCCTATATCAGCGCAGTCGTAAACTACAATCCGTTTTGAATGGCCGGAGCATGATCAAAACTCACTCCTTTTAACTAAAGTTTGACTTCAGGGAAAAGGAAAAAGTCAGCTAAATCAGGCGAATATGTTTATTCAACTTGTCGGCTATAATGTTGCATGTTCCTCAAAGATCTTACGCTAGAAGATGACGAACTTTGTCAGCTATTAGCAGGGTTTTTTTCATCTGGATCTGGTTCTGGATCAGTATCAAATGAAAAAAACGATTCAGGTTAATCACCGGGATAACGATTTTGGGTTTGAGGAACTGGAATTCCTGTTTTTGCTAATCTAATAAGAATTGGGGATTAGACGACAGCTTTCGTCAAAGAAAATTCAAAAAAAATTTTGTTTTTTATTAAATCCCATAATCAGAAAAGCGATTTGATTTATTTTGTTACTATAAATTACTTTTTCTTTGTGTGCTCAGAACCAATCGACTACAAATTTCATTGCGGCCATCATTTCAGAAAAGAAAAACTACAGCAGCGACTCTGTTAGAAATTTCCAAACTATTCATCCGACACTAGCACTTCTCGTAGAATTTTTTTTTAACCACTTCTTGCGGATCATTGATTCTAATCCAAATGAAAGTGTGGATCGCGAGTTGTTGTTGTATGTCAATGTTAAGAGATTGATCCAAATCCTGATCCGATTGAAAAAAATGCAGCTAATGTTTTCGTGGGTTGTGCTTGTGGACTGTCTTCCGGACTGGCGTCCGATAGGAGAAAGATTATATTTTATAGTACTGATGTTTCTTGAAAGATGGTACCACTATTTTTGTTTTTTTTGTACAGAGTTAGTCCGGTTACTTTTTGAACCAATTTTGGGTACCATTTTCTACAAGAAATGGTTTGAACCAATTTTTTGTTTTAATATTAAATAGATCAGTAGTATAGTCTACTTTCAAAAAGGATTTAAATTTTTTTGCAATTTTTAGGCCAATTTTATTAGTAAAGTGGACCACTCTATTTAACACTTTTTTTCTAATTTCCACAGAGTAATCAAATGTTTTTAATTAATTCCCTTTGTAAGTACTTGAGTATTAGGGGTGGTTCCTAAAAAAATTCCTTTCGAATTTCTTTAATCTCAACAGATTTTTTAAAAGTAAAATAAAAACAAAAATGTTTGTGTACAATTCGAAAGTGATCGGATGGTTAACATTATCCGTGGTATTGAAAAATCTAAATTTTCAATAGGAAAAATATAAATATTTCTTGCATTATATTATAATATTTCTATAATAAATATAACATCATTATCAATAACATTTATAAAGATATCACCAACAGACTTAGATTGAATTACATTCTATCGTATCTCACCGACCGTTCTCAATGTGTTAAAATTTGACTCTTTGATTCCAGATCAATTAGGGTACGCTCTGGTGTTCCTCAAGAAAGTCATCTTGGGCCGCTTTTTTTAATTAAATTTATTAATGATATACCGAAGATCTTCTCTTATTACTTTATGCTGATTACTTTAAACTTTTTTGTGTTATTGGAGACTTATCGGATTGTTATAGACTCCAAAAATATGTTGATAAATTATTTGATTGGTGCCGCAAAAATGGTTTAGAAATAAATACTAAAATATGTAAAGTTTTCTCATTTTATAGAAATCCTTGATTACTCCTTCCTCATTTCGACATCGGTGTTTATTTAGACAACAAACTTAGCTCTACTGCCCATATTTCTACAAAAACCTTTAACCTTAAACCATTGGGTTCATTAAATGAAACGACCGTACACTTTAAAATCGCTGTTTGTATTGCTAGTTCGATCTTTTCGGGAATAGGTAGGTACGCCTCTCCTGTTTCGAACGTTTAATCAGCTTTTCATTCTAATTGTATTGAAAGATATCCTTTACGTAGTAGTCTGAGGATCTTCCTCCTTATTCTGCTAGATTTGTTTTGCTTAGTTTTCACACCATAGAGTTGAGAGTTGAGTTGTTTCGGTTAGGTTTGTTCGCGATAAATTTTATTATAAAGTCCAGTCTTCAAAACTTGTTGCTTTATTCAATATTTATGTGCCTAGAATGTCTTTTCGCTCTAAGAATTTTCTTTATGTTCTAGCTCATGATACAAATTATGGTTATGTAAATTTCTTGGTATTGCTGTCTCTTTATAAAACACGCTCGAGCATATTCCCTTTGTTTATCTTTAACTCTGTAATTGCGGGTATTCTACTGTGTAGTAAAATAGCAGTCTAAGACATTTAGTCGTGTATTATATTGTAGTAGAATTATTATTAAGTTATTCAAGTAAATTGTGCATGCTTAGGCCATTGAATTTGATTTTGTAGGCCGGGTAAATAAATAAATAAATTATATACATATGTGTCCAAAGCATTAAAAGATAAAATAAAAGGAAGTTTTCGGTGCATATTAATTACTTGAAACGCACATCAATCTTTTCATAGAAGGGAGCATCTCTCACCATCGGAATAAAACATGTTGACTAAAAGAAAACTCATTTCCGTAAGCTTCTGCTAACTTAGTATTCATTTTCAGAAGGACAAAACAACAATTCTGCGCCGGATCTCAATCTTCTTAAATCTTTTGCTAAACCCAGTAAATTCCATTTTAAATCGAATAAAATGAAAGTAACCCCGTCGCTGTACCCGGCACCAGTCTCATCGGGAAAAAGCCGGATTCACCTTTTTCTATACCATTGAAGGTTTGGCGACTTTTGTTATGCAAATCTCCGGCAAAACTTAATAACGAGGAAAAGGGTAGCTCATCGCAGGGCGCGCTCCATTTGAATGCTGATCACATAAGCCATTTGATTACCATTTTTCCGGTGGTAAATTTCGAAGGAAACCCTGTTTATCACATTTCCACATCCTTCCTTCCGACCCCGGAGCGACGACGACGGCGCGGGCGGGACGTTTGATTTGATTTTTAACCGAGTCAATGGTGGGTGATGTGTCACGGTGAACATGAAAATAAATGTTGACTCAGATACCCGTTCCGCTGGTTAAAGCTTAACAAGGGTTGTTAAGTTAAAGTTGAAGCGTCGAGCCGCAGCATTGCGCTCGGCTGCCCTTTTAGAGGTGTAAGTTACCCAAGGAAAAGTTTTCGCATTCCTCATCCCTTTGACTGAGGGCTGTTTCTGTCGAATCTATACATCAGTTGTATTATACGATTGAAAAGGGAGCGGCGACGACGACGACGACGACGGCCTGACTGTTGGTCAAAGCGATCCAGGGACATGATAATGGATCCTTTCGATTTCTGTCAATACAAAATTTATCAAGTGAACTTTCGCCCGAGTTGTCTGAATACTCTAAAAATTCTTACAAATGCGCGTCCTCTTCCCATCTCTAGGATTGCGACATTTTTCTGTTTCTCCTCGTTTTTTTTATTTTTTTTATTTTTTATTCCCAAAAAACTTTCCAAGTTCATTTTTAATCACAAAACTTTCGTTTACGACCGAAAAATGTTAATCCTCTTCGAGAGGACAACTTTTGTTTGGCGCAATTTTCATTTTTTATCTTCCTTTCTTCTTGCCGGACAGCTTGCGGAAAGTTTTTCGGCCGGAGCTCGTCTAATCAGAAAATGGCCACGAAGAAGCGGAACAATGTTTGCCTGGGGACAAGTTTTAGTTTTTGTGTATCAAAAGAGTCTTTTGTGTTGGATCCTCAACGGCAGCTTCAAATTTCCTCAACCAGAAAATTTAAAGAGCGTAAATGCGGCTGCCCTTTTACGCGCGCTTTGTTGGCGGATGTACTTAAAGAAAAAGCGGTGCCTTGCCGTGCCGACATCATAATTCAACTTTTTAAATTCAATTGTTGCGGTGGAAAATAAATGGCCAGCATTTTGTCATAAAATGCATTCAACATGAAGAACATTTTCTTTTTACTTTAATAACGGAAGAGGTAGGAAGAGGAATCGTTACCGGCTTTATGTTTCTTTTGTAATTTTGATTCACGAGAAGGGCAGTATAAACGATGCGTATAACTACCGAACAATTGCTCTTTTGCATTACTTAACTTTTCGAAGCTATTCGTATTTTTCATTCACTAATTTCAATAATATGTATTTTGAATTCGTTCCATAGGTTGTTGAAGACTTCCAATTGGATTTGCGAACTTACTATATCTATACAGATTCCCTCATTCTATCATAACGTTAAAACTTTAGGCTTTCCAACATAAATGTTAACTAGGTCCTACTAGGTTACTTTCGGGTGTCCCTCAGGGTAACCATTTAGGTCCTCTTCTTTTCATTTCATCAATTGACGACATCACACACATGTTGAATAGATACAAATACAAAATTGTATGCTGATGATATGGAGTTATTCTTTCACACTTTCTTGCCATATGATTCAAAAGGAGCTTAATATCTGCCACTCTGGAGTGCTCACAATGTCCACAAACTAAATATATAAATCTAAAATTACATAATTTTATCATGGACGAGACTTTTTTCATGTTGATTAATGTCTTGTATCATATTCTTTGTCGAACTCTCGTAGTTTGTGCGTGGTATAGGTGTAATTCTTGGCAGCAAACTTGACTTTGTTGAGCATACCGTCAAAGATGGTCATGTGAGTTCTCTAACATTACAATATACTGTAAGACCAATTCTTGAATACGCGGTCGAAGTTGATATCATCATTAACATACCCATAATAAACGTCGAAAAGTTGTTGACATAACATTCGCTCACTAACTTATAACTAGTAATATTAACTCGCCATCTCTTAAAGCTAAATTCGTATTTAGGGTTAACCCTCATAACCTACGAAAATTAAGTCTTCTATAATCCAACAGTTGTAGCACTAACTATGGTATCTATGAGCCTATTAATCGCATGATATATGCTTAAGTGTTAATAAGCATACACTCAAAATCGATCATTTTTGATGTCTGATCAGTATGAATTTTTGTTCTGTATGTTGTATGTTGGTTATAGTAGTACTAACAGAACCAAATTATGGTAACAGTCCCATACTCATGGAGTTCTGTTGTTTGTGGTTTTGATTAAACTGGTAGTTTAAATATTATTATTGTATAGTCATTAATTATCTAATTATGAATTATCATATTATGCACTAATAAATTGGTAATAACTTTTAAATAAATATCTGTACCTGTTTGTGATAACTTTTTTGGATTTATTACTATCTAGCTTATATTTCAAGATTTTTTAAATAAAATATTTAAGTATAATGTATGCAATTGATTTGTAAAACGGTGAATTTGATTTGCAAAAGGCTGAATTTAAGGAACGAATACTGTAAAATCAACTATCGCTTTGTTATATCTATTTAACTATCGCTCTGTTATAAAGGGTGTCTCAAAATCGGCTTTAATTTTAGTTTTTTTAATAGAAAACATTTTTAATTTGATCTGACAAAATGTATTTATTTCAACATAGAATATGCATATGGGGGTAACGTGTGAAATACAATATTTGAAAAATGATTTCGATCACATTTTACCCAAGAAACCTTCGTCTGCAATAACTGCATTGTTTCAGCCGCAGTGTGGCAGGTTGCACCGTCTTGTTGGAAGACCAAGTCATCCAAATACTATATTTCGTCCAATGCTGGTGATGATGACCGAAAAATCTGCGGTGACAATTATTAAATGTCATTGTTCTATATTTCACACGGAAAAAATGACTCCAAAATTTAAAGTAAAGCCGGTTTTGAGACACCCTTTAAAAGCATAAATATATTTTGTATTTTATTGACAATTTTTCATCCCATAAAGATGAGCATGGTAAGTTATTATTTTAATAATACTGTATATAAAAAACATTGGGGGAATCAATGATATCAAATAATTCTTATAAAAATCAACAGTGAATCTATGAATGAGTTATGAAACCGCAAACAATTCTTCTCCTTTTTAATAGAACTATATAGAACAGAATAGTAAAGTACTGAAACTTAGGTAAATACATTTTAACGATAAAATGTAATTTAAATTGTTTCCATTATTAGTTGCATTTTTATAATATGCAATGTTGCACAGTGGACATAAATTCTTTTCCTACCAATACTTGGAACAGACACGTTTGATCCATAATCCAAATATTCATTAGTCAAAATCTGAATAGTGCAAAACCACAAAAGTTTAATTTATCGGTAGGGTTTGCATTGAGGTACCGACTACTATTATAGTTTTCAATTGCCCCTCTACTGTGTACCTTTGTGTTCACGGCAAGGTTAAATTTTATCTTGACTTGGAATGGGTGAATGAATCGGACGTGACTGGCATAGTAAATTCTGAAGGTAGAGCGTAAACTCCCCGAGAGCCAGGACCTTTATCTGGACCCAGTAACCAATAAATCTCCCAAGCATTTCCGTGAATGTTTTTGCTATTTCCCTAAGCACACTTGCTTTTATCCAGGTGTGTGGGTATATTAATCGGACGGCAGCACGTACCTTGGCGGAGTTAATTTCCAGGTGTGTGGCAGGAGTATTGATTGTGTTTTCGAGAAACAAATATTGAAAGAACTATAAAAGAAATAGTACTATTTATGATTTAGTATTTAGAGATATAAACTGTTAAACAAATATATGTACTATACTTCATTAGTATAATATATACCTGGGGAATAATTTTGGTTTTTACTTTACAGAGATTTAATGATAATACTGAACAATAAATTTTATATGTTTTCTGATGGTGAATAAGTATTGTTTCATTTCTGTAGGATTATTTCCTTAGAAAACGAATTTACAAACGAATATCTTCAAGTAGATTTAAAAAGTGCAAAAGTCCATACTTTAGTAGGTAGTTTTGAATAATCATGCAAAAAGTTTTTAATATAATCTAAATGAAAGCCTGTGTCCTAGTCTAGAGACATAAACGAGCACTAATGTATAGACTTTACTAAACATTTTGGGGAACATGTTATTCATTACATTCATTTTGTAAGTTTAGTCCAAAATTTCATATTGACAATGTGTGTTCTAAAGCACTTAAAATTAAGAGGAATTCACTTGATTTCCGTGATCCTATTGCTCTTAAAGTCCTTTATGTGTTTTTGGTTCATTCTCAATTGGAGTACGCTTCAATCATTTGGAGTACATATATTGTTCTTCAGTTTTCACGTATTGAATCAGCTCAGAAGGCATTTACACGTTTCACGATTCGAAAGTTTCATTGGTAAAGCGGAATCTCTCCATATAAATCGACAAGTTTACTTCCTGGGCTGCAGAATTTAGAGACGCGACATTCTATAATTGGGATTATGTTTATACGTGATGTTCTTTGTTTTCACATTAAATCTACTGCTCTCGTTACCTTGATCAATATTTACGTTCCTTTCTGTTCTTTATCTTTCAACAACATGATCCGATTACATATTGCTCAAGGAAATTTAATGACATACTATGCTATATATAATAACTAGCAGACCCGGCCACGCATTGCTGTAGCTAAGTAGCTATAATACGTTGAATTAATTTTATTCTAATTTTTTTAATACAGTCAAATCAATATTCATTGATAAAGATAAAAACGTTTTAGCTGATCTAAAAACCTATGGGATTGAGAATGGAACGTTAGGCCAAATTTAAAAGTGTTCGGTAAAGAATTTAGGAGAGTTAAAATTTTTATACATCTCATATTTGACTATAGTATGTATTAATGATTCATTCATTAAGTAAATACCACATATAAAAATATATAAAATAACATATAAAAATTGAATTTTATGAATAAGGTAGATAACGTTAATTTATAACTATTTTTAATAATAATTTAAATTTTTTTTGAGGTCAGACTTTTCTCCTGATATTTTACTAAAATTAAAATAAAAACAATTAATAAATAAATTAAATAACAAATAATAAATAAATTAAGTAACACATAATAAAATAACTAACAATTAATTAATTAATTAATTGATTAACAATTAAACAACAATTCAAAGCAAGCAAAAAATACTTACACGTTTGAGAATTTATCGTAACGTTTTTTGAATGTTATGAAAATCAACGGAAAAAAATTATATATAAAGATTTGTATTATTATTTGATCGTTGAAAATAATAATATACAAACAATACACAGCACAATTATAGCACAATACACAGTAAAATTATAAAAATGATACACGAAGTATTGAAAAATCACACTTATGTCGTAAACAAAAACAAATATGTCAAGAAATCGATACACGACGCCATCTACTGGATGCTTACCCACCCTAAATATCGAAAGATAATGAAGTGTTGTGTCGATGAATTAACTTACACCTCCATCTGTTAGAAACTTATGGAACTTACAAATATTACATTTAATGTGCAATAAAAAAAAATTGAGGTCAATAATCGAGATAAAAACTATGTTATATTTTAAGTTGGACTAGTTGGATCTCGTGACACGAGATTTTTATATCTATAAAGATGTTGATTTGTCGACAGTCGAAGTTACTTTTAAATCGATAGTTGATTTTTAACTAAGACCGTTTTAAAATTGTTAGTTTCTTCGTAAGTTAAAATGTCTGTTAGAGCTGTACTCTGTCAACTAATAAATAAATAAGTAAATAAATAAGGAGCTACGTTGTAAGTTCGTATGACGACTTTTTATTTTTTAATGACTTTTCAAAAATAGCCGGATTACTTTTTTTCCAATTCATTTTTTTTCGAAAATGGGACCTAATTGAACAATTTCGCTTGTCAATAACTAACAATTAGTAATAATCAACAAGCCAACGATCTTTTTTTTCAGTTATACATGTAAGCCACATACTTTGTGAATGGCTTGCTTACATCAAGTCCGACAACTTTTTCCTCTTCGACTTTTTTTGGAAATGGCACGCATGCGCGCAGACGACTCGCAAACATGTCGATCTGACGTAGCCATGTTTCCTGATACATGTAAATCTAATTTTACGAATACTTGTAGATTTTTATGTTTAAATCAAGATAATCAACTTATCCGACAAAAATAATGGCAAATTTGGGGAGTCCGACACCCCCAAAATGTCGATCTGACGAGGTTATGTTTCCTGATACATGTAAATCTAAATTTACGAATACTCGTAGATTTTTATGTCTAAATCACGATAATCAACTTGTCCGACAAAAATAATGGCAAATTCGGGGAGTCCGACACCCCCAAAATGTCGATCTGACGAGGTTATGTTTCCTGATACATGTATGTCGGACAAAATGATGTCTTGATTAAATAATGTTTTCTGAATGCTAAATTAGTGTTGTCCGACAAGTCCGACAGGAAATAAAGCTAAGATTAGCAGAAATGGAGAAAATTTTTAATTTAATTTATTAATTATTTTATAAAAGAAATTTGACGCATATTTACGCACAAAAAAAGCGGATATTCCATTTAAAGGTATATATTATTGGTTGGTTTTCAGACAAAGTAATTTTATTTGAAAAAGGTTATTTAAATAAAATGAATTTCATTAAAATTAAATGAAAAAAATCATTTACGATAATACTGTGCGAAAAAATTAATTTATGCCATAATATGCGCAAAATGCTGTTTTGTGCATATTTTTGCGGGCGCAAAATGATGCTTTATGAAACATGTACAAAAAATGAATAAAGTAAAAAAATAAGCATGTTTCAAATTCTTGTAAAAATGAATTTTATTTAACCAATTGGCATTTTTCGCATATCCTTGTTGCATAAAAAACTATTAATACTATTTAGTAATCTGAATCGTCATTCTCATTATTTTCGTCAGATTCATTTTCATATAGGTAGGAGTTTGTAGAAATTAAAAAATTTGAATATTGTTATTTTAGAATTTTTTATATTAATTACCTTTCGTAATCCAAATATCTTTTTTTTACTACAAAATCTTTGTAGCAAGCGGAGTGGTATCCTATTGCTTCGTTCTCACTAGTATCTGGCAAAATCACATTACTGTATTTGTGACCGTAGTGCACTCGAGCTTTTAAATAAATTTTACAAAGTTTTAAAATTTCCGGTGTAAACTGTTTCACTTCTTCTCTTTTTTTGCGAAAGTTAGGGTTTTCGCTATGTAAAACGTCACACAAAAAACACTCCATATTAAAAAGATAATAATTAAAAATTTGAAGGTAAATGTTCGAAAACGTAGTATAAAGCGAAAGAATGTAGCACATGTGTTCCACAGCAGTTACCGGTTTATTAAAAGGCACGCTCAAAGGTGCGCTTTCATGGAAGCGTTAAGCCAGCGTTAAGCAACCATTTGGGCGCGTAAATTCAAATAAAATTAAAGAGCTTAGGTATATATTATAAGCTTAAAAATTGTATTTTTAATCATTTTTAAACTTTTCAATATTATTCAGAAATTAAAGTAATCTATAGTACATTAATTACCGATTACAATTAAATGTATCTTTGATATTAATTTTTTTGAATTTTTTATTATTTTTTGGAAGTTTTTGCCATTATTTTTGTCGGACAAGTTGATTATCGTGATTTAGACATAAAAATCTACGAGTATTCGTAAATTTAGATTTACATGTATCAGGAAACATAACCTCGTCAGATCGACATTTTGGGGGTGTCGGACTCCCCAAATTTGCCATTATTTTTGTCGGATAAGTTGATTATCTTGATTTAAACATAAAAATCTACAAGTATTCGTAAAATTAGATTTACATGTATCAGGAAACATGGCTACGTCAGATCGACATGTTTGCGAGTCGTCTGCGCGCATGCGTGCCATTTCCAAAAAAAGTCGAAGAGGAAAAAGTTGTCGGACTTGATGTAAGCAAGCCATTCACAAAGTATGCGGCTTACATGTATAACTGAAAAAAAAGATCGTTGGCTTGTTGATTATAACGAAAAATTCCCTTTTATTTTTCATAAACATCAACTGATCTTATGCAGTTAAGATAAAGGTTTACTTACACTTGCTAGATGTGTTATAGTATCCAACTAAGTTAAATAATAATTTATTAACTGCTCAAAAAATATAATTTTGCTATTCAATATTTATGGTGGTAAGTAGGATATTCCTTGAAAAGACATAAATTCACACTAGAATGGGCAAAACACTCAAAATAAATAATTTTTGGTGTACAACCACGTGTACAGACGTTTCTCCAGTTATTGTATTGGAAAGGTTTTGTTTAGGAAGAGTAAACGTAAAATTCTGCGCATATTCTGGAAGGCGAGTAGGGGAATTCCAGAGCAAGAGGGGAACTACCTGGGGTACTTTTATCAGTTTATGATTAAAACGTGTAGTACCCTCACACTTGCAGAAAGTTTTGATTTTTTGGCAAGACAATTAATTCAGGTAAACATTTTTTCGTATTTATGTTACTTGAGGTGTTTGAAGTGTATTTAATTGAATATTCTAATATTATATTACTATTTTGTGCTATGGCGTGTCAAGAATAGCTAATATATTGTCATTATTAATACACTGAACTCAGCAATAATAAGATCTATTTTAAAATATATGCCTGGGACAGCGATTTTCCAATTAGTGGAGAAATGCCCATTCACGAAAACTATTTTGTTTAAGCGCCCAATATTTGTGAAACTAATCCGAATAATGTTCCGCCTAAACATTGCCCTTTGAGTGAACCCAAACCTAAACAGTGCGAATTTCAAAAGGACAGACATATTGCATCGGACTGCGGATGGGACCAATGGTAGAAAATGCTTTTATTAGTGCATAAACAAACGGCTGCCGACCAGATTTGATTACTTCCGAACTCGCGCACGGAATGAAATATCAATCAATTACAAAGGGCGATCCGAATGCCAGTGCAGTGCACGGCCGGCCAGAGAAAGAGAGGTCATCTAAATTCCCAAAAATGACAGCGAGAAATTAATTTGACTTTCAATTAGCACTACAGCGGGATTTATTTCCAGCAGGTCCAGGGCCGTAGAGGCAGATCCGATATCGGGCCGAAATGAAATTTCAATTTAGCACCCGACAGAGATTTCATTCATTTTATTCACGGAACCCTGGGCTCGATCTCGGCCCTGATCCAGAAGGTGGCGGCGGCGGGTCAGGACCCGGGAAAAGCAGGCAAGTTTTAGTTTAGTTGCGGACTTGTGTAGTAGCGCCACTATCCATTGTGGCCGCCGCGAAAATGTATGCGCATACATAAAAACGCAATAAATAGCCGAAATGGAAAAAGTTTTTCCATGTTTTTTGCCACGACATGGTTGCCGAGTATATTGAGCGGAAGAGAAAAGAATCCGCAGACACAACAGGATATGAAGGACTATTGCCAGAAAGTTTCGGGATAAGCGCTCAGCGGTGCCCGCCAAAGATGCGGACGGGACGGCAAACTCTTGACTTTAAGTAGGGATCGCCCAGCAACCGGCGGCGAGGGTTGACGATGCTAAAGGTCAATCCCATTCCGTAGGGGATAATCGCAGGAGAGGGAATCACATTATAGCGGGCTGTTTATTTTTAGCAGCCACCATTGGACCATCCCCGACAACGACACATCTAATGAAAGTATTTTCAATTTAAATGAAAAGTCCTCGCCGCTGGACTTTTATCTTCCGAGAATGTTCTTTATTACTCCTCAAAAGGGCACTGCACACCCACTCACACTCCCACACATGCACACACCAAATCAGAGTAGAATTTTTCATATTGTGCAAAATTTTCATGAAGTTTAGCAGGATGATCTCGCACACATTTTCTTTCGGGAGGAAATTCATTTCGCCAGCGACCGTATCCTGGATACGGTCTGGATAGGATAGGAATAATATCCTTGTTATGCCAATAAGCTGAATCAGGAAAGCCTCTTACGGACTTATGTGCCATGCGGCAACAATAAATCCTCCCGTCTTCGATGGGAGGACCATCGAACGAGGACTTCTCCTATGTTTCGCCACTCGCTTAGAAAAATCTTCGCAAGGCTTCACGTTCTGAAAAAAGTTGCGAACGCTACGTTTCGTCCTGTCTGGACTTAAGAAGCTATTCCCTGCTATCGGTCTTTTGTGTTTTGAGGAGCTACGCTGGGGAAGTTTTAACAGCGCCCGTATAAAATTGGTGCGACATCGATGGTTTCCAAAGATTGGACAAGTGCAATTCTTGAGAGACTTGTTATCTGTAACACTGTTTTTGTAAAAGTTCAGTGGTAGCCAAAGTTATGACCTCCAGAAAAATGTAACAAGACTGAATTTTTATTATAATCTTCGACCCGAACTTTACAACAAATTGAATAACATTTTTTCAGCATACTGTGGGTTGTTGTATTAAAATAAATCAATTATGCTATTTTATATTTAAAGCTTTTAATTCTTGTTATGAAATAATTTGCTTTCACGTTTTTAATCTTATTTTATTTGTACAAGCTTTCGTTATAATTTCTATAGAATTTTTTCCATAGATAATTGATCATCATGTCGCGTTTTTGATCAAAAATGGCTTAAAAAGTACAAACTGCCCTATTTTGCCCATTTTCGAAAGAGTTTAAATAAATAATAAGAGCTCGTAATATGATTCAACAGAAAGTCTGAATTCTTATCTAAATTTATTAAAAGCGACTTTTCTATAGCACCTATTAAGCATCCTGACGAATATTTTTTCCCAGAACTTGCACGTGAAATTTTTATTCACTATCTATTGTATGAAATAATGACTTTATGGAAACAAGTGAATTTAATGAAATATTTCGGGCTAAAGTCTCTTGTACTTTGTTATAATAAATATAGCTTTAACTTTTTATTTAAGCTGCGTTAAAAGCTTCTTTGACAGTAGGTATAAGATTTAGGTGTTTTTTTGTAAATTCTTCATATGTTCTAATGTTCAATGTTGTGAATTAGAAAAATTAATTTCAATAAAAAAGGAACGACTTTTAGCAATTAAAAAGTTAGTGTGGTCGCTATGCGCAATTGAAGTAAAACCGAAATATTAAAATATTTGTAAAGGGATATAGTGTGTTGAAAATATATCTTTATTTATTAGCTACAATATGACACATAAATTCGAGGTTGGAGTTTATTTAAATCTCTAAAAAATACCTATAGTATTGTTCCCGACCTTGTATATTTCATATTTTCAATCATTATTTAGTTTTAATTTCAATTCGTTATTGTTCTTCTGGCTTAGCCAAGTTTACATTGAAATTACCGTTCAATATAATTGGTATTTTATCTAAATTGTTGTTCAATAAAGCTGCACCTTCTGGAGTACTATATATACAAGCAATATTTTGTGTATAAGTAAAATCAATGATATCATTGATTTTTTTACCATTTTCCACAGGACATTTTGCTGCACAAATTTTCCCATTGCTGTTGTATTCATAGACTGATCTGGTTTGACGTCAACTCCCTGTGAGCAGTGATAGCATCTCTTGCAACGTAATGGCACCGAATACCGGCCATTTAAGGATTGACTACATTTATTTATTGTTATTGAATTAATAGGAACATTTATTTCAATTGTGTTAGTGGTTTCCATATGAGAAAACGATTCTGAACGATAATAAATTATTCCCGTTCGTTTATTTTGTCGTTGGTATATTTAAAATTAATTTTTAATAAAAAGCTTGCCATTGTTGGACTAGGACCCTAACTCCGGCCACTATCTCGTACTGATCCTAATACCGAGATTATTACATAACTAAAGAATATATGAATCTAGAATAATTATCAAAATCATAATTAATTATTGAGATGATACAAAAACATTTCTGATTTTTCAAGTATCGATTTTAAGCATTTCATTGATCTATTGAAGCAAAATCTAACCTTCGACCACATTAATAATTTTTTTTCGCTTAACAATAAATAATTTTATTATTTTTTTTTTAACTAATTACAAGTACAGTAATTAATTTATATATTTTACTAGTAAAAATGAATTTATATTTAGTTTTCGCATAGATATTTATTAAATAACCAAGTGGCCGGATTTAGGTAGCCGGCCGGTATTCGGTGCCATTACGTTATTGTTAGAATTATGATAGTTGGCTCCACTCCACTAGTTCTCACGTTTTAATTACGCAATCAAAATTAGGCACACCCCTTCTTTTCTAATTTTATACCCAAGTTTAAAAAGAACTAGTATTGTTGATTTTTGCGTCACTTCATCGATTAAATTGGGATCGTTTACGTTCCTATTCCCCAACATGCCAACTTACCCTAGGAAATAAGAAGTTTCATTTTTTTTATCAGCAGTAGGGCTGACCACATGTCCCGCCAAGCTACTGGCTGAGACATGGGCCTCTCCAAAATGGCCAAAGGCCAGTGGGAATCGAACCCACGACCTCGACAATGGTAGCTCGGCTCTCTTTAGCACTGAGCTACCGAGATTTCACTTAAAAAATTCTAATTTTAAATTTCTTATTGCATAATATAAGAAGTGTTCAAAAATTATTCCAATTTTCTTCGAAAGCAATGAGAAATGATCACACATTACTTAGACACAAAAATCATGCTGACAATAGTGTTATCTTAACATTTCCTATGAACCTGTGTTATTCTTTAGTTGAAGACGCAAATGAAAATAAAGTAGTTGGATAATTTTTTAAGATCTAATCTAAAATTTCTAAAGATTTCCCGAGTAAAAATGCACGATGGCTTCACAACGGCCGCAATGTTTCCAAACGGCAGTATGACGGCTAAACGCAATACGTAGTGTACGGCCGAACTTGAATATAAACAACAACGGCAGCAGCAAAGATGCCACGGTCGAACCAATTTATATAGATGTATTGTATGTAAAATATTTATAAATTGGTTCAGCCGATGGTGCGGTCAAGGGGTACCACTAGTATGACCACCTGAGAAAAAGGTGATTTTTGGGAATTTTTTTAAAGACACTACTGCATCGAATGTTTTAATATTTTAAGGATATATTTGTGGATATATAGTTAATACATGATAAAATTTATGAACCAAAAAACTGAAAATTCAGCGAGTTATTCGCAACTTTTCAAGGCTCAAAAAAAAAGTGCCCCCACTGCTGCAGTTATAGTGACCTTCACAGTGCGTGAAATCAAAAAGACCAACAAGTTTATTTAACTAGAAGGCATTTCCCGTGCCATAAACCTTGATCAAGAAAAAAAAAATTTTAATTTAAAAAAAAATGGCGGAGTTGTAAAAAAACAATTCAAATTTCGCGCGAAAATTTAATGATTTTTGGCCTGTCAAAATTACATTTTTTATTCAATCCGGAAAACTGGAGGTTTGTGGCACGGAGAAATATGTATAAAAAAAAGTTGCAATTAGAATCAAATCGATCGAATGATTTTTCTTCGAGCTACAAATGCATCAAATTTGAAAAAAGTATTTTCGAGAAAAACGCGTTTAAAGTTTAATTCATACATTTCTCAGTACCCCGATACGATGAGCGATTGCTTTTCAGATGGCTGTAACTTAAAAACTATTTGAGAGATGCACTTGAAATTTTAGTATGTTATTTTCAAAGCTATAGACTATCCAAATATGCAAAAAAACAAAAATATCACACTAGTGACAGCCCTTAGCCCTTAAGTGGCGGAGCTACGATCTTACATCTACCAGTTAAATTTTTGATATATGGTACAGTGCGGCTGAATTTGTCCGCCAAGTAGACTCCTTACTACAGAACAAAATATTCAAAGTACAGACCTTGTGCGACCGTGTTGCGGACTTCTTAAAAACTTTATACATTTTTACTCGGGTTGTTACATTACAAATAGAAAAAAATCAATGTAATGTGTAAGTTCTTACTTTTCAGGAAACTTTCATTCCGACAAGTTAGATAGAGCTGCCAAAGAAGGGATTAGGGCACTAAGAAGGGCTTACCTAACATAATTACAGCCACTTCTGCCACTATCAGCTTTGTGTCAACTTTGATCCAACAAACTGCTGTGGAAGTGGATCAAGCGGCGACATCGCTTCGTATAGCTTTTAAGCCTAATCCGAAGATTAATTATTCTGACAGCCATCACCGCCAATTCGGTTCTACATAATTCACTTCTTCATTGATTTTCACCTTTTCGCCGGGGATTTACGGCGGCCCCTTTCGCCAATAAATAAAAGAACGTGTCCCGGTAATAACGATTTAGGCCAACAGTCGGCCGCCCTGGTTATTATCATTGCTGGCCGAGCGGCTCCTGGCCACCGTCCGGTCGACCGGGCTGAATAAATTAGGGCTGGCAGCAATCGGAGCTGCCAGATTCTATTGCTGCCGGAGAAATTACGACGGATAAGGGCACCTAGCGAAAGGTCTCCAATTTGTGTGAGATGGCAGCTTTTACTGCATGAATTTCTTTCTGGGCGATTACACAAGTAGACGCCTCCTTCTGCTTGATCGAGCTCGATAATGCTCCCAGGACCCTGGAGAAGGTGTAAACATTTATCCGCTCCCATAAAGAGGCTCAGTCCTGTGCGGCACAATGCGGTGGTGCGGCCGAGGTCCGATGAATCCTTGCAGCTGAAACTAAATTTAGAGATTTTTAGTGCCACTGGCACACACACACACACACACATACATAATCAGCTCAAAGAGAAAGAAACAAAATTAAATGAATCCTCTGAGTTTTTTTGAAAGTTTAAGGATACTTAGGGCGGATCTTTGTCGCACCCGCGGGTCTCGAAGAACATTTGCATGGGGCGGCCCAAAATAAAAAAAGATTTGTGAAACATTTGAGGCATCTCATCTCCGGATAACAGCCAAAGCAACCGAAGTCTTCCATTACTGAAATTAGCAGGGAATTAGAACAGATTGCCCTAATTCAATTTGCCCGCCTCGCCCCGCGCCCCGCTCCCAAAGCCCCATGGCCCACGCCTCGGCCCTTGCCATTTTTCTAGGCTCTCTCCAGCCTTTGGGTTTCCGTTCAAATACTTCAGGGATATATTTGCCGCCGACATGAAAGGGTATTCGTACCTATTGGGGGCTCTGTGCCGATATAATAGGGTTTTATTGATATTGAAGTAATTTTGATGCCGGGGATGAGCTGTAGATGAGCAGGGCATAAGATGAAATCGATAAGTAGCTGCTCTGCGTCTGAGGGCTTTAAAGTGGAAAATCCGTTGATGGGGCGCGCCGGGCGGGTGCTTGCTGCTACCATTGCTCGGTCTGCCGCGACTGTTGCAATGTGGGGCACGTTGAAATTCCTCCGGAAGAATAGTTCCGCGGGATGCTATCATCATCACCATCCGTTGTTTTTTCCCGACTGTGGAAATGAACTCTCGGCATGATTTACGTGCTCCGGGCATTTATGAGTTCTTTTATTATTGCCCGACTGAACCGGCTAGGCTGTGACCTGATTTCTGCGCCAGACTGTGATAAAACGGGAATTTTGCTTATTCTAATCAGTTGAAGTAGACACTTTAAACTGTAATGAAAAGGGCTTTTTCATATACATTTAGAGAAAAATTAATGTGAATTCATTTAAACAAGCATTTGAATTCAAAGTTTTAAGTAACTATTTACTACTAGCTACATACATGTATTCCGAATTTCTTAGATCTTAAAAATAACTATAATATAGGGTGGGCTATCTGTTGGTTTCTTTTTAAATCAGGCGTTATTTTAACTCCGACAGCTTTTTTGTCTTCAAAACATTTATAGAAATACAGTATCATATCTCCGCTGTATGAAATGAATAGAAATAAGTGAACAGTTACGGCTCTATCTTCATAAGATTGAATTTACTGTATTCGATTCGTAGTTAAGTGTTAACACATTATAGCAGTGCATATTGGTTTTTGTTATTTATAGAGGACTTATGCTGATTTTTATACAATGCAAATGCAGAAACATCTTTAACATAATTTGCAGTTAAAATTTTAGTTCCCTGCCTCCAAATATTTATCCCTATAATATATAAAAATGAAAGTTCGTTTGTTTGTTTGTTTGTTTGTTTGTTGCTCAATCACGCCTAAACGCTTGCATCGCTATTTTTCATTTTTTGTCCGAAGGTAGTACATATTCCGACTTAACATATAGGCTAATTTTTTTTCGGATAATACGTAGGGTTTCAAAATGGCGGATCCAAGATGGCGACCGAAAATTTTAAATTTGAAGCGATTTTCATGAAAATTGGTGCATAGGGGTTTTGCGGGATGGGGATTTCAAATCCGCTGTCCAAATTTAGAAATTCAAGATGGCGGATCCAATATGGCGACCAAGATTTCCTGATTTCAACGGATTTTAATGAAAATTAGTACAATTATAGTTTTGAGGCCACTGATTTTGAATATTATCAAAATTTAGAAATCCAAGATGGCGGATCCAAAATGGCGACCATATTTCTCGATTTCAACGGATTTTAATGAAAATTAGTACGATGATTATATTGAGGTCACTGATTTTGAATGTTATCAAAATTTACAAATCCAAGATGGCGGACCCAATATGGTGGCCAAGATTTCTCGATTTCAACGGATTTTAATGAAAGTTGGTACAATGATTATTCTGAGACCAGACCACTAATTTTGAATATTAGCAAAATTTCCAAATCCATGACGGCGGATCCAATATGGCGACCAGAATGTCTCGATTTCAACGGATTTTAATGAAAATTGGTAGAATGATTATTCTGAGGATACAAGTTCCGAATATTATCAAAAGTTGTAAATCCAAGATGGCGGATCCAGTATGGCAACCGAATGTCTCGATTTCAACTGATTTGAATTAAAATTAGTACAATGATTATTCCGGAGCCACTAATTTCGAATATTATCAAAATTTCCATATCCAACATGGCGACCAAAATTTCTCGATTTCAACGGATTGTAATGGAAATTAGTACAGTTTTTATTCTGAGACCACTCATTTTGCATATTATCAAAATTTCTAAATGCAAGATGGCAGACCCAACATGGCGTCTAGAATGTCTCGATTTCGACGGATTTTAATGAAAATTGGTACAATGATTATTCTGAAGCTACAAATTTTGAATATTATCAAAATTTTTAAATCCAAGATGGCGGGTCCAATATGAGACCAATTTTCTTGATTTAACGGTTTTTACTGAAAATTAGTACAATGATTATTCTGAGGATTATTCTGAGGATACAAGTTCCGAATATTATCAAAAGTTGTAAATCCAAGATGGCGGATCCAATATCGCAACCGAATGTCTCGATTTCAACGGATTTTAATTAAAATTAGTACAATGATTATTCCGGAGCCACTAATTTCGAATATTAGAAAAATTTCCAAACTCAATATGGCGGCTCCAATAGGGCGACCAAAATTTCTCGATTTCAACGGACTTGAATGAAAATTGGTACAATAATTATTTTAAGGCCACTAATTTTTAATATTATTAAGATTTTGGAAATTCAAGACAGCGGATTCATAAAGGGGTTTTCGGGTTGAAACAATTTCTAGGATATAACAAACTAGAACATTTGAGAAGTGTTAATTAGTAAGTATTTACCCAACGCCGGGTGAAACCGGGTAACCCAGCTAGTTTGTAATAAAAATAAGTTGCCTTCAAAGAAAAATAAAAATCGATTCGTGATTGTCCAAATGTGGAGAACAGAGTTCCTTAAATATAAATTAATATATTTTAATCTTTCAGAATATGTCTCCTGATAGGATTTATAATCAGAATATGCACCTATTAGGTGTACACTTAAGTTATAGGACACTTTCATTCCGTGTCATACAAGTAATTTAAATTTACCGCTCACATATGATACGATGGCGCTAGTTATGCAGTATCAAGACATAAGGGAGTCATAAATATAACCTCCAAATTTTGTGAAAAAAGCATGGAGACTGGTAAGCTATTTATTAGATACTGCATTCGCTATGAATTCTATCAAGGAAAAAGTGTTAGGAAAGCATTTTAATCTATCTGTTCTGTTCTTGGGGTCAACGTTGTATCAAAAAGTATATGTGAAGTATAAGCGGTTTAAAGAATGTGATTTTGACGTTACCGATCGTGGACGTACCGGGGCCCCTGTAAGGGTGCACGACCAGGAACTACAAGCGTTGATGAAAACTCTTGCCAGACAGAAAAACAACTTTCAGAACAGCTAGGAGTTCAACAAACTGTTTCCTATCGCTTAAAAGCCATCGCTTAAAAGCCATGAAAATAACTGGCGATGAAAAATGGATTTACTTTGATAATCCGAAACGCAAATATCATTGGGTTGACCCGGGCGAGCCGCCGACATCGACGCCAGTGCGAAATATTCACTGAAACAAGGTAATGCTGTGTATATGGTGGGATATGAAGGTCGTACTCCATTACGAACTTCTGAAACCTGTTCAGATAGTTAGTGCCGATTGCTATCGTCAACAGTTAATACGATTAAACCAAGAAATTCAACGAAAACGTCCATTTACTGGTAAAGGAAAACGTCCAGTAAAACTGCTCCATGATAATGCCCGGCCCCATGTGGGTAAACTAGTCAAGGATACGTTAATGGATCTTGGATGGGAAATTATACCACATCCGGCGTATTCATCGGACATAGCTCCAACTGATTTTCACTTGTTTCGAAAAATGCAAAATGAATTGTCTGTTGTCCGCGATACAAAACCTTTGAAGAAGGTTGACAATTTCCTCGCCTCGCAAGATGAAACTTTCTTTGCGAAAGGAATCCGTGAATTATCTAAAAGATGGCTGAAAGTCATTGAAAGTGATTGAGATTATTTTGAAGAATAAATGTATTTTACTTCTTTCACAAATATATTTTGAATTTTTGGAAAAGTGTCCTAAAACTTATTTGTACACCTAATATAATTTCGAATCTCTCAAAAGGAACTTCAAAATAATTCAAAAATATAGCTATTCATGGATATACTTCTTTTTTAAATATCCGAGAAATTGAGATTTTATTTCGAATTAACATGTTATTCAACATTAACAGACACCCAAGGTCACATGTCATAGAGTACATCAAAAGACATGGTACATATTTAGCACAGAACAAGGGGATGCTCAGGACTGTTTCATTACTTAAATGTAATTTCAGCCTGAAATAGTGTTGACAATCGAGATCTTCGTTAATTCTGACAACCAGATAAATTCCAGGCATCTTCCTGTACATCTCAAGCATTTGTCACAGGGAGCTCCTGCGACACGTTCCCTGCCAGGACATTCTTGGCAACAAGACCATAAACCATCGAAACAATAAATACAGAAGTTCGCAGCGAGCATAAATCAGGCTGTCATGTTCATATCCAAGTTGAGGGCCATCGCAAATGCGAGATCATATCCAACCACATAATTCTGTCAGACATGAAGAACACGTGTAAGACCATGGGGAGGTTCTCGCCCGGCCCTAAACTTCGGCGAGCAGTAGAAGTAGAAGAAGAAGTTTGGAATTTTTGGGGTTGGAAACACACAGAACCGGAAAAGGAGAATTTCACGGGCATCGCTCTCGAGCAGGCCTCTTCATTGCACAAATAGTCGATTTGGAATTGCTTCCCTAAGGGCTTATGGGGGCTCTTCTATGCCCAAGTGATTCCCTTTTGTGGGATTGGCAAGAAGGGCCCTTGACAGCCGAGTCGGCCTGAATTTTCTAATCATTAATCTTTGTTTGCCGCGAAATTAATTTGCGTGACTCTCTGGGACGGAGGCACACGTAACGTAACGCAGCCCGGAGCATTCTGGCAAATCGATTTAAGTTATTATATACGATGCAGACGGAACCACTCAGGAAAAATCGACATAGAGTGAATATTTCCGCTGGAAACAAGTCGAGCTAATTAGGTCCTTGGATACTTCAACTATGGTTTTTACCGGGAATATCTTCCCTTATGTACCTGGGCTATGCCGGTTGTTTTAGGGAGTAACAAAGGTTTTTTTTCCCCATAAAATGTAGGCCAACCGAAACATTGAATAGAGTTTAATTGGAGAAACCTCGTATGTGTGTATCCTTCTAGTGGTTTGCTATATAAGCAAGGCACACCAACAGCGCTACCCTGCGATTTGCATCTGTGCTCTTCTCTGGATGCTGCATAAATATTTGAACGGGGACCAGATTTGCTTGCGGAGCAAAACTAAAATCCGGGAGAGAAGCGAACGGTTCCCTAACAAGTAAATTGTCACAGTCCTCGGGACATGGAGCACGAGATGCGAACAAAGAAGTTTAGCAAGTCGGTTTCAAAGGAACTTGGTTAAAGAGTTGTAAATTGTTTGCTCTTTGAAAAGACTACTCCACACCCTTGAGCGGGTGAACCGGGCGAAACCGGGCTTCTTGACCCGGTTCTTTCTGCTCGCCCATTGTTTTTGCTCCGGGAAGAATAATTGGACAAGTTAAAACTACTTTTGAGGGGATAATTTGCAAATGCCTATGCATAATTTAAGGGGTTCCGCCACCACTGGGGCGGTACTTGTTGTTACAAACAAATATTTAATTGCTAAGAAGGCCACAATAATTGTGGGCATCCGTGCTTATCTTATTCTGAATCTGAAAAGTGTTGAAACTTATGGCACAAATACGTGCATATTATACAAATTTAAGCGGTAAGATAAAGATTAAGTTCTTGATAAATATTGCGTGAAAGTTGGAGCTGTTGCTGATTTTAAGGGGGATGAAGATTGCAATATGTAGGTGTAGCTTCTTATGAAAGTATAATTTCTAGTAGAAATTATATTTTAATAAGAATATATTATTTAAACCTGTTCAGTTCGTTTTAGTATATTAGTTTATTAATATAATATAAAATTCACAAGAATTCATAATATATATTAGATACAGTGATTAGAATTGCGTCCCTTACAATCTGGGATTTAATTGGACGTTGAATGAGAAGTATTAATTCGTTGGATTTCGAATTTGAGGAGAAAATTTACTTATGACGAACAATAAAAACCCTTATAAACTCTTACAAACTACTATATTTTAAATATTGTACTTAAATATAAAAAACTAGGATCTCCTAAAATTTAGAAGAAAAATTTCACATAAAATCACTTGATTTGAGACAATTTTGTACAAAGTTGTTGTTCAATTTACAGATTTGGATTGAAACAAGATCGACATAGGCTCTGTAATACAGACGACGAGTAGAAAAGAACTATGGTAGATTCAAAATCAATTTTAAAATTTTATTTTAGGATCCTTTGCAATTTACTCAAATTGATTTTTTACACAATCACTCCAAAAACTACTGTGGTTTGAATTTGATGAGTTATCATATGTTTAATCGGTTTAGAAGATTATGAATCAATTTTAATATCCTGAAATTCACAAAGAAGATTTTTAACCTCTTGAACTTGAACTTCGAAAGGCATATTTTAATCCCACATATTTAGTATAAATCTTTTTCTTTGTTAAAGTAACCTAGCGTGAATAGTTAGTTAATAAAAAACTGGTGGTTTCCTCGGTGGCAAAAAGGGCTAGATGCAAGGATTAGGTTTTTTGATAAATATGCATATCCAAACTTTATTAAATTAAATTTAAACGTACAAGGAAACGTTCTCAGGTGTGTCTCACCGATTTTGATGAAATTGAAATATGTTAGAGTATCGAAAAATAAGAGACATGTATTACTTTTTATCTGTGGATACGCACATTTAGGGGGTGAAAACCACCCCTAAAGTTTATCCCCAAAAACAGCTTTTCCTAAATATTTCAAGTTCTAAAGAATTTTTTCGAATGAAACAAAATGGAAATGATGCCTTATAAATATACTAACCTTTTGTAAGTAATCCATTTACGGGGGGTGGCAACCCTTATTTTTTATTGCAGAAAAACATTTTTTTTTTTATATTTTTGCGTCACAAAAAGAACAGTTTTGGTTAAAAATCATTGAAAAATCTTTTTTTACATACGATTTTGAAAGATAAAGTTGACGTGTTTTTGGGATTTCCTAAAAAAAGCTCCTCAAGGGGGTAAACAAACCCTAGCACTAATACGTAAATTATGTCTATTCTTTCAGACATCTGTTTTTTCATGAAAACCAGTATTAAGAGGTTTTTGGAGTCGCTGACTACGAATCTGATGTTAAATTTAAAAAATTCGAAATATTGGATCCAACATGGCGGACAAACTTTTGAAAAATACAACAATTTTTATAAAAAGAAACAATAAATAAAAGTACCCTCTAAATGTGCGTAGCCACAGATAAAAAAAATACGTGTCTCTTATTTTTCGATATTCTATAACATATTTCAATTTCATCAAAATCGGTGAGACACACATGAGAACATTTCCTTGTTAGATTTAGACTTCATTCACTTGAAAATGTCAATAATTTGTTTTAAAACAACATTACATTGGACGTGTATAAATTGAAATTACCAGTATACGGACTTGTATCCAAATGGATTTGAAGCAATATTAATTTGTTGGTTCAGTTGATTCTGTTGCCTATCCTCTTGTATTCGATGTTATTGATACGTTTTATCGGTCCTATGTTCACTAGGTAGTCTAGTTTTCAAAGTATTTTCAGTTTTTTTTTTTACTATTTAACTTATAAGTCTAAAATACGTCACAATTCTTTTATTTTTCAGCGTCTTATTTTCACCCGGGGTTGTCAAAATTTTCTGATAAGCTTTCAAATAAATGTTTAAAATCCTAAGTTGTGCTGATATCAAACTAGAAAAGCTTAAAACAATTTGTTTGCTTCAATTTAGTCAGTATTTATAGAAAGATTATGTGATAAATCTTACTTACATATCATTGCCAAACATAAAGAATTTGTTTATGTATTTTGTGCTTAAGATTAGCACATTCAACCCGGCGCGCTTTTTGCAAGTACATAAAATAGGCGAGAGTAGGAGATTATAAGTTGCATATTCTTCTGGTGGCATTTGTTTGATTCACTGCTTGTTTGCGTTGTCAGTGGCTTGCGCTTGGTTCATTATAAGAAGAGAATGTCCTAATTATAAATGTCTGAGTAATTTCGTGAAATTGTTAGCGAATGCACATACAAATCCAATTGTAAAGAATTCTAGGTGTGAACCACCGATGGTCCACGTCCCTAGATAAAAGCAATATCTTTGGAACATTTTGGGTCCACGCTGGGTTGAACATGTTAAGGGATGTTACGCATTTGATGATTTTTACCAGAATTAAACTGCACCTAAAGAGCAAAATACATACGAACTGATTAAACTTTATCGTGCAATTGAATGGTAAGATCACTTTCTTTTCTTGATATTATTAGACGCTATAAAAACGGCGAATCTTCCGCGAATGTCAAAAGTATCTTTGGAAAATCAAATAGCTATAATTGTTGGATTTGGGCAAATAGCGCAGAATTCCACCACTTCATCAAATGATCTTCATTACATTCGTTGCAAAATTTTATCCAATATTCAATGTGCCAAGATGTTTCCAAATTATTACAAAAATTCACTCCATATTTGTGTTGATGGATTTCAAAATAAATCTACGTGTTCTGGAGATTTAGGCGGTACACTTGTAATTGATGAAGGCGAAGGAGTTAAAACAGTTTGACGGTTTGATGTGTTTTGGAGCATCAAAATGTGATGCTAATTTTCCTTTAGTTTTCAAAAGAGTTTTTGCACATATTGGTAAGTATATAGGGATATCCATTAAAAATTGAAACCGCTTATGCTATATAAATAAATTAAATAAGCTTCTTGTTGATGGTTTTGATATTGATATCTCCATTAATATATCAACATTTAACAAGAGATCGATTTGGCTATGAATGCTTCATATTTAGTTATGATAAGAAAAATTCCCTTTATGATTTATATTATAGTAATAACACATATACATTATGAATAAATTTATTGTCGAATTACGAGAATACAAATTACTGCGTACTAACAATACAAAATTATCAATTTTTGAAAGTTCTTACAAGTTTAAATTTATTATAAGAGTTAATCTTTTATAATTGGTAATCCTGTGTTTTTGTGAATCCATTCGAGGAAGGAAGTAATTCTTGTATAAACTGTAGGAAATCCTTTCTCACAGCTTTCATTGCCGTATGATGTTAGACCAACAAGAGTAGGTAAACCGTCAGACTGAATTATCACCAATGGACCACCAGAATCTCCAGGACAAGCCGATACTCTTCCAGATCCATCTATACAAATTTGAGATCTTCTGAATTGATATCTAAAAGCATTGAAGCATTCTTGTTCTGGTAAAATCATTCGATTTGCAAATCGTAACTCATTTGAAGGAGGAAGTCGGTCGCTGAGTTTTCCAAATCCAGATATGATGCCTATGCGATTCGCTAGTTGAGTTGTACTTTCTCTTGGCAATCTTATTGGTTGGACTCCAGCTATGAAATATCTCAAAATTAGTACTTTTACAAAATGCAAAATTACATTATTAAACAACCATTAAAGATTACAGGCCCTGGCAAAATAATTAGAGCGATATCATTTTCAAAGATTTCCGGATTATAAAATTCGTGTATTATAAAGTTATTTTTCTGAACAGTCACACTGATTCTGGTTGTAGGTTCTTTGGCCATCAAATCGGTTGTTCCCAATTGGACAATAGCAGAATTGGCACTGGAAGGGCATTTAAATTAGGAGTTATTTTGAATAAAAATGTATTTAAGACTCTGAATTCTTACTTAGCTAAGCAATGAGCTGCTGTTACAACGACTCCGGCTGATAAAAGCGCACCACCACAAATTTCACTGTGAAATTGTCCATTATTTCCTGGTTTGCTGATCTCAAGTCTTACATGATACGGAAATTGGTGAGGTTTTGCTCTTTCACCACCCAAAATGCGTTTTTCGATTCCTTGGAGAGAAACGGCTTCGGAATTATTTATGCAGTAAACTGCAAGAAGGAGTGATGTTATTACAAACGATTTCATTATTGCAAGCAAAATTTCGTACCAATACCGCAAATATTTATATAAAATACCTTGAGATAAGGATTTTAATTATTTAACTCTTGTTTAAGTACACACAGCTCAGAAAAGTTGGATAATTTTGGTACTTCAATTTCAATTAAGTTATGCGACAAGTGTAAAGTTGTTCACAAATATGATAAGATATGAACATTTTATTTTTGATTTCGCAATATATTTTCATAGATCTTGAATGAGAGTTAGCAAAGTGTATAGTACATCATATGCAAAGAGTTGGGTAGTTATATTATATATATATCATATAAGAAAAGATATTATTAAATTTTCTATTAATTTTTATTATTACTGAAAACAATAAGAGACTTCCAATAAAAATATTAAATAATATTTAAAAATTCAAGTTATAAAATTGTCTGAAAGTTATGAAAACTATTTTGATGGAATCATTTTAAAGGCTTTTTTGTTTTCGTTCTTTTTCTTATAATCCTAGATCTTGCCCTAGCCAATGGTCATCTGAACAACCGGTTAATATTTCAAGACAATTGAACGAGAATATGTGAATAAAAAAATAATTTTTGAAATAAACGCATCTTAAACTTCAAGTAACATTTTAACATATTTCAATCAATTTCCAAAAAATTGAACCATTATAAAATATACAAATATATATAATATAAAATTTTTCCCTAATGACACTTGTAATTATTTAATCGAGGATATTTGCAAAGAAACTAAGGAAACCTTTTCGGAATTTCTAGTTTATAAATTTCTTACTTTTTTGATAATTTAATAAAATAAGCACCACAAAGTTATAAGCTGTAATTTACGTTATTTAAACACTAAAGGGGAGATTCATTTAGATGGCTGAAAATAAACGAATTTTTATGATTTGTGTTTCGAACTATTTATTCTACATTATTGAAATATTGTGTACATATTTATTATATATTTTAACTTTCAAAAACAATTATAATTTTTTTAATAAAATGATGGCTGTGGGAGTTGTTTCACGGTGTATAACATAGCGTCTGCTGCATTGATGTGAAACATCAGAGACATGAAATTTTAATTTTTTAAGACCCACACGCTCCATGTGAACCTAAGACAGCAAAAGAATAGTGAAAATTCGTAAAATAGTACGAGTTTCATTTTTCATCAAATTTTTATTATATTTGTTAGCGAAAAAGTAGTGTTTTTAATAATTTTTAAGGAGCCTTAGGTTCACATAGAAGCGAATTATGTTATCTTAAATTGCGCACAATTTCAAAATGATCGATCAAATAGTTTTTGAGCTATTTTGTACGAGGTTCATGAAAAAGTATTTTGAGAAAAACGCGTTTAATGTTTCAAGATTCAAAAATTCTGTGACTAAATGAGTGGTGGTCAGTAGCGTTCACAGGTTATAACTTACTCTACTGAGAACCTTTTTCGAATACTAGTTAACTTGAAGATTTTAACTTTTCCCTTGATGTCCGAATTATAAAGTTTCGACTGTAATTGTTATCGGGTTTCAAAAAAATGTTATTCATTCAACCGAGGAAATGCATGTAGGAGTTTATTAAAAATTAGTTATTTGAATAAAACTACTCGGATTATAGTACTTTGCTTACACACTTATTATATTTTAAGTAAATATCCTTTATTCTAAGAATTTGAAACTTGGTATTAGTTTATAGATATGGTAGAAATGTCTTTTGATACTTTAAAATGATAACATAGCATACTTAACTTGAAGATTGTTGTTGCTAAGTGTTGTTATATAAATAATGCATGTTTTGCATGCAGTTTTTATTACCTACATATATACATCTAACAAGAAGACTAGTTGATCAGAGTTGTGGTATTAAATACCATTAAAGGGACCAGGTATCTAGTAGCAATATATATAGTATAATGCTTATTGAAACACACATTAATTAAACCTGGTCAATTGACACGATTTGTGTTTAAAAAACAACAAATTTATTTTATATGTATTTGTTTTATTGTAGCTATTTTTTAGAAAGATTTACGGGTTGTCTACAAAATCCCGAAATAGTCCCCAAATTTCCATTTGATCAGCGGTTAAAAAATATGTATTTATATAAATATATTGTATAATATTTTTGAAACATCTACGATCAGTAAATTAGAAAGACTTGTTCTGATATGCAATAATTTCTAATATTTTGTTGTTATTGATAATAAAACCCTTCTTTATTCGATTTTACAACAGATATTTCCATTTCGAAAGGATAATGTTCAAAAAAAACCCAGAGCGAACAGATACAGGATGTAGCTCAGAATTTCAGTGATATTAAATGAAATAATTCTGCATATATTTCATTATAAGATTTGATGGCTAGATAGAAGATATTGCTATTAACTTAGCGTCAGGGGTAGTTTTTTATCTTTCTTTAATGTTATGTTTTTTAATGTTATTTTGCAGTACTTTGCAGCTGAATTGTAGTTAGAATGCAGTTCATCTATTATTGTTTTATAACAATTATAAATCTCCGTTATTAAAACGCGCTACCAATATCTCCGTCCCGTACGAAAAGATGCGTGATACCCTTTCTTGGAATTGGTAGCGGCGCACTATGGGCTAAACGGCACTTTTTGTGTTTAAAACCTAATATCTCGGAAGAAACCGAAGATATTAACGTAAATTTTTTTTTAAATTGAAGCTGAGACTATGTAGATTACTGGAAAATTAACCAGAATGGCTGAAATGAAAATAAACACTATGTAACATAACCTCAAAGTTGCATTTTTTTCTGAAAAATTGAATAGGCTCACACCAACAAAAAACTTGGTCTTTATTTTAAATGTCATATATGCTATCCGATGAACTTTAACCTGCTGATCACGAATCCGAGGTCAGAATTGCCCTCCACCCTACAGTTTTCAGAAAAATGAAGAATTTCCGTGCCTAGTATAAGCCTTTTTAACTCTTTGAGTTACAAAAGACGAGCTTAAATTAATTTTTACTATAACATACTAACTGAAGGTTTTTGGGGTCGCTGATCACGAATCTGAAGTCAGATTTTGAAAATTAAAAATGGCGGATCCAATATGGCGGACCGAAAATTTAATATTTGACCGAATTTCGACTCAAAACTGTATACATGGGTTTTTGGGGTCGCTGATCACGAATCTGAAGTCAGATTTTGAAAAGTCAAAATGGCGGATCCAATATGGCGCACTATGGGCTAAACGGCACTTTTTGTGTTTAAAACCTAATATCTCCGAAAAAAACGATGATATTAACTTAATTTTTTTTTAAACGAAGATATTAACTTTAATTTTTAATAGTTGTTGACACAATTAAAAAAAAATTAAGTAATTAAGTAATATATTTTGTGTTACTTCAAACGGTGTTTTTATCACGCAATCCAAAATACCTAGTTGCCAATTGATAGATCGTTTTTATAACGGAGATTTGTAATTATTATAAAACGATAATAGATGCACTGCATTCTAACTACGATTCAGCTGCAAAATGCTGCAAAATAACATAAATAAAAAAAAATGGAAAAATCACTCCTGACGAAAAGTTAATAGCAATATCTTCCATTTAGCCATCAAATCTTATAATGAAATATATACAGAATTATTTCATTTAATATCACTGAAATTCTGAGCTACATCCTGTATCTGTTCGCTCTGGGTTTTTTTTTCATACTTTGTGAGCATTGTCCTTTACGAATAAAATTTCAAGCAGGATTGCTGTTGTATATAGAACAACCACCTAATAACTGCAGGTAAATCAATAACTAGCTCAAATCAAAAGCAACTAACGAGACGTGTTTCTTTCTATAAATTATTTATGGGTTGATTTGATTTCGTGATTACAGATTTTTCTCATTTAAGGTTTTTGTGCGTTTGGATTTCGTAAGTAATCCAAATCTACACTAAAATAGTGAGATGATCTAGAATCTAGTTGATTAAAGCGGAAAAAGATTCATACCAAGGTCTCATTGTTGAGTCAACTAGAAATATCTCTTTTAGTAAAGGTATTTTGTTATTAATTTCTTTTTAAACACAAAGACAAACATACTTGTTAAATTATTTTATTTTCATAAATACCCTGAAAACTCACTCCCGAATTGGAATATTAGTAATCCTATTTATCCAATCTAAGAATGATGTGACTCGTGTGTAAACAACTGGAGAACCAGAATCACAGGACCAACCTCCAAATGAGGTAATCCCTACAACTGTTGCACTACCGTCCACTTGATCGGCAATAGCAAAAGGACCGCCAGAATCCCCGCGACAAGCAGACTTTCCACTTGAGCCATCAATGCACAAATGAGTTGGCTTAAATCTATATGAGTATACATTTTTGCAACTTCTATCCGCCAAAACGTTCCTTGCAACATATCGAAGCTCCTGAGAAGGATCGTTGCCATTTAATCCAAATCCAGAAATTATCCCTGTTCGTCCTACCAAGTCACCTTCAGTAGCTTTGGGAAGTTTGGCAGGTTGAACGTCGACTAACCAGAAAATATTTAAATTAAGTATGAATTAATTAAAATTTCCGGTCTTACCATTGAATTTGACTGGTTCTGGAAGTTTGATAAGACCAATGTCATTCTCAAATCCTAAGGAAGTCCAACCACCGTGAGCGAAGAAAGCATTACTCTTTACTTTGATTTCAATGCTATTGGGCCCTGTTGATGATACAGTGGTGGAGCCCAGATAGACAGTTGCAGATTCAGCCCTTTAAAATGTTAATATTTTAGTAGCTTCCCTTAATTTTAAAATATTGTTTTAACATACATGCTGATACAATGAGCAGCTGTTAGCACAAAACGATCAGAAATGAGGGTACCTCCGCACTGGACATTGACCACACCTCCATACCATTCGCGTTTTGTCACATGAAGTCTTGCCTGGTAAGGGAACATTCCTGGTTTGGCAACTTCACCACCCAGGATGCGTTTTTCAATACCTTCCAATGGGAAGCTGTCTTCCTCCCATTCGAGGGGCAGAGCAACTGCAGCAGCAACAACCAAAGACAACACTACAAACAACTTCATTTTAAGAATGGTTATAATTAAAGCAGACGCAGTATTTATAGTACTAAACTCTAAAGTGGTTATGTATTTCGCGATAAAAGTTCAATTATTAAATTACTATTCAACAAGGTATGAAATGATTGCTATAATTTATTAGATCCATAATTTTTTGTGGAAATATAAGAGCGAAATATTTAAGATATGAGGGAAACTGTACTGAGCAATGTTACATAATTATTCAAAAAGAAAAAAATCAATCCATTAATGCTTCAATACTTCAACTTACACTACTGTGTATTTATGCTTTGGTGCAAATATGAAGGTCTTGCACTCTTGCATCCGGTGTGTATCGTAGCTTGAAAATGCAATGATACAACAACAACAAGTTTATTAAATTATAAATTATTTGCCTTCTGGCTGAATTCTGTAGCATTTTTATATAACGTTGTTCTGTATGAAATTCCAAATAATTTTAATTTTCGAGATTTTAATCTGACAGCAGATTTTTTGATATATATTCCTTATTCTGCAATGTATCAAGATTGAGTGCGTTCACTCTCCATTACAAAAAAAGCCGTAGGAAAAGTGTAGAGATGGCCGTTTAAGCATTATTATTGAGCTTTCATTATCAGTGGAAAAATCAATGATAATACAACTAATTTTTCATCAGCATTGAGTTTTCAAATGATAACGCGAGACAAATTTCATTACTATTAAAGTTTTATTTTCACAAAATTTTTTAAGAAAAATTCTCAAGGAAACCAATTTTTTTGTTAAATACTAAATATAAAACAATTCATTGCGTTAAAAAATCAATGCTACTAAGAAATCAAATTCTTTACCACTTAATTATTCAATGCGAATGAAAGTAAAGTAATTAAAATTAATTTTTCATTAACATTGTATTTTTTAATGGTAATGAAAATATACTTTCAATCGCATTGAATTTTTTTTAAGATCACCATTAAAAGCAGTTTGAAAATAGTGCATTGGGTTCATCTCTGGAAGAGTGTACGTAGTACAAAGTTGCACCAAAGTGTGAATACTCATATTATACAAGCATTGGTTCAAAGTAAGATTAAGTAAGATAAGATAATATGTATACTGGAAGATATGTGCACGTAATTTATGCTGCCTTTTGGGAAGCTATTTTTACGTGAAAAAACCTTATTTTTAATGGTTAAATGTTAGGAACGCAAGTAGGAAAAGAATAACGTGCAAAAACACGCTCTCTCCAAAATGATTGTCCTATTTGTATAAATTATTTAAGGGGTTATATACAGTCAGGATTTTTAGAAAATCGTTTTTTTCGTAATGTACATTTATTAAAGTACACTCACAGAAAGTTTCATGTCAATCTGGTGAATATTCTCGAAGTTACACGCATATTTGTAATGACGTGTCCGAGTTTTTTCACTAATGTAAAGTGCTTTTGAAACTTTAAACGCGTTTTTCTCAAAACTGTGTTCTTAAAGCCGGTGAGCAAGATTTCTCGGAAATGGCTGAACCAATCAGTTTAAAATTTTAACACAAGCTTACTAAGTATATTTTTTAGTAATTAATCGAAGGTTTTTGCTCACCGATAAATATTTTCCATTTTATAAACAATTTAAGGCAAAAATTTTTGTAAAAAATAGATTTTTTTTTAAGAAGCCGCCATTTTGTCAAAAGTCCTTATTTTGCTTATTCCTTCGATTAATTACAAGATAAAATAATATATTACCGAAATATTTCTATTTTTTTAATTTTTTCATATGTGGAAGCTTATAATTTTATTATTATTTTCCCATCAGCCTGCATCGTGCTGTTTGAAGTTTCTCAATAGCTCTTGTTGAATAGCATTGCTCTCTTCAGACCTTAAATTGCGTTTCTTCCCCATAGCTCCATAAAAAATAATGAAAATAAATCGACAATATTATCAAATATCTATTTTATAGGAGTAGAAGGTAACGTATTCAAAATCACGCTTCCCAATTCTATCTCTTTAATCCGATACAAATTTATAAATCGGACAATCATTTCGATACGCAAGGAGTATTATAAAACATGATATTATAAAAAGAAAAGAACAACACATAATTTTATCCGTCATAAATAAATTTTATAACACGTTACTCTTTATACAAATGATTTTTTAAAATAGGTTTCACAACACAAAAATTAAAGGAAATTAATGAAATATAATAAAAATATTGCTTTGGAAAAATTTAACTTAAAATACCTACTGACTAATGTATATTCAAAACAACATTTTAGAGTGTATTATTATAGACGAAGATTTTATCTAGTCTCTCTATAAAAACAACAGTATGAATATTATTATCAGTTAGGTATATAATTTATATTTCGCGCTCTATATGAATTTTGAACGATTAAATAAATTGAAAAGATTAAACCTATCTGTGGATGGGTTAAACATATTTGGATCAAATTTATTTGTTAATAATGTGAACTATATTTTTGTTTTATTTAAATTCATTTGTCCATGGGGAAAACTGATAAATGATACGTTTAAAGATTATATTTGTGATTCGTAATCTAGATATCATTATTGTTCGAATAAAATTTATAAGCTAACCACAACTCATATTTAAAAAACTAAGCAAATGCTCAGCTAAGATTTTTGTATAGAAACACTGAGTTTTATCTTATTCAAATTGGAGCTCGGCTCGAACTTTCTCTTAAAAATTGAAACTGATCTTTTCACCCAATATCTGCGGAGACGATGATAAATTTGAAAATTAAGGGTAGTGGAAATAAAAAATATGTTTTTTTTTTTTTTTTGTTTATTTACATCAAACTAAGAAGAAAAATCAGTTTCTTATTGGAATTCCAGTTTTTTGGTGAATCCAGCTTAAGTAGGACGTGATTCGTGTATAAGAAGTAGGATATCCCATTTCGCAGCTCATACTACCGAATGAGGTGAGTCCTACGAGAGTTCGACTTCCATTTGCATCTTCAATGACAAGAGGACCACCGGAATCACCAGGACAGGCAGATTTTCCATATGAACCATCGACGCAAATATTGTTAGCAGGAGAAAACGTAGTGGGGAATGAGCTGCTACAGAATTGTGGTCCCAAAATTCTCCTTGGAACAAATCGAAGTTCTTGTGCAGCACCACCACTGTTGCCAATAATTCCAAATCCAGAAATTATGCCTGTACGTCCCACTAAGTCACCTTCGCTAGCCTTGGGAAGATTCACTGGTTGAATACCACCTGTGTGGATAAAAATTTATTAATAGAATAATAGTAAAATAGTACAGCAGCTAATTTTACTATTGTACTGAAGTGGTGTTGGAAGCATAATCAATGCAATGTCATTTCCAAATGATTTAGGTGTCCAGTTTTCGTGAAGGATGAACGCAGTTTTTGGCACCTTGATTGTAATACTAGTGGGCTCTGTTGATTTGACCGTCGACGAACCAAGATAGATATATCCATCTAGAGCGCTGTAAGAGTGCAAATATAAATAATTCCAAAATTGTTCAAATATCATTTTAACCTACTCATCAACACAGTGAGCAGCTGTCAGAATCCAACGATTAGAGATTACAGAACCTCCGCATAGAGAAGCGACCAAACGTCCCTGCCTACGTTTTGATAACAAAAGTCTTACATGGTAGGGAAATTGTCCAGGTTTGGCTATTTGTCCGCCGAGGATACGTTTTTCAAAACCTTCAAGTGGAACGCTGTCCTCCTCCCATTCGAGGGGAAGAGCAGCTGCAGCGACGACAAGCAAACACAATATCACAAGAGACTTCATTGTAAGAAAGTTGTTTATTGCAGATTGATTCAGTATTTATAGTCCTAAAGTACTTCTGTAATATGCGATAAAGATCCAATTACTTGATTGCTGATTGACGTAATTTTTCCACTGTTCAAATAACAACGTTTATTTTATTAGATGAACAGAGAAAAATAGTTCTACACTCTAAAAACTGATCGTGAATTCAAATTGATCTTGAGAGCAATTTTAGATTTTTTTCTGTTTAAAAATTTATCATGATAAAAGTACACATTTTTGGTGTAATTAAGTAAAAAAGTGTGAAATTACACAATTTTAAAGTGTTGAATGTGATATTTACCAAATTGGTGTAAATTTGCGCATGAATATGTAAAATTAGGTCAAACTGACGTAAATGTACGACTTAACTTCTTTTATCAAACAAAATCAATGCACAATCTCACACAATTTAAAGACGTTTCAGTCATCAGTCAAAATTCAATGATTCTTAAAATCTATAATTTGAAATCATTTTATCAGAGTGAGAAACATATCATATTTTATTTATAGTTTCCAAATAAATAAAGAATTTACAACAGAATTTTATACTGCTTATGACAGGCTTAAATTCAAGATATGCGAAAAAATGTCTTGTCATTAGCATAACAAAGAAAAGAATTCAACAAATATTCTTATACAACTTCTTTTTAATTAATTCTAATTCTGCAAATAACTGGCTGTCACTGATTAGCAGATTTATCTGTTTTCTTGTTTTGTTTTTAACCCTTAAACGGCGTAAGTCACCTCTGACGTGACAGCAGTTCTTTGTCGCTACGGTCGTATGGCACGTGGGAGGTGACAAGCGTTGAAACTCGCTGTGTGTGAAATGCGCGCACGATGCGCGCAATACCTTTTTTAATCAATTTTTAATATTATTGAGCCCAAAACATGAATAAAGAAAATTTTATAAATTTCGATATTGATTGTGGCATCAAGTAGTGATTGTGGCATTAAGTGTAATGAATGTTGTAATTAGATTGAATAATGTTTGGTAAATATCTTTTAAATAAAAAATACTTCCCATCAAATTTAATTATTGATTTTATTTTTATTACAAAATATAATATACATTTGCATGCATGGGGGTAGTCGGGTATCTAGATATCAAAAAAGTTAAGTATGCGCTTTGATTGGCAATTTCTTATATATTTATTGTCAAAATTAATATGGTGAAAACGTTAGTGTATTAAAAAAAAAACAAATTGTTTAAAGAGGATCTGATTGAGGAAAAAATTTATTTAGTTGATAATTAAACTTGAAATTGTACCCGGGGAATTATTGATAAAAGGGTTAAGGAATTCTTTTGAGATATAATAAAAAAGATACCTCACAACAATCAAATTGATAAAATTGCTATACAGTGTGCGTAATTTCTATAAGCGCAGCCAGTTTTATTCATGTTTAAAGAAACTACTTTTTATTTTTCAAAACCGATTATATTGCATAAATTCCCCATTGGTAAATATTAATTAAATAATATAAAACATTCATTAAAGTAAGTAATTACTTTATAATAAAAATAAATATGATTAAAATTTTCTTTTGTCTGCGCAATTTCTATAAACTCACTTTATATTATAGTCTTTATTTTAAAAGCTTAACGAAAAGAAATTTTTTTTATATTTTCTAAGTATTGTGTTTTACCTCCTTTGTTAGTTATAACTTAAAAAAACCTGTTAGACATCGAATTTATTAACTTTTTAAACAAATTTTCATCAATATCATTCCAGCATTTCAAAATATCGGCTTTCAGTTGAGATAACGAAGAAAATTGTCCACCATTTGCGTAAACTCTTTGTGCCATGATTCCCCAAATGTTTTCCATTGGATTTAAATCCGAACTACGTGATGGCCACTCCATTACAGGAATATTTCTTTCACTAAACCATCGTCTTGTTTCGGCAGAAGAATGCACAGCGGCGTTATTCTGTTGAAAAATTAAATCTTTTTCCATATTGTCTTTTAAATATGGAATAAGAGATTCCTCCAGCAGGTCTGTATATATGGCAGAGTTCATTCGGGTGGGAACAAAGCGTAAAGATAACTTTCCTTGATAAGAAAAGGCACTCCATAACATTAAACTACCAACACCAAAATTACTACTTACACGAGGCGAATCGGGCTACCTTAAATCATGGCAATATGTACTCAGTCCATCTGGGCTATCTAAATTAAATTGTTTTCCGTAAGAAAAAATAACATTTTGCCACTTTTCGTCCCAGTTCATGTGGCTTCTGGCAAAATCTAGGCGCGCATATTTATGATACTGTCGCAGTTGGAGAGATTTGGCCGGTTTCTTATATTTAATATACGTAGTGTCCTTCAAAATTTGTTGGACTTCTCTTCCTTTAATTGGGAGTTGTAATTCCGCTATAATTTGAGCTGCACTTAACTTTTTTTTCATAACTTCTTCTCTTATGTTCCCAATATTTTGTTTGGAAACTTTGGTGTTCCCTCTTGGATGATCCCATAATCCATTACGATTGTCCTTTTTAATAAAATTTCGTACCACACATTCTGAACGTCCAATTCTCCTTGCAATTTCTTTTATACCAAGGCGAGTTTCCCTAAACGCACGGATTCTGACGCGATCGTCGTTGTCAAGGACCTTTCCTCGTGGCATTACAATAAATCTTAAGAAATAACAGCAATTATACAGAATTAAGTTATAGTTGGAAAATAAAAATGAAACTCACATGAATTATTTCCTAAAAAGTTGCAAAATTACTTTGCGTTTAACTAGTAATACTTCAAAAAGAAACTGCGTTTATAGAAACTGCGCACTCTAAGATCAATTGTGAAAGATTGATCTATTGCATTCACGCATTGCCTGATATTTGGAATTGTTTAATTGCTTTTATGAATAGTTATAAACTTTAACAATTGTCCTGTAAAGAAATTTTGTTACTATATCGCTTTATTTCAATGAATTGTGCATTTCACTTGAAAATCAGACGTGCGCTTATAGAAATTGCGCGCACTGTAGATAAACAATTTCAACTATCACTTAAATAATTGAATCTTTATCGCATAAAACAGAAGCATTTTGCAACTATAAATGCTCCGTTCACCGGCTTTTAAAAACTTTCTTATAATGAAGTCGCTTGTGATTTTGTCTTTGGTTGTTGCCATTACAGTTGCTATTCCTTGGGAATGGGACGAAAATCGTTTCCCATTTGAAGGTTTTGAAAAACGAATTGTTGGCGGATCAATTGCAAAACCCGGACAATTTCCTTACCATGCCAGACTTGCTTTAAATAAGCTTCGAAATGGACGTCTAGAGGGCACCTCGTGCGGAGGTTCCCTTATCTCTGAACGGGTTGTGCTTACAGCTGCTCACTGTCTCTATCAGTATTATTAAACAAAATAAATAGTAATAAGACAAAATACCACTTATAGCATTTTCTAATTCGACAGGTCTGTTTCAGCAATTGTTTTTCTTGGGTCTTCAACTCTTCAACCCACGGAACCCACAAGTATTGCAGTTAGGGTCGATAAAAGAGGCATTATCATTCATGAAAATTGGACCTATACTTCATACACTAATGATATTGGGCTTCTAATACTTCCAAAACCTGTACAGTTCAATAGTAACAAAATATGGCTTACGATTGCCACAAATCTTCTATTAAACTTTCCCTGATTTCACTCAGGTGGTGTAAAACCAGTGAATCTTCCAAAGGCTAGCGCAGGTGATTTGACCGGCCGTACAGCAACAATTTCTGGGTTTGGATACACCAGCGACAGAAGTGGACTTTCTCATGAACTTCGATATCTTTCAAAGAAAATTAGAGAATGGAGTTACTGCAAAAATGCATTCCCTGAAATAATCAAACCATCTCATTTAAGCATCGATGGATTATATGGGAAATCTTCCTGCCTTGGAGATTCTGGCGGCCCTCTTGTCATTGAAGAAGCAAATGGAAACCGAACCATTGTAGGACTTACCTCTTTCGGTGACAAGAGTTGTCAAATGGGTTATCCAGTAATTTATACAAGAATTACATCCTTCTTGAAATGGATTAACCAAAAGACTGGAATTCCAATTAGAAATTGAAATGTTAAAGGATTATTGTAAATAAAAAAAATAAAAAGTTAATGAAGGACTAAACTAGGGTTTTATTTCTGGGAAAAAAAAAAATTAAAATACACAATCTTTTGGGATTATATCGTCTGAGCCAATTTCTTGTATACTATGCAATACTATATATTGGATTCATTCTGATCCTATTTCCAGTTCTTTAACAGCATAACTAAACTAGAATAATTTGGCGATTCAATAGATATTATAATTAAAGAGAAATCCTTTGTTTGTCGATATTTTCACATAAAAAAATTACTGAATATTATTGAAATCATACTTAATAATGTACAAAAGGTTTCAATAATTTTGATCCATATTCCATATTTCTAAAAAAAAAATCGCAAAAAAGCATTTAGAAGATGGCACGTATTTCAAAGTTATTTTTTTCTGTACTAGGAAAAATACAAATTAAATATTTAAATAATCATTTATTTACATTGAATACAAGCCAAATTTTGAAACAAACATAATTTTCGGAATTTTAAGCGAAAAACAATTTTTAGACAAATATTCAAGATCCTTAGAAGATCAATCCGGTGTGCTTTTCGATCCAGGGCAAGAATGATGATACACGAGTGTAAACAATTGGGAATCCAGATTCGCAGGTTTGACGTCCGAACGATGTTAGACCGACCAATGTCCTGGTTCCGTCACTTTCTTCAACGTAGAGTGGACCACCGGAATCACCTGGGCAGGCAGACTTGTTATCTGATCCATCGACGCAAACGTGGGATGTCCTGAATTTTCCTGGGAAGGTCCTCCTGCAAACATCAGCTGAAGCAATTCGCCGGGGAACGAAAAGCAATTCTGAGGAGACGGATTTGCCATCTCCCATCCTTCCGTATCCAGAAATTACAGCCATACGACTCTCGAAGGTGCCTTGGGATGGTTTTGGTAGATTGATGGGTTGGACAGCAGCTGGAAAGAAGATACATTGAAATATCTATTTTCAATTGGATCAGAAAATGCAAATTTACCATTGAATTCCAATGCTTTTGGAAGAATGATCAAGGCAATATCGTTGGTAAGAAGGAATCGGCTCCATCTTTCGTGAATGATGAAGTTTTGTCTCTTAACGCGCATGCTAACATAAGTTGATTCAGTTGGGCGAGTTTTGGTACTTCCAACATGAACAACACCGTCGATTGCTCTGTAAAAATATACTTTTTATATATAAATCTGTTTATTTTATAAGATTGAAATGGTCTTACCCTTCCAAGCAGTGAGCAGCAGTGATCACAACTTTAGGGGAAAGAATTGATCCACCGCAAAGGCTTGTTACAAGACGTCCCATGTTGTTCTTAGTGAGCGACAGTCTTACTTGGAAAGGGATCTGGGTGGGTCCAGCAACCTGGCCACCGGCAATCCTATTTTCAATCCCATCGAAGGTAACCGCGTCATCCTGAGCGGGATGAGCGAAGGCTACGGCAGCGAGCACTGACAACACAATGAACGACTTCATTTTCAACACTGTTTAGAGCTGTCCAGCACACTTCCGCATTTATAGTAGCCGATACACGTGAGTCATTATCAAAAAGTGTGAACTAATTAACTAATTGTTGTTTTCTCCCTCTTATGCCGTAATCTAAGCAGCGCCAATATCAAAATTTTTATTACGATTACGGAAGTACTATGCAACTTAGCAAAATAACATTTAAAATAATGTGGATACCCCATAGAATGTGAAAATTTCATTATAATTGTGCAAAGTAATGAGATACTTTTGAAATGATAAGATTTTCCTATAACCAAAGAGATAAGTTATTTTTTCGCAGAAATATTCTTCATTATATCTTCAAGATAAAACAACTTCCGTTCACATAGTCAAAAAGGAATAATTCACAGCTTTGATATGACAACACAATTTAATAAATATCTTCAAATAGACAAATGATTGCAGTCTAAAAATATTTTATTTTTCTATCTTTTATTTAATGATATCAATCACTAGGAGTTATCAAGATAGAGATGATAGATTTGATTCGATTTAAAAATTTTAAACATTGAGTAGAAAAAACGTCGTAACCATACCACCATATAAAGCCATATTGGAAAGTTCGGCAGACATTCATGAAAAAATAATTGGGAATTACTTCAAAGAGTTAATCTGGCTGGACTGCATCCCAGCAATTATTAATGGAAACTTTACATGCAGCCGTCTCGTCGAGTCTAACCGACATATAGCATAATTCCCAATTCCGCTCTTGCAGTTAATTCAGTCTGAATGGCGTGTGGTCCGGGATAGTACTCGAACCTATATTTACTTTTTCGATTGAAATTGGTAAAATCAATGGAACCGTCACCAAATCTCGCCATTTATATCCGGAGGATTGAAGCGGATGTGAAATTGAAGGCACGGAGGTCTTTCATGTACACTTTTCCGGTCAGATATAATTCGTATGGACAAACGCTTATCTCGATTTTACTTGCATTTTTTGCTGGATCAATGGAAATAATAGAAATTCATTCTTTTTAATTTGTCTGCTTTATAGTGATCGATTCCAATTTTAATAAAACTTTCTATATATCTTTAACTACTTACATTGTTTTATTAAAATTGGAACGATCACTCTAAAGCAGAGAAATTAAAAAGATTTAATTAATTAATCTATATATCTAGATGAGACAAGTGCATTATACTTCTTTTATTTTTTGGGAGAATATAATTTATTTACATCCCGATTAAAAATGAAAGATGGTTGCATCTCGACTGCACCACGGCCGCACGGTGTTTCTAGACGGCGGTATGACTGAAACGACTGCACGGCGGTCATACGGAGTAGATATAATAATAATATAATAAATATGTATTTAAGGGTATAAATTACAACGACCACACTTCGGCTGCACCACGGCTGAATCAATTTATATAGATATATTATTTATAAATATATTGGTTCAGCCGATGGTGCGGCCGTGGTAGCCTTTAGTGGCGGAGCTACGACCTTACATGTATGTATTAATCCAATATTTGATATACATATATGTAGTATTTGACAGTGCAGCGTTGGAGTTGCCGAATTTGTTTGACAAACGAATTCCGTGCGTGTGCAGAAATTTTAGATACTTCTTGAGATAATATGTATATTAGGGTGCTTTTTTTCGCGACTATTTTTTTTTTCAGTCCCACCTCGAAATTTTGTGGCAAATACCTAAACAAAAATTCCCTGAAAATTGGAGCCCTTAATATTAATATTAAGTACTAGACCAAGGCGTATAAAGATTTCCCATATAAAATACACGTAAACTTTGATTATATTATTCTTCAAAACTCTACAGCTCAGAGGCACTTTATGGTATAATCGTGGTCAATGGTAGGGTTTCTTCGGAATTGAATGCTCTACAAAAGTGTCCAATGCGGTGTAACCCTAACTCCTACCAGCGAGGTAGTACGGGTCATTAACCCCAATTTTTCCATGAAATTCTCGCTTTTTACCCCTATCTCTTAAACAACAAGAGGTACAGAAAAAGTGAATATGACAAACTTGTAGGAAATTCAATTTCCTACAAAAAAGTGCACGGACACAAAATCGTTAACATCGATATTTCTTGAGATATTGGGGTTTGAAGTTGAGATAGTGTTTCTACAATTTAGCTCAATAATCCATGAAAATTCCACTCTACCTCAATTTCAAAGCCCAATATCTCAAGAAATATGGATGTTAGCGAATTCGTGTTCACAACTCTTTTGTAGGAAATTGAATTTCCTACAAGTTTGTCATATTCACTTTTTCTGTACCTCTTGTTGTTTAAGAGATAGGGGCGAGAATTTCATGGAAAAATTGGGGTTAGTGACCTGTACTACCTCGCTGGTGGGAGTTAGGGTTACACCGCAATGGACACTTTTGTAGAGCATTCAACTCTGAAGAAACCCTTTCATTGACCAAGATTATACCATAAAATGCCTCTAAGCTATAGAATTTTGAAGAAAAAAAATCAAAGTTTATGTGTATTTTAAACGGGAAATCTTTGAACACCTTGGTCGAGCACTTAATATTAATATTAAGGGCTCAAATTTTGCAGGGAATTTTCTTTTAGGAATTTCCCACAAAATTTCGAGGTGGGAGTAAAAAAAAGAAGAAGAAAAAGTCGCGAAAAAAAGCACTCTAATATGTACATATAGAAGTTTGGAGGGTTACCATTACATTTTAATCTGGTTATAGCTTATTTTCAAAATAATCTTGTATCTAAATAAATATATTTTTTTTCTTTTAGTACTTAACATGGATTATTAGTTTATGGAATGATCTATATGTTAAATTTAACAGTTATTGTAGATAACTCTTTTACTTACTTTTATTCTAATATAGAACCGCGATTATGCTATTTTTTTGTAATATAGGTCACATAAATCATTACAAAATATAAAGATTTTTAATTTAAAATTATAGTACAAATATTCCACAATAAAAAATATTTAGTAATAATATTAATAGTTAATAATTATTCGAATAAAGAAAGAATGTATATTAAGTGAATTATGAATCCCCGTCTTTTTTGTATAAATATTAGATACATCTTTATTTTTCTAATAACACCTGTCGGCACCCAAATTCTCCTCAGAATAAGTGTTATATCATTTTTTTAGGAATTTTCCACAGATTACGAATTCACAAACGAAAATGTCCTATCACGTCACGTTTTTGAAAAAAATAGGATTGAAAAGTACAAAAGACCGTATTTTGGCCATTTTTGCAAATTAATTAAAAAATAACGAATTCTTGTAGGAGCTTGTAAAGTAGCTCAAATAAAAGCATGAACCTTTACTTATTATATTAAAATACGATAGGCTTTAATACTTTTCGAAATATTCCGTGAAATTCACTTTTTTCCATAAATCGATTACTTCATACAATCACTGCTTGCGCACGCTCATAAAAATCTTATTCCCGAAGACGCTTTATAAGTGCTATAGATTAGTGCTATTTTATATATATCGATAAGGATTCACGCTCTGTTTTGAGACATGTTATGAGCTTTTTCCACGTTCCGTTATTTTGTAATGAATTTTTAACAATGGCCGAAATACGATATTTTGTATTTTTCAACCCTATTTTTTTCAAAAATGTGATGTGATAGAATATTTTTGTTTGCATATTCGTAATCTACGGAAAAAATCCTATGGAAATGATATATTACTTGTTGAAGGAGAAAATAAATATTAAATTTTGCCGACCAGTGTAATTTCTTGGAGAGGGAAAAATTCCGATGCTATGCATTAACATTTTTTTTTAATTATCACGTCGCGGTTATCACTATCTATCAATATCTTTAACGGACAGCTGTCTATTAAAAGGATTGAATTTTTGCCTAAAAAACTCCTATTTCCATGAGAATTGCTTCGATAATGTTATTGATTGACAGATAGTCATCCAACCCAAAAAATCCGAAAATAGAACCATGCTATATTTAAATTAACCCCGAAAGGAGAAAGGCAGCTACACTCGTACACAGAAGCGGTGACAGCTCCCTGTTAACACTTTCGCATCGAATGGCTAGCGATACATCAAGGTGAAACGAGTGAGCCGTACGACGACGTTGGTGAATAATATCAATAACCGAAAGCCGAAATCCTTTCTAGGTCAGGATGAGCGAACGCACCCAGCGAGGGCGGCCGAAAAGGAAGACAACTTTGACAAAATCCCATCCACATATATGGGAAAAGATTGCCACGGGGAATCCCCGAACGGCTTGGCGAATTGCGTGGAAACATTCGGCTTTCCCGGGGAATGGCAGGAGATTTAAGCAATGATATATTGCCCCGGCGAGCATTTGCATGAAGGCTTATCACGGAATTGAATTTGCCTCGTACCTGAGACAGGTGAGCGACTCCGTACATCCGTCCGTGATGGACGAGCCTATGACTGTCTTGAATACTAAGAGGGGGGTCTCCGCATGCCCGCGAGGGTCGCTTTATAGCATCTTTAAAGGCTGCCGATTGCATAAGCAGATAGAGACACTAATTAGCTAATTAAACGCGCCAAAGGGCAGGCGGAAGAGTCCTTTGAAATTCGATCTCTACTCCGCCGATGGTGCCTGGTTATTTACCTAGAGATAGTTCATAGCACCGGTGGCAAACGGACCGGTGGTTTCCCAGCCATTTTCCTGGACTCTGTTCAACCATTTGGAAACTCCTCACCACTAAAAAGACGCAGGCTAATCTCTGGAAAATCCTCAAGCCCCCGAGCAGGAAGACGACTATAATTGCGAAACTTCTCCTGAGTCGCTTAAAATCCTGGTCCTCAATAAATCGGGCATAAAAAAGCCCGGGAAAGCGCAACGTTCTCATTTTTTAATGAATTTCCTTCAATCGAGGCGACAGGGGCTGCCAGAGAGAAGATAAGTCTGGCTAATTTCTACGACCAGAATAATGGAGCCCTGGCGAAGGCGACGACAAGAGACAGGGCGGAAATGAAAAAGTCACCAGATAACGACATTTTGCACAGAACAGATGAAAAACGATGTAAATAGGCTCCGGTTCATTCAGCGTGAATCTGGAATGGGATTCGACGGGGCGCATTGGGGCTTCGCTGTCTCGGTGCAGATGAAAACTTCTTGGGAAAAACTTTGGTCGTCTTTCATTGCGTCCCTTTTCTAAAAAATAAAATAAAAAAAAAAAACTTCCTCAGAGACATATTCAGATTTTTATGCCTCATTCACTTCCAGTTTTTGGTTGTGCTACCGTCGGTAGTCGCGTCTGCAAAAATTTTGCTCATGCTTTAGGCAGGGGAATATGATTTGTGTGAATATTTTTAATGGAAAACACCCTCACTGTTCAGGTTGTATTTTGTTTTTTTTTTCTAGCTCTTTTTACTGAGCACCCAATTAATTGAAACAATACACTGCGGACTGTAAAACGGCGTCCTGGGTTTTTGTTTTATAATTTAAACTCAGAAATTTTGCCAAAAATCTTAAACAATAGAATCATAACCTCGAAAACCCTAAACAGTACGGAATAATTAAAATTTGTGGATTCTCTTTCCCTACTTATAATACTATATCCTATTGAAGATTTAAAATTTAAAGTATTTCATAAAAATCGGATTTATAAAATACATACCAAAGTTAAAACTTTGTAATTTATCAAATAGTTCGTTATTTGGAACACAACACTTTACATTTTTTTTACAAGCTTTTATTTAACTTGCTTCGTTCGTTTGTATGTCTTTCCGGTTCAAAATTTGTACTGGAATTTAACCTCACTTCCTACTATCCGATTTTGATGAGATTTGACAGACTTGCATAAGCCGCATGACAACACAATATTTAATATCTATCCAAATCCAATATGGCGTTCGCCCCGAGATGGCGATTACCTTTTTTCTTCATAACCTTCTTGATATTCATATCAAAAGAAAGGATTTGACGAGTAAAATACGATAAAATGTAAAAAGAATCCAATATCCTGAAACTCCTTTCGTCGGCAAAAATTAAATTTCTTATTTATGTGATTTTGCTTTGATATTTAAGAACATTTTCTGAGTGTTCGTATATCCCATTGGAAAATGTGAGACTGAAACACTATATTATCATGGGGATAATTTTGGAGGATAATTTCACCTTTTAGAAACGTTTATCGAAAATTTTTAGTGAACATATTAAGGGGAGAAAAAAACCGGGAGGGGTACACTTTCAGGTTATCTTGTAAAAAGTTTTGTAGAAAAATTAATATATCCATTATTCGTTATGAAAAAATTATAATAGTATTTGCAAAACCAAATAACCAATAAAACTTCTTTCTCTGTAGAATGTTGAATTATAATTTTCAACTAATTCCAAAGCTTAAAAGTTGTGGTTTACATAGATAAAGACTTTAATTTAATTGTGGCATATCAAGTAAAAGCAAATATGATGAAATTTGCCGACTGTATTCCATGTTGCTATATTTTGCTCTGTAGACCAGAGAATCTGCTGAGTTGCGGACGGCTAAAACAAATATTTATTAGAGAAAATAAATCCAACCGCCACGAAAAGAATACCGAAATTATTCCCTGCAGCTGAAAAACCTGCAAGCGCCTTGACACAAAAAGGAAGGGTTGTTTCCAACACATCCCATTGCAGTTGTCATGGAGTTGCTCATTTATCACCAGTTGGGAGGCAAACAAAAATTTAGTGCAAATCCCCGGATCTGAGCAGCAGCGGAAACCCATGACGACGACGTTGGTCGTCGTTTTTATTCACTCCCCAGACCGTCACCATGACGCCTATTTAGAAAAAGAGAAATGCATCCCTCAGAGCCCTGCTTGAATTCTGGTTCACCCTGTTTGCTTAACCCGGTGCACCTCGGCTTCTTTGTGCGACCTCGTCTTATTTTTACTTGTCATATGCAACAGAGGATTTCCACCAGAGAAGCCGGATATTGCACCAATCCTTGAGGTGTCATTATCCACCTCAAAGAAACACCCGAGTGCACCAGCTCCCTTGAAGGTAGGTACTACTTTCTTTGCCCTGTTTGTGGGTTGACTAATAAATACGTCATAAAGCCAGCAATTGTGGAATCTCAGGGAAGCAGAGATCTGGAGTGGTCTTTTCTCCAAGGCAGCACCCGCGCCCGCAGAGTGCCACATTGCTCCGCAATTCCCTTTCATTACTCACCGCGGCAATAACTTCGCAAACTTTTTCATTACAAACTCAAAGCCTGGAGCTTTCTTCAAAATGCATTAAATCATACAAAGCACCGGTATTAGTGTTTCAGGGCCTTTAGTTTTCTGAAAGGAGGAAAAATTTCCGCACTTAGCGCAACTTTTATCCCTCGACATTTTCCATATTTTAATAAAGTTGAAGACTTCTTTAGTCTCCTGGAAATGAAACTCCTCTCGAAACAGCATAGCGAACAGCGAATGGAGGGGCACAGCAACTCCCCAGATGGAGTGAAAGTGATTCCAATGAAATTTTCAGTGAAAGTTTTCTCACTAACTTAAAATGTTGTGCAGGAATCAGAATGAAAGTCTGCAGGGCAAGATTGAGAGGGTTTATTTAATTTACCTTAGCATTGAATAATTCCTTCTCCTTCTCAATAATCTCTGCTAAAAGGAATAATTAATTACTTAATTTAAATAAATCTTGTTGAAAAGAGCTATCAAATTGTGAGGTGCAACAAAGCACTAATGTTTTTCGAGAAGATTTAATAGACTAATTGCTTCTTGAATTAAAGATTAAACTTCAAACAACTAAATTTTGTCTTTGGCTTTAATTGATTTAATTAATTTTCTTTGGCTTAAATTAAAATTAAAATATATTCTTATTAATATTTCAATGAAAATCTGTAAAAATTATATATATGTATTTTTGTTAAAAATCAATTTATTTTGGAAAAAGTATATCTACACACCCAATTTTTCATATTTCTTTATTTATAAACTCTATAACATCTTGGGCATAAAATATGAAGGTTGAAGGATCTGTTGCTGAAAGGATTGTTATGAGTAAAAATATGCCATTATACTTTTAATGGAGAAGCTCTTTAAAAATATCGATTTTTGTGTTTTTGAGTGTTTTGATACTAATACTCGTACATCACATTAGTTGAGGCTTGGAAAACTAACTGTTTAAAGTGTAAAGTCGTTTATCTCAAACCTCTGTTTTGACCTTGCACCTAAAGAACATTATGAGAAATCTAATTGCTGGGTTTATTTATTTATTCAATTTCATCAATGACTGGAAACAAAAAGGAAAATAAATTGAAAGAAAAAGAGGAAATCGTGTAGTAATGAAATTTTATTATTATTTCAGTATTTACTAAATTTTCTTCAAGTTTTGTACATGGTGTCCAATAGAAAATTGCGAAAACTAATGGGTCACAATTTTTTAACAAATGAAGAGATCGGTAAAATGTAAATACTTTTTAATAAATGAAAGTGATCGTTTTTATTTCATGTCCATTTTATTATAAAAAATTAAATCTATTTAATACAAAACAATTAATTTAAAAACTTAGTGAAAAACGTTAGTTACTAATGATATATTATTCGATATTTTAACCATCTAATTTGCCACAAATATCCATACCATATGCTTTCTAAAACTATTAAAAACATGTTCTAACGTTTCATTTGAAATGCCATTGACGATCTTCCCAATGTCTTTAATAAAATCCTCAACTGTTTTTTGGTTATTTTCATAGCAGAGATCTTTAATGTACCCCCCTAAAAACAAATCAAATCGAATGAGATCTGACGAGTAATGTGGCTATTCTATTCCTTTTCCCCTAGCAAAGCGTGGATACCCTATAGGCCAATAACTCGATCGCCATAAAATTTATTGATGATACTTCTTGTGTGCGATGAGGTGCTGCTCCGTCTTGAATAAAAAAAAAAATATTTAACACGGCTCCTCTCTTTCGCATTGGAAAGGATTTGGTCTCTAACATCCCTTTGTACTTCTCTCCGGCGACAGAAGATTCAAAGAAATGCAGGTAGATACCTTTTATGTAGATGGTTCACATTTCACAAATATATATTATTAATAATTCACGTTTTTCACTATATTTTTAAATTAATGGTTTGTATTAAATAGATTTAATTTTTTTATAATAAAATGGACATGAAATGAAAATGAGGACTTTCCTTTATTAAAAAGTATTTACATTTTACCGATCTCTCCATTTGTTAAAAAATCGTGACCCATTAGTTTTCGCAATTTCCTATTGGACACCCTATACTTTGTCGCGATTTTAATTTCTTTCATTGTTTTCAAACAAATTCATTTGTTGAAAAATTCTCAATGGATTAAAAGGTATAAACCAAGTACTATTATACACAAATTTTGGAACCTATAAGTTAGTTTATGTATTAATTTACAGATTAAAAAGAAATGAATTTAAAGGTTCCCTCCCAAAAAGTTTATGTCACTTAATATGTAACTTTTGTTTTGAAAATAATGTTTATCATAAAATGTAATGTAAATTGTTTAAATTCACTAGAATATACTACTTCTTTTACAGTCTAAGGTTTATGGTGTAGGTATCCTGTAATCTTTTATATATATTTTTTGTTAATGAAACTCCAAATCAAAAATCCACTTTTTGTACTATTATTTTTCTCAAGATTAGGTTTTATAAATATAACAATTATCTCATCTTATTATATGTAAAAGGAATTTTACTTTTAAGCTTTCTAGAGAAACATGTTTAAACTTTGCTGGATGATATAGAAGTTATGAGAGTTGGTATGGTTGCTCGAGTAAAATATACTTTAAAAGTTCTACAAAAACCTGTGCTGTGCAAAATCATGTTCAAAAATTTTTTGAATTCTAAGAAATGGTGAATCAATAATGTAGTAAATTTCGACTTAAACTGGAGTTTTGTGTAGACTTTAATTTTGATATTCTAGGTATATCTTGACAAGTAACATTAATTTGAACTGTGGGTATTTCTTTTTAGAGGGTGAAAGGGACTAGATTTTAATTTTTTGCAAATATCTTGAGAATTCCCAATTTTTCAAGGACAGTATATACAATTCTATATATTCTAAAAAACAGAATTGCAGAATTCTATAAACTAAAGAATTTTATAAACTACAATTTTCCCCATAACAATGTATTTCATGATTTTTGAGGTATTTACAAATAACTAAAATGTACCCCCTAAGAAAAACAACCTAAACAAAATAATCAAATTAAGGGTACTTTTTAGGATTTGTTGAGGATATCAAAATAAAGTTTTACTCAAAAATCTAGCTTGGTCGTAATTTTCCTGAAGTCTCGTCCTTTTTGTGTCTAATTTTACTGGGCTAAAAATGAGTCTACTATTTTTCAAAAGCTAATTCGTATTGAAGACAGGATATTTCCATTTGGCAAATAATTGTATTTAAGGAAGATTTTACTTTGAGGAATAGGTATTTTGATAGAGTTTTTAGAATCTCTTCTCATTAAAATTAAAATCATCTAGATGAATAGGTAATAGGAAGTAAACCACTTCTCATGTTTTCGATTTAACCATTAAAAGAAAAGCTTACAATCGCAGAGGTATAAAAAGCAAACACTCGAGAATGTTATAGGAACACTATAGGAGATTTGTAGAAGAAAATAATGTTGGGAAACCGACGAAGGATTCATTGCTCCTTGCCTTCTTCTTTCCTGAAAGATTTATGGTGAAACAATGGCGTCGCTGAGATTAAAACAAAAGCTCCCGATCAGCAGAGCCCATTTAATATCTGCGAAATAAACGGCGGGACGTGAACATTTTTCGCCCATTATCCGTCAAAATGTAATCCCCCAAAGTATTTTTCACCCCGAAGAAAAAAGCATTCCCAGATCCTTGTCAATCTAATCGGGGGACAAATCGCTTTTCTTGGGAATGTTCTGCCATTATCCGGGAAGGGAGCACGTAGGGGTAATTCAATTTACCCCTGACTTGTCACAGCAAGTTGTTTCCCTCACGGATGAGTTTTAGTTATGTCCCACGTGCAGAAATCACCTCTCTCTGTCCCGGTCCCGGTCCCGGACTTCCAGGACTCCCGATATCGTGCAGTACCGTACAGCACGGGAAGTCACGTTCCTCTGGCGTGAGTTGCTGATAGGAGCCCACTTCCCGCGTTCACTCAACGAGCACTCCAGAGCTCTTGTGGTGCTCCAGGTTTTCTATTACCTCAAGGTTAATGATTTTTCATCACCTTCCGGGAGATTTCGCAATCGGAGTGGGTGGAGCGCTGGTGGACGCTTTACATAAATTTCCATAAAAATATTTTCCCTCATGTAAGCCGCGAGGAGAATCGAAATAAATCTGATCGCCAAGCGAATGGAGGGCGGTGATCGCTCTTTAATTACTCCCCGCCCATGGGTCAAATTAACCCGACTGGCCTACGCATTTTTTTCCATTTTTGACGAAATATTATTCACAATTACTTTAATGAAATTTGCCTGTAACAAATGGCCTTCCATAATGTCGCATTGAAATAAATTACAAGTGCGGTGGGGTAATGTGATGAAAATTCAGAGTAAATACGGCGCCGCTCTTTCAACATGCCAGCCACGGCTTTTCGTGGTTAATTTCTTGTCAGACCTTATGGATGACGCGCTATAATTTCGCGGGCTTTTTTTTATGTGCCATTTAATGGGGGCATTTTTAAAGAAATCACTTTTGGTCGCGGCACAAATAATTAGCGCTTTTTCGCAGGATGGAATTTAATAACCGTGATTTAGCACAAAATGGGAACTGCTGAAAGCTGGAGTAGTAAGTTTCATATATTTTAGACTAGGTACTCTTATATATAGATGAAGTATCCAGAAAAATTAATTGGATTCATTATTCAAACTAATAGAATACGTTTTGGTTTAGACAATATGATGAATACGAGGATCGTATGATAAGTAAGTGGCCTTTAATATGCTATTTTTCGTAAAATGACTACTTTTCAAATTTCAGCCAGCTGTGTCATTCAGTTTGTGTTTGACAGCTTTTGATACCAAACAATTTTTATACAGGGTGTCTCAATCAGCTTTCATTTTATTTTTTTTAATACAACGCATTTTTATATTTAAACATACAATGTGGATATGGAGGTTACGTGTGTAACACTATATTAGACAAATGCCAGCCTACAATTTGTTGGTAAAAGTTCATACGGCGGCTGATTTTCGTCAATCACACTTCGAGTTTCCGTCTCGAGTTCCCGAACGGTTTGTGGATTATTTACTTATACTTTAACTCTGAAAATTCCCCATAGAGTTTAAAGTTTAATGGTGTTAAATGAAATTTATTTATTAAATTTACATCTGCGAGCTGAGATTTCACCATTTCGATAGTCAATTTTCACAATTTCTAGGCGCTGTTCGATTGTGAAATGATTTAACTTTAAAGCTTGTTAAGATGACGAATATGAAATATCAACGTTCCATTTTTGACACAATGAAAATGATACAAAGTTCAAAATGAAATCCGGTTTTGAGAAATTTTTGAATTTGAACAAGCATTTGTGATGAAGAACGTCCAGATCGTCCAAATTGAAAAAGGTCAACAGAGGAGATAATTTAAAAAATTCCCGATAAGGTAATGAATGATCCAAAATCTCAGATTCGTAATCAGCGAGCCCAAAAACCCCTCAGTGCAAATTTTTGCTCACATCCATGTGATTTTAATTTTTCGTCCGCAATCTTGGATCCACCATTTTTATCCTCGCAAATCTGGCCTCAGATTCGCAATTAGCGACCCCGAAAACTCCCTAGACCTATTTTATGGTCAGAATAAAATTATATGGCTTTGTCCGCCATCTTGAACCCGCCATCTTGAACCCGCCATTTTGAATTTCTTAAATTTGAGTTCAGATTCGCAATGAGCGAACACAAAAACCTCTCTGTATAAGTTTCAAAATAAATCCATTAGGAACTTTTTTTTAATAGTCATAATATTATATATCATTGAATTTTAGACTTTGATACGCCATTTTGGAAACCGCCATTTTGAATTTCAAAGCGTACTCATATGCAAATTAAAGAACAGTATCCATGGACACGATATTATTGCTTTTCCGCCAAATTTTTCATTGGTTTTGAGGCATAAATAATGATTTTGTAAAGAAAAATTTGGAAAAAAACGATTTTTCTTAAAAAAAGTGAACATAACCTCTTTAGTTCCAATTTTAATTAAAAATCATTATCATGTTCTGAAAGTTCATGAAATTTTATATCAGTATTGACCAATTGAGAATTTGTATGTGAAGGTTTCAGAAGAATTTAGGGCGGCTGAAAAAACTTATGAAAATGCGTCCAATTGGGCCTTAACGGGTTAAAGGGGTAAATTATATTAGGCAGTTCAAAAAACCTTTTTTTTATTCCACAAATCGTCAGCAAAACATCTGAAGCATATATTTTCAAAGTTTTATAACGAAACTCATATTTTTTCTGAAGATACTCGCGTATTCGAAACTTTGAAAGCGTTTTTCTCAAATCGACATTTTTACAATTTGCGTGCATGCACTAAAAAAATAATCGAAAGATCGTTTAAATATTTTTTTACACCTTTACTTTATTGAATTGTCAAGAATATTAACTAACAAATGGGATGATATCATTGTTTAAAGTATTTATTTTTTTGCATTTAGTACAAAACAAAGGTAAAAATTGATACATTTTTTTTTTATACAGTCATAAATAGTTTAATTTTCAACTTTCTTTACCGCAGATTAGTTCATATTCTTGGAAAGTATGTAAATTAACGTGCATAAATTTTGTTTTTAAATTCAGATTAAAATTATGACCCCGAGGATAAACGTAAGCTAGAAAATCGGGTGAAAACCTCGTAATAAATTAGCGATTCTGGCTGAAATGGTTTCAGAATTTAATTCCTAAAACAGATTTAAATATTTATTCTTTTACTGCTCTCTCTTGTATACTAATTTCTGTTGTCTGTTAATTTTTTTGAGGAAGTCACTTTTATATGAAAAATCTAAAGATGAGTTTAAAAAAGGGTTAGACGGCCTTAAAAAAACAAAAAAAAAACATAAAACCCCTTAAGATAGAATGATAAACAAGAAAATGTCGCAAACATTTTTTCTTTCATCCAGAAAAGGAGCCTGATTCGCTACCAAAGTTTTTAGCTTGTCTGTCCCCAATCACTTTTATTAATTATCCACGAGGTGAAAGCCATTTGTAAGTTCCCAAACTGTACTTAGCAGCTTCAGGTGAATTTCTCATTTTTTCCCCGGAAATCCTGGCTCCCGAATAGAATAAGTGCCTCTTCAGACATCCTTCGGCGGAGAGGGGAATTTTTCATAAGAAATTTAAAATCTGCCATTTCTGCAAGGAGATCTTTCAGAATGTCTTTGTCAGGTTTCGGGATTGTAACGTGCTGCTCGATGCTGTACATATTTTAATGGCGCTCCTCAAGAACATCACATTTTTCGGTGGCACGGCATAAGAATAAAGCTAAGACCGTCGGGTTTAGGCAAACTTTTGACGGGTCTTGGGGAGGTGATAAAAGGGAGTGCCGAAAGCGTTTTCAGAAGTATCGTGGCGAAAATAAAATTTTTGGACAAAGAGCCATCACAATAACTCAGCGGGGGGCATCTTAATATAACGTAAAATGAGTTCGCACTTGTTGACAGTTCTTATACCCACGAACCTATCTTTAGCGGAATAAATTAGGACGGATTTTGCTTTTTCTGACACTTGAAAAGAACTGCGTGAAATTTTAGTGGATTCTGAGGGCGCAATTATTAGACTGTTGTCTTTATTCTCCCCTCTTTATGAGGCATTTAGACGAATTTATGTTTATGTTTTTATTATGCAAACTTTTATGTGGCTGGTGAAGTTTGTCTTAATACGTTAAAGTTGTGATTCAGGTGATTCAGTGAAGGGGAACGAAAAGGGAAAAATTTATCCCATCAAAAACAGTTCTGTGACAATTGGCTAAGTTTCAGATTTTAGAAAACCTTTCTAGGTAACTCAAAAGAGAGTAAATTTGAATTTTAAACCTTGAATTGATCAATTTTCAGAATTTTTACTACTTAAATGAGAAAACATGCTAGAGGAATCAAGACAAGTAATTACTAGTAACATTAGTAACACTGAAATTTAATCCTTTTAACCAATTCGCTACATTCAATCCGTACAGTTTTAGTTAAAAATCATTGAAAAATATTTTTTTTAATACGATTTTGAAAAATAAAGTTGACGTGTTTTTGGGTTTTCTTAAAAAAAGCTCCTTACCTTGTTTACCCCCTCCCTAGCACTAATACGTAAATGATGTATATTCTTTCAGACATCAGTTTTTTCGTGAAAAGCAGTTTTATGTGGTTTTTGGAGTCGCTGATTACAAATCTGATGTTAAGTTTAAAAAATTCAAAATGGCGGATCCAACATGGCGGACAAACTTTTGAAAAATACACCAATTTTTATTTAAAAAAAACAATAAATAAAAGTACCCCCTAAATGTACGTATCCGCAGATAAAAAAAAATACGTGTCTCTTATTTTTCGATACTCCATAACATATTTCAATTTCAACAAAATCTGTGAAACACACGTGAGAACGTTTCCTTGTTAGTATCCTTAGCTTCCTCTCGGTCTCAGATCTCATTCAAGTGAAACTGAGTAAAAGGTTTTCCCATACAAACCAAATGATTGCGCCCGGACAACGGCGGATAACTCAGCTAGTTTTTTATAAGAAACATGTTCTTTAATATATTTATGTTGAACATGTCAGAGCCACATATCAATCAAAAACCTTCTCGAAATTGTTATTCCAAAGATATGAAGGATTCTAACTGAAATTTCATTAATTTACATATAAATAGTGCGCATAAAACTAAGGTCGATCCCATGCAAGCTTAGGGTCATCAATCAATTCCTTACAGTGCTGTGCAACCTTCAGTTTTCATGAAATTTTCCGTAGTGCTTTCAGTTCACGTGACATTTTCCGTCGAGAGGTTACTGCTGCTCGCACTTGAAGACACTCGAGGAACGACAGAACGACTTGAACGAGATGAGATGGGGAAAATCAATGTCAGGAAAATCCTTAAGCCACAATACAAGGCGCATTTTTAACGTTCCATCAATGTAATCTCGAGGTACAAAGTTTCCTCTTTGACTAAAGTTGACGGGTATCTGGAAGCCTCGAGGCGATCCTTCGGAAAAAATTCACCGAGTGCCACATAACTTTCTAAATTGGATTGGAAACCCTCAAAATAGCTTCATTAGATGAGAAGGGCGGGTTCCGTACTCACGCCGGTTTCATCAACGACTCAGCGTCCTTCTGTGCTACCGTGTCAGTCATTCTGTCTATAGACACGTCACAATTATGACGACTACTTGTAATTACTTAAAATGGGACGAGTGCATGACAATGCCTTGGGCGGATTAATTCTCGGCTGATCAATGCAGCTGGTGGTGCAGCTCGCGCACTGATTGAAATTATCCACGTCTGCAATCTGCACGCACTGCAAACGAAGGAGTGACATACCATAAGTAGCTCCGAAGTAATTGAAGGAAATAAGCGCGCTGAAATCCCTCAGGATGAAGTGAATCGCGTTCGGAGAACTGCGACAGCAATTCCTCAAACAAAGCCTACGCCTTTGCGAAGTTGTAATTAAAAGTGCGGAAATGAGAGATTTCAGCGCTGATATTAAAAGTTTGTTGACATCCATTATCCGCGCGAGTATTTCCGCTGAGACGGAAAGCTTCTGTACCCCGATTCATTGCGATGATGAAAAGTATCACTTGTTTGCATCTCAATAAATAAGAAAACTCCTTAGAGAAACTGCATTCCCTCGTTCAGGTGTTACGAGCAGCAACTCGGCACATTACTGGAACTAGAAATGGCATAATAAGCACTAAACTTGGCAGGCGTTCGACTCAATCTGCGAGCGTGAAGCCAATATTCCCAGGAATTTTTTAAACAACCCCAAGATACATATTCTTACCCTTGTTTCTTTAAAAATGCATTACACGAACTGTTCGAAGCACCCACTCGGCTGACGGCACGGACTTAATGCAATAGTCGGGTACGACCGAGTGCGGGGAATCCCCAAACTTTCAAAAACTGCAAGTAGTTCGGCGGCGTGGGCTCCTTCCGATATTACGTTCAGTTGGCTGCATCCAATTGTGCAAGGAAAAATTCTAGGCAGCAGCTGAAGTGCAATGATACACTGCTTTTCACTGATATTGTTCCACATAGTCGTGCTTGCGGGGATGATGCCGATGTCACATCCTCACTAGCCTGATGCAGACTTTCCAAACTTACTGAACTGCATCGGGGCGAGATATGACAAAGTTCTTCCTGGGGATTTAAGGGTTTATTCATTCCGCCCTTTTTGAAGTTCTAAAAATGCTTGTTTAAAGCAGAGAACTTTTGTCACCTTGTTGTAGGTACGGAAAAACTTTTAACCATTTCCGATTTGGTTCTGTGAGTTTTTTTGGAGAAAATGCGCTTCATTGATTTATATTTTTAAATCACACCCAGAAGACCTCGGAGTAGATCAACTCTACTTTTTTAACGTTTAACGTGGAGTTCTGTTGATTTACTCTACACTCTACAGAATATAAATAATTTAAAGAATTTATTTTTAATTATAAGTTTCAATCTAAAAAAACCAAATTAATTATTAAGATTCTAGAACACCTTCTTCTGCCCTTGTAGCTATAATTTTTGACTAAGCTTATTAGGACGTGATGTTTTAATTATCTTCTGAATTAAAATTAAAATCGTTCTAACTTTTCTAAAAATTAAATCAATAATCATCATTCTTAAATTGGACAAAAAAATAATTCAATTTCAAGATCCAAATTGTAATAAAAGCATAATTAATATATTAAAATTAATTGAATGGACGTTGATTTGTGCTTAACGATTGAAGGTATTTTAAGGAACCGTCACTATAACTGGACTCTTGGTATCCAATATACATATACAGTGGAGGAAATAGCTATAAAATCACTCAGCATTATTTTATAAATTTAATGGTATGGTCGTTTCCTACAATTATTTTTGTAAGGAGTGCCCTTATATAGTTAAATTGTTTTATTGCCGTCCGGAAAAGGTCATGTACTGTACTATAAATACCCATTAAGTGTTGAAAAAATATTCACTTTCAATTTGGTGCTCGAATTGCAAGGTTAAAAAACGGAAATAATTATAAAATCAGTATATGTATTTTCAATTTCTACAAGTTTTTTTGACAAAATTATTAAAATTTATAATCGGGTAAGTTCAGATAATTATACTGAAGAGTTTTAATGCGAACTTTTAATTAAAATTACATAATTTGTTTAATTTTTTTGAGGATTTCAAGAGGGGTAGTTTTATCTGAAGAAAAAAGGGGAAGGATCTCTGCGTTTCGGGAAATGGGAAAATCCATTATGGAAATTTCTCGCCTGATTTCCAGGTCTTTTACTGTGGTTATTTCAAAGGCAATGGCAGGAAAGACGGTAGCATCACGAATTCAGCGTGACCTTGGTTTGCCCGTAACGGTGCGACGCGTGCGACAAATTCTGGCGGAGTCGAATCAGGTAGAATTGAGGAAAAGGATACGAAAACCGGCACTGACACAAAGCCATAAAGATCAGAGGCTGCATTTCGCGGAAAACCACATGTCTTGGACTGAAGAATGGAAAAAGGCCATCTTTAGTGATGAACAAAAATTTAGTTTAGATGGTCCAGACGGGTGCCAGTTTTATTGGCACGATTTAAGAAAAGAAAAGGAGACAATGATGAGTCGTAATTTTCGAAGCAGATCAATGATGATTTGGGCTGTGTTTTGCTTCCATGGATTCACTCCTTTATGTTTCATTACACATAAGATGAATTCCGAAAAGTACACTGAACTTCTGAAGGAGGTCCTCATCGAATTTGGTGACAATCAAAACTGTGAAAATTGGATATTCCAGCAAGATAATGCGTCAATCCATGTGTCAACATATTCTAGGAATTAGTTTAGGACCAAAAATATTGAACTTTTGCCGTGGCCGGCTCGTAGACGGGACTTAAATCGCATCGAAAACTTATGGGGTATCCTTACCAGGAGAGTTTATGAAAATGGACGGCAGTTTAATAATGTTTTAGAACTCAAATTGAAAATTATTGAGGAGTGGATTAAAATAGAAAAAAAATATTTGAAAATTTAATTTTGTCATTGACAAGAACAATATTTGAGGTTATTAAGAAGCGCGGTAGCTCTATAGATTTTTAATTTATTTAAATTTAAATAAAATGTGTTAAAAATTTAAAGTGATTTTATATCTATTTCCCTTCCGAAGACGTCTAATTTTTATATATTCTATAGCTTTTCAATACTGTTCACAAAAACTAAAAAAATTTAACGTTTATTAACGCTAAATATGCGAACGAATTATATTTTAAAAGTTGGTTCTAAAACATCGCAACAGTTTGTATATAATTACCAAAATATAAGTGATTTTATAGTTTTTTCCTCCACTGTAGTATTTGTTTCATGCTTGTTGAAGATATATACTACTTTCTATTGTTGTATTTACAATGATAAGCTTCCATTTATGCGGTTGTTAAAAATTTCTCAATAAACTATTCAGGAATCATTTCTGTTGCCATACGACTTTGTTGGTTTTTAAAATCCTCTTTCACCATTGACCTGCATTACAATGGTTTTCATCATATCTCCGATGAATTGTTCTTAAAAGCTTGTTTACACAGATTGTATCTACTATATACTAGTAAAGGTTATTCACAAATCTTATAAGTTTCGACGTCATCACATTGTTATATTTTCTTTTAACAGCTGGAATTTCAGATCTGTGATACACAGCTGATTCAATATTAACTAAACATAAACATTCTTTTAATTGGGTCATAGGTATGTTCACCTAAAAATGTCATTTGAACAACTTTGATTCACAACATAATTATTGGCTTCAAGATAAAAACAAAATATTGATCTCTTCAAACTAAATGTTTGCTTCTTATTTTTACCTTATTTGCATGTAATCAGACTCTAATTTGGAGTTCATTTTATAATCGAAGATATTTTCAGTTTATTTTTGCAATTTTCATTTTGAAACTGGTTCTATGTATGCTGGTACCAGGCGCGGATCTAGAATTTTTTTCCGGAGGGGGTCACGGGATAGAAAAAAATCAAAAATAACAAAAATAACTAGAATAACCAAATAAACAATGTAAGCCAAATTTCTTCAGTGAATAAAAAACAAAGCCTGAATAACCTTATGCAAAAACCCGTCGAATTTGTTTTACTTGAAAATTCATTACATTCATATATAAATTTATTGTTTATATAAAATTATAATTTTTTTATATAAAAAATGTACTCTTATAACTAAAAATGTCTGAATGTTTTTATTTCGAATTTTCTTCTGAAACGTTACCTCGTGTGTTTTCAAATGACTTGGCGCCTTTTGTGGCAGCGTGGCTAACTTCACAGTTTGCAATCAAAACATTGAAAACACAACAGTCCATTGTTGATTTCAGTGTCGTTGAAACCAGGATAGTTTTTAGTGCATTTCGCAATAAAAAAAGAAGGTAACAAAACGAAAACCAGAAAATAAATAACAAAAGTAAGAAGATAAAACAAGGATTCATTTGACGGATGCTTCAAGGTAAATCCATTTTCATAATATGTGAAATAACATTGGAAGGACCAAATGCATAACCATATTTGTCTAATTTTGAAATTTAAATTAAAGTGATGTTTTTCATAGAATCTTTTTAAACATTACATGGCTTTTATTTGTTTACAGTTTGTCAGTCTTGTTTAAGAAAATTAGTCAATTTTGTTGATTTAGTCATTTTTTGATTCCAATTTTTCAGAGTGCAAAAAAGTAAGTTAATTTTGGTCGTTTGGTTAGTTTCAGGTTTTTAAGTTTGCAAAACCTAGTTTTGTTCGTTCGTTTTTTTTTTGTTTTTCGGTTTGCAAAATATTGTTTCAGCTCTATTTTTTGAAATTCGGGCTGTTTTGGGGGGGGTCATGACCCCCGTGACCCCCCCTTGGATCCGCGCCTGGCTGGTACTGTATATTTATTCGCAATGAGACATACAATGTCTATTAATTACAAATGTAAAATACAAAAAGAAAGCGAGTACATAAGTAAAGAAGAATATAATAAATTAATAACAAAAAAAACATTACCCTAAGTTTTAATGAAATTCGTAAGCCGATTCTTCAATTGCGAAGTAGATAAATTAAAGTCGATAATGTCACGATGCAAATTAAATAATCTTGAAATGAGTGTAATTGGTTCATGTAAACCATAGTTGGTTCGATGGTGGGGTACATGAAGAAGACTGCAACATCTGAGGCCGGGACGAGGAACAGATATACTCAACAAAGATAACAATTGCGGACTATCACATTCACCAGAGAAAACTTTAAATCCAAAGACAATTATGGAAACCGTACGCCTATCATGCAATGTCGCCATTGAAATCAGTTTTAAGCGATCTCTATATGGGGGTAGGAATAGGGGATTAACCCAAGGAAGACCCCCAAGGGCGAATCGTAGAAATCGCTTTTGAACAGCCTCAATTCGATCGGAATGAAACTTATAAGATGGTGACCAAACCGGACTAGCATATTCTAATACAGGTACAACAAACGTAAAGAATAAAAGTTTTGTAACGTACGGATCATTGAATTCCTTAGACCATCTCTTGATGAAGCCCAACAATGAATTTGCCTTATTAATAATAATATTAATGTGATCGTCAAAAGTAAAATTAGGGTTGAATGTAACACCCAGATCTTTCGCTGAGTTAAGTCGACATAATTCACTTCCATCCAATGAGTAGCTAAAGTTAATAGAATTATGTTTTCTTGAAAAAGACATAAGAGTGCATTTACTCACATTTAAAGGCAAGAAATTCGAAGAGCACCATTCAAAAAATTTAGTTAAGTCTTCGCTAAGCAGCAGGCAGTCATTTGACTCATTAATAATTCTATAAATTTTAGCATCGTCAGCATAAAGAAGAATCTTCGAGTGGGAAAGAACAGAACTCACGTCATTAATAAATAAAATAAAAAGGAGAGGACCCAAATGACTTCCCTGTGGAACCCCCGAAGTATTGTGAATAGGTGAAGACAATACATTACGAAACGATACAATTTGCTGTCGATTGGTCAGGTAGGTCGATAACCAATTTAAAAAGACTGGGGGAAACCCAAAACCTCTCATCTTGAAAATCAGTACTTTGTGGTTGATTCTATCAAAAGCTTTACTAAAGTCTGTATAAATACAGTCAACCTGTCTACCACTTTCAATAGCACTAATACAATAAGACGAGAAAGTTAAAAGGTTAGACACCGTTGATCTTCCCTTCACGAAACCATGTTGGCCTTCATTAATTATGGATCTACAATGGAAGTACAAAATATCACAGACGATAGCCTCAAATAGTTTACCTAATGCTGAACGCTTAGCAATTGGTCTATAATTAGAAATATGATCCTTGCGGCCTTTTTTATGCAAAGGAATAATATAGGAAAATTTCCAACAATCAGGAAAGACACCGGAAGACATTGATAAATTAAATAAATAACAGATAACATTAACCAGAGCTAAACTACAAGATCTTAAAACTATTGAAGGTATTCCGTCAGGTCCACAGGTGAACTTTGAAGGAAGTTCGTTCAAATATTGTAAGACAGTGTCTTGGTCAAAGTAAAGGTCCTTAGTTTCTAGAGTTGTGGATGGAAGTGTAGTCAAGTTATGAGAGTTAGACATATCACAGTTATCGGTGGTAAAAGCAGTACTAAAAAATCGATGGAAAAAGTTACAGATGGTCAAAGGATCGTTACTGGTTTCCCCATTGTAACAAAAAGAGGCAGGATAGCCGTCAGAACTTCTTCGAGAGTTAATGAAGCTCCAAAATCGTTTTGGCTCATTTTTAACGGAGTGCTTTAAATCAGACAGGTAGGATAAATAGGCAGCCTCAGACCTTGCAACGAACTCTTCATGCAATGCACAAAAATGGCTAAAATCATAGTTACTTCTTGTAATAGAGTATTTTTTCCAAGCCTTAGTCTTAGAGTTTTTTAAGCTAATTAATTCAGAATCGAACCATGGGAAACGAGTATCAGAAATCTTATTAAAAGTAATAGGTATACATGAAGCAAATACAGATGACATAATTATGTAAAACTTAGAAATAGCGATGTTTATGTCATTCTCAGACACGACAGAAGACCAATCGCATACAGACAGAAAATCGTTCAACTTTGAAAAATCGGCTTTCCGGAAATTAAATGACATGCAAGAAGAGCATTCAGTAATGGTCTCACATTGCGAAATACAAAATTCTATTAGAATAGCCGGATGAAAACATGATTCTCTTACGAGTGGCGCAGAACATCTAGAAACAGCAGTGCAGCAAGCATTCGTCGAGAAAACCAGGTCGAGGGATCTGCCAGACTATACAATTGTATTTTAGAATATTGATAATGCTTATTTGAATACTTTAATATTATAAGGTAATTAATTATTATCTCTTAAATATAAAAATATGTATTTAATTTAGTCTACATACAAAGAATACTGAATTATATTAATTATATTGCAATAGTAATAACCATAATAATAAAGAAATATACTCGTATATTTTAAGGTTTTTCAACTAGAATCTAGCAAAAACTCCAATTAGAGTTGATTTGCTGGGGTTTGCACTTATACATCTAGTAAAAATGTAGATACTAAAATTCGATCAAAATTAACTAAAATTCCAGGTATAAACAATAGAATTCTAAAGTCTTTGTTTTAACTAGAATTCAGTAGATTTTGAATTAAAAGCACTAGAAATCCAATCAATTTCTCTTAAGTAGGTTTATGTCTGAATTCACTAGATATCTGAATAGATATTCTTATTATTGGCTTATTTTAACTAAATTTACTAAATTTGTAATTTTTGTTCTATAAATTCAGTATATTTTTATTTAGATTAGTAGTTTCAGTTTGTACTCTAAAATGTTACTATATGTTTGAAGTCGGCTTGAAAACAAAACTGACTGTATATAATTTCATAATATTGATTTACATCATTCGGATTATATGCCGATTTCAAACATGAAGTCAAATCTTCATATTATTTCATACTTTTTAGGGCTTCTGAAGTTTTTAGGGCTGTTTGATTTATTTTTTTTTAAAAGTTTTCTTGATTTTTATATATTTAATTAAATAAATTTTTAAAACAGATGCTTCCATTTTCAACATTATGTACTCATAATTGTAAGATTTTAATAAACAATTAATATTGAAAGCCCATTATTTTGGAAATGCTAAATTTAAATTTTTAAATGCAGCACCTGATTTTTGTGAATCGTTTTTCCCTGCGTCTTGCTTGCAATGTGTTTAATAATCAAAAAACTAGAATTTCAGTGAATTCGAACAGAAGAGCAGTAAAGTATATTGAAATTTCATTGTTGTCAGTAGATTTCAAGCCTTTTTCGCTTTAGCAATTAATATCTAACGAAAATTTTGTTTTTTCTAGATCTTACAAGGAAACGTTTTCAGGTGTGTTTTACCGATTTTGATGAAATTGAAATATGTTATAGAAGTAACGAAAAATAAGAGACATGTATTTTTTTTTTATCTGCGGATACGCACATTTAGGGAGTTAAAACTACCCTTGAAGTTTACCCTCAAAAACAGTTTTTCCTAAATGTTTCAAGTTATAATACATTTTTTTCGAATAAAACAAAATGGAAATGATGTCTCATAAATAAACTAGCCCTTTGTAAGTAATCCGGTTCCCGGGGGTGGAAACCCTTATTTTTTATTGTAGGAAAACGATATTTTTTTATATTTTTGCGTCACAAAAATAATAGTTTTAGTTAAAAATCATTCAAAAATATTTTTTTACATAGAATTTTGAAAAACAAAGTTGACGTGTTTTTGGGTTTTCTTAAAAAAAGCTCCTCAAGGGGGTAAACAACCCCTAGCACTAATACGTAAACGATGTATATTCTTTCAGATATCAGTTTTTTTCGTGAAAATCAGTATTAAGGGATTTTTGGAGTCGCTGATTACGAATCTGATGTTAAATTAAAAAAATTCAAACAGGCGGATCCAACATGGCGGACAAACTTTTGAAAAATACACCAATTTTTATAAAAAAAACAATAAATAAAAGTACGCACTAAGTGTGCATATCCGCAGAAAAAAAACATGTCTCTTATTTTCCAATACTACACAACATATTTCAATTTCATCAAAATCGGTGAGACACACCTGAGAACGTTTCCTTGTAAGTAATAAATATGAATGTAAATTATAGATACAAGAAATACTATATCTAATAAGTATAAGATCTGTTAGGATTCACTGTCCATCTGAAATTGTCAAGCCAGACCCGAAATAATTTAGTTCATCGTCTACAAGAATATCAATATTATTAAATTTTTCATTATGATTCTTTTGAGTGCAATGCAGTGGCGACTTGAACAATACATTTATGTATATGGTATCTTAGCTTATGGTGGCCAGATAGGTAGCTTACCAACAATTTGAGATGTGCAGTTCTCAAAGCTTTGGTTTCAGTGTCTGACAAGCTCTTTAGCTTGCCGGATCCCAAGGAAATTTGTATGGACTGTTGATTCCTGGCTGGTCGAATACCAGCCAATTCTGTAGATTTTCTAACAATGATACCAAATATAATGTAATAATGATACAAAACAATTTATTATAAATTTAAATATACCTAACTCCAATGTATGATGGAATTTTAAATTTAGATTGCTACGCAACCTTTGCTTCTTAAATTTATTTTGCGCTTATTGGAAATTTTAATCAATTTCCAATTTTCTGTATAATTCTTTCCAGCACTTCAGCTACAATTTTTAAAATAGTTGATTGGTCAGTCCCTAAATCTTCTTCTATGCCAATTTGAAAACTGCACCTCCTCAAAATTCTTCATTATTTCCTTCAAGAAAATAATCAGTTATCCAATTAGCTTGATTGGGATTAAATAAAGGTTTTGAAATTCTTTATTTCGATCACTGCTTGTAAAAATGTCCATATATATTGCCATTTTTGTACTGAGAGTGCTGGAATGCAGTCTTAATTAAAGCCTTACTTATACAAGTAGATAATAGAAACATAACTACCCGGGAGGGTAAAAGAGTACACGAAAATTCAAATGAAAGGAAAATCTTGTTTTAAAAAATATTTCAAACTAGAGCACAAAATCCAATTTCAATTTCCAAATCTTACATTAATATTACTGTCACATATAACAAATGTGATTTGTTATAATTGAAATATATTTTTAATTTTAATAATATAATAATACATTTTTATGCCACACTTCTTATCTTATCATAACTTTGTGTCATGTCAGATGTCATGTCATGTATCAAATGCCATGTGTGGCATCTCGTGCTATATCGTGTTATATAAGTCGTGTAAATTAATGTATATTTGTGTTAATTTATAGTCGATGGGAAACATAAGCTTGACAAAAGTGAAAGAATTATTCAATTCGGTTCAGTATTTTCTGAGATTACTTCTTGGATATAAATATACTCACTTTATCTTTATATATTGGTTATGGAGAGAAAATAATTCAAATCGAGTACTTTCAGAGAATATCTAAAAAATATAAAAAATTATCATATTGGTCATAAAAAAGTAGTGCAAATGAGTGAAAAAGTATTAATTAGTGTAAATTTATAGCGTATAATCAAGCCTGCTTTTGGTGAAATAATTATAGAAAAACTCTCACTCTCTTTATGTATTAAGTAGTAAATGTAGAAAAATAAATGTTTAGAGTTATGAGATTCACTTGTAGAATTAATAGATTTTTTTTTTAAAAGTTATTGTTTATCATTTGTATTGTACTAGGCCTTGAAAGAGATGTTTTGTTGTGATTAGAAAAAACTTGTTGTTACGAATTGCATGTAATCCTGTAACAAGTAGAGCTTTTGTTTTACAAATTAAGCATTGTTAATATTATAAAAAATTAGGTAGAATTCATGTGAAGTAAAATTATTATGTTGAGAACAATTTCCAAGAATTTTCAAAATTAATGTATGGCGCATGGCAACCTTTTACCCAACTTCAATTACTCATGGTGCCTGCGGCAAATGTTCTTGAAACAAAACATGATTCTTATGAATAGTACGAAGATGTTGTTGTGTTGTTCTTAACAAAAGCGTAAATGGGGCTTTCTTCGCAGCACAAAAGGAACCGTGAAGTAAGAGCACCAGCAATGGTACGTATCATTTTCACGATGCTCTCAAGAAAACCTGATATGTTTCTGTGAAAATGGGAAATCCAAAGAACTTCCATAAATCCGGATGGTTGGATAAAAACGTCGAAAATCCATCCCGAATCCGGGAATATTAAAATTATACCTTACTACGAATACAAAACTGAGATAGCGCGACGTAGGAACGTCTTTATGATAAAAAAAAAAACAAAAAACTAGGTGAGCAAAGAATGGGAAATTTTTGCACCTTTTCTCCCAGGATGAGAACCGCAATCTGGCCGCAATTTATTATCGGCTCAGTGACATTATTCAGCGCTGCCGTGGCTCATTGATTTTCCTTTGAAAGGAAGGACGGATGTATGTATGGATGTGCTCCGCCAGTGCCCTCGTTTCCCGCAACAGCCTACGGCGCGGGTGGGGGGAGGCAGGAGATGTTATGTAGATATGCCCCACTTCGGGAGATCCGGCCCCATTCACCGGAGGCTCACTGCGCCGTGGAGTCAGCAGAGTACACAGATCGAAGTAATGAAGCCTTTCCTGTAAACACAGGAAACAATAGACTCCAGGAGCTTTCCACTCTAATAAAAGTGCGATAAGAGATAAGTGGAATGTCTCAAGGCTTAAGAACGGCTTTAGTTGTAAACTAATTTAGATAATGAAGGGGCGTTACGTTTGCCTTTTCGGATGAAGTTTGATCTAGATAGCATCCTTGTTCCCAATTTCTTTTCCTGTGCCGAGAGTAACTATCCTGGGCAATTTTTTATGAATGAAATTGAATCTTTGAGCCCTTCAAGCTTTTATGTGAGCTCTTGAGGTTTCGAGATTAATTCAATTCGAGGAAGTGATTTGATGAAAATACGTTTTTTTTATGTCAAGTGTGGTGACCACAGGAAACGTGTGAATGATTTCTTGAAGGACGTAAAACTGATATATAGAGTTTTTAGAATTTTATCACTACATAGAGCGGTATGTTTGCTGCATAATGAAAAGTATAACAAGGATCTTTTAAAAAGCTTTTATAAAAAAATATCTTATATACGAGTGAAAAAAATAAGACTGAATATGGGATGAAAAGAGACTGAAATTGAATTTTAGACTGAATCAAGTCGGAAATAAAGCGGATATTATCCTTTGCACTGAAAACTGAAAATAGACTGAAAACATATGAAATCGAGAAAGTTAAGATGGAATTCAGACTGCGAATTCCATATAAAAATAGCTATAGCGGAAAATAGACTGAATCAAGATTGAAACATTAGTTACCTTTGAGGAGTACCAGGAAGAATCTGAAAAGAAATTCTTCAAATATTGGACTGCTAGACTTAAACTATATAAAGTAAATATATATTTTTTTTATAATATAAATTCATTGAAATTTGCTTTAGATTATTTTCAGTGTAATTTTAGTTTGCCCTTTGCTTTAGGACATGTAGACAATGTGGAAATGTGGAAAATCCTCAGTCTGTTTTCCGTCTGATTTCAGTCCACATTTTTAGTCGATTTCAGTTCATTTTCTATATATTTTCAGTTGGTTTTCAGGCTCTTTTCCATCCATCGCTTTCCATCTCTTCCTTCTTCGTTGTAATTATAAAAATGCAGCGTTTATAACCTGTGCTAGATGCAGAAATAATTATTGTTTCCCCTGCTTTTATAATGAATATCACCCCGACAAATGTAAATCATCATGAAAAATAATAAAAGTTGGAATTTGAATGTACAAAATCTTTTGGTATTCGCTTTAATTACAATCCTTTGCTGACAAAGTCCTCAATCCCAATTTGTTTCCTTATTTATGCCTTATGCGTATAAATAAATAAAAAAAATTATCACTTCACTTAATTGCGGACTCGAATCTTATAAAAATTTGGTAAAATCCGAAAAAAAGCACCCCTGCGCTGGGATTCGAACCTGTGACCTCTGAATCCCAAGCCCAAGTATTCACCACTGCACCAGCCGTCGCTTTGGGAATGTGCTCCAATGAATGGGATTTAGAGCCGCGTGAAAATTTTTGTATACTATTATTTTGTAAACGCGTGGCCATCTGGAGTTCCCACTTCGGGTACTTTCTTTTTTTGCCAAGCCCTACATGTGCTATAAATTTGAGCGAAATCGGTGATGACGACCAGGTGCCTTCTCCTTGTAAGATTTAATTTTGTAGAACATTATTTCTGCAAATGATTCCCAGAAAGTGTGAGTTGTTCTGAGAATTCCCCTTATCTTCCATAGTTTTTAAAATTAGAAATAAATTACTCACTTGGCTAGAGGAGATCTTGGATCTGAATATTTAATTCTTTTAAACCTTTATTTGGTGAAAACTATAAAAGATGTTATGCTGGAATTTTTCGTTAACAGAACTACACATTTTAAATTGTTAATAACTTTTATCAATTATATTTATTAGATTCTGAACCTTGGGGTATCGGTTAATTTCTTTTCAAAAATGCTATAAAATTAACACTGTTCAATATTTTTCAAAGTTTGTTTATTTATTGAAAAGAGTAGGCTTTCCGATTAATTATGGAATATGACTACCTTAATTTTAATGACTGCCTCGGCTGGCTTGCCAGTAGCTGATCTAGTCGACCCAATTTTGCAACACATTTTCGTTGGTTCGAAGGTATATTTCACGAATGCTTAAGTGCTTCAACCTTTTCGGAATTATCACCATAATATCGAGTTTTGACGGCACACCACAAACCGAAATTTCTTTTCAAAATTCGCATTTTTTCAACAACATAGCACTTACTTTGGAATTTATTTTTTTCAATATTTCCCAGAGTTGTTCAATCATAAATCTATTTATTTTGTACTGCGGAGATATGATAGTGTGTTTCTGCAAATTTTTTGAGCACAAAAGAGTTATTTTTGTCAAAATAATATGCAATTTGAAAAGAAACCAACAGATGGTCCACCCTTTATATACTTCTTAAGGAGTTATCCTAGTCAACAAATCGAAAAAAACGTATTTTTTGGGAACTATAGAAAGACTATTAGGTATTTTTATTTTATTCGCCGACTAGTTTTCATATAAAGAAGAAGTATGCAAAGTTTTATGCAAATCGCTGCAGCAGTTCTCAAGATATCATGCTCACCAACTAGCAGTTCTTTTGTTGAAAAACGTGATTTTGAGAAAAATTTTCTCGTTGCACAAATAAGTGTTTATAACACATCTATCTATAAACCCTTCCTTAATTTTGCCCAAATCAACATAGAATTATAAACATATATTTTCAAGATAATGTACCCTATGAAAATGGTAAAAATAAAAAAGCTGTATAAAAAAAAGATGTAATTTCTTAAAGGGATTAAGCAAATGTTAAATTTAAGTAATTTTTATTTATGTTGCTTGTGTAATCATTTTCTTGTGCAATAAACCATACCTGGATAAATATGCACTTCCAGATTCCCGGACCAAATTAAATGTTAAAAGCTTAAATTCCGCGACGATATCACAATACGCTTTTCCAGACAGTCGGTATTCTTAAAGCAATTGCAAAAGGTATAAAGAAGGAGAAAAATCCATTTGTGTTGCCAGGAGCAGCTAGCAAAGACCTCTGTTAGATTATTTAATCCCACTTCAAATTAATTGGCTCAAAGCTAAGCAAGGATCAACGGCAGCAGACTTAAAAAAGAACTTGAAAATGTCAAGAGCCACAGCTTTCTTGCTGCCAAGACAATATATGTATAAGGATCTAAGAATGACTCAATTTTGTGTGTAATCGGATTTTCGGGATACTCCTAGATGGGAGAAAAAAGGATTATCCGTTCTTGATTTCATTTAGGGGTAAACGAAAATGCCAGACGTTTCACCACATGAGTAGCGTGGAGCGGGGTTGGCGGCGGGCGGTGGGTGGAAGTCTACTTTGAAAGCAAGCAAGGCACACCTTTCGTTGGATGTTGAGGTGTTCCAGGAAATCTAGAGAAAGAAGCGTCTCTCCCTGCGTTCCTTTTTCTTTTCCTCGGAGAAGACACGGTCGCTTATTTTTTTTTCTCCAATCCGGGTTAAAAATCAAAGGGTACCTTCTTTCTGTTCTGTAATTGGCTTAAATTCAGTAGCACTTTGCTTTCCTGCACTTCTGAAGCGATTCTCAGCTGTAGGTGTTAAATGGGTGAGACTCGACAGGTGCCAATAGATTCAATGAAAATTAATGAAATACTGTTCCCCGGACGTATTTCGTTCAATGGAAGTGAAGATTTTTCGGCATAAGGGATCCGAAAAGTCTTTTATAAAAAGACCTGGAAGCACTTAACCATTCAAGTGCCTCTATCTTTTACCTTTATTCAATTTCCCATTCCAATACAGTGAATTGATTTCGTTAACCTATACAACTCGTGAATATGTTGAGCACGCTGTTGTCGTATAAGTTCATCAATCTTTTCAATGTACGCTCTCATACCGAAAATAAGTATTGTTTATTGGGCCGTCAATTTTGGCATCGAATCTGGCTGGAATTTATAATATCTTCAATCTGAGATATGGGCCACTTAGTGGGGTTCCTTTCCACGAGCGACTAATCAGAATCGTTATGCGGTGAATTATGCTCAACGGAAACTTATTCTAGTGGGTTCGTTTGCTTTCCTAATTGGTTCATGCCAGGGCAGCGGAGTGCGTGATGTGGCGAAATAAATATTTTTGCAAACGCGGCGGCCATACTCTCAGGACTATGCTCTTCACGCGTGTCCCAAAATTTTTTTCGTTCGTCAAATATGTCCGTGCTCTCCGCACCTTTACTATTCAAATGCACGAACATAATAATCCTTTATGCTTATTGCCAAAAAGATAAATATCACACTATCGTCGCAGTGCGGAATAAAGAACGCTAGAAAATTTGCTTTCACTTCGAAAACAGCACCACAGTAAAGAGGAAAAACTTAAAATATATTCCAGAGGATTGCTACGAACAAATCCCTAACAACGTCTTCAAGCAAGGATGGAAAGTTGAAAAGTTGAAGTTACTCAGTGCAGGACGGCTCTAAAAAGTAATCGAAGCACTTTTCCGTGAGTGTTGGAGTTGCAGCTTTCATCAAACACACTTTTCATGTCTCTATAATCGTGAGTGCACACAGTTGGGTTTACGTTTGAGCATTTCCTCGGGAAAAGCACTTTTCATATTCTCCAAGGAGTGGTGCCGCACATAAAACTTAAGCTGGAACTTTTCGGGTAAAATTGCACTTTCCCGCTTTTACAATGCACTCCCCCTTCTGCTTCGAGCAGAGAAATGCTCCAAATTGACCTGTTTAGTGCTCGTTCTCAGTTTCGTCGGAATGTCACTGAACTATTCTCGAGAAATCTACCTAGATTTTGGCACCGACAAGCTCGAAACAAGCCAAAGGATTATGCTTGTTAAAGTCAAGCAAATAAGAAGACTAGTTAACATCAAGTTAGCACTTCAGGGTTTATAAAAAAAAAAAAAATTGGACATACATGGTTACATACAGCAATTTAGCATATTCATCGTTTTGATTAGTTCCTCTTCTCTTGTAGGGGATTTTAGAGCTCCTTTTTGTAACAGACACTTAAAAAATTGTTTCCAGTCAGTATGTTTGTCCGTCTGTTACTCAAAGACTTATAAAACGTTTGCCGTAGAAGCGTGAATATTGGAACAAATATACCTACATCTTTCTATTCCACAAAGAATATCGACTCAAGGATGCAAAGATGTTGGGGGCAAGATAGGCTGTCTATAAAATATATTAAGAATATAAATTTAAAGGTTTTAAGTAGTGTTTCTAAATGTCCATTTACATTTACATATTTAAGAAAATTCCTAGTATCAAACTATGTGAAAACTCGACAGGGACAAAATAATTGTAGAAAAAATATTTTTAATTTCTGCAAATGATTTTTTCCTTATAGAATTTAGTGCAGTATCACATAACAAATTATGTAATTATCAGAGACATTTAATAATTCGTATTTTCATCGCATCCCTAAGATGTTAAACATTATTGGCCAGTAATGTCCGAATATTTTCAGCCGGTTTGAGATCCGGACTGCAGGCTGGCCAATTAAATAGCCGAACGAATTGCCGCATTGTCTTGTTCAAGTTTTGAAAATAAAAAGATATGACATATGTATAGATATGTGTATGCTCTAAAAAAATTTTACTAGATATATATACGTATATAGGAAACTGTACTGTGTTGCTTAAACAACTCTATAGTAGTTTTATTTAAGGTACTTATCTTGATGTAAAATTACATATCGGACAGTCTCCAAAATACTTTGACTTGGTATCACATTTTTGATTGTAAAAAATAAGTAGATTTTATTGAAATATATTTGAAAAATAAAATACTAATAAAGTTCAAAATTTTCTGTCCGAAAACATAAATATGAATTCAAACATCTTTTTAAATTATGCTTATGATTTTGAGAAATCGCGTTTCAAGAAAAACAAAGGTTTTTCATTCTTCTCTTTATTCGAAGCCTAGATTGGTTACACCGTATGTCGTAAAACAACCTATACAATTTATAATTAGAAAAATTAATTATGATTTAAATAGCTTGATGTGTCTGTCAAAAAGTAATTTTTTGTCGAAAATGATGCCCAGGTATTTTAGTTCATTGCTCCAAGTAATACTAGAGGAGCCTACCTGTAGATTCTGTTGGGGTAGATAGACCTGTTTTCTTCTACGAGCAAAGAAAATTGCTTGGGTTTTACTTGAATTTATTTTAATTTTCCACTTTTTGAAATATTTGCAAATTGCGTCCGATGCAGACTGTAGGTCGCTAATAATTTGCGACGATTCACGTCCGGAAGCGAAAACACCTGTGTCGTCTGCATACATTGAGAAGCAGCAGTTAAGAAGTTGAGGAAAATCAGACGTAAAGATATTATACAGTAGGGGGCCAAGAACAGAACCTTGAGGTACACTAGCCAGAATTTCATGCACTGAAGATTTTTCTGAACCGATGTATACATTAAAATATCGACCGGTGAGGAAAGTTTGAATAATTTTTATAAGATAAACCGGGAAGTTGAATTTATGAAGTTTATAGACAAGCCCGTCATGCCACACGGAGTCGAAAGCCTTTTCTATGTCGAGGGTAAAGAAACCTGTAGAAAAACCAATGACTAGATTATCCCTGACATGTTTTTTAATTCTATAAGCTTGATGTGTCGTGGAGTGACCTTTTCGAAAACCGAATTGTTCATTAAGAAAAATGTTGTTTTCAACTATGTGTTTCATTAGTTTATTTTTTAAAATTTTTTCGTAAATTTTGCTTATTGAAATTAAGAGACTAATAGGTCTATAGCTGCTTGGAAGGTTAGGTGGTTTACCAAATTTAGGTATTGGAACTACCTTTGCCTTTTTCCACACAGAGGGAAAGATTTGCAATGCTATACAGGAATTTATTATGAATGTTAGGAAAACGATTCCTTTCTTTGGGAGCGCTTTAAGTAGAATATTAGGGACACCATCACTGCCTGGAGCTTTATTATTTTTAAGAGTTTTAATCTCATTTGCGATATCTCGCGGTCTTACGAGAAAGGTTGGAGAAAGAGCAGGTGGGAATTTTAAGATATCGGATGTTACCTTAGCGACCTCATTTTCCGTAATGTAATCTGATTTATTTTTGACTGTGATGTTGTGATTATCGAAAAAGGTGTCAGTTATTAAATTTGCTTTTTCTTCTTGACTAGAGTAGGTTTTATTACCAACTTTAAGGGTAGGTATGTTATTTCTGTTTTTGTTTTTGAGTATCTTTACGACTTCCAGAAAGGCTTGGAATTTTTCTCAAAATTCGAGAGCAGATGGTTCCAATTTGAATTTCGCAAAGCTTGTATCTGATTTTTAATTTTATAATTCATACGCTTTAATTGACTTTTAAAAAATTGTTGCCTTGACCTTTAATCCACTTTCTACGGAAAAAGTTACGCATGTTGATGAGAAACTTCAAGTCATTGGGTAGTTTCAACTGAGGCTTTGGGTGAATGCACAGGGTATTTAGGTGTGGATTTTTCAGCTGCAGTATTTATAACATCTATGAATTCTTGTATTAGCTCTTCGACCATCTCATTAGTTGAGACGTCCCTCAAAGAACGGTTTAAAAGATTTATGTTGGAGGACACGAGCTTTCTAAAGAGAACAAAGTTTGCTTTTTTGTAGTTGAATCTTTTTTGAATGTTCTGGGTTGAGCCAGCAAGCTTAATTGATATAAGTACGGGTAGGTGATCAGAGGCAAGTTGATTAATCGCGACTGGTTGCGAGAAAAGAGATGGATTATGACTTATATATAAATCCAGTGTAGAAGTATTCATTCTTGCATTAGTTGGAATATAGGTGGGATCTTCTGAGTGCATAATTTCCAAGTTCCTAGAGTTACACAAGGAGTTTAAGATATTACCCCAACAGTTTGCACGCAGACAACCCCAGGCAGAATTTCGACAGTTAAGATCTCCTCCGATTAAGAAAGAGGAGGGCTGATTTAGAAGACACTTCAAAAGATCAATAAGTTAATAAAATCGCTTTATCCGTTCATAAATCGAAATTCTGAATTAAGTGAGCTAAATAAATTAATCATATATAAACTTATTTTTAAAGCTGTTTTGATGTTTGGTACTCCTGTCTGAAGTGATTGTGCTAAAACGCATTTGGATAAACTACAAAGAATCCAAAATGATTTTGAATCTACCGTGGTTTTTCTCCAATCGTCGTCTGCATTGCAGAGCCAGTGTCGATCTTGTTTCAGTTGAAATCTGTAAACTGAACAACAACTTTGTACAAAGTTGTCGCAAATCAAGTAATCCTTTGATTTCAAACTTGTTCTCCTAAATATTAGGACATCTCAGCTTTTTATTTACATTTAAGTGCAATATTTAAAATAGTTTGTAAGACCTAGGAAGGGTTTTTTATTATTCCCCCGTAGCTTAATTTTCCCTTCAAATTAGAAATCAAATATATTACTACTTCTCACTCAACTTCCAATTTAAATCCCAGACTGTAAAGAACTTCGATTCTAATCTCTGTATCTATCTTATGAATTCTTGTTGTAAACTTTATATTATCTTAATAAACTAATAAATAAAAAAAAAAAAAAAAAAAAAAAAAAAATTAGATTGATTTATCAACATTTTATTTATTTAAGGGGGTAGTCCAGTGAAAACGAATGTTTTTTCAACGATTTTTTTTTCATATTAGAAGTCAACTTTTATTAAACAACTTTTTGACATATGATAGTACAACTATTAAATTACACAAAAAAAAATTTTTTTTTTGTTTTCGATGAGTCATCCCGACAAAATGGCCGCTCCAAAAAAAAAATTTTTTTGTTGGCGGACGTCGAATCTCTGTAACGGTTCATTTGAAACAAAAAATTCAAACGAGGTTTTAATCTGTAGAACATTGGGTATCGTCGGAACTAGAATTATTAATTTTCAATAAAAAATAACAAAATGGCGCCATTTCGAATTTTTCGGGTGTTTTTCGGGTGCTTAATTTGTTTATAACTTTGTAAATAAACAATGGATTTTAATAATTCTAGTTCCGACGATAGACACACAATCAAGAAATATACAGCTAAATTTTTAGATCAATCGGAGCAAAAGACTCTGAGATCTGACGTCCGCCGAGTCAAAACATGCTGTTTTCAGAAAAACGCGTTTAAAGTTTTTTATGCGGAAAAAAGCTAAAAAAATTAATTTTACCTTAGTCAGCGATGCCTGCTCCATACATAACGCGATGCCTCCTAAGTACATAACTAACCTTAAATACAAAGCAGAAGGACCTAGACCGTTATAAACCGAAAAAAAATGGGCGAAGCAAACAGAAATACAAGAGTCCTCCTTGCTCCGAAACACGCCAGGGGACCTTCGAGCGCTCGGATTACACGTCTCTCGAAAACTCTCTGTATCTTTAAAACTATTCAATATTTTGCTTAGATATTTTAAGGGAGTATTTTCTAGGTGTAGTAGAGTAGATTTAAGCAAAAAAAAAAAAAAACGAAAAAAATTTTTTTTTCACTGGACTACCCCCTTAAGATACCATATACATCAATTTAGAATATAACATAATTGATATTATTAAGAATTTTAATTTCCAGAATTTTTAAAATGTTATGTGTATCGCGAAAAAAATAGTTTTCGGTGAATTTTTTTTTACAAAAATGAAAATATGTATATTTTTTAACAACCGTAGTACATTTTTTGCCGAGAAAAAAATGTTGGTCATATCAACGCGTTCGAAAATGTTTGTTTCAAACATATCACTAGCACTTTTTGAATCAAAAGCGTTAAATTTTTGGGTAAAAGTTTAAAAGTGTTTACTTCAACTATTTTAAGCTGTTGAGTAGAAGCTTAAAAATGTTTGATTCAAATGCGTTTAGTTGTTCCAATAAAGCTTAACATTTTTTGAGGTTATTAACACTAGAACTACCAAGATCAGACAAATTTCTTTCTTGAATTAATTATATACTTTAAAGGTACCGAAAATTATCAAAATTTAATGCTAATTTGTAGATATGTATTTAAGTTAACGCAGATATTTGTGACATAAGTGTTATGTGTCATCATATTTAGGTCATCATACATAAGTCAAATACTATTTTCAAACATGCGTGCGTTTAACTCGTTTAGAAGAACATGTTTGCTCCAAAGAGAGAATATTTAAACAAAACTGAATTGCGTTTAAATTAAATGAAAATTGTTTGATTCAAACAAATTTCTGTTTGCGTTTGAATCAAATGTTGATCGTGTTTGTTTCAAACACAGGATTTTCCTCAGTTTTTGTAAGTTTAACCATTGAGATATAATATAAATTTAAAGCATAGAATAGCAAATTGTCGTGTTATACATTAGTACATACTATTAAAGTCGATGTCCGCCTTTTACCTACGTCACTTAAGGCTGCTTCCAACCTCGTTGTCATACTTTCACGTTTCATGCTCCCAACAAGGACGATGTGGAACAGAATAGTCGTCCAAAAATTCAGCAGATTATAGCGAGTTGCACGTGCCACTGCTCTTTGTATCTCAGTCACGTAATCGAAATCACGGACTCAACAGTAAGGAATCCCCGGACGAGGACTTCTGCTATATGAGAGAATAGTAAATCGTGCTGATCGCCAATTCAATTTTCATAAGCTTCGCTAAAGTGCTCAAAAAGAGGTGGTCGTTTACGAAATGATGATCCAATAAATCATTCCGCAGCAATGCGGCAGCTATCTATTTTGAGAAACAAATAAATAAATGGTTAAGAAGGCAAGGATGTTGCACTATGGGACACTGTCCTAAAGAATTCCTTGATAAATTGCTGGAGTAATTCCGCCTCGGGCGGTACGAAAATAATAACCGATGGCTACGTGCCGTCCAGTTTGACAAGGAAGATAAATTCTATGAATTCGGGTGATGAAAAGCCGGGGAGGTGTCACTCTCACCTTGTTATAATAAATCAAAATATGTCGCCAGTCCCCGGGCAAAATCGATCGGATTCACTCGGGCGAATAACATTAATGGATTGTGGACAAAGCGCGCTTCGGGCAGATTCAATCTTATAAAATGATCCGTGATTGATGGTCCTTTGTGTGACTTTATTAATTGCGTTAAGTGCTCTTCATAAATATTGTTGGATCGAATATCGATCGATGTTTAAAGTGAGAGACCGTCCAGTTCACGTCATTGGCGATTTAAGGACGATGTCTGTCGATTCCTCGGTAATAAGCTGCGCCAGACTATACAATGCCGAGGCAATTTTGTATGGTATATTAGTTTATGGAGGACAGCCATGCCGCTGCTGCAAGCACACAAAGTATCGTCCTCTTCTTTATCGGAAATTTGCGGAAAAGTCATCTTGTTAGCGTTGTATGATTGGTACAACTATAAGAGAAATCCCTGCAGGATGCCGCTTTAGCAAAAAGTGATGAATTTTTCCTATTTCCTCCTCTTTGTACGTATCTTCACGTGCACTTAACAAGACATCGGATTACTCCTGGTGGAGGCGACATATTGTATTCCCTTGTCCTGGGGGCGGAACGGGCGTAAAATTGTGCCCTTATTAAAGTCTCCTTGGAGCAACTTCTGAACTCTAATATGCCCTTCTGGCTGCAAACGAGCACCTGGTATTTGATACTCTGTCGTATTACGCCAAGAAGGAGTTCGTCCTCGAATAAGGACGTATATTAAGTTAGTGCTCATATGTGGTGTATGGTGTCTAACAGGTTGTTTGGATGCCTTTTATTTGAGGTTAGTTAATACTCAGAAGAAATCACTTCCGTCACATTGGGTAAATTAATTTTGTTATTCCAAGTTTTTAAAGAGTATAATTTTACAATTTTGTCCGGTGAGTGGCAACCAGCCAAAAAGGAAACTACACGAAAAATAAGGGTGAGAACTGTCCCTGCTGCCGGAAAATCTGGACTACGCCTGAATCTTAATCAATATTAAATTAAATTGTAATACAAAATAAAGTAATTGGTAGATATAGAAAAACAACAACTAAAGAGATATTCCAAACTAAATGAAATTATGTTATTTTGTGATTTAATTTAAAATATTCAACCACTTAAGGATCAAGCCCAATTATATTTGGCCAATGACTTTTCCAGTCTTGAAAAAAATTAAATTACCAATATTATATGTAGATGTGCTAAATCTTTAATTTTAGGCCATAGAAAAATGGGTTTTTTCGCTTTTTATCCTCAAAAAAATCCGCTCCAAATATTTTTTCTGGTGAAATTTTACTAAATTGTATCCAGTGTTGAGTTTCTCAAGGTTTTTAGTGTTTCTCACTAGAAAATAAGTTATTTCTAATTGAGCTTCACCCAAAATTAACTTAAAATCTATAGAAAACAAAATTTTCGCTAGATATTAATTGATGCAGAGAAAAAGGCTTGAAACCTATTGACAACACTGAAATTCCAGTATACCTGCTTGACACACAAAAATCAGCATGGGAGGGTTTTTGAGGTATATGTTTTTAATCTGGTGCTGTATTTAAAAATTGAATATGTTAGTTCCAAAATATCGGTCTTCATTTCAAGGTTAATTATTTATTAAAATTTTAGAAACATGAGTAAGCAGAATTGTTAATTTAAGCATCAAACAAAAACCTTTATTTATTTTTTTTAAAATAAATCAAACAGCCCTAAAAACTTCAGAAGTCTCAAAAAGTATGAAATAATTTTAAGATTTTAATTCATATTCAAAATCTTCATATAATCCGAATGATATAAATCCAATACTATCTTTATGCGCCGACTTCAAACATATAGTAACATTTTAGGATATAGACTACAAGAAACAAAATATACTGAATTTTTAGTAACAAAATTTACAAATCTAGATGTTTTAGTAAAGGTTTTAGAAACTTAGACATCAATATAATTAAGAGAAATTCATTGAAGTTCTAGAGCTTTTCTGTCAAATTCTAGTTAATTCTAGTTAAAATAAAGACTATAGAATTCTAATGTTTATACCTCGAATTTTAGTTAGTTTAGATATAAATCTAGTTAAAGTAGTTAAATAGAATTCTGGTATCTAATTGTCCACTACATTTATAACTAAAAATCCTAGGAAGTCAGCTCTAGTTGAAAACTTATATTGTGTGTACGTTAAGACCTTAAATAAATTGTTTAGTAAAAAAACAGCATTCGGAATTCTTGAAGTATTGCTTTTCCAAAAAGTTAGGGTTTTGACATTTTTATATTTAACTGACTTAAATTTGATTTACGAGTATGTACTATATGTTTTTTTTTAGTTTTTTCACGAATAAAACAAGAATTTAATTTATAACCGTTGAGATATTTCAAAACAAAGCTACTTGCAGTTTTTGAAACTGCATTCGTTTTGTTATATAAGGTTGGCGGGAAAATTCTGTCGTATTTTCAAGAGAATATTTGAATCAGTTTTAATAAGGTTTATTTATATTTTAATCAATAATATAATGTCCATTATTTGCAACCACTCGGTGCCATCTTTAAGGAAACTTGTCGATCCCCTTAGCGTAGAAGTTCTCATCCTTGGACACAAAATATTCAGCAACTGCCTTGGAAACAGCTTCGAAAGAAGTAAATTTTTTTCCCGTCAGATAAGTCTGAAGCGATCGAAATATATTGTAAACCGATGGAGCAATGTCAGGTGAATATGGTGGGTGACTAAGAACTTCCCATTCCAAGCTCATTCAACTTTTGTTGCGTCTCCATTGCAGTATGTGGTTTTGCATTATCCTGATGGAGAACAATTTCTGTTTTGTTCTCTAATACTGACCGCTTTTCCTTGATAGCTGCAATCAATTTATCAAGCTAGTTACAATAGATGTTCACATTAATGGTTTAAGTTGCTCGTAGTAGACTGGACCTCTTCTATCCCACCAAAAACAGAGCATTACCTTCCGTGGATGAAGATCTGGTTTCCCAATAATTGTGTCATACGATCAGATAAATTTCTTTCAGTCAAATTGTTCAGAACCCAAATACTCTGCTTCAAGACAAATCCAAGATGTTGATGTCGAATGGTGGATTCCTAATTCATTTGCAATTGCTCTAGAGGTTAGATGTGGGTTGCTCTCCAACATCGACCGCAAAATGTCATTATCGACCTTTGATGGCTGCCTAGATCGACAATCTTCTTTAAGATTGAAATCTCCTGAACGAAATTTGGCAAACCATTTTTGGCAGGTCCGTACATTTACAACTTCACTTCCCAGCGTGTTACATAAGTTTTTACAATCAACCAATGCGTTGCTTCCTTTCTGAAACTCATACAAAATGTAATGTCTTAAATGCACTTTATCCACTGCCATCTTATTCACTCTGTACTTCGCAACTAACTGATGAGGGATATTGAAAGTAGTTCTTTAATATCCAACGAGAGGTACGCTAAATAATAAGACCCCACATGACGCATTCTACGTGCTTGTTTTGACCTGACAGCTAAAATTAGCTGGAGGTTGTAAAATACGACTGAACTTTCCCGCCAACTCAATATTTATAAATTTTTTTGGATTTTTGTTATAATTGTTTTAAACAATAAAATGCAATGGCCTAGTATTGAAACTAACTACATTATATAGTAGTGACTAAAACCCTATTTTCCAGCAGTAGTAAAAAAATTGAAAAGTATTTTTGAATAATATTTAACCATATTTGATAGGGTGTTTATTCAGTACAAATATACGAAATTAAAATTTTTTGAAGCAATTATGTCTTATTCCATAAATGCAATATAATATTCTGAATTTAATGTACTCTATTATTTAGTGAACAATCTGTGCAAAAAACTTCGATATCTTATATCAAGTATTTGCATTTAACAAGGCGAAACTTGGTCTAACTTATTCAGGTATATACTTTATACAATACTTTTTTCATCATCACTAGTGGAAATTGGAAATGTGTTGAACCCGTCCAAAGCCCTGCTCCCGAGTGCTCCTCGAGAGGAAGCTGTCCAAAACAGGGAAACCGCAAAAAGCTCCACTTCCTTCTGGGAACAGTTGACACGCTTCCGCTTGTTCCTTCTGCCCCTCTGCTTTCGGATGTTTTGTGTGGGAAAAGTGGTGACACCGAATTTGTTTAACCTGCCGGTCGTGAGCCATTTTCGAACTATCGAGTCGAAAGTAACAACTTCACCGGATAGAGGCAGAAATGGAATCTTTGAATGTCAATATTTTCTCTATGGTTTTGGCCCCGCTCCCTGCTAATGGAGAACTTATTTTTCCTCTTATTCGCCCGAAACGTGTAGCTCCTGCTCCGGCTATCCCCAATTTTTTATTGTTCTGTACGTGACAGGATAACCCGGCTTGAGCGGGATCGTCGACCAGTTGAATTCGTGCTTGTCGGTAGTAAAATGTGAAAAAAAGAGACATAGGAAGGAATCGTAAAACGCTGGTTATTGTCACGCGACGAAATCCTGTATGTGCATTAAAATTTATAAAGCCCTAGGCGAAATATATTCATAAGCACATAAAGCGAAGCATAAAACTCCCGGATTACATACATAAACAAATTTTTAGTTATTGTCGACTAGACCGTGTGAACCGCGGAGCGACCTTATCACGGGAAGCCAGCTGCTCCGCGGCTAAAATGGCCGCGTGTGTCTCTGCGGGAATGTAATAAAATGCAACAATATGCTTTCCACAGAGAAATGATAGCTCTGCTTTTATGAGCTGTTAAGCGACAGCTATTTTTTTTTCTATCTGCCCCAGGAAGGTAAAGTTAATGCGCCTTGCGCGCCCTAGCTACAGAATTTATAATTTTGTCTCAAAGTAAAACCAGCGTTGTATCCTGATTGCTTCATGCGATTCACTAAAATACATAAAACATGTAAATGTAGGTGAAGTGGCGCCTTTCAAATGATTTACGTCATTGAGCTTAAAATAACTTTTATGTACTCCTACTACATGCTATATAACTATTTGAGGTACCTCGTTTCAGCGTGGTAAGTCCAAAATAATAAAATATTACTCGGAGAAGCGCGGCCGTGGTAGCCTTTTTAGTGGAGGTACTACGGCCTTACACGTATTGCGGGCGTGTTGTCAAAGTGCAAAATGTTTAGATATTTTTATTCAGAAGAATCTCGTCTACACTGCCTCAGTAAGGTTGATATGAACGTCATAGTGTGGCATCCATATTCCAATATGCGGCAGACGAAGGTACAATACAAAATTTTCAAGAAAAAGAGTTATCAAACTCTTTCGACTAACGTTTTACGAAATCATGTGCAGAGTTCGTTCGATTAAATGGTACAATCGATATTTTTTTTTTGTTTTACCTTTCAATTTCCATGGGGAGACTAATAGAAAAAAAAACTGTTATTTTTCTGTATGTATTCCTGTAGACATCCCCAAGAAGAATAATAACATTTTTATAAAAAAATCGTTTTGGGTTTTTATAAAAAACGTGTCACCTACGGGTGACACTTGAAAATTGGACACATAAGTATTTTGGAATTTGTTTTTCACAAACAATAATAATACCGTTAGAAATAATTAAATTTCTTTGACAGATGACATGACATCAGTGTTACCAAAGAAAAACACAAATAATAGTAGTATTTAATATCCTTATAGTAAAAAGTTTCTTGAGTTATGTTATCATTTAATAGGCGAAAAAAAAAACGAAATAAACTGCTGCCACCTACAGGTAACACTGGGAACTGACGGGTTAAGGGGGCAGTACACTTCTTTTTTGCATTTTTTAAAAGTGTTTTTTTTTATAGAAAAATTTATTGAATCAATTGAAAATTTTACACATTGAAATATATGTATTAAAGAAAACAAAAATAATTTTTTCAAAATTTCTGGCGTTTGTACGGCAGTAATATGGCTGCCTAAAAAAAACCCTTTTCAAACTGGTTGGTAAGAAATCTCAGCTCTAGAATGTCTGAAACAAAAAATTAAAAGCACTTATTAAAATATAAGGCAGCTGCTATCGTGTGAACCACGATGAAGTATTTTGGCAAGAAAACAACAAAATTGCGGAATTTTTAATTTTTTAATTTTTTTTTTTATTAAAATATTTATAAAAAAAAGGGTTCAATATTAACCTACATTAATAATAATGGTTCACACTATAAGCAAATATATATGGAATAAGTCCGCAAAATTTGAGCCCAATCGGACCAGTAGTTTTTTCAAAAAACTGCCAACCAGGTCAAAAAACGTAGTTTCGAGAAAAACGAGTTTAAAGTTTTTATTCAATTCGCAGATAATTCTGAAAGGCAATGCCTTTTCAATCGATTTAACATATTGTAAACTACTTTTGGAGGTATATAGTAGGTATATAAATTTGATGTTTTTGAAAACATCGATTTTTTCAAAAAATAGAAGTGTACTGCCCCCTTAAAGCTGTTTCTGAAAAACTGGAGGTAGTGGAATGTTTTCACTCCAGGATTTCTTATCTGTGTAAAAATACAAATGGAAATGACTTATTATTTGTACTTTAAAAATATTATTTTTATTTGTAACACAATTTTTATGAAAATTTTGATAGAATTTTGATAGAATTTTGATGAAGCCATGATAAGTAAAAAATAAATAAATGCAGCAAAAATGTATCAAAGGCTGTCCTACATAAAGCAGTATAATTTTCAAGTGGTGAAGTTTCAAAGACGAATAGATAAGGAGACACAAGGGTACTTTATATAGCATGTCTTTAATTACCGCCTTCCACTTCATTTGAAGCCAAAAAACCCTTTTAGTTTCGATCTAACATGTTCAATTAAACGAAAGTTCAAAGGAAGCTTCCTGCTGTATAATCGGGAAAACAACCAGCCTAGAAAATGTCATCTCAGCTATATAATAGCACTCACGTGCACACGCGAGCTCTGCTAAGTGTCTGTATCCTCGGAGAATGGAATATGTGGATAGGAATTTGTGGAACACATGCATGGCTTGCCAAATAGTGTCAACAACCTAACTCAGTTCATTACAGTAATTAATTAAGAAGCGAAATTTGTTCATGACACCCACACGCTGCTCCCCGCCCGCGCCGCAGGAAGCTCTCGAATCCGAAAATATTGTGAGCACTCCCGAAGAATCCGCTCAGGATGCTGCGGAGGACAGCTCTAATTAAGAAGTCATACACTTTGGGACGTCATTAGGAGCACAATGGAAGCAGGTCGCAGCTTATGGAGCGTTTACCCGGCCGTTCCATTCGCATGCCTAGAGTGAAGGCCCGGGTTTTTCGAGAAAAAACTGAACACTTTCATTAAACGGCACTCATGCTCCCGAGTGTCGGTACTGACCCACTTCTGGAGGACTTCCTCAACAAGTAGTCCTCCCATATTTTCAGGCGCCCCAAGGGGCGGAATCAATTATGAAAAAAAAAGCGGCTTTGAGGAAGGCCGCGCAAGCCAAGTTACTGGGCCGGATCGCGCCCCGCATTAATTGCTGTTTTAAACTTTTATCTCGCGAGCAAAACACCATGAGGCATGAGAACAGTTTTCGAGTTTAATTACAGTTTTGTGATTAAAGGAGTTCTCGTCGGTCGGGTAAAAAGTTCTCGAACGATTAGCGCCCCAGCCACGTGGAACGGAGCGTGTGCAGCCAAAGCGTCCTCGGCTGGCTTATTTAAGCATCAACAGCCCTCAATTAGGCCTCTGGAGAAGCGGCTTCCGCTTGCCGCTTCCGGCTGACGAACGCCCCACTCTTTTATACTGTCCACGTGAAGTCGGCAAGAAGAGTTAATCGCGAGCTACCTGTCGTAAGTAAACTCCGTAGCGATTTGCTCTTATCTCACCGTAAATAGGACATCCGGCACCGGGGACATAACTCGCAATTTATGCCGCAAGTACTTAATCATCAACTACTAGAAAAAATTATCTCCGTAATAAAGATGGGAATAGAGAAAAAGTACGAAAAATAAAGATTTTGTGGCAATAGTAGCAAAATTTTGTCCTACTTTAACACGTTGACTCCCACGTCACCCAGATTCAGGTGACACGTAATAGCTGAATAAGTTGCTGAATAAAGCTCGCCAGTCAATGTGTTAATTTAGCAACCTTTATACTTTGGAATGAGTTTCCTTAAAAAAAGCCTATTTTTACGAATTTTTTTTTGATGTTGCTATGATAGATATTAATATAAAATTTGTTGGGTTCAATAAATACACTATTAAAATATATAAAAAAAAAATTTTATTCATTTTACAGAATATTTATATGCAAAAATGGTAGACAAAGGTCGCTCTTCAAAAATTAGGCATTGACTTACGTTGTCGATTTCTCTACAACAAATCATTTGAAGCATAACAGTCAAATGTTATTAGATAAAGAATAACTGTGAGTTCGTTCCAAACTACTATTATTAATTTTTATGCATAATTAACCAAATTATGATTAATTAACAAAATAGCGGACTTTTTTTGAAAAAGAAAAGGTTTTTTTTTTCAGTGAATTTTGATATAAAAATACAGTAAAAATTAAAATTTTGATATGATCGTAGTTCAGAACGAATCCATATATGCTAGGAATATGTGTTTAAAATTTCACGAGAATCGGTTGAGTAGTTTCCGAGAATTGGCCAATAAAAATCGATTTTTTTAAGTTGATAAAGTATGTATACATATGTATGTCTGTATACATTTCTGAGGTACTTTGAAACCCCACTTTTAGGGTTCTGAAGGTCTCGCTAAAACCTTCATCTGTTCGATTTTCTGTTAAAGCCATCTTACCTCTTATGTTCTAAACTAACAATTTCAAATATACTAGACACTACATACTATATACATATATTGATTTTAACTCAAATATAAAATATTATACAGTATAAGGGGGTCTACACGCACGGGTTTATATAAGACGGATTCGTATCACACGGCAGAAAAATTGTGATCGTGTTTGTATAATACGCTAAAAGAAGCTCGTATAACACAGTATAAGAATAAGACAGATTTTGCGATTTTATTACGTTTTAGCTCCAATAATTATTATAACTTTTGGCTGATAACACTAAATGTTATTGTGCTTCTCAAATGTCGGGGAAACCCTATTTTTTTTTTTTATAATCTTAGTGACTCGTAAAACACGGATTCATACAACACGGAACATAAGTATGTATACTTTAATTTTTCAAATGTTGAATCAACTATTTTTCTATAAATACTCTTTATCTCATATGCGTGATTTAATATCACGCCTTACAGATTTATTGTTTTTTATTAATTTTTAATATTTGAAAAAACATTTAAATTAAATTGGAGGTTGTTAAGGTATTCATGGGGTCCTATTTGATTAGTTCAATCAACTAGTTTTGATAGACAACCTTAACTCTAATATCTAATATAATTTTTAAGAGGGCCGCAATACGGCCACAAAGAGGTCTTTACTTTGAATTTTTTATTTGGCCGCATTAAGGTCGCACGACGGCTGCTCCTCTGGTATATAAATTGGTATGGTTGTGGTGCAGCCGAAGTGAGGACGTTCTCGTTTGTACCTAAGTTTGACCTTTATATAGCCAAGCGTGCGGCCATTAAAATTTGTCAAAAAAACTACAGACTGCCTGCAGCCGTCGTACCTCTGTCGTTTAATTTTAACATATACCATACATTTTACTTCGTTATGTCAAAATTGCCGGAGTCAAAATGGTAATCTTAAAATCTCATCTTTATTTGATTTTCAGGGTCCATTATTGAGAGTTTATCTTAGAATATGAAATCAACCTAAAAATATTCCTTTAATTCCTTCCATTAGTGCTCATGTACACAAACTTGATATGAAAATTATAAATAATTTTTAATGCTAATTTTATTTTATTTTAAGTATCTAATTAAGGGCTACACGTGGCAGAGATACAATATACGCGATGAAATTTTGTGGCGCCACAAAGTTTGGTGGAGCTTTCACTTTTGAGGCGTAATGATTCGTTTCTCTTTCAGTTTGGTCTACGAGTACGAAGGTAGTTTCAAAAAATCCATTAACAGAAGCCGGTAGGCTTTAAATGCCAAAAGACTAAAAAACTCTTGCACTTTCACAACAAGAAGTGACAGTCGGAAAATTTGCATATTGTAGCATGTTGTTTCACGATATTTCAAACGCCACAAAATCGACTGAAGCAAATACGAATGTTAATAAAAGTTTATTGATTGTACAATTCTAGTCCTTATTGTCTGACATGTGTCTATCCAATTCTAGACTAGAAAGTGCCAATATTTGCGTTGTTTCATTGCATAGACTCATAAATATCTCAAAGCTCACTGGATAAAGGCATATGCAGTTTTTTAATTAACTACCTGTATCGCTGACAGCTTTGAAAATAAAATTTCGCCGAAAAATCTGTTTACCTATCCCACATATTCCTGAGTAAATCCCGCCTTTGTTAAATTGGATCCTGTAAAGAGTCTGCGAATCCCCAGCAGTTCATTTAGCGCTCACGTTTATCCCTCAAAGCGCAAGTGGCCGTGCGCGGCGTTACACACTCGAGTGGGCCGTCAGTAAGTCCCAAAGATAAATCACTTTATGCGATCTTTTGTACATTATTCAAAAGTACTTATCACGTGTACACATGAATTACCAAACTGAAATTACAGTGCTGCTTTAAAAATGGAAAAATAGAGCCGCCTCGGTGAAGCGTTCGTCTTGCGTTCGCTATGCGGCCGGGATTGTGGGGCTGTTCATTTTTTAGGGCTCTCGAGGTAATTCATGCATATAATCGGAAGGTATACTTCTGCGACGGGCTTTTTATCGTCGCTGAGAGACTTTCGAGCCTGATAATCACTTTGGGCTCGGCGTCATAAAATAAAACAGAATACTTCAGAGTGGCTGGGAGGCACTTCGCAGATAATATCTTTCGATTGGGACGCCCCGGGATGATTTCGGGAGCAAGTGCTCGAGAAGTTTATGAACGAAGGGACTCCATAAATTATGCGTGTGTATCCTGTTCGGAATCAGAGAGAGGTTTCAGGTATTGGCCTTGAGACTTCCTTCATGGAAATTGGCAATTCACAAAGTAATTGCAGTTCTTTAGTCTGTTAGGATTTTTGTAAAACTTCATAATTCTTATTAAGGAAGAGTGAATGAGTTGCGTGTTTCAACTGATTACTCAAAGTGACTCTTTTTTAAAAACAGTTTTATTAACTCATTTTCTTTGTCCGTGGAAAATCTTGAAATCAAAATTTGGACTAGTTCTAATTAAGCTAGAGCTTTGAAATTTTGCACACGTGTATAAGTTCGGTGAGAATATAATATAATATAACTAATATCGTTCCAAGTCTAATAGGGTGGACGCCTCAAGATGGCTGATTACCTTGTTCTTGACATGGGAATCAAATAGAAGAATTTGATGAGTAGAGCGTGACGTCATGATCGATTAGGTATGTGATGTCATACAAATTTTAAATTTAAATTACAAAATTAATGACTAAACTCTGAGGACTGAATGATATAGGGGTGTATAAAAATACTGTGTCGCGCAATTGTTTTTGTCTAACAAGGAGAAGGCACCTACTCGTCATCACTGATTTCGGTCAAATTTATAGCACATGTAGGATTTGGCTTCAAATGAAATTACCCGAAGTGGGAACTCCAGATGGCCACGCGTTTAGAAAATAATAGTATACAAATATGTTCACGCGGCTCTAAATCGCATTCATTGTAGCACTTTCCCAAAGCGGCGACTAGTGTAGTGGTTAACACTTGGGCTTATTTCTACATCTAGCACAGGTTATAAACGCAAATGTTTTTAAATAATTTACCCAAGTTTTACTTGCAAGGAAACGTTCTCAGGTGTGTCTCACTGATTTTGATAAAATTGAAATATGTTAAGAGACACGTATTTTTTTTATCTGCGGATACACGCATTTAGGTGGTGAAAACCACCCCTAAAGTTTACCTCCCAAAAACAGTTTTTCCTAAATATTTCAAGTTCTAATGCATTTTTTCGAATGAAACAAAATGGAAATGATATATCATAAATATACTAACCTTTTGTAAGTAATCCATTTACGGGGGGTGGCAACCCTTATTTTTTATTGCAGAAAAACGATTACTTTTTATATTTTTGCGTCAAAAAAATAACAGTTTTAATTAAAATCATTGAAAAATATTTTTTTACATACGATTTTGAAAAATAAAGTTGATGTGTTTTTGGGTTTCCTTAAAAAAAGCTCCTCAAGGGGGTAAACAACCCCTAGCACTAATACGTAAATGATGTATATTCTTTCAGACATCAGTTTTTTCGTGAAAACTAGTATTAAGGGGTTTTTGGAGTCGCTGATTACGAATCTGATGTTAAATTTAAAAAATTCAAAATGTCGGATCCAGTATGGCGGATAAACTTTTGAAAAATACATCAATTTTTATTTTAAAAAAACAATAAATAAAAGTACCCCCTAAATATGCGTATCCGCAGATAAAAAAAAAACGTGTCTCTTATTTTTCGATATTCTATAACATATTTCAATTTCAACAAAATCGGAGAGACACAGCTGAAAACGTTTCCTTGTAAGTGTATATGTAAAAATATCATTTTTGTTTATAAAAGTTTGCAGTATTTACATTCGTGAAATACAACCTATAAATTAAAATGACCGTAGTATGCAAATGTCCTTTTAGTTCTAGGAGCTTGTGATTAATTTTCCCATTTAAATCTCTAAAAATAACAATACTCGATTGTGGGCAATTAAAAACGATTCAATCGCCGTGACTTGATGTCCTAAATTGTAACCACGATTATTGTTGCATTAATTTATTTCCCACTCCAATTATCCTCCAGACAAGTTTCCAATTCTCTGCCAGAGCGAGGTTCTGTCTACGGCAGGATAATTTGTTAGGGAACTCTCCTCTCGTGATGATGAAGGACTTTAAAGCGTCAGTCGTCGAGAGCAATTATTTTAGTTCTCGAGACGACTTTCGCCGTCCTCGGGCTTAAGTTTACTGCAGTTTAAGCCTCGTTTAGTGCAGGATAATTTGCCAAACGCATACATGTGGCGTGCGCAAATTGCAGATGTTCCACTGCAATAACTAAAAACAATCCTTCAGCGAGCGGATGTTATCCTCGTCTATAAGACGTAATTGCGGAAGCCCCGTCGACTGCGAAGGTGGGAGCGACGCCACCAAATGGACTGCGCCAATTCGAGGTGAGATGTTAATTTGTTGCAAAATGTGCTTTATTTCCTCTGAATGAGTTATTTAATTTGTATTTAAAGTGCAGTTGTTAAGTAGTTTAAAGTAGAAGATTTAATTGATATCGAAAACTGAGAGAATAGTTTAATGCAGCTAAAATGTATCGGAAGAACTGTTCTATTAATTTGTCTTTCCGTTTATGCAATTACAGTGGTCAACACCAATTTTGTACAGAAGAAATCCGTTTTTCCGTAGATTACGAATTCGTCCTATCATATCAAGTTTTTGAAAAAAGAAAAAAAGAAAAAATTATTTGGGAAAGTATGAAAATCATATTTTGGCCATTTTTGCAAATTAGTTCAAAAATCATGGATTATCGTAGAAGCTTGTAATGTGGGTTAAATAAAATTTTTAACTTCTACCTGACAACAGTCTTGAAGAAATTATTATTCTGACCTTTGTGTCCTAAATCGAATATATCCTAAATGTTGCATAAGTGTTTGAATAAACAAATCTATTGTGGGCCTATCTATGTATTCATTCTATAAAATTATTTATATTGTTGTGAAAAATTAGTTGTCTATAGTTTTGAACTCTCTTCCACTTGAGAAAAATGACGGCAGCTCTTAGGTTCTTCAGTTAAGAAATACATTAAAGATTTATATTTGTCTATTATTGTTAATTAATTACTTGTCAATTTTACATTTTGTAATATGTATTATCAAAGTGTTTCGTAAAGTAATATTTTGATAAGAAAATCGATAATTTTCTGAAGTGCACTCGAGACTATAAAAGTCCGAAATGTCTTGTTAGTATGGAAGTTTTCAAAATGAAGTCGTTTATAGTGTTTGGCTTGCTCTTAGTAGCGGTTTCTGCGTACACCTCGTTTGAAGGTATCGAAAATCGTATTGCTAATGGACAAATTGCCCAACCCAAGCAGTTTCCATATCAAGCGAGACTTCAATTTACAAAGAGAAGAAATGGCAAACTCCTTAGGGAACGTACCCAAACTACGTGACCCGTTCAGGGGGAGGGGGGGGTCTTCAAAATACCACGCTTGGTCACAGGGGGGGGGGGGGGTTTAGGTTTTCGTCACGTAGTCAATATCCTCTAGGAAAATCTCGCACTTTTTCGAGCTATATTCAAATACGGCGCGCAGAGTTTAGCGCTTTCTAAAATCACAGGTGACCAGTGGTGGATTTACCAGCAGGCTGAGTAGGCTAGAGCCTAGGACGGCAGATTTTAGGGGCGGCAAATTTAGGACCAAAAATGTTTGTTTATATCTCACAGAAATTAAAAAGATTCATATTTATATACCGAAACTAATATTCCGTGGTTTCGCCGGCTATCGCCGTCGACGGAATTCTAGGAATCAAGCGCCGTCATCTATATATAAAATCGAAAGACTATTCAGAGTAGACTGCACAATTTGCTTTAAATAACAACAAAAAATGAAAACCAGAATTAATAAAGAAGTGTATAAAGAATAAATAGAAAAATATTTTAAATTAAAATTGCAACACATCTCACAATTCCCAAAGAAAGTCATGTAATTTTCACTATACTGTCTGACAATCCGCCATTTCATTTGTAACAACCCAATACAATAACATATTTTCAGTTGTAACATTATGTCTTGTGAAGACAGAAGAGAAGCTGACCAATATGAAAACCTGCAACACACGCAGGAAATAGGCTACAAACTAAGATAACTGTGTATAGTTTAATATCAGTAAAAGGAAAAAAGTTTTCAGAAAGCTTTTTCATAACTTAAAATGGTCCATGGTATCAAAAGATTTGCTATGGTCTAAAAGAATCAAGATAGTAAGATTGTTACTATGCAGAACTTCCAAAATATATCTGTTGTCACATTTAACACGGCCATTTTACAACTATAGAACTTACGAAAACCCCACTGGGACACAGACAACAAGTTTTTAATGGTTATGTACGGAGTCATTCGCTTATATAACAATTTCTCAAATATTTTACTAAGGAAGCACATAATACTAATAGTTCGTTAATCACTAAGTCCACAAGGAAGCGCTTTTTTTGAGCACAGGTATTACAGTAGCTCGCTTCCATAGAGTAGGAAATTGTGAAGTTGGTAGACAATCATTAATAACGTGCGTTAAAACCTTTGCAATACCATAATCAAAATCGTTATTAAAAACCGAGGAGACTTTACTAGAGAATATTATTATTAAGCTACAGTTAAAATTACACATCAATCGATAAAAAATTATAAAAGCTAGAGATACGCTAAAGAAGATCACGAAAAAAAAGATTCAACTGCGACGCCTGTCGCACTCTGGATTTGCATCCAAAACATTGTTAAAAATTTTTTAAAGTACTTTATGACTTTTGTTAACATGTACACAAAATCAAATTACATTATATTAAAAAATTGTCATGAAAACAAAATCCAAAAATTGCCCTTGATTTCATACACACAAGGTAGTATTACCCCTTAAGGAATTCGTCATATTTTGTTAGAGTTTCGTGATAGGAGACTGCCTCAAAGAATTCACATTAAGATCACCACATATAGTTACATTTGGAGTGATTAACACGATTGTAGATAGGGATTAAATGGAGTAAATTCGACAGGTGGACAGTAAACACCAAATTAACCCATTTACATCTTTTAAGCCAAATAAACTTTTTTAACTTTCTGTTTGCAAAACATGATTTGAAACCATATTTAAGAATTACTACGTGAAAACTAAGAGGGGGGGGGGGGGGGGGGTCTAGGCATATACTACGGGTGGTTACCGAGGGGGGGGAGGGGGTTAAAAAGTCGCGAAAAATGGGTCACGTAGTATGGGTACGTTCCCTTACTTCTTTGTGTGGTGGCATTGATTTCAAATAGGACCATTCTTACAGCAGCCCATTGCATGGAAAAGTACGATAAATTTGCGAAAAATTTCAATTTCTGTCTAAATAAATGTCTTTTGCTATCAACAGTGCCGTATCCGTGATGGTATATTTAGGAATTACAAAAGAGTGGTCTAACGAGCCTACCCGTGTAATGAGGGGTGCATGGGCCAGTCGTGGAGAATTAATCTCTCATGAACGTTTCAATGGAACCTCTTTGGAAAATGACGTTGCTTTAATTAATTTGCCAGATGCCATACGCTTTAATGGTAAAATTGATTTATATTATATTTGTAAGTTTGTAATATCAATATGTATATTATTTTTTTCAGATGCAGTTAAAACCGTCAATTTGCCAAAGTCCAATCAAATAAATTTGGAAAATCGTATGGCTGTCATTGCTGGTTTTGGTAAAACTGGAACAAATGCACCAGTGTCTAAAGAACTCCGTTTTGCTAATAGAAGGATAGTGTCAAACGTTCTATGTCAACGGCCATATCCAGCCTATTTCAAACCTCAAATGCACGTCTGTGTTGATGGATCTCAGAACATTTCCACCTGTCCTGGAGATTCGGGCGGTCCTCTTGTTGTCCAAGAAGCCGATGGATCTAAAACTGTCGTTGGTTTAACATCCTTCGGTGGTATTTCATGTGATACAGGATTTCCAGTTGTTTTCACCAAAGTTAGTGCTTACATAGATTGGATTCGAAAACACATGAAATAATAAGATCGACGTTGTAGTAAAAAATTTAATTTTCAATAAATAAATTTTGTAAAAACTTATATATTTTTTTCATTTAATTATATGATTTAATTTATTATCTGCTCCAATTATCTCTTATACCATGTCAAATATCTACGAATTATGGTTTTCCAAACATTATGAATGAGTTTGCGATATTCATTCAGTATGATATACTGTCTTCTGAATTAAGGGGGTAGTCCAGTGAAAACGACTGTTTTTTCAGCGATTTTTTTTTCATATTAGAAGTCAATTTTTATTAAAAAACTTGTTGACATATGATAGTACAACTATTAAAATACAAAAAAAAAATTTGTTTTTTTGTTTTCGATGAGTCATCCCGACAAAATGGCCGCTCCAAAAAAAAAATTTTTTTGTTGGCGGACGTCGAATCTCTGCAACGGTTCATTTGAAACAAAAAATTCAAACGAGGTTTTAATCTGTAGAACATTGGCTATCGTCGGAACTAGAATTATTAATTTTCAATAAAAAATAACAAAATGGCGGCATTTCGAATTTTTCGGGTGTTTTTCGGGTGCTTAATTTGTTTATAACTTTGTAAATAAACAATGGATTTTAATAATTCTAGTTCCGACGATAGATACACAATCAAGAAATATACACCTAAATTTTTAGATCAATCGGAGCAAAAGACTCTGAGATCTGACGTCCGCCGATTCAAAACATGCTGTTTTGAGAAAAACGCGTTTAAAGTTTTTTATGTGGAAAAAAGCTAAAAAAATTAATTTGACCTTAGTCAGCGATGCCTGCTCCATACATAACGCGATGCCTCCTCCATACATAACTAACCTTAAATACAAAGCAGAAGGACCTAGACCGTTATAAACCGAAAAAAAATGGGCGAAGCAAACAGAAATACAAGAGTCCTCCTTGCTCCGAAACACGCCAGGGGACCTTCGAGCGCTCGGATTACACGTCTCTCGAAAACTCTCTGTATCTTTAAAACTATTCAATATTTTGCTTAGATATTTTAAGGAAGTATTTTCTAGGTGTAGTAGAGTAGATTTAAGTAAAAAAACAAAAAACGAAAAAAAAATTTTTTTTCACTGGACTACCCCCTTAACTCTAATGACCTTTATAACTTGATACCTTTTGAATTATTTTTGGTTCAGTTTTTTAAATTGTATTTGCTTCATTGGTATAAGCACAATATGTAATAAACCATGAATCTTATGACTTGACATAATCTAAGACTATAAGTTAATGAGAAATAGCGAAAATTTTACTAAATTAAATTAATAATTCCGTATTAATTGCCCCATATAGTGACTGACACTGACATTTACATGAATTTGAATTTCATCATTTTAATATAGAAATATTATCAACTTGTGTATTGATACTAACAATCTTCGATATTTAAATGTTGTAGAAACAGGCCATGTAATTGCTATTACCTTTTAATTTTATTTTTATCAAAATGCTATGTTAATTTAAGTTTTATCAAACACGCTTAATATGTTTCCATAAAACATGGGATATCTCACGATACCTTTCTGGTATTACTTAATTATGAAAATGGGCTTGTTGAATTGGCCACTTTAAAATGTTATCAAAAGTAATTGCAATTTCATCAAAATCTTCTTTTAAGATTACGAAAGAGATAACATTTTATAGTGCTCTTAAAACTATAAAAGTTTTGAACTCTTCGTTATTAAAACAGTTCTCAAAATGAATTCGTTTGCTGTATTTTGCTTGCTCTTGGCGACGGTTTGTGCTCACACCTCTATTGAAGGTGTTGAGAAAAGAATTGCTAATGGACAAATTGCCAAACCAAAGCAATTTCCATATCAAGCGAGACTTGAATTTACTAAGAGGAAAAATGGAAAACTCTTCAGTTCCTTATGTGGAGGTGCTTTGATATCAAACAGGACCATACTTACAGCAGCTCATTGCATGGAAAAGTACAACGACTGTTTCAAAATATAAAAATTTCGTTCAGTATAATTTATTTTTATTTTTCAATAGTGCCGTATCTGTGACTATGTACTTAGGAGTTACAAAAGAATGGTCTAACGAGCCTACCCGTGTAATGAGGAGTGCATGGAAAAGCAATGGAGATTTGATTTCTCATGAACGTTTCAATGGAACTTCCATGGAAAATGATGTTGCTTTGGTAACATTCTCGTTTGCAATACCATTTAATGGTAATGTTAATAAAAAACATATTTTGAAGCTTATAACATATCTATTCGTAAATTTTAGACGCAGTTAAACCTGTCAATTTGCCAAAGTCGAATCAGATAAATTTGGAAAATCGAATGGCTGTCATTGCTGGATTTGGTAAAACGGGCACGAATGCAACAGTGTCAAAAGTGCTTCGTTTTGCTAATAGAAGAATAGTGTCAAACGTTTTATGTCAACGTCCATATCCAGCCTATTTCAAACCACAAATGCATGTATGTGTTGATGGGTCTCAGAATATTTCCACCTGTCCCGGAGATTCGGGCGGTCCTCTTGTTATAGAAGAATCTAATGGATCTAAAACTGTTGTCGGCTTAACATCTTTCGGCGGTATTTCATGTGATAAGGGTTATCCAGTTGTTTTCACCAAAGTTGGCACTTACGTAGATTGGATCAAAAAGCATATGAAGTAAAATGATCAGCTGTAATAAAACATTGAATTTATAGAAATACAAATTTTCATTTAAATCTATCATTCAAAATCCCAATTTTTTATATAGTATCCAGTACTCAAGTTGTCGAATTTGAAAATGAAAATATATCAAAAGTTATTTACAAAAAAATATCTGAAATTTTGGAAGGATTACGCTAATTCTGTGAATGTATTTTATTGTTTTTTACCATCTTCTAAATTATAGGGTGTGCGCAGGGATGTACAAATATAAAATGAATAAGATTAACCCACATAATAAGCAATTATGGTTACTGGATTCGAAAGCATATAAAAGAATAAATGACTGTATTTTAAATTTGCACAATTTTTATTGATATCTCAATATTTTCAAAATTTGTTCTAAAGCTTGTGTAAGGTTTAGATTTGGCCAAGATTTGTCCAATTTTATCGTCAAATACTCATAACTTTCTAAAGCAAAGTTATGCACAGTTGGGACATACTTTTGTTTTAAATTTTTGTATAATATGTATGTACCTATGTCAAAATAATTCGTTTACGAGGTTTTTTTTTAGTTTTAAACTAACAAAGGCTATAGCGTGATAAGGTGGTAAAATCTGCCCCCAGCTGAATCATTACGACGGGTGGTTTTTAGTTTTTTTGAGTTTTGAGGCGTAATAATCTATACTAAATAAGTCCTATGGTGTTTGTGATCATATGGGTGAGCATTGCGCTCTTTAATTTTAAGATTATATGTCAATACCGAAAACAAATAGTTATGCTTATTGTTAGCATACAAATAAAGGTTTGTGGAAATTTTCAGAATGGTTGGATAAAAACTGCGGCCGTACACTCAGAAAAAAACTCTGTAATTTCAAGAAAAAAGTTGTTGATTTCAAGAACTTTTCTTGGTTAAATCGTACCCAACAAATTGAGGTTTTTGTTTCAACAATGTTAAAGTTGTTGCTGAAAAGCTTCTGTGGACAACAGCGAATTTTTTCAACACAAAAACGGAATTTCTTATTTTAAATACCTATGTTGTTGGATAAGTCACTGCGTAAGTTGTTGGGACAACAGCGAATCTTTTCAGCACAAGAACGGAAGTTCTTATTCTAAATACCCATGTTGTTAGGTTATTAACTGCGTAAGTAGTTGAGGCAAATACTGAATGTTCTTCGGTAAATCTAGAAAAAATTCAAAATTTTATTGCAGTTGGTGAAGATGAATGTTTTTGTTAGATTTACCAAATTCTTCATTTTGGGAAAATGTGCATAACTTAAATAAAAGTAAAGTATTATAATATTATTCAAGAAATTTATTGCAAACTTTTGGCTTATTTTATATGTACAACATACTTAAATCTAAGAACATCTTCACCATTATTCAATGTAATTTTTTTTCCCGGTATAGAAACATCTTCAATATTCTTTAAATGAAAGCATTCCAACTCATTTAGAATTTTATACGACTGATAGTGTTCCATAAAAGCCGTCTTTATTTCTTTCCCAACAAAAAATACCTGACCTTGGAATTCATAGAAAAGTAACAATATTTTCAAAATTGTATTTTCATTTATGACCTTTACTAATGAATTTTCTGAATAAAATATATTTTTATAAAAAAAACTTTCGAACGCTTTCACTGAAGTTTTATTTGTACAAAGGTTTCTGTAATAAGAGGTTTTTTGCAAATCGAAATTTGATACATTTTTAAAGTCTCGCATATCATCTATAAAAAAATTATCTTCAATAAGCAGAGATGAAAATTGTAAGGAACTTTTCAATGACAAAGTATAAGGTAAATTAACCCGTGAATTGATTGCGTGAGCATATTGCTTAAAGTTTTGATGTTTTGCTTCAAATCTAAAGCACCAAAGACTCTTTAGTGGACCAATATTTTGAATTACAGTTGCATAGTGCACAAGGAAGTGGTACTTCGGTGTTAATGTCATATTAAAGAAATCTATTATAAAATTGTTGTGTTGAGTTATAAGATCTTTTAATTCTTTCAAACAGTCATCCGTAAAATCTGGTAGTAAAATAATATCCACAATTTTGATAAAAATAACTAAAAACTCATAAACGGGATCGTATTCTTTAATTAAGTCACCAATCATTGGTAACATAAAATGCAACAATGTCTTCATTTCTGCTGCATTCATTTTAATCGTATTTTTCATTATATGGCTTTTTTTTATTGGACTACTCATATTTCCTATATTTTCACGTCCGTACGGGAACATTTGTTTTCTGTAGTTGAATGATTCTAAAGTAAAGAATTTTTTTTCATAAATGAAATAATATAAAGATTTTGAAAGATTAACTTTAGCGATTCCCAAGAAAATGTCGTGCATTATGTCGCATGCAATATTTTGAGTAACATGAAAATACGTCAAGCTATTAAATATTGAATTTTCTCTGATTGATCCTGATATGGTGTCATCGAGATTCAAGGTATTTTGATAGTTTGCTTGGTTTCTAATACTCTCCGAAAGTTCTACGGTTTCAGCTTGACATTGTTTTTTCGTTCTTGTGCAAATTCGACAGTAATTATTTGAATTAAAGGAAGTTGTGTATCCTAAAATAAAATTTAGCCCCAAATTGTCACCTAAAACTTGGCCAAGGCAGAAATAAATTGTTAAGGGCTCATTATTAAATATAAACTCAATTCCATTTCGGGATAACTTTTCTAAGATTGCTATAAGTTTACTTAAAGTGCTTGCACTTGGATAATGTTTCAAGTCTTTGGAATTAATAAAACCAGCAATAAAAATATTGTTTAGATGTGAGAGATGGTGTTGGGGAATTACTGGAATACTGTAATAGATACCACATACAGTTTGATTGTGTGGTCCAACTACATCATTAATTTGAAAATCATCAAAGTAAAGGAAAATTGGAAATACAATTTTATCACCAAATTCTCTTGTTTTAGATTGCCAAAGTTTGCCTGTTATAAAGTGATTTATTTTATTTCCGGATCTGATTGCAGTTATATTTTTCAATGTAGAGGCTAATACATTAGAAGACTCGAAAAATTTTTTTATTTGAAATTCAATATCCAAAAGACAACCTTCAATGGTGTTTTCACATAATGTTGGATTTCCGCGTACAACAACTTCATCTAATTCTTTTGAAATTATAAATCGTAAAGGTGGTTTGTAAATTCCAAGATTTTCCATTCTACTAAAGAGTTTATGCTCTGTCTCTATACCATTAAATGGACTTTCTACAACTGATAATATTGCTTCACAATTATGCCTCTTATCAAAATCTATAAAGGGTACAAATTCTTCAAAGCACTCAAAAATTGGTTTAGTAACATAATCAGATACATATTTTTGTATTGTCGGAATATCTTTTCTGCAAAATGTAGATTTTTGGTGAAGTTTTAAAGCAAAATTAATAATAGACTTCATCATCGCATTTTTTTTATTATCCATGATTTCAAGTGTTTTCTTTTCAAAATTACGAGTAGTATATTGGTTGGACATAGCTATTTCATTTTCAATGGGAACGGAATAATCTGAATTTAGTTTTGAATTAGAATTAAGTGTCCTGTTTTGTTTAATTATTACAGGCTCGTCATGGGTTGAGTCTGATGTATTGACATCGTCATGTTTATAAATATGGATTTTGAATTTGTAAAAATTTTGAAATTGTTTGTTACATGAACTAAACTTGCATGAATATTTGAAAATAACTGGCGTTTTGTGGAAATTTCTTAAGTGGTCAATTAGACGTTCTGCCGTTTTAAAAAAATGTTTACAAATTGAGCAAATATGCGCAGATTGTTTTGATGGATGCATGAATAAAATTTTTGTTTTCGAACTACTCAGAATTGCTTAACTTTCCGATAATATTTTGAATTTTTGGAATTATCTGCTTACAATTAATTTCGTAAATGTATTCTTGAAGGAACATCCACACATATTTGCTCTTTGGAGAATACTCCAAATTAAAAACAAAACAAATTTTTATCAACAGATCTATTGCTCTGAGGAGAGTTGGTACCTTATAGATAACGCTGTCCATGTACACGTAGAATTCTTTCAAATTCTGTTCACTTTCCCCAATAGCCAACACTTTGGGTTGTATTTTCAGTTTTTCTTGTATGGCCTGGTTTTTTAGTTCCTCTTCTTTTTGCTTCAAATTGTTTAAGTTGTGCAAATGTATAATCATGTCAGCTTGAGCGTCAGAAATAGATGGCTTGGAGGTTTTACTTAATCTTGGTGGTAATATGATAGTGTGCAAAAGATTAAAAAAACAAAAATGCCGGGAATCTAGAATTAATAGAAGTTTTTCAAGAGATACGTATTGAAGATCGTGATAACTACCTGTACTCAATCCGCTTGTAGTCATTTTCTCAAAAACCTGAAGGTTTAATTTGTCCTTAATACAAATTGGGAAAAATATTTGATTTATTTTGCTTTCCAAGTCATCGATCTTTTCAAACAGAAGTTTATTTTTACCAGGATGAATAGCTTCAAAATCAATATCAATCTAATAGGAAGAAAATGGATTATATTGCGCACTTTGCATGATTTTTGAATTCCAACTTACAAGTTCATATCCTTCTGGATCCTTATATCTTGGCCAGTCTTTGAAAATATCAGCCACAGAATCCTTGTTTTCATTCATGCGAAAAACAGAAGTTTTCTTCCAATAATCGGCAATGTTACTAGGCCGGTTGTGACTTAACCATCGCTTAATAGTTCCTAACTCTTCTTCGTTAATGCATTCACTGGCTGTTTTCTCGTCTGATCTTTGGGATGCTGTTGAATCAACTGGGAATTCCGAGATTTTGCGTGGTACTTTTCTTTTATAAACAGTATTAAAATACCGATCATAAAGCTTGCCAGAAGGATTTTTCTTGTTCTTTCTGGGAATGTAGTACGTTAACTGTAAGTATGAAGAGGTTTTTTTTTTACATTTTAAAGCTACATCATACTAAGCCAATGTTATTATAAGTAGGTACTTACTGCATTTTCGGTTGGAAACAACTGAATAATTGCTTCTGTGACATTTATCATAGTAGATGGGTCCATACGAGTTTTGCTTCCGTGGAAATAATCACAGATTACTCTTACTAAAGTAGTTTGTTGACTTTCAGTTAAAATTTTATTGACACTATAGTCATTGAGAATTTCCTGCCCTCCGACAGTTCTTTTTAAAATCTCCTCAAGATTAAAAGTCATATTGTTTGAGATTGGAAAACCTGATTGAATTGATCTCGAGGAGGAATCCGAGGATAACCATTGTGATACAGGGTTAGATATAGTCTTATCACTTCCGCAGCATGTTAATAAATCGTACTTATAGGAGATATAAATATATATATACGTATATAATAGTTTTTTATTAGAGCAATACTTACTTTATTTGATTCACGCCACATTTGGAGATGATAACGAAATTTTATTTTTTCGCCAATAAGTTCTCTGGTATTGAAAATTTGATCCAAATCATGAGAGTGTATCATTTTTAATATTTCAATAGAATTGATACCGCACTCTGCTAGGTTTTTAATTGTTTCCATTTGGAGGCCCCACTCAATAAACAGACACACTACTTCCGTTGTTGCATTTGCAATACAAACATCAGCCAAGTCACTCTCAGGCACTTCCGCACAAGAATTTAAATTTAACTCCATATTTTTTTCAAAATAAATTTCACTTTTCACTTAGTTATAAAATCTCGGCCGTCTGCACCTCTTCACACGCGTACGAGAAATGACGCCGGTAGTAATAAACGGTAATAAGTAAAAACTGCGTCCAGTTTAAAAGTTAAATTCTTGATTTAAAAGTAAAGTTCTTGGTTTAAGCGTAAACGTTGTTGTGTTTTCAAGAAAACCGTTGTCTGACTAAAGAACTGACTTAATTTAAAAAGTTCGACTGTTGAACCAAATACTTTTTTGTTGGCTGGTAAGAGTGTTACGCTTAATATGTCAACAACTTTTCCGTTGTCAAATCAAGTGCGGCACGCTTAAATTAACAGGGGAAAGTTTTTAACAATCAACAATTTCGTTTTTATTTCAAAACTATTTTTCTTGTTTCAAGAACTTTTACTTGTTGTAACATCAAATGCGGAAATTGTTGTTTTTAACAGTGGATTTTTTTCTGAGTATACCAATTTATTTTCGAAAAAATGGTTTTTTCAATCTGTCTTTATTTTGCTTTCTAGTTATGATGATAAGGGAAATTTAGCTTTTTTGTTATCATTCTATATGTTTAGGTTTAGGATCTTCAGCAACTGCGTTTTTGTAGTATGAGCTCTTTTAAAGCTTACTTCATTGTCTTTTGTAGGAAACAGATCTGATTTTAATGCTCACATTGTCCATTTTATTCAGAGTTCTTGATTCAACTTCGCGATACTGATTTGTGAAATGGAAGGCAGCTCAGAATACTTTTTATTTTACCTGCCTTCTTTATATTTAAGGAAAAAAATGTATGGAAATATTCGTATACACCTGAGTATATATGAATCTTCGTTGAGACATAGTATAAACAGAAGGGTATATTAATTTTAACATGTATACAATTAATCATTGTCCTATTTCATGCGCCTATGAATTCTCTCAAACTAATTACTCACTCTGGTGACAATGTCATGATATTCTGTCTCAATCTCCTCAAAGGACAGACAATTATAGATCCAGACTCAGGGACAACAAGTTTAGCCAGAGTCTTCGAGGATGTTTTGCCATCCACAAACACAGAGATATAATGTTTGGTTTGAAATTGGTTCAGATTGACCTCAGGCAGCTAATGGTTGAGATTATTCAGCTGAATGCAAACCTTCTTTTGATACATTTCTGTTTTTTAAAGTCTCGTGATGACACCGATTTCAATTAATTTGATTGGATTTAGGCAAATTCACAGGACTAACTTCGTCTGTAAGCCGGATATATTAATATTCTAGAGGACTATTTCGATGCGACATATACATATATTAGCAATGAAGGCATTAGCTAATGAAAATGTTCTGAGTGCGATGTAATTTTCCATTTATGTTCTATTCTTTTAAATACACCTTTCAGTAATTCTAATGATATCAAAATCACTTGAGCTCTGAAAATGAATTAGTATAATAACGATTCCTGCGTTTTAGTTAATAACTATAATTAAATAGTGAATAGCAGTTGAAATAGTTATGGGTGAAATTAAAGCATTTTTATATAAGAAAACTTACCTATTTACATCTTTTTTTTTTATAATCTGTAGTCTTACGTATTAGAGGAAGTTCTTGGGTTTGATAAGTATTTTACGAATACGATTTTCAGTATCTTCAAGTGTATCGTAGCGAAATATGTCTGAATTGTCCAAATGTACTTCAAAATTGATTCATTGTGTAAAATATTAGTCATAACAAATCAATTCAATGACTAATAATTACGATATCTTTCAAGATTACGTATGAAAGATAAAGTTTGTCATGATAATTAATTAAATTTAGAGTTATGATTGTTTACGCTTTATTTATTTATTTTTTTTCGTATTTTACTTGTTGCAACAAAATATGTTTACATGGAAAAACATATTAAATATAATTTTCAGAGCAAAACTCTCTAAAAATCTAGGAATAAGTTAATTTTTCCCTTATTTAAATTAAGCAATAAATACAAAGATATTACAATAAAATTCAGACTCTTATTGCTCAAACTACGACAACTTAAAAATCGATAAATAAGAAAAAAGAAGTTACAATTTGAAATGTATAGTATACAGGTCTTTAGTTGTATGCGCTATCTTTGAAATTCTCGGATTTTTCATTTATTTCGATTTTCGAATAAATCAAATAAAAAATTATTGTATATAAAGTTTCCTTTCAAATGAACCAAAATAAAATCTTTTAGGACTGCTTTAAACAAATTATAATTATAGCCACTAAAACGGTATAGGGATCATAAAGTTGATCACTCTCCCAAATATGGGTATGTTTCTTAGTTGCTTTCTGTATATGTAAGTTAACACCAGCTCAGCACTCAGCCCATACACCCCATCAACGTGACAGCCCCACTCAACATCACGGGCCCCATCAACGTGACCGGACGGGTCACACGAAATTCTGCTGACCTAATGTCTCACCTGCACAACTGACACCGAGTCACCTGCGCAGCCCACCTGCAGTTTTAGCACAAACAACTATATCAGATGTCAACAATATAATTATTATAACTCAAATCAGTTCAGAATAAAATTTGTCTTCAACCGGAACAGATCTTTCATTAAGTTGAAATTATATTTTTTTGTCATACAACTTTTAAAAGTTGTTAACTGGCGCCTGAGCAGGGACCTGAGTTGCTTGTTAAACCGTTAGTTGGAAAAAGATTTCGGTAATCGATCACTCGAAAGTAAAAATTTCGTTAATAGATCGTTCGAAAGTAAAATTCCAGTAATCGATCGTTCGAAGGTAAAAATTCGGTAATCGATCGTTCGAAAGTAAAATTTCGGAAATCGGCATACGGTATGTGCGTGTAGAAAAAAACAGTGATTGAAGTGCAAGTGCATGCCTGTGAAGTGCGCGCATTTAGATCACAAAAATTGTTATACTCGAAGGTAAAACTTCGCTACACGCGGGTGCAAAAACAGTGAGCGTAGTGCGTGCCACTAGTAGGCTTCTGCGATAGTTCAAAACAGGAGCTAAACGGGATCAACACGACTCCTTCGGCATCCCAACCCCAGCAACTCAGGAAGGAAAGAAGTTGTACCCTCAGGAAGGACAAAATCTCTCCATTTCCCAATAACTGGTCTGGTAGAATGACAAAGGCATTCTCCTTAATGTAAGTAACCAAAAGATTTCTTCTTACATTAAGTACGTTCACATTTCGATAAGCAAATAATTAACAAGAAACGAATAACGATTAAAAAGTGAAAAGCGGAACCTCAGTGAACTAGTTTCCTTTTCCCTCTCTATAAATAAAAAGTTATCGTGGTAAAAAGAAAATATTTTTCGAAATGGAACAAATGCAGGCAGCCATTCGAGAGTTAACTGGTGCAGTGAATGCCCAGATAGAACTAACTAAAGAAATCGATAGAAGGCTCCAAAAATTGGAGGCAGACAAACTCCAAACAATTTCTAATCCTACGGCGCTCCAATCTCCTAAAAGCGAGGAGGAGCTGAAGGAAATTTCGAGGTTACCCGACTGTGTCAGGGAACTTCAAATATTTGACGGGGACCCCACTAATTACGTTTCATGGGTTCACCACGTTGAATGTATCTTAAGGGACTACGAAATCGTTCGTAACAAGCCTATATACCGTGCCATACTTCAAAGTATAAGGCAGAAGGTGAGGGGTCCGGCAGACTCCGCTCTTATTTCATATAATATATTCGGTGATGATTGGCTTTCCATCAAAAAATGTCTATCTCTTCATTATGCCGACAAGCGGGACATTCGCACCCTTGAGTACCAGCTCAATCTGTCGACACAGGGCAACATGACACTTGATGAATTCTACGCTAACATAAATCACCAGTTCTCCCTAATAGTAAATAAAATAAAAACCGAGGATTACTCTATGGAAACTATAAACGCCCTGATCGAAAGTTACCGGAATAGAGCCCTCGATGTCTTTATAAGAGGTGTAAATGGGGACATTTCTAAAATGCTCGCCATACAAAGACCGAGAACCCTTCCAGAAGCATATAGTTCATGCCTGGAAATCCAAAATTTAAACTTCAGAAACGTTACGATAAGGAAATCAAACGTGACGAATTCAGTAACCTCACCGATAAACCAATTTTCTGCGCAAGATCCGAAACCATCAGCGCTAAGGCTACCACCGCGACCAGCGCCACGAACACTTAAAACGTTACCTATCGAACAGAAAAACAGGGCATTTAACATTCAGCACGAACAGCCTTCACAGCCACCCCCTAGACCGAACCAACCGAAACCTCCGGTGCCTATGGAAGTCGACAAATCAATCCAAACTCGACAGGTCAACTACATGAATCGGAATAACGATAATTACGCCTATAAAAGACCTAACCTTTCTGACAATTATCCAAATAAGATCCAACGAATCAATGTTCTCGAAACGGGGCAAGACCCTTCCTACGAGGAATACATACATGCCTACCCCGACGTGATTGAAAATGAGTTTTTGGAAGATAATATCGAACAAAATGACGAGGAAAATGCTGAACTAAACTTTATGACGGGAGCCTCTCTAGCATTCCATACCTAGAGTATAAAACTAAAGATGGCGAAATTCTGAAATTTCTTATCGATACAGGGGCGAATAAAAACTTTATTAAAATAGAACATGCAAAAGGGAAAAAGCAAATAGAAAAGCCATTCAAAATTCATTCAGCGGGAGGCGATATAATAATCAAAGAAAAGGTCTCAGGAAAGTTCTTTGCAGGGATCGGTAACAATATTACAACACATTTTTTCGTCTTGCCAGGTTTAAAATCGTTTGACGGGATCATAGGGGACGACACACTAAAGGAATGGGAAGCTGTTATTGACCGAAAAAATAATATTCTGATAATAAAACCTAACACCATCATCCCACTTAAGGCTAAAGAATGTGCTCAAGTAAATAACGTGGAAATAAGGACTGATCACCTTGAATCTCAAGTTAAAACAAAATTACAGGATATCGAGAAAAATTATAAAAAACTTTTTGGACCCATCAATGATCAAGAAGATAGTACAGATCTTATACCGTTCTGCAAGGCCCCAATCAACGTCTTTCGAAACCAGTTAATCATCAAAGAAGGAAATAGCGATTTATATGCCTACGAAGAACCACACCCAGGCTATCATCGGCACTACATAAACCTCAAAAAAATAAATAAGGAAACGCTCATAAAAGCTCTTAAGGAAAGGCTCAACCCAAACAGTCTTAATGGCCTTAAAATACCAAAGCAATTCATTCAAATATTTCAAGAAATTTACAGGGAATACTTTAGATTATTTAAAATTCACATAACCCAGAGAGTAGTTGAGGACGTAACTAAACCCGAAAATCAATTTTTTATAATAGAAATAGAACATAAAAGAGCCCATAGAAACCATCATGTAATCAAAAAACAGATATTAGAGAACTTTTACTTTCCCCATATGGCATCGCAAATCAAGAAGTACATCAAATCCTGTGAAATTTGTAACACAAACAAATACGATCAGATCCGAAAAAAACAACAGACGAAATTAGGCAAGGAAAATTCAAAAAGGAAGAAACCGAAACTCTACAATCCGGGGGAAACAATATACGTAGCAGTCAAGCAGATACAAGGAAAACACAAACCCTTATATAAAAAAGAAATCGTGGCCAAAGACAATAGAGTGACCGTAACAACAGTCAGCGGGAGACGAATCCACAAGTCACACATAAAAAATTCAGACTAATAAAGAATTTCCATATATTGCAGGCTTATATGGGTAAATATTGCCCATTCAGCGAAAATCTTCGAATATCATGGACCAATCGCGACCATCAAGCAGGGGAACGGAAGAATTGTAAGCGGCAGCTTCAAGCTTGTTCACGTTATCAACCTTACCAACTACCAGGAAGTGCTCGACAGAATAACACCAACGGTGACACGTGTAAACAAAACCAGCCCTTTAAAACCCCAATTGGAACATCAGGTTAAACAAATACAGCAACTTATCCACAAACTAAAGGGAACGACCTCAAAACATAAGAGATCTATAAACTGGATTGGCTCCGCATGGAAATGGGTAGCCGGATCCCCAGACGCTACGGACTGGGACTTAATCATCAAGAGTCAAAATTAATTAATCTCTAGTAACAACGAACAGTATAAAATAAACAACAAACTAATGGACACAACAAAGGAACTATTAGATCAGTACAACAAAATCGCTACACATTTCAATGATTTCAAAAGTGACACATACGAACAAACTATTTTTAACAAGCTCAGCCTCCTTAAAAACGAAATTAACGAGATAGTTCTAGCAGAGCACCTGGCAAAGGGAGGAATCATAAACACTAACTTACTAGATAAAGAAGAAATAAACCAACTTGTAGCCCTAACAGAAACACTTCCCTATGAAAACGAAATCGAAGCAATAGAATATGCAGAGCCTCTTATGGTAATTAAAGAATCAATCCTCCTCTACATAGTGTCACTTCCAAAGACAACTAATAGCGAGTACAACCACGTAATCATCAGGCCGACCACTTCAAATAACAAACAAGTATACCTAGAGTTTGCGGAATTATTAATCAACCAAATCGAAGAATACGGGATCAGAACTAAGTGCAAGGATGTTAAAAACCTAACAATATGTCGGGAAAGTCAGTTAGAAAAACTATCTGTTGATCACTGCATAAGTCGCCTTATAAAAGGAACGAGCGCAAAATGCGACTACCAGTTCAACAAAAAAGAAATACTAGAAATAATTAACGATGATACAATTTACCTTGATAACTTTAAAGGAGAGCTTTTCGAGGATAACTCTACCAGACTTTTAAAAGGTAGCTTCGTTGTACAGTACAGCAACGAAACGATAAAAATCAATGGGAGGCAGTTCACTAACAAGCAAATCAAGACGTTCCAAGTCCTACCGCCGATATTTCAAGCTCATCCCTCAGAAAGAAAGCTCAAACTCGACGTGGAGTACCTCCATGATCTCCACCTCAGAAATAGACATCAAATACAGGAACTACTCACCAACCTCGGCATATCCTTTTCCACAGACATAACAATAGTTACTGTTCTAATAATAATATTTTGTATTTTCATAGTCCTTAAATATAGAAGTAAAAAAACAAAGCCTGAAATTGGACATCCTACCATGTACCCAATAACAACCAGCCTCAGCATCCAGGACCTTCAACCAATAAAGGTCAACATCTGATCCACGGGACGCGGACATTTGAAGAGGGAGGAGTTAACACCAGCTCAGCACTCAGCCCATACACCCCATCAACGTGACAGCCCCACTCAACATCACGGGCCCTATCAACGTGACCGGACGGGTCACACGAAATTCTGCTGACCTAATGTCTCACCTGCACAACTGACACCGAGTCACCTGCGCAGCCCACCTGCAGTTTTAGCACAAACAACTATATCAGATGTCAACAATATAATTATTATAACTCAAATCAGTTCAGAATAAAATTTGTCTTCAACCGGAACAGATCTTTCATTAAGTTGAAATTATATTTTTTTGTCATACAACTTTTAAAAGTTGTTAACTTGTATTCTAAACCTTTTTTGTAAAATCCGAGTAGTAACGTGTTATATTATAAAAGAAGGCTGAATGGAACCCTTATGGTATGACTCATACTTCGGTAAGCGTTAGTAATCTTTGTTTTACAAAATAGTTATCGAATTTTAAAATGCTCATTGATGTAAATATCCTTGAACCTTCTATTTCTTATTACTTTTGCCCCAAAGTTAAGCAGCTATGAAAGAGTATATTAATTTTATAACTTAGGGATATTTAAAAAACATTTTTCTTTTTTCAAAATCCTTTATAGTAAATGTTAACAAAAAAGTTTACATCTCTTCATTCGTTTTACTTCATACGTCTACGAATCCAGTCCAAGTAGTTACTAACTCTGGTAAAAACGGTTGGATATCCGATGTCACAAGAAGTTGCTCCAAAGGACGTTAATCCCACAACAGTTTTAGATCCATTGGCTTCCTGGACAACAAGAGGACCACCAGAATCACCGGGACAGGTGGAAATTTTCTGAGACCCATCAACACAGAGGTGCATGTTTGGTTTGAAGTATGCCGGGTAAGGTTTCATACAGATATTAGCTGGCAATATTTTCCTAGTGGCAAACCGGAGCTCCTTTGATACGGGAGCATTCGTTCCTGTTTTCCCAAATCCAGCGATGACAGCCATGCGATTGTCCCAATTAACTTGATTGGACTTAGGCAAATTTACAGGCCTTACTGCGTCTGTAAGCAGAATATATGTAAGTACTAGGGATTGTTTCGCAGATGCGATGGCCGCATATATTACCATTAAATGGAATAGCTAAAGTCACTGTTACGAGGGCGATATCATTTTCCATCGATGTTCCATTGTAATTTTCATGAACGATAATATCTCCACTACTGGCCCAAGCAGTCCTGTATACATAGGTTTTCCCACCTCCCCATTGTGTTGTGCTCCCTAATGAAATGGAAGCAACTTGGGCTCTGAAAATACATTATTATGAAAATGAGCTTTGATCTTGCAATTAATAATAATTATTAAGTACTGATGCATGCAGTGAGCCGCAGTTAAAATGGTCTTGTTTGAAATTAAAGCACCTCCGCACAAAGAGCTAACTTTTCTGCCATTCTTGGTTTTAGTAATCTGCAATCTTGCTTGATACGGGAACTGATTGGGTTGGGCAATTTGTCCGCCGGCAATGCGACTTTCGATACCTTCAAAGGTATCGTAAGCAAAAACTGCCGCGAAGAATACGGAAAGCACCACAAACAATTTCATTTTAACAAAACTTCTTTATGTACAAGACTACGAGCTTTTATAGTCTAAAATGCACTTCAAATGTTATCTATCGTGCCACAATTTTTAAGTATTTAAAGAAGTTATAAAGTGTAAAATATAAGTTATCAATCAGTTAATTAATTAACTAAATATTTGCGATATCTTTCAAGACTATGTAAGATAAAAATACTTTTAGACCGGAAATATAGTATTTAATAAATTAATAAGACATGTTTTCTTGGGTTCTAATTATTTACACAAATTTTGCTTTTCCACACAAAATTTATAATATCTGTCCAATGGTTGGTTATAATAATAGTAAAATGGCTAAAGTTCCGATGCGTAGTAATTTTAGTCAGTTATTCGATCGCATGCAGTCGACATTGTGTTCCCGAGTAAGATTTTATGCTATTATATAGTATATCATACAAAAATATTCAAAGATACTAACGAAAAATATTCATAGGTAATAAATTTTGTGAAAGGTCAAATTTCTAAAGTTACATCTACACATGCTGTACATGTATCCTTCGGTACTTTTAATAATATTAAATAATAAGGAAATAGGTATATTGGGTTGAAAGTTTATTTTCAATAGTTATGTTTTATTAAAGTTACAACATTCAATCAATATACAAAAAATTTGAAATCATTATTTTTGCTTAGGGTTTCTATTGTTTTTGGAAAATAAATAAACAAAGTTTTAGTTGACTTATTCTAATTAGGTAATTATTCTAATAAAAATAGTTAAATAGACATTAAGATTAATTTAATAGGACATTTCAGTATTTCAATTTTTTTGAACTAACTATATTTAATAAAATATTCCACAGAAATGGCTTCTGCTATTTCTAGCAATTGATTGAAATATTTTGCAAATGTGTAATTAAGCAATTTTAAATAGATGGACCAATCAATCTAATTAATAGGCTGAAAAACAACAAAAGCTATACTAATATATTATTTAATATTTCTAAAAATGTATTTCAGTGTATTTTTCATATTTTCAGCATAGTTTAATTCGAATTAATAGTCGTCCTAATAAAGTCGTGATAGTATGAAAGGCGAGCATGACCATCAGGATAACCTGTCCCGCAAGATAGGCCCCAATTGTTCACGCCGACAAGTTCATTATTGTAGATCAATGGACCACCGGAATCACCGCCACAAGATCCTTGTCCGAAGCCTTTGTAGGTGCAAACATGGGCGTAGTCAACATTCGGACTATTCCCAAGAGCTCTTTTGCACTCCTCATAAGGTACGTAGTTGACGCTGAGAACTCGAAGCTGTTTGGGATAAGGTCCACCATCGTAAAGTCTGCCCCATCCAGTCAAAATGAGAACAGCACCTTTTGGGACCTCTTTGTAAGAATAGACAATGGGTTGAGTGTTGGAGTTGAAGGTGATGGTAGAATCAAGTCTGATGAGAGCGATGTCGTTGTGCAACCATGGCTTATTGTATCTGCTGTGGACGAAAAATTTATCTGCATAATAATATTTCCCTCCAATGTTCAGGGTCTGGGTTCCGGTAAGAATTTTGATACTCTGAGGAGTCATATCATCCACACAGTGAGCTGCAGTCACAATCCATTTTTCGTGAATAATTGCTCCACCGCAATAATGGAATCCAGAATGGTTTTGTAGAGAAACTTGATAGGGAGCTAGTCCATTCCCTGCAGTTTCGCCACCTATAATTCTGGCAACAACTTTCAAAGGCAGATGGACAAAATCTGATCCGCTGATACAAGAACCAATGGTCAATAGAATGCAGATTAAAACCCTCATTTTATTATAAGCACGATTAACACCCAACTGCTGGTTTACTTTTCTTGGAAGGCTTTATATTAAAGCTATATCAGCGATCGGAGCTATCGAAAGTGACCTCTTATTAAAGCTCATATCTGGATAGGAAATGCGTATTAGATAAGAGTTGGTGGAAATGATATACTTTTCGAACATGAAATCTAAGTAAAAAATTTTAATTCAAGCTGTTGTATCCGCTAAATACAGATATATGTAGTTACATAATTTTAATGCAAGTACGAGTATATCTATTTAGCTCAGGGAATTTAATTTGTGATGCAGAAGTGTGCAACCTTTTTGAAATTTGAATATTTTGAAAGTTTTAGATATTTGATATAAATTTTGGCAAATGTTTGTTTTCAAAATTTGTGTACTGAAAATAAAAAAACTGAAAAAAACTACGACTTCTTCAAAATTTAACTAAAATGCATTCGGGTATACGAGTATATTAGTGTATATCTGTTTGTTTTAACAAAAACCAAAAATTTGTTTCCTAAATATGTAACATACAATTAAAACACACGAAAAGTCTACTCTGTATGCGAGAAAATAAATAAATAAATGAAAATACACGGCGAATTTTGAAAGCGTAACTAAAACCTATTTGTTAGTGTTGGTATGTAGTAGATATTGTCCGGAATTTTAAAATTTGATTGTAGAATATATGTAATAATATTTTAATGAATTATAGCAAAAAAACATTTTTCGACTGAATTTAGGTATCAAACTGAAATAGTGTCTATTGAAATTGTAGACAAAAATTTTGTTTAGTTCAGTCATTTGATTGGAAATTCGAAATTGCCGATTAGAAAAATTTTTTTTTTGGAAATCTTAAATGTTATTTCGTTAATTTTATGAGTTTTCTCATAGTTCTTATAGTTCGAACAGGTGTATTTCGGGAGTTCTGTAGTACAATAACAAAAAAAAAAAAAAATAATAATAACAAAACTCATAAGCTTACATAAAAATTGCAAACCTTACAGTGAATTAAACTACTCGGAAAAACTACGCTTTATGTTTAAATTGACACTATTAAATAAAATGCCAAGCCTTAAAATATTTATGTTAAGAAGCCTATTAAATTTTGTTTATCCTAAAGTGGATAGCCCAACAAGTGAAAAAATCGATCGAACGAAATTTTCTAAGAATTGTTTTTCTATTTCTTGGCTATCAAATATTAAAAAAACTGTAGAAAGTAGAGAGTGTTATAAATGAATTCTAGATGACTAATGTAATGTGGGTAAATAATGTGCTATGAAGCCACACTACTATTAAAGTCTTCATCTTATACATACATACAATATATGGAAGTCTTTATTAGAAGTCAAAAACATCAAAGGTAGATATGTAGAAAGCCAAAACTGCTACATGGAAATTAAATTGGCCCGGAGTGGTTTGGTATTGTGGCCATCCTTAATTAAGTAGATAGGCTTAAATACGTAAGTAAGTTGTCAATTATGTGCCGCCATCACTGAAATTTTGTCAAACAAACTCCTTAGTGAAACAAGAGACCCACCAGCCAATACAGCGGTGACCGAAATGAGATCTCTTTAAAGGGTTTGCGTTTCACTTGAGACGAGCTTTTGGGTGCCTTAATTGATGAACTGACACAAGCCCCCGACAGAATGTCGTCACTTTGAGTACGCTCCCAATTAATTGTACAGCTCTATCAATTAGGTTAATTAGTTTTATGCAAATTAGCTCACTTTGATGTTTTGCAAAGATCGATTCGCAGATATTGTGAGACGCTTGGTACCCCTTTTGCAGTGAAATTGTATAAATAGGTCAGCTCTTTCGATTCAAAGTGGAAATTTATTAGAAGCTTATTTAAAGTTGAATGAAGGAGTTTCTATAGATGTTTGGGCGTAATGAAAACTTGAATTGAGCTTATATTCAGTGTTAATGAGATAAGTGCGTTAATGTATTATAATAACTCATACATATCTGAAGAAAGTACCTTTAATGTTCATCATTTCTCTAGGTCAGGGGTCGGCAACCTTTCTGGAGTTAAGAGCCATTTTTTCCCCGATGTGGTAAATTATTTTTTTTAAAGAGCCAAATATAATTATACATATAAATCAGTAATATTAAAAAAAATAATATAACGGTTATCTGCTGTGAAACATGTATTTATTGTGAAACAAAAACATGTTATTTTACGTAGTAGCAGAACATAATTCAACGTATTAGGGTAAGCATATTTTTGATAATTTTTCCTGAGTATATGGTAAATTGAATTTATTTCAAAATTGTACACACAATAAAGCATCATTCAATTACATTTTTAGGCTAAAATATTAAGAAATAAGCCACTGAGAGCAAATCTTCGGATACTCTTAAAAAAAAAAAAGACAGTTTGCGGTGGACATCAGAACTCATTACTGGATTATCTTAAATAAAAAAATCGAAAATATTTGGTTAGTTTATGACTTTCTGGAGGTACTTAATGACGTTTTTTTTTGAAGATTTTTCAATTTTTGGCATAATTTTGAAGTAAAAAAAAAACGGTATAAATCAACCGATTTTTAATAGTAAAACTAATTATAATGCACACAAAAAATTATCTCGACGTCACTACCTCATATTTTATGTACTTAAAGATTGTCAAATTTGAAGAGGATCGGTCAAGTCGATTTTTAGTTACAGTCTCTTTGAACATGCTAAGTGGGAGAAAAACGCGTTTAAAGTCTAAACACTGAATTTATCAGGCACAGGAATAGTCGGATCGGAGGGGCGGGGACTTACAACGTTAGTTTTACTTTAATCGACTTCAAATTTTAACACAATAATCTTGAGATGTTGTACATTGATATGAGAGAATTTAAAAAAATCCGAAAAATGTCAAGATACCAAATGCATATCTTTTCACTTGATCATAAAAATCAGGCAGACAGTTCCATATTTCAAATATAATTTCTTCCTCCTTCCTACATTTTGAAAGATCCCTCCACTAGTATCTGACAGCCAATTTCCCTTTCTCTCCAGCTAAGTTTTCTAGTTCTGACTGCAAATTTATTAACTTTTCTGTCCATTGATCTTTGTTTTTCAAATCTAATAACTGTAACTCAAATTGAGCTCTATCAATGGTTGGGAACGGTGTAAAATCCAACTCGCACACCTTCGCCACTAGTGGCTTTGTTAAAAATGAATGTCGATTTTTCAGATCTAAAATCTTTAAAACGAGTGTAAAAAGACTCTTGAATTTTTACAATAGCTCTGGCAAAAAATCCACTGTTAATATTACAACTTGAAGTGTTTCTGTAAACTCTTAAAGTTTCAAATAGTAAGTGTCTATTCTCCATGTCTTGAACAAATAATGTTAACTGTTGTTTAAACGAAAGTATCACTTCTAAAAGAGTGTATGCACTATTACCTCTGCCTTATAAATTTTTATTCAAGTTGTTTAAATGTGATGTTATATCAACGGAAAAATAAAAGTTTTGCAGCCACATCATTATACTTAACTCAGGATATTCCTTATATCCTTTTTGAAGTAGGAATATCTTGATATGTTCAAGACACGAGTGGTTCCGAGAGTCGCGTCGGTGGGAGTGGGGAGCAATGTAAGCTAAAGCTAGGTTTACATGAATGCGATCTGCCGCGTATTTTGTTGTGTGCTTGGGATTATTAACATTTGACAATGGCACTATTGCAGCTAATTTTTCAGTACTATTATAGTACTCAAGAGCCACAAGTATGATCCTACTGAGCCGCATGCGGCTCGCGAGCCGCAGGTTGCCGACCCCTGCTCTAGGTGTTTGAAGATTTAACGAATATTATTGTAATTCTTAATTCGCTACCCTAAAAACTAAATATATTAATATTTGTTTACCTGCGTTTAAAATCCGACCTGTTTGTTGTATTAAAGAGATAATTGTTTGTCATACGTAAGTTATATTACAAAAAGGACGTAATAAAAAATGAAAAATCACACAATCTTTGGGCATTTTAGTAAGCATCGGTAATACATAGAGGAAATTGACATTGTAAATTCATACCAAATCAATGTAAATTAATATATTCGATTTGTTATAATAAATAATATTAATTTATAAGATTTACATTTGAAACTATGATTACGACGTTTCAAATTGAAAGTTACATAAGTTAAACTTACAAGTTTTATTGGGCATTTGACATTCTGAACATAATTTTTGTGGCCATTTGTGGTATAGTATATAATGGTACACCAATTTATAATTTATTGGTATAGTATGAATTACAAAACTATATTAATAGAATGGTTTAAATAGTAAATTAATATATGTATGTATTTTGCCTAATTTACAATGACTTTTCTCTAGGTGTAAAATGTTGATGAAGATAAAGTGTTTTTTAATGTTTTTTCTAGTGTTGGTGCCTGTTTATTTACACCTGTAATTACGTCTGGAAAGTGCATTTATATGCAAAATGTCATCCTTATAGAAGAGTATGACACTCGACGAATAGTTTTTCTATAGATACCATATATTACTTAAAAATTTGAGAAAGCATTGTTAAAAAGTCGCATTTAAAATTTAAGTGCCGATATTTTTATGTAACATTTGAACATATACTCCCTGATCTGAAAAAAAAAATTTGCTTTGTAATTTAGCAATTACAACTTATGCAATGAAAATATTTTCTACAAAGTAATAGTAAGAATGTTGTTACGTAATACAGCAACCATACTCAACTATGCAGTGACATTGAATATATCTTTCAGAAAAATATAATAGACAATATGTACAAACACAATCTATACGTCATCCTGTACAAACAAACATTAATATAATTTACACAGCTGAATTAGAGGCCAACGAATATGATATAAAAGTAAGAAGGCTTGTCAAAACGATCAACCTATCACAATGAAGTCGCTCTTGTTGTTCTGCTTGCTTTTCGCAGCTACCTGTGCCCATACTCTACGTGAAACTCCAGTTCTTCGAATTGCAAATGGTCAAGCTGCAGAGTCCAAGCAGTTTCCATATCAAGTGAGTCTCCATATTACCAAAGCAAGGAATGGCGCTCTTATCAACTCATTATGCGGAGGTGCCTTGATTTCAAGTAGAACAATCCTGACAGCGGGACACTGCTTAGAAGGGTTTGTAAAACTTTCATTGTAACAAAAAGACTTTTCTCTACTATGTTTTCTATAACAGTGCGAGATCTATGATGATGTTCATGGGAATAACGAGAGACTGGTCTAAAGAGCCTACACAAGTCATGCGAGCAGCATGGAAGAATTCCGGAGATTTTGTTGTACATGAGAATTACAATGATACTTCCCTGGAAAATGATGTTGCTCTTGTAAACTTCGGCATTCCAGTTGTTTTTAATGGTAAACTAACATCAACCCGATAATAAAATACATTTATATCATTAAAAATTCTATTTTAGATGGAGTGAAAACTGTCAATTTACCTAAGCCTGATCAAGTAAATTTAGATGGTATAATGGCTGTTGTTGCTGGATTTGGGAAGACTGGAACGAATGCTACAAATTCAAAGGAACTTCGTTTTGCAAATAGAAAAATATTGCCTTCGTCGAGCTGTCAAAAACCATATAAGGCCAATTTCAATCCAATAATGCACGTTTGCCTTGACGGGTCTGACGGTATAGCTCCATGTCCTGGTGATTCTGGGGGTCCTCTTGTTATAACCGAATCCGATGGATCCAAAACTGTCGTTGGGTTATCTTCATTTGGAGACGTTACTTGTGATACAGGTTTTCCAACTGTCTTCACTAGAATTACCACTTATGTGGACTGGATTAAGAAGAATATGAAATAAATATATATTGAAAACAAGAGCTTAATAATTATGGACTGTATTTTGTAATTTTGTGAAGGATCATACAATTAAAGTTTTTAAACAATTATAAACAATCTGCTGAAATTTTCTTTACAACTAAGAAAAACACAAACACACTCATAAGTTCTTACAACCATGAAGAGAAATTTCTCAAATGTAATTTTTATTAACTTCTTTACATCATTAAACTTTTTTGTTTTACGAACTCCTAAAATTCGAGTGCGTCCCTTGGTTAAAACTTTTCATTACTCAATATCAGCTATCGTTATTATCAAATTGGGTGGTAATTTTAATTTAAATCATTCTTTGCATTATATTCCAGAGAGAGATAAAAAATTATGTGATATCCAATAACTTTAAATAACAAACATGTTAGTAAGTTATTCAAATTCCAATTTGAATAATTTCACCGAATCGAAAAGCTTACAATTTTTAATGAAAAATAAAAATTCTTATTTTAGGAAAATAAATTATGTAAAACAATGAGCTTAACTGAACCAATGATTTCTGATGATAATGTCTTTTTCATAAGTTAAAAGAAACGATAAAGGTAAGGCCATCCTAAAATTTCAGAATTATTGAAAATATAGATGAGACTTTCGCTTTTGGAGATTGTCCAGGGGGTTTTCCGTGGGATTAATTAATAAAACTTGATAATCATCCCTTATTAATAAAAGTTTCATAAAGTATGTACCTATGCTATAATACTGATCAGAAAATGCAGACATTTTATACATATTGTTTGAGAAATACAAACATATTCCAGTCGACACGTCATAAAACAAATATTGATTATGTTAATCAATATACTCAAGTGCATTCGAGGCTACCAACGCCTGTAACAGTCCAAAGATTTGTCAAAGTAATGTCTCAGAACGAAGCCACTTTTGCTGTCTTCCTTGTTGTTTGCAACTGCTTGTGTTCACTCCAGTCCAAATTTTCGAATTGTTAATGGCCAAATTGCCCAACCAAAGCAACCTAGTACAACTTAGCATTACGAAGAAAAGGGATAGTAAACTCATAAGTTCGCTCTGCGGTGGCGGTTTGAGTTCAAGCAGAACAATCCTCACAGCAGCATATTGTTTAGAAGGGTTGGACTACATTTCTTAATTAAAAGTGGGTTGTTTTTAAAATTTTTCCCTTTTATAGAACAACATCTATCATGATGTTTATGGGAATGTTGAAAGATTAATCCAAATAATCTACTAAAGTTATGAGGTTTACATGGAGAAGTCAAGGATATTTTTCGGAAAAAAATATAGAAACATCTTTAATTTATAGTTTTTTTTTCGATTTTCGCGAAAACTAATATATAAAAAAATATATAAAAATAACGTGGTGGAAAACTGTAACTTTTCGTAATCTTAAAGATAAATAAGGGAATTCAAGCAACTGACAAAAATGTTTAACATATTTGTCACTTTTGACCCAAATTAATGTGTCAAAATCCATGAGTATACCTCAAATACAATTTGAGGAAATAAAAGTAACTAAAAATTGAATAGAAGTTATAAATAGATATATTAATTAAAACAAATTCAGTGTCTTGAATGTAGACAAATTCAGAATACAAAATTTTTAACACTAAACAAAGGTTTACTCTCACAAATTGTTCCCAAATTATGTATAACACTCACCGACGAATTTTAGTACATAATATAGTTTTTTCCTTATATACAAGCTCAAAATCATCACGTACTGACCCAAATTTTGATAATATAAGGTCTTTTGATGGCTTTGATACTATTATTATTATTATTATTATTATTATTTATTCGTAATGAGACATACAATGTCAATTAATTACAAATGTAAAATACAAAAAGAAAGCAAGTACATATTCAGATTAATTTAAGCTAAGTAAAGAAGAATATAATAAATTAATAACAAAAAAACATTACCCTAAGTTTTAAAGAAATTCGTAAGCCGATTCTTCAATTGCGAAGTAGATAAATTAAAGTCAATAATGTCACGATGCAAATTAAATAGTCTTGAAATGAGTATAATTGGTTCATGTAAACCATAGTTGGTTCGATGGTGGGGTACATGAAGAAGACTGCAACATCTGAGGCCGGGACGAGGCACAGATATACTCATATATACAGGGTGTCCCAAAAATACCAGGTCAGAGTGACATGGAAGATAGGTTAGCCTTAGATGTGTCGAATAAAATAAACATGACCTTAGTAAAAGTTTCTTAGTTTTCGAGATATTGTCACTTTTTTAATTTTGTTTAAAATCTATACTTTTAGTTCGAATTTCAACCACCATTGATAAAAATAACTTCAAGTTGTTTACTTTTTTATTTGTCAGGTATCTTGAATAGTTGTTTCAGGCGTTAAAAGTAAAATTTTGCCGAAATTTAGTGTACCTTCCAAGAAAAATAGCTCATTTGTGTTACCTTTTAACTCTGTCAAAATTGTAACTTTGACAATCAGTCGTGGAAAAAAAATGTACTAAAAGAAACTGGAAAATTATCTTAAAAACTACTCAATTTAATGCAGATTCAGAAATGGTATGATACTTGGGGAATTATTTTACAAAAACTTGGAAATTGCTATTTTTATCATTAAGAGTTATACTAAAGCCGGACTCTATTATTAGCTGCCGGCCTTTGTCTTTTGTGGCTGTGGACCTGTTATCAAGTAAACGTGAATAGGACAGCTGCGACACTTTGCTATTCCGCTTTTTCATTCATTCTTTTGGGGTATTGTGATATTGATTAGTAAAACCCAAAAACTGTTGAATTTGTTTATTATTACAGTAAATGTTCAAACTATCTGCACGAATGCACAATTGACATCTTTTAACAAAACAGTTTTCGAATCTTGTCAAACTCATCTGAGATATACAATACACACGGAAAAAACTACGTAACAGAGTCACCGCAGCGGCTCGACAAATATCTCAGATGAGTTTGAGAAGATTAAAAACCTGTTTTGTTAAAAGATGTCGATTGTGCATTTCGTGTTGGAGGCAGACAGTTTGAATATTTACTGTAATAATAAACAAATTCAACAGTTTTTTGGTTTTTTTAATCAATATCACAATACCCCAAAAGAATGAATGAAAAAGCGGAATAGCAAAGTGTCGCAGCTGTCCTATTCACGTTTACTTGATAACAGGTCCACAGCCAGAAAAGATAAAGGCCGGCAGTTAATAAAAATGCAATGTGGCCTTTTTTTACTATTGAATGCGCAATAATAATGTTTTATTCTTCAGAATAGAGTCCGGCTTTAGCATAACCCGTAATGATAAAAATAGCAATTTCCAAGTTTTTGTAAAATAATTCCCCAAGTATCATACCATTTCTGAATCTGCATTAAATTGAGTAGTTTTTAAGATAATTTTCCAGTTTCTTTTAGTACAATTTTTTTCCACGACTGATTGTCAAAGTTAAAGTTACAATTTTGACAGAGTTAAAAGGTAACACAAATGAGCTATTTTTCTTGGAAGGTACACTAAATTTCGGCAAAATTTTACTTTTAACGCCTGAAACAACTATTCAAGATACCTGACAAATAAAAAAGTAAACAACTTGAAGTTATTTTTATCAATGGTGGTTGAAATTCGAACTAAAAGTATAGATTTTAAACAAAATTAAAAAAGTGACAATATCTCGAAAACTAAGAAACTTTTACTAAGGTCATGTTTATTTTATTCGACACATCTAAGGCTAACCTATCTTCCATGTCACTCTGACCTGGTATTTTTGGGACACCCTGTATATATACATAGTAAATTTAATAACATATATACATATGTTGGCATTAAGTCCCCAATAAAACCACCAGATTAGATTTTTAACTTGTTCAGCTCTTTATTGATACATTTAACCACAGCTCTCTCTAAATCTATCTACTGAACTGCCCAGCTGTCCGGATCTTAGATGTTTTCATACAGCGGCTCGCTCATGCGCCTCTCGTAAGCGCTTTCAGCGCTTCGTTTGGTAACAGCTCGGCCTTCCTGACAATCCGAATCGTCCTCGATTCCGTCGTGGGTTATACCTTCATAGTCGTCGTCATCGTCCGCCAATTCCTCATTGAAACCGTCACACCATCGTTTCATGTTGTCTGATGAGTAGACTGAACTGAATCGTCTTTGAGTCCGCTGAGCATCCGGGATATCCTCGATGACGTACCTGTCATGCTCCAAGACCTTGCTGACAATGTATGGACCCTTGTACTTAGGATCTAATTTTCTCGAGTCGCCAGTTGAAATACAAGGACGCTCTATCAAGATCAAATCTCCCACGCTGTATCCCTTCGGAGTAGAGTGCTTCATATCAAATCGAGCCTTTTGGTACCGTTGAGATTTCTCAATAACCGACGCCACATCCCTTCGTAATGCCTCAAGGTCGTTGGTCCTCGGTTCGTCGTTGCTGTGTAAAGCGAGCAGAACTTTATTTCCCAATGAATCCCTGGGTTGAAATCCGAAAAGCAAGGCGTGAGGTGATTGTTTTGTGGTGTTGTTTGTGCATGAATTGATGCCCCACTGAATGGCATGAAGATGTTTATTCCATTGTGCCGGGTTACTGCTCATCGTTGACAATGCGTGAAGTATGGTCCTATTGCAACGTTCTATCTGACCATTCGCTCTTGGAGTTCTAGCAGCGGTCAGTATGTGGTTGATGTCGTTATTCTTGCAAAAGTCTGCAAAAGCTCTCGATGTAAAGGCCGTACCTCTATCGGTGATAAGTCTAGCCGGTGTTCCAAAATATTTAAAAATCTCGTTGAATGCCTTAATTACAGGCTGTGACGATGTATTGCGCACTGGTTTCAGAATCACATACTTAGTGAATCCATCGATAATTCCCAGAACATGTGTAAATCCTCCCGTACTTTTTGGGAAAGGTCCCAAATGGTCCACATGCAATGTGTGGAAAGGTGTTGGATTTTTAGGAATGGGGTGAAGTTCGCCCTCCGGTTTTCCGGAAGGTCGTCGATGGTAAGCACACTCGACACAAGAAGCAATGTAGTTCTTTACCTTTTTTCTCATTTTGGGAAACCAATAGTCACGTTTAAGAAGTTCGAGAGTTCGGTCAAGGCCATGGTGTCCCACGTCGTCGTGACAAGATCGAATGATGCGTCCAAGAGCCGAACTAGGCACCACCCACTTCGAGTTACCCTCGAGCCCTCTATAGAGACGATTTCGCTGCACCACATAGTTCTGATGAACTGCCTCCTCTTCTGTGTTTGTCGGTTTTTGTTTTAAAGTTCGTACAATAAGTTCCAACTTAGGGTCCTGTAGTTGCATTGTCATAAGCCAATCCATACTGTCTATTTCCACTGGAAAAACTTGGAAATCCACCACCTCGCATTCAGATGGCTCATCATGAGGATTTCGACTAAGACAATCTACATGTGAAACACTGCTTCCCCTTCGGTACTCAATCTCGAAATCGTATTCCATGAGTCTCAAAAACCATCGAGCTATTCTAGGTATAATATTTTTCTTATTTAGAGTTGCCTTTAAGGATTCACAATCAGTTATGATCCTAAAATGCTTGCCAAGAAGATAAGCCCTGAATCTTGCTACGGACTCAACAACAGCTAAAGTTTCCAATTCGTACCCGTGGTAATTTCTTTCAAGATCTGTAGTCTGTCTACTAAAATAAGCAACCGGTCGCAGTTCAAGGTCAAGATCCCGCTGAAGGAGTATTCCCGCAACACCCAAGGAGCTCGCGTCCGTGTGAAGTTCGTGTTCCCTTTCAGGATCATAAAGTGTAAGCAAAGGCCGTGTAGTCAAGATGCTTTTGAGCTTTTCAAAAGCTGCTTCCTGCTCATCCGTCCATAAAAATTGAACATCCTTTCTAGTAAGGGCAGTAAGGGGTTGAGCTATCAACGCATTATTGGGTACAAATTTCCTGAAATAACTTGTGAGTCCCAAGAATTGACGTATTTCATGCAAGTTCCGTGGTCTCGGAAAATTCTGTACAGCAGCAATCTTTCTTTCATTTGGACGTATTCCCTGAGTATTTATATCGTAACCCAAAAAATCCAATTGCTCCTTAAAAAATAAAGATTTCTTAAGTTTCAGAGTGAGCCCCTCCTCAGATATTATCTCCAAAAATTCCCGAAACACCCTCATGCCTTCGTCAAAGTCTCGACATGGAATGAGAACATCGTCCATGTAAACAAGCAATCGGCCCGTAGTCATCCTTCGCTGAATGTCGCTCATCATGCGCTGAAAACAAGACGGCCCATTCGATAACCCAAATGGCATTCGTCTAAATTCATACTCGCCGTCCGGAGTCACGAAAGCCGTATACTTTCGACTTGCCTCGGATACAGGTATCTGGTAATAACCCGATGCCAAGTCCAAGACTATAAACATGGCAGCACCTTGTAGTTGCAACAATAAATCTTCGATGAGGGGTAAGGGGTGCCTATCTCGAACCACAGTGGCGTTGAGACGACGATAATCGATCACCATACGATCCTCGCCATCCTTCTTTTTTACCAGCAGCGCGGGGGAGGTGTACGGCGAGTTCGACGGTTGAATAATTTTGGCTTCTAGGAGCTCTTGCACAATTTTATTAATAGTCGTTCGTTGAGAGTAAGCCAACCTATAAGGCCGCGAACCGATAGGCTCTGAGCACTTTACCGATATGTTCATCTCATAGGAAGCCGCACATCCCAATTCCGAAATATTCATCGCAAAACAGTTTCGAAATTCATTTAAAAGTACAAGAAGTTCCCGAGATTGTTCATCGTTAAGCGTTCCGCGGTTCACGTCCTCGATACGAATTTGTTCTCGACTCGGTTTCTCCGCGCGCACCGTGAAAAGTTCAGCCTTACTACAAATGTTTCTTTTGTTTATAACTTCACATTTATTGTCAATACCCGTTAGTTGCTTTGTTTCGCTTTTGTTATGAAGATTCGTCAATTGCTTTGTTTCCGCACGGTTTTCATTCGTTGTATTAAATATTCTGCATGTCCCGTCGACTTTTGCGAATTGAACGTTTGGCAAGTTTAAAAAATTTTTCCCAATAAGAATGGGTTTTGAAAGAAGCTCATCGTCCACCGCGTGCATATCCACGGTGGCTACAGCCTCATCTACCTTGAGCTGTGCTACAAATTTACCTAAGGTGCAACACCTACCTTTAGCAAAACCCCGAAGCGGCACTCTACAGTTCTCAAGGGACAGCTGCATGGCCCGCACCACTGATGACTGCACAAGGGTGACATCGCTGCCACTGTCGACAATCCCAGTAGTACAGAACCTTTCATCAATTATGACTTTCTTCTCGAAGTCATCCGCGGCGATCCACGAAACAAAAGCTCGTTTTGTTTGTTTACAATTCGCCTCAACATGCCCCACTTTACTGCATACTCTGCATCGCTTTTGCTTCTGCGGCAGTGGACACTCCCTGGAAATATGTCCTAGCTGCTCACAATTGAAGCACTTTATTGTTTTCGACTCTCGCTTCTCAGCCGTGTTGCCATTACTACCGCTGCCAACCCATCTGTCATGACCATCTCGAGGACGCCTGCCCGAGAAAAGCTGCACCTCTTGATACCACTTGATCTGCTGTAATAATTCGTCTGGACTGTCACACCTTTGCAATGACAAACCCTTTTTTAAATCATCATCGTCCAAACCATTGACGATGTATTTAGCTATAGATTGCGTACTTAGATTTGCCTTAGCTGCAATAGCTAACATCTCATAAAAATAGCTTTCGATACTTTCGGCCTGTTGTTTTTTTCGCTTCATAAGACACATGTGCACGTCTGCCTCGTCCGCATATGAAGGAAATGCCTGGCATATATCCCGCTTTAGCTGTTCCCAGGTCACAATATCGGTGCCTCTGCTGAGCAGCCAAAATTTCGCAGCACCCTTAAGCTTGGACGACGTTGCAAGTAAGGTTACTTGATCTGACAGGTTGTAAATAACCTTCAAATTGTTCACGCTCTGCACCCACGCTTTAGCTGTTATAGCTGGCCTTGCTGCTGGGTCAAATTCCGGAATAAGCAAAACGAGGTCCGCGTTGGAGAAGCATGATGATGCTCCACCTACATTCGTATTATTAAACTGAAAGGAAGAGGATAGCCTTTTAGTTAATTCCAGCTCCTGTCTCAATACTTCCTTTTCCCGCTTCAAAAGCTCGATTTCGCGCCTTTCCATAGATAAGGCGGCGTCGGACTGCTGCTTTGTTGCGGTCCCTGGATCTGATAACCTTGCAGGATTATTTACGCCTGCTCCAATTTCGTGGAGAGCTTTCTCCATGATTCCAGCGTCGATCATCGTGGACGTTGTGAAAGAATCTCTCGTGCCTTCACTAGATGACGGTCTGCTGCCCATAATGTTTTCACCTTGTTCCTCAGCCATTATAACAATTTCAGGCTCTTTACCACTGCGCAGTTTCTCCGTTGCTTATTTCGTGCGTTGAGATGCTCGCAGGATTTTTTTTCCTTCACAAGAATGTTCGTGCTAAGTCTAGAACAACGCGCGTGAAAACAATTCCGGATTTTTCGTAAACATCCGAATATACAAATCGCGAATTCACTCAGGAATTACTTTATGGACGTTTTTTCTTTATCCCACTTCTGAATTGTTGGCATTAAGTCCCCAATAAAACCACCAGATTAGATTTTTAACTTGTTCAGCTCTTTATTGATACATTTAACCACAGCTCTCTCTAAATCTATCTACTGAACTGCCCAGCTGTCCGGATCTTAGATGTTTTCATACAGCGGCTCGCTCATGCGCCTCTCGTAAGCGCTTTCAGCGCTTCGTTTGGTAACACATATATATATACTAGGGTGCTTTTTTTTTCGTGACAATTTTTTTTTTTTTTCAGTCCCACCTCGAAATTTTGTGGCAAATACCTAAACAAAAATTCCCTGAAAATTGGAGCACTTAATATTAATATTAAGTACTAGACCAAAGCGTATAAAGATTTCCCATATAAAATACACGTAAACTTTGATTATTTTTCTTCAAAACTCTACAGCTCAAAGGCATTTTATGGAATAATCTTGGTCAATGGTAGAGTCTCTTCAGAATTCAATGCTCTAAAAAAGTGTCTATTGCAGTGTAACCCTAACTCCTACCAGCGAGGTAGTACGGGTCACTAACCCCAATTTTTTCATGAAATTTCCGCTTTTTGCCCCTATCTCGTAAACAACAAGAGGTACAGAAAAAGTGAATATGACAAACTTGTAGCAAATTCAATTTCCTACAAAAAACTTCTGAACACCAAATCGCTAACATCGATATTTCTTGAGATATTGGGTTTTGAAGTTGAGGTAGTGTTTCTACAATTTAGCTCAATAATCCATGAAAATTCCACACTACCTCAAATTTAAAGCCCAATATCTCAAGAAATATCGATGTTAACGATTTGGTGTTCAAAAACTTTTTGGAGGAAATTGAATTTCCTACAAGTTTGTTATATTCACTTTTTCTGTACCTCTTGTTGTTTACGAGATAGGGGCAAAAAGCGGAAATTTCATGAAAAAATTGGGGTTAGTGACCCGTACTACCTCGCTGGTAGGAGTTAGGGTTACACTGCAATAGACACTTTTTTAGAGCATTGAATTCTGAAGAGACTCTACCATTGACCAAGATTATTCCATAAAATGCCTTTGAGCTGTAGAGTTTTGAAGAAAAATAATCAAAGTTTACGTGTATTTTATATGGGAAATCTTTATACGCCTTGGTCTAGTACTTAATATTAATATTAAGTGCTCCAATTTTCAGGGAATTTTTGTTTAGGTATTTGCCACAAAAGTTCGAGGTGGAACTGAACAAAAAAAATAGTCGCGAAAAAAAAGCATCCTAATATATACATAGTAAATTTAATAATTTTTCCTGTACAACTACCAACATTATATTCTTTGCAATTGTTCAAAGCAATTGAAGGGGGTTTTTTAATCTATTTAAAATATGTGCAATAAATGAATATGAGATATCCTTTATGCAACTTTAATCGATTTTATCTTAATATACGTTGGTGCGTCTGTTAGTGATCGTGTAACTTCTGAACTTGGCCAATTAAGGTCATATTCCCACAATATATTTGTTTTGTCGAGACGATAGTTCATAGCTATGCTTTAGGATCCGATGGTTGGAGCTTTATTCAAGTTATTTCATATTTAACAGCAATTGCTCAACGGATAGGATTTCAAGGTCAATAAATCCAATCGAATAATAATAATAATAAAGAAAAAGAAAAATATGTAGCGTGCAACAAGCAATAATTTTCTGCTAATGGTATTGAAACAAATTTTCTTCATTTTACTTTGACTTTGAAAAATTCATTACATTCTATTGCATCTGTTGAAACAACTGGTTCGCCAGCTTTTCAAATAAATTTTAGATGTATTTCATATATGTATTTCAATTTTCGTATAATAATTTTTATTTACTCAAGTGTCTTAAAAATATTACACAATATATAAAAGCCTAGACGATTGCGAATTAAAGTAAGATTCCATAATGAAGTCGCTTGTAGTGCTTTTCTTAATTATTGTGGTAGTTTATGCCAATACTGCGAATCGTCAATTTCGTATTGCAAATGGACAAATCGCTGAAGCTAAACAATTTCCATACCAAGCTAGACTTTCTATTACAAAGAATAGGGATGGCAAACTTATCACCTCTTTGTGTGGAGGCGCCTTGATTTCAAGCAACACCATCCTTACAGCTGCTCACTGCTTGGAAAAGTATAGATTATATTTGTTTTAAAATAGTGAAATATAGTTATATAATCAATTTCTTTTTAGTGCAAAATCCGTTTTTATATATTTGGGGACAACAAAAGGTTTTGGTTATGAAAAGACATTAGCAATGAGATCTGCAAGCAGAAAGGAAGGAGAGTTTATCGTCCATGAGAACTACAACGATACTTCAATTGAAAATGATGTAGCTTTAATAACATTTTCGTGGGCTGTTCCATTTAATGGTAATTTGATAGTTGTAAAAATTTCTTGATCTGAAATCTATAAATCTTTATTTTAGACGCTATTAAACCAGTCAATTTACCAAAGTCTGATCAAGTAAATTTGGATGATACGATGGCTGTTGTTGCTGGATTTGGGAAAACAGGAACGAATGCAACAGAAGCAAAGGAGCTACGCTTTGCAAATAGGAAGATTTTACCTCCATCTTACTGTCAAAGGCCATATAAATCTAACTTCCAGCCAAACATGCACATTTGTCTTGACGGATCTGATGGTATAGCTACCTGTCAAGGTGACTCTGGAGGTCCTCTTGTTATCGAAGAAGCCGATGGAACCAAAACAGTGGTTGGAATAAATTCATTTGGCGATGTTACCTGCGACACAGGATTTCCAACTGTCTTCACCAAAGTTACAACTTACGTGGATTGGATCAGGAAGCATATGAAATTAAGCGATTAATATTTGTAATCGATCAAAAAAAAAATTTTATTAAAGGTTAAATATGAATTGATACAATCTATTTTAAATCTTCACATAAGAACAACAAGTTCAATAAGGGTACTTTTAAAATATCTTTAATTTTCCTGATGAAAACTGTTTTTTTTTTTTTTGGACACTCTATGTTAAATAATCAGATCAATTTTTGAAAGAATGTTTGAGACTCAATTAAAAGCCCGATAAGTTTACTATTTCATGATGTTTTTACTTATTCCTTCGATCAATTACAAGATAAAACATTATATTAACGAAATATGTTTGGTTTTTTTTCCATTTTTGATGATCTAGTCTAGAGATATCGTGCTCACCGCAGACGCCTTTTTTTAGAGGTGCCTCCCGGAGATCAGCTGTTGCAGCTTTTCAAATAATTATTTCTACAAGTAAAAAACATTAAAATACAATCAAAAGTTACCATAATATGTCTACAAATTTTTACATTAATAAAGTAAAAGGTTATCTCAAGAAAAATTTCAGAAAAATCGATTTTTTTGGGCCTCCTGACTATATATAACCCCTTAACTAATTAAGTTTATTGAGTAGAATGAGAATCAGTAGAAAGGTACAACATAATATTTAATTCTGAACTAATTTTCCTAGTAATATTGCAAATTATATTTCGTTAAAATGCATGATTTTGATGTATGTGCGTCATTATATTCTATAGGACAAATTGAAAGAAATAGACACCATCTTTTTAAATAATCTTATGCAGGTATTGAACTGACGTTGCTATAATACTGATTTACACAGGTGTGTTAAAATTAAAATTTTACACAATATAAAAGCCATAACAATTGTGAACAAAACAGAGTATTCATAATGAAGTCACTTGTGGTGCTGTGCTTAATAATTGGTTTGGCGGTTTGTGCCAATATCCCTAATCGCCAATTTCGTATTGCAAATGGGCAAATTGCTAAACTAAAACAATTCCCATACCAAGCTACACTTTCTATTATAAAGAATAAAAATGGCGATCTTATCAGCTCTGTGTGTGGAGGCGCCTTGATTTCAAGCAATACCATCCTTACAGCTGCGCATTGCTTGGAAATGTACTTTCAGTTGTTTTTCTTAAACAGTGATATTATTTTACATAACGACATTCTTTCAGGGCTACCTACGTATTCATACTTTTGGGAGAAAAAAAGGATTGGTCGAATGAGGCAACCCGAGTAATGAGGATTGCCAAGAGAAAGGCCGGAGAATTCATTGTCCATGAGAACTACAACGATACTACAACTGAAAATGATGTAGCTTTAATAACATTTTCGTCGGCTGTTCCATTTAATGGTAATTGTATTGTTATATAATTCTGGAATTTCTTAATAAATAATAATTGTCATTTGATTTTCAGACGCAATTCAACCTGTTAATTTACCGAAACCTGATCAAGTAAATTTGGATGGTACTATGGCTGTTGTTGCTGGATTTGGAAAGACTGGAACGAATGCTACAAATTCAAAGGAACTTCGTTTTGCAAATAGGAAGATTTTACCTTCATCTTATTGTCAAATGTTATTTCCATCTGACTTCCAGCCAAACATGCACATTTGTCTTGACGGATCTGATGGTATAGCTACCTGTCAAGGTGACTCTGGAGGTCCTCTTGTTATCGAAGAAGCCGATAAATCCAAAACAGTCGTCGGAATAAGTTCATTTGGCGATGTTACCTGTGGTAAAGGATCTCCAACTGTGTTCACCAAAGTTACAACTTACGTGAAGTGGATCAGAAAGCATATGAAATAAAGCGATTAATATTTGTAATCGATTTAAGAAAATAATTTTATTGTATTAATGGTTAAATATGAATTCATACAATTTATTTGAAATCCACACATGAAAACAAAAATTGTCTAAAAATATTAAGAATACATCTTTGATTAATGGAATTCTTCGAAGGTTCTAAATTTTCCATAAGGATACCTTTAATTTATCTTTAATCTTGTTGATTTTGAGAAATATTATATCTGTGAAATAATCAGATCAACGCTTGAAAGAATGCTTAAGACTCAATTAAAAGCCCGACAAGTTTACTATTTCGCAATGCGCATACGTATCAGGATTAGTGAAGAACAAAACAAGACTAAGACCAAGTCTGTGATAGTATTGATATTGGTCTTGGTCTTGCATCAATAGACTTGTTAGTCTTGGTCTCATCTGTCAAGTTTTGGTATCGTTTAGAAGACTCTTGCATTATCATACTTGTATTTTGTCTTGTATTTCCATACTTAAATATTTTCCATAACTTATTCACTTCGATGAACCTGTTTATAATTTGTAATGTATTCAAATTTTGAAAAATCTCGATCTGTACAAAATTAGTAAATAGTCCGGAGAATAGGTGTATATGAAAAAAATTAATGAAATTAAAATTAGAAAGTGCTGAGCAAAAAACAAATGTAAACTTCATGAAAAAAGTAGGTGTTTGGAAAACGGAAAACTTTTTTTAAAAGTTATTTGGGGAGTTGGGGGTAGAAAATTGAAAAAAATGCGTGCAGGTATAGGAGAGTTATTGAGAGTTTAGAAAAAAAAAAGAAGTAAGAGGATGTCTTTCGAGAGACATTAGGAAACTCCAATTAAAAAAATTGAAGAAGTGTACTATAAAAAATTAGTTGCAGTATTTATAATAAAAAAAAAGTTCATTGTCTCCCCACGTTTCTCTACATAATCTCTACTACTACACTACTTTTCAAATTGAGGGTTTTTTAAAAAGAAAAGAAATCAATTGAATCAAAGTTACTATTTTGATCAAAAAGTAAAGCCAATTTTGAATTTAAATTGCGCATGTATATCGATTCGAGCAAATATTCTTGTTTTTAGGTTGGCAGCACTGTCACTCATATCTGTGTAAAATTTCACGTCGGTACGTGATTGGTTTGGTTAGTTTTGTTGTGTTTTCTGAACAACTAAAAGTGAATTTTTCGATATTCACAATGTGAGATTTTATTGAGCAAAGAAGTTGCATTAAATTTTGTTTTCGGAATGAAATTTCTGCTGCAGAAACTTTTAGAATATTGCAGAAGGCCTTCGGCGATCAGGTTTTGTCTGAAAGAAATGTTTACAAGTAGTATAAACAGTTAAAAAAAGGTCAATCAATGAGCAGCGTCAATGAAATCCAAGATTTGGTGCTCAAAAATCGTCGGTTGGCAATTAGAAACCTTGCTGATACTGTAAACATTTCATTTGGATCGGTTCAAACCATTTTCAAAGAACATTTGTGCTTGATCATATGCACGTCATTATATTCTATAGGAAAAATTGAAAGAAATAGAGTCCATCTTTTTAAACAATCTTATGCAGGTATTGAACTGACATTGTTATAATGTTGATTTACACAGGTGTGGTAAAATTTTTTACACACTATAAAAGCCATAAAAATTGTGAACGAAATGGAGTATTCATAATGAAGTCACTTGTGGTGCTGTGCTTAATAATTGGTGTGGCGGTTTGTGCCAATATCCCTAATCGCCAATTTCGTATTGCAAATGGCCAAATTGCCCAACCAAAACAATTCCCATATCAAGCTCAACTTTCTCTTACAAAGAATAAAAATGGCAAACTTATCAGCTCTTTGTGTGGAGGCGCTTTGATTTCAAGCAACACCATCCTTACAGCTGCTCATTGCTTGGAAAAGTACCTTCAATTGTTTTTCTTAAAGATTGACATTATTTTACAAAACGACATTCTTTCAGGGCTACCTCCGTATTCATATTTTTGGGAGTAACAAAGGATTGGTCCAATGAGCCCACCCGTGCAATGAGAGGTGCAAAGAGAAAGGCCGGAGAGTTCATCGTCCATGAGAACTACAACGATACTTCCCTGGAAAATGATGTAGCTTTAATAACATTTTCGTGGGCTGTTCCATTTAATGGTAATTTTATTGTTATATAATTCTGGAATTTCCTAATAAATAAAAAATTTTATTTGGTTTTCAGACGCAATTCAACCTGTTAATTTACCGAAACCAGATCAAGTAAATCTTGATGGTACTATGGCTGTTGTTGCTGGATTTGGGAAGACTGGAACGAATGCTACAAATTCAAAGGAACTTCGTTTTGCAAATAGACAAATATTGCCTTCGTCGAATTGTCAAAAACCATATAAGTCCAATTTCAATCCAACAATGCATGTCTGCCTTGATGGGTCTGACGGTATAGCTACATGTCCTGGCGATTCTGGGGGTCCTCTTGTTATCACCGAATCCGATGGATCCAAAACTGTTGTTGGAATATCTTCATTTGGAGACATTACTTGTGATACAGGTTTTCCAACTGTCTTCACTAGAATTACTACTTATGTTGATTGGATCAAAAAGCATATGAAGTAAAATAATCAAACTACGGCGGATAAGATTCACATTTTTTTTTTTTTTTTTTCAAAATTTTGTAACACAATTTGTATCTTAGTAAAAGTCAAATTAAAGAATTTAACTTAAACCAAATGCATTGTTAATATTAAAAAAAAAAACACAGAACAAACAAGATATTGAACAAAAATAAGGAGTCAATAGAAACTCTGCAATGTCAAGTTCATGTTCATTATCAAGTTTAAACTAACTCTCCGATTCTATACATTAAAGTTAACAGCATTTAAATTGTTGGAAATTCATTTTACATAAATAGTGACTAGTTTTTCGTACTCGTTTATATTATAAAGAAGTTTAGATTAAAGTTTCGCAATAAATATTGTAATGAATAAACTTTGCCAGCTTTTCGATCTTTCGTCAGAAATACCCAACCTCTTAATTAAATATACTCACCAGTAAAGCCTACTTGTGAGGCAACAAACTATCCAATCTTTAATTTTAGCATAACCCAAAGGGGCTCTTTTGATTTGGCATAGATGAGAAAAGGCATTGCACTGTACTTCTGCAAACAGCCAAGCGAAGATAGTTCTATATAAACCTAAATAGAATCACGTGTAACACGTCTGTCATGTGTCAATCTGGGCTGCCTGCAGCGCCCGAGGTGAGCAACAGCATGAGCACTCCCGAGTCCCGATTACTCCTTGACGCCTGAGGCACTCCCATTCACATTTCCAGGACTGTTGAGCAACACTTGGATCATTTTCGCATTGCTCCCATGCATTTGTCCTTTTTTCTTCACTCCTCCTTTTCCCTAAGTAGAACGAATGATTTGTTTATCCTGTGACAGAGGATACTATCCCCAGGGAGTGCCTCAAGGACCCTTCGTTCACCCCAGTTGATTTTTTTTTTTTTGTACGTATATAGGCAGAGATTGCAGTCACTATCGCTGTAGAAGGCTCATAAAGTCGTGGAAATGAATTCAAATATAGTTGACGTTGGCACTTTAAGAGATTTAGTCAAAACGCCCTCACCGTCAGCCGTTCTGTAGGTGGCATTATTCTGTGGTGGCATCTGCTGTGAAATATGGTAACTGAGCGAAAAGGTAAATTATATCCTTTCATCATACGAAACTGGGGTGAATTGCTCCAACTTCTTTCAGCGCTCGCAGAAATAGGCCGTGGAGGTGAGCTCTGACAATGAATCGCACACGGTGAAAATAACTCTTGACTTATTTAATTCAGGATTTAGTGTGACACAGTAAGCGAAAGAAAAGAAGTCGTTAGAAGCATTGTTTCGCTGAAAAGAACCATTTATGCATACGTTATACCTACAGGTGAAAAGCATTTGTATTGTTTTGCTCTATTTTTGGAGTTTTTTGAATGTTCAATTTTTACTATTTCGCCAGGACACATTCCAAACAATGGAGTACATAAAGATTGCAAACAAATTTTTTCCATGATGTATTTTTAAGGAGTAATGATCCAAATACTTTTTGTGATATTCTTTTAAAGAATAAAGTAAATAATATAATATGATAAATTAAAAATTTGTATACATCCAAAAAAAATTTGTTGTTTAAACAACTAATTTTGTTGTTCATTTTGCTGAATCGGTTGAAAAGACATGATGGAATTTTGTTAGTTCAGTCAACAAGGACAATTTTATGTACATCTAACAAGAAGGACAATCGCTCAGAGTTTTGCTATTAAATACCTTTAAAGCAACCTAAGCTGTGTTTTTTTAATGATCTATATAGATCCGAATCACAGATCAAACGATGAGGAAAATTTATGAAGCGTGGAACTAAACCTATTTTCACTCTCTCCGGTCATATACATTGACGTGTAATATAATATAATCGACCACTAGGCTTGCCTAACATAAAATGCTTCAGTGGCGGCTCGTGGTCTCCTAGATAGGGGAGGCAGAGAATCTAAAAATTCAGTTGAGGACCGGATCTTGCGGGACGGTGGTCGGGGGTCGGACAGTGATCTGAAGCACAAAAATTCTCCGCTCGCAGTTGCCTACGTGTTTGAACCATAGACGTCACGAATTTCTATGTGTGCTTCATCGCGGTTTCTTTCTTCTACAAAACCGCCTGAGAATTGTCTCCTCTGTCACGCACACACAGAATTCTTCGCTTTGAGTTCGCCCATATGTTTTGAGCCATAGACGTCACGAATTTCTATGTGTGTCTCATCGCGGTTTCTTTCTTCTATAAACCGCCGGAAAATTGCCTCCTCTGTCGCGCACACACAGAATTCTTCCTAAAATTGACCACCAGTTATTGCATATTAGCAATGCCAATATTACCAGAGTCTACACAAAATATTTTTATTTGAAATGATTTCTTTTGATTTGGGCATGAAATAAAGTGTTTGTTATCACAGCATTTTTTTTAAATTTAAAACTTGATAGAGGAGGCACTGCCTCCTCTGCCTCCTCTGACGAGCCGCCACTGAAATGCTTAGACAAAAATGGTACCATAGACAAATAAAGACAAGAAGTTTCATCTAGAACAATAGAAGTGAAACGCAATTTTGAAAGCTCATTTCCTTTCGATGACTCCAAACTTAAATATGTTTTAAAATTGCATACCATAGGGCAGTTTAACTTGAAGAAAAATGTTACAAATGTGAAACTTCTTTTTTATAAATAGCACGAAGCAGTGGCAGAAGTCTGGGAGCATTAATTAAATAAAGTCAGCTAAAAATTTGCGCGATTTACGAACTGCCCATTTTTAATTATGAAGGCATCGCATGGAAATCAGCTTTTAAAATGCGATACATCTCTGTTGTTCTAGTCTAGATGAAACTTCTTGTCTTTGTTTCTCTATGATGACGTACACTTCATTCTTTCTTTATGGGAAGAACAAAAATGGCACTGTAGCGATATCTTTATATATATAAAAATCTCGTGTCACGTTGTTTGTCCGGGATAAAATCCGAAACTACTCAACCCAGCTTGATAAAATTTGGCTCATTGTACGTAGTTTGGACCAACTTAAAAGATAGCATAGTTTTATCTCGATTACTAACCTCAATTTTTTTTTATTGCAAATTTAATGTAATATTTAATGGTTGGTGGAGGGTACGTTTACAAATAAATTTTTAGAAAGTATTATTTCTCAATTGATTGGTAATTCTAATTATTAAAATTAGATATACTGAAGTTGTTTATAAATTTTTTTTTTTTTTTTTACTGAAGTGAGCCAATTTGACTCATACAGCATAATTTAAGTGTTTTGCAAGAAAAACTAATTCAAAATCAATTTAAATGGATGAGCGGAATTCATATTTGCGTATATTCCACTCATATGTTTTAACAAAATATTATAATATTTAAGTTTTTTAAATATATAGCAATACAGTTTTAAATTAGTCAAGTTGTCTCAGTCCATAAATTTAGCGTTAATTTTTGTAATAATTTCAAGTTTATTTCAGTCAATGGAAAATTAATCATTTTTCCAGAAAATACTTCAATTAAAAAATTTAATTTTTTATTTTCTATTTACAAAATTAGTTTAATTAAAAATTAAATTCATAGGTTTGTAATACGATCGACTTAAAACATGTTCTTCTTAATCCAGTCTATGTAATAAGGTACCTTGGTAAAGACACCTGGATATCCTCTGTCACACGCGAGCAAGCCAAATGAGACTATACCAACAACTGTCTTAGAACCATCGGATTCTTTGACGACCAGAGGACCACCAGAATCTCCAGAACAGGCTGAAATTTTTTCAGATCCATCGATACAGAGGTTTTGATTTGGCTTGAAGTATGATTCGAAAATCTCGCAGTTGGCCGCGGGCAAGATTTTCCTCTTGGCATAAAGTAATTGATTCGAAGCAGTAGAATTTTCACTTGTTTTTCCAAAACCAGCGATGACAGCCGTTCGATTTTCCAAGTTAATTTGTTTGTCTGTAGGTAAGTTGACGGTCTTAACTGCATCTGGTCAAAGTATAATATATTGAATATTTCCCATAAATAAAATATTACTTTTTATAATTACCATTTAATTGGACAGGAGGTGACAATTTTATAAGAGCAATGTCATTTTCCAAAGTACTGTCATTATAGTTTTCGTGCTGCTTGAAATGTTTTACAAAGCGCGATGCAATTCTTATTTCTTGGTTACGGTCATGGGAATTTTTCGTAACTCCTAAATATACGACCGCAGAAACAGCGCTGTTTGAAAACAAGATTTTAGGAGCAAAATAAAAATTTGAAAATAAATTAAACTTACTTTTGGAGACAGTGTGCTGCTGTAAGAATGGTATTTTTCGATATTAAGGCACCTCCACATAACAACACGCCATACAATCCGTTCTTGACCATTGTGACTTCAAGCCTCGCTTGGTATGGGAATTGTTGGGGTTGTGCAACTTGACCACCAGCAATGCGGAATGAACGGCCCTTGAGAGGGACAAGCACCCAAGCTGCCCCGAAGAGAATGCAAATCACAAAAAGTCTATTCATTTTTACAACAACTTTGGTTGGAATCGCAGCTTTTATAAGCAACTTTCAGTAATGTAATTTTTAACGCACTTGTGCAAATTTTAAATCATCATTCGTTCATCTCTTTGTGCAAACATACATTTAAATTGCTTGTTGCTGTGTAACGATTGTTTTTTTATTTATTGTCTTCTCCACAATATTTGCATATGAAGAATTCAATGTGACTGACAAGCTACGACGTTGTCCTTGAATGAATATTTGACGAGTTAATATTTTGATTTCTCATTGAAAGTTTAAAATGTCAAAAATGTTAACTTAGGTCAGAATTGTTAAATTGTTTTTCATACAACGAAATTCTGGAAAGTTAAGAACCCGCAATAATAATAATGTATTCGGAGATATCTTTGCCGATTGTTTCTATGATTTGATGTTTTCTTCAATAGGGTATGTTTTATGGTTGGTTCCATATAAAACGGTGTAGTACTTTTTTAGAAAATTAACAAAACAAAAAAAAAGGATGGCATAATTTGTAATTGTTGCGATTGAAGTCGGTTGTTTTTAGCGTTTTTAACGTAGTAAATTATTCATAATTGTTTAGTTGTATTTTAAACTTTAAACAGAAAGTGAAATTGATTTTCTTTAAATTGCTACTACAATATAATAAATAAATTTAATCTTTAAGTAGCATAACGGAAAGCGGAAAATCCTTTCTGCTTAAAATTCTATCAATTTAATGACAAAGTATATTTTTGATTATTTCATTCGGTTATGTTTTGTTTCAATTAAGTTGGTTATAAGTTTTGATACACACTCTGTTGTTTTTTCTTCTAGATATAAAGTATGAAAAAATTCAAAGATATCTGAAAATTCTTTAAAAAAACGGAAAACTGAGGTAGACAGTGCAGACATTTTTGTAAATATCAACTATTCTAATTAAAAAACAACGTATTTGATTTTCGCTTGGGAATGAGATATTTTTCCGCGGTAAAAAGTAGCCTACACAGAGATTTAGCGATCATAATGAAAAAAATGGACATTGAATTGAAAAATCCCTTGTCAGTATACGGTCAAAATAAAGTGGCTTTTGTTATCATAATAATTTTTTAATTTTATAAAATCTCACAAGTCCATAAATCTTTTGATAAATATTTTCCACCTTGATGGTAGTCTTAAAAATTGTAATATAATAAATAAAATAATATTGAAATTGAATATATCAATTTTAATATATCGAAATGAAATAGTTTTTGTCAATTTTAAAAATTCCATTTTATTCTTTTGTAAATCACCTTTTTAAGTTCTAAAGTAGATTCTAAAAATACTTATTCGTTGTTTTGAAAATTACCTTTTTATTGGTAAAACTTATAGATACCTTAAAAATAAAGTTGGGTTTTTTCATTCAACTTTTCGGCGAGTTATTTATATTTTATTATATTTTGATCAATCCCACAATCCAATAAAAAGTACTCAATTCTAGATGCTGTCATTTTATAACGCCGAAATTTTCAAAAATAATTTTACAATATCCGAATATTTTTTCTACTCAAAAATGTGTATTTTTCAATAAGATAACAATACAAAATCAAGTAAAATTTGTATAAATGATAAAAGTTTGTTTCGTTATTTCAAATGTACACTAATTTTTCTAATGGGGTCATTAGTGATAAAAGTAATTAAACATTGATAAAACATTGTTAATTTAACAACAGGACATTTGTTGAATATGTTTTTGTTTTAATTTTCTGTAAAGACAATTGTTTATTTGCAAATTTTTTTTATTTTGCCAATAACACAGGATTACAAACTTTATATGTTTTTCTTCGGCCGAATAAGTATTGTCTTATCCGTAGATTACGAATTTGCAAATGAAAGTGTTCAATTAGATTCAATGAATTTTCATTTAATCATAGACAAGTAAAGATAATAAGTTTTATATAGAATAACAGAAGTGAATAGTTGAAAGCTCATTTCCCTGCGATGCCTACACACTCAAAAATGTTTTAAAATTGCATACCATAGGGCAACTAAAAATATTACAAGAGCGAAACGTCTTTTTTATAAAGAGCATAAAATAGCCCCAGAAGCCTGGGAGCATTAATTAAATATAATCAATGTATATAGTTATGCTTTTATCAGCTAAACTGTTGCCCGATATGCGCTAAATTACCCTATGGCATGTAATTTCAACGTATTTTTAAGTTTGGAGGCATCGTATGGAAAATAGCTTTCAAAAATTCGTTTCGCTCTTATTGTTCTAGATGAAAATTCTTGTTTTTTTTTATGGTATCGTACTTAACGTAAGGAATCGAGACACCATTCTAAAATTTTTTGCATAATAGTTCTATACTACAAGATATTTCTTTTTTTTTGGTCCAAAATAAGAAATTTAGAAAAATGCGAATTTGGAAAAAAACTGATTTTTAATGATTAATTGTATTAATAGCATTCGAAACATCCGTTCTTCAAATTCTGCGAATTCTTCGAAGTCGCATAAATTGGTAACTAAGCTTAAAAAAAATCCAGTGCTTGAAATTGCTTTCGTTGTCCGCTTCAAGTGAAATGCCCCATATGTCAAACATTTGTATCATATAAGTAAAACATTTGTAAGGCATTTGAAAAGGTATTGCCAGGTCAGAATTATATATTTAAATTTGAATTCATCATAGTAAGCAAAGAATTAAGAATTTGTTATTAGATAACTAGGCAGTGCCGGTTTTAGCACTACCAGCGCCCTGGGCGAGATTTCTACGGCGCCCCCTATCTGCCATTGAAACAGTAGGTAATGGGTCAGTTACCTACTTGAAACGCATACTAAAAAAAAAGGCAAGGGATATAATGAAATAACCATTTATTAAAAAAACTAATAAAATTTATTTTCCTTTCTATCGGCAAACTCTTTTATTAAGACATCAAGGTTTATGTTTTCCGCAATTTCATTTTCGATTGACAAAATTGCTAAGTTTGTCAATCTAGATTGAGATATTGTGGATCGCAGATAGGTTTTTATCAGCTAAAGCTTAGAAAAACTCCTTTCCCCACTAGCCACAGTTACAAGTATATGCAATGCTATCCATTCGTGTGGATACAGACAGCTCTTGTAAGTTGCGATCTTTGATAAAATTTAAAATAAAGACAGGATTAACCACATTCTGATCAGGCAAAAAAGATTTTAGACTTATGAGTTCATCGCACAACATACAACCATCTATACCTGATTTAGAGTCTACAGTTAATTTCAATTGGAGATCACTACAGAGTTTGAGAAGGTCTAGTTTTTCCGGAATCTTTTTTATATTGTACAAAAAAGACCAAGATTCCCAGTATTCATTTAACTGTTCAAATCTTTCATTGAGTGAATTTATGGTAGTGTCCAAAAGACAATTGAAAAATTCAACTTCAAATTTCTTTTCTGGAGAAGTTATAGGCTCATCGCGAGTAGTTTCACCAGCTTGGCGTTTAACACGTCGAATTCTTGTCGTCGTTCTAAACATAGGTTCAATTCCAACTCCTTCGCAGTTAACCCATTAATGGGCGATTTCCTTCCAAATTCGTATACAGGGGTTTTTTTTTTCAAAAACCAAAGCAAAAAAAAATATTTCAAAACCATGGTTTGAGGAAGTTTAGACATTCGGACGGCGATTTATGGTGATTATATAATCATTTAATATCAGCAACTTCAAGATAATCGACTTTAAAAAGAAAAATGACCAAAAAAATGAGCACTTTTTTTAAAAAAACACAAAAAATAATAGGGTTTTTGAAGCTTTTAGGCAAAATAAATGCCGGATTCTGAAAGAACATCCCCAAAAACCTCCTGTATACGAATTTGGAAGAAAATCGCCCAAATTTGCTATTCGAATCGTGCAATTCAACTTGCGTACACAAAACCTCGTTTTCTTCATTAATGGGTTAAAATGGCGCTTTTGAAGCCTGTTTTTCTATATTCTTCCAAGAAAGCGCAGCATTTTTTCAACATTTCTGTGCATTTACCGAGATCCATGTCTATTGATTTTAGAGATTTACTAATGACAAATATTTGAAAAAGTATATCATACCAAACAACCAATGAAACCGAACACTGCATTCCATTCTAGTGTTGCCGCCATAACGATTTTGTAACTAGATTTAGGGAATTTACTAATAAGTAGGACTCGCTCAATGAACAAGCGGATATAAAGGGGGGCCTGCGGCGCCCCTTCAAATCTGGCGCCCTGGGCGGTCGCCCAAACGCGCCCTACCCTAACGCCGCTACTGTAACTAAGTAATGTTGTTACTAAAAATGTTGCTTTAAAAGAAACAGTAACAACTGAATAAATCACTTTTTGATTTGTTCTCAAGTGATCAGTATCGCTCTGGTATTGACTGAAGCATACTTCGCAAGTGTTCAAGGTATAGATTGGAAACGTTCCTTTGTTATACAAAGTGTTCTAGGTGGCTGGAAACGTTCCTTGTCCTAAGTATTCCTGGTATCGACTGGATACTTTGCTTATTAAGGTCAAGGAAGTTTTTTAGGCACCAGATAGAAAAGTTGTTTAACTCAGCTCGAAGGAACGCCGAGTCAGATGCGTTGGAGATTCGTTTGGAGATTTTCATATCATCAGCATAAATTAATATATCAGAATGTTTGATTACCAACTCAACGTCATTTATGGATAATATGAAGATTAATGGACTCACGTGACTGCTCTGGGGGACACCGGAGAGAGATGTAAAGGGTTTAGAAACCACCGAGTCAAATCGAACCATGTATTGCCGATTATCAAGGAAGGATTTGATTCAGGAGATAAAACGAGGATGAAAACCAAGGATACTGAGCTTAAAAACAATGATTTGATGAGAGATTTTGTCGAAAGCTTTACTAAAGTCGGTGGCAATAACGTCAACTTCGTCACCACTTTCCATAGCTTGCAGCGTTCGTGACACAAAAACTATCAGATTGGTAGTTGTGGATCTCACTTTAAGAAAACCGTGTTGTATAGGGGAAAGAAGGGACTTACAATGGAAAAACATGGCGTCGTAACGGGTGAGACTTAAATGTGAATGAAAGACTGAACTAAATAATTCTTTTATTTCTTTTTATTTTATTTTATTATTTATTTTACTTTATATTCTACGTAATGGTTAGAACAAACGATTTATTTCTCTGTTGGCATAAGTTGCATGTTGTTTCATTGAAATTTTAGGATTTGTGAAAGGTTCTTTCTCATAATCCTTACACGAATTTTAAGTAGCTTGAAAACTAGAAAATAATATAAGAAGTAATACATTTTATGAGAACAAAAAAAAATTGTCTTACATTAAATTAAAATTTAATTACAACATAAATTTTCGGAATTTTTTTATTATTGGATTATAGCGGTTTCCTCTAAACTATTACTTTAAACCATGTTTTTCTTAATCCAATCTAAGTATTTTGTGACCTTGGTGAAAATGCCTGGGTATCCTTTATCACATGCTTCACCACCGTGCGATGTTATACCAATAGCAACTTTAGATCCATCCGATTCTTGGATAACAAAAGGACCGCCAGAGTCTCCATCACAAGGTGAGATGTTTTTAGAGCCATCAACACATATTTGCATATCTGGATAGAAATCTTCTTTGAAAAACTTCTCGCAAACATTTTGAGAAAGAACATCTCTTTCGGCATAACGCATTTCATAGGATAGAGCTTCATTTTCTCCTGTTCTACCAAATCCAGCGATAACACCTGTACGATGTTCGTAATTTGTTTTATCGGACTTAGGTAAATCAACAATTTTAACTCCGTCTGAATAAAGATTTTTTTTATAGTGATTAATTTTAAAATAATTATAAATTAAATAAAATTACCATTAAATTCAACAGCAGGAGAAAATTTGATTAGACCAATGTCGTTTTCCAAGGTGTCATCGTTGTAATTTTCATGAATGATAAAATTATTACCATTATCCTTAACTTCCCTCATCACACGGGTTTCTTCCAAAGGTGAGAGTGTTTGTCCTAAAAATACATAGGCTTCATAGCCACTGTGCGGAAAAAATGAAATTTTATTTCCAGTTTGACTTAAGACGGAAAAATAGCATTATGGTGTATATATGTATGTAAATATGTACCATAAAGTTAAGAATATTAAAATCGAAATTTTCATTCAAGAGCTACAAAACCACAGATATAAGGTACGCGTAAACCTAAATACGCTAATGGATTCCTAGAGGTGATCTGATGACAATTTTTATATTCTAGATTCCAGTCTAAGAAATTTTATCAGTTTTTGAATTTTGAAAATTCGAAACTTGTGATGAAAGAGGGGTATAGAAGAGATTTAAAATTTAAAGGTACATTATGTAATGAAAATGAGTTTAAAATTTTAATCAGGTCACTTCAAAAATTCTAGTAGCATATACCAAAGTTTCTGCACACCCTATATACACACACATATATATATCATACATTTTATACACATATTTCTTCTTTTATTAGGGATTAAAAACTACCTTTCCAAGCAATGACCTGCTGTTAAGATGGTTGTGTTCGATATCAAAGCACCTCCGCATGTTGCACTAACCACTATTCCGTTTTTGAATTTTAAAACTTCAAGTTTTGCCTGATATGGAAATTGTTTCTCCTTAGCAAGTTGACCACCAGCGATCCTATGTACTCGGTTTGTACCAGGAGAGGCGCAAACAGTAGCGAACAGAGTGCAAATCAACGCAATCAACTTCATTCTGATAACTTAATTGGTTTTTCCTGCTTTCACTTGTCTTTATATACCTAGTATTTTGCAAATCACTTGTCTAAAGCCAGAACTAATCACTAGTGTTCTGGTATAACATACAAAAGAATGCTTAATGTTGTCAGGTACTTTCATATCATGCGAAACATTCATGAAACGACAAAATTTCCATATTGAAGAAGAAAAACAGACAAAATGCACGTTTTTTAAACACTTGAGTAAACTTTAGTCAAGTTTCGAATGTTTGAAAATCTCTATAAGACTATAATTTGAATAATCCAATATTTCGATAAAATGAAATTTTCATAAATCGACTGTCCCTTTTTTGAGGTTTCAGTTAGCGAAATTCCATAAGGGAAGGTGTTTTTTAAAAACTTATAATTATAACATCGGTACACTACTTCATTATTAAGAAAAATTGGTTCAATTTTCGAAAATCGTTTAAATAAAGGTGTTTTTGACATTAAAAATCAGAACACAGGATCAGCTGTGAGCGCTGCACATGTTTTTGGATCAATCAATCACTTCTAAATTTTAAACTCAGCGATTTTGTTGTTAATGACAGTTCGTCGAGAAAGATTCGTAAAAACGTTAGTTCTAATGAAGTAAAATGCTGTGTGTCACCACGTTATTACAAGTAACATTATAATGACGTCCTACTTCATAATGAAGTGTAGTATGTAAATGGTATTACTAGAGTTTATGAATTTTGATATGGTTGTCCTAATCAACAACAGATAAAAAGATCACTTAAATTATAAAACTAGTAACTTTTCAAAATAGAAAAATATAATAAATAAGTAAGAAAATAATAAACAAGTTTTTTTCAGTACATATGATACTTTATTTCATATGCTTGCGTACCCAGTCCACGTATGAACTAATTTTGGTATAGACGACTGGATGTCCTATATCACATTCTTCTGCTGCAAATGACACTAGACCAACAACAGTTTTTGATCCGTCGGGTCCATCAACAGCGAAGGGACCACCTGAGTCTCCAGGACAACTTGAGATATTTTTAGACCCATCAATGCAGAGATGCTTTTCTGCTCTAAAATATGCTGGGTATGTTCCCTCGCAGGATGATGCTGGAAGAATTTTTCTACTCGCAAAAAGGAGACTATTCGAGTTCGTGGCGTTTGTTCCTGTTTTGCCAAATCCAGCGATGATACCTGTTTGACCCACCAAATCTTGTTGATCAGGCAAATTAATTGCCTTCACAGCGTCTAAATATTAAATGGTAAATAAAAAAAAAAAATTATGTTAAGTTCTTTGGTTTACCATTAAATAGTATATCAGGTGCAAATGTTATTAGACCAATATCATTTTCCACAGAAGTATCGTTATAGTTCTCATGTTGTCTTACAGCTCCAGGAGTGCTAGCCCATGCACCTCTCATTTGATAAGTAGGCTCACTTGGCCAAGACTTTGTGACTCCAACGAATATCCTAACATGTTTAGCACTATGTAAAAAGATATTTGATAATACTGCATGAAAAATTCAGATAATTAATACCCTTCCAAGCAATGCGCTGCAGTAAGAACAGTCCTTTCCGAAATCAAAGCACCTCCGCACATTGTAGTAGTAGCCTTACCATTCTTATTCTTCGAAACTTGCAAACTTGCAAAATATGGAAATTGGTTGATTTTGGCAACTTGGCCCCCAACAATACGATGTTTCCTATGATTGTCAGGAACGGAAGCGCAAACTGCTACAAATAGCAAGGAGAAGGTCAGGATTGAATTCATTGCGAAAAACTACTAGATTTCAAAGTTCACAGGTCTTTTATATATATTCGACAAATCTAGTATTCGAATGAATTTCATAAAATAATTATTTGTTTTTCGGGACGACATATTGTGCATATTTGCACAAATTGTACTGCAGATTTCCCATTCCTTCAATAAATTGTGATACTGAATTTTAAAGTATTACAATAAAATTGATTTCGATAACGGCTAAGCGAAAGCTTTGTTGCCAATTTCAACTGAGTAAATAAACTGAGTTTCTAATGAAGGACACAACTTGCATCATGCATACATATTTTAAAGACGTGTCTGCAAGTAAATCTAAAGCCATAATATTATAAGAGCGATATAGTATTATCAAAATATAATATTTACACAAATAAAAACACAAGCATAAAATATTGATCAGGAAGGGGATAATATATTAATTTCTTGTAAAAAGAAGTGTTTTTTCTTTAAAGCATAAAATAACTAATTTTTCTGAGAGCATTTTCCATGCAAAATACCCTGTCGTGAAGATTTTTAATATTGTGGTTCAGAATTTAATTAAAAAAAATTTCTTTTGTGTATTAGGGGAGAGTCGCCAGTCATGGGCCACCTAAGGTTAAATGCATTTAAAATTATTGTAAACGTTTCGTTTACATAATTAATAGCGCAATACTAAAATTTGGATGATAATTTACCTTTGTGGAAAGTTTAAGGCAAGTTTGACTTTCTTTTATAATAAAAAATAACGTTTGAAAAAAACGTGCAAGTGGCCCAATTTAGGTGACGAGTCGCCTAATGTGGGCCACCTATTGAATAGCACGTAAAATATCTGAAAAACGCGAAAATGGTTCGACATATTGTTTAAAACACCGTTACTTATTATATTTAATGAAACAATGAATTGGCGTTAATTAATTCGTTGATCAGAAATATATTTGAAATTTAAATTCTCAATAAAGAGTTAATCATCATAAATTAAGTATTTACTCAATGACATGTAACATTTTATAATCTAAAATAATAACAATAGGCTTAATATACTAAATTTACTAAATATCTCATGTACACTTACCGTTTTAATGAAAAAAACATTTTTCCTTCAGATAGTGTTGCTTTGTTTACATCGCGTGAGTGACCCGTATTAGGCGCCCTTTCGAATTGCACAGTGGCCCAAATTAGGGGAAATGACATTTTCCAGATTGTTTAAATTAATTAGTATTGTTATAGTTTTTAAATTGCAAATACACTATATACTATATAAACATATTATACACTTCGCATCAGAACAAATTTTAGATTCATTAGATGTATCAATTTGTTTTTATCGACGAGCAAAAATGTCAGATTTTTAAGTCGGCAGATACCATTTTACGAGATTGTTGTAACATTATTAATTTTGTATTAAAATTAGTATTTCTTTCATTATTTTGTTCTACATTCATTTTCAATCAAATTTTGACATTAATTAATTTTCAAAAACTCGGTAAAATTGAAAAAAATGGGTGGCCCGAAATAGGAGCCGGCCCAAATTGAGCAACTCTCCCCTACTCTTAATATCCTAGTTAGTTTAGTTTAGTTGTAGAGTGACGAAAGGCTTAAGCAGCCTCGCGATCGCTGCGACCAAGTTAGGTCTATTGTGACTACCCGATATCCTCAGTTGTTATATTCCTATACTAAGGCCTTTGATTAGACCTATAATAATTTGATATTTGTCTGTTAGGTTATGGGAATGATTCTCCTAGGTAGGCTTGTTTGAGCTCAAGCCTCTGGACAGAAGCGGCACATAGTTGAGTTAACTTTGCCAATTTTATTCAGGTGGTACTTCAGTGGGGAGTGTTCAGTAAAGATCCCTATAATTAAGCGGATAGCAGTTCTGCTTTCTGTTTTTCCGATCTTGTCAGGAGTGTCAGGTGTGAAATATTTAGCTTTCCTTAGACTTATGGAGTTCATACATCGTTCATCCATTGGTTAAAGACACCCTTGAGGTGACATTAAGAGATGTCACAAAAGGGTTCTGCTCCTACGAAGGGTTATTCCGCTCCTCTTCGAGCCAGATCGTATACAATTTCTTTGCCTTTGCCAAGACGACGGCCATGTTATTCCTTGCCATGGTTTTAATGGTTTGAAGCCATTTCCAAACAATTTGTGAGTTACTGTAGAAGGACTTAATGGTCTTTAGAACTGCATGACTGTCTGATAAGATATGAATTGTGGAGTCGTTGGTGGTTTTGCGAATACAGGTCTTGACGCATTTCGCAATGGCGAGGACTTCAGTTTGAAAGATGGTTGGAATCTTATCTAAAGCTATGAAAATGCGGAATTTGGGGCCATAAACGCCAAGTCCAACTCATATGTCAGTTTTGAACCGTCAGTATACTAAGCCATAGTGCCCTGATGTAGGAATGCTACACTAGCTTGCCACTGTTGGCGGTCTTTAGTTACCACATCAAATAGCCGTCCAAAGTCTAGTATTGGTTTAGATATGTCGGTTATGATGATTTCGGAGTCCATTTGGATTTTATCTATAATGCACTTAAGGGGAGGTTCCTTTGATCGGCGATGAAAAAATCGATTTTTTTTTTTTTTACATATTATCAATCTATAATATGTTAAAAACATGATCCAAAAACCGTTTTGCGTTTTATGCAGTTTTTAGAAAGTTACAGCGCTTTAAAGGGAAGCGTGCAACTGTCAACGCGGCACAACTAGCGAACAAGGCGAAATTGGTTCTAAAACTTCAAACGCGTTTTCCCGAAAGTTGATATTTTCAGTGAGCGGGACAGTGTATCTCGAGAACCACTGATCGGATCAACTTGAAATTTTAAAGTCATGTGTAAAATTCAATTTCGGAGCCCTTGAACCATTATTAACAATATATTTTAATAATAAACAATGTTTACGCCTGTCTTTAACAACTAAAACACACCCCAAAACACGACCTTAATTTTCAAGTGGATAACTTTCTCTGTTTTTTTTATCAAAATTTCGAAATTTTTGGTTGAAGGGCCGCTACATATGTTTATTTAACTAACTTAAAAAATGTTCATGTTTCAGTGACCCCTACGACCCTCGGGAACGTCCCGCGCAGACGCATATATGGCGCGCAAGGCCTCGCGGAGATATAGCTGGAGCCGCCATTTTGAATTGAAAGAGGGGGGAAAAATAAATTTAGGGACTCTTTTTATCAATAAACATTGTACAAAAAACCGTTTGTTCATATCACATTTCTTTATACCTCAAAAAAATTCATAAAAGTGACGAACTTTTCAGAGTCGATCAGAGGAACCTCGCCTTAATACTTAATCTCTCGCTCTAACAGAAGACTAAAGAGATTGGGCTCAATTTCTATTATGAGTGGATAGACATAAGATATAACAAAAATGTTGTTAGCATTTTTTATTAACTAATTATATTTTTCATAAGGCATATAATTATAATAGGGGAAGGCGGGGCAAGATGGGGGACTTAACGTTTGGAGGCCAATAAAACTTACAACTTATAAGTTGACAGCATAATTCCTCGTTTCGGTGCTAGTTTTCGTTCTTATTTTTCTTTCGGTATGTCGTGTAAGAAACTAACAAATATAACATTAACAAAAAAAAAGTACTCGTCTGCCAATTCAGTTGTGAAAAACAAAGAAAACTCAATGTTAACTTGACAGTTGACTGGAAAAATAATGGAAAACAGAGATTAACTAACCGAAGCGAATTAATTGATGCAAAATAGTAATGAAACGCCATTTTTAACATGAGCACGAACATAAACGTTAAATTTAACCAGCGGATTAGGAAACCGCTCCGTTAAGACTATTTAACCTTAGAGTGCAGAAATTCAGGCTTAATAGGGTTTTCAGAAGCAACAAGAGCCTAAAAAATTACTTAAACTATAAAACTAGTGACTTTTGAAAATAAAAAATATAATAAATAATTGAAAAATAATAAAAAATTGATTTTCAGTATACATGTGTGATACTTTATTTGATATACTTGCGTACCCAATCCACATATGAACTAACTTTGGTATAGACTCCGGGGAGTCCTGTATCACATTCAACTGCTCCAAATGACACTAGACCAACAACAGTTTTTGATCCGTCGGGTCCATCAACAGCGAAGGGACCACCTGAGTCTCCAGGACAAGTTGAGATATTTTGAGATCCATCAATGCAGAGATGATTTCCTGCTCTAAAGTATGCTGGGTATGGGCTCTGGCATGATGATGCTGGAAGGATTTCTCTACTCGCAAAAAGGAGACTAGCCGAGTTCGTGGCGTTTGTTCCTATTTTGCCAAATCCAGCGATGATACCTGTTTGACCCACCAAATCTTGTTGATTAGGTAAATTGACTGCCTTCACAGCGTCTAAATATTAAATGTTTAATAAAAAAAAAAAAAAAAATTACGTTAAGTATTTCGGTTTACCATTAAATAATACATCAGGTGAAAATGTTATTAGACCAATATCATTTGCCAAAGAAGTATCGTTATAGTTTTCATGTTGTCTTACAGCTCCAGGAGTGCTAGCCCATGCAACTCTCATTTGATAAGTAGGCTCACTGGGCCAAGACTTTGTGACTCCAACGTATATCCTAACAAGTTTAGCACTATGCAAAAAAATATTTGTTAATATTCCATAAAATTAAAATATTCAGATAATTAATACCCTTGCAAGCAATGCGCTGCAGTAAGTACAGTCCTTTCCGAAATCAAAGCACCTCCGCACAATGAAGTAACATCCTTGCCATTCTTATTCCTCGAAACTTCCAATCTTGCGAAATATGGAAATTGGTTGATTTTGGCAACTTGGCCACCAACAATATAATTTATCTTTCGATCGCCAGGAACGGAAGCGCAAACTGCTACGAATAGCAAGCAGAAGATCAGGATTGAATTCATTGCGAAAAGGTACTGGATTGCAAAGTTCGCCGGTCTTTTATATAAGTAATGTACTGGTATGAGCTTCGTAAAATAAATACTTTTTCTCGTTACGACATATTGTTTATATTTGTACAAATTGTACTGTAGACTTCCCATTCTTTCAATCAGTTGCGATACCGAATTTCAAAGATTCACAATACAATTGATGACGATAGTGGCCACACCCAAGGTTCTTTGCCAATTCCAACCAATTGAGTAAATAAATTGATCTTGTAATGAAGGGCACAGCTTGCGTTAGGCATACATATTTCAAGGTCTTCAATCTGGAGCCAAAATCTTTTATGAGCTAGATAATTAGATAATTTATATATTTTACTTTTAAAAAAAAGTATATAAAATACATATTCCCTATGTAAAAGAGTGTTTTTTCTTTATAGCATAAAATAATCTATTTCTCTAAGAAAATTTTCCAAGTAAAGTACTCTGTTGTGAAGCATTATGAATAAGAATAATAAAAAAAAAAGTAAATAATCACGATATCTACGCTATCCATCCATATTCCTTACGAAAATTTTAATAATCCAATTAAATTAATAATGCAGCACGTATTCTAATTGCTTTGTGTATTACTTTTAATATACCGTATTTCTCCCTTTAAAAGGCAAATATAGGAAATGACAAAATTGGACTCAATTCCTAATATGAGCGGAAAGAAATAAGATAATCATAAAACATAATCTTAGATATCTTGAATTTTTTGTTATTTAGGAACAAAAACAAGAAAAAATAGCCATTAATTGTTCATATAAATAAAATAGAAGTAGTACATATGCCCAGTGTTGCCTCATAGATATTCCAAATATAAGTAAATCTAACACAATATGAGAGGTACAGTGCAGTACACAGCCTCACCACAGAAAATAGCGGTTTTTTCTTATATATAATGTTAACGAAAGAACTAAAATAAGGTTTGCTTTCACAATAAAAATTAAAATCTTTAATGCAATAACTGCATACCCCGCGGTTTTGCCTCCCTACATTGGGGAATTTGTATGGTCGTCAAAAATCCTGCGTCTCATAATATAGCCTCATTGTCATTTGAAGGTAGTTTCTGGTGGTGTAACGCCTGTTCTTCAATATTGTGAGGTTAAATTTTTTGAGTTGTAAGTTTTGTTGGTGAATTTAATAGAAAATAAATATCTGAAAGCGGTTTGTTCAAGAAAATAATAAAAATGGCGAGAGGAAAAATTCTAGACGAGACAGAAAGGAAAATAATTGAAAAATTGAAGAACGAAGGAAAATCCAATCCGGAAATACCTCATACATTAGGGAGAAGTCCAAAGGCTGTAAATAATTATATAAAAAACAAAGAAAATTCAACAGGAACTCATCTAGGCCGTCCTTTCAAGGCCACAGCAAGAGAGAAAAGGTTAATTTTACGAGCTGCTTCCAATTCCAGTCTCTCCCTTTCTCAAATTCGGGTATCAACTGGTGTAAACCTTAGTGGAGTAACTGTACATCGCGAATTACAGCGCAGCGAAATACTCAAACACCGAAAAATTATTCGCAAACCTCCGTTAATAAAATTACACAAATTGAACTGGCTACAGTTTGCACGTGATCATATGGCTTGGACAACTGATTGGCAAAATGTTGTTTTTAGCGATGAAAAAAAGGTCAATCTGGATGGTCCAGATGGGTACAGTTGTTATTATCACGATTTGAGGAAAGATCCAGTTTATTTAAGTCGTAGACAAATGGGAGGTGGATCCGTAATGGTTTGGGGTGCGATATGCGTTAATAGAGTGATCGACTTGGTCATTTTGAAAGGACGACAGGACTCCCAGAAATACATTGAACTTTTGTCTCTACAAAAAATCAAATTTAGTGAGGCTTTAGAAAGAAATGTTTGGATTTTTCAGCATGATAATGCCTCAATTCACACAGCAAAGTGCGTGAAAGAATGGTTTTAGGCTAATAATGTTGATGTTTAACCTTGGCCGGCGAAGTCACCTGACTTGAACATTATTGAAAATTTTTGGGGGGCTACCTTTCCCGCTTATACATAGTTTATAGCAATGACAAGCAATACAATACGATGACTGAGTTACAAAATGAAATTCTGTCTTCTTGGCGTCAGATACCTTTGGAGTACGTGAAAAGGTTTTACGAAAGCATTTCTGCCAGGATTTTTGAAGGTATTAAGAATAGCGGAGGGTCTACGAATTATTAAGTAATTAATAATTAATACAGTTAGTATTAGAATGAAATATCTAATTTTTTGTACCTGAGGCTATATTATGAGACGAAAAAATGATTAATTTTTGTTATTATTGGAAATTGTTTTTATGTTTGTTATTTTTTCTTTCCCTTTTTTATTGTCAAAAGTATAATATTTGTTACTCTTAATTGTATTCAAATCAAATCTGAATAAAAGTGCATTTGAAGAAAAATTGAGCAATATTTTAACTTGTTAACTCTTTAAGTGAAAATTACGAATCTTGCCTTTCTGTGCTAAATTCGTCTTTGTCGAGGTACATCCGCCGCATATTTAATTTAAAAACTATATAAATTTCTTCTAACTTTTATTAAAACATTATTATGATATGTATTATTATCATTGCTTTATAAAGCCACGCATAGACTTGTGCTAAATTAAATTGTGTTGCACGCACACGATTCTTCGTAATTAAAACGTAATTAAAATGCAGGCCTTAAGTGTTTAAAAATATGTTTTCATAATTCTTTTAGAAGTTCATTCTTCAATAGTTTTAACTTAAATAAATTTAAACTATTATTCTTAAATTGCCCTTGATTTTGACTTTTTTATTTTACTTCATTATTTACGATAGTACCCATCGTAACATCATTTTACATTTGTGCGTGTGACTTCGAATTTTGTAAACGGTCAGTAATTCAAAAATAGTTGCAAAATTGTTAAATTATTAACCCTAACATTGAGCTTTGATATCTATAAAGTAAAACGAACACACTCTTACTAGTTCGTAAAGTGTCGAATAATAATAGAAATTAATAATTTTCGAAAAAGTGAATTTTCGGCTTTGAAATCATGCCAATGCTAACTATATTTTTTTTTTCTCACAGCCTTGTTGATCTTATAAATGACTAATGTTGTAAGGAAATCTCAAGAAATTTATAAATCATATCTATCATACTTGGATTCTAATAAAATGGGAGTCCTCCATTTTACTTAACTACCCCAACTTGCCCCACTATCACCTACTTAGAAAGACTATTTAAAAAATTTATTTATTCTGTATTGGCAACACTAGCACCTAGAATTTCTGTGAAATAAAAACATTCTTTAGTGTCAGCTGCGCGATGTTTTAATCGCTTAACATTCCAACTCTTATTTTCAGATTTTTAGGATTTGTTAGAATTTATGGAATAGAAATTATTATATTATTGCTTTGTATATGTATAGTATAATATTTACTAATGTTTTAAGCTAAATTTAAGTAATATTTTCCAACTTACAAAGGCGTTTCGTCAGTCTACTTTAGTATGTCTAAAGATTCAGGATTTAAATAATTTATATTTGCAGGACGTATTAACTACGAATTCCGGCAATATACAAGAAGTGGTCTGCTTCTACTTTTCCAATTATTTATTAAAGAATATAATATCTGCCCATTAATGTTATTATGAAAATTTTTTCTTTCATGAAGTAAGCGCCAAATTGTATGCAATATTAATTAATAAAGTATTTATTATTCTTTACTTGAACATAAAGTTTTTAAAACTTGATATCATTCTGTATTTTAGTAATAAATATTCTTAAGATCATCGGTATAAAAAAAAAAAAACATTTTCTATATTTTCTATTAAATATACACTTATTTTTAAAGATAATTGCATATGTTTTATTTCATATTCTTCTTAATCCAATCTAAGTAAACTCTAACATTGGTAAAAGCAAGAGGATATCCCACGTCACATTCCTCACCACCAAATGAAGTCACTCCAACAACAATTCTGGATCCATCCGATTCTTGGACAACCAGAGGTCCACCAGAGTCCCCTGGACAGGTGGAAATCTTTTCAGATCCGTCGATGCAGATATGCATATTTTTATTGTAATCCCATGGATATGCGGCGCTGCAAATGGACTCTGGGAGTATTTTTCTTTTAGCAAAAAGAAGATCATTTGACTCTGTTTTATTAGTTCCAGTTTTACCAAATCCAGTGATGACTCCAATTCGATCCACTAAATTTCCTTGATCGTATTGAGGTAAGTTGACAGGGTTCACTGCATCTAAAAATTAAGATATGATTTCAATTTGAAAATCGTAATGGCTATTGAAGTTACCATTAAATATTATGGGATTCGTAAATGTTAATAGAGCTATGTCATTTTCAAGAGTAGTATCGTTGTAGTTTTCATGGGTGATAAATCCACCTGTCTCGCGCCATGTTGCTCTCAGAACTTGCGTTGGCCCTCCAATCCACGCTTTTGTTACACCCAAGTAAATCATTACTGTTGAAGCGCTAATTAATTAAATAATATTTAAATATTTTCAACAATAACAAAATAAAAGGAACCTACTCTTGCAAACAATGAGCTGCTGTGAGAATTGTCCTCTTAGAAATCAGGGCACCTCCACACAACATGTAGTGGACTTGACCATCACTCCATATTGTAAACTTAAGTTTTGCGTAGTATGGAAGTTGTTTGAGTTGAGCAACTTCACCACCAACAATCCGGTGAACAGGTTTTCCAAATGGTATAGCAAAAACTATTGCAAAGTGCAACGTGACGAGCAGAAGTGATTTCATTGTGGCAATTATTTTGCTTAGATCTTCCATAAGGCTTTTATATTATATTTTTCATTATATCTTTTACCTAACGCAAATGTACAAATTCCACATGTTTTTCTAACATATGGATTTTATTTGAACAGATGGTTACTATGTGCACTTTTTCCTGTTTTTTAATTAATTAAATTTTTTTCTTTCTTATCTAAAAGATGAATACTAGCAGGGTAAGAAGATTTTAAAAATCATTACTTTTAAAAAAATTGTGCATTTGAATATTAATATTTTCCAGTTTTTTTGTCACATTTTACTAGAAAGTAAAGCAAAAGAACATCTGCTTATTTTTTTTATAGTCATTTGAAGCATGTATGCAAATTCTTCGTTAAATGAAAATTATTCAAGTTAAATAATACATTTTTCAGTTTCTTTTTTAGAGAAAATATTGTATTGAATATGTATATGTATATATTTGTTAAAATAAAAAAAATTTCCTTTTTTAGAAAATCAAAGAAAAGTTTATTCAAAGTATGCTCCATCGGCAGCTACAACCTTCGCCCATCTTTCAGGTAATTTGCGTATTCCTTGCATGAAGAAATCCTGGTCTTTTGAGCTGATCCAATTATCAATCCAAATTTTGATACTTTCGTATAAAGTACCGACTCGTGCGGTATGCGGTTTGGCATTATACTGTTGAATAATTAATTTACTGTGCCTATTCACCCATTCTGGTCGTTTTTCTTCTATGGATCCCTTCAAACGCATTAGTTGTCGTCGGTAAACTTCTCCATTAATAGTTTGAGAGGATTCGAGCAACTCATAATAAACAACACCTTTCTGATCCGACCAAATGCACAGCATAACCTTGTCCTGGCTTCACCCAAGCTTTTTACGTTTAGGATTCTCATAATATATCTATTTTTCATCTCCTGTGATTATTCGATGCAAAAATCCTTTTCTTTGCAACCTTTGAAGTAGCATTTGACAAATTGTTTTTCGACGTTCGATATCTCTTCCTTTCAATTCATATGGAACCCAGTTACCAAATTTTTTAACCATTCCCATTGCATTTAAACGCTTTGCAACAGTTGATCGTTCAACATTTAATGCTGCAGCCAATTCTGATTGAGTTTGGCAAAAATCCTCTGCCAATAATGCTTCCAATTCAGCAAATTAAAAATGTTATGGTGGTTTGTCATGTTCTTTGTCTTCAGTGCCAAAATCATTATTTTGAAATCGGCGAAACCATTCCTTACAAGTTGTAATAGATCAAACATGCTCACCATAAATCTCCACAAGCAAACGATGAGTTTCTGCTGCACTTTTCTTTGCAATAAAATAGTGAAATACCACTTCCAGCAAAAGATGTTTACTTGGAACGAAAATCGACATTTTCAAGGAGATAAAAGCACTTATTGCTAATATTTCAACCTAATGTCACGTAGTGCGTTTGACAGCTGACATAAAGTACTATTGAACACAAGTGTTGCCATATATTAGTACACGTAAGCAATACTAAAAACGACATCTGTTGGGAAAGGGAGGAGTCATATTCATACACCCAATAGTACTTATTTTCAGATGATCGCAAAAAGTACTTCAACTATGTTAAAGTGAACACTTTCAGCTTAAAAATGTTCACGTTCAGTCCATTTTGACCCAGAGTATCCAATGGGTTTCAAAGAACATGAAATTTCTTGCTGTTTTAAATTTTTATACAATTATATTCAAATTGCACTACTAATATTAAAGGACAAAGTGGCTCTTAAAGAATTTCAAAACTCACAATTCTGTACTTCATCGAATCCTGTATTTTAAATAAAAGAGATTGTTTAAGAAATTCAAACCATCTTTCTACAACTTAAAGGTAGAGCCATAAAATATGTTTTTAATGCCCCCTTTATTGAACCAAAAAAATAAAACATTGTTTTTATTCTTATTTTATTTCAATTTTTTTTTCATTATTCATTTCTCGATAGGGATTCCTGTATGCTTATTGATCCATTTAAGGAATACGGCAATACGAGAGAAGACAACCGGAAATCCTTCTTCGCAAGTTGGTCTTCCGAAAGAAGTGAGACCAACAAGAACCTTAGAACCATCGCTTTCTTCAATAACTAAAGGACCACCAGAGTCACCCTGGCAGGTTGTTTTGCGATCAGATCCTTCCAAACATAGCTGTGTCCGAAGCATCATTCCAAAGTATTTTTGACAGACGTTGTTATCTAAAATCTTGCGGTATACGAATTTTAGAACATCTGAAGTTGGTTCTTTGTCACCAGTCTTTCCCCAACCAGAGGCAACAGCCATACGGCCGACTAGATCAAGTTGACCTAATTTGGGCAACTTGACAACATTGATGTATTCTGTAAAAATACGATTTATTTCAATAACTCAATAATTAATTAAATGATGTTATTACCGTTTAACTCAACTTTTTCTGGGAGACGAATCAAACCAATGTCAGGTTCAATAATAATCGGATCATATTTTTCATGTATAATGAAATTTGATTTCTTAACTTGGAACATTTCTCGAGTCATTTCAAAGCTTTTGTTACGATTGTGGGAACCAAGGTATACAAGTGCTGAAACGGTACTAAATACAATTATTAAAATTATTTAAATATGTATTTCTAGTTTGTGAAGTTATTAAGTCCATACTTATCCAAACAGTGGCCAGCAGTGATGACAAATTGGTCAGAAATAAGAGCACCTCCACACCAGGATGTCCAAACGTAAATGCCTTGTACCTTGTTTGTACGCAATCCAACTTGGTATGGAAATTGTTTAGGTTCAGCAATTTCACCACCAACAATTCGCTTCTCAATGCCATGGAATTGCTCCTCATTTGGGATATTATCCTTGTCCCAAACAAGATCATTTCTTGGAAGAGCGATCGCTCCAACAAGAAGAACTGAAAATGCTATTGCAACCCTCATGATTCTATTCTAAAACTTTCTCGGTTAATTATGAATTTCCACTATTTATACTCGAATTGTGTTTAAAATAATTGAAAGATAAGATCATTTTGTAAGTACCTTATAATATTTTTTCACGTTTTGCAATTCAGATAAGAATTTTATCAATGTTTGATATGAATCGAATTTTTCGATTGATTGAGTTTAAAAAAAATGGCAATTTGGATTCCCACAAAGAAGATCGATTCATGTGTATTATAATGTTCTTTTATACCTTAACTTAATAATTGGTAACTAGATTTTTTAGATTAGGAACTGAAATATATAAAAATTTTATAATACATATCAAACTAATCTTTCGTCTCGAAGTACATAAATTGCAAAAAAAAAGACAGTATTTTTGTTTACAATTTATTATGTCTCTTATTAAGATTCAAGATTAAACATCAACAGCAATCCCAGTATGTTTATTGATCCAATCCAGGTATGAAGATACACGAGTGAAGACGACTGGTATTCCAGCTTCGCAACTGTTCCCTCCAAATGAAGTGAGACCAACAAGAACCTTTTCACCGGCATCTTCGATAACCAGAGGTCCACCAGAGTCACCTTGACAGGTTGCTTTGTGATCAGTTCCCTCCATGCACAATTGTGTTTTAAGGATCAATCCAAAGAATTTTTGGCAAGCGCTGTTCTCTAGAATCTTGCGGTTGATAAATTGTAGAACATCTGAGCCAGGCTCATTATCACCAGTCTTTCCCCAACCGGAAGCAACAGCCATACGGCCAACTAAATCGGTTTGGCTTGCTTTAGGTAGCTTAACAATATTGATGCTTTCTGTTAAAATGGATATTAAATTTTATCATTAAGAATTATCATATTTAACAAATTTAATTACTGTCCAATTGAACGCTCTGTGGAAGAAGAATTAATCCAATATCGTTTTCGATAAGTCTGGAATTGTAGTTTTCATGAATAATAAAATTATCCTTTTTAACCTGAATCATTTCCCGAGTAAGTTCAGAGCTTTTGCTACGATCGTGAGCGCCAAGATAAAGAACAGCTGAAACAGCACTAAATAAAATAATTAAATTATTTTCTAAATGCAAATTAACATAATAATTATAAAGCACATACTTTTCCAAACAGTGAGCAGCAGTTAGAACAACTTTGGAAGAAATAAGAGAAGCACCACACCAAGACCTATAAACATCCCCATCTCGTATTTTAAGCATACGCAAACCAACTTGGTATGGGAACTGGTGAGGAACGGCTTCTTCACCACCAACAATGCGCTTCTCCAAACCAAAAAGTTCTTCTTGGTCGAAGAGATCCCGATCAAGGTCACCCCTTGGAAGGGCGGTGACTCCAACAAGAAGCAAAGAGAATGCTACTGCAATCTTCATGATTCTGATCAAACGATTTTTCGAGAAACTGGAAATTTTCACTATTTATACTCGAAATTGATTTAAAGATAAGATCAATTACTGAGCACTTCATTACACTGATTTATTTAATTTTTTTTCCAATTACGGTTGTAATTTGCTGGCGCAATCGCTGACGTAAATTTTTGTAATACTTAACTTGAAGTATAGTAGATATCTGGATTTTACTAGAAGAGGCGTGAGTATTTAATGTTTTTTTTTTCTGCTTACAAGGAAACGTTCTCAGGTGTGCCTCCCCGATTTTGATGAAATTGAAATATGTTATAGAGTATCGAAAAATAAGAGATACGTTTTTTTTTTATCTGCGGATACGCACATTTAAGGGTTCAAAATCACCCCTAAAGTTTACCTCCAAAAACAATTTTTCTTAAATATTTCAAGTTCTAATGAGTTTTTTCGAATGAAACAGAATGGAAATGATGTCTCATAAATATACTAACCTTTTGTAAGTAATCTGCTTCACGGGGGTGGCAACCCTTATTTTTTATTGCAGAAAAACGATTTCTTTGTAAATTTTTGCGTCACAAAAATAACAGTTTTAATTAAAAATCATTGAAAAATATTTTTTTACATACGATATTGAAAATTAAAGTTGACCTGTTTTTGGGTTTTCTTAAAAAAAGCTCCTCAAGGGGGTAAATAACCCCTAGCACTAATACGTAAATGATGTATATTCTTTTAGATATCAGTTTTTTCGTGAAAACCAGTATTAAAAGTTTTTGGAGTCGCTGATTACGAATCTGATGTTAAATCTAAAAAATTCTAAATGGCGAATCCAACAGGCGGATAAACTTTTGAAAAATACAACAATTTTTATAAAAATAAAACAATAAATAAAAGTAAATGTGTAAATGTGCGTATCCGCAGATAAAAAAAAAATACGTGCCTCTTATTTTCCATACTCTATAACATATCTATGTAAATTTCATCAAAATCGGTCAGACACACCTGAGAAAGTTTCCTTGTTAGTATTAAAGGCTTACAATATGTAATGTCCCTTACAAGGTTTTTTGTTTCGTGGGAATATATATATATAGTATACAGGGTGTCCGGTAAGAAGTGCGCCAAAATTAAGGGGATGGTAGCTTGGGTCATGACCTACCAGAATATCAAAATATGACCTTAGTGAAAACCTCACCGTTTTCGAGATATTTGGGTTTTTATGAAAAATTAAATTAGATTTAAAATGAACATGGCAATATCTTGTTATTCATGAATAAAATGGGTAATTCTGAAATCTGCATTAATTAAGCAATTTTTTGAATTGCTTTCCCATCACTGCCTAGTACATTTTATTTTCACCAATTAAGGTCAAAGTAGAGTCAAATAATTTTGAACAGCAAAAAAAAAATTTGATAATTTTTTTTTTGCGACGGTTTTGTGTTAGTAATAAAAAATGACATGCTTACCAGGTAGGGCAACTTATCTAGAATATTTTAGCAAAAAAAAAATGAGAACATGTGTTTTTATGTGCACCAACTAGTCAATAATCTGAAATTTAATTTTTCATAAAAACCCAAATATCTCGAAAACGGTGAGGTTTTCACTAAGGTCATATTTTGATATTCTGATAGGTCATGACCCAAGCTACCATCCCCTTAATTTTGGCGCACTACTTACCGGACACCCTGTATATTCGTGTTATTGTGAAACTTTTAGAAGTAACATACTGAAACTAATAGATATCACAAACTAATTTGAATTGGAAGCCACACTTTTAGTGATGTTTCCATGCCGCAAAATCACACGTCCTCAAGAATTTGAACTATGTATTTTTAAAATTTATTTTCTTTTATATGAATAAAGAGTTTTCCATTGACAGAAAATAACGTATAAATTTGTTTTTTTTTGGGATATGATGCTAGGTAAATGGAATAATTCCTTGCTAGCAGAAATTTTAGTAAGGGGCACCACTATTTTGAAACAACATTTTTCATATTTCGATAATCTGTACCTATAAAAATAACATACTAAAATTTCAAGTGCATATCTCAAATAGTTTTTGGGTTGCAGCCACCTGAAGAGCAGCCGCTTATTGTATCGCGGTATTGAGAAATGTATGAATGAAATTTTAAACACGTTTTTCTCGAAACTACTTTTTTTCAAATTTGCTGCAGTTGTAACTCGAAGACAAATCATCCGATCGATTTGATTCTTATTGCTTCTTTTATACATGTTTTTCCGTGGCATAAACCTCCAGTTTTCCGTATCGAATAAGAAATGTAATTTTGGGAGGCCAAAAATTTTCGCGCGAAATTTGAATTTTTTTTTTTTAAAACTGCCATTTGTTTTTTTGTTTTTTTTTTTGTTTTTTCAGTCGAGGTTTATGGCACGGGAAATGCCTTCTAGTTTAATAAACTTTTTGGTTCTTTTGATTTCACGTACTGTGAAGGTCGCTATCACTGCAGCAGTAGTTGTGTTTAAAAAAATTCCCAAAAATCACCTGTTTTTCAGGCGGTCACACTAGTGGTGTCTCTTAATGTTAATGTGATTTCACATAATTTTGGTAACAGTCAATTCATGTCAGCTAGATGCTCTATTGATTCAATATAATGAATATAATGAATAACACGTTCATTTAATAGGTTTCAATTCTTAATTTTCAAAGCAACAATCTTTTATTTAATTACGGAGTACATGGATGAAATTTCTACTTGTATGCTTCTTTATTTAATGGAATATTCTATTAAAATAATAATTATAAGTTTTTATCCTATTGTGGTAATGTGCTCAATCTGATTAGTATAAAGTTTTTCTAGGTATTTATATACGAATTACCATTGATTTACCAAAGATGATTTTTTCTGACTGTATAAACGAAATTAATTAAAGTTTTAGCCATACTCTTTTTATTTACAGTTTTTTCTTGCTCTATTTTCGCATTCATCTAACAAAATATAAAAATAAGTGATAGATCATTATAATGTTCATAAATTGTAGTCGGAGGCCTAATTTAATATTTCTTAGGGATTTCATTTTTATTTTTTTATTTACTTTTAATGTAGTAAGCTCCCAAGAATTTGGGTATGCCATTTTGATGAAATTTGGTATATTGAAATTTGCATCTATCAAATTTTAATAAATCAAAACAGAGGATAAAAACTTCAAAAATGTACGAAATGATATCAACGAAACTTTCCAAATTTACATGGAGAAAAATTATATGTAAAATGTTGAAGCTGTTTATTTGACATATCTACGTCGTGTGAATTGAGGTTAAAATATAAGCCAGCAGAATCAACATTAAAAACAATAAAGTAAAATTGTAAATTAAAAAAATTTAACTATTTTCAGAAATTCTTCTTCCCTAAAATTGTAGATACCAAAGTTGCTTCCTCATTCCTTATATTATATTCTTTATCAAGGTATCACATCGCTTAGTCATGTGTGACATTTTAATTTTCTAATGATTGCACATATTTCGAAATGTACTTCGGAATTTTTGCAATTATTCCAGTAGTTAATTAATTTCTTATCAGTATAGTTTTTCCTATATAAGAGGGAGCTTTTGGTGAACAGACTGACAAATTGAATTCGAGTCAAAATGAAATCGTTCATTGCATTGTCTCTGCTCTTCACCGCAACTCTTGCATTCCCAGCTGAATCTGGCGAATGGGATGATGCTGAGCTCTTCCAAGGAATTGAGCCCCGCATTGTTGGAGGCCAAGTCGCCAAGCCCAATCAATTCCCTTATCAAGTGAGGATTCATATGATTAAGCGCATGGGAAACCGCGAATTCAACACGCTCTGCGGAGGTTCCCTCGTCAGCGACAAGCACATCCTAACTGCTGCACACTGCCTTGTTGAGTAAGTTAACATTGCTAATTTTGAGTTGCTAAGATATTAGAATTAAATTATTTATTTTTTCTAGTGTTGTACGTGCAACCGTCTACATGGGCAGTATAAACTTCAGAATGGAAGAGCCAGATCGCGTTACAATGCAGTTGAACGTACAAAACTTCCGCGTTCACGAGAACTACAATCCTCTTCTCTTCAATAACGATATTGCTCTTATCACCCTTCCAGAACCAGTGAAATTTAGTGGTTAGTAATAACTAAACTAATATTTACTTTCTCGACAAATTCAAAATCCCCTTTTTTTAACCAGCTGCCATACAGCCCATTAATCTTCCCATTAATGGATTTAAGAAATTGGAAAACCGCATGGCCATTATTTCTGGATTTGGAAAAACTGGAGACAAGACCAAGACATCAGATAACTTGATGTTCTTGAAACGCAAGATTTTGACCGAAAATCACTGTCAACTCCACTTCCCATTGACCTTCAGGGAATCCCAAATTTGCGTTGATGGTTCCGAAAAGAAATCAGCCTGCCCTGGCGACTCTGGTGGCCCACTTGCAATCGAAGAAAACGGTGTCATGACCCTTGTCGGTTTGACCTCTTACGGAAAAACCACCTGCGAAATGGGAAGCCCTGCCGTTTACACTCGCATCACAACTCACTTGCAATGGATCCACAAACACACCGGAATTCCAATCACTTACTAAGCTGGTTCAGTTTGAATAAAATACCTAAAATATAAATTTTTCGATTATTGTTGCGGTTTTCTCGTCTATCCCAACATTTATGCATCTTGCAATTAAACTCATGAGTAATACCTTCGACACATATGTATGTGACATTGATATTATCATATTCAAAATTCAATATTCATACTACATTCACCTAGTAAATAATCTAATATATACGTAGTATTGAGATTTGCAAAATTTTGGTGGTACAAACGTAGTATACATAATTTTTAATGCACTTTACTCTACAAAACAGGTACAATTGCAATCAGTTCTTGTTAATTTTTATGCATTTTACCGAATTAAATGGAGTTCGAAGACAAGAAGAAATAGCCTTTAAAACAGAAAATATTAAACTCCTGTGAAATAGTGCATTTCATTTTCAATTTGCTTACAATTCAAATACCGAGCGTACTTAGAGAACTGGTAATTTGGGAGATGTGGAATGTCAGATGTGTAGATATTATGCAAGAAAGGACCCAGAACGGATCCTTGAGGAACTCCAGCGGAGATTTTGCGTAGAATCTATCGGTTAAAAAGTCTTTGACAATTTTAGTGAGTGTTCTCAAAATGTATTAAATAAACTAAATACTTTTTAGTAGTGTAAAATTTCTACAAAATGTTTACTACTACTAACAGGTATTTTGATATTATTCGTGGGGGTGTGCACCGATCTCGGACATATGATTTGTAAATATATTTTAATATTGTAAAAGGAAACAGGTGCCTATGTGTCTATTAATTCTTCGATTAATTTTTTGACACAAAATTGGTATAAGTCAAAGCAATTGTGTATAGGTTATTCATAAATTTCAGTATAAAATTTACGTCCAAAACCAATGTTTATCTTATTATGAAAAAAAAACGCACCTAAAATGTCAAGAAAATAAACACGCCCTATTAAAGTAAAAGCCATAACACAAGGTATTTTAAATGATATTTAAATAACATCCCAGACCATAAACTGAAAATCATTAAAAATATTGCAAAACACATTTTTTTTTATATTTGTTATTTTATTAACATATTGACCATTCCAAAAAAATTTAATCTCGAATTGGGATGCCAGTGTGTTTGCTGATCCAGTCAAGGAATGAAGTGACTCTGGTGAACACCATTGGATACTCTTTATCGCAGGTGTATGCTCCAAAAGATGTCAGTCCAACTAAAGTTTTGGAACCATCGCTCTCATCCAGAACCAATGGGCCACCAGAATCTCCTTCGCAGGTGGACTTCGGACCATGACCATCAGCGCACAATTGCTCTTCCTTAAGTGTTCCGAAGTTGCCGCACTCATTATTATCAACAATTTTTAGTTGAACGAAACGAAGAACTTCAGAAGCCCCGATTTCATATCCTGCTTTTCCCCATCCAGAAGCTGTAGCAAAACGTTCTTCTAAGGCTCCTTGGCTACGTCTAGGTAAATTGACGGTTTGTATTTTATCTGAAAAAAAAAAAAAAATTAATGCAAAACCTCTTAACGAATAATTAGCGAGGAACTTACCACTCAATTCCACTCCATCTGGAATCATAATGAGAGCAATATCGTTGTATAAATATTCATATTTAAAATCTTCATGAACGATAAAGTTTTCTTGTCCAACTTCAATTGTAACTCTGTCTGCTTCAACCTTTTCCCAACGATTATGACAAGCGAAATGTAGTAAAACTCGAACGGTGCTGAAAAGAAAAATATTTATTAGATTTTAATTAATTTAAAATACAATACGAAAATAATTTACTTTCTCATGCAGTGGCCGGCAGTTAAAACAGCTTTATTAGATATCAAAGCACCTCCGCACCAAGAAGTATATTCCACACCATTCTTTTGCCGAATAAGACGTATTCCAACCGTATAAGGAAATTGATGAGGTTTAGCAATCTGACCTCCAACTATTCGGGACTCTATCCCAGATAAGTTTTGCACTTCTTCAAGCTGAGGAAATGCAAGAACCCCTGTTAGGAAAAGTGAAGCAACTAAAAATTTCATGTCTGCAATATTACTGCGAAAAACTAAGAAAACGAATAAATAAGCAAACATGCATATTTATACTAAAGTTGCTTGCGATAGCTGTTTTGATTAAGCGTCGAGAAATAGACAAGATAAGATTTCTTTTATCGAAATACTTAAGTATTTATTAATTATTTGAGTGTCTTTTTCTGTTCTATAAAAGAGTTTTTCAAAATACAAGAAGAAATTGTATACGACCCTCTTGGAAAAACACTGATCAACTTGTAAAAACACTAATGAACCTAGTTTTTCATTAGCGTTCACTAGTTTTCACTAGTTTTTCATTAGTTTTGATTGATGGGAGAGGAGATATATGATTACAACATATTGTTAATCAAATTTAATTAGTTTACAATTAATCAACCAATAAGAAAGTTCTACAAAAATAATATTAAGAAGTAATGCATGGAAAAATAAAGAAGAACTCTTGTATAGAGTGGACCATCGGCTGGTTGCTTTTTAAAAGTGCTATAAAATATCCACTGATCAAAATTTTTTAAAGTTTGTTGATTTATTGAAAAGTGTAAACCTTCCGACCAGTTATGGAATATGACTTCATTTAAGGGGACTGTCCGATTTTTTTGCTTCAAAAAATCGATTTTTTTTTCGCTTAATCAATAGTTTATACTTTTAAAAATAACTTGTAAAAATTTGGAACCGATATCTTGAACGGTTCAAAAGTTACAGGTCATTTAAGAGGCGTGCCTCCCGTCGCGCGGCCGTCTGAGTCGATGAGCCGGAGAGCAAGTGCGAGCTATGAAACGCGTATGAATAGCGTTCGGATTTGTGGCCTTGAATAGATGAATGAAATATAAGGAGGTAGGTATTTTTGATGTTTCTTTGTTCATCTTTTCGTTAGGAGGGGATTTGGGAGACCACTTTCATCGTGAGAAAATACACTTTTTTCTAGCCAAAATGCACTTTAAACTTTGACAGTGAATTTCTCCGTTCGTCGGAATTGATGGCGGTTGCTCTAATTAAAAGAAAACGGCTCATGATTTTATCTTGAAACTTGGCACACTTATTATTATAATATATACGCCCGTTGTGGTAGAATCACATTTTTGTTTTTTTTTTTCAAAGTTATTGCAAAAAAACTAAAAAAAAAATGACGAAAAAACGACCTTTTTTTTCAAGTGTCCGCCATTTTGTATTTTTTTTTTCCATTTTAAAAACTGTCCCTATCACAATGGGCTAAATAGTGTAAATTTTTAATAAATTTATGAATTTTTCATTTTAGTTCACCTGAGGCAAAAAGACTCGCGCAACCAGCGGACGGAGCGGCAAACTTTGAAGAACTGGAGGAGGGGGTTCCCGGTTCCGGAGTGACTCAACAAAATTCTCTAATGTAGTCTAAGGATCAATAAAATGATTAACAAAAAAAATGGTTGTCATACCTTTAGTAGTTTTCTTGAAAAAAAATCATTAAAATGACCTATTTTTTGGCTTAAAAAATCGGACAGTCCCCTTAAGTTGCTGTCTCGGCAATAGTTCGTCTTATCAATCCAATTTCGCAGCACATTTTTGATGGTTTTTAAATGGCACCCACAAAAAATTCGCAGCTACGTACAGTAGACGCAGTTGTTTCATTATTTCGACCGAATTTTCTTTTCCAAATTCGCACTGCTTCGGCAAAACAACACTTTCTAACATTATTTAAGAGTAAACGTATTCATTTCATACCGCGTAGATATGGTGCTGTGTTTCTGACAATTTTATGAGGGCTAAAGTGCTACCTGCGTAAAAATAACATCTAATTAAGAAAAAAACTAAAAGATGGCCCACCATTTAGAAGCATGATTAAAGCTTACTCTCTTTACGATCAAGCTGAAATTGTTAATAAATATTAATGGAAGAAAAAATCATTGATTCAGTCCAGAATTTCTCCACAGCTTTATTTACAATTCGATTGTGTTGTGAAAACAATTGCAATTTTCTTGAATATGGCTTTAGGATGAAAACGGAATCATTCGAGCTTTTTTCCTGGCTTTCTTACCTCTTTAATCAGTATAAACCTTCTTAGAAAATATAATTTTTCATATTCATAAGAGTATTTAACATTTTTTGTGAGACTCTTCCTAATTCCTGTTAATTCTCTAATAGAGTTAACTAATATAGAAAGTAAAGCCTCTACGTTAATTTTTACGCAACTGGATAATAACTATTCAGGAAGATGGCTAATTCTTTTACAAACCGTACGGATTTTGATAAAAATTGACCGACATGTCTCCGATTTGGCTGAAACTTTTTTTACAGATTCTATATCGAAAAATAAGAGATAAGTGTCCGAGGATTTTTTTTTTTTGTTCCGCATATTTTCGAAAATACTAGTGATCGAAAATGTGAGAATAATGAATTTTTTGGCTTGGAGACTCATTTTCAAAAATTTATAACTCTGGTTTTATTTGAGCTACAAACTTCTTTTTTTTTCATTTTAAATCTAAAGGACTGAGTTTTGAGAAAAAAATGTGTTTAATACAAATTATTAACAAATTCATATTGTTATTAACAATTTAATTGTTTAAATCAATTTTTAACAATGACCCCCACCTCGTAGCAAGTTTTTAGTATCTTTATTGTATTCTCCGTCAAATTTTACATAAAAAATATGTTTTCAAAATATGGTATCTTTATTATTACTATTTTTAAAACAGTAATTAATATAGCGCGACACGTCAAAAAAACGGTTTTTTGTTAATAAAAAGAAAATTATAGCTCGGATAAAAAAAAAGTTAAATATAAAAGTTGTAGATAATAAAAAGATCTACAATTCTTGTCTCAACTACTTTTCGACATAACCTCAAACTTTTCGAATAAATTGAAAAGAAATGTTAAAAATCACCTTTTCCAAATTTATTTGCCACATTTTTTGCCTCATGTCGTTTCTTTTTTTTAATATAAGTAATTATTATGTTCTTCTTAACAAATAATATTTATTAGCAATCAATACAATAAAAAGAAACATAAATTAATAATAAATGATAGAACATTATTTTATCGCATAAAAAAATATTTATTGTGGTTTCAATACTTATTATTGGTTAATATGTATTTCGTATTTAATATATATATATTAACCATCAAAGTTGAGAAACATATTAAAAACACGAAAATTATATATTAATTTCTTTTTTAATTTTTTATAGTCTTTTTATCAATAAATAATGTTTCAAAAAGGGGATTCTTAACATTTTTTGCATTTTATTCGAAAAGTTTGAGGTTATCTCGAAAAATAGTTAAGACAAAAATTGTAGGTCTTTTCATTATCTACACCTTTTATATGTAACTTTTTTTGATCCGAGCTATAGTTTTCTTTTTATTGACAAAAAACCGTTTTTTTGACGTGTGGCGCTATATAAAATAATGTTTTAAAAATAGTAATAATAAAGGTACCATATTTTGAAAACATGTTTTTTATGTAAAATTTGACGTAGAATATAATAAAAATACTAACAACTTGCTACGAGGTGGGGGCCATTGTTAAAAATTGATTTAAACAATTAAATTGTTAATAACAATATGAATTGGTTAATAATTTTTATTAAACATATTTTTTTCTCAAAACTCAGTCCTTTAGATTTAAAATGAAAAAAAAAAAAAATTTGTAGCTCAAATAAAACCAGAGTTATAAATTTTTGAAAATGAGTCTCCAAGCCAAAAAATTCATTATTCTCACATTTTCGATCACTAGTATTTTCGAAAATATGCGGAACAAAAAAAAATCCTCTGTTTAGATTGATAATAGGGATTTTATTAATAAAAGAACATAAAACAAATATGTTTATCTATATTTCTTAAAAATCTTCCACAATTTATTGTTAACGTATTTTTTGACAATTTTCACTTTAAAAACATTAATTTCTAATCGTGATGCCAGTATGTTTGCTAATCCAATCAAGAAATGAAGTAACTCTTGTAAAAACCATTGGATACTCTTTTTCGCAGGTAAAAGATCCAAAAGATGTCAGACCAATTAAAATTTTAGACCCACGATTCTCCTCCAAAACTAAAGGTCCACCAGAATCTCCCTCACAGGTGGATTTTGGACCATGTCCATCGGCGCAAAATTGTTCAGGTTTAAGTGTTCCAAAATTGCTGCATTCATCGTTATTCACAATTTTTAATAGAACGTATCGAAGGACATCTGACGAACCGAGTTTATATCCTTGTTTCCCCCAGCCTGAAGCAGTAGCCATTCGTCCTTCTAAAGCCGCTTGACTTCGGCGAGGCAAGTCAACCGTTTGTATTTTATCTGAGAGCAATTGGATTGTAAATTAAAGGCTTAAAATATATAATCAATATTGTCATGGCACTAACCGCTGAGTTTAACTTTTTCTGGAAGTATGATGAGAGCGATGTCATTGTATAAATATTTAAGTTCGAAATTTTCATGGATGATAAAGTTTTTTCGTTTGACTTCAACAGTAACTCGGTCCGCCTCAACCTTTTCCCAGCGATTATGTGTGGCGAAGTGCAGAATTACACGCACAGTGCTACAAATTGTATTTCATTATATTTTAATTTTGAATACAAGATTCATTTACTTTTCCATGCAATGAGCCGAAGTGATAACAGCTTTCTCAGAAATTAAAGCGCCTCCGCACCAAGAAGTATATTCAGGTCCATTATTTTTTTGGCGTATAAGACGTATTCCAACTATATAGGGAAATTGATGAGGCTTAGCAACCTCTCCTCCAACTATCCGAAATTGCTTCCTAAGGGAACTGGGCGGAATTTTTGACTGAGACAGTGTAAGAATCCCAGTTAAGAATAGAAGAATTACCAAAAGTCTCATGCTCATAGTTTAAATCTGTAAAAAAATAATAATATGTAAGCTAATACACACAATTGTATTTTAAACAGTCTACGAACAAAATTGTGTTTTCGAAAGGCTACGAATCGAAATTGTAAACTGGTCAACAAAGTTAGAAGATATGATAACAAATTTGAAATAATTTTGGTATTTTTTTAATAGTTATATCTCCCAAAAAATAAAACAAACAGAGTTTGAACCTTTAAAGGTCTAGTGTTATTGTTTTATAATCCCATCAACCTTTTGGAATCTTTTCTAGCATTTTGTATGTTACATATATGACAACATCAAAAAAATATTAAATTATAATACTTTCAAATATCAAATACTTCCGACTTTTTTTTTAAAGTATATTTCTGACAGATATTATCTAAAATCATGCAAAACAATATTAGGAATTATTACAATTGTAAGACTTCAATTTCTTCAAAAATGAGTTTGTACTTTCATCGTTAAGATTTTAAAACTAGAAATGTTAGAAAATATTAAAAAGTTATTAAATTCGTAGGATTTGGAAGGAATTCTAAAAATTATAAATTTGATCTCAAAATGATTTAGAATGCGTTTTATTTACCAGAAATATTCTATTTTATAATTTATCGAAAAACTCTTTATTCTTCAAATGTACACTGAAAAAATTATTTACTTTATTAGAAAAGCACAATATGCAAAAGAGTTTCCATTAAATATAATGATCAATATGCTACCTTCAGGCAGAGCTGTAAAAAATGGCATTACCAGTAACATGCAATACCATTACAAGTAATGCAATTTAAAGATGATTACCAGTACCATTACTAGTAATGGTAATCCAAAAAATCTAATTACCATTACAGTTACTGGTACCTACTGGTACTTCACCATTACTGTAATCACATGAGCATTACTTAGCATTACTCGCCATTACTATCATTACTTACTCAAATGAGCATTATGTAGCATTACTTACCATTACTTATTACATATTACATATTACATATTAGTTACTGCTCAATATTAATAGTTCTTACTCAAAATTATTACAATAAACATGTTTTAATGAATATTAAATTATATATTTATTCATATAAAATCGGAGATTTTACTACCAAAATTATAAAAACTTTCTAATTGGCTTTTCTTATTATGAGTAATGCTGAGTACTGCTGTATAAGATCCAAAAGTATGGAAACGGCTAAATAACTTTCGAGGAATGGGGAGAAAAAAGCTTTAAATAAAAGTTTTAGAAATTTTCCCTGGCTATTCAATGGTGACCTTAGATTTGACCTTGATCATGGCCTTGAAGGTCATTTCAAGGTCAGGTTAATTTTTTGAAATGTGAAGCCATATCTTTGACCACGGAAATGGAAAGAGCGGAAAATTTTACGTCCGACTATGACCTTAACCATGACCTCGAAGGTCATATCAAGGTCAAGATGGTGCTTTAAATGGGAACCTGCATTGTTACTGCGGATTTGGAAACAGTCGAAGTTTTGCGTCCGAATGTGACCTTGGCCACAACCTTCACCTTGACCATGACCTCGAAGGTGATATCAAGGTGGTTTTTTGAAGGGGAAACTATATTTTTGGCCACGGAAATGGAAAGAGCGGAAAGTTTTACGTCCAACTATGACCTTGATATGACCTTCGAGGTCATGCTCAATGCTGTAGTAAAGATTACATTCGGACGCAAAACCTCCCTTCCCCTTTAAAGAACCATCTTGACCCTCATATGACCTTCGAGGCCATAGTCAGGTTCATAGTTGTATGGTACAGGGAGGATGGAGTATCCTTGAGGCACTCCATCTTTGATAGGAAATATATTAGAACTTGTTCTGTATGGATACAAATGTAGAATATTGGGAAACCGAATGAAATTTACAAGTTTAATTTTATCAATTTTTTTTTTAATTTTTTTTTCAGCACAATTAACAATGAATATCAGTTTTCAAGGAATTTCTATCCTCACTTTCCAACAGGAATGCCAGTTTTCTCATGAATCCAGTTAAGGTAATATGATACACGGGTGAAAATAACAGGATAACCCTTTTCACATCCATAAACCTTTCCGTAAGAAGTCAAACCAACAACAGTCTTAGATCCGTCAGTTTCTTCAATGGCGAGTGGGCCACCTGAATCTCCTTGACATGCTGACTTTCCATTAGCAGTAGAGACACATATTTGCGATGGCATAAGAATTCCGTAGGGTTTCATACAATAATCATCAGACATTATGTGCTGGTCAGCGAAACGTAGAACATTTGTAGTATCATTCTTGGCATCTCCTGTTCTACCCCAGCCGGATGCGATTGCAACTCGTCCATCAACATCGAATTTGCTTGATCGAGGAAGATTGATCACACTAATTTTGTCTAAAATATAAAAAACAAATTAAATTCCACATTTGGTTTCTTAAAAATTATAAGAATTTACCAGTCAATTGCACTTTTTCAGGAAGAACAATTAAAGCAATGTCATCAGTATGTAAAAAGTCATCATACTTTTCGTGTATGATGTAGCTAGATTTCCAAACTTTTACTAATTTACGGCCATCTTCTTTAGGTGCATCGCGATTGTGCGCTCCCAAGTATACAACTCCACCGTTTGAACTAAAATATTTGAAATAATTATTTAAAAATATCTAGTATACAAATTAATTTCATCAACTTACTTCAACAGACAATGAGCAGCTGTAAGAACAACTTGATCAGAAATCAATGAACCTCCACACCAAGCACTGAACACCAATCCTTTTATGAATTTTGTCAATTTTAGACCAACTTGGTAGGGAAATTGATTTGGTTGGGCAATTTGGCCACCAGCAATTCGAGCTTCGATTCTATAAAAATGTTCGTTATCTTCCAAAGGAAGCGCCACTGCTGCGGCCACAAAAAGGAGCACCAACGAAATTGACTTCATTTTCGAACAAGCTTAGAAACGATAATGGTGAAAATCGTCCAAATCGAATATATACTATACTTTGAAGAGTTGAACTGATAATATTTTAATTAATTAACACACCTTTCTGCTTATACGAACAATCGCCGATTACTAGTTATCTATAGGCGATATGGAAGTGTAGTCTACTTTTCGTTAACATTGAGAATTTCTGAGATGAACTAATTTGAGATGTCTTGAGATTTCGCGATATAAGAATTATAAGTATCGATCACTTCAATATGTCTTCGAGAAGAGGTTTTTTATCAGATTGCAAGATGGGGAAAAAAAAAACTTTTACGAGAATAGTACGATTATATAATAAAAAATTAAAAGTCGCAAGTTGATCAGATTAATATGATTTTAGGAGACATATTGCTACCCCATATGCCTATATTAATTAAATATTTTAACAGTTCGTAGATATAAAAATGGGCTATATAAAAGTTTTAGAAATAGAAGCCATGTGAAATATTGGATACACAGTCGTCAGGTTTATTATATTAATTTTTAAAATAGATCTAATAAAATATAAAAATATTAGTTTAAGTAATCGGCTTTGTGGTATATGTCGTGAAAGCTATATGGTTTATACTTTCTTATGGAAAACAAACCAATTTTTTATAATAAAAAGTGGTAATTTGGGTTCTTAGATTATGTAAATGAATATTACAATAATCTATATTTGTAGAGCAAACGATTTAGTTGGCATATCTGAAATAATATCATATTCACAAGTACTTAGAAAACTTTTTTCAACTTTTTACCCATAATGTTTTTTAGGAAAAAATTATTCAACCTTGCTAAAACTTCATACGCTACAGTAATTTTTCCTGAAATTTCCGAATCTGATAGCAGATTAACGCTACCTGGCGCCATTTTTAAAAAATGGCGGCTGAAAGCAGAAAAAATTACAATTTTTTTAAAATTTCGATTCAAATAATCGTAAATTAATACAAGAAGCCATCAACGTAAGGTGCTAATTCTCTGGATCTGATGGTATAAATAGTTTCTCTAAAAGATAGGAGCGATAGTGATGGAAAATCGAATATTGCGAATTCAATATTGCGATTTGTACGCAAGATTTTTGATTTTTGCATATTTTTGTTTTATTTATATACCTACAGGATTTTTTTTCAAATTTATTAACTTTTTTTATTATTTATGAGGTAGCTTATTGTGAGTATAAAGTCAGATTTCCAAATTTCAAAATGGCGGATCAAAGATGGCTGATAAAATTTCTTAATATGATCGAATCCAGACTGAAAACTGTACACATAAGATTTGGGGTCACTGATTACGAATCTGGGATCAGATTTGATTCACTAATTCTTATTTTTTTTTTTTTTTTATTAATAGGGGTACCGGGTAATTCGTGCGGTTTTCTAACAGATGGCGTAACTTGTTTTATATTCCAGTGATTCACCTTTCCAAATATGTGTTGGAAAGCTACTGTCATATAGTTTCAGAATCAGTATGTGTCATTTAGCTGAAGCGTAAACAACAATACTTTTTTTTACTCTGAAAATGTCGAATTTTGTGCCGAATAAAGTGTTTTTGCGGGGAGTACTTCTTCATTACTTCAATATGAAGAAAAAGGCTTCCGAAAGTCATCGTATTTTGGTGGAAGTGTATGGTGTGCATGCTCTAGCTGAGCGTACGTGCCAGAAGTGGTTTGCACGGTTTAAAAGTGGCAATTTTGACTTGGAGGACGATGAACGGCCCGGACAGCCAAAAAAGTTTGAAGACCACGAATTGGAGACACTGCTCGACCAAGATCCATCCCAAACGCAAGAAGAACTTGCAAAATCACTTGGCGTCGCTCAACAAACCATTTCCGATCGTCTAAAAGCAATGGGAATGATCCGGAAGGTAGGCCATTGGGTGCCGTATGAATTGAAGCCAAGAGACGTCGAACGCCGATTTTTCGCGTGTGAACAACTGCTTGAACGGCACAAAAGAAAAAGTTTTTTGCATCGAATTGTCACTGGCGATGAAAAGTGAGTCCATTACGATAATCCAAAACGTCGGGCAACGTATGGATACCCCGGCCATGCATCATCATCGACGGCCGTTCAGAATATTCATGGCCTGAAGGTTATGCTGTGTATTTGGTGGGACCAGCTGGGTGTGATCTATTATGAGCTGTTGCAACCGAATGAAACGATCACAGGGGAAGTCTACTGACGACAATTGATGCGTTTGAGCCGAGCACTGCGCGAAAAACGGCCGGAATATGAACAAAGGCACAGCAAGGTAATTTTGCAACAGGACAATGCTCGGCCACATGTTGCACAGGTCGTCAAAACCTACCTTGAAACGCTCAAATGGGATGTCCTACCCCACCCGCCGTATAGTCCAGACCGTGCGCCATCCGATTACTATCTCTTCCGATCAATGCAACATGGCCTGGCTGACCAGCACTTCTCCAATTATGAAGAAGTCAAAAATTGGATCGATTCGTGGATAGCGGAGAAGCCGGCCGAATTTTTCAGAAAGGGTATTCGTGAATTGCCAGAAAAATGAGAAAAGGTTATAGCTAGCGATGGACAATACTTTGAATATTAAATTTGTAACCATTTTTTCACAATAAAGCTTCAATTTTCGAAAAAAAACCGCACGAATTAACCGGTACCCCTATTATTTTTTAATTTTTTTAAATAATTGGATTGAACTTGAACTGATAACTGTATACATAGTTAATAAATTTGAAAAAAAAACCCTGTAGGTATATAAATAAAACAAAAATCTGCAGAAATAAAAAAATCGTGGGTGAAAATCGCCATATTGAATTCGCCATATTCGATTTCCATCACTGTTGCTCCTATCTTTTATAAAAACTATTAATGCTATCAGATCCAGAGAATTAGCACCCTACATTGAGCGCTTCTTGTATTAATGTACGATTATTTGAATCAAAATTTAAAAAATTCGCCATTTTTCTGCTTTAAGCCGCCATTTTTTAAAAATGGCGCCAGCTAGCGTTAATCTGCGATCAGATTCGGGAAGTGCAGGAAAAAATACTGTTAGGTATGAAGTTTTAGCAAGGTTTAATAATTTTTCCCTAAAAAACATAGTGGATAAAAAATTTAAAAAATTTAGTTCATTTTAAGGCAGAAACGGGTTAAATGATTTGACACCCGAAATTCGATATACTATTTCAAAATTATCAAAATTAAACCAGAACACATCAAATTATTATCAATAGGAAACACTAAAATGTTCGATCGGAAAATTGTGATTGTTTTTCCATTATAATTTAAATATGTGTTAAGATTAATTTTATTAAAGCTATAATATTTACAACTTAATTATCAAAGAGCTTGAGCCAAATAAAACGTAGTAAAAATCAAGTTTTGTTCAAAATATCAGTTTGCATTGTCTAAATAATGTATCTTTTGTTATATATTTTAAGTTTCGATATACCCTTTACTTTTCGTCTTTATGCTTTACATTACAGCAATTACCTTATTTTATACAATCAATAAATATATGAAATATCTTTATATTATCTAATCAGTGACACTTATAAGATAAACACTTAAATTATATCTTTTAACACAACGCAAGGTAGCACGGAGTTACTGGAAAGTAAACTGAGATATGATGTCAAATGAAAAGTTACTTATCATGCGTGTAGCGCAATTTGTCGTTATGACGTCTCAATTTATTTGCTTTTGTAATTCAATCCCAGACTGCGAACATATTGTGATCACAATTGAGTAAACGCAAAAATCGTTATTTCGTCTACGGTGAACTTGAACCAGAATCGCTATCGCGTCAGCCCTGGAGATAGGGTTATACTAGAAAGTATAAAATACAAATAATTTCGTACAATTCGTCAGTTGAGCAGTTTGAACATGAAGATATTTTGTGCATTATTTTTGATAGCAGTAGCAAGTACGGTTTTTGCATATGATGCAAAACGGCAATCAGTCCGATTCCGTATTGTAGGAGGAGACATTGCAACACCTCATCAATTCCCATATCTGGTTGCAATAAGATTAACTCGAATAAAGGATGGTGACATTGCTTTCAATTCATGGTGCGGAGGGTCATTGATCTCAGAAAACATGGTTCTGACAGCAGCTCATTGTTTGAAAACGTAAATTTTCATGAATTGAATTGTGCTTTAATTTGATTATGTAATTATTAAAACAGAACTGTATCAGCAACCGTCTATCTAGGAGCACATGAAATTAAAGCAATTGAAGAACCTGGTCGTTTAGAAATTAACGTACAACCCAAAGACTTCGTAATCCATGAAGGTTTCGATCCGGAATCTTATGACGATGACATTGCTTTAATAATTCTACCGGAAAGAGTTCAATTAAATGGTAAAATGGAAAGACACACTATTTAGATAAAATTGTAATTTTATTCATTTTCAGAAAACATACAAAAGATATCTCTTCCTTCTGCTGATGAATCAGATATTCCAGGCAAAATGGGTATTACTTCTGGGTGGGGGAAAACAGGAGACAAAACCACTCTTTCGACATTTTTACGATTTATCAAACGAAAAATTTTACGAAGTAGTGACTGCGCTAATTTCTATAGGCCAATTACTTCCAAACAACTATGTGTTGATGGATATATGAAATCAACTTGCCAAGGAGATTCTGGAGGACCTTTTGCTTTAGAAAATAAAGATGGCTCCCACGTAATTGTAGGAATCACATCTTTTGGCAGTGGCGTTTGCGAAAGAGATCACCCCACTGTTTTCACAAGGGTATCTTCATATTTGGATTGGATAAAAGAACATGGTGGAGTACCTTCCAAGGTCTAATAAAATATCCAAAAAAATCGTCTTATTATTGTCTTTAATGAAAAAATAAAAAATAATTTCCAACGAACGAATTTTTTAAATTAAAACAATTCTTTTTTCCATACTCCACCTGAATGCAATATATTTAATAAAAATGCAGTTCCTTAAGAATTCTTAATGTTTACGTAGCAATATCAACTTGAATTTTTAACATGTCATTTATTGTAATTTAAGCTTTTTACGAAAATTTTTATTATAAGGTTTTATTAGCAAACTTTCACCACTTTAGTGGTTGATTTCTAAAAAAATAAGAAATACATATTTAATATCTAATTCTCGATCTCTCTGTGAAAAGGTGATAGCAGTTTTTTTTTTATAGATAACAAATCCGGAAAAAATTTGTTCCATAACCTTACATTTTCTAGAAATGTAAGGTTGAAAAGGGAAAAAACCAGGCCATTTTTGTAATTTTCTTAAAAAATAATGCGAAGTTGTAGGAGGTAATTCAAAAGAAAGCTTAAATACTTCAATATATATATAAAATATTATTTATTTGTAACCTTTATCAAGGTTTTTTCGAGATACAAGTTATTAATGCGAGTCTCTCTCATATGTTCCAGGTCATTCATTCCCAGGTCATAGGGAAACATTAACCTATTAACGCCCAAAGAACCTAACTTTTTTGTGCAGTTTGAAACCTCATTCTTACAATTAAAGGACATTTATTTTCCAATAAAAACCATGAATCTTACTAGTTTTGAGTGTGCTTTTTCAGAATCTGTTGTCAAAATTGAGTTTTTTCCAATAGGAAATTAAATATGGCGACTTTTTCGAAAAAAAGTATCAAAAAATTTGAAATTTTTTTTTTTTTTGTAATTTTTTTTCAGGGCAATAGAGTTTTGCAATGCAATTCTTACTATGATCAACGGTGATCGGAATGTTTGAACTTACAGAAAAAGGTTTTTTTGCTGATCGCAATCACTCATAACCTTTTCAAAATGGCGGATTTTCTATAGTGCAGATTTTGAAAATCTGAAAATCTTAAACTCTGAAAATCGTACCAAGGGGTTTTTATCGTCACTGATTATGAGATTAAAATCAGATTTTTAAAATTCAATATGGCGGACAACAAATTTTAAAAAACTCACAGATTTGCATGAAATTCAGTATACAGGAGTTTTGGTAGTCGCTACTCACAAATTTAACATCAAATTTTGAAAATTGAAAATTGCGGATTCAATATGGCGGAAGGGACTCACAATAATACGCACGCCGAGAAGTGAGAGGCAAGGGGACTCACTATAATAAAGCACCCCAAAGGAGACAAAATTCTACTAAGTCCACGCCGTTGTCTCTGGATTACGCAAAGAGTAGAAATTCGTGATCAGTAACTACAAAAATCCCGAATTTCATGGAAACCTACAAGATTTTCAAAACTTGATGTCCGGCATATTGAATCCGCAATTTTAAATTTTCAAAATTTGATGTTAAATTTGTGTTTAGCGACTACCAAAACTCCTGTATACTGAATTTCATGAAAATCTGTGAGATTTTTAAAATTTGTTGTCCGCCATATTGAATTTGCCATTTTGAATTTTAAAAATCTGATTTTAATCTCATAATCAGTGACGATAAAAACCCCTTGGTACAGAATTTTACGAAAATCTGTAGGATTTTCAGAGTTTAAGATTTTCAGAGTTTAAGATTTTCAGATTTTCAGAATCTGCACTATAGAAAATCCGCCATTTTGAAAACGTTATTAGTGATTGCGATCAGCAAAAAAACTTTTTTCTGTAAGTTCAAACATTCCGATCACCGTTGATCATAGTAAGAATTGCATTGCAAAACTCTATTGCCTTAAAAAAAAAATTACAAAAAAAAAAAATTTCAAACTTGTTGATACTTTTTTTCGAAAAAGTCGCCATATTTAATTTCCTATTGGAAAAAACTCAATTTTGATAACAGATTCTGAAAAAGCACACTCAAAACTAGTAAGATTCATGGTTTTTATTGGAAAATAAATGTCCTTTAATTGTAAGAATGAGGTTTCAAACTGCACAAAAAAATTAGGTTCTTTGGGCGTTAATGGGTTAATTATATTCCGATATTTCTTAAGAAATTTTCAAAAACTTCTACGGTTTCTTCAAATTTTAAAGAATTTTTTTTTTTAAACATGATGTGATATAACATCTTTGTTTACGGATTTTAAATCTAACCTATCAGAGTTGGCAACTTTTTTTGCAGACCAGTGTTATTTCTATTTTCGGGTACTTTTATTATGTTTTAAGTCAGTAGATGTGTTAAATAATGTTTTTCTGTATAAACTTTGAACCCCCTTATGACCCCATTAGGGTTAGAATTTTGAAATATCTCTTCTAGGTAAGTCTCTATATTAGAAAATAAAAATACTGATTAAATTTCATATTTATAGCTGCAGTGGTTTCGCCTCAGTGCTGATGAATCAGTCAGTCAGGAAATGTTACTTTAAGATTTAAGAATAATTCCTCACGAAGCATGATAGCACATAATTGAATGAATTTTTACATATTCCCAAAATTTGTATATATCAAGAAATTATGAAATAGAAACAACGAGATTAATATCTGAAATTGTGATATAAGGATAAAGACGATGATTTTCCTCATACAAAATATCTACTTTAAAAATAAATGTGTAACTCGTGTGACCCATGTCACCCGAATAGTGAGTCTAGTACATAAATAATTACCATCTGTAACCAGCGAAACCTATAATTTATCTGTACCTCTATCTAAACTTTTCGAATTGTTTTCATTTAACCTTCGAAAATAGTAATGTTATAGGAAAATGTTTTAACCGTACATATAAGCTTTATATTTTTTATATTCAATATGTACCTATATGAAATAAAACACTAATACTTAAGCTAGTTCAATTTTATTCATTCATCAAATTTCTTAAATTTATGCTTGAATTTGAACGTTGGAATTGGCAGCAATCCATCCCAAGAAGTTGGCAATCTTGGTGTAGACAGATGGGAAGCCCTTTTCACAGCCCTCAATGCGACCGTATGAGGTGAGACCGATTAAGGTCTTGGCTCCATTGGCGTCGGTGATAACAAGGGGACCGCCAGAATCTCCAGGGCAAGCAGAAATCAATGAACTGCCATCAACGCAGATTTGGCTAGAAGCAAATCCGTAGAAGTAGAATTTGCAGAGCCTGTCTTTCATGATCATGCGGTTGGCATAGCGAAGAACTGGGGATTGTTGTCCCATGTCACCCATTTTTCCCCATCCAGAGATGACGCCAGCATTACCTTCATAGTTCATTCCACGATGGGAGAGCTTTGGCAAGGCAATGGTTTGGACACTTGCTAAAAGATAAAATTTTGATGATATTATTTCCGCATTACCTTTAGAGTTTAGAGTTTAAATACCGGAGAGTGGGACCTTAACTGGAAGATTGATCAAAGCAATGTCGTTTTCAGCTGTAACCGTGTCATAGTCTTCATTGATGACCCAGTGTTGTGGTTCAACCTTGATAATCATCCTTCCTGGCTCGTCAGGTTTGGTGATGTCATGAGCTCCAAGGAAAACGCCAACGCGAAGAGCCCTAAATCGGAAAAGTTATACAGGTTTTAATTTAAAGAGTTCAAAATAAAACTTACTTGTCCAAGCAGTGAGCAGCAGTGAGAACAACGCTGTCAGAGATCAAAGAACCGCCACACCAGCTGGTTGCCTCAAAATTGTAGGGTTCCATTTTCTTAACGATCAAAAGACCCACTTGGTATGGGAATTGGTTTGGTTGAGCAACAATGCCATTGGCAATGCGACTGTCAACCGAAAATGGGAACTGCTCGGCAAGAGCAAGGGTTGCGAGCACAGCGAATGCTACCAAAGTCTTCATGTTTGCGCTTTAGATGCAGAACTTCGTTAGTTCGATTGAAATTTTCCAATATATATACCAACCGAAGGAATCCTTCAATTGCAAGTGATAATGTTTTTTTCTATAATTCGACCAATTACGATAAAATCATTTCCTAGATAAAGCAGCTTTTTCTTCTGGAAAGTTCTCTTTAGCAAATGATTCGATGTAATTTCATAAGAGTGCGTCAAGAAGTTTTCTTCAATTAAAAAGAAATTAAATTGTTCAAATTAAATTGATAAGGTAATTCAGTTATAACAGGGTGAAACAATTAGTACAAATTGATTGTTATATAATTGAAGTGTTTCGAGACTTATTTTTCATATTTACAAGTGGTTGTTTATTAATGTATCATATTAAAATTTCGATTTTCGCAAGTCTTTTATTTATTCTTATTTGGGTTACAAAAATAAAAGATGTCTTAAAGAAATTTGTTTTATACAAATCTCTACAGAAAACTAATCTTAGCCCAACTGATTTTGATATAAGAAAACTCATATGTATATATGGTAATAACTGACGACGCGATAACTTATGCAAATCATTTAGACGATTAAGAAATTTAATTTACCATAAATGAATAGATGAGTCTAATTATTGTGTATTATTCTTCAGGATCATTTCTCAGATATTAAATATGATAGTCAAATCCAAAACAAAATAAAATTTTTAAAAATTGCCACTGTCCTTATTCAAACCATGAAGCTTTTTAGACACTCTTTTGAGGTCCTCAAATTTGCATGTACTTCAATAGAATGATCCAAATCTAAAAGATGTTGTCTATTATCTTAACCCGTTAAGGCCCAAACGGGCGCATTTTCATAAGTTTTTTCAGCCGCTCTATTTTCTATTGAAACCTTCACATAAAAATTCTGAATTGGTCAATACTGATGTAAAATTTCATGAACTTTCGGAATATGATAATGATTTTTAATTAACATTGGAACTACAGTGGTTACGCACGCACGTTTTTTTTTCAAAAAATATTTTTAGAAAATCATTATTTATGGCTCGAAACCAATGAAAAATTTGGCGGAAAAGCAATAATATCGCGTCCATGGACCTAGTTCCTTAATTTGCAGATACGTACGTTTTCGAATTTAAAATGGCGGTATCCAAAATGGAGTTTGAAAGTCGAAAATTTAATGACATATAGTATTATGACTATGAAAAAAAAAGTTCCTAATGGATTTATTTAGAAACTTATACAGGGAGATTTTTGAGTTCACTGATTGCGAATCTGAGGTCAAATTTAAGAAATTCAAAATGGCGGGTTCAAGATGGCGGAGAAAGACATTAAAATTTTATAAATCTGAGCATAAAATAGCTCTAGGGGGTTTTTGGGTTCGCTGATTGCGAATCTGAGGTCAGATTTGAAAAAATAAAGATGGCGGATAAAAAAATTTAAATTACATGAATCTGAGCAAAAACTTGTACTGAGGAATTTATGGCGTCGCTAAAGTAGTAGAGGAGATAATATACTTTATGACCCTTACTTTGGGCTCAGGAGATAATAATGCATTATGCATGCATATATGTTGTATATTCTATATATTAAAATCATATATAACAATAATTCATCCTCTTTGCAAAGATATCTCAAAAACATCATCGTTAAATTTACTATTTTTCGCTAATTTTTTATCATTTTTTGAAATCCGATCTCAAATTTGTTATCAGCGACCCCAAAAACCCCTCAGTGCAGATGTTTGCTCATAATTAATATTAATAATGCTAAAAAAACTTTTTGGAAAAACACGATTTTTGTTTACAAAAAAGCGTGCATAACCTCTGTAGTTCCAAGTTTAAATAAAAATCATTATCATATTCTGAAAGTTCATGAAAAACTTAAACCATCAGAAAATTACATTCATATGGGAACCGAATTCAAGTCAGATTTTATGAAAAGTACATCCAAAAAACGCCCAGATATTCAAAGAACAAACGGTAGTTCTGGTGTAATGAAGATAAAACTATTCTTTACTTAAAAGCTTTTAAAAAGTAAATTATTTGGATAGAAATCATGAAGTTAGACTATTCACCATATTTTAACATTTAACTTAATTTTAGGTCGTTATAAGAAAATTCAGTTTTATGTTTGAACACAAGATTTAAAAGAATTAATTTCAAAGCTAAACTATCCCGGCTATAATCTGCTGAGCACATTAAACGGACCATTAAACGGACGCTGAGCCGATTATGCTAAATCTGTAATGGAAACTGCTTAAATGAAGCGTACCACAGTTTTATCATACTGAAACATCCTATATTCGGATGGCTTTAGTACACTTGAATTTTAAATATCTTAAAAGGTTCTAGATTATTTTACAACGAAACTGAAAAGTACTTAAGGATAAAAAAACATTTAACAAGTAAACTAGATTTAATGATGGTGCCTACTTTAAGCTAGAAGCGGTTGGTGATTTTATTTTCTTTAGTTTAACGCGTCTGGAAACATAAATTAAAAAGATTCCTTCAGCTATTTCTATTAAAAAATGTCCCAGATTTATAGAAAAAGACTCGAGAATTTTCGATGTCAAAAATATAAATTTTTTTAGGTATCAACATAAACTTAGAGTAAAGTATAATTATTATTAAAATATTAGATAAGATATTTCACTAGATTCATGTTTCGAAAATTTTATTGCCTATATATTTTGAAGAACTTCAAGTCATATGACACTAGATGTTACTTGGTTTACGTAAACTTGAACAAAGACGCATTTCGCGTATAAATTGTCTAGAACTTTAAAGGCCAATTTAAATCTTATATTTCTTATTTGAATACGCGCAAAATAAATTTACTATACCGTCCTTTCATATGCCTAGGATTGAATTTGAAAATATGGTGGCATTAATTACTTAATTGTAGTTATAATTCACTTAGTGTATGTACCTCTATAGTCTGTAACGTTTATTAATCGGTAGACTAAAATAAATAAATAAAATTCTCGATAAATATTAAAGTTCAAAGTAAAAATAAAAAAACACAAACATAAATTTATTAAATTTTATTCAATTCATTCTTTTAATTTAATTCCAGTTTTTTCAGCAATCCAATCGATATATGCTGTCACTCTTACGTAAACAACAGGAAAGTCCTTTTCGCATCCTTCAACTCTTTCATAAGAAGCAACACCCACAACAGTCCTTGAACGACTTTCGTCCTCAATGAAAACTGGTCCACCAGAATCTCCAGGACATGCAGAAATTCCGTGAGAGCCATCAACGCAAATTTGAATTTCAGGCTTGTAAATTCCCGGATAGTGATAAGCACAGTATTCATCTGGTAAAATCCATCTCCTGGCGTATTTTAAAGATGATGAACCGACAGCTTTCATTCCTGTGTCTCCCATTCTACCCCAGCCCAAAATCCAGCCTACATGTCTATCAAATTTTGAATTCCTCTGACTCAGTCGCGGTAAGTTGATGGTTTTAATCAGATCTTTTAAATTTCAAACTTAATTATTCAAAGTAACACTGTAACATATTATAAATATGTATGTTTATAATGCTTACTCGTGAATCTGGTCTTTGGAAAGAGCCTCACTAGGGCAATATCGTTAAGATGATAGAGGTGATCATACTTCTCGTGAATAATCATATCTTTCTTTTGCGCAACGATTCTTGTCCAGTATCCAGTAAAATTTGTAGCGCCCAAAAACACGTCGACAGTAAGTCCGCTAAAATAAAAAAGTCGATAAAATGATAAAATTCGCTACAACTTTCACGTACTCATGTAGGCAATGCGCTGCAGTAAGGACATATTCATCCGAAATCAAGGAGCCTCCACAGAACGAAGTAACGTCGTATCCACTTGCACCAATTCTGTGAGTTTGCACGCCGACTTGATGAGGGAATTGGCCTACTTCTGCATATTCGCCGCCAGCAATTCGGTTCTGGATCGAATATGGTTCAATTGAGTCCCGCGCTCCTTCGACTTGGGGAATGGCGGCAAAGTTTGCAACGAGCAGGGAAAAAATTACTTTGAGGTACTGCATCATTTCGACAAACGTTGCCAACTATACAAGTGTAATTAACTTCAATAACTTTATATTGCACCCAAAGTGGCCGATCGATAACAACCTCAATCAATTTAATTGATTTTGTGAATCCTTCTGATAAAATTGTCATATATGATGAACGTATTTGTGTTTCGTTAAATTCTAAAATGCACGATATTTGCCATCGGCTTCCATATTTCTTAATTATCTACTTTTTTATTACTTTTATCGCATTATTTTAAATTTAAGGTGAAAAAAGGAGCTCAACCGAATCGATTTTTAAATTTGAATAAAGTGTACCATAATTTACCATAATTTGAATGGGGAATTGAAGACTTTTAATAACTATAAAACATCTTAGCTTCCAGTCGATTGACGAATTGAACTAGTCTTTCTCGACAAACTCTAGATGTGACTTATTTTTTTTAAATATATTAATATATTGACTTTGAATAATTGCACCCAAAAAAAATATCTTGTTCAAATAATTAATTTCGTGCTTCACTTCAATATTTATTTTTATATTTGATTTTCACCTAACAAGATTACTGATAAGCATTACCACAGAAATCTATTTCAAAATCATAAAACTATGTTGTTATTTAAACCACATATCTGGTTGTAAACATATGACGGAATTATTTCAGTCAACGAGGCTCATTATTAAAATAATTTACCAGAAGGCTTTTTACGAATTTGGAACTCCCAATTTCAAAACTGACATTTTTTACTAACAGTAATATTTTTTAATAACAGTCAAACGAGTTGTCAGTTATTGTAAAATGCCAATGTCAACGTCAACGTTGTTAAGGTCTAACAAATCATCATAAAAAGAAATACTCCGTTCTAACGATTCCAAATTGTGGAAATTTATTATAATTTTGAAATCTAGTAAAATCTGAAGCACTGGTGATGCGTTCCGAAGAAATTATCGCAGCTGTTGACCGAAATTTATCGATTTGCAGTTATTCGCAAGAACTGAACTTTGAAAATTTTGCATAAGGATCTTGGTCTTAAGGATTACAAGATCAAATTTGTGCACGAATTTAAACCGTATGACCATTATGTGCTGGATAGGTTCAACATCAATTGCATGTTGATTAGTTTACCTTTTATTTCATGGAAAATATTTTTTCAGCGATAAGCTCATTTCTCGCGTAATGGGTACGTAAATATATATAATTGTTCCATTCGGTGTGATGAAAAACCTCAAGCAATACAAGAGCTGCCTATGTATCCAGAAAAATGCACTGAGGTGAGGTCTATGGGCTATATTTCTTCAAAAATGCGGCAGGACAACGTTTAACCATCAAAGATGACCGGTACAGAACAATCACCCGCGACTTTTTGTTTCCAAAACTTAAGGATATTGATGTTGACGACTCGTGGTTTCAACAGGACAGCGCTACGTGCCATACAACGACAGAAACAATCGTTTGATTGAAAGATTTGCCGAAAATCTACATATTTCATGAAATGAATCTGTCTATTGATCATCAAGGGCGTGTGATTCATACCACTCGATTGTTTATTGTGGAATTATGTGAACTCTTTAGTCTCTGCTGATAAACCAGTTTCGATTAATATACACAAAGAGAAGGTTTAACGACATTTTTTACTTGCACTCTATAAGGCCTAGATTCTAGAAGAACTTTCTTTTCGACCTAACAGATCAAAAAGAACTTAATTAATCAAATTATACCCTTGACGCACATGTGGTATCGATATTATAATATTCTAAATACTGCATTTATACCATATGTCTGTCACCTAGTACTAGAAATAGGCTCGGTAAGTAGTCTAGTAGTAATTAAGATTGGCAAATTTCGGAAATATTCATCATTTTTACTGTATACAGCACCTCTGCCGGTAACTTTACCATATAAAGTAGGTCTAATTATAATCTTGTTAGTTTTGATCATTTTACCGAATAAAGTGGTGTCCGAAGACACAAAGAAATAAAATTAAAAAAAAAATTAAAAATTGTTAAACTCCTGTCAAAGAGGGTATTTCAGTGTCAAATGATAAACTTCTTCGCATACTAGGTGTATATGTGTCCCGGTTATGAGGATATTATGATATTGCCGATATAATGTTGAAACCATATGTGTGGCATAAGTATTAGACATTTTCTTATAGACATTATAGGGGCAATTAAACGTCAAAATATTTTTGGTAAGAAATAAATTAATAAATTTTATTTAATTCAATCTCTAATAGGAATTCCAGTCTTCTCATGAATCCAATCCAAGTAAGTAGCAACACGAGCATAAACTGCGGGGAAACCTTGTGAACAGGTGTATCTGCCGTACGAGGTAAGTCCAACAAGAGTTCGAGTCTCATCTTCTTCCACAATAGTCAAAGGACCTCCAGAATCTCCTTGGCATGCTGAAATTGCGTGCGATCCATCTACACAAACTTGAGTTTCGGGACGGAAAGTTCCTGGGAAGTAGTATTGGCAGTAATCATTTGGCAAAATCCAACGTCGAGTCCATTGCAATTGTTCGGTGGAACCCTTATCGTCGCCCATTTTCCCCCAACCCGAAATCCAGCCTACAGTCTTTTCAAATGTCATACCCTGTTGACTGCGACGTGGAAGATTCACGGGCTGAATTTTGTCTGAAATGATATTTCATAAGAATTTTATTCTCTAATCACTAAAACAAAATTTGCTGCTAACCAGTAAAAGTTATTTTTGATGGTAAAATAACCAGGGCAACGTCATTATTCATTCCTCCATAATGTTCATGGGAAATCATTCCCTCTTTACCGACATTGATAATTGTGGGTTTTCCTGTACTTAAGTGTGAAGCACCTAAAAATATTTCAGTGGAAATGCCTCTGTGGGAGAAATAAGTAAAATATTATTAATTATTTGTATGCCCAATTATAATATTAGAATAAACTTACCCCACTACACAGTGTGCAGCAGTTAGAACAACTTGATCTGATATTAAGGAACCTCCGCACCATGCCGTGTATTCCCGTCCGTCTTCTGTTAGTTTGTGAGTTTGGACTCCAACTTGGAATGGAAATTGTCCTTCTTCTGCTGGATCACCACCAACAATGAACGGCACGCCCAAGTCGTCCTGAGCGGGATAAGCAAGAGCTGAAGAGAGTGCAAGCAACAAAACGCAAAGGAACTCCATTTTCCTAAATAATAACTAATAGTGGAACTTTCTCCTCTTTATATATATTATAAATTGTGCTCTCCGTTTACCTATCGCTATCTAAAACTTAAAATAATTTTTTTTTTTTGGAATTATAAGTTGATAGGAAATTTCAAGAGGTCAAATATGATTACAACGAAAAAATAAGTTTTAATGCAAAATCAAGTTGAAATCAATTCTGAAAGAGGTACTTAAATATCTAGTGTAGTAAATTTTTAGATGATGCACAAATTCCCATTACTTGTTTATTTTGTTATTTTCAAAGTTATTTCATCAATTAATCAATTGCAACTATAAATATTCCACTTGAAAAGTCAATTATTTTTAAAGCAACCGAAAGCGTCAATACGCTTACATCATCCGGGAAGTATGTCTGCCTTATTTGCTCTAATTTGTCCAAATCATTTTTTTATTCATATTTTTGATGTCCTTAAAATTTGTATGATAACTTCGTTTTTAATTACGAATATGAATGAATAACATTTTTCCTTTGAAACCAGAGCGCCAAAAAAGTGTATGAATGTGAAATTAATTCTAGTAAAGGAATAACTCCTTGATCTTGTTTTTTTTTTATTAGATAAATAAATAAAAATAAAAAATAAAAAACTTACGTTGAACAAAAATTGCTTGTTTAGCCTTTAGAGCTTACATTGAGAATACTTTTTTCACTCAACTTCCCATTACCGCAGGAGTTCCCCAAGGTCCGGTTTTGGGATCAATTTTATATAACATTTGCACGGCTGACTTTCCAGTAATCCCAAACTATTTTTCTTCAATCTTTGCAGATGATACAGCACATAAAAGCGCTTCGTGTATTTGTTTTTATCTCCATCTTGGATTCGAAAAGTTCGAAGATTATTTTCGTAAATGGCAAATTAAACTTAATCATATTCTTCAATTTGAATTTGACGTATTCTTCCCAACACCAACCTGAACTTGGACGAAGCTCAGGTGGTGGTAACGCGCTTGCCTCATAATCTCATTCATATATGTATGTAATATTTATAATTTATTAAAAAATAAATAATTAATTCTTTCATTCATTCATGTATTTTATTATTTATCGATTTTTCTTCACATATTAATACTACTAGTTCTCCTAATTTGTGTATAACTTATTACTGGAATCTTTTTTTTTAAATTTAATAAGGATTTCATTCCTGTAAGATCGCTCTTTCGAAAACCGATTTGAATGCGGTCACTAAAAAAGGTCCAAACAATCGCCCACAGAAAAACAGAAAACTTTCTTGACGATAAAACTAATTTTTACATATTTTAAAAAACTTAAATAAATAAATTAAAGAAATTTGAAATATTAGTTGGATAGAAATTAGGTTTATCGTGAAGTTGTGAAACTGTTCAAATGAAGCATAGCAGAGTTTCGTTATGCTGTCTATATTCAGATGTACTGCTTTCAGCTTGTTGTATTTGAAATATTTTTAAGAGTTCTTAAAATTAATAAAAATCTTGTAATTTCCCTATTTTAATCATTTCCGTAAAACAGCTATAGAAGAAGCAAATTCTTTAAAATTTTTTGAATTAATTCTACTTTATAACATTTTGAAATAATGTAATTAAACAAAATATTTTAAAAGAATAATAACAACCAAAATATTTGACTAGAGAGGTTTAGCAATTTATTTATGAAGGAGGATATCGACTACAAGGGGCTCAACCTTTGGCTCTTATCCGACGTAAAACAGATTATTGGAACTTTAGATAACTTATAAGCTAATTCCCACAACTATGCTTAAGTATATTATTTTTATTTGCTTATTTATTGTAATCTATGTATTTTTGTATTTTTGACTATTGTAGTATTGTATGTATGTATTATTGTAATTTGTAATTTAATATTGAAGAAAAAACAAGCAATAAACTCTCTTGGCGTAAGACTTGTTAAAATCCCTATATCCCTATACATATATATATTACATAAAAATGAAAGTTCGTTCATTTGTTTGTTTGTTGTTCAATCACGCCTATACGCTTGCATCGATATTTTTAATTTTTTGTCCGAAGGTAGTACATATTCCAGCTTAATATGAAGGCTAATTTTTTCTCAGATAATACATAGGGTTTCAAGATGGCGGATCCAAGATGGCGGCTGAAAATTATAAATTTGAAGCGATTTTCATGAAAATTGGTACTTGGGGGTTTTGCGGAATGCTGATTTCAAATCCGCTGTTTAAATTTAGAAACTGAAGATGGCGGATCCTACATGGCCACTAAAATGTCTCGACTACAAAGGATTTTAATGAAAATTAAAATAATGATTATTCTGAGGCACTTAATTTCGAATATTATTGAAATTTCCAAATCCAAAATGGCGGATACAACATGATGACTGAAATGTCTCGATTTCAACGGATTTTAATGAAAATTAGCACAATGATTATTCTGAGGCCATTAATTTCGGATATTAGCAAAATTTTCAAATCTATGATGGCGGATTCAGTATGGTGATCAAAATTTCTCGACTTCAAAGGATTTTAATAAAAATTAGTATGATTTTTTTGGGGCCACTAATTTTGAATTATATCAAAATTTCTTAATCCAAGATAGTGGACCCAATATGGCGACCAAAATTACTCAACGACTTTTGATGAAAATTGGTACAATGATTATTTTAAGGCCACTAATTTTGAATATTATTAAGATTTGGAGATTCAAGTTTGCGGATCCATAAGAGAGTTTTTGAGTTGAAGCAATTTTTAGGATATAACAAACTAGAAAAATTGAGAAGTGTTTAATTAGTAAGTATTTACCCAACGCTGGGTAAAACCGGCTAGTCTCAAATAAATGTCAAGCTTGGAAATAAAAAAACGCAATTCTAAATTGTTTTACATTTATTGTATTAAACTTATGCGTTTAGAATGATCCCAGTTTTCTCAGCAATCCAATCGATGTATGCTGTCACTCTTGTGAACACAACAGGGAAGTCTTTCTCGCATCCTTCAGCTCTTTCATAAGAAGCAATACCCAAAACAGTCCTTGTACCACTCTCGTCCTCAATGAAAACTGGTCCACCAGAATCTCCAGGACATATTGATACTCCATGAGAGCCATCAACGCAAATTTGAGTTTCCGGCTTGTAAATTCCTCGATAGTGATAAGCACAGTGTTCATCTGGTAAAATCCACCTCTTCGCGTATTTTAGTGATATTGTCATTTGTTCAGTGTCTCCGATTCTACCCCAACCCAAAATCCAGCCTACATGTCTATCAAATTTTGAATTCCTCTGACTCAGTCGCGGTAAGTTGATGATTTTAATCAGATCTTTTAAATTTCAAATTTAATTATTTAAAGTAAGACTGTTACATTTTATAAATATGTATGGTTATAATGCTTACCCGTGAATCTGGTCTTTGGAAAGAGCCTCACTACGGCAATATCGTTAAGGCGGTTGGGCTGATCATACAGTTCGTGAATAATCATATCTTTCTTTTGCCCAATGATTCTGGTCCAATATCCAGTAAAATTTGTAGCGCCCAAAAATACGTCGACAGTAAGTGCGCTGAAATAATGATATGAATAAAAATATGATACAATTCATTACAACTTATACCTACTCAAGTAGGCAATGTGCCGCAGTAAGGACGTATTCATCAGAAATCAACGAACCGCCACAAAACGAAGTAACATCCCATCCTTTTGGACCAATTCTGTGAATTTGCAAGCCGGTTTGATGAGGGAATTGGCCTACTTTTGCATATTCGCCACCAGCAATTCGGTGCTCCTTTGAATATAGTTCAAATAAGTTCTCATCTCCTTCAACTTGCGGAATGGCGGCAAAGTCCGCAACGAACAACACAAAAATAACTTTGAGGTATTGCATCATTTTAATGAGCGTTGCGTTATGCAAGTAGAATTAGCTTTAATATGTTAATATTATGCACAATGGGTTACCACGATTTTTGTGAATCGTTCTGATAAAATATTCTTACAGCACAATATCATGAACGGCGAACGTATGAGCTACTTCAGGCAAAACCTGCTTAATTTATAGATCAAAGAACATAGAAAAGAAAGAATGCTGTCTCTCTTTTTAAGACACTAGACCAGTAGTAATAAAGAAGGCATAAATGAGAGAAAGACAAAAATTTAGGGCGAAAAGTGGAAAACTTCTGCAGGGTGCACCTCACAAAAATCTTTATATCACAGAACTTTTCTACGAACTCATTACACGCTGCCTTTTCCACAGCCACCAGCCAAACACGTTATATTATGCTTACCCATTATTTATCTAAAATATATTTAATTTTATTTAATTAATTGCGCTTAAAAAAACACATTTTTACTTAAAAGCTTTTAAGCTTGTTCACATTTACGAAAAAATCAAGACCACCCGGTACTTTTCGCAAAGCGAGCGGAGCACACAATAATTCCAAACCAGGGCGCTTTTAAAAACGCATTATGAAAAAATGAGTGATTTTATTGTTTACACTTTAAAAGTTGTCTGTGAGAATTTGTTGGTGACTATTTCTCTCTCTGAGCTGCTTTATCTAATGGGAAATTTTGCTGGGTATATTTTATAGAGCCTGCATATGTGTTGGAATTTTGAGAGGGTATTAATGTATCCCTTCTTGTTATTATCGATATTCTTTGCTATTACAATCTCTACTTCGATTTTATATAAAAAAAAAAAGACAAAAGGTTATTCATTAGTACGAACGAGATAACATGCCTGTTTTGTTCCGAATCAAAATTTCAGTTCAAATTACTTAACAAAAGAAGTATTAGTCAGCAATTCGGCGAAGACAAATTGAACACGAATTCACCAGTAGTATAAGCAAGTATAAATCAATAGAAGATGTGGTAGAAGAGAGATAGAAAAACTTTGGGATGAGCATACATTTTAAAGAAACTGGATTTGAGAACGAATTAGTGCACAATAGAAAATTCTATGGGAAAAGCTCCTCCCAAAGTTTTTCCATCTCTCTTTTACGACATCTTTTATAGACTTATACTTGCTTATACTACTGCGCGAAAGAATTACGGGCTGAATTTTGTCTGAAATAACAAAACCTAGATTTGCTGCTAACCGGTAAAAGTTATTTTTGATGAACGAATAACAAAGGCGATGTCGTTGTTTATTCATCAGCCCCATCATTAACCAAAATAATGTATTTCTATATAAATTGAGAACAATTATGAGCAGTCATGAAGTCGATTATTGGCAGTCACACAATGAAGTTCCTCGCTGGTTTAATTTTGACACTATCAGTCGCACTTGCCCACCCAACTGGGGATGACTTGGAATTACCTGAGATTGCTGACAATCGTCCAGCAAAAGATGGACAGTTCCCATTCCAAGTTGGAATTATAACCAACAGAGTCAACGAAAAAAACCAAAGCTATTCGGAATGGTGCGGTGGTGCTTTGATAGCAGCTAATGTAGTTCTAACTGCAGCTCATTGTGTGAACAAGTAAATATCTTTTAGAATAAGACGCGGGCATATTATAATTTTTCTGTAATTTCTTACAGCGGTGTTTCTGCAAAAGTATTTGTAGGTGCTGCAAATTTATTAGAGTTAAGGCAATTCGAAGTACAAAAAGAAGCTTGGCTCATCCATGATGACTATCACAAGAATGATCATGACATTGCTCTCATTTTTCTTCCTAACTCACTATCGTTGGGAGGTAATGATTTAATTACAAACCAAAATTCGATAGAAAATTAATTAAATTCTTTCAGGAAACATTAACATTGTCAATCTTCCTCGTCGTAGTCAACAAGATAAGAGTTTTGAGAATGTAACTGGATTGATATCTGGCTGGTGTACCTTAGGTGACGGATTACATTTAGGGCTACAGCTGCAGTATGCTTATCGGTTGATCTTACCTAACGCATCTTGCGAAAAAGCATACGGAGACAATTTTCATTCGGATCTTCAAGTATGTGTAAATAGAGCCAATGGAACATCACCCTATGCTGGAGATTCAGGCGGTCCTTTGAGTGTTTCGGAAAAAGATGGGTCCCGAACTGTAGTAGGAGTTTCTTGCTATGCTAAACCTTTGTATGACAAAGGTCTCCCCACTGTTTACACTCGTGTGACTTCACACCTAGATTGGATTCATGAAAAAGCTGGTGTTCCTATTAGGGAATAAATTTTCTTAAAAATGTATATTTCATGTTTTTCTTGTTACACTTAATTTTATAGATAAACTTATAAAAACAAGCTCAGGAAAAGTGGAATACAAAAATATAAGATTATCAACACCCACCTCTAAGAGACTTATAAACTTCATAAATAAAAAAGACGTAATATTAATTTTGTACTATTTTGTCGGGTTGTAATTTTTTAGATTGAGCAGTTTGCTTAAATGAAAAGACTTAATGAATAAGTGAGTAAAGTTAAATCATAAATTTAGGAGTAAGAAAGTATAAGTCCATTTATCAAATTAAAAAGTAAACAAGTATTTATGTAAAAAGTATATATAAAAAGTAAGTAGTACGTATGACCTCCGGAGTTTCATAAAACTTCTTCCATACGTTGATTTCACACTTTAGCTGTTCTAAGCTTGCATATTGCCACCCATTTGAATAAATTAATTTTGATATGATCCCCTAAATGTTCTCAATGGCATTCAGGTCGAGGCTTAATACATTACATTACATCATTACATCGATATTTTAGCATTATGATTTTGCGCGTTATCTTGCTGGAAAATAACATCAGGTTCATCAAATTCATCCGAATAATTAAGAAACATATTACATAGTACAATAGATCAATGTATTCAATTGCGTTCATTTTAGTGAGTGTGGACTATGGGTGATCCATTTTCTCTATAAATTGAGTGGTGTGTGCAGCTGCTAACAATTTCACGAAATTAATCAGACGTTAGAACTCCTTGTGATAAACTAAGCGCAAAAAACTGATAACGTAAATAAGCAGTGAATCAAAATTTCCCCCTAATTTTATCACCTTTGCAACTTCAAAATTAAGTCCCTTTAGTTTATGTAGTTGGTCCGTAACTTATTTGATAAAAAGAGATATAAGCTACTAAACGCCATAATTAATGACGCTATGAAAGTTTTTATCGAACCTACGTGGTGTATATCATATAAATGATAAAAGCGTGATTTGACATGGAAGCTGGGTTTTCCCTTAAGATCAAACAAAAGAAACTCATTAGTGTAAAATAATTGACTTTTATCATTCGAATATTCAATTTACTAAATTTGGTTTTCTTTTGAGTTACTGAAAAATATACCGCCAATGAAATAATATGTGTCTCAATGTGTTGTTATAATGTCTGCATTTATTTGCAAAGACTGCGAACACATTTTGATCACACTTGAGTAAACGCACAAATTTTATTTTCACCTCCAGTTAACTTGAACAAAAATTGTTACCGCGTCAATCCTACAGATAGAGATGTATCAGAATATTGTTTCGATAGGAAGACATACTCGTTGATTAAACTTTGTTTGCGGCGGACAGACGATAGATGTGCGAATACATCAAACCTTTTCATGATCCGATACTACTTTGACCTTTGGAAAAATTGGCGAAGTATAAAAAGTTTTATAAATAGCCAAAGAATGTTACCCATATTTTTTTCAGAATTTGTTGAGAAGTTTTTTTTTTTTAATTTGTAAAAATTTACTGTTTGCAAAATCAAAAAAAATTTCACGAAATATTTAAAAAAAAATTTAAGTGCATTAGTTGAGTGATTTTAAGAACTTTTTATTCTTGGCCATTTTTCGTAAAAGTGCATTATTTTTCAATAAAAAATGCATGAATGTTTCCCCAAAAACTTTGCACCTTAGGCGCCATTTTAAATACATTAAGGAGTGAAGTCGATCTCCAAACCACATATTATTAAAGTTTAAACATTTATTCCACTGTTTAGTGGGATTCTCGGGTCATTGTAGAAAGGAAACTCCTTGAAAATTCGATTTAAAAAAAAAAGTCCGAAAAAATCATGCAAAATATGTCCCTCTCGAATTTTTCAGATACAAATAGTATTAGTTATGAGTCGCTATAGAGCGGTATACCGAGAGTGCCGTTCTCGCCCGAAACGAGTTAAGTGAGACCCCACAAGATATATAAAATTCCAAGTACCTAATTTGCTCCCTCATTACTTCTTATGTGATTATTTCAAAGTGTTCGCTACTACAAAATATGTGTATACTACTGTGCCAAATTTCAAATTTCTACGTGGTATGGTTTCCGAGACAATCAGTTGCAATTGACGGATTGTATGGAAAAATCCTTGCATCAAGCTAGTTTTTCTTGCTAAAATATCCTTAAATTTATAAGGATTGTTTTAAAGAATAAAACCAACCTTCTAGGTCGGTCGGAGAAGAAAAACCGCATTCAAATTCATTGAAAAAGGTGTAAAATATTGCCCACAAAAAAATAGAGAATTTTTTCAACGATAAAAGTGATTTTTAAAAGCATTTAAATAAATAAATTAAAGAAATTCGATATATTAGTTGGATAGGAATTAGGAACTGTATTATTATTAAATTATATTATTGTTAAAAGCTGTGAAGTTTTTTTATTTACCGCATTTCAACACTGAAATTACGTTTGCTCGATATAGTAAATTTGAGTATTAGTTCTTGTGTTCAGAATTTAAAGGAATTGATTACAACAGCTGAATTCTCTTCTCTTTAATCTGCTGAACAGATGTACTTGTACATGTATTTTAAATAATTTTAAGAGTTTTTAAAAGACTGGGTATTTTACAAAGAAAATTAGGGAACATTTTCATTTAGGCAGAATTCGTATTCTTTTAGTAAATTTTTCAGAATTAGCCATTTCAGAGTCAGTCAGTACTGTAAAATAGCTAGACTCAGAAAAAAATTTAATTAAATCAAAAAAAAAAAAATTGTCAAAATTAAAGTAATACGAACCAAAGGAACATTTCTTTTTTTTAAGTTTGTCGATTGAATAGATTTAAGCAAAACACTCTTTAATTTTAAGAAATATAATAAGATTTAAAAAAATATGTCTTCTCTGCACCAACACAGTTGTAGGAAAAGCAAAGTTAAATTGAAGCGCTTTTAAATGCATGCTCCTCCCAAAGATTTTCCATCTCACTTCTACGACATCTTCTATTGACTTATACTTGCTTATACTACTGCACGGAAGAATTACGGGCTGAATTTGGTCTGAAATTATATAAGCATCTTATTATAACAAAAGCTAGATGTGCTGCTAACCGGTAAAAGTTATTTTTGATGGACGAATAGCAAAGGCGATGTCGATGTTTATTCATTACCCCCACCATTAGCCAAAATAATATACCTCTATATAAATTGAGAACAATTATGAGCAGTCATGAAGCAGATTATTGGCTGTCACACAATGAAGTTCCTCGCTGGCTTAATTTGGACACTATCAATCGCACTTGCCCACCCAACTGGGAATGACTTGAAAATACCTCGTGTTGCTGGCGGTCAGACAGCATCACCCGGAAATTTCCCATACCAAGTTGGAGTACGTACTAACAGAGTTAACGAAAAAAACCAAACACATTCGACTGTGTGCAGTGGTTCCTTGATAGCTGCTAATGTGGTTCTAACTTCAGCTCTTTGTGTGACCAAGTAAATATCTTTAAGAATAAGATGTATACTATAATTTTTCTTTAATTACTTACAGCGGTGTTTCTGCAAAAGTATATGCAGGTGCTGCAAATTTAAGTGACGCAAGGCAAATTGAAGTGCAAAAAGAGGATTGGCTCATACATGATGAGTATGACGGGATTGATCATGACATTGCTCTCATTTTCCTAAATGAGTCACTACCGTTAGCAGGTAATGATTTAATTACAAACCAAAATTCGATAGAAAATTAATTGAATTCTTCCAGGAAACATTGACATCGTCAACCTTCCCCGTCGTACTCAACAAAATAAGAGTTTTGAGAATGTAACTGGATTGATATCTGGCTGGTTAGGTTTCTTTGGTAACGTAAAACCTTCGACGCTACAGCTGCAGTACGTTTATCGGTTAATCTTACCTAGCGCATCTTGCGAAAAACAATATTTATATACGGATCTTCAAGTATGTGTAGATGGATCCAATGAAACATCGCCCTGTCGTGGAGATGCAGGCGGTCCTTTGACCGTTCGGGAAGAAGACGGGTCCCGAACTCTAATAGGAGTTGGTGCCTTTAGTACACTTCTCTGTGAAGAAGGTCACCCCACTGGTTACACTCGTGTGACTTCACACCTAGATTGGATTCATGAAAAAGCTGGTGTTCCTATTAGGGAATAAATTTTCTTAAAAATGTATATTTCTTGTTTTTCTGGTTACACTTAATTTTATAGATAAACTTATAAAAACAAGCTCAGGAAAAGTGGAATACAAAAATATAAGATTATCAACACCCACCTCTAAGAGACTTAAACCATTAAACAAATTAAAAAGTAAACAAGTTTCATAAAACTTCTTCCATACGTCGACGCATTGAATTAATCAAATTTTCAAGCTGAGGTCTCGATATTTCGGCCCAGATTCTGTTGATTTCACACTTTAGCTGTTCTAAGCTTTCATATTGCCACTCATTTGAATAAATTAATTTTAATATGATCCCCTAAATGCTCTTAATGACGTTCAGGTCGAGACTTAATGTATTACATTACATCATTACATCGATGTTTTAGCATTATAAATTTGCGCGTTATCTTGCTGAAAAATAACATAATCAAATTCATCCGAAAAATTAAGGAGCACGTTATACTAAAACAGATTAATGTATTCAATTGTGTTCATTTTATTTGGGATGAAGCATATCGTTGCCTTGCTTTTGTAACAAAAACGGGGCAAAGCCATAAGATTCACCCTTAACACGTTCAACTCGGTGTGGACTATGGGTGGTCCAGACTCAGTTTGCTCTATAAATAGAGTTGTTTATGCACATGCTAACAATTTCACGAAACGTATTTGACATTAAATAACTTCCCCCTAATTTTATCAAGTTTGCAACAATGTAAAGCAAAGGCTTGGTATTATAGGCTGAATAATCTTTGATACAGAAGGAACAATTCCGACCCAATATATGTTTTCATTGAAAGCTTTTACTGAGACATGATGTGAAATTTTTGAGTAAAAATGCCTCTGTGAAAAAAATAAGTAAAAGAGTTTTAATTTTTTGTATACCCAATTATAATATTATCATATTCGTAAAACAAAAGGAACTAAAAACCGCGGAAGGACTACGGGACACTTTTTCAAAGCTGAAAATTAACGTTTTTTTAAACAGAGATAGAGAGTTGCGCTAACTCGCACTCTAAAAAACGTCGTCCCGACATATAATCTTCTAGTATAACGATAACTTTCTAGAATTTTCTCCCCCAACTCCTGCCAAAGAAACACCTAACTAAAGGCAACAACCTATTATTTTATTTCGAAAATAAAAGTTTGGCGAACGTCCCCAGAAACATGTGGAATTGTGTGCCACATACCCGTGTTTAGTATTTTTTGTCTAATCCCCTCCTCTACTTTAGTCCTTCTTAGCCTTATATAAAAAATTATGCTAGAAATGGATTTATCGTCCCGAGAAATACCCCAAAAAGATGTATGACATGACTGCACTACGTTGATGTGCATTGATTTTTCTGAAAAAAAAAATAAATCAATTATGAATTAATTATAACTATAATTATCATAACCAAATAAAAGAAAATGAAACCAAGAAAAAGCGCCAACACAAATTAAAATTAAAACCTTGTAAGTGACCATTTTATAAGCAGCGAAGCCGTAAGTTATCTATAGCTTATTTTTTTAGCTATTATATTATTATAATACCTTCGATAAGTAAAAAAAGTATTTGATTTTGTAATTACGAGATTGCGTCAGAACCAATTCGAAATATGAAACATGGCACATTCATTTATGAGAAAAAACAAACTTCTTACCTTCTCCTAATTTTATCATTCAGCTATTTTCAAGTTTGAAGGGGCACTATTAATTGATAACCAAAACAATGTACCTCTATATAAATTGAGAACAATTATGCGTAGTCATGAAGTCGATTATTAGCAATCGCGCCATGAAGTTGTTCACTGGTTTAATTTTGACTCTATCAGTTGCACTTGCCCACCCAACTCGGGATGGCTTGGGAACTCCTTTCATCGCTGGCGGTGATCCTGCAGAAGAGGGACAATTCCCTTTCCAAGTTGGACTTAGAACCTACAGACTTACGGAAGATAATCAACAATATTCGTCCTGGTGTGGTGGTTCTTTGATAGCTGCTAATGTGGTTCTAACTGCAGCTCATTGTGTGATCAAGTAAATATCTTTTAGAATAAGATGCAAGAACACTATAATTTTTCTGTAATTATTTACAGTGGTATTTCTGCAGAAGTATTGGTAGGTGCTGCACATTTAGGAGAAGGAAATCCCTTGAAAATCGAAGTACAAAAAGAAGCTTGGCTCATTCATGATGACTATCACAAGAATGATCATGACATTGCTCTCATTTTTCTGCCTAACTCACTATCGTTGGGAGGTAATGATTTAATTATAAACCAAAATTCGATAGAAAATTAATTGAATTATTTCAGAAAGAATTAACATCGTCAACCTTCCTCGTCGTAGTCAACAAAATAAAAGTTTTGAAAAGGAAATTGGGTGGATATCTGGCTGGGGTGTGTTAGGTGACGGAAAAGGTTCTACAGAGCAGTTGCAGTACACTCGTCGGTGGATCTTACCTCACGCATACTGCGAACATACATACCCAGGCTATTTTCGATCGGATCTTCAAGTATGTGTAGATGGATCCCATGGAATGTCGTCCTGTCGTGGAGATTCAGGAGGTCCTTTAACCGTTGAGGAAGAAGACGGGTCCCGAACTCTAGTAGGACTTGCTTCCTATGGTATAATTTATTGTGAAAAAGGTCACCCCACTGTTTACACCCGTGTGACTCCACACCTGGATTGGATTCATGAAAAGACTGGAGTTCCTATTAGGAAATAAATTTTCTTAATAATGTATATTTCTTGGTTTTCTGGTTACACTTAGTTTTATAAATAAACTTGTTTGGTTGTTTCCGCATTATTCAAATATCGAAAAAGTAATAATTACATAAGTGCGTGTTTTTAATAGTGTATTGCTTAATATAGAGTCTTTGTTTTCCTTATAAAAGAAGCCCAGGAAAAGTAGAATACCAAAATATAAGATTCTCAACATCCACCTCTAAGAGACTTATGAATTTCATAAATAAAAAAGACATTATAATAATGTTGTACTATTTTTTCGTGTTTGAATTTTTTGGATTGAGCAATTTACTTAAATAAAACGACTTAATAAATAAGTGAATAAAGTTAAATCATAAATGAAGGAGTAAGAAAGTACAGTCCATCCTGTAAATGTTCTCAATGGCATTTAGGTCGAGGCTTAATGCATTACATTACATCATTACATCGATGTTTAAGCATTATGAATTTGCGCGTTGTCTTGCTGGAAAATAACATCATGAAATTCATCCGAATAATAAAGGAGCACTTTATATGTATAGTACAACCGATCGATGTATCCAACTGCGTTCATTTTATTTGTGATAAAGCAAATTGTTTTGCTTTTGTAACAAAAACGGGGCAAAGCCATAAGATTCACCTTTAACACGTTCAACTCGGTGTGGACTATGGGTGGTCCAGACCCAGTTTTCTCTATAAATAGAGTTGTTTATGCACCTTCTAACAATTTCACGAAACGTATTAGATATTAAATAACTTCCCCCTAATTTTATCAAGTTTGCAACAATGTAATCTCTTCAGTTTTTTTTCTTTTTGTAAAACCTGTTAAGGACGTAGTTGGTCCGTAAGTTATTTGATAAGGAGAGGTATAAGCTGCTAAATGAAGTAGTTGTAATCGACGATAATAACAACGAAACTTTCTATAGGTATTTAAGCAACTTCAATGAAACTAGATTGAGAAAATTAATAAATGTTATATATATTACACAGGCCTGCAAATTAAGAACTTTTTCTCCCCTTCTCGAAGTTTGGGACCTCCTATTTACGAATCTTAACTCGGTTTTTTTCCATCACAAACGTTCTTTAGCAAAATAGTATTTCGGTCAGTTTTAAAAATTCATTAAAAAATAACAGAACGTGAAGAAACCTCGTAACATAATTCAAAAGATAGCCTGAATCCTTATCTATATACATGAAATATCACTAATCTATAGTACTTACAAAGCATCATTATAAGAATAAGATTTTCATGAGCGTGCGTAAGCAGTGAGCTTCATTCACTATCTATTGTATGAAGTAATCGACTCATGGAAGTAAATTTCACGGAATATTTCGAAAAGTATTAAAGTCTCTCGTATTTTAATATAACAACCAAAGGTTTATGCTTTTATTTGAGCTAAGGGAGAATTGGGCAGTGTGTAACAGGGGCAGTGTGTAACAGATGGCTCCATTTCGAATATGGCGCATCCAAAACCAAATGTGAATATGTATTTTCTTCCTATTGGACGACCTCTTTCGTTTGCAATCGAGAAAGCGGTGCTCGGAAACGTGTCACGGCGAAGAGGAGGGGGCGAAATCAGGCTCGCCTGGCAAACAGGTAATTCTCAACATTTCACCCCCTAAATTTTTCGGGTTGGAGTCAATCGGGGCTCGATTACTCCCCAAGTAATGATTTTCTATCGAAGTTTAACACTTTGGTCATGCAAAATGACCGTTGTCGATAACATAACCTGCGGGGCCTTTGTCTCACGGAGCCTAGACCAAAGCTCTGTACCTCGGGGCAGTGTGTAACAAAAACAAACGGGGCAGTGTGTAACAAACGCAGGCCTGCGAATATCGAGCTCCAGGAGGTTCTTAACGGTCAACGGTAAGCATGGTAGTCAAAAATTACATTCGTAAGGTTCTAAACTAGATATATAACTTCATTCCAGCCTTAATTCATGCATATTTTGGGTCTTAGGCCGAAATTCCAAAATCTGTTACACACTGCCCCACTCTCCCTTACTTTACTAGCTCTTGCGACAATTTGTTATGTTTTAAATAATTTTAAAAAAAATTGCCAAAATACGGTCCAAAGTTCCCTGAGACAGTGTACTTTTCAAAACTATAATACTATTTTCAAATGTGACGTGATAGAACTTCTTCGTTTGTGAATTCGTGATCTACGGAAAAAGTTCTACCGAAATTGTTACTTTTATTTGTAAGGGGAAGACCGTCGCAAACCTGTGTTATCGTTAATAGAACTGAGTAATATGATTAATACAAAAACATAAATGTGATTTTAGATATGTAATGATTCGACATAATGTAAATTAATAATTAACTGTTAACTAAATGGTTTGCGCGCAACTCCTTATGTATAATTTATATAAATTGAACATGAATAAACGACTAATAAATAACATTTATTAGCTTTTATGTGGCATCTTTCATAAAATTCAATTTGGAAGCAATGAGAAATATAAAAGTATAAATTCTACACGCCATAATTAATGATTCTATAAAAGTTTTTATCGACCCTGCGTGGTGTATATCATATAAATGATAAAAGCGTGATTTGACATGGAAGCTGGGTTTTCCCTTAAGAACAAACAAAAGAAACTCAATAGTGTAAAATGATTTACTTTTATAATTCGAAAGTTCAATTTACTAAATTTTGTCTACTTTTGAGTTACTGACAAATGTACCGAGATATGACTGTGAATGAAATATTACGTGTCTCAGTGTGTTGTTATGACGTCTGCATTTATTTGCAAAAACTGCGAACACATTTTGATCACAACTGAGTAAACGCACAAATTTTATTTTCACCTCCAGTTAACCCATTAATTCGCAAAACGAGAATTTTGTGCACGCAAGTTCAATTGTTCGATTCGAATAGCAAATTGGGGAGATTTTCTTCCAAATTTTGCATATAAGGGGTTTTCGAGGATGCTCTTTCAGAATCCGGTATTTGTTTTGCATAAAAGCTTCAAAAACTCTATTATTTTTTGGGTTTTTTCAAAAAATTGCCGATTTTTTGTTTGGTCTTTTTTCTTTTCAAAGTTGATTATCTTGACCTTGCTGCTACTCAATAATCATATAACCACCAGAAATCGCAGTCCGAATGTCTACACTTTATCAAACCATGGTTTTGAAAGTTTTTTTTTGCTTTGGTTTTTGCAAAATGGCCATTTTGTACAGCAATGTAATAATCAAATTGCCATGACTCATACCAATGCATACCGTCAAAACCTGAATTAAAAATGTTCAGGTTAAAATTTTTTCAGTTCTTATTTGTTCGAATCATGGCAATTTGATGGATTTGCTGGGAAATCGAAATTCCTAGCTATAATTAGTCACTTTTAAATTTCAATTTTATGTAAAATGTGCCTAATCCACAAAAAAAAACACAGTCGGTAAAAATCAGGTTATATATATATACATAGGTTAGAGTAAATAATATGTTTATGGGTACGTTTCAAATGCTAGCGCAGCGTAACGTGGATTTATGTTCCCTTTCCCACTCGTGCATTTTCACATATTCATCTCTCCTTCTAATCTACGCTGTAGACGCTGGCACTGGAATCTGAAGTTAATTTATTTCTAGTGCAGACTGAAGTTCTTCGAAAAATGTTGTTAAACTAGTTTTCACTAGATGGGGCTTTCAAAGCTCTTGTGATTCCCTTTATTTATTAACATTTATTTTTGACAAAAATGAAGATATTTTAAAACTAAAATATATTCTTATAATTAATATATCCCTTTGGCATAAGATGGCGTGAAACAAGTTATTAAAAATGCCTTTTAAATATTGAGAAAAACAGGTGGGGTTCGTGCATTTGAAATTCTGATTCGAATATGCTGAAACGTCGTAAGCAATGCACAGCTGACTGCAGTTTGTTTATGAAATGAATGAAGAGCATAAATTTAAGTTTATTGAAGTTGTTGCTTGTGACATTTGAATATAATAACACAATATTATTCATCTGTGGTTATCCAATTTGCATACAAACTTTGCTGTCATAAATCAGATGTTTACTTTCTTCCATAACAAAGTTCGAAATTCGAAACTCACGCTACGCTCGCATTGGAAACAGGGCCAATCTGCGCAAAGCCTCAGCGAAAGCACACTCCAGCATTGGAAACGTACGCTAAGAGCCGGTTGTTCTCTTGTTGAAAAAAATCAGCCAAGAGCGTGTCGGGCACGCGCATGAGGGTTCCGTAGTAGTATCAGAATAAATACCTACATAATTATTATTATTATTATTATTTTTTTTTTTTAATTTATTAATATTATTTAATTATTACTCTTTTAATTTAGAAGTACGAAAACTTCGTTCGACTAAATAAAATTCCCTTTAAACTTTATTCTTTATTACTTTCAATTTGTTTGACATTTTCCAAAAAGCATCTTAGCTATCAAAGTCCGTTATATTTTTCACTGAAAAATTCCTTCACTTTTTTTCACTATATTAACCAAATTTCATCTCAAATACCGAAAAACTGAATGTGAGTAGTAGGGTTTTGACGCTCAACGTTGGGACGGATGGACGAACACAACGAAACTATAAGGGCTCCTAGGTGTCTAATGAAAGCCTAAAAATTACCCGTCTTTAAAGAAAGTTCCGAAATTTAAGTTTCTGCGAAGTCCTTGTAAGTAGAAAATATAAAATTGTTCTGCTATAAACATGAATTTAATTTCTTTTATATAATATACAATAACGTGTTAAAATTTCAAATAATTATTAAACTTCAAAATAGAAAATGCCATTCCAACTTTTTTTCACGTTTATTGTATTAAACTTCTTCGTTTAGAACGATCCCAGTTTTTTCAGCAATCCAATCAATATATGTTGTTAATATTGTGAACATAACAGGGAAGTTCTTTCCTTATCCTTCACGTCTATCATAAGAAGCAATACCCAAAACAGTCTGTGAACTACTCTCGTCCTCAATGAAAAGTGGTCCACCAGAATCTCGAAAGCGTACAGATATTCCGTAGATGGCTACGCAAATAGGGCAATGTCCTTAACACTTAACGGACGGGTCGAATCTGCTCTGTCTTTCCTAGTTTCCGGGATTTTTTCTGGGGAATTAAATAAACATGAATGTATGGATTTAAAGCGTTGTAACTACAATAAAACAGTGTGCTTAAAAGAAAACCCCAAATGCAACATACTAAAACTTTATGCAAAAACGTAGATCTACGTGGCCTGTCCGTTAAGTGTTAAGCTACTTCAGAATTTTATTAAGGACTGTCCTAGAAAGTAGCGCACGGTTTTCAAAATCGTACTGTATCAATATGGATGTAAAAAAAAAATTGTTTTTGGTTGCATTTTTTTTATTCATTAGTAATAGCTTATACAAAACAAAATTTAAACAGAAATAAGTTTTTCTCGAGAGAACAATCGAACCTTTCTCTTAATTGGAGCCATCAACTTTTGCACAGTGCGATCAGTCACTTTCCTACTAGCAGATTTCCATAAATTAGAAAAATTTTGCAGGGTTGTAGCACTTTTACCCTCTTTCCTCAAGATATTTTTCACTAAAGCCCAGTAGCGTTCAATAGGTCGAAGTTGGGGGACGTTAGGTGGGTTTATTGCTTTCTCTACAAAATTCACATTATTCTCTCGGTACCAGCTTAAGGTTTTTCCAGCATAGTGGCACGTTGCTAAGTCTGGCCAAAAGAGTGTAGACTTATTATGTGATTTGAGAAACGGCAATAATCCTTTTGCATGCACTGGTTTACGTATACGTCAGTATTAATTGAGCCCTCAAAGAAAAGTGGTCGATTACGCTTACCACACTGACAAATGGCCTGCCATACAAGAACTTTGCGGCCGAATTTTTCTATAAAAATTAATTTATCAGCATCAGGAACGCTATCTTTATCTCTTGCATTATAAAATTGAGGTCCAGCTAGAGTACTAAAGTCATATTTAAAATAGGATTCGTCGTCCATTACTACACAACTTTCACTCAACTGACACAATTTTTCATACAACTTCCTGGAACGTGTAATGGCAGTGTTTTGTTGTTTTTTTGTTCGTTTTGCACATTTCTGTTTTTTATAAGTTTTAATGTTATTTCTTTTTTTAATTTGTTGGACATTTGATTTAGAAGTATTAAATTTTTTTGCAATATCACGTACTGACATTGCTATGTTCTTCTCAATAAACTTCACTACATTTTTTTCTAACGGTTTATCCCTTGCACCTTTCGGCCTACCAATTTTTGGTTTTTCTGCTATTGTCTGAGTTTCCCGAAAACGATCTAAAGTCCTTTTTACAACCCATCGGTTACTTTTAGCCTGTTTAGCAATCCATGAATACGATTGCTCTTTATTGTCTAGCCAAATTCGCAAAATTTTACGGTGCACTTCTGCTCGTTTGGTGGACATTTTCAACAATATAACAGAAAACCATCTGACTGCGTTTATTTCACAAAGTAAATGAGTCATTTAACGGTTTCTATTCATTTGTTTATAGTGGGTTCCATAAAATCATAATCTACAGTATGCTACAAAAAAGTGCATTACTTTCTAGGACAGTCCTTATAACAAAAGCCAGAGTTGCTGCTAACCGGTAAAAGTTATTTTTGATGGACGAATAACAAAGGCGATGTGGTTGTTGATCCATTACCCCCACCATTAATCAAAAGTCTATACCTCTATATAAATTGAGAACAATTATGAGCAGTCATGAAGTCGATTATTGGCAATCACACAATGAAGTTCCTCGCTGGCTTAATTTTGACACTATCAGTCGCACTTGCCCACCCAACTGGGGTTGACTTGAGAAAATTTCGCATTGCTAACGGTCGTCCAGCATCAAACACACAGTTCCCATTCCAAGTTGCACTTATGACCAAAAGAGTTACGCAACATAACCAAACATATTCGGAATTGTGCAGTGGTTCCTTGATAACTGCTAATGTGATTCTAACTGCAGCTCATTGTGTGAACAAGTAAATATCTTTTAGAATAAGATGTAAGCATATTATAATTTTTCTGTAATTTCTTACAGCGGTATTTCTGCACACGTATTTGCAGGTGCTGCAAATTTAAGTGACGCAAGGCAAATCGAAGTGCGAAAAGAGGATTGGCTCATTCATGATGATTATCGCGGGAATGATCATGACATTGCTCTCATTTTTCTTAATGAGTCACTACCGTTGGGAGGTAATATTTTACAAACCAAAATTTGATAGAAAATTAATTGAATTCTTTCAGGAAACATTGACATCGTCAACCTTCCTCGTCGTAGTCAACAAAATGAGAGTTTTGAGAATGAATATGCGTTGATATCTGGCTGGGGTAACTTAGGTGACGGAAAACATTATTCGCAACAGCTGCAGTACGCTTATCGGTTGATCTTACCTAACGCAACTTGCGAAACATCAATCGGAGACTATTTTCATTCGGATCTTCAAATATGTGTAGATGGATCCAATGGAATATCGGTCTGTGGTGGAGATTCAGGCGGTCCTTTGACTGTTTGGGAAAACGATTCTCGAAAAAAGAATAATGTTGAGAGATCCCGTATTATAGTGGGTATTTCTTCCTATGCTACATTTTTGTGTGAAAGAGGTCACCCCACTGTTTACACCCGTGTGATTCCACACCTGGATTGGATTCATGAAAAAGCTGGTGTTCCTATTAGGGAATAAATTTTCTTAAAATTGTATATATCTTGTTTTTCTGGTTACACTTATTTTTATAGATATTTTTATTAATAAATTAAGGAGTAAGAAAGTGTAGTCCATTTAACAAATTAAAAAGTAAACTAGTTTCTATGTAAAAACTTTATATAAAAAGTTAATAGTACGTATGACCTCCGGAGTTCCATAAAATTTCTTCCATACGTTGACGCATTGAATTAATCTAATTTTCAAGCTGAGGTCTCGATATTTCGGCCCAGATTCTATTGATTTCACACTTTAGCTATTCTAAGCTTTCATATTACCACCCATTTGAATAAATTAATTTTGATATGATCCCCTAAATGTTCTCAATGGCATTCAGGTCGAGGCTTAATGCATTACATTACATCATTACATCGATATTTTAGCATTATGATTTTGCGCGTTATCTTGCTGGAAAATAACATCAGGTTCACCAAATTCATCCGAATAATTAAGAAGCACGTTATATAGTACAACAGATTAATGTATTCAATTGCGTTCATTTTAGTAGGTGTGGACTACGAGTGATCGTCACCTAATGTAATCCCTTCAGTTGATGTAGTTAGTCCGTAAGTTATTTGATAAAAAGAGATATAAGCTACTAAATGAACTAGTTGCAGTCGTCCGAAATAAGAACCAAACTTTTTATAGCTATTTAAAATTTAAACAACTTGAATGAAATCAGATTGGGAAAATTAGTGAATGTTATATATAATATCGTTAATAGAACTGAGTAATAAGAATAATACAAAAACATAAATTTTATTTTAGGTATATAATAAATTATTTCATAAGAAAAAACCAACACAATGTAAATTAATAATTAACTGTTAACTATATGGTTAAATAATATTTGTTAGCTTTTATAAAAGAAAGTACGCCAAGTAATTTGAAAACAATGAGGAATTAAAAATTATAAATTTTACACGCCTTAATTAATGATAATATAAAAGATTTTATCGAACCTGCGTGCTATATTTGATATAAATGATAAAAGTCAGACTTGACATGAAAGTTGAGTTTTCCCTTTAAAAAAGAAAAAAAAAAAAATCAATAGTGTAAAACAATTTACTTTTATCATTCGAAAATTCAATTTACTAAATTTTGACTACTTTTGAGTTACTGAAAAATGTACCGAGATATGACTGCAAATGAAATATTGCGTGTCTCAATGTGTTGTTATGACGTCTGCATTTATTTGCAAAGACTGCGAACACATTTTCACCTCCAGTTAACTTGAACAAAAATTGTTACCGCGTCAATACTACAGATAGTGATGTATCAGAAGCACTGAACGTTTATTGAACGATCCTCGAAGAAAGAATATTATTTCGATAGGAAGAGATACTTGTTGATTAACTCTCTGATTATGACGGTTCTTATTATATCCAGGAAGGGCCAATGTTCTAACAATGAAACAATTATTTTAGGAAAGCACACTTTCACTCCTCAATTGGTGTTGCTAAATTTTCTTTCGAATTCCGTACCAGATTTCCTCGTTGCAGTCAACAAATTAGAAGTTTTGAGAATGTAACTGGGGTGAAATCTGGCTGGGGTAAGTTAGCTGACGGAAAAGGTTATTCGGAAAACCTGCAGTACGGTTAACGGTCGATCTTACCTAACGTCTTTTGCGAAATAACAGCGCCAGACACTTTTCGATCGGATATTCAACTATGTGTAGATGGATCCAAAGGAACATCGATCTGTGGTGGAGATTCAGGCGGTCCTTTGACTGTTTGGGAAAGAGATGGTCCCGAAATCTAGTAGGAGTTTCTTCTTATGCTAAATGTTTGTGCGAAAAAGTTACTCCAGGTTTTTCACCCGTGTGACTCCACACCTGGATTGGATTCATAAAAAAACTGGTGTATTCTTAAAAAATGTACATTTTTTGTTTTTCACAAGACATACAAGTGTAACCTGTTTTTACACATAAACTTATCGCAAGCAAGGTTGTTTCCATACTATTCAAATATCGAACAATTAATAACTACATAAATGCATGTTTTCAGTAGTATTGCTCAATATTATTTGTTTTCTTTATAAAAGAAACCCTGGAATAGTGCAATACAAAACTGAAAGTCGAATAATATCAACAACCATCTCTAAGAAACTTATGAACTGCATACGTAAATAAGACATAATAATAATTTTGTATTATTTTGCTTAATAAATAAATGAATAAAACAAATCATTACGAATAGAGAACTTGGTAAATTATACACTCAGGAAAATAAATATAATGCCACTACAAAAATAATTTTTTTTTAATTTTACTCAAGGTTTGGTTTGGTTTTTTTAGTTTTTAAATTAATTCATATATTAAGTAAGTAAACTTAAAAGAAAACAATCTAACAACTTTATGTGCGAAAACTGCAAAAAAAAGAATTAATAATGTCATAAGTAAGTCATGACCTTCGGATTTTCATAAAAGTTCTTCCATACGTTAAAGGTACGGACACACCAAAAGCGAAGCGAGCGAAGCGGCGCGAATAATTTAAAATTTGGGAACATTCTGTCGCAGTAGACGCTTCGCTCATGTCGCGTTCTATTCGGACACTTCAATTGATTTGTACGGCACCCAAATTTTTTAAATTGTTCGCTTCGCTCGCTTCGCTTTTGGTGTGTCCGTACCTTAAGGCATTGAATTAATCGAAGTTTCAAGCTGAGGTCTTGATATTTCGGTCCACATTTTATTTACTTCACATTTTAGCTGTTGTAAGCTTTCAAACTGCCATCCATTTGACTAAATTCGATTTGACATGATCCTCCAAATGTTCGCAATGGAGTTTAGTACATTGATATTTTTTTCTTTGAATCATAGTGATACTGAGCTAGCTTTATGAATTGGCGCGTTATCTTGATGGAAAATAACATCAGGTTCATCAAATTTATCAAAATAATTAAGCAGGACGTTATCCAACTGATCAATATATTCAGTTCCCTTCATTTTATTTTTGATAAGGCAAATCGTTGTACTGCTTTTGTAATAAAACCAGCCAAACCATAAGATTCTCCCTTTTAAAATTTCTTTGTAAACTAACAGCCTTATTCTTACGCTTATCGTGGCAGTATCGTTGGTAGCTCTCAGGATTGTCCAGTGCGTACTTTTTCTTTTTTCACTGAAAAAACCTTTCCTCCATTGGCCAGTCCAAAACAAGTGTAATAATGCAAACTCTAGTCGTCGTGCGCTTTTGCATCTTTGCTGCTTCAACGCTCTTCTTTCCCTTCCTTTTTTCCATATAAGACATATAAAATTGTCTCATCCGCCGTGCTTTTACATTCAGTTCAAGTTCACGTCAAATTTCAGAAGCACTTAATTTATTTAACCATGAGATTAAAATTATAAGAAAAATTAGTAAAATGTACACTTATTTATAATAAAATTGACAATTCATTTTTTTTTTTCAATAAAATTTCAATTAATTTCGTTTCATATAAAAAGCAAATGTTGATAGGATTTTAAGCTAAATTCAAAAAGTTCTCGTATAAATCGTTTTGATATACATATTACCTTATTGTTTTTATATTAAACTCAGCATACATAAAAATTATACGACAGAACTTATTAAAGAAAATACATCAATTACACCATCATTTTTTACCGCGTAGGAAAGCGTTAAACTTAAACTTAAAAGTAATAACTTATTTCATACTACAGTGCTTTGTTATCAATTACTTTAAAATATCTTCTAGGAATTCCACAAATTATAACTTTGGAACAGAGTTGAAGATCATACTGCTTATGATATTGATTTCATATGAACAACTAAGCAATTTAATATTAAAACTCCAATTAGTTAATGCATAGGCGAGTTTTAAAAAGTGGTTATACTTTAAGGGGATTTTACTTCTACTTCTTTTTAATATTCTTCCCTAGCTGGTTTTCAAAAATAAATATGTAGATAGGTCTCATGTGGCCATATTTTCAGATACCTTTGCAAGATAGGAGTTATTATAGTTCTTGAGACGAGTTCTCTGCTGGGTAAGATCTGAATTTCCAAATTAGTATTTAAACCTTAAAGGGAAATGTTTGTTTTTTAAACACATTTTAATATTATTGTTTTTTCTTAATATAAAATATAATAATTTTTTTACAATGGTATGGTATATTATAATCCAACATTAAAAATTAAAATAAAAAAAATTATAAAAATATCACCTTACTTTTAGAGTGATTGGTTATGAAAAATTTATTTTAAAATTAAGAAAATAATAAGTTTTTGAGAAAAATCCAAGATATCAGAAGAAAATGCTAGAATTATTTTAGGTATTATATTCTTCCATGGATAGGTATGAATACAGGAAAATATAGAAGTATAACATTTTAAAGATAAACTATAAAGATAACGTTTATGCACTAAGAACAGAAAATGTTTATTTGACGACTAATAGAAAATAATTTTCTCTTTGGACACCTTTAGTAAAAATTCGATGCCAAATTTTTATTTTTTTTAGAACCAGGCGACATCTGACGCTTCTGAGGCCCAAATGATCTTTCAAAATCGATTGTATTGACCCAAACGATATTTGCGTAATATCAACAAAGTTCTCTAATTGTTAATTGACGATTTTTGAGCACCAAATCCTTCCTTGACGTTGTGTTCATCGGTAAACGTCGAAGGACGGCTAGGACATTTACTGTCTTCAACGCGTTCTCTGCCTTCCTTAAACAACTTATACAAATCAAAACACTCGCTCTGGACAGCACATTATTCTAAAGCCATTTTCAACATTTCAAACATTTCGGAAGCCGGAATTCTATTTTTAAATGTAACTTCTTTCCTGAACTTTTTCACTAATTTATAAATCAAAAACTGCACTTTGTTTATATGAAAGTAAACAAGCGTACCTCAATAACTACTGAAGATATCAACATGAAGTTTTACGCGGATGTCATTTGGAGAACTACCAAACCTAAAAAAAACTACTCGTTTGGATAAGCCCGCGCGATTTAAATGGGAAAAGTCTTACTATTTTTTGATCACAGTACTATACTCGATATTCACGTGGGATTTTAAATTTGGCGCCCACCAGGCTTTTCCTTTCACACATTTATATTACGCCAATGAAAAAAGCAATGACAACTAAGGTAATATTTTCATAGTAGTATTACTTGAATAACCTTAACACTTAACGGATGGGTCGAATCTGCTCTGTCTTTCCTAGTTTCCGGGAATTTTTCAGAAAAATTAAATAAACATGAATGTATGGATTTAAAGCGTTGTAACTACAATAAAACTTTATTAAGTCAATTATATTTCTTATAATATTTCATAAAAGTATTTATTAAAGCGTTTACTATTTTTTAAGCGTGTGATATGCTGTAAAACATTCACCTTTATGCAGTGGTACCTGACAAAAATGGCAAACATGTCTAGTTTCGCTCCTTTTTCCATGCGAGCTGCAGACTTTGCACGGTTTTTGGGGATATATTTTCTTCCCTGTTCCCACAATTTGTGTAAGGGTGTGCTGCTTCATGTTTCCTGACAATCTACCTTCTGGATCCGCTCTTGGAGTTCTTCTAGTTGGTTGAATATTAGTACCAGTTTCCTCGGAATCAGAATTGCCATTTTTACCGTTATAAAATTATTTAGAAATATTTCCTAAAATCAAAACTACGCCATAGAAGCAACAGGCAGATAGTACTATAAACAATAGTATCAAGAAAAAATAATAGTGTGCATAAAAGAAAACCCCAAATGCAACATACTAAAACTTCATGCAAAAACGTAGATCTACGTGGCCCGTCCTAGGAAGTCAGAATGGAAAAACGTAAATCTACGGGGCCCGTCCGTGAAGTGTTAATAGATAAAAGAAAAAGTCAACCAAATGCAAAAATTATATCATTTTTATTTTAATTCAATATAATTCTTAATCCCTCAGTTGAATGCCAGTTTTTTCAACAACCCAATCCAAGAAGGCTGTAACTCTGGTGTACACAGATGGAACACCCTTTTCGCAATAAGCCTGTCCATAAGAAGTAGCTCCGACCAGAGTTCTGGTTCCATCTTCTTCTTCAACGGTCAATGGACCTCCTGAATCTCCGCGACAAGCTGAAATTCCATGTGAGCCGTCCACGCAGACCTGTGTTTCTACAACATAGAAACTGCCATAGTGATAGTCACAGTATTCATGGGGCAAAATCCAACGTCTAGTATATTGGAGTTGTTCAGTAGAGCCTTTTTCGTCTCCTAATCTTCCCCAGCCAGAGATCCATCCAACTTTCTTCACGAAATCTTCGGTCATTTGACTACGACGAGGCAAGTTAACAGTCTGGATATATTCTATAAAAGAGTGTTACGTGATTTTTATTTAAAATGAAAAACATCTGAAAATTTGATAAATTAAAATGTAATTTTACCATTAAGCTGCACACGTTGGGGCAATTTCACTAAAGCAATATCATTCCTAAGTTGTTGTGGGATATAATTTTCATAGACGAATAAATTTTCCTTGGGAACATTAACGATAATGCGTCCTGGTTCGTCTTTAGACAAATCAGTTGCTCCGAGATAAATTTCCGATGAAATAGCCCTGAAGAACACATATTCATATTACACCATTTGAGCTTACTTTAATGCTGTTTTCTCTTACCCGTATAAACAATGAGCGGCTGTGAGAACCCATTCGTCAGAAATTAAGGAACCTCCGCACCATGCGTTGTATTCGTAACCTTCTTGACTAACCCTTCGGCTTTGTACTCCTACTTGAAAGGGAAACTGCGCAGGTCTCGCAGGATCTCCACCTGCAATACGTTTTTGAATTCCGTATTCCGCTGGTGAAGCAAGAGCCGAAGCTACAAGCACACAAATTAAAGCAACGAAGGAATTCATCTTTCTGTGGATTTTAGAAAACTATCGAAAATTGTAAGAGTACCTATGCTTTTTATATAAACAATGCCGATAAGAGCCATAACACAAGTAAATAGCTGTTGTTGATAATAAACTAATTAATTAGTGCAATTACGGCACAAATTAAGTGGTATAAGAACTTTTTGAAGAGTACAGAAACGTCATTAGGTTTTATCATCTATATTCTTATGTGTACGAATTTATATTGAAAAAACTACTATCAGTTAAATACTAACGATGTGGAAATTATCAAAGAAATAACATAATTACGAAATAAATTTTAGTTTAGTGTATGTTCCTTCGTTAGTTCCAGATACCAACGATATCAGGGTTGTTTCTTGGAACGAAATATTCACCAATTTCTTAAAACTTCCTTTAACCCATTTGCCATTATCACCAGAGCGCGCATATATGCGCTCATTCCACTTGGGCATTTATTACCAGTAAAATTTTGGTGATAAGAACGAATTTTTCACTTTTCTGTGTGATGCAAATGGGTTAAAATAATGCGTTCCTAATATGTGAATGAAAATTAACAAATCCTTCTGTCGCTATTTAAGCTGGATATTAACTTCTGCCGCAATTTTATTAATTTAAATCTAATTTGTTATTTAGTTCGGATTGTATTTTATCTTTAACACGTTGAGTGCCACGTTTTTACTCAGCTTCACATTCAGCTATTGGGTGTCAGTCACGGGTGACTGACGTGGCACTCAACGTGTTAAACGCTACACAGGTTTACAAAAAAAAAAAGTTGATGTTCTTTTGACCAGACCATCTCATTTTTATGTAAATCAACGCCCTGAATCCGAATCCGAGGTCCGTTAACCTCCATCACGTCAGGTTCAAGGTCATTTCAAGGTCAAATTGAGAAAACCCACTAAATAAGTCTGAAAAAGAGGACTTATAGGTTTTTGGGGCCGCTGAATCCGAATTCGTGATTTGTTTAACTCCCGAAGGTCAGCCAGAGGTTATTTCAAGGGCATTTCAAGGTGAAATTGGGAAAAATCCACTAAATAGGTCTGAAAAAGAAGATGTATAGGTTTTTGGGGTCACTGAACCCGAATCTGTGATTTGCTTAAGCCCCCAAGGTCAACCAGAGGTCGTTTCAAGGGCATTTCAAGGTGAAACTGGGATAAAATCAACTAAATAAGTCTGAAAAAGAAGATGTATACGTTTTTGGGGTCGCTGAATCCGAATTCGTGGTTTGCTTAATCCCACAAGGTCAGCCAGAGGTCGTTTCGAAGTCATTCCAAGTTCAAATATAATATAGAAAAGACGTGTATTGAATCCCAACCACATTTATTTATAAAAAAGAATTACAGTTTAGAAAATCAAAAAACATCCTTCTATGAGTAGCACACTAAAAAGTTAAAAAGTGGAACATATTATTATATGTATTATCACCAGAACTGCATAAGTTTTCAAGGTTTCTAATATATGCGACAATTAGAAGTGGGTGAAAAATTAGTTTAAAGATTTGCTTACAATGTTAGGAAGTTACTGGCCAAGCTAATGAAAACCTGTTAAAAAACTTATAGGGGCGTTTCAGATTTTTATTTACTATAGTTACTAGAAACAAGCAAAATAACAATAAGAAGGACCTCATCTTTCCAAGAATTTTTACAAACTTTCTACAAGAGATTTTATGTGGTTTTTACATAGTAATATCCGAATGATTACCTCTTGATAATAATGCAATTAATTAAGTTTACTACAATTTTTTTTTAAATAGATAACAGTTAAGTACTAAAGTACGTTACTAATATGAATTTATATTTAGACTTATTATGTTATTTCAAATTTATTTTGGGGAAAATAGGTAGTAAATGTTAAAATTTTAAAAATCCAGTTGTTTTGTGTCAGTGGTATCTGTTTGGTGATAACTTTCGAAGACCTCGTTTCACAAAAACTATTATGAAATTAGAGAAGCTTATGCAAGTTATATGTTCTATTTATTAAAAATAATAGATAGACAGTATGCAGTGTAAAATTAAAACAGATAAAATTTCATAATAAAAGAGGTAAATAGGAATAGAATAGGATAGACTAAGAATTTATTAAACCAATATACAATAAGTAACAAGAATTCATAAATAATATGTACAGAGATTAGAAGTGTTGTTATTTACAGACTGAAATTTAATATCGGGCAATGAGGAAGAAATAATTATTATGTTGCGTTAAGTGAAAAGAAAATTCATTAAATACAAAAACCCTTACTAAATCTTGCGATAAATAGGAAATTACAACAATTTAATGGTGTTTTATTTAATCTTTTAGGTGGATACCAGTCTTTTGAACAACCCAATCCAAGAAGGCTGTAACTCTAGTGTACACAGTTGGTAGACCTTTTTCGCAATAAATCTGTCCATAAGAAGTAGCTCCGACTAGAGTTCTGGTGCCATCTTCTTCTTCAACGGTCAATGGACCTCCAGAATCTCCGCTACACGATGAAATTCCATGTGAGCCGTCAATGCATACCTGCGTTTCTGCGACATAAAAATTGCCATGGTGAAAGTCACAGTATTCGTGGGGCAAAATCCAGCGCCTAGCGTATTGGAGTTGTTTAGTAGAGCCTTTTCCATCTCCTAATTTTCCCCAACCGGAAATCCATCCAACTTTCTTCTCGAAATCTTCGGTCTTTTGACTACGACGAGGCAAGTTAACAGTCTGGATATATTCTATAAAAGAGTGATTCGTTATTTTTATGAGTGATGAACAAAACAAGGCCGAGACCAAAACTATGGTAGACTTGGTATTGTCTTGGTTTTTTTTTCTTGTACACTCAATATTGCATCAACAGACTAAGTCTTGGTCATGGTCTCGTCTGTCAAATCTTCGTCTTGATTGCAAGACTCTTGTAGTCTTGTATTTCCACGCTCAAATATCTTGGATTACTTATTTTCTCGTAGTTAGTAGATCTTATAAGTAAAGCGAGTAAATGATCTTCAGCTACTTATACTTAAGTAGCCAACAATAAATAAATTAAAAATAGAGGAAAATGATAAAGTTTTTTGCACTAAAGTAATCTCATTTACTGGTTTTCTTGGACGCATAATAAATCTGTCATACATTTTACTGATATTCGTTTTGCTGTCTTAAAGTTATATTTAACAAAAATTGTAGTTTTAAAAATGATCGCCCATGTATAAGAATCAAACTTGAATTAAAATGTATAAAGCTTGGCGAAGTTATATTCTCAAAGGTTGTTTGAAAATTATCGTGTCTCAGAAACTGTAGAAATAATAAATAATTTTAAATTTGGAGTATAAATTCGATTAATACCAAACCAATAAATATTTGTTAACATTTCATGCCGTTCTGATCATTTCACTAAACTTTGTGTTAAAATTAGGATCATTTTTTTACGACTAGCGACTCTAAATAGTAAAAATAGAAAAAATTATTTTTCAGTCAAAACCTCGCAATTCGGTCTTGTTCTTAGTCAAGTCTCGAAAACATGGTATTGGTCTCGGTCTTGGTCTTACTACTACAAGTCTCGGTCTTGGTCTTGACTTCCTGCAAGATCAAGACCAATACCGATTCTGCTGATCGCTAATTTTTATAAAATATCTGAAAACTTGATAAATTAAAATGTCATTTTACCATTAAGTTGCACACGTTGAGGCAATTTGACTAAAGCAATATCATTCTTAAGTGGTTGTGGAATAAAATTTTCATAGACGAATAAATTTTCTTTGGGGACTTTAACGATGATGCGTCCTGGTTCGTCTTTGGACAAATCAGTTGCTCCGAGAAAAATGTCTCCTGAAATAGCCCTCAAGAACACATACTCATATTAGACCATATGAACTTACTTTAATGCTGGTTTCTCTTACCCATGTAAACAATGAGCGGCTGTAAGAACCCATTCGTCAGAAATCAAGGAGCCCCCGCACCATGCGTTGTATTCGTAACCTTCTTTATTGACCCTTTGAGTTTGTACTCCTACTTGAAAGGGAAACTGCGCAGGTCTCGCTGGATCTCCACCTGCAATACGTTTTTGAATTCCGTATTCTGCTGGTGAAGCAAGAGCCGAAGCTACAAACACACAAATTATGGCAACGAAGGAATTCATCTTTCAGTGGATTTTAGAAAACTAACAAACATTTTAAGAGTATCTACGCTTTTTATATAAACAATGCCGACAAGAACCACAACACAAGAAAATAGTTGTTGCTGATAGTAAACTAATTAATTAGTGCAATTACAAGACAAATTAAGTAGTGAAAGAACTTTTGATCGCTGTATTCAATTTAAGAGTACATAAAATTCATTAGGCCTTCATTATCTACATACTTATATAAAAGAAGTTATATTAAATAAACTACTTTTATTGAATCCGAACACCATGGAAATAATTTTGAAGTAAATTTTAGTTCAGTTGATTCGTTAATTTCAGAAAATCTTAAAAGCTCTTTACATGAATAACCCCGGTTGGGTCGCCTTTCAAGCTGAACATTCACTTCCTCCGCATATTTAAACATTTCAATTTATGATTTAACATCTTATTTAGTTCTAATTGCATTTGAAGGGCTTTAGATGCTTATTTATTAAGTAATTCAAACTGTTTACGTTATTTATACAAGCGCTCTTAAAAACTCTTATACAATATGTCGTTGTTATTTGTTGTACCTTTGGGCAATAGAAAAATTATCTATTACTACAAAATTAAGAGGTACCTAGGCATTTGAAATGTGCAAATGTGGTAGGCTTGTAGGATAAAAAAAGGATATACAGTGCAACCTTAATATAACGTACCTCAATATATCGAATTCCTCGATTTAACGAATTCTTCGTAATCCTCCTGAATTGTCCATAAGAGTCAATGTAAAATATACCTTTACATTGCGAACAACCTCTTTATAACGAATTTTCGACTATCAAGAAAAAGTATAAATACCTCTAATTAACGAATTTTGTCAACCCAAAACCTTTATATAAAGTTCCCACCAATGTATGACTCTTATGCAAGAAACACAATGATACGACCGACGACCGGTGAGCGACGGGAGCGTACGACGACACAACGACAAAGCTTATCGAGCATAGGGTACTATGCACATCTAAACACATTGACGCGACACGAGCTACGCGACACGAGCTACGCGCCGTGCAAAATAGATCCGATTCTATTTTGCACGTCGTACGCGAGTTACGTGCACGAGCATGCACGTCAGCACAATTCACATCAGCACATCAGCATTCCTAGAAACCCAGTAAGAAGATACAACTAGCATTCCTGCAAACCCAGCAAGAAGACACGATTGGACTCCCCCGGGTGATTTTCGTGGTGGGACAACGGTCAGTCTGACAGAAGCTTCTGGACCATAATCATCTTCAACAATTATAACTTAGAAAAATTATTCAAACATTTTATTCGTATCGTATCAATAAAACCAAAACTTAAAAGTAATTATCGAGTTTTCATTAAAACCCGTAACTGGCGCAGTCGAGTAACTTTGTCACGGAGATATCCATCGCGGACAGCTCTAACTATTTCTAATAGCTAAGTGGCACAATCGGACCGGAAAAAAAAAATAAAAGTAGCGTGAGCGAATCGAGTGTGAACGGAAAAATTTGTTGTGGTCATACTTACTGTTCAAGCGCTATCAGGAAGGAAATATGGCAAATGAGAAGATTTTAATGTAAGTAGAATTTTTGCTCCATGTCAGACTCCTCTAGAACCCCTGCCTCCTTTAGCGAAAGCAGTAGTCTGGAGCCAAATATCGAAATTTTATGCTCTGAATTAAAAAATATCTCTGTGAGTGAGAGTGAAAATAAAATAGTTCAAACGGAAAATAGTGATATTTCAGAATTAAATAAAATGGCAGTTCCAACTTTCCTAAAAGTCCACGCGGAAACGATACCCGAGTTTGATGGGGATACAAACGAGTTGCAATTTTTCATCGAGAGTGTTGATAGTATAGTACAAAATTTTTATGATACCGCAAATGCAAGTAACTATCAAAACGTAGTCATATTTCGAACAGTGATTAGCAAGCTTAAAGGCTCAGCTCGCGAAGTGGTAAATATTAGTTGCGCGAATTCAATCGATGAGATAAAGAAAGAACTAATCGCAAATTTTAGCGATCCACGAAACGAAAACTGTCTGTCCTTCGATCTGAACAATTTGAGACAATTTTACAATGAAACACCCTTCCAATTTCATGATAGAGTAAGAAAACTTTTGAATACAATCTCGAATTACTTGGCCCTCCACGAATCAAACGCAGAAGTCCGAAAATTCAAACAAAATATGTATAATAATCAAGCACTTGAGGTTTTCCTGGCCGGCTTGAGAAATCCCTACGGAATTATGGTCCGAGTAAAGGAACCAAAGTCCATGTTAGAGGCAATAAATTTTATAAAAAAAGAAGAAAACATTAAGTACTTGCAAAACGCTAATAGCCGCTTCTTTCCAAACCAGCGAAATCAGGTTAAAAGTGACACGGGTAGGGTGAACCACGAAACTTACCGTTATATTCCAAGAGAAACTCATAATTTAAGCCAACAAGATCAACTTCGCACGAATAAACCCGATGCAGCAAATCTTAATGCTACTACTAAGCTACCCTTTCCAAGTAGACCGGTAAACTTTGCACCAAAACAAAACATTAAACCCCCTCAACTACCGACACATTCCCAAGTTTTCGGCAAACCGAAAAACGTTTGGAACCCGAGTCCAAATCACGTGAATAATCGGGACAAACCGGTTCCAATGAGTGTCACTACCAGATTAACTAATTCATCTCACAAACCTCAACCTTCCACGTCGAAAATGGAAGTAGAGGAACTATTTAATACAGAACAACTAGACACGCCGGAAGACAAATCCTCAGGTCTCGAAGACGAATATTCCGGCCACGAATACGAAGAATTAACAAATGACGAAGACTACCAAAATTTTTGTCCAGACCCACAGAACTTACCACCACCATAATCGATTTGAATCTTTCTTGTGACCAGAGACAACTACCCTTTATTAGTATACAAAAACCACCTTTAAAATTATTGGTTGATACAGGTTCAACAAAGTCCTTCCTCAACCCGGAACTTATTGAGAAATATTACCCTAATTGCGTAAAATTCGACCCTTTCGTAGTGTCCACTTCGTTCGCATCCTCAAAACATAATAATTCTGCTACAATACCAACTTTCGAGGAATTTAATGAAGATAAGATGCTTAAATTCTATGCATACAAATTTCATAATGTCTTTGATGGACTTGTCGGGTTAGACATCATAAAAACACTCAAAGCCAACCTAGATTTCTCAGAATCAAAGTTCAAAACGCCTAAGGCAGAAATAAAAATTAGCTTTCTGAACACACCCCCAAAGGTTTTACTGGAAAAAAAGCTCCCAGGAAACACAATATCACAGGTAAAAATACCCGTTACACCTAAAACCGGTGAAATAATTGTGCCCCTTCAGACCATTCAAAACTGCATAATACCGGAAACTCTCACAATGGCAGAAGATGGCTGGGCTAACGTTGAAGTCCACAATAATTCTGACAATGACGTCAACTTCACCATGCTATACCCGTTAAAAACCACTTCAGTAAAAAATAATTTCGAATTCTACTATATGAATATACGGGATGTTGAAACGGAAGACATAAAGGATGTTATCATAAATTCGTTAAGAACCGATCACATGAACGACGAAGAAAAATCACACATATTTCCACTCCTCAGACAATATTCAGATATCTTCTACGCAGACGACGGCCCCCTATCATTCACTAGTAAAGTCAAACATAGAATTAAAACAACAGATGAAATACCAGTTCACCAAAGAAATTACCGCTACCCTTTTGTGCACAGACAGGAGGTTAGTCAACAAATACAGAAAATGCTGGATCAAAATATAATAAGACCCAGTATTTCGCCCTGGTCTTCGCCCATTTGGGTGGTGCCCAAGAAGCCTGATGCCAATAGCAAAAGGAAGTGGCGCATAGTCATCGATTATAGGAAACTAAATCAAAAAACAATAGACGACCGTTATCCTATCCCTAACATAAACGACGTTCTTGATAAACTAGGAAAGTGTAACTACTTTTCCACCATCGACTTAACAAGCGGTTTTCATCAAATCGAAATGCATCCTGATGATATCGAAAAGACCGCATTCAATACTGAACATGGACACTTCGAATTCCTCAGAATGCCTTTCGGCTTAAAAAATTCCCCAGCGACGTTCCAAAGAGTTATGGACAATGTGCTTAAGGGGCTCCAGAACGAAATCTGCCTAGTCTACGTCGATGACATCATTGTCTACTGAACCTCCCTTCAGGAACACATTGTCAATTTAAAAAAGGTGTTCCATCGTCTTCGCGAGGCTAATCTCAAAATCCAAGTGACCAAATCAGAATTTTTAAAAAAGGAAACAATATATCTAGGTCATGTCATAACCCCTGAGGGCATCAAGCCCAACCCCGACAAAATAAAATGCATACAGAATTTTCCGCTGCCAAAAACCCCCAAAGAAATTAAAGGATTTCTGGGCCTGTTGGGGTATTACCGTAAATTCATCCCAGACTTCGCAAGAATTACTAAGCCTATGACCTGCTGCTTAAAGAAAGGACAAAAAATCATTTTTTCTCCTGAATATATTCGATGTTTCGAAATATGCAAGGAGCTACTGACAAACGAACCCATCCTTCAGTACCCTGACTTTACACGCCCCTTTAATCTTTCAACCGATGCCAGTGAATTTGCAATCGGCGCAGTTTTGTCTCAGGGACCTCCTGGTAGGGACAAACCCATAGCCTACGCGTCAAGAACTTTAAACGACACAGAACAGAAATACAGTACAATCGAGCGGGAACTACTCGCCATAGTGTGGGCAACAAAATACTTCCGCCCATACTTATACGGCCGCAAATTCTATATTTTCACAGACCATAAACCGTTGAACTGGCTCTTTTCTATTAAAGACCCAAGCGCAAAGCTTACAAGGGGGAGACTCAGGCTCGACGAGTTCGACTATGTCATAGTCTATAAAAAAGGGTCAGCGAACACCAATGCTGACGCATTGTCACGAGTAAAAATCGGCGAAGTAAACACTAACACAGTTACCTCGGAAGATCCGGATGGCGAAGACCTCGAAACTATCTCCATTTTAGCAAATGTCTCTGAAGGTCCCAACGTGAACGAAATTGAACCGAGTAACGATGGAGACGAAAACGATACAGTACACACCAGCGAAGAAAACCCTATATTCGGAGTACCGATTTCTGAAACCCCTATTAATTACTTCAAGAACCAGATTTTCCTAAAAATTGTTTCACTCCCTGTAAAGCCACCAAAACTTTATCGGTTGTTTCAAAATAAAACTAGAACAATCATTGAGATCCCACAAAGTGATTTCGAGAGGGACGTTATTAGTGTTTTCAAAGAATTTGCCGCGACACACAAAACGTTCGCATTAAATCTAGACCGAGAAGAATACATCCCCAGACTCTGTAATATCCTCAGTAGTACATTTAGAAATCCTGGATTCAAATTGGTCCTTTGTAAAAAGACATTAGAGGACATAAAAACTACGAACCAACAAGAGAATATCATCAAACTGTGTCACGAGGGTAGAACAAACCATCGCGGCATACACGAAACAGAAGCCCAAATAAAACAACGGTACTACTGGCCTAATATGAGGAACGGTATAGCCCGCTACATTAATAACTGTGATTTGTGTTTAAGAATGAAGTATGACCGCCATCCGCCAAAACAGAAATTTAGCATCACCCCCACACCCAGCAAACCTTTCGAAGTCGTGCATGCAGACACGTTTACGTTAAAAAAACAAAAATTCCTCACCATAATTGACAAATTTTCGAAGTATGGGCAAGCCTATCCTCTAGACGGGTTGACTGCGATTCATGTTGCAAAAGCTTTCATTAATTTCATGACCCATCACGGCACGCCCAAACTCTTGGTCCTCGACAACGGCTCTGAGTTAAAAAACAACATAGTAAAGGACTTGACTTCCCTACACAATATAGACGTCCACTACACAACCCCACTCAACCCCAACTCCAACAGCACAATTGAGAGATTCCACTCTACAATTATAGAGCACTCACGAATCCTAAGTGAGACAAGGAAAGACCTAAATATTATTGATCAAATCCCATATGCAGTCCTCGGTTATAATCATTCTATCCATTCTGCAACAATGCAACGACCAATAGATATAATAAATGGTCATTTAGGTAGCAATAGCCCATTCAACATAGATATCAATAAACTTCTGTACTCAAATTACATTAACCACCACAAAGAAAAAACTTTAGAAATATATAAACAATTACACCAACAAATGTTTAAACAAAAAAATGATGTTATCGAAAAAAGAAACAGGGATAGGGAAGAACCGCTACCATATCAGCCGAACACGTTGGTTTACCACAAAACGAGAGCTCGGGACAAAACAAGTCCTCGCTTTAGACCTCACGCCGTTAATAATGATAGAGATATTACAGTCGAAACCCCAGAAAACACGTACCACAAAAGTAATTTAAGACGACCCCCATCTAACAACCAAAATATATACTTACAGGAGCTTGCTCACCCTGGTGACGGCGGTGACCGCGGCGGAAATTAAGATAACAAACCTAGAGTCCAATCCTGGCATCCTGCCTTTCAAATTGGGTAAAGCAAAAATTAAGGCTACCTACCACACCTTTATACATTACTTCGACCTTGAACCAATAGGGAACGAGCTGAGCTCAATTTCTAAGCAATTCGAGACCGTTGAGTCAACTGATATCAAAAAGGAACCGTATGCCTCGGCACTGAAAACAATGAAAAATTCCATATCATTTCAACTTGAACTTTCAAGAGAGAAGCTAAATTCTCTCCATTATCCGGCTAATAGCAGGAAAAAGAGGGGTGTTTTCAACGGTTTGGGAACGATCTTCAAAAGTATTACGGGTAACTTAGATTCCGAAGATGGCAAGAGATTCGATGAGGCCATTAATGCTTTAAAGTCTAACCAGAATAATATCGCCACAACGTTGAACAGACAGATTTCGCTGACCACTAGAATACTAGAAGAGTACAATAGCACACTTAAACTAATTAAAAAAAACGAATATCGCTTAGCCGCTAAAATTAGCGATATCATAAAGTCAACACAACTAGATGAAAACAACTTCTTTCGAATTAAGGTTGCACTGGACGAAATAGGTGCAGTGACTAGTGTTATTTTGCAAACCCTTAATACACTAGAAAACGCGGTCACATTCGCGCGACTTGGAATTTTACACAGTAGCATCCTTAGACTGAAGGATTTGGAATTCGTCACCCAGATGATTCTGAAACATCACTCCCCGAATGAGCTGTTTTTCGAGGGTGGAATTCATAACACCCACAAATATTACGAGCTGCTAAGTGTCGAAGCATATTATTCAGACTACAGAATTGTTTTCATTATCCACTTCCCCATAATGCACCCCGAGATCTATTCCTTCTACCACTTATATCCAATACCTAATAAAAATAACGATATTATCATCCCCTCCAAACCATTTCTGGCAATGGGAGACAAGAACTACTACTACGACGACAAAGAATGCAGAAACATTGGTTCAATTTACTGCTGCGATGCCTACGAAGAGATGGAGCAGACCAAACAGGAAGATTGTATCCACGAGATACTCCAATTGAAAGCTAATACTTCAACTACTTGCAAAACAGTCCCAATTATCGTAAAAAACGAAATAATTGAACGAATAACTGATAGCCACTATATTGCCATTTTTCCCCAAGAAACGAAGATCAAAATAGATTGCACGACATCAGATTTCACCACACTAAGGGGAACCCATTTGATAGAACTCCCACTAAACTGCAGCTTCCAAACCACACAAAATCTTTACACAAACAATGAACACTCGACCATAGGACAACCCTTACTGCTACCAGCCATCAGAACACCAAAAACCACAACCAACGATCTTCAACATCTGATCCTAAACGACATCCCTTTGGACAAAATACATCAAATCTACAAAGAACAGCAGACCATCCAAGAAGTCAGCCTTAGAAGCACGTCAAGCGGGTTCGAGTACAACTGGATAACCTTTCCTTGTGTCATCGTGGCAACTATAATAATAACAACGAAGTACATCTGTAAGACCAGAAACTCAGTCACAAAACCAAAGCAACCAATTCCCGAGGCGGGACAACCAGCAAAAATAGACGAAGCATCGCCATCCATTCATCCTTCAAACCCAATAAGGCACTACGCAACAGAAATCGAAGACGAATAACTGATCCATCCTGTGCATGTATGGATCCTTCTAAGGAGGGAGGAGTTACGTGCACGAGCATGCACGTCAGCACAATTCACATCAGCACATCAGCATTCCTAGAAACCCAGTAAGAAGATACAACTAGCATTCCTGCAAACCCAGCAAGAAGACACGATTGGACTCCCCCGGGTGATTTTCGTGGTGGGACAACGGTCAGTCTGACAGAAGCTTCTGGACCATAATCATCTTCAACAATTATAACTTAGAAAAATTATTCAAACATTTTATTCGTATCGTATCAATAAAACCAAAACTTAAAAGTAATTATCGAGTTTTCATTAAAACCCGTAACTCGCGTCGTCAGTGCCAACTGTAAAAAATTGTTGTGCGAAACTTTGAAATTAACATTAAATTACCTACATAATGTATGTACCCACCAAGATATGTACCTACTTTTACGGATTTTACTGCATTTAATTTTGATTATTAATGTAAAAAAAAAAAATTTGTTACCTACCTAATTGTTTTCAAATAGAAAATACATACACTAAAGGGTAGTATGCTGTTCGCGCTAAACGAAATTTTCCATACAAAATTCCGCCTGGCGAAATGAAAAGCTAAAATTCCGCTGCGGAATTTAGCGAAGTCGTACGCTGTTCCTTCGCTAAATGGTTTGTTTCACGGATAAGCCACTAGGTGCGCTGCAAAACTCTCCCCAAGATTTTAGCTAGCCTGTGAATGTACATAGCATTTATTCGCGGCGGAATTTTGACATTTGAAGAATTTGCGGCATTTTAATTTTTATTGAAATTGTATTTGAAGAACGAAGAGGTAAGTAAGCGATAAAACAAAATAGAATAATAAATAATATATTAGAATAATAATTAACAGAATAATAAATAAATATTTGAACAGAGATAGAAAACACTGTAGACGAGGTTTTTTTTGAAGAATATTTAATTAATGAAATACCCAAGAAAAAGCCTTCGAAAAGGAAGACATCCGTGTTTAACACTGGAGGGAGAAATTTGTCCAATGCATTTATTGCATCAGGATGCGTGGTCCTTTTTGGAAGCAATTCTGCCTCTATCATCCTTAACAGAGTATGGAAAGTTTTTAGGTCCATATGAAAATTTTCTCTGAAAACGCTAGGATTTTGTACCATGTCGAAGAACTAAATTAAAGTGTGAATTATGTAAAATTATGAAATTTACTAATGTGTACTTAAAGCTGTTGCGAATCGGCCTTTGGTTTTTCGTTTCTGGAGATAAGGATTTACCCGTACGGAAGGGCTTCGTCTTTTGATCGTAAGCAACTGCAAGAAGAAAACAGCTCCTAGCATCGCAATTTCTTCGATTTATTTAATTTTATTTCTTTTCACTTGATTCATTTACCTTTTATATATTGACGTTAAACGCTATGTTGTGAATCTATGCTAAATCTTTACCATCAATTCTCCAAAAAAATTTTTAGTCGGGGTGCCAGAGGTTCAAAAAATGGGTTATTTCGTTGTTGGACGGAATTTGATGAAAAATGGCAGAAAGGGAAGGTCATTGCCCGTACAGTGACCCATTAAAAAAGTTAGAATGAGCGATGTCGGGAAGGTACTTTGTTATTGCAAAATAACTTTGATAACCCGTTATTTTTCAGTTTTCTTGGAATAACTCGAAAACGAAGCGTTTCAGCGAAAAATATTAAATACAAAAGTTGTTCAGCTGATGATTTTACGTAGGAATACGGTTTTTTGATTAATTAAAAAATTGTTTTTCCGACCGAAAACCAGCAGAAAAGTAACAAAAATGCAAAAACAATAAGCATTAAAAAATAAAGGAAAAAAACGATTTCCATCGTTGATATTTGGGTTATTGATAGGTATTGGTATTGTTAACCAAATGCACCCGGTCCGGTTTTTCAAAAACAATATGGCGACCTATTGCAACATTGTTAAGTTAAAACTTTGGAACGCTGTAAATTCTGCATGAACAAACGGATCTTGATGAAACAAATTGGAATCGGTAGGTATTAACGGCATCTTTGAGTGTGCCAAATTTCAAAATTTCAACAATTACTTTTTTTGTTATTAACCAAAAACCATTTGCTGTGCTTCGTAATTTCGTCAATTTACAACATTACAACAATAACAAAATGCATTTGATTACTCTTAACATCCTACAGTGGTGACTAAAAACGCGAAAATAGCGAGTTTTGATGATTTGATGCATTTTGTTGCAAAGCTTAATGTTGTAAATTGACGAAATTACGAATACACATTGGTTAATAACAAAAAAAGTAATTGTTGAAAAATTTTGAAATTTGGCACACTCAAAGATGCCGTTAATACCTACCGATTCCAATTTGTTTCATCAAGATCCGTTTGTTCATGCAGAATTTACAGCGTTCCAAAGTTTTAACTTAACAATTTTGCTATAGGTCGCCATATTGTTTTTGAAAAACCGGACCGGGTGCATTTGGTTAACAATACCAATACCTATCAATAACCCAAATATCAACGATGGAAATCGTTTTTTTCCTTTATTTTTTAATGCTTATTGTTTTTGCATGTTTTGTTACTTTTCTGCTGGTTTTCGGTCGGAAAAACAATTTTTTAATTAATCAAAAAACCGTATTCCTACGTAAAATCATCAGCTGAACAACTTTTGTATTTAATATTTTTCGCTGAAACGCTTCGTTTTCGAGTTATTCCAAGAAAACTGAAAAATAACGGGTTATCAAAGTTATTTTGCAATAACAAAGTACCTTCCCGACATCGCTCATTCTAACTTTTTTAATGGGTCACTGTACGGGCAATGACCTTCCCTTTCTGCCATTTTTCATCAAATTCCGTCCAACAACGAAATGAAAACCTCTGGCACCCCGACTATTTCGCGAGTGTTCATCTTCGGTTTTCACGCGTTTTTTTGGAGACTGGTGAAATTTTAGCTTAGCGCGAACAGCGTACTACCCTTAATTTGATAAAAATGTGTTATCATTTATTAGTAGAAGTTGTTCGCTATAACAAGATGAGTACGTAATGTTGAGGTGAATAAAACTATTTTTTTACCTCTTTATAACGAATTTTAGACCAACCTAACCTCAACATAACAAACCTCGGTTCAACGAATTACTTGATATAACGAATATTTACTTGTTCCCTTCCGATTTGTTATATCGAGGTTACACTGTATATATATATTTCTTTCGATAAAACTACAGTGGAGGAAATTCATTTAAGCGCAACTGAGTTTTTAAGAATTATGTAGAAAATGACTCACAATCAGTAAAAACTTCCTGGCAACATCGCCTAACTGTAATACATTTTACTTCACTGTATGTGATTCATCGCTCTTATAATTATTTGCCGACAATCGGTCCGTTTTGAGTTTGAGTCCGCAAACGTTTAGCACGATCCACTTTAAGGTGAAATTCATTTAAGCGCAAGTAATAATAGTGTCTTTTGTTAATAAAATTTGTGAAGAAATTAGTACTTTTTGCTGTTTTGTGTATTAATATAATTCGTTTGGTAAGGAATACGCTTATTTGAATTGTTTTTAGAGTTTAATTTAGTCATTTAAGGATAAAAATAAGATTATGGCAAAAGAAAAGTACCTTTCGAATGAAGAACAGATAAAAATTCGCATTTTGAAGGGGAGGGGTGAAACGAATAGAAGAATTGCAAGGGAAATAAATACCTAGATCAGAATGTGTTATACGAAATTTTTTGAAATTGGGTGAAAATTATGGAAAAAATGCCTATACAAAGGGAAACACAAAACTGACACGGAGGCAAATAAATACAATTGCTATTGAAGCGACAAAAAATCGGCTAACGGCATCTCAAATTGTGGCAAAATTGGACTTACCAGTGGCTAAACGTCGCGTAAGCCAAATTTTGTCCAGTAATCCCCATCTAGTTTTCAAAAAACCAGTGAAGAAACCAGCACTTACAGTTCACCATAAAGTTGCCCGTCTGGACTTTGCAAAAAAACATATGGATTGGACCAACAAATGGTAAACCGTTATTTTCTCTGACGAGAAAAAGTTTAATTTGGATGGTCCAGATGGGCTGAGCTATTATTGGCATGACCTACGACGCAATAATCCACCGAGATTGAGTAGGAACTATGGAGGAGGTAGTGTGATGATATGGGGAGCCTTTTCCTCATATGGAAAATTGAAATTATGCTTCATTACTTCGAAACTTAACTCGCAGAAGTATTGCGAAATGTTAGACGAGGTTCTCATTTCGTATTTGGAAGACATAGTTGGTGAAAGGGACTTTATTTTTCAGCAGGACCACGCGTCTATGCATGTCTCCAAAGAAACTATGGTGTGGTTTCAGGCTCGAGACATTCCTGTAATGAAGTGGCCCGCCTCGCCTGTAGCCCCGACCTTAACCCCATAGAAAATCTATGGGGTATAATGGCCAGAGAAATTTACCGAAATGGGCGACAATACGCAGACGTAGGAAGCTTAAAAGCGGAAATAAAACGCTGCTGGGAAGGTATTGAAACGGACACCATTCAAGGTCTACTGCAATCCATGCCAAGTAGGATTTTTTCAACCATTCAAGAGAAGGGAGCCCATACCAAGTATTAGGATCATTAAACTTAGTATTTTTTTAAATGAACTTTGTGAATTATAGTGGTTTTAGTTATGCGTTTAAATGAATTTCCTCTTTGTAACGACTTTGTTTTTAAATGTTGGTAATATACTTTTATTTCTATGCCCCTAGTTTTTGTTAATATGTTATCTTATATCCTGATTAATCTTATCTGAGTCTTATCTTATTTAATACCATCTTATTCTTATCTTATCTTAATGTTATTTTACCTTAATGTATTAATTTGTTCCTTCGACAAGTTTAAAATTTAGGTGCGCTTATATGAATTTCCTCCACTGTATGTATGATGAGAAGCCAAATAATTTCACCCTGGTTCTAGGTATCTTCCCAAGAGTATGAAAAATTTAAGATTATAAGCAATTGCCTCCAACACGCATTTCCCGAACAAACAAAGCATGATTCATTCTGGATCATTAAACTGGCGTATTTATTCTGGAGCCATGCTATTTAGCTGCTCCAAGTACACCGACAAATTAGCAGTTAAAGCTGTTGAGCTGCTTCTGTGGAGTTCTTACCTTCGTGGCTGCTCCCAGATCTCCTACCATATTCGAGTTATAATTTGAACCTATTTTTTCTAGTGGCCAAATTTTCTCCAACTCGCAAAACTTGGTGTATAACAGATCGTCTTGAACAGACGGCCACACGAAGACGAATGAACCAATCAGTTTTCGCTCAGAATCAGAAATGAAACCTAAAAATTTTCTTTTTTCTTAGCGCGCTCCAATTCTGACTTGGAAAAATTTATAAGGAAGTCCAAAACTGTTAGGTATTTATGTGAGCTTGAACGTTTTTTCGACGGCCCAAGAAGCAGAAAACCATCTAAGTTTCAGGAAGTATTAGTTGACTGGCGTACCATGGATCTTTGAGTTTGAAGAGCAGAGGGTAAAGAAAACGATTTAAATCTTTAAGATTTAGAATGAATTGTTGCCATGCCTCCCGAAAACGTCTCAATGAGAAAAAAGAAAGATAAAAACTGATGCTCCGAAGGTTCGATAGCATATGCGGATGTCTTGAACACAAGCCTGTTTAGTTCGGTGTCGCAAGATGAAGAACCCAAAGAAGAGAATGTAGGTAGGAAGTGCGGAACGTGGGTTAGGAAATGTGTCAAAGGGGACCCTATACCCCTGCACTGCTTCCAAAACGACTGTATCTTTGGTTAAATATTCCCAAGCATGGAGAAAAAGAGCCAGATAACCAGCATTTCAGCAGTGGAACCGAAAGCGTGGAGCTAACCTCCTCAGATGAAACTTAGTCTTCTGTGCCCCCGTGTCTTGGACTGGCTGTATTGATTTCCGAGCACAGGTCCCTGCGTTTTCCGACGACTAGGCCGTTTGCGATTGCGATTCAGGCTAGTATTTGTAATTTTTAAGAACCTAAGTAGTTCCCTTAAGCATAGAGACAACAATTTTTTATGTTGAAGATCCAGGGCTCCAGGGCCGGCAGTTCCGAGCAAAGAGCTTCTGAGAGACTTCCGAGTGTTGTATGCAGGCTGATGATAGAATTGCTCCGCTTCAAGCTGAATCAAATGTCTGAGCTGACGCAGACCCAAAAACCTCATCTAACAAGGTGAATTCTATTTGCCAACCCACTCCGTCGCTAGCAACAAACTTGACAACGCGGTTTTGTCTGTCAGCTTTTAAGGCGCTTCAGCTCCAGAAATGGGTCGATAAGGAGCTTACCTGTTCTGAGCTCCGGTTCTTAGGATTTGTCCGTCTTTCATTCTGGCGAGTATTTAAGTCAGAACGATATTAAGGCGGTGACAGGACTTCGGTCTGATTTGCCATCTAGGGCGGCGCACTATGATGTATCTGCACAAATTTTTTTCCATTTTTCAATTATCTCCCCATAGAATAATAGTATTGAGATGAATTTTTTTTTTTTAAATTAAAGTGTAAGCGATTGCGAATTCGGGAAAAATAGTAAAAAGTTCCAGTGGCCTTCATTTGACGCTGAAAATTCGCTTCAAAACAGACGATTTTTAGGAAAGGACCTTCAAATTACCTCTGGATGACCCTAGACTGACTACTACCGATAATCCTTGAGAATATAACTCGACCTGAACATCCAAGAACTGAATCTGCACTCTTTTTTCCCGGTCAGACTGCGAAAAAAGGTGATTTCGTTGTATTCCTCTCGAAAATGACCTCCGCGTGATCTTCGAATGACCTCTATTGAACTTCTCTAGTTGTAAAACTCCTACAGAGAAATGTCAGCCAGAAATAAAATAAAAGGGAAAATTGACATAGTTTCTACAAACAAAAATATAATTTTTTTTTTTTTAAATCATCAACTTTGAAGCGAATTTTCAAGGTCAAATGAAGGCCATCGGAACTTTTTACTATTTTTCGCGAATCCGCAATCGCTTACATTTTATCTAAAAAAACAGAAAAATTCATCTCAACAGCATTATTCTATCAGGAAATAATTGAAAAATGGAAAAAATTCATATTTTTACGAAAAATTTCTAATCGGAGTGCGACACCCCACCCTCAATCTCTGGCAATCGCTTCCCTTGGTTGTCGACTTTCTTCAGCAGTTCAGCCAAAAGAACGTTGGTCTGCGATGTTGATGAAACAGTGGAACGAACGGGTTCGATGTGGCATTTTCCACGATGAAAAATTAAGTTTAAAACAAAAAAACGTGGTTAAAATACCTAAACAAAAAACCAACCACTTATTGGGCGCGCAACAGAACACAAAATGAAGTTTGTAGCTGGCGTCACCAAAGCCACGGATTGCTGACACTTTATGTTTTGTTTTTAGGTGGATTTTGAATTTCTCTAGGATGCGCGTGCAGAAAGCACGACTATATTGTTATAATGCTCATACGGACGAGAACAACAGCATAATTACATATAAAAATCATAGATATGCAGACAATATGTACTATAAAATTAAAATTGATAAAATTATAAAAACAGTTTAATAGTATTTTCATTTACTCTCTTAGCTGGATACCAGTTTTCTCAACAACCCAATCCAAGAAGGCTGTAACTCTAGTGTACACAGATGGAACACCTGCTTCGCATGAAACCTGTCCATAAGAATAAGCTCCGACCAGAGTTCTGGTACCATCTTCTTCTTCAACGGTCAATGGACCTCCAGAATCTCCGCGACAAGCTGACATTCCATGTGAGCCGTCCACGCAGACCTGCGTTTCTACGACATAGAAACTACCATAATTATGGTCACAGTATTCGTGGGGCAAAATCCAACGCCTAGTATATTGGAGTTGTTCAGTGGAGCCTTTTTTGTCTCCTAATTTTCCCCAGCCAGAGATCCATCCAACTTTCTTCACGAAATCTTCGTTCATTTGACTACGACGAGGCAAGTTAACAGTCTGAATATATTCTATAAAAGAGTGTTACGTGATTTTTATTTAAAATGAAAAACATCTGAAAATTTGATAAATTAAAATGTAATTTTACCATTAAGCTGCACACGTTGGGGCAATTTCACTAAAGCAATATCATTCCTAATTTGTTGTGGGATATAATTTTCATAGACGAATAAATTTTCCTTTGGAACATTAACGATAATGCGTCCTGGTTCGTCTTTGGACAAATCAGTTGCTCCGAGATAAATTTCTGATGAAATAGCCCTGAAGAACACATATTCATATTACACCATATGAACTTACTTTAATTCTGTTTTCTCTTACCCATGTAAACAATGAGCGGCTGTGAGAACCCATTCGTCAGAAATCAAGGAACCCCCGCACCATGCGTTGTATTCGTAACCTTCTTGACTAACCCTTCGGCTTTGTACTCCTACTTGAAAGGGAAACTGCGCAGGTCTCGCAGGCTCTCCACCTGCAATACGTTTCTGAATTCCGTATTCCGCTGGTGAAGCAAGAGCCGAAGCTAAAAGCACACAAATTATAGCAACGAAGGAATTCATCTTTCGATGGCTTTCAGAAAAGTATCAAACATTTTAAGAATACCTACGCTTTTTATATAACAATGCCGATAAGAATAACAACACAAGAAAATAGTTGTTGATGATAGTAAACTAATTAATTAGTGCAATAACGAGACAAATTAAGTAGTAAAAGAACTTTTTGAAGAGTATAAAAACATTATCTATATACTTATGTGTAAGAATTTATATGATACAAACTACTATCAGTTAAATACCAACGACATGGAAATTATCAAAATTGATGTTCCTTCGTTAATTCCAGATACCAACGATATCAGGGTTGTTTCTTGGAACGAAATATTCATCTTCCTTAAAAATAATGCGTTTTCTAATATGTGAATGAGAATTAATAAATTTGCCTGTCGCCTTTTAAGCTGGATATTAACTTCTACCACATTTTTATTAATTTTAAATTATAATCTATTTCTTTTATTTAGTTCGAAATGTAATATATTTTAACTTTAAAAGCTACTTATCCAAGTGATACTTATCCAAAACTCGTATTTCATGGTGTCTTATCCAGGGAAATATCACTAAGCACCACTAAATTAATGATTATCAAGTTATAAATATTAGTACCTTAAGGCAATTGGATTTTTGTAAATATACGATGTATTCTCGGTATAGGCATGAAATAATAAGCAGAAAATTCTGAATAAAATTTATTTTTCAATGTAGTCCGCCATCACCTCAACACACTTATTTGAGCGGGAAAAGAACTTTTCAATACCCCCTAAAATATATTTTTCTTCCTTGTCTGAAAAATGTTCATCAATTGCCAAAAGTTCAACTCTTCATCGTCGGAAAAATGCTTACCTCGAAGATCTTTCTTAAGATTTGGGAACAGAAAGTAATCACTAGGGGCCAGAGCCGGGCTGTAGGGTGGATGATCGATTTCTTCAAATTCCCACTCCCGCACAGCAGCCTTGGCAACGAGCCCTGTGTGAACCGGCGCGTTGTCGTGAAGAACCAAGACACCTGCGGTCAATTTCTTTGCTTTTTAATTGCATCCTTTAAATTACGTAGGGTGTTTGCGTAAGATGCGGCAGTAATTCTTTGACTCTTTTTTGTGTGCTCAATCAGTAAGATTCCCTTAGAATCTCAAAACACTGTGGCCATGAGTTTTCCGGCGGATGGGATGACTTTAAACTTCTTCGGTGGGTTTGTTCCTTTTTTATGCCACTGCATCGACTCTTGCTTACTCTCAGGATCATAGTGATGAACCCACGTTTCATCACCCGTGACTATTTGGTCGAAAATATTATGCGAATTTTCACTACAGAGCTCCAAAAACTCCTTTTTATCACAGCGCGATGCTCGATTTTTTTCAACATTGTCGCATCAGTCATCTTAGTTGCATTTTCGTAATGATATCTTGAATACTAATGGTGGCAATTAGATCAAATTTTATATTTATACCCTCAAAGAGTGTCTTTAACTAATGAGATAATTTAATTACCCTCGTCATTAGTTTATCCCCCCGATACCGAGAGTACATTGAACGCCCCTCGTATCTCCAAAATTAAACACAGGTTTAACTCTAGGTACGTAGACTTTTATAAACAGATGAACAAATGTGGTTGTTTGTAGGGTCAACAGAAATATATGTCTATTTCTTTAGATGAGATTATATATTATAAGAAGCTAAATAAAAAACTATACCCTTGTTCTGGGTATGTATTTCCCCAAGAAGGAATTTTGTTCTTATGAAGTCCTCCAAAAGTTTTACAAGAGTTAAAATAGTCTTTAGGTAAGATTACTTCAAAACATAATTTCTTAAGATTTTGTGAAGAGCATTACTGATTTTGATTACATGATTCTGTTAAGGCGTTTGGAGATTTTTTTTGGAAAATTCTTCAAATCATTCCACAAGAATGTGTGAAAAGCAAAAAAGTATTAACGATGAGCATCAAATAAGATTTTGTGTGATTTCTCACGCACATGATATTCATTATTATATTTTTTATGTGCTGTTATGTTTTGTTTTTACATATGCAGATAATATGTACCGTAAAATTAAAATTAAAAAAATTTTCCAATAAGAGGTAAGCAGGAAATTATAAAAACAGTTTAATGGTCTTTTCATTTAATCTCTTAGCTGGATACCAGTTTTGTCAACAACCCAATCCAAGAAGGCTGTAACTCTAGTGTACACAGATGGAACACCTGCTTCGCATGAAGCCTGTCCGTAAGAAGAAGCTCCGACCAGAGTTCTGGTACCATCTTCTTCTTCAACAGTCAATGGACCTCCAGAATCTCCGCGACAAGCTGAAATTCCATGTGACCCGTCAATGCAGACCTGCGTTTCTACAACATAGAAACTGCCATAGTGATAATCACAGTATTCATGGGGCAAAATCCAACGTCTAGTATATTGGAGTTGTTCAGTGGAGCCTTTTTCGTCTCCTATTCTGCCCCAGCCAGAAATCCATCCAACTTTTTTCACAAAGTCCTCGTTCATTTGACTACGACGAGGTAAGTTAACAGTCTGGATATATTCTAAGTATAAAAGAGAGGTTCGTTAATTTTCTAAAAAAATCTAAAAACTTGATAAATTAAAATGTAATTTTACCATTAAGCTGCACACGTTGGGTCAATTTGACTAAAGCAATATCATTTCTAATTTGTTGTGGGATATAATTTTCATAGACGAATAAATTTTCTTGGGAAACATGAACGATGACGCGACCTGGTTCGTCTTTGGACAAATCAGTTGCTCCGAGAACAATTTGCCCCGAAATAGCCCTGAAAAACATATACTCATATTACACTATATGAACTTACTTTAATTCTGTTTTCTCTTACCCGTGTATACAATGAGCGGCTGTGAGAACCCATTCGTCAGAAATCAAGGAACCTCCGCACCATGCACTGAACTCGTTACCTTCTTTATTGACTCTTTGAGTTCGTACTCCTACTTGAAAAGGAAATTGCGTTGGTTTCGCAGGATCTCCACCTGTAATACGTTTTTGAATTCCGTATTCCGCTGGTGAAGCAAGAGCCGAAGCTACGAGCACACAAATTATGGCAACAAAGGAATTCATCTTTCGATGGCTTTTAGAAAACTATCAAACTTTTTAAGAGTACCTACGCGTTTTATATAAACAATGCCGACAAGAACCACAACACAAGAAAGTAGTTGTTGCTGATAGTAAACTAATTAATTAGTGCAATAACGACATAAATTAAGTAGTAGAATAACTTTTGTTTGCTGTATACGATTTAAGAGTTTAAAAACGTCATTAGGTCTTTATTATCTAAATATAATACTTATGTGTAAGAATTTATATTAAACAAACTACTATCAGCTAAATACCAAGGATGTTTCATAGAAATAATTACGAAATAAATTTTAGTTCAGTTGACTTTTCTTCGTTTAATCCAGAACATCCTAAAGCGTCTTTACGTAAAGATATACCATACCAACGACATCGGGTCGCCTTTTAAACTGAACATTCACTTCCACCGCATATTTATAAACTTTAATTTATAAGTTAACTTTTTATTTACAATATTATTTATTTGTATTATTTAAATATTAGGTATAACTTCGGGTACTTATAAAGAGATACAAATATCTTTTCTTTTGGAATATCATAGTTTTTTAAATGAACCAATGTGTGGTTGTTTGCAGGGTCAACAGAAATATATGTCTATTTCTTTCGATAAAATTATATATGATGAGAAGCCAAATAAAAAACTCCACCCTTGTTCAAGGTATCTTCCCAAGAAATAATTCTTTTCTTATAAAGTCCTCCAAAAGTTTAACTAGAGTTAAAATAGTCTTTAGATAAGATAGCTTCAGAAAATTATTCTTCAAGAATTCTTGAAGAGCATTACTGCCAAGAAGTAGTGTAAGAAATGATTCTGTAAAGGCGGTTGGAGATTTTTTGGAAAGTTCTTGTATGTGATTTGTCACGCACATGATATTTATTTTTATTTTTTATTTAAGTACTATAGCTTTTTATAAAATTCTCCAAAAGACTTCAAAAAAAATTTCAGTGAAAATATGGCTTGGTTTTGTTCTTATTTTTTAATTAGGAATTTCATACAATGGGAATGTTACTGTGTTAAATTAATCAACATGAAATGATAAACAAAAAATGTTTCAATTTTCTGCACAATATAAAATTATACCTAAAATCCCATCCTTGCATTTAATGTGTAAATTAAAAAAAAGACATGATAAGTACTAAGAAAGCAATCCAGATTTTTCCGTTTATTTCGAATAAAAAAATCTAAATAACATAAGTGGACTAATCTTTCATTTGGATTCCACTCTTTTCAATAATCCAGTCCATATAAGCAGATACTCTTGTATATACGCTGGGATTGCCCTTTCCGCACCAAATCTTTCCATATGAGCTAATTCCAACCAGAGTTCGGGAGCCATCTTCTGCTTCAACAGTCAGTGGACCTCCAGAATCACCTTTGCACGCACCTATCCCATGGGAACCATCGACGCAGACTTGTTCTTCTGGAACGAATAAACTGTCAAAGTCGTAGACACAGTACTCATGGGGCAAAATCCATCGTCTCGTGTATTGCAATTGCGTAGTAATTCCTTCTTTGTCACTTAACCTTCCCCACCCAGAAATCCAGCCTACTTGTTTTACAAAAGATTCAGAGTTGGCTACGTTTTGGTAAGTTAACAGTTTGGATATACTCTGTGAAATATTTCTAAAATATAAATTGTAAATGGAACAACAAATTAAATTAATCTTACAACTCAGTTGAACACGTTCTGGAAGCTTAGCCAGAGCAATGTCATTCCTAAAGATGTTTGGGATATATTTCTCGTGGACAAAAAGATTTTCTTTAGGAGCAGAGAGGACAATACTTCCTGGTTCGTCTGTATCCAAATTAGTTGAACCCAAATAAATGTCTGTTAGAACAGCACTGTAAAATTGGTGAGATTCAATCATATTGAAGAAGTAAATAAAATGTTTACTCGTACTTATGTAAACAATGGGCAGCTGTGAGAACCCATTCGTCGGAAATCAAAGTACCACCGCAAAATCAGGTATATTCCGTGCCGTCTGGTTGTGCTATGCGAATTGCCATTGCCACTTGAAATGGAAACTGTCCTAGTCTAGCATTGTCTCCACCAGAAATTCGTTTTTGAATTCCGTACTCTGGATAAGCAAAAATTGTAACTAGAAACAAGAAAAATACCAACAAGAAGGACTTCATCTTTTCAAGAATTTTTGTAAACTTTCAAAAAGATGTTTGGTATGGCTTTTATATAGTTATGCCCGAATGATAATAATGCAATTAATTAAGTTTACTACAAATTCTTCTTTTAAATAGATAAGAGCTCAGTACTCAAGTACATTGTGAATAGGAATTAATACTTATATTTTTTTTGATATATATTTCACATTTATTTTTGAGAAAATAGAAATGTTAATATTTGTTAATTATTAATATGTTAATATGTTAATTTTTACACTGAACTATAATTACTGTGACATGTACATTTTTGAAGCTTGAAGGTGTGTTAATAAAATCCAGTTGACAGTCGGCATTTTTATATTCATTAAGTGATATTTAATATACAGTGAAAAATAGATCACGATAAGTTGTTTTTCCGATGTGTACTTCTGCATTATTTCGATTTGAAAAAGAGTGCGGCTGAAGCTCACCGATTACTCGCGGAAACTTGTGGGGAATCTGCTCCATCCGAAACAGTATGCAGAGATTGGTGTAGAAAGCTTAAAAGCGGCGATTGTGATGTTTATGACAAAGAATGGCCAGACCAATCCAAAAAAATTGAAGATGAGGAATTAAAAGCATTATTGGACGATACTCCTGCCCAATCGCTTAGAGAATTAGCTCAACAACTTGAAGTCGATAAATCAACTGTATCGAGACGTTTGCATGCCATTGGGAAGATACAAAAAGAAGGAAAATGGCTGCCACAGCGATTGACCTACAGTGCTATTGCGAATCGGCTAAACATCTGAATTTCATTACTTGCAAAGCAAAGTAAGAAGAGTTTCTCATGGCGTATTGTGATCGGAGATGGAAAATGGATCTATTTTGAGAATCCAAAACGAAAAAATCATGGGTTGATCCTGGCCAACCGACAACATCCACTACAAAGCGGAACATCCACGCTAATAAGACAACGCTCTCTATGTGGTGGGATATGGAAGGAGTTGTCTAATACGAGTTATTAAAGCCGAATGAAATAATCACCGATGAGCGTCATGAACAACAGTTGGAGAATTTGTACAGAAATTTGATGAAAAACAGACCATCAATTGCATCGAATCGGCAAAAAATGATTTTTCTTCATGATAACGCTCGGCCTCATGATGCTTTGAAGGTCAAACAAAAACTGATCGAATTTGAATGGGAAACCCTTCCCCACCCAGCGTATTCTCCAGACCTAGCTCCATTAGACTATCATCTGTTTCGGTCAATGCAGCATGATTTAGAAGACAGGCATTTAAAAAATTATGAGAAGTCCAAAAATGGATTGCTGATTGGATAGCCTCAAAGGATAGAGCTTTCTTTCGCCGCGGAATTCTATTGTTGCCAGAAAAGTGGGAGAAGGTTGTAGCTTCCGAAGGCGCATATTTTGATTAAAATCATTACAATCTTAATCATAGAAATAAACGTTCAAAAAACATAAAAAACAGCGAGTTTCAGTGCAACCACCTAATACATATATAATAATCATAGATAGCCAATATATACCATAAAATGAAAACTGATAAAATTTCGCAATAAAAGAGGTAAATGGAAAATTATAAAAACAATTTAATTGTCTTTTCATTTAATCTCTTAGCTGGATACCAGTTTTTTCAACAATCCACTCCAAAAAGGCTGTTACTCTGGTGTACACAGATGGAACACCTTTTTCGCAATAAAAGTCCCCGTAAGAAGTAGCTCCGACCAGAGTTCTGGTACCGTCTTCTTCTTCAATGGTCAATGGACCCCCAGAATCTCCACGACAAGACGAAATTCCATGTGAGCTGTCGACGCAGACCTGTGTTTCTGGAACATAGTAAGTGCCATGGTAATGTTTGCAATATTCGTGTGGCAAGATCCATCGTCTAGTATACTGTAATTGTTGAGTCGAGTCCTTTTCATCTCCTAAATCTCCCCAACCAGAAATCCATCCAACTTGTTTTATGAAAGTTTCGTTCATTTGACTTCGACGAGGTAAGTTAACAGTCTGGATATACTCTGTAAAAGCAGATGAAAGTACATTATGAAAATTATTTAGCTCAAATCCATAATACCATTTAGTTGCACTCGTTGTGGCAGTTTAACTAATCCAATATCATTTCTAATCCATTTTGGTATATTCTTTTCGTGGACAAACATATTTTCCTTGGGTACATTTACGACAATACGTCCTGGCTCATTCTTGGATAGATCGGTTGCTCCCAAATAAATTTCTGCTGAAATACCACTGACGAAGGTATATTTACCAAAATGAATAGATGAAGGTTTTTGTTATGTCTTTTGCTTACCCATTTAGACAATGTGCAGCTGTAATTACCCACTCGTCCGATATTAAAGAACCTCCGCACCATGCAGTCCACGGATAACCTTCTTTACTCATTCTTCGCGTTCGAGTGCCGACTTGAAACGGAAACTGCCCTAATCTAGCAGATTCCCCTCTTGTAATATATTTTTGAATTTCGTATTCATTTATTGGTGAGCCAGAGGCTGTAACCAGAAATATAAAAGCTATAGTGATGACCGAATTCATCTTTTGGCAGATTTCCAACAATTTTCAACTTCAATGATACCTATAGAATTTATATATAAACCCATTTTATAAGATAAAAATTAAATGTTTGCTGATAAGCTCATTAATTACTTAATGTAATGCACCGAACTTTTCAAGTACGTAACATTAATCAGGGCTTGGAAAACACAACTTTCTCTTTGGGTATCACATTACTTATATAAAATAAGCTATGACAGTAAAGTAAGATTTAGGTGTATTATCAGATATTATTTTTTATGGGCATAATATGAAATCTGTTCCGAATTGAACTGAAATTTTTAAACGTACTATTACAAATGAATCGTAAGTGACATTTTCGTTTATAGCAGAAATTTAATTTTAATTTCGTACTTTTAATTTACCTATTTATTTAGTTTTCAAATCTAAATGTTATTATGACAGTTTATTTGACAGTTATCTCTATCAGAATTCCGGTATCTCCTTAAAAAACACCCTTTATTATACCTACGTATCATATTTAATTTTAAACTGACGCGATGTGAAGTAAGTTTTGTGTATATGTACATGTTTTTTATACATATAAAACCACGATTACTTATAGAAAAATATATAAGTATATAGAACGATTAGTCATTTCGAAAAAAAAATAGTTATATATGGATCACTCTAAATTTTCTTTATTGTAAAGAAAAAGAAATAATACAAATTTTCCTATTCCTTGCGTTTACAGAACTGCAGTAAATATTTAAAGAGTACTTGCAATCCTATTTATCATCAATGATATAAAATTTAAATTGTTTTGGACTTCTCTATTACGTAGATTCTTGATTTTTTAAAACCTTTGTATTCATTGCAATATTTCATTAAATACTTGAAAATAAGTGTACTTAGGACAAATAATTGTAATTGATGTTCTTATCTTTTACGGCAAGCCTTATAAAAGTACAAAATTTCAATCAGTTCAGTGTAAAGTTTCAGAACGTAACGATGGAGTTGTTTGTAGTGTTGGGTTTTCTTTTGGTATCGGCCACTACGGCTGATCAAAACATTATCCAACCCCAAATCGTGGGTGGTATAGAAGCTTATCCGGGACTCTTTACCTATATGGCACCACTTCATGCTGAACGTATTAATCCTCAGGGTATAAGATGGGCCACCTTTTGTGGATCATCCCTTATTTCCGACGAATGGGTGTTGACTGCAGCTCATTGTGTTGTTGAGTATGCCCTAAAAATTGCAAATTTTATTTTGATATTTACGAAATATTCTATTAAGTTCGTCCATAGTTAATGTCAAACTCATGTTTGGTACCACGAATGCTAATATGGAAACGGAGAACCCAGACCCAGATCGCTTAATAGTGGATGTTCCAAAGGAAAATATTTTTGTTTATGAAGACTATCAACGACATAGGAGCCTTAACGACATTGCACTTATAAAATTGCCGAGGAAAATAACTTTCACCCGTACGAATTGCATATTTTGAGAATTATTATAATAAATAATCTTAAAATTTTTATTCTAAATAGGAATGATCCAACCCGTAAGGTTACCATCTCGATCCCAACCAGAGCTTGCTGGCGATGTGGCTGTCGTAACCGGATGGGGTTCTTTGGGTTCGAAAGGAGGAGACCAGAATAAACTACGCTACGCTCAATTGAGAATATTTCCCCAAGAGAGTTGCAAGAAAGTCTTCGGGTCCTTCTTCCATGACTCAAATATCTGTCTAGATGGTACGGCTCAATCACCATGTTACGGAGATTCAGGAGGTCCGGCTGTGGTTGTGGACAGGGAAGACCGACTGTTCACATTAGTTGGCGTTGCATCTTATGTAAGCCACAAGGGATGTGAAGCAGGTGAACCTGTGGGTTATGCAAGAGTAACAAGCTTCCTCGATTGGATACATGAAAAAACTGGAATTCCTATTAAAGATTAAAATATTCGCTTTTTTAACATTGTAAAAGAGCCGACTTAATTGTTGTGAATTTCTGTATAGTAAAACAAAAGGAATACATATTTTATGTTAAGATTTCTTTTTCTCTTAGACGATATGTCGAAAACTCTAGAAAGCTTTACGAGTAATTTATATAAATATAAGATGCGTTTTTTAATGATCTGATCTGGATCTGAAATTATGCATTTGCATTGAATTTTTTAAATCGTATCCTATATTAAAGATTTTAAAATTTTCAATAAATACATCAAATTGCCATAACTTTTGCCCATTCAAACTTCAAAACTTGAACTGAACAAATACAGGGATTCATTTTTTGACGCAACGTGGGCATAAGGTAATACAATTTGTTTTTCTTTTAGCAAAAATAAATACCATTACTAAGAGTAACTATTGGATTCCAGATCCATATTTAATTCCGATTTTACAATTCTTCTTCTACAATTCGAAACGAAACAACAATGTAACGAATAAAATGTATTTAGCATTTCTTTAAGGGGGAAGGGGGGGGGGGCAAGACGGATACCGGGTCTTATCGGTTCTACGAACGACTAATCACAGCCGCTCTGGCTCGTAATGACGCGCTATTATTTTGTTTATCAGCCAGCACTGTGACCGGCTTGTAAGTCCACGCGTTTTCGTCCTAGCGCCAAAAACTCGGTTTTTGTCAAGTTCGTTGTGATTTTCGTGTTGTACGTCGCATATGTTTTGTACCTCAACATTAATTTTTTAGAACTGACTGAAAGTTATTCTTGTTTTTCAATGATTACAACAGCAGGTAAGAACATGTTTGTTTCCATATTTTGATTTGGTTTTTTAAGGCATGTTATTTTATTCAAATGTGCATGGGAGGGCAAGATGGGGTATGGGGTACCCCATCTTGCCCCTCGAAGAAAATTATGATTTCTTTATGAGACTTTATGGTCCTTTAAACTTAGTTTTAATTTTATCTTGTTGCTCCATAATTGATGACAGATATTCCACATATAGAGAGATTATCTATTCCTAAAGCATTACCAGAAACCACTACGTCTGACAACGGAGCAATAGCTCTAAGTAGACCATTCGCATCAACTGATGCCTCAGTTGTCCCTGAGACGATAACCGCTGCAACTATACCTGCAAAGATAACTTCAGTTTCGACAGTTGAAGATTGTGACACAGTAACTATTGATGAACCGCTGATATGCCGCATGCCTGTTGTCATGACACCATCTGAGATTGAAGCAGAGCCTGAGCCCGGTTGCTCCACTTCGATGCGTAATGTCGAAATAGATGAAAGGCCAACTACTCCACCATCAGTATTTTCTGTTGTTAGTCCTCGGCAAGTGATGCGTTATTCTGCAACTTGCAAAATTTCACGCGTGACAAGGAAACGAGGAAAAACGACTATCATAACTTCTTCCCCGCATAAAAATGAATTAGAAGAAACTATGAAAAAAAAGAGAAAAAGAGAGGTAAAAGAAAAAAAAAAGAATAAGAAAACCGAATTGGCTAAGAAAATGAATAAGAAGAAAACCAACAATAATACTAGTTCTTCATCAGAATGTAACAAGGATGAAAATAATATCCCTTGCTTGGAAAATACTTGGACTCAAATGAAGTATGGGCCGCATGTTCTCTCTGTGGGAATTGGGCACTCTGTAGCTGTGCTGGGATAGATAACGAGGACGACGAGGCAGTATTTGTTTGCGAATTTTGCAACCAAAAATATAATATGTCCCCCATACCCCATCTTGCCCCATAGGGTACACCATCTTACCCTACCTAGGGGGCAAGACGGGGTGTTGGACATTTTTGTCAAAATTAATAATTTTTTCCTTTTTTAATGAATGTAAAGTTTTTTAAGTTCCTTATTTCCAAAGATTAATAATGTAAGAGTAATTATAAATAAATAAATATTCAAAATACTCAAAAATGTGTATTTTATTATGCTCCAAACGTTAAGGACCCCGTCTTGCCCCCCCTTCCCCTACCGATTATAATTTTCTAAAAATCAATTTTTTTTTTTTTGCATTTTTCAATTCCGTATACCTTCAGAAATTAACTCTCAAAATTGTACTAAGAAATTTCAAAAAGAAAAATAGTTACAGCAGGTAATATCGGCTATATAACAAAAAAACTTTAAACGCGTTTTTCTCAAAATGACGTTTTTTCAAATGGCGGATAGTTAATCTCCGGATTGGCTAAACCGATTTAGATCAAATTTGGTGTGATTATTTATTCAAGTGTCCTGTATAGTAATCCACCACAATATAGGCCAAAAGCCATTACAAAAAATTTGGCAAGCGAAACAAAGTGAAAAACAAACAGGCGCCATTTTTCTTTTTTTTAAATCAAAAATAAAAATTTTTTTTACTATCTTGAAAATGTAATAAAAGTGTAAGAGAAGTTTGAAAATGTTATATAATAAAGGAACCGAGAAAAAAATATTGAATACTAGGCTGTTTTTACCTTTATAAACGGTACTACCCCCTTAAAGAAAAAGAAACAATTTACAAATTTTCTAATTATACGAGTATACTGGCCGTTTTCGATAATATTTGAAAATGTTCAGTAGTTTTGGCTTTTGTTTATATTTTTTGAAACTTTAGACGGAATATCGAGGGAGCTTTTATCTGAAAACAAAATAGCTTTGCCGAAATAAATAACCCAAGCATTTAAGGGGACTGTCCGATTTTTTTGCTTCAAAAAATCGATTTATTTTTTTTGTCGCTTAATCAATAGTTTATACTTTTAAAAATAACTTGTAAAAATTTGGAACCGATATCTTGAGCGGTTCAAAAGTTACAGGTCATTTAAGAGGCGTGCCTCCCGTCGCGCGGCCGTCTAATTCGATGAGCCGGAGAACAGGTACGAGCTATGAAACGCGTGTGAATAGCGTTCGGATTTGTGGCCTTGAATTGATGAATGAAATATAAGGAGGTAGGTATTTAGTTTAGACGTTAGTAAAAAAAATCCCGACTAAAGTCCACTTTCTTCGTGAGAAAATACACTTTTTTCTAGCCAAAATGCACTTTAAACTTTGACGGTGAATTTCTCCGTTCGTCGGAATTGATGGCGGTTGCGCTAATTACAAGAAAACGGCTCATGATTTTATCTTGAAACTTGGCACACTTATTATTATAATATATACGCCCATTGTAATAGAATCACATTTTTTTTTTTTTTTTTTTTTCCAAAGATATTGCCAAAAAACTAAAAAAAAAATGACGAAAAAACGACTTTTTTTTTCAAGTGTCCGCCATTTTGTATGTTTTTTCCCATTTTAAAATCTGTCCCTATTACAATGGGCTAAATAGTGTAAAGTTTTAATAAATTTATGAATTTTTCATTTTTGTTCACCTGAGGCAAAAAGACTCGCGCAACAAGCGGACGGAGCGGCAAACTTTGAAGAGCTGGAGGGGGGGGTTCCCGGTTCCGGAGTGACTCAACAAAATTCTCTAATGTAGTCGAAGGATCAATAAAACGTTTAAAAAAAAAATCGTTGTCATACCTTCAGTAGTTTTCTTGAAAAAAAATAATTAAAATGACCTATTTTTTGGCTTAAAAAATCGGACAGTCCCCTTAATGTTTGTGAAGTAATAATTGCATGTTCTGAATTTAAATATTCTGTTATTTTAGTATCTCATGACTTACAAGGAAACGTTCTCAGGTATGTCTCACCGATTTTGATGAAATTGAAATATGTTATAGAGTATCGAATAATAAAGGCCACGTATTTTTTTTTATCTGCGGATATGCACATTTTTAACATAAAAATTGGTGTATTTTTCAAAAGTTTATCCGCCATGTTGGATCCGTCATTTTGAATTTTTTGAATTTAACATCAGATTATTAATCAGCGACTCCAAAAACCTCTTAATACCGATTTTCACGAAAAGACGGATGTCTGAAAGAATATAGATCATTTACGTATTAATGCCAGGGGTTGTTTGCCCCTTGAGGAGCTTTTTTTAAGAAAATCCAAATACAGGTCAACTTTATTTTTCAAAATCGTATGTAAAAAAAATATTTTTCAATGATTTTTAACTAAAACTGTTATTTTTGTGGTGCAAAAATATTTAAAAAAATCGTTTTACTGCATTAAAAAATAAGGGTTGCCACCCCCGGGAATCGGATTACTTTCAAAAGGCTAGTATATTTATGAGATATAATTTCCATTTTGTTTCATTCGAAAAAATTCATTAGAATTTGGAATATTTAGGAAAAACTTTTTTTGAGGGTAAATTTTAGGGGTGGTTTTCACCCCCTAAATGTGTGTATCCGCAGATAAAAAAAAAATACGTATCTCTTATTTTTCGATACTCCATAATATATTTCAGTTTCATCAAAATCGGTGAGACACACCTGAAAACGGTCCCTTGTTAGATAAAACGCACATATATTTCACTTGCTAGGAAAACCAAATCTTTATTGTTATAAAAACATTCTAAACATTTTAATATTGTTAATATTCAATCTCTTACTGGAATTCCAGTATGTTTATGGATCCAGTCCAGATATGATGTAACCTTAGTGTAAACAACTGGGTACCCTTTCTGACAACCCCATCCACTTCCATAGGCTGCGATACCAACAATCGTGTATGATTGTTCCATTTCGTCAAGGACAAGAGCAGGTCCACCAGAATCACCAGAACATGATGATTTCATTGCTGCATCGAGGCATATGTTCGATGGGTGGTAATATTTCTTATAAAAACCTTCACAAAATCCATCAAATTTAACCCTAAGTTGAGCATACTGAAGGACTTGAGCATTATCAACATTCTGTCCCATCGCACCCCAGCCGGTTATGATACACATTTTATCTTCTAAATTAGTAAAACTTCGTCTTGGTAGTTTAATGGGTTGAATGGTTTCTACGGAAAAATAATAATAATATAAAAGAATAATTCATTATTATTTGGAACAAACTTGTAAAATTAATTCTTTGTGGCAGTTTAATTAAAGCGATATCATGTTCCATCAGCTTCCAATCGTAGTCTTCATAAACGATTATATTATCTTTAGGAATTACAATTTCTATTCGTCCAGGCTCAGAATCCATTCGCTGATTATAAACTCCCAATTGAACCCTGGCTCCTTCGGCACCGCTAAAAAGATGTCTCAAATTTCAAAACTTCTTAATTTATAAATTAAATATCATACCCTGATACACAGTGTGCAGCCGTTAATAGAAATCTATCTGAAATTACAGATGCCCCACAAAACGTTTCGAATTCTATTCCTTGGCGGCTAATATATTTCGTATAAAGTATTGCCATGAAAGGAAAGGCGCCACGATCTGCTGCTGTTCCTCCAAAAATTCGAGACTCTACGGAATGAGTTCGAAATTTATCATTTTTGTAGTTGTTTTCAATATTTTGCGTTGAAACAACCAAAGGGCTGGCAATAATGACCAACGCCAAGATAATTTGTAAAGACATTTTGAATATGATATACAAAACTATTAACTGCTTGCACCAGTTTTGTTATTTATACTTGTGATATACTTAAGATAATGCGATATCACACGTTTCGAAATTGGATCGATTTGTAAATGTTGTACGTTGATTGGACACTTATATTTAACTAATTGCATACTTACTTGCATAAGTCATCGATAAAAAACATACTTGTAATTTTTGAGAGATTTTTACTACCACTTTTTCTAACAAATTTTGCTCAATTGATTCGAAATTATTTTCCAGCTGTTTTCTTTGAAAATATCTTTAAAAGGGTGTTCAGGTACAAAATCCAAAAACTGTGATGCTTTTCTTATAAACTTATATATTTATAATATTATTATTATTTATTTTTAACTAATTAAGTCTAAAATGACTATCAAATTACTGACAATATTCTGTTTAATATGGAGAATCAGAAATACTTTTCCATGAAAGATATTAGTGAAATTTTTGATTTTTATTTGCAACTTTCAAATATTTTCATTTTTACTAGCCCGAATAAAAATTTTAATTTTATTTTAAACCCATTGGTCTCACTAAAATTTCATAGTAGCAACTAAGAATTAACAATATAGAGATTCTATATAACTTAAACGATATTTTTATTGTCAGGATTTACAAGCCTTCAGGAGCTATTATAATTAGAATTTGTTAATTCTCTTTAACTTCTCTATGTCCCGATTTTAGAATAGAGTATTAGCTCTAATTTGATACTGGAGATCCTAACGTAGGATCTACAGGTTTACATTTTTATTCAAATAAAACCTGATATGGTTCAGAAGATTCTCACAAAAAACACTGATTCTTAAAGATTACAACGAACATTTTATTAGGTTGTAACATAATAATCTGATAATTTGTTCAGAAACGTTCTGGAAATTTTTTACAACTTCGAGAAAGTTCTGTGACTATGAGACATCCGCGTCCTTCTACTTTATGAGTTCCGTTTGAAGCATACAGCTAAGCAGGCGGCACAAAATATATGTCAATGTATGGGAGAAAATGCGGTCTCTTATCATACAGCAGTAGATTGGTTTCGACGTTTCTCGAATGACGACTACAACCTTGAAGTTAAACCTAACGAAGGGCGAGAAGAACTCGGATGCTCCCATACTACTATCGCTCGACATTTGAAAGTGATGGGTAAAGTGTACAGGCACAGTCAATGGGTACCCCACGAATTGACGGATGGTCAACGGATGATGCGAATGGCGGTTTTTACGCAATTACTCACTTCACATCGTACTTTTGCTTGGCTTCGTAATTTGGTTACCGGGGATGAGTAGTGGATGCTTTATGTTAACCATAACAATAAGCCACAATGGCTTAGCGCGGGTCAAAGAGGAATACCGACAGTTAAATGTAAAATTACTATACACAAGGTTATGTTGAGTGTTTGGTGGAATGTGCACGGAATTATCTACTGGGAACTATTACCACAAGGAACGACTATAAATAGTGAACGCTACTGTGATATGCTGGAGAAGTAGCCGTGAATCTTAAAGGAGAACAAGGCAATGTATACCTCCTCCACGACAATGCCCGCCAACACACCGCTTCGATGACAGGTAAACAAATTATGGAGCTAGGCTGAATTTCCTTAGCTCATCCTGCATACTCGCCGGATATGTCGCCTTCTGACTACCACTTGTTCCGATCGTTACAGACTCACATTAGCGGAAAATCTTTTGATGACCGTGATGCATTGGAACAGTGGTTGTCGGAATTTTTTAACTCTCGTGAGCCCAAGTTTTACGAAAATGGAATAATGTCGCTTCTCCAACGTTGGCAGGAGATCATTGATAATCATGTTCAATCAAATGTTAAGCTAAATTGTACAAAAATATCAAAATAAAGTTTCTTAAAAAATTATCAGATTATTATGTTACAACCTAATATTTATTTTAGAATTAAAAAGTTACGTATAAGCTTTATTTTGATCTTATTAAACTTTTCCAAATTGTGTTTAGTTTTGCGGTATGGAGTGAATATATATTAAAAGAAATTGTAATCTTCAGGCTCTTAACAGAACAAAAATGTCCACTAGGAAAGAACACTTTTTTTACAACTACATACTTTAAAGGCAAAAAGCCTGAGTGTTATCAGATATTGAAAATCAATTATTGTAATTAACTAGATTACGCCACATTTCAGATATAAATTCGAGACATTTTCGTACTTCCTTCTTGAGTGCTTAGGTGATAGTGTGAAAATGAAGTTAGTCGTGATATCATTTCTTTTCCTCACCGGAACTCTATCCCATTCTGAGGAAAACTTCCTACAGAAGGATGATCTACCGGTAGAATATTCTTTACAAAAACGCATATTCGATGGGAATATTGCGTATCCGCACTATTTCCCTTATATGGCAACCCTACACATTCGATTCGGTGATAAAGAAGGAAACGAATGGGGAGGATTCTGCGGGGGTTCCCTAATATCAGACAAATTTATTTTGACCGCCGGACATTGTCTGATCGGGTATGTAACATTTGATTTTCATCAGTAATAAAAGTTCTACATATCGAAATTAATTATAGAGCAGTCCGCGCCAAGGTATTTTTGGGTGCACATGATATATCTAAGGAAACTGAAGAAGGTCGAATCGAAATTCATGTGGAAAAGGACGGAATAATCGTTTATGAAGGATACGATCCTTCCAAATTCATCCACGATATTGCTCTCATTAAACTTCCTGAGCCAGTCCAATTCACACGTATGATTTTAAATGTTTTATATAAGATTAGCCAAAACTAACCACTTCTTATTGTATATTTTTAGGAGAAATCCAACCAGTCCGACTCGCAGGTCGTAGCTTGAATGCAGAAAATGATGTTGCGATCATTTCTGGATGGGGTAATAATGGAAATTCAAAAGGATCCGAAATTTTGCGCTACGCCCAATTAAGGATACTCCCCGACGAAGTGTGCAAGAATTTCTTTACTATCTTCTACCATCCAACCAATATTTGCATCGCTGGAAAAGATCAGTCTTCTTGTTCTGGGGATTCTGGTGGTCCAGCAGTCATTGTTGATCGGAAAGATCGAGTGTTCACTCAGGTCGGAATTGTGTCTTACGGAAGTCCTTGGGGATGTGAAAAGGGCCATCCAACTGCTTTCGCAAAGGTTACAGCATTTTTGGATTGGATTCATGAAGTCACAGGAATTCCAATCAGAGATTAGCTTTAAAATGTGATCAGTGATTTATTAATAAAAACGACCAATTTTTTTTGTTAACTCTGTGTTTGCTTTTCTTAATTCTACAATATATATTCTAGAGATGTTAGTCTTAAAACTAATCGCTTAGATGCACAAATGATGAGAATTGCACCGAAAGTTTAAGGGTACTTGACACACCCAAAAGTTGAAATTTTTTTTTTGGAAAATTGGAAAATTGAAGGGAAAAATAGGGATATATTAATGAAACTTTCCATATTTAAATTTTTCTAGGCCGTTTTTTGGCTGGTGGAATTTTATGAAAAAAACCTCAATCACGCGATTTTGAGTCACTGGAAAGTCTAACAAAAAAAAAAGGGTTTTAATTGGTATGAAAATCTCTAGAGATTAAACCAAAACGGAAAATTTTCATCGAAAAATAACAAAATGGCGGCGTTTTTTCAAAAAAATGCACATTTTTGGTCCGGAAAATCTAACGAAAATTGGAAAATCTTTGGAAAATATTGTTTGTTCGTCATTCAATCCCCGGAAATACATATGTCAAAATTTCAGATCAATCTGTCCAATTGTCTTTTCTAATCGTGTACACCAACTCTAAAAGAGCGGTTTTGAAAAAGTTAAAAGTTTTTCAAAGATATTTTTAAAGGAAAAGCTTACCTAAATTTAATCTGCAATGCCTGCACCAAAACCGAATTCGACTTTAATATAATGAAATTCTTATTCTTGAAGTTACTTCTTATCAAAATCAATCATAAAAAAAATATTGTTTTTTGAAAATTTATATGTGTCAGTATAGAAAATTCTCTTTTAAAAATGGAGTTATTTTAGATTTTTAGAATTTAAAGGAATCATTTCTGACAGAAAATATAGGGTTATTTTTCTACGTGTCACCACCGAATTTGTTGGGACTGAAATATGTTATTCTATTTTAAATTTTAATAGATATATATGTTTACTTTTTTACATTTTTCAAGGGTATAATCGACTCCTTAAGAGACAGTTTGAAGGTTTAACGTACTTATAGTCAATAATTTTCCAAACGACCAAATGGATATTAATCCATATGAAAAATAATGACAAATGCATATAAGTGGATATTCAAAAGTTATATATTTAAAATGCTTGAAAATATTAAAAATTCAATGAAAAAAACCCTATCGCTTATTCCTTAAGTTCCTTGTCAGTATTACGGAAAGTTTAAAAAATTAGTCTATCTAGAGAATTATTTTATTTTAATGTGACACCGCAATTGTTATGGCAATGTATAGAAAAGTTCGTACTATGTGTGTTACTTTTGTATTAATATGAATAAATTTAAGGAAAAATTCACTTCAATTTCTAAAGAGTCAGATATATTTGTTCATAAGTCATATATATTTGTTCATAAATATGATATTATTTTTAGATGTCCTTTAGTTTCTTAATTTAATTCCGCCTTTAGATGCAATCCAATCCAAATAAGCTGTAATACGTGTAAATACAACAGGGAATCCCTTTTGGCAACCTTCAAACTTTCCATATGCGGTAAGTCCAACGAGGATTTTTGAACCATCTTCTTCATCAACAACCAATGGGCCACCAGAATCACCACGGCAAGCTGAGGTTTGCCTGGAACCATCGAGGCAAATTTCAACTTCACCTTTGAATGTTAATGGATACGTCTTTTTGCAATATTCATTTGGAAGTATCCGCCGACGTGTCCACTGCAGAACTTTTGATGACAGACTTCTGTCACCAAGGGCACCCCAACCCGCGATCGAACCTTTCACTTTCTCAAAAGAATTGTGTCTTTGGCTAAGGCGAGGTAGGTTGACAGTTTGAATTGTTTCTAAGAGTTAACATTTTCGAATAGATTGTACTACTTTTCTATTTAAAAAGAGTAATAGCTTACTTGATAATTTTACAGACTGTGGAAGTCTTACAAGCGCAATATCATTTAAACCATATTGACCGTCATAATCTTCATGAACTACAATGTATTCTGGACCCATTTCCAAAGTCTGACTTCCTTCCTCTTCCTTTGATAGATCGGTCTTTCCCAAAATGATTTCCAGTGTGCTTGCTCTTTGGAAGTATCATAATAAGAAATTGAAAGTGCTGAGGAAATAAATTTGCTAGATACAAATTTAACATACCCCTTAACGCAGTGGGCTGCAGTCACAACAAGATTTTCCGAAATTAAGGAACCACCACACCATGCAGTCATTTTCCCAAGACCAGGAATTGGCTTGTGAAAACGAACTCCGACTATATAAGGGAATTGGCCAGGAAGTGCAGACTGACCGCCGGCGATTCGCTTTTGAATCATTTGCTGTTCGACATCGACTTTTACGGTCGGAAGTCCGGTCACAGCTAAAACAAGAAAAGTTAGAAGAAGAGCTGACTTCATCTTGAAAACGCTTATTAAGATACTGAGTTATTAGAGTGGATATGGAGCAATATTTATAGTTTTGCACTCAAAGTGGAGTGATAAGAAGTAAATTAATTAATTGTAGAAACCTTTAATTACATTACAGCTATTGGAATATTTCGCTGCTTCAAAATATTTATTTCAGCTTGATAAGGCTAAGAATTTCATAAGTTTGAGACTAATATCAAGTCTGGTCCATGTCTCGAAATAATGGTTTTACCAAACTTGTCCTTCAGTAAATTGATTATTTTATTACCTGTATGACATGTGGCACCATCTTGTTGAAACCACATGTCGTCTGCTTTACTCTGTAACGAATTTCATTGACAGTAACTGTGACCCTGCATAATTTTTTAAGGAAAATGGACTAATGATACCACCAGACTAGAAACCACACCAAACCGTCAAATTTTCTACGTGAATTTCTTTGTCTCACTGGCACTTTGTACCTACTCAGACAGAATCACTTGATTCATAATAGGGGTACCGGTTAATTCGTGCGGCTTTTTTCGAAAATTGAAGCTTTATTGTGAAAAAATGGTTACAAATTTAATATTCAAAGTATTGTCCATCGCTAGCTATAACCTTTTCCCATTTTTCTGGCAATTCACGAATACCCTTTCTGAAAAATTCGGCCGGCTTCTCCGCTATCCACGAATCGATCCAATTTTTGACTTCTTCATAATTGGAGAAGTGCTGGTCAGCCAGGCCATGTTGCATTGATCGGAAGAGATAGTAATCGGATAGCGCAAGGTCTGGACTATACGGCGGGTGGGGTAGAACATCCCATTTGAGCGTTTTAAGGTAGGTTTTGACGACCTGTGCAACATGTGGCCGAGCATTGTCCTGTTGCAAAATTACCTTGCTGTGCCTTTGTTCATATTCCGGCCGTTTTTCGCGCAGTGCTCGGCTCAAACGCATCAATTGTCGTCGGTAGACTTCCCCTGTGATCGTTTCATTCGGTTGCAACAGCTCATAATAGATCACACCCAGCTGTTCCCACCAAATACACAGCATAACCTTCAGGCCATGAATATTCTGAACGGCCGTCGATGATGATGCATGGCCGGGGTATCCATACGTTGCCCGACGTTTTGGATTATCGTAATGGACCCACTTTTCATCGCCAGTGACAATTCGATGCAAAAAACTTTTTCTTTTGTGCCGTTGAAGCAGTTGTTCACACGCGAAAAATCGGCGTTCGACGTCTCTTGGCTTCAATTCATACGGCACCCAGTGGCCTACCTTCCGGATCATTCCCATTGCTTTTAGACGATCGGAAATGGTTTGTTGAGCGACGCCAAGTGATTTTGCAAGTTCTTCTTGCGTTTGGGATGAATCTTGGTCGAGCAGTGTCCCCAATTCGTGGTCTTCAAACTTTTTTGGCTGTCCGGGCCGTTCATCGTCCTCCAAGTCAAAATTGCCACTTTTAAACCGTGCAAACCACTTCTGGCACGTACGCTCAGCTAGAGCATGCACACCATACACTTCCACCAAAATACGATGACTTTCGGCAGCCTTTTTCTTCATATTGAAGTAATGAAGAAGTACTCCCCGCAAAAACACTTTATTCGGCACAGTAGCTTTCCAACACATATTTGGAAAGGTGAATCACTGGAATATAAAACAAGTTACGCCATCTGTTAGAAAACCGCACGAATTAACCGGTAGCCCTATTATTTATTCACTAGACAACGAATTGTGTTTTCTGCTGGACGATTATTTCGATCATGTTTCTCTCACAAATTCATTATTTTGATAAGACATTTTAATAAGTTACACGCGTATAATTGTGTATCTATCCATGACGAAATGGTATAATACACTAACAAAAAATGTCAAATAAATATTAATGATAGTTTTTTAGTATTGTCACAGTAAAATGTCAAAGTGCTCCTATTGGAAATCTCTTTATAATAGGATTAATTACTTTAGTGCTAGAAACTACTCTTTAATGCATTCAACTATAATATTGTATTTTTAGTTAGCAAATGCTGAGATTTTTATTATATATATGTATACTCTAATTTTTTTCTCACTAGAATACAGTACAATACCTCTAAAGTTATTGTGATAGAGCTTCTAGCCAAAAAATTAATAAAAAGCGAATCGTTAGAATTCTAGTAGTGAATTTCTTTGCACATTCATTAAATTTTAATAAATTTCTTACAAATATTACGACAAAAGCAGTTTTTGTTACACCTGTTTTACTAGTTAATTTTATTAAAAAACTAGCAAAATTCACTCCCAATCTAGCGATTAATGCATTAGTTTTTAGTAGAAATTTAGTACCATTTATGTTATGTTGCATAACTATTTAATTGAATTAGTTAGCTTATTTTTGGGACTTAGTGTAGACTTTTTATTTATGAATCTTTTAATTAGTATACTATATTAGTTTTGTTTTGCTGCTTTAAAGTATTCCTTTCACATTGATAAAGCTACGAATTTCATAGATTTGAGACTAAGTTCGAAACTTCTTCCTTAGCTTACTTCTCAAAATATTCAAAATCTGAAATGAAACCATTTCCCACATACCTTCTCAGGTAAGATCCAACCCCCTATCAACTCCGGCATGCAAACGAGATGAGTATACACCCCGGTGAGTTGAATATTTTAACAACCTCTCGTATGACATCCTTGAATGACTTAAAATGTTCATCAGATGCAGGGACCAACGTCATCTTGACACATGTAACATCCCAATTTATGGACGATTCAGCCCCATTTCTACTGGAAGGCGTTCAACTGTCACAGGCACACTGTGAAATATGTCGAGCCCTAATGGCCTTTTAAATTGCATGTGAGGGGGCTAAAAGTGCACTAGAAATGATTGCAGCCGGGGGTAGGGGCTGCAATCCATTCTGACACTGTCGTCACACCCCTCGCAGTAAGAAACACTCAGCGGTGCACTCTTCAAAGTAAACTTTTTAAGGACGCAATGTAAACGACAGGCCCGGAATCAATTTAATGTGGCCACATGAAGAGAACTTGGCAGCCAAAATGTTTGCTCTGGCGATGTGCGCGACATGATAAATTAGGGCGCGTGCCTTATCGTTTCATCCCCAGACCAATTTGTTGCGATTAAACAGTTCCACCCCTTCTGAGAGCTTTTTGAATTAATAACATGTCCAGATCCAGTGCAATGCACCCCTATTTGATCTTTACCCCTAAATTAAACTTCAGAAAATGTGGAATGTCCTTTTGGAATGTCACTTAGGAGTAATGGATGACTCGTGTACAGCGCATGACAGAAACATGTCGGTTTTCCTCAGTCAGTTGTTTTACTAATGACTTTTTCAAATATGTATAAATAATCAAAAACTCGAACTGTTTGTTATGCATACCTAAAGTGGAAATTTTCGTCTGATTCAGTTTTGAAATATGTATAATGTAAAAATGACACGATTCTCGCATTATTTATGATGAAATTGGTATAACCAAAGAACATATAACATAAAGAACTCTTATCGGGCTCACAACTTAGTCGAAATATCCTCAGCTCGTCTGGATGCGAAGGGAAAACATGAGGGGCAAGCGAGCGAAACATCAGCACAGAATCGAAGAAAATTTTGTAGGCCACCGTTCGTGTGGGCATGTAGGGAGCGCAAGCGAATTGCTTCTCGAGCCGCCGCACTGTGTTGTGCTGCAATTCTCTGCCTGATGGTACATATGATTGGATTTTTGGAAAAGAAATTAGGGGTTGAGATCAGCTTAGAAAGAATTATTGATTGTGCTGCTTTATATAAAATAATTAAACTAGGATGTGTTAGGGTAGTTAGAAAACATTAGGAGTAGCGGATAATTATTATTTTTAAATTTGTTCTGTAAATCTGTAAACAGCAAATTTTAAATATTCCTAAAAAGAACTCAAACCTAGTCAATAATACTTCTTAAAACAATTGATTTTTATTAAATATTTAATGTTCCTTAGAAAACCCTTCAAAGTTAGAAATTTGGAAGTAAATAAAAATATATAAATTGATATGAAAAATTAACAAAAAGCGAGCAATGCGGAATGTTTTCTAAATATTTTTGTTTACGCTGGTCTTTTGGAATCCACAAATGTTCTAATTGAAAAATCAATATATATAATAATAATATACAAAAAATATGTCTTCGTCTTCATTGTTTTCGTTAAATAATTAGTTTTAATTAAAATGCTTATTTAAGGGGCCTTATCTTTTAAAATTGGAAAAAAACACACACTTGTTTAAACTTTTTTTGTGTGAAAAGACTATTATATTTATTGAAATAATTTCTTTTGAACATTATTATATATTAGATGAAGAATGTAAAAAAAATGGTAAACACTTTTATTTCTTCTTGACCGCTGTAGATGGCGTCTACTTCCAAAAGGAACTTTTTAATCGATGGTACACTTTGCGGACTTCCTGTAACAATTTAAGTAAAAATTCAAAGGGGATTCTATTCTATAGGCTTAATACTAGACTATAGACCTAAAGAAGTTGGTTATGTTTTTTTATACAGAGGTAGATGGACCCAAAAATGTGGCTTTTTTTGCAGAAATATGCAAATGCAAATACAAAGAATTAATTTTTTTTTCAGGACTATCGTCTAGTTTTAAGCTTTATAAATAGAATCCCGTTTAAATTTTTACTTAGACCATTACAGGAAGTCCGAAAACTGTCCCACCGATTAAAAGGTGTTTTTTGGAAGACAGCTACAGCTGTCAAGAGCCACTAAAAGTGATAAATTTGTTTTTACATAATCTTGATATTGTCCAGAAGAAATTATTTGAATAAATATAATAGTCTTTTCACAAGAAAATTTTGAACAAGTGTATTTTTTTTTAATTCTCAAAGAGAGGGTCCCCTTAATCAAAGCATATCTCTTGCTGCGATATTTTTAACTTGTTAAAATATTTAGTTTTCTGTTTGCCTTCTTTTCAGTTTTTTTTACAGCCCATGAACAATGTTTTATCAATAAAACATCAATGAAACAAGTATCATAAATTCAAGAAGTTGGATTCTATGTTCATAACAGGAATTAAGCGTATTGAACCAATCTTGTTTCAAAGTCTTGCTATTTCTGACGTATTTTTAAAAATTTCCTCAAAGACAGTTATGTGTATTTTGCACACATTAAAAAATTCATTTGATGGAGCATAAAGATTACCAAAATCTGAAATTGATTGATTATAATTTTTTGCAAATATGAATACCTTCCTCTGAAGGACAAGTTAAAACTTCGTCTTTTTTCCGTACTATTTCTTCACAACTTTCACATTTTATTTTTAAAAGCACTTTAAATACTGCGAACCTACAAAATATCTCATAGAAAGAAGCTCAATTCCAAACTTTTCAGACCCAAAAATGTCTTCTATCATACGGTCAGCATATTCAGTCTCCAATAATCTACATTTTAAACCCGATTTTTGACTCATTTTAGCATATAAGATAGCAAAAAATAAACAAAACTAATCAATCTTTCACAGAATAATTTCAGTATTTAATTAAAAAATAAACAGAAACTTCTTAAGCAAAAATGTTATTCAATATTTTAGAGTAACTATATAAAAATTCAGTATGTATCTTAAAAAAATAAGTAACATATTTAAATGATTATATATATCAAATTAGCATCCAACATTCCACGAGCAGTTTTCTCATCGAAATCTAAAAGAGAAATAATTCCGACAAACATCAGCCACTCACGCAGCGGTAACAGACAAAGGCAAGGCACATGGGCAAAAGCTCTTGCCAAACGAAACGATGTTCTGAGCTGCCGCGAGAAATGAAATGTAGGCGACTGTAGGGTTCTGCTGGCAGAACCCTAGAACAAAATTTTCAGCTCAGCTTGTTTGTTCCTAGTGCGAGTTCTTTATGTTATACGTTCTTTGGTATAACTCAATATGTAAACTCAATGATATCACTGGTCACTAAAATTTATTGTTTAAATTTGCAAATTATATAATTTTTTACCAGTAGACTACGAAATCATAAACGAAAATGTTTTATCACGTCACGTTAATGAAGAAAATACTTTTGAAAATACCTACTTATTGAAAGATATCAAGTACCACTATTCTATAACACTTACTAAGGATCTAGGGTTAAAAATGTTTCATGAGCATACCGCCAGTTGTGATTTTCATTAATTAATTATCTAATGTATGAAATAATCAGTTTATTGAAAAAAGTCTATTCCACGGAATATTTCGGAAAATATTAAAGCCTCTCGGATTTAAATACAATTAAATACCATTAACAACGTACAATTTTCCGTCCTTTTCATTTCCGGCGACAAAAGTATGCTTTTCCACTTGAAAAAACGAACTTGACCTTGAAATTACCTTGAAGGTCAAAGTCAAGGTAAAGTCTAATATCACCATTAAATAGCCAGGGAATAATCCTACAACTTCTGTTTGGAACATTTTTGCCGAAAACCCACTCCTGACGAGTTATTCTGCAGTTCCCGTAATCTGACCTTTCTCTGGTATGACCTTCAGATGTCAAATTTGTAAAATGGTAAAGGTCATATTTGAACGTAAAATTTCTTGCTCTTTCAATTTCCGGGGTCAAAAGTAAGGGCTGCAATTTAAAAAAATCGACTTGAGCTTGAAATGACCTTGAAGACCAAGGTCAAGGTCAAATATATGTAAGTTAAGCGTTTAATTGCTATGGAAAAATCCTACAACTTTTGTCAAAGTGATTTTTCTCTGTGATGCTTACTTTTCAAGTTATGTTGCCATCCTGGTATTTAATTGATACGCTGTATAGTACTTAAAGGTTCAAACTTTTATTTAAGTAACGCCGCAAGTTCCTACGTTAATTAGTTATTTTGTAATTAATATTGAAAAATTAATAAAATAAAATCGTTTGTACTTTTTAAAGACATGATTTGACGGGAAATTTTCATTTGTAAATTCGTAATCTAGGGCAAAATTCTACAGACATAAGATAACATAAGATTTTAATTTCCATACTACAGCCAAATAATTGTTATACCAAATCGATAGCGAAAAAACATTATCTGAGGCTCTTCGAAAAGTCATATGAACTGATTTTTTCAAATCCTCGAAGAATAAAACTATAGACATAAAACTGTAATACTTACTGTATTATTACCTATTAACATTTTTTTTTATAACATATTATAATATTCCCTTATTTCTTTATACATATATACAGTTGTAATGGTATGCATTCATTATTTTGTACATATTCATTGTATACGCCTTGTTTCATTCTATGTTTGATTATCATGAGTCAAATTAAATTTTCTTGCCATTCGTAATTTTAACATATAGTTTTCAAACTCGGGAACAATGCCACATGTGCGAAATATTCTCACTCTTTCACCAATTGATGTATAAGCTCAAGAAAAATGGGATTATCTGCGAATTGGTGTAAGCTTTAAACTGGTGGTACTGATGTATCCTCCTGTTCGTTGCAGCCCTTAAAGTTACATTTTTTATTGATTTACTATGACCATCATGAAACAAATAAATCTTTCAGTAGAATTACATATGCTTTGACCAATTTACGTAATAATTTTAAATATAAAATATGTAGTACTTATATCTAATAAATGGCGTGTGTCTTTGTCTTAACTTCAAAGTAAAATTCCAACTTATTTATAAAGTACATTTGTTTGTAGTATACGAGTATATCCATTACCTTGTTACTTAAAAAATATTTGCATAGAGCCATATTCCATATATGTACATGTTTAAGAGTTTTCACATGTTCACTCTGAACTGATAACATTTATCATTTTGAGTGATGTAAATAAACAGAAAGAAATATCTTCACAATTCGATATGAATCTACTCCTCAATTTATTTTCATCAGACAATCAAAAATCGATTTACTCAAATGAACATCAATTGGAACAGTATAAATATTTTCGCATGTACTTTAACAGAGAACGAAAGAGTACAAATATGATGCGGTTTTATAGACATTTTATATTTATTATTTCGAAAATTGCCTGTATGATTTACATTTCGTTCTTGTTGAAATGTGCATCAATAATGAATTTATCATACTTAAACAGCAACAACTCTGCACATCCGGCGTTTTGCAAGTTAAAAACGACCAAAAGGAGCACACCTGCAGTCACATATCAGAGGCAATTCGGAGGTAATTTTTTAATAAGATTACCATCCGCTGCAACTGTCAGCACAATTTCCCGCCGGTATTCAGAGGCCCTCGTAACAAAGAGTTACACATTTTGCCCTTGATATCTTTCGGGATTAAATAGCAATTCCTGTGTCGAACACACGTCACCACTCCTGACAGTTAATAACCTTAATCGGATTTTAAAGCGAGGGTCTCAATGCGTAACAAATTTCACGGGCAGGTGTATATTATATTTGATTTTGATGCTGGTCGGATTCTGCTTTGTGTTTTTCTTGTTCTGATTCTGGTAAGGATGCTGTGATTCTGCTGGATCACAATGACTTTTTCTTCTTTTATGATTAAAATTAACAGGTAGAATTCTTTTTGTGTTCTTATCTGTTTATGTTATCTAAAGTGGTATGTAAGTACTCTAGATATTGCCAATGTTATAATTGTTACGTATAATAAAATTACACCCATCAACACTTTTCATGCTTTTGAATCATTGATTTATTGTTTGTTTAATACACAGGTAATAAATTAAATGATTTCTATGGGCTTTTATGTATATATTATGAAACATAAAAGAAAAATCACTTAAAACGTTCTCAAGTAATATAAATTAGGTTAGAAAGGTAAACAATTCGTATTTATATTTTACTTTACCTTAAAAAAGCAAAACATTCTAAGAAATTACTTTTTTGCATTATATGAGACGAAAAATCGATGACTTTTAGGAATTGTTTTTCCAGTGAAAATATTATTTCTTTATGTTATTGTTTTTAAGACATATTAATTAATATCTAAAGAAGATTTTTACAAAATTTCATAAAAAGAAAATTACTTTCCGAGATATTGTGGCTTGTGGGAAAAAAAAATCGATTTTTATCAATATAAATAATGCTAGTACATGTAATAGAGGGAGGTATAAGAAAGGTAATAAATACTCATGCATTAAGATCGGTTAATTAGTTATTGAGTTATCACGTGGACAGGTTTGAAAAAAAGTTATTTTTCAGAAGTATGATTTTTACAGGAATGAAAGTAAATAAAGGGCTATTTTTTAAAGCCCAATATAACTTAAGGGGGGGTATAGTTAATCATGCATTTTTTGGACCCATTTTTAAGATTTTTTTTTATCGATCTGGTAAAAGTAAGGTAAATGGGCGAAGGCCTACACTAAAGAACAAGTTTTTAAGAGTATTCAAAAACATTTTTATTAAAAAATATTGAAAATTGGGTTTTTGACATAAATTGTAAGTTGACGCTCCGAAAAAAGTAGATTTGCGGTGAGACACGTAACTCGAAAACTACTTAACCGATCCTTTTGAAATTGTGCACACTTTTTCTGTAGACAATTTACAAGGTATTCCTGTCGAGATATTTTTTTTTTTCAATGTTTTTTATTTTTTAATAGAATTTTTCCCGATTGAAAACAGAAATTCCAAAAAAAAAATTTCCTTTTTTTTTGTTTTTTTGACTTTAAACTCACACCAAAAATTCAATAATCGAAATAAATAAAAAAAACTCGACAGTGTTACCTCAAGAAACTTATTAACTAACAAAATCTTTTTGGTTTTTTTTGTTTCAGATGATCCAGCTATTAGTTATGTGTCTCACCGCAAATCTACTTTTTTTTTCGGAGCGTCAACTTACTATTTATGTCAAAAACTCAATTTTCAATATTTTTTAATAAAAATTTTTTTTGAATACAGTACGACCTCGTTAATCCGGAGAGGCAAAAGCAAGACCCCTTGCGGATTATCGAGGCGTCCGGATTGTCATATTTAATGGTAATAAAACACATGTTTAACCTTAGTTTCTTTAATCAATTTTTTAATTAAAATATAAAGACAAAAATGAACATGTTCAATATTAAAACTATGTAAGAAAAAAAGTAAGTTAACATTAGTTAATTCTTCTTGAAAAAGTCTTGAAAAGTGACGACGGATAAGCCCGCAACCCGCACCTACACACGCTGACCCCTCCCTCCGCGAATCTTATTGCCCGGCCGGATTACAGCGATCACCGAACAAGCGGGAGTCCGGATTAACGAGGCCCTACTGTACTCTTAAAACGTTGTTCTTTAGTGTAGGCCTTCGCCCATTTACCTTACTTTTACCAGATCGATAAAAAAAAATCTTAAAAATGGGTCCAAAAAATGCATGATTAACTATACCCCCCCCTTAAAAAATAACTTAGGGTTAACTTTTGATGAAACATTCTTTTTATTCGAAAGACCAAATAAAATGACTGCAGGGATATGGTAATAGCGACTGTTCTTGACGAAGGTGATCTTTTGTGCACTTTTGGGTAACTTTTCTTAACAATGTCGGTCGTGTATCATGAATAGCATGAACAACGCTGGCTTCCAAGTTGTCAATTGTTTCTTGTTTATCAGCATAAACCATTTCTCGAAATCATTTTATCTTCAAGTAGGGGTTTCAATAAATCTATAATTTGTGCTGCTGTTTGCCACGTAGCGCCATCCTGTTGAAAGCACGTTTCGCCAGGATCAATTTTATCCATATTTTCGAAGAAGTATTCATTGATTATGTTTCTGTAACGACCTCTATTGACCGTAAAGCTAGTCTCTGCATCATTTTTAAAGAAATAAGGACTAATGATGCCAAACGCGTGTAAACCGAACCAAATGATGAATTTTTCTGGATGTACATAATGGGAAATTTTGAATCTTTTCTTGGTAGGCCTTACTCCATGAAATTCGCATATAAAGAAACCTACTAAGCCAACAATTTTATATACCCCATAAAAATCACGAAATCATCTATTGGTTCGTGAGACTGAACTGACGACCGATTTTCAAAGTGAATTTCGATAATTCTTAATCGATAGTGCGTGAGTCTAATCATGATTTCATGCCAGACTATAAGACATTAAGATTTTAAAAATTTCTTACGGGAATTTATTGGTAAAGATCACAGAGAAATAAATTTTACAAAAAAAAATCGACTTTTTGAAAATTTGCAATAGGAATATCCGTTTTAACTCATTTAAAAATGTTATTAAATATAAGGACATAATTTATAACACTCAATCTAGTTACATCAGTTGAATTAATACCAAACATCAACTCGAGATAAACAAAAAAAACGAGTTTTTAAGAATAAAAGTCTTATGAATAAAACACTAGATATCCCTAAACGAATTGAAACATTTTTGTTAACAAGTTTTGTTGCCAATGACGAAAAGATAATTAATTTACATTTTGTATTTATTTCAATATCTGGACTTGTACTGAAAGTGTACTTAAGATGCTAAAATTTCTGTAAACAAAATTGAAATAAATAAATTTATCGTTTTTTATTTACGTATTTATTTTATAGAATACTTTAGCCATTAGATCTCGTTTCATTGCTTAAAGATTTAAAATTAATTATTTTTCTGAAAAATTCGTTCCTAGTGGTATAAACTAGTGATGAAAAATTAATAATTAATAAGTGGTAAGAGAAGTTAGTAATTTCGAGAATATGATGTAACTATTAATTGTGAAATAATTGTTTGCTCACATGTGATAACAATTTTTGATATCACTGAATAGTACTTGTAAATAAAAAGAAACCTCTTCAAGTGTTTCAATGTAATTTTAGAGTTAATTAGAAAATAGTAGTTTGATACAAAAATGTTCTCTGAAGTGAAAGATATAAAGCCTGAGCCGCTTCCTATCAAAGGCACTAGTTGAAGTTGTGAACCGACAACGCAAACATGAAGTCAATTTTAGCACTATCCGTGATCTTGGCAGCAGCACTCGCTTTCCCCGCTGATGAGGTTTCTTATGGATTAGAACCCCGCATCACTGGCGGACTTGAGGCTAAGCCACATCAGTTTCCATACCAAGTTGGTATGCAGAATACCAAAATTCGGGATGGAAGTAAAATCTACACCTGGTGCGGAGGTTCCTTGATTGCCAACAATGTCGTCATCACCGCTGCTCACTGCTTATACCAGTAAGTCTTAATCATAATTTGACTTATTTCTGAAATTTGTAAAAATTATTTTAAATTTGTGCAGAACTGAATCCTCCGTTGTATTCTTGGGTGCACACAACCGTCGCGCCATGGACGAACCAGGCCGTATCCTGATTGAAGTCGGACCCGAAGATATGATCATCCATGAGGAATACAATCCAATCATGACTGAAAACGACATCGCTTTGATTCTTCTTCCAGTGAAAGTTCCACTTTCTCGTATGCTTAAACGCAATATGATATTTTGATTTTGATGTTAAGAAATCTGTTTCCTATTTAGCAACCATCCAAACAATCAGGTTGCCAGCCCTCAGCGAAAGAAACGAGGAACACATCCACTCTTTGGGCATCATCTCAGGCTGGGGACGTACTGGAGATGGTCCAGGTCAAGGTGCTTCTGATGTTCTTCGCTATGTTCACAGGATGGTTATGACAAACGAATTCTGCTCCTACTTCTTCCCTATGTTCAAGAAGACCCAAATCTGCGTAGATGGCTCTCGCCAGCAATCCGCATGCGCAGGTGATTCAGGTGGTCCTCTTGTTCTTGAAAATCTTGATGGAGAGAAGACTCTGATCGGCCTCACATCTTATGGTCGTGCTGAAGGATGCCAGAGAAGCTTCCCTGTTTCATACACAAGGGTTGCTTCATACCTTCCCTGGATTGCGGCAAACACTGGTATTAAGATGCTTCCTTAAATTCGAAAATGTGTAGTGAAAAAATAAATAAAATTTAGAAAGATGCAAAATTATGTTTCGCCTAAATCCTTAATTTGAAATCAAAGGTGTCAAATATGCAACAAATTGTTGTCTAAGGGTATTTAACTTTAACATTTTGAATAGTGAATTTTTTCCATTATGAATTTCCGCATATTCCCATAAGTTTTAATAAAATCATTTAATTAAAGATGTTCCCCCATCAACAGAGATTAGATTAGATTGATGTGGCTGATGTGGCGTAGACCAATTGTGGTACCACTATAGCTACTGAGTTTTCATCCCCATGTTGAGTCCAATATTATTTTTCAATATTTACCCTTTAGGGTCAGGAAGTAATGAATACCAGATGATTTTTTATGCACTTTGCCGGAGCAAAAATCAGTGGACGCTGGTTAATAATATTTTTTCCCCCGAGCCAGTATTTTTATGGTTATTACTAGCCCATCAGACTTGCCCGTGCCTGTGCTCGTGTGCCATTATTAATGTTTTTATCACTAAAGGCCGACTTACACGAGGCCAGTTGGCGGGCAAGTCAAGTAAGCAAGTAACTTGCTACAAGTTGAGTCAAGCAAGTGGCGGGGTATGTAGCGTTCACACTGACCCGGGTTATTATTAAAGATCTCTTATACAGCCTATTTTTCTTTCGTTGTTAATTTTTGAAAAAAATTATACATTTATCTGACGGTAACTCATGCACTGAAGGACTGGGTGTACAAATTAATTCGGTCCGTTTTTTTGTTGTTAAAAATATAATAATTTTGAAACAAAATGAATTAACAGATTAATCAAAGTATCGTCCATCGTTGATTACTACTTTTTCCCACCTCTCAGGCAATTTTCGAATTCCATCTTGAAAAATGTTTTATCTTTTGAGGCAATCCAACTTCCGATCAAATTTTTTATTTCTGCGAACGAAGTGAACCGGTGACCTACCAAGTCGTGCTGCATCCGTCAGAATAACCAGTAATCAGAAGGAGCAAGGTCCGGAGAATACAGCGGGTGCTGTAGAATATCCCACTTGAGTGTTTCTAAATACTTTTTTAGGACTTTTGCGATATGAGGTCGAGCGTTATCGTGCAAAAGAATAACTTTATTATTTCTTCGTTTATATTCCGGACTTTTTTCTTGTAATGCACGGCTCAAACGAGTCAATTGTAGCCTATACCGATCGCCCGTAATAGATTCACCAGGTTTTAGCAGCTCATAATACACAACACCCTTTTGGTCCCACCAAATGCACAGCAAGACTTTTGCACTTAAATTTTGCTTTGGTGTTTATGTTGAGGTCGGTGGTAATGATTCACCAGGATTAGCGTAATATGTTTTCTTCTTGGGATTATCGTAGAATATCCATTTTTCATCCCCAGTAACAATCCGATGTAAAAAACCCTTTCTATTTTGCCTTTGAATCAACTGCTCGCAAGTGAAAAATCACTTTTCAATGTCTCTTGGTTTCAATTCATGAGGAACCCAGTTTCCTTGCTTTTGAATTATTCCTATGGACTTTAATCGTACAGAAACTGCTTGTTGAGTCACTCCCAATGTATCTGCAAGCTCCTCTAGCGTTTGACACGGATCTTCATCGAGTAATGCTTCCAATTCTTCGTTTTCTAATTTTTTGGGTTATCCAGGGCGAGGTTTATCTTCAACGCTTAACAATTAACGCTCACCATTCTTAAAACGTCGGAACCATTCCCTACATGATTTATCAGTTGGAGCATTATCACCATAAACTTCCACAAGCATTCGATGCGCTTCCGCTGCACTTTTCTTCCAATTAAAGCAAAAAATTAAAACCTCTCGCACATGCAGCTTAGTTAACACAAAATTTGACACATTCGACAAAATAAAAAACAAGGTTTTTTATGAAATTCAAAGTGATAGAAACTGAATTTTATTGACAGAAGTCTAACCTCTCTGACACCATCGAGATCAGCTGTCACTGTGAAACATTCATAACAGCCAGAACCGTCTTTTGAAAACGGATCGAACTAATTTGTACATCCAATATTTATTAGATGCCTATATGAAAATTAGTTTAACACTAAAATAACCGTGGCCTAAAATGTTGAATTCTAGATTAATTTATATAAAGTAGTTTAATTTAATTATTTTCTCTATGTCTACTGTTTACTTCTGAATAATTAAATGTACAGATATTAGAATTAGTACAATCTAGTATTAGAAAGAAGAAACTCGTCAAGGGTTGGTGTTACTATAGTTAGTAATGGGCATCGTTGACTGACCATCCATTATGTTGTTTCAACAGATATGTAGTTTAGATAACAACATGGTTTTATGGTTTTTAAATAGACTTCTGTGGTTATACTTACCAACAATCTTAATAGGTGAAAATCATACGCAAAAATAGTTAAATGAACCACGAAATTAGTTTTTGGAACCAGATATTTTTCTGGGTGTACTAGGTGTTTCAATACGATAATATATTTTTGTGATGAAAAGCCTTATTAATAAGGTTAATAGAAATTAGAGCCATTTGCGTAGAATCATTGTAACCAATCAATGCGTTGTCTCAATCAACGTTTTACAATTTTCGGTATTTTGCAGAACATAAGACACTTTTTATATACACCCTCAAATAAGACAAGCATGACAAATGCATCATACACAATCTCCGCATTTAATTGTGGATAAGTTGGATTTTAACAGTAAATAAAAGTCTGATTAAAATTTGTTTTCAAAGATTAAAGGACTAAAATTAGATAGCTGGATAAACGAATCGTAATTGATTGGTTCTAACAGTCGAATTCAATAAAGTCTCTTAATGTAAGTCGTTCTCGATTTACACCCCAATATTTGTCATACATACATAGATGACAAGCTATAATATAAAAGGAAGTATACAATTATCAGTATGATCTTAATAATCATTCTTACATTTACTAAGATCATATCTTCTTTTTACTTTTTTACTTCAGTGATATAATAAAAAGCCATTGAAAATTTCGTCACTGGTATTTTTTAAACTTCGCCGGCATCATTATCTCAGTATCTTGATAAGAAGAATAAAATTAATTGATTGTGGTCTTATCGAGAACCTCTTCACCCAATATAACGTATAAATTCAGAGGAAGCACACTACTGAAATAGTTTATTTTTGGAGGTCCAACGATGAAGATTATTTTGATTGTTTCAGTGCTGTTCGCAGGAGCTCTTGCTCTTCCCCTTGACGATGGGGTTGAATACTATGTTGAAAGCCGTATTACTGGGGGAGAAGTTGCTATCCCCAATCAATTCCCATACCAAGTTGGTATGGAAATGGAAAAGATTCGTCAAGGAAAGCATGTTTTCACCTGGTGTGGAGGCTCATTGTTGTCAGAAACCGTCGTAGTTACTGCTGCTCACTGCTTAAATCAGTAAGTCTATACCATTGCAACCTATCTAGGGTTTTTTTTATATAATTTGTTCTTCAATAAACAGAGCTCTTAATGCTATTGTTATGTTCGGAGCCCATAATCGCTATGCTGCTGAAGAGCCTGGACGTATTATGATGGATATTTCTCCAGAAAATATGATCGTTCATGAAAAATACAACCGTGTCAGTTCTATAAACGATATTGCTTTGATTATTCTCCCAAGGAAGGTCCCACTTTCAAGTAAGTTTCTTTGACTTATATATATATATATGGAAATGAAAATTCGAATAAATTATTTTTAACAGAAATTATCCAAACCATCAATCTTCCACGTCTCAGTCAAAAGAATGAGAAATTTGTGAACTCCTTGGCAATCATTTCTGGATGGGGAAGGACGGGTGATGGACCAGATGACTCTGGAGTCCGTGAACTTCGTTTTGTTCAAAGGACAATTTTGCCTGATGAAAATTGCAAACGCGTTTTCCCAATGTACAAAAATTTCAGCCAAATTTGCGTTGATGGTTCTGGACAAAAATCAGCTTGTTCTGGTGACTCTGGCGGTCCACTTGCAATCACTGAAGCTGATGGATCCAAAACTCTTATTGGACTTACTTCTTATGGACGTCATGGATGCCAAAAGAACTTCCCTGTTACATACACCCGCATCACTTTTTACTTAGATTGGATTGCACAAAAATCTGGACTTCAAATGAGAGAATAAACTGATTTTTTTTTATAGATATATTTTTTTTTTATTTTATGATTGGCTGGAAAGACGCAATATCACTGTGAAAAATAGTATGAACAGAATTTAACTAGTGAAAAAATTAACTTATAGTGAAATAATATCGTTTTTTTCGCCCCTATCTCGTAAATAACAGGGGCTACAGAAAAAATGTAAATGACAAACGTAGGAAATTCAATTTCCTACAAAAAAGTTCACGGACACAAAATCGCTAACACCGATGTTTCTTGAGATATTGGGCTTTGAAATTGAGGTAGTGTTTCTACAATTTAGCTCAATAATCCATGAAAATTCCATACTACCTCAACTTCAAAGCCCAATATCTCAAGAAATATCGATGTTAACGATTTTGTGTCCCTGAACTTTTTTGTAGGAAATTGAATTTCCTACAAGTTTGTAAGTTACATTTTTTCTGTAGATCTTGTTATCTACGAGATAGGGGCAAAAAAACGAGAATTTCATGAATAAATTGAGTTTAGTGGCCCGTACTACTTCGCTGGTGGGAGTTAGGGTTACACTGCAATGGACAATTTTTAGAGCATTCAATTCTGAAGAAACCCTATCATTGACAAAGATTATACCATAAAATGCCTCTGAGCTGTAGAATTTTGAAAAAAAACAATCAAAGTTTACGTGTATTTTATACGGGGTATCTTTATATGCCTTGGTCGACAACTTAATATGTATTAATATTAAGCGCTCAAATTTTCAGGGAATTTTCTTTTAGATATTTCCCATAAAATTTCGAGGTGGGAGTGAAAAAAAAACAAAATAGTCGCGAAAAAAAGCACCCAAATCCATAAAAAATATATATGTATATTATTTTGAATAAAATTTTCACCGAGATTTTTTACCATGTATAATAATGTGGCACAAGCAGATATATTGAAATAATTATACATATATGGTATAGCTTATTTTTTTGTACGTTGCAAATCTTTTTGATTCAATGACACTTAATTGGTTAGACTTCGATTTAACTAAATTTTAACAAACTGTAAGTTCGATATTTGTTTTTTTTTTTCATTTTGTAAGGATATTACGAACTACCACTACCCAAAAGGAGGTTCTACCATATTCCAAACAATCATCGGTTTTCAGTAAATATTCTTTCACCAATTAGTCGAATTTTTTTATTCTTTGGGGTTTTATAAGTAGATAGATAATAAATAAATTCTTTCTTTCAACTCTTCTATGGTATTCGTTTTATTTTTATTTTTTTCTTATATGTATTGGAAATATGTGGTTTTTGAATGTATCTTAAAATCATAGAAAAGAGCAAAAAAATATAAGTAACATTGTGCAATTATTACGCCTTATCTACATATTTATTACATTATTACTACCTTTGTCCGATTATTCGTTTAAGCCACTGTACATCCCTATAAGTAATATATAATATCAAGTATTCTTAAAATTAAAACACTGATTTTAGAAAAAAATCAAAGAGAAACGCTACTTCTAACTATGAAAAGTATAGATAACTATAATTTAATCTAATGGCCAATTAATTATAGTAATTTATGTAATTGAATACTGATAATATGATTTCTGATAGGCTGCATGAAAAATAACTTTGTTATCTTCAATGACTGCATTTAACCAATAAAGCAAATTAAATAAATGCATTAGTAGAAATATGAATCAAAAAGCCAAGATTGATCAGTAATCAGCACCCGTGCCTTATAGAAAGATGAAGTTACCAATTGCAGTTTATTGGTTGTTGTCAGCTGTGACAGCTTTGCCTACCGAAAAACAAAGTTTTGATAATTTGAAAGACAATTCCATAGAGAAATATATTACTGGTGGAAATGATGCAAAACCTGGACAATTTCCCTTCCAAGTTGGAGTACTGCGGCGAAAAAATGCTGGAAAATATGTGTATATGGGATGGTGTGGAGGCGTGCTGATTTCTGATCAGGTGGTTGTAACCGCTGCTCATTGTCTTGCCGAGTAACTAAATTCGTATTTTTAAGGCATACAAGATTATTTAAAATATTTTTTTTTTTTTTTTTTTTCTAGTGCAACCTCTGCAGATGTTGATATTGGTGCCACAGATTTCTTCAAAGAGGAACCACAACGTCTGAAAATAAGAGTTCCTGGTGAAAATATTTTTGTTCATGAGGAATATGAAAATCGATACATAGACAATGATATTGGGCTAATAAAATTGCCATACAAAATAAAATTTAATGGTAATTATAGACAAATGAATACGACTTCTTGTTTAATGATTTATGAATTATGTTTTTAGAATTTATACAGCCCGTCAACTTGCCCAGGTTAAGCCAGAGAGAGCGTAGTTTCGTAAAAGAAATTGGATGGATCTCTGGATGGGGCAAGAAATCCGATGATTTGACGAAGGCATCGACTTCTATTTTACAATGGGCCCGGCGATGGATTTTACCTGACCAATACTGCTTCAATGCGTACATGCATTGGTTCAATCCAAATTTGCATGTGTGTGTAGACGGTTCTAACGGTATATCAGCTTGCGGTGGAGATTCGGGTGGACCTCTTACCGTTGTAGAAAAAGATGGCTCCAGGACTCTGGTGGGTGTCACATCTTACGGAAAACGAGAAGGATGCGAAAAGGGCCAGCCAACTGTCTATACGAAAATTACACCATATTTGGACTGGATTGCGGAAAAAGGCGGCATTACACTCAGACCTTGAAAATAATTGTAAATTGTAGTTTTACCATTTACGAAGGTCTCTTTAAGAGAGATTTATTTTTCATGTTTCTTCAATGTATCCATTTTTGCAAAGTCTTATAGTTGCCATTAAAAGTTAGCTCCACTTTACCTTAGAATTACCGAATTTTTTCTTTAATTCCCAATATCCCTTGATTTCACTTGCTATAGCCGAAGCTATTAAAATTTAGAAAACAAATCGACCATACATATATATACGTATACTGAAACGTTTAATTTCAAACCCTTTGATTTCCTTGAGACTATTAAACATACTTGCGATAACGTTTTTGGAAACTGCTTCACGATTGTTGATTTTTGTAATTATGTTTTTATAGACTGTAGCCGGAAATCCGCCACTAATAAGGAAAATACATATTATATAAGAAAGTAACATTTCCTTCATAAAAGCAGATGAAGGATCGAATGCATTTCTCCTACTCTATAAAGGATTTTTTTATTTTAATTGATACTAAAACAGCAATTCTTTCTGCGAAAAACTACACATGAGGCATATTCACATGGGTTAAAATCAAAAGTTTACCCAAGTGGCTTTGCGTCAATTTCATTGTTACTTTTATTCATTGTCACAAGGAGTTAAAACCGTTTCAATTCCTTAAAACCATGTCAACAAGAAAAATGTGAGAGAATATTTTGCAAATTATGCAAACAAAAACCACAGATTCTAATCAAGTAAAGTCTGGATTATATCATACTTTTCCATATTATCGAAATTACTTTAAACTTTAACCAAGGACATGAAAAATGTATAAAACAGGCTACTACTTTCAAAGTCAATTTTTGTTATAAAAAATCAATTTGGATCTTTTAAAATTGTGTTGATATTTAACCATTGGTATGTAATAAAAAACATTAAGTACATTTAACCAGCTTTTATTATCAAATATTAAAAAAAAAAAACAGTATAACAGTCAGTGGTGGCAGAACGCGCGACGCCTGTGAGACTCCATGTCACCAGTTAAAGGTTAACCATTAATCTTAAATTTTTGCGATTAGTCCTTATAAACAATTTTATTTTATTAAGTTTATTAAAAAAGTTCTACAAGTACATATATTTTATTCCACAACCATAGGCTGGAAAACTACTTTCACCTTTTTGATTTTGATAAATTTGATAATTCATTAAGATATTGTAAAAGTGACACACTCAGCATCTTATTTAAAATTAATAATTTTTAATACAAAGCTCTCTATTAACATTATAAATTCTTCTTGATTGGTTACAATTACAAAACTCTTAGTTTGTGTGTAAAAAATTAATTAAATTTCATCATAAAAAAACTTGGTGATATTTTTACTCAAAAAGAATCAATTATGCGAATAAATTTTATATGACAGAAATTGCTCATAATTAGCCAATATTTTTAGAATTTTTCGGGACATTTTTCAAAAATTGGCCAAATCCAAAAAACCACAAATAGTCGAAAAAATTCACATGTTTTTTTTTTCAAATTTTAAGCACTTTTTGTTCTACGATTTATTTGAAAAATTTATCCTTTTCGTGTAAAAATATTCAAGGTTTTTTATTACATTGCTGTACACAATGGCCATTGTGCAAAAATCAAAGAAAGAAAAAATCTTTCAAAACCATGGTTTGAGAAAGTTTAGACATTCGGCCCGCGATTTCTGATAGTTATATGATCATTCAATAGCAGCAACGACAAGATAGGTAATCGACTTTGAAAAGAAAAAAGACCAAAAAAAACCAACAAATCATAGAGTTTTTGAAGCTTTTATCCAAAATAAATGCCAGATTCTGACACAGCATCCCTAAAAACCCCTTATGTTCGAATTTGAAATAAAATCCCCCGAGTTTGCTATTCGAATCGTACAATTTAACTTGCGTGCACAAAATCCTCGTTTTGCGCATTAATGAATTAATTGCTGAAGCACACTAAATTTTGTAAACTCTTAGATTTAGTTCTATGGTGTAAGAATAATATTAAAACGCATATGTAGAAGTTTTAATGAAACTGCTTCAATAGTTTAATATGTATATGTATAACAAAATAAAACAGTAATTTAATACAACAAATAGAACACAAAATTCTTTAACTTTTTACTGTAATTTTTACTATATGAATAACATTTTTCAAATTATGTTTAAATAGTTTTGCGCATATATTTTAATGAAGTTCAAATAAAATTGATCCATTTATTACTAAGTTAGTAAAAAACAATACCAACCAATTTTTGGATATTTAACTAAAAAAACTAGAGTTTTTCAACAACGGAATTGAATTACTCGTATTACAATTTAATGAAAATAACACTCTCAAATGTGGCAGTTAAACAGCAAGTTAACAACAAAGGCTTCATAAAAAGTATAGATAATTGAGTTAGATTTGTATCTAATCTATAATGGGAATTCCAGTATGATTGTGTATCCAATCTAAGTAATTTGTAACTCTCATGTAAATCGCAGGCCTACCTTTGTCACAGCCTCCGGGAGCTACAGCCGATATGATACCAACCAGAGTGTAATTGTTGTCTCTTCTGTCGAAAATGGCAGCTGGACCACCTGAGTCTCCGCGACAAGGAGACTGGTTCGCTCCATCAATGCATAAATTGGTGTCATAATATATGTCTCCTAAATCATCTGTGCAAGTCTTGTTAGGCAGTATCCGCGATTGAGAGAAGCGCAATGCTTTCCGATCTCCAGGAGTGTTTCCTATTAATCCCCAACCTGTGATATATGCTACTTCCCAGTCGAGATTAGTTTGACTTCGAGCAGGAAGTCTAATTGGTTTAATCCAATCTGATGAAAAGCAGAAGTTAATATTATTATTTACTTCTTGACAAACGATGACCTCTCACATGTAGTTTTGATTTTCTGGTTCAGTCTGACTAATGCAATATCATTCCTTCCTTCATGCAAAATTATATTTTCCTCTGGAACTTCTAGTACGACACGATTTGGTTCTTCAAGATCATGTTCAGATGATGTAGACCCAAAAATAAGCTTCACATGGACTATTCTCTCCCTATAAAAAAAATTTGAAAGTTATTGGACTTAAATTATAGGAAAATATCATACCCAACTAGACAATGTTTTGCTGTTAGAACGAAATCCTCCGAAATAAGGGATCCTCCGCAAGGGATTCCCCATCCGACTCCCGTAATCACATCAGTTATTCCATAACAAAAAACATATACGGTGTATGGAAATTGTCCTGGGTGTGCGATATCACCATGTAGTATACGATGCATTGGTAACGGTTTTCCAGCCTTTGCGGTTGATATTAGAATAAAAGATAATATTATCACTATTGCTCTCATCTTGACAGTGTCACTAAAATTGGTTTAGATTCAGAACAACGTTCGCTTTTATAAGAGCGTATGATCTAATTATAGTCTCAAATAATTGTATTTACTTTGGTGTTAAGCCAATGAGAGTGTCGAATTTCTTCAAACATTTGTACATATATTTCATATGTCCTATACATTGATAATATGATAATATTATATGATGAGATTATATGATAACTCTTTCTTCTATTTCAACAAATGCGCATATTATAAGACAATGTACTCACACCACCTGTCTTCTGTCTGTATTATGGTTTTTTTTTTTTTTTAATTTTTCAACGTCATATCAGTATATAAATTTATTTGGGAAGTCAAGATGCTAAAGGTAAATTCAGCGTAGTAAGAAAATTCTAAAACCAATCCTTTAACGTTTTCTGGAAATTAAATAGGATCATAAAGTCCCTTTCAGCTACAATTTTTCCTTTGTATCGGAAATACGGAAAATACAAATTCGTCTACAAGTTTTCTCCATTTTAAAATTTTTTTTTTAAAAAGTAGGTGTATATTTTATGTATTTTCTACAAACCAATCAACGTAAGCACTCGCAAATAAACAAAACCAACGTAATAAAACATGCATTCTTATAAGTAGAAAATAATTCAAATGCATATAATTTGTACAAAAATCAGTATTTTACACATATAATATACGGTGGCTAGTAATAAAATAAAACACATACATACATACGTTTTCATATAGTGGAAAAATTATATATGGTATTGCCTTTTCTGTTTTGGTATATTCTACGTTTTTAAAACACATTAGAAAAATTACATATTTCCAATACAACAAAAAACCATATAAAACAACCAAAAACTCCATTTTTCAAATCAAACAAATAATCGGACAAACATGAAGATGATGAACTTTTAATATTTTAAATACTTATTAGGAAAGTCCTTCGATTCAATAACAGCCCTTAATTGATTAGGCACCGATTTAAATAAATTCTGCCTAGTTGCAGGTTCAATAGGTAATAATAGTTTATTCACTTTGTAAGGCTTCTTTCAACTGATTGATATTATGAAATAATATATGAAATAATTAAAAGTATTAAAATGTTAAAATAACTACCCAAAAAAGAAAATTTCAGTTCAATTTTTTATTTTTAGCTTCTTTCTCTCAACACTTTCATGGTATTGGTTTCTTCTTAAAACATTTCGCATAGTAACAGCGAAGTGCTACCATCTGTTTTCAATTTGTTCAGTCATTTATTAGAATTGAAATATGGAGTTATTTGATTTTTTTTCTTATATGTGTTGGAAATATAAGCTTTATGAATGTATCTTAAAATTGAAGAAAATGGCAAAAAAATATCACATTATTTCACCACATCATCATCTATCGTCATCATAAAGCAAATTAAATAAATGTGTTAGTAGAAATATGAATCAAAAAGGCAGTAATAGCCTTATAGAAAGATTAAGTTAGCTTTGGCAGTTCAAAGTTTTAATAATTTGGAATACAAACCCATAAAAAAATACATATGTTGGAAATGGTGCAAAATCTGGACAATTTCCCTTCCAAGTTGGAATACTACGACAGAAAGATGCTGGAAAATGTGTGTCCATGAGCAGGGTGGTGGCGTGCTGATTTCTGATCAGGTGGGTTGTAACTGCTGCTCATTGTTTTGTCGAGTAACTAAATTCGTAAGTTTAAAGCATACAAAGTTATTTAATATATTTAATTTTCTTTTAGTGCAACCTCTGATGTTGGTGCAAAAGATTTCTTCAAAGAAATATGAAAATAAGAGTTCCTGGTGAAATTAGTTTTGTTCATGAAGAATATAAAAATCGATACATGGAAAATTATATCGGTCTAATAAAATTGCCATACAAAATAAAATTTAATGGTAATTATAGAAGAATGAATACGAATTCATGTTTAATGATTTATCAACTTGCCCAGGTTAAGTTAGAGAGAGCGGAATTTCGTAAAAGAAGTTGGATGGATTTCTGGATAAGAAATCCAATGATTTGACGAAAGCATCGACATCTAACAAAAATTTTACAAAATGGTTAATATAATTTCAAACAAAATTTAATTTTTGATTATCTCATATAACTAGTTTTTATTCGCTAGCAAAGAACTCAAGTTTTAATTCGAAGTGATTTGTAGTAGCAAAACAGACATGATACCACCATACCAATGTTCGGACAACTCAAACTTGTTTTTTTGAAGATTGGAAACGAATCGAACCAGTGTTGAAACTAAAACTGTGTTGGAAATCCATATCTAGATACACAGAATAAATTTTATAGGAAAAATTACTATTAAATTTGCTGTAACGCGAGGACAACACTAAATTATGACAAAAATTATAAACTCTTCAGGGAATTTTTAATAGACTATTTTTATTTGTTATTATCATGATAAAGTGGAAATATTCCTATTCGGGCAAAAAATCGATATTAAATTAGCTTTTACTAGACTTCTAAATCAATCTAAAAGTAATTTTCTAAAACTATATAAAGGAATTTTTGATAGAGTACATTTAAGCCATTACTTGTTGTTTAATAGTTATTCTTATACTTTATTAGAAAAATGCGTATAAAATTTCGTCTGTGTACAAACCTACAAACAAAATATTACAAAATTGAATAAGCTAGTTATTTCCAATGAGCTTGTTTTTAGTATTAAACGTAGACGAAGACATATTGCATATATGATGAATGATTGTGTATTGTTGCCGACAAAGATTGAATTTCGTATGTTTTTCTTTTGATCTTTGAGTTCATGTTTACACCTTAATTTGTTTACATTGCTGTCTTTTTTAGACGACATATGGTATGATTCCGAATTGAAACCAATAATTAATTATTCAGATTACTGCGACATTACTATATTTATTCTTTAATATCATAAATAAATCATTCACAAAAATCAATTGAAATCATTCTTTAATCGTAATATTGCCTCTTTCAGTTATCCAATCTAGATAAGCTGAAACTCTAGTGTAGACGACCGGGAATCCCATTTCGCAACCTTCTGGTCTCCCGTAGGATGTAATACCTACTAGCAGCCTAGAATCTTCAATTTCCACTGTCAAAGGTCCGCCAGAATCTCCTCGACATGCAGAAATTGCATGCGAACCATCGACACATACTTCAGTCTCTGGCCGAAACATATCGTAGTAGTCTTTGCAGTGTTCATTCGGTAATATCCAACGACGTGTATATTGTAGCTTATTCGGAGGCCCTATAGAATCACCTAATTGTCCCCAACCTGAAATCCAGCCAATTGCCTGTTCAAATGTCTCATTCTTCTGATTCATGCTCGGTAAAGATACTGGTTGAATAAACTCTGAAATATTGGTAATTATTAAAAAAGAAACTATATTTGATATTTTAACCCACTTTAAAAACACTTACCTGAAAATGAAATTTTTTCCGGTAATAAAATTAGAGCTATGTCATTTTCGAAGTTATTTTGATTCCAATTTTCATGTATTATTAAATTTTCTTTCTCAACTTTGAAAAGTTTACGTTGATCTTCATTTTTGTCCAAATCGTTACTACCTAGATAAATTTCTGCAGAAAATGTTCTATTAAGAAATATATATGAAAATATATTTGAAGATTTCAAATAATAATATTATACCCATCCAAACAATGAGCAGCTGTTAAAACAACCTGATCAGAGATCAATGATCCTCCACACCATGCATTGTAGTATTGACCAATCTGTTCTGAGTATCTTAGCAATTGAATTCCAACTTGGAATGGAAAATCTCCAGGTTCTGCGGTCTCACCACCGACAATGAATTTTTTAATAGGATATTGGTTTGATATTCCATTTATCAATCCAAAAGATATTGTAACCAAGACTAAAATGTTTAAAAGAATCAACCTCATTTCGAACTACCTGTACCTAATCGAATGCCCGTACAATTCGAATGACTGTAATGTTGGAGAAATTACAAAGAAGTGCTATTTGTACCTTATCTTATTGACGTTACTAGCACGATAAATAACAAGTTGTTTAACATTACAAACAATAGATATAGATATATAAAAAATTGCAATAGCGTGTTTCTACATTGCATAATGTGTTAAATTTAAAAGTTTTAAGTTCTAATTAGATATACACGTAGAAGATATCAATCAATAAGATACTGTATAATGATAACAGAGGTGTAAATAAGATCGGTGTTTTACTATGAGTTAATCGTCGGTTTGTTAAAAGAAAGATTACTTAATGTTATTTCAATTCGAATTATGATCGCAGTTATACTTTATACAATTATATGCCCACTTATTGGCATCTTACCATTACAAGACAATTTTAAAGTTCAAATAAATTACAGATAGCAATTTGATTATCAAAAACTTATTAGTATCTAACACTTATCTATTTCTAATTACATTAATTAATGTGTTTATTATCAATAAGTACTCATAATGGTACTAATATATAAAACTCACATCAAACATCTTAGTCGAAAGTTCTAAAAAATCCGTCAAAAGATGAAGTCCTTCGTTTTTGGTTTTTTCTTGCTTCTGGGGGCAGTTTTTGCTTCGCCAACAAGACAATATGAAATTGAAAAACGAATTGCTGGCGGAAACGCTGCTAGACCAGCTCAATTCCCTTTCCAAGTTGGAATTTCAACTCGCAAGGCAACTAAGGATGGAATGGAGTATAATTCATGGTGTGGAGGTTCCTTAATTTCAGACGAATGGGTACTCACAGCTGCCCATTGCTTGTATGGGTAAGAAAAAATTGAAAACTCTCGAAATTATTATGTTCTAATCCATTAATTACATCCGTAGAGGTCTTCAGTCAGACATTTATTTGGGTGCAACTCATTTGGGTAAGAAAGAGTCCGGACGTCTCATCCTTACTGCTCCCAAAGAAAATCTATTTGTTTACGAAAACTATATTCCACAATACATTAGAAATGACATCGCTTTGGCCAAACTTCCACAACGTGTTCCATTGAATGGTGAGAAGAAGTTATCTTCTTACATCGTTTTTAATAACTTAAAAATATTTTACAGAATTCATCCAAACCGTAAACTTGCCGAAACGTAGTCAACTGTCTGAGAGTTTCATAAAACAAGTCGGTTGGATTTCTGGTTGGGGAAAGACATCTGATGAAGGTGGTACACCTCAAGAACTGCAGTATACAAGAAGATGGATTTTGCCTCATGAGTACTGTGATTATGAGTATGGCAGCTTCTACGTAAAAGACACACAGGTCTGTATAGATGGATCTCATGGGATGGGATCATGCCGTGGAGATTCAGGCGGTCCGTTGACTGTTGAAGAAGAAGATGGCACTCGCACTTTAGTCGGAGCTACCTCATACGGAAGGGGAACTTGTGGAAAGGGCAATCCAAGCGTTTACACAAGAGTATCTGCATTTATGGACTGGATTGTTGAAAAGACTGGAATCCAAATGAGAGACTAAATCCATTTGCTTTTAAGGTGATTGAAAATAAATGGAAAAGCAAAATATGATGGTTTTATTTTTCGGTTTAAATCTTAACACATTAACGACGTAGCTTTGTTTTTATTTAACTGTCATCTTGTAATCTTTTTCTAGGAAAAGCATCAATAAGTAATCAATTACGTGATTCAAAAGTGGTAAAAGTCATATTTTTGTTAGATTTATTTGAGTTTCCTCCAAAGTCAAACTGAAGAGCAAAAGTAGCATACCATATGATTTGGATAAAGTATTTGCTAATAGGACTAGCGTTGGCATATGGCAACAATAAAACAAAATTATATATGGTATAATACTGAAAATTTTTGTCTTTTATTCACAAAATAAAAATGTACGGCAACACATACAGCAAAAAAAGATATATTTGATTTAAAAGCTTTTGACTTTTCATACAAAATTGCAAGACAATTTTTAAAGTTCTCAATTCGACTAAATTGATTTTTTTTTTTTTTTGTGTGTATGTTACGCGATGACTTCGCTGATTGTGAACCGTTTTTGACCCATTAACGCCCAAAGAACTTAATTTTTGTGTGCAATTTGAAACCTCATTCTTACAACTAAAGGATATTTATTTTCCAATAAAAACCATGAATCTTACTAGTTTTGAGTGTGCTCTTTCAGAATCTGTCATCAAAATTGAGTTTTTTCCAAAAGGGAAATTGAATATGGCGACTTTTTGAAAAACAAAGTACCAAAAAATTTGAAATTTTTTGTTTTTTGTAATTTTTTTTCAAGTCAATAGAGTTTTGCAATGCAATTCTTACTATGATCAACGGTGATCGGAATATTTGAACTTATAAAGAATAAAGTTTTTTTGCTAATCGTAATCACTCATAACCTTTTCAAAATGGCGGATTTTCTATAGTGCAGATTCTGAAATTCTGAAACTCTGAAAATCGTTCAGATTTTCGTGAAATTCTGTACCAAGGGGTTTTTATCAGCACTGATTATGAGATTAAAATCAGATTTTTAAAATTCAAAATGGCAAATTCAATATGGCGGACAACAAATTTAAAAAATCTCACAGATTATCATGAAATTCAGTATACAGGAATTTTGGTAATCGCTAATTACAAATTTAACATCAAATTTTGAAAATTTAAAATTGCGGATTGAATATATTGTTTTAATATGGCGGAGGGGGCTCACAATAATAAAGCATCCCGAGAAGTGAGAGGCATGGGGACTCACTATAATAAAGCACCCCAAAGGAAACAAAATTCTACCACGTCCACGCCGTTGTCTCTGGATTACGCAAAGAGTAGAAATTTCAATTCGTGATCAACAACTACAAAAACCCCGAATTTCATGGAAACCTACAAGATTTTAAAAACTTGATGTCCGCCATATTGAATACGCAATTTTCAATTTTCAAAATTTGATGTTAAATTTGTGATTAGCGACTACGAAAACTCCTGTATACTGAATTTCATGAAAATCTGTGAGATTTTTAAAATTTGTTTTAAAATGGTTTAATGATCTTATTTCCCCTATATGTACAAACTTAGATTATAAAGTTAAAAATAATATCTTTTATTGCTTTAGGGAAAGCGGTATTAAAGGACAATATACAAAATTATTGATACTTATATATTTACAATATCTAATCAGTTATTTTTGGAGTCGGCCAGTCAAGGCAAGAAAAACAAAGAAATAACCTTACTGGATAACTATTTACTAAATGCCAAATGCCAAGTGTCTACATGGATTGTAATTGCAAAATCTTAACATCATGTGTTGAGTTGAATGGAAAAAAATTAAAGAATAATTTATCCCTACAGGAATATATATAAATAAAGGACATACGAAATTTCATCCAAATAGGTTGTAAATTTAATGAGCTAGGACCTTTATTATAAATTATAACGATTCATAGATGCTACGAAACCTTCAAAGCTTGGCTCTTTTTATATAACGAACGATGTATATAAAATTTGCGATGCACGCCTATAGGGAAAAAGGCATTTTTGGTTTTCAGAGAGATCGTGAAATTATAGTCCTATTAAAATTTTAAAACATTTTTATTTTAAGTAACATCAAATACAAACAATTAAGACTTATCACAGGTTTAAAGTAGAAATACTTTATGATACGAGTAATAAGAAATTAGAAAATAGTCAAATAATTATTTCAATTTTGAATAACAATCCCAGTATGACAATGTATCCACTCCAAGTAACTTGTAACTCTTATGAAACCGGAAGGCTCTCCTTGATCGCAGCCCCAAATACTTCCGTATGAAACAACCCCAACTAAGGTGAAATTTCCCTTCTTGTCAACAATGACAGCTGCCCCTCCAGAATCCCCAGAACAAGACGATTTCGTCGATCCGTCAAGGCATATATTTGAACTTTCGTAATACGACCGGTAGACCTCCTGACAACGTTCGTCAGGCAAAATCAGAAGTTCGGCGTAGCGCAGTTGATCCGAATGTGCTGCATTTTCTATTGCTCCCCAGCCAGTTACCACAGCTATCGAACCTGCGAGGTTTGTCTGACTTTTAGCAGGTAACCGAACAGGTTGAATGGTACCTGTCAAATAAAAAAGTATTCATACTCATTCAAATATACCAAAATGAGAAGCGTACTTATGAATTTCATTTTCTGATTTAATTTCACTAATGCAATGTCATTTTTACGAGATATGTAAACGAATTCTTCATGAATTATTATATTTTGCGGTGGAACATTGAGTACAATGCGACCTCGTTCCGGTTCTTTAATGTCCTCTTCAGAGTGTATGGACCCAAATGTAAGTTTTATGTTGGCTACTTCTCTATAGAAAATTTTTTTAAATAATTAAAAGTTAATTTAATCGCAAGTAACATTACCCATGTACACAATGTGCAGCAGTTAAAACAAACTCCTCGGAAATAATTGATGATCCGCAAACCAATCCCCATTCGATTCCCTTAGGATTTATTCGCTCAGAAAGAAGATGTACACTGTAAGGAAATTGTCTTGCTTGTGCGATAACACCTCCTATGATATAAGGTTGATGAATACGTTCAACAGCCTTTGTTGTTGATATTAGAAGAAAACCCAATATTACTACTATTGCTTTCATTTCGACGCTGTCACTGAAATTGGTTAAATTTTAGGACAACGAGCGCTTTTATAAGAGCGCATCGTATGATAACAGTCTTAAATAATTTTATTTACTTAGGTGTTAAGACAGGGAGAGTATCGAATGTCTTCAAACATTTGTATATTTCATAAGTCTTCTACAGTGACAAAATGTTGACCTTTAAATGACAACTTTTTATTTTATTATAAAAAATGCACACATTATAAAGCAATGGATTTACAACACCTGCCTTATGTTGGTATACTTTTTTTTCTCAAATTTTTCAAATTCATATTAGCTGAAAGATGCTGAAAGTAATTTTAGAATGGTAAGAACTGCTTCATAGCTAAATTTGAACTGCAATTCTTTAAATATTTATGAAATTAAATTAGGGCCATAACATTCTCTCCGGCTATAATAACATAAAGGACACTTAAACCCATTCAGCTACAAATTTTCGTCATGTTCAAATTTTCTTCTGAAGAAAGTAATAGTATAGTATATAATGTACATATACATATATGTATATTGTTATATATCTTAAGATTTGTATAAACAGAAATGACAATAATGCCAGTAATGTCAACTGTTTTGCTATAAGTAGATTTTTTATATATTTATTTAAAACCAAGTTAAAATTACATCCATCATATACTCAAGATGTGTCACAAAAATTGGCTTAAATTAAGAACAACGTTCGCTTTTATAAGAGCATATGGTCTTATAATAGTGTCAAATAATTTTATTTACTTCGGTGTTAAGACAATGAGAGTATCGAATTTCTTCAAACATTTGTATATTTCATATGTCTTATACATTAAAAATATTTTGATCATTATATGATAACTCTTTCTTCTATTTCCACAAATGCGCATATTACAAGACAATGGGCTCACATCATCTGTCTTGGGTCTGTATAATCATGTTTTTCTCAATTTTTCAATGTCATATCAGTATATAAAAGTTATTTGGGACGTCAAGATGCTGAAAGTAAATTCAGCGTAGTAAGAAATGTTTCATAGGAAACTTCAAAAGTCAATCCCTTAACGTTTTCTGGAAATTAAATAGGATCATAAAGTCCCTTTCAGCTATAATTTTTCTTTTATATCGGAAATACGGAAAATACAAATTCGTCTACATATAATTTGTACAAAAATCAGTATTTTACACATATAATATACGGTGGATAGTAATAAAGTAAAACACATGCGTGTTTCATATAGTGGAATATTTATATATGGTATTGCTTTTTGTTTTGTTATATTCTACGTTTTTAAAACACATTCGAAAAATTACATATTTCCAATACATACAAGAGCAAACCATACAAAGCAACCAAAAAATCCATTTTTCACATCAAAACAATCGGACAAACATGATGATGAACTTTTAATATTTTAAATACTAATTGGGAAATTCCTTCGATTCAATAACAGCCCTTAATTGATTAAGCACCGATTTAACTAAATTCTGCCAAGTTGCAGGTTCAATAGGTAATAATAGTTTATTCACTTTGTAAGGCTTCTTTCAACTGATTGATATTATGAAATAATATATGAAATAATTAAAAGTATTAAAATGTTAAAATAACTACCCAAAAAGAGGAAATTTCAGTACATTTTTAAAAGCTTTTATTTAACTTGCAATGTATGTATAAATCTTGCTACTCAATTTTGAAGCAGATATCTTCAACCGATTAAGCTGAAATTTTGTATACACGTTTAGTTTGAATGACAATACACGATAAGCTGTGTGACGTCATTCTAAATCCAATATGGCGGACCGTCCAAGATGGCGGAATAGTTATTTTTAATGGATTTCTACAATATGGGTATCAAATGAAAGGGCTTGTTGAGAGTAACTCGAAAAATAATGTGACGTCATTCTAAATCCAATATGGCGGAACATCCAAGATGGCGGAATAGTTATTTTTTATGCACTTCTACAATATGAGTATCGAATGAAAGGGCTTGTTGAGAGTAACTCGAAAAATAATGTGACGTCATTCTAAATCCAATATGGTGGAACATCCAAGATGGCGGAATAGTTATTTTTTATGCACTTCTGCAATATGGGTATCAAATGAAAGGGCTTGCCGAGAATAATTAGAAAAATATTCTGACATCACTTTTAATCCAATATGGCGGACTTTTGGAGTTTTTTATGCTTTCCTATAGTATGGGTATAGTATTAAATGAAAGGGTTCGCTGAGAATAAAAATGCTGGAAAAACTGACAACTTAGATCTAAATAATATTATACCATCAGATATAAACAAGACAGGAGGGCTACCTAAGGAGCTAAAAATATTTGTTGGGGCCAAGGTGATGTTGTGTTACAATGTAGATGTGTCCAAAGGTCTGGTGAATGGTGCCATTGGACATATTACAGAAATTATATGGCCCTGCTTCCGAAGAGCACAAATGTATGACACTGATATACCATTCGTCCGTATAGACTTCGGTAAAGAGGGTGTTCACCTCATTCAGCCCAAGTCTGTGCAATTTCCAGCAAAATATAGTCACTGAACCGCAGAACGAAGAATGCTGCCAATTGTATTATGCTGGGCTTGCATAGTACACAAAATGCAGGGTAGTACTGTCGACCACGCCGTTGTTTACTTAGCCTCGAAGCTCTTTGCTGCTGGTCAAGCATACGTGGCCTTAAGTAGGGTAAAATCATTAGAAGGTCTCCTTATTGAAGAGCTAGACTGTTCGAAATTAACCAACAAACGACCTTGCAACAATGATGCGTTGAATGAGATGAACAGACCCAGAAACCTAGCCAGCGATAGCTAAAAAGTATCAAATAAATTAAAAGTAAAAAACACCTTTTTTAAAAAAAGCTTTTATTTAAATGCTCTAAAAAGAAGAAAATAAAATTTTCCTTTAAAATGTTAACTATCAACTTATAGCCTCATTATACACAATTTATATGATCATAAAAGCTTGTCGCGAGGTTTGCGTAAGTACCTATAAGTATTTAATTAAACTGAAATTTAAAAAACAAATTAAAATTAGCTGATTAAGTTACTCAATTAAATAGGTACTAGTTTATTTACACAAGTAAATCGCGCGACAAGCTTTTATGATCATATAAATTGTGTATAATGAGGCTATAAGTTGATAGTTACAATTTTAAAGGAAAATTTTATTTTCTTCTTTTTAGAGCATTTAAATAAAAGCTTTTTTTAAAAAAGGTTTTTTTGCTTTTAATTTTTTTTATTTTTAGCTTCTTTCTCTCAACACTTTCATGGTATTGGTTTCTTAACAAAACATTTCGCATAGTAACAGCGTAGTGCTACCATCTGTTTTCAATTTGTTCAATTGTTTATTTGAATTGAAATATGGACTTATTTGTTTTTTTTTTTCTAATATGTGTTGGAAATATGAGCTTTTTGAATGTATCTTAAAATTGAAGAAAATGGCAAAAAAATATCACCAACATTATTTCACCACATCATCATCTATCGTCATCATAAAGCAAATTAAATAAATGTGTTAGTAGAAATATGAATCAAAAAGCCAGTAATCAGTGCCTTATAGAAAGATGAAGTTGTCATTTCAAAGTTTTAATAATTTGGAAAACAAACCTATACAAAAATACATGTATTGCTGTTGGAAGTGGTGCAAAATTTGGGCAATTTCCCTTCCAAGTTGGAGTACTGCGGCGGAAAGATGCTGGAAAATATGTGTCCATGAGCTGGTGTGGTGGCGTTCTGATTTCTGATCAGGTGGGTTGTAACTGCTGCTCATTGTCTTATAGAGTAACTAAATTCGTATTTTTAAAGTACACAAAATTATTTAAAATATTTATTTTTTTTTTTAGTGCAACCTCCGCAGAAGTTGATATTGGTGCAACAGATTTCTTTAAAGAGGAACCAAAAAAATAAGAGTTCCTGGTGAAAATATTTTTTTTCATGAGGAACATGAAGAGCGATACATTGACAATGATATCGGTTTAATAAAACTGGCATACAAAATAAAATTTAATGGCAATTTTAGAAGAATGAATACGAATTTTTGTTTAATGATTTATGAATTATGTTTTTAGAATTTGTACAGTCCGTAAACTTGCCCAAGTTAAGCCAGAGAGAACGTAGTTCCGTAAAATAAGTTGGATGGAGCAAGAAATCCGATGATTTGACGAAGGCATTGACATCTATGTTACAATGGGCCAGGCGATGGATTTTACCTGACCAATACTGCTGCAATGCGTACATGCATTGATTCAATCCAGAAGTGCTTGTATGTGTAGACGGTTCTAACGGTATATCAGCCTGCGGTGGAGTTTCGTGTGGACCTTTGACCGTTGTAGAAAAAGATGGCTTCAGGACTCGATTCCCTGAGGATTTATTTGCTCAGAAAGAAGATGTACACTGTAGGGAAATTGTTATGATTTTATGAAAATACGTCCTAAGATATAAGACAGATGAATACGTTCACAGCCTTTGTGGTTGATATAAGAAGAAAACCGAATATTATTACTATTGCTTTCATTTTGACGGTTAAATTTTAGGACAACGTGCTGATAACAGCCTCAAATAATTGTATTTATTTAGGTGTTAATGCCTACATTCCAATGAGCAAGCCAACCACGACCCAACCAATCAAAGTGCTGCTACCTTTTCCTTCTCATTGTAAAATAAATCTCCCGTCTCGCTTGTTTTTTGGTTGGCATGCTCTAGCTTTTCGTCCGTATTGGTTAAACCATTTGAATTGCCACATGAAATTCAGCCGATTTCTAGTACTAGTTCTGAGCCTAACTACATATTCAGTACTGCCAAATCTTAAGAAAAGATAGAGGTTAAGTGTTCGAAAAAAGTTTCCGCTAAAAGTGAAGAAGCATTTTTAAGTGGAAATGGTATTTATTTCTAGTGTTAAGTAAAAAAGGATGAAATTTATAAACATCCTTGTTCATAAATTACGAAATATAAATTTCTTCCTGTTCCATTTCACTCACAACCTCTAGCGCACTGCTGGCTCGCAGCCAACGCGTTGCGTTACCAACCGGGCTATTAGGGCCCCCGAGAGCAGTGCCGCATTTGGATGTGTGGGGGCCTATGGGCACAAAATGGTGGGGGCCCTAAAAAATTTCGCGCGGTCGGCGCCTAAGGCGCCAACCGCACTTAGTATAGTACCCCTTTTGCTGATTACCACTTAACTTTAATTTATTCAAAATATCTTTAACACCTTCAAAAAGTTACATACTTGAAATATATTTTATAAATTAAAAAAGTCATATTGCACACAGTTTTAAATATTCAGTATGAATGCATGGCTTCTTATTTTAGCACTTAGATGGTGGGGTCCTACTTAAGGAATTCAAAATTGGCAACATTTTTTTTTATTTATTGATATAATATAACACATGATATTAAAATAAATTGTATATATAAATTCAAATACAAAATAATATAAAAGTAAATTAAATTGTCGAATATTTTACATTCACAAATACATCAATTATATTAGAATAAAAATTATAAATTTCTAAATTAAGCCTTTTCTTGCTTTTTTTGCTTGAGATAGCAAATACTCTGAATCTCCACGCTGTATTGGAAACACGCCTTTAAGGTATTAGACTTTCCGCGAATCGCTGCGAATTTTTGAAGTTTTCACAGAATCTTTGAACTCATCAATTTTCAAGAATTCAAAGCAGTTACACTGACTTATAGGAAATTAGACTTTTTTAAAGAATATACATCAAGAAAGGAAGTATTAATTTTACTCGTAATTTTATAATTATGAAGCTACAATGGTACTTTCATAACAGAGTATGATTTATAATAGTTTAAAAAATAAGTACATTGTCAATTATTTTAATTTACTTTGATTAAAATTTTTGATATACACTTAAAGTGCATAAACATTTCTAAGGCTTTATCGTTTATTATCGATTATTTTTTATAGGTAAACATGTTAAGTCAAGTTCAATAAAAATATCTTCAATAAAAATGTTGAAAAGTTTTTTTAGCCGTTCAGCTTTCATACAATTATTTTTTTTTAAACTCTTCTAAAATATTTAAGATTACAGTTGGTGGGGGCCCCAAGTTGGTGGGGGCCCGTGGGCCAGTGCCCTAAGTGCCCATAGGTAAATCCGGCCCTGCCCGAGAGTAGGCATAAGAAACCAAGAGGGTGCGATGTCTTCAAACATTTGTATATTTCATATATCTTATATATTGATAATGTTTTGACACTTATTTATTTATTTATTTGATAACTTATTATTTGAATTTATTTCTATGATAACTTTTCTTTTATTTAAAAAAATGCACACATTATAAAGCAATGGATTTACAACAACTGCGCCTTCACAATAGTAAGTACTGTTTCATAGCTAAATTCAAACTCCAATATTTCAAGATTTGTATAAATGAGAAAATTGCTTTACTATGAATATATTTGTTATATGTTTCAAACCCAGTTAAAATTACAGTCATTACAGCCATACAGCTCTCACGTACAGTTATGCATAAATGACTTTGGTTTTTTTTTTTATAAATTCATTATTTAAAATATTGAATGTAACTTTTTCTACTACTACAACTCTTGAAGTAAAGGTAGGTAGCTTACGACAGTTATGATCTTCTTAATTGCCGAATCACTCTTAAATTTAATTCTATATTGAAAGAATAAAAAATACAGATAATTGAGTTGATTTGTATCTAATCTCTAATGGGAATTCCAGTATGATTGTGTATCCAATCTAAGAAACTTGTAACTCTTGCGAAACCGGTAGGCTCTCCTTTGTCACAGCCTTTGCGGCTTCCATACGATGAAACACCAACCAGCGTGAACTGCCTGTCCCTTCCGTCAACGATGACAGCTGGACCACCAGAGTCTCCGTTACAAATAGACTGCCTTGATCCATCAATGCATAAATTGGACTCATGGTAATAGTATCCGAAGACATTTTGGCACTTCTCGTCAGGCAATATCCTCAGTTGAGCGTAGCGCAATGCATCATAGTCTCCAGTAGCGTTTCCTATTGATCCCCAACCTGTGACAATCCCCACATCCCCGTCGAGATTAGTTTGACTTCGAGCAGGAAGTCTAATTGGTTTAATCCAACCTGATAGAAAGCAAAAGTGATTATTATTATTTACTTACTGACAAAAATGACCTCTCACTTGAAAATTTGATTTTTTGGTTCAGTCTGACTAATGCAATATCGTCTTTTCGTCGCTGCTCATCATATTTATCATGCAAAATTGCATTTTTCTTTGGAACATCAAGTACGACACGGTATGGTTCGACAACATTTGGTTGACAATTTGTAGACCCAAAGATAAGCTTTATATTAACTATATTGTCCCTATGAAAAATTTTTGAAAGATATTGGCATCAAATGATAGGAAAATATCATACCCAAGTAGGCAATGTGCTGCTGTCAGAACAAAATCTTCTGAAATAAGGGATGCTCCGCAAGAGGTTCCCCATTCGTGTCCGTCAGTATTTATTCGTTCACAATGAAGAGATACCATGTAAGGAAATTGTCTTGGTTGTGCGATAAAACCTTCTAAGATATAAAGCTGATGAATACGTTCAACAGCCTTTGTGGTTGATATTACAAGAAATCCCAATATTAGTGCTATTGCTTTCATTTTGAAGGTTTCATTGAAATTGTTTAAAATTTATGATAATAAACGCTTTTATAAGAGCGTATCATCTGAAACAGTCTCAAATAATCGTATTTACTTAGAAGTTAAGAAAGCAAGAATATTGAATGTGTTAAAACATTTGTATATTTCATACGTCTTATACATTGATAACATTTTGACATTTAAATGATATCTTTTCCTTTTATTTAAACAAATGTTTTATGATAGACAATGGACCTGCCTTATGTCTGTATCATCGTTTTTTTTTTAAATGTTTCAACGTCATATCAGTATATAATAGCTGTGTCGGAAGTCAAGTTGCTGAGGGTAAATTCAGTGTAGTAAAACCTGCTTAACAGGAAAATTTAAAAACAAATCCTTTAACCATTTGTGGAAGTTAAGTAGGATCGCTTTCAGCTATAATTTTTTCTTTGAGATCGGAACAACGGAATACAAAATACACTTCAACAGATTGATCTACAAGTTTTTTTGTAATTTTTAAAATTTTTCCTAAAGAAAATGTGTGTATATTTTATGTATTTTCCGCAAACCAACTAATGCAAGCACTCGGAAACAAACAACAAAAACATTAAAATTTATACAAGGGACTAAAATCTTACTACTAGTGGAAAACAAATTCCAATAATGCCAACTCCTTTGCTGTGATTATATATTTTTATGAAAACGATTCTGAGTTTTCTTATAAAATCTAATTCATTATTTAAATTTTTTCTTTCACCTCTGCATGAGGATACAATTTTCTCTAATTGAAGCCATCAACTTAATATTCATTATGTATATAAAAAAGTGGATTTGACGACTAAAAATTAAAAACACATGCATTTTTCCAATTCCTGAAAAATGATTAAAGTATAACGGAGACACATTGAAGTTTGCAACGCAACTGGAGTTATAAAATGCCAATAACCATTCACTAATACTAAAACTTTTTCTGAGGTTAGGACCATGTATGGGGTGGGCTATCTGTTGGTTTCTTTTTAAATTACATGTTATTTTTACACAGACAGCTCCTTTGCGCTAAAAGAATTAATAAAAATACATTATCATACCTCCGCGGTACGAAATTAATAGATTTACGTTTAAGCAACGTTGGTAAATATTGAAAACTTATTTCCAAAGTGAGTGCTGTGTTGAGAGCCCGAGAGTCCGTGCCGGACACTTTTTTGGGTGTACCGTTAAAGATCAATATAATGCTGACAATTCAGAAACGATTCAGCCACTTAAGCATTTTGGAAATCACTAAATCCAAACCATCGAAAAAGTGCCATATCAGTGGGTTGACTGTATAGCCTACTGTAAAAGTCAGCCGAGGCAGCCATTTAAATGAGATCATATTTTATGACTAATCAGAAGGTCTCTTGTCTTTTGAATAAATCGACAAACTTTGAAAAATATTGAGCAGTGTTTATTTCAAAGCATTTTTTAAAAAAAAAAACTAGCCGATAGGCAACCCTTTATAACTTGTAAATATTTTGATTAATTTAATTTTTTAAGTACAAATTTAAGATAGACTCATATACAATATTTTGAAGGAAACCGCACCAGTAATTTTCATCGAATGATAAAAATTAGGAAGATCGCTCAAACTTTAAATAAATTGTCTTTATCGAACTTAGATTTAATGAAGTTAATTACCAACCTCAAATAAAATTATATTATTCTGACTAGTATTTCTTGAAATTAACACTCGTGACTCGAATATTATTCAAAATAATTTTTGTTAGTTGTTAATTTTTATGTATAGTATGAAACAATTGATCATATATCAAAACAAGCCAAAACTGAAAAATCAAATCTAAATTTTATTACAAATTTGACATAAAAAAAGCAGTGTTATAAGGGAAAAATACAGATATTTGAGTTAATTTTTTATTTGATACATCTATTTAATCTTGAATGGGAATTCTAGTATGATAGTGTATCCAATCTAAGAAACTTGTAACTCTTGCGTAACCGGTAGGCTCTCCTTTTTCACAGCCTTCGGGACTTACATACGTTGCGACACCAACCAGTGTGAACTGGCTGTCTCTTCTGTCAACGATGACAGCTGGACCACCTGAGTCTCCGTAACAAGGAGACTGGTTCGATCCATCAATGCATAAATTGGACTTATGGTAGTAGCTTCCGAAAACGTACTGGCACTTTTCGTCAGGCAATATCCTCAGTTGAGCGTAGCGCAATGATTTCGAGTCTCCAGTAGAGTTTCCTATTGATCCCCAACCTGTGACAATCCCCACATCCCCGTCGAGGTTAGTTTGACTTCGAGCAGGAAGTCTGACTGGTTGAATCCAACCTGATAGAAAGCAAAAGTTATTATTATTATTTACTTGTTGACAAAAATGACCTCTCACTTGAAAATTTGATTTTTTGGTTCAGTCTGACTAATGCAATATCGTCTTTTCGTCGCTGTCCATCGTATCCTTCATACAAAATTGCATTTTCCGTTGGAACATCAAGTACGACACGGTGTGGTTCGATAACATTTTGTTCAGAGTTTGTAGATCCAAAAATAAGCTTTATATTGAATATTTCCCTATAAAAAAATGTTTGAAAGATATTTGGATAAAATTATAGGAAAGTAACATACCCAAGTAGGCAATGTGCTGCTGTCAAAACAAAATCCTCTGAAATAAGGGATGCTCCGCAAACGGTTGCCCATTCGAGTCCCTGAGTACTAATGCGTTCACAATAAAGAGATACCATGTAAGGAAATTGTCTTGGTTGTGCGATAACACCTCCTATGATATAAGGCTGATGAATACGTTCAACAGCCCTTGTGGTTGATATTAGAAGAAATCCCAATATTACTACTATTGCTTTCATTTTGAAGGTTTCATTGAAATTGTTTAAAATTTAGGATCATGAACGTTTTTATAAGAGCGTATCATCTGAAACAGTCTCAAATAATCGTATTTACTTAGATGTTAAGAAAGCAAGAATGTCGAATGTCTTCAAACATTTTGAGATGTAAATGAGATCTTTCCCATTTATTTAAACAAATGCGCATATTATAAAATAATGGAATCACACCACCTGTATTATGACTATATCATTGTTGTTTTCAAATTTGTCAACGTCATGTAAGTATATAATAGCTGTTTCGAAAGTCAAGATGCTTAAGGTATAACAGGGAGTTATTGGAATTTCCAACGCAACTGGAGTTATAAAATATCACTAACAATTTACTAATACTAAAATTTTTTCTGAGGTTAGGACCATGAAAAGGGGGGCTATCTGTTGGTTTCTTTTTAAATTATATGTTATTTTGACACAGACAGTTCCTTTGCGCTCAAAAAATTAACAAAAATACATTATCATACCTCCGCGGTACAAAATTAATAGATTCACGCTTGAGAAAGGTTGGTAAATATTGAAAACTTCTTTGTGAGTGGTGTGTTGCCGAAAGAGCCCGAATTTTGACCAACCGTGCCGGACATTTTTTTCGGGTGTGCCGTTAAAGATCAATATAATGCTGACAATTCAGAAACGATTCACCCATTTAAACATTTTGGAAATCATCAAATCAAACCAAACCATCGAAAATGTGCCATATCAGTGGGTTGACTGGATAACCAGCCGAGGAAGCCATTTAAATGAGATCATATTTCATGACTACTCAGAATGTCTCTTGTCTTTTGAATAAATCGACAAACTTTGAAAAATATTCAGCAGTGATAGGCCTCCCTTTATAACTTGTAAATATCTTCATTTATTTAATTTTTTAAGTACAAATTTAAGACAGACACATATACAATATTTTGAAGGAAACCGCGCCAGTAATTGAATTCAACAAAGTAAGAAACATTCATTTAAATAAGTCCAATCATTTTCATCAATGAATAAAATTGGGGACATCGCTCAGACTTTAAATAAATTGTCTTTATCGAACTGAGATTTAATTAAGTTAATGTTAAGAATGTAACACTCTCAACATTGGGAAATATTTAACTCAAGTAGTAACTCGATTATCCCTCAAAATAATTTTTGTTAGTTGTTAATTTTGTTGTATAGTACCAAACAATTGATCGTATGCCAAAGCAATCCAAAATTTAAAAATTCAGATCTTAAATGCGCGCTTTTTGAATTACAAATTGAACATGAAAAAGACAGTGCTTTAAGGGAAAAATACAGATAATTGAGTTAATTTTTTATTTGGTATCTATTTAATCTTGAATGTGAATTCTAGTATGATGGTGTATCCAATCTAAGAAACTTGTAACTCTTGCGTAACCAACAGGATTACCTTTTTCACACCCTGGTGACTTACATACGATGCGACACCAACCAACGTGAACTGCCTGTCTCTTCTGTCAACGATGACAGCTGGGCCACCTGAGTCTCCGTAACAAGGAGACTGGTTCGATCCATCAATGCATAAATTGGACTCATGATAGAAGCTTCCGAAGACATTTTGGCACTTCTCGTCAGGCAATATCCTCAATTGAGCGTAGTGCAATTCGTGGGAGTCTCCAACAGAGGTTCCCATTGATCCCCAACCTGTGACTACTCCCACATCCCAGTCAAGGTTACTTTGACTTCTAGCGGGAAGTCTAATTGGTTGAATCCAACCTGATAGAAAGCAAAAGTTATTATTATTATTTACTTGTTGACAAATATAATATATATTATTACTTGAAAATTGTATTTTCTGGTTCAGTCGCACTAATGCAATATCGTCCTTTCATCGCTGCTGATCGTATCTATCATATAAAATTACATTTTCCTTTGGAACATTAAGTACGACACGGTGTGGTTCGACAACATTTTGTTCAGAGTTTGTAGTCCCAAAAACAAGCTTTATATTGGCTATGTCCCTATAAAAAAATTTGTAAGATATTCGAATGAAATGATAGGAAAATATCATACCCATTTACGCAATGTGCTGCTGTCAGAACAAAATCCTCTGAAATAAGGGATGCTCCGCAAAAGGTTCCCCATTTCACACCCTGACCATTTACTCGTTCAGCCCGAAGCATCACCATATAAGGAAATAGACGAGATGGGGCACGAATTCCACCCACAATTTGAGGTTGAATGGCACTCGATTCGACCACAGTGGCCACAAGTAATAAGAAACCCAAAACTGAAACCGAATTCATCTTTGAGACTGCACATAGAACTTAATGAAATTTCGTATTTTATAGAATTTTCAGTTATTGATAAGAATTTCAATTACATTTATTAGCTTTATTACTTCGTCAGATACGAGGTACTTGTCTCTAAGTATGAAAATAATTGCGTTTCAGATCACACACTGAAACAAATTGTCTAAGATCTAATTTTGATAGAGAAGGGGTCAATCAATATTTCCTCTGATATTTCTATTGATAAATTAATCTGCAGATTCAACCTCGCCACCCCCGTCGCCTCTCCTGACTACGCTATTGGCTAGAATCACTTTTGTCACATATAAGCATTCATCTGTAACAAAAGCTATTCCAGCTAATGAATAAAATGTTCTGTACTATGTAAAATAATGTTCAGTAATTATCGATATTACCGCATTCATACGTAAATGTCGAAAGACAGACAGACTTCATTTTATACTATGAGTTATACAATATTTTGACGTACCCTTTCTATGCTAATCAACAATCTCGAACACTTTCATTCTTCTTCCTTACAATTATTCTCGAATGGTGAAACTTTAATTACAAAATTAATGAAGTTAATTAGAAGGGGGAAAAGTACGGTCACCCCCTACAGTGATAGTTACCGCATACTTGCACAAATTTATGAAGAGCACCCTAGGTGCACCAACGTCCAAAGTACAGAACTCCAATTAAAGGGTTGAGGACCTTGAAACATTTGCATACCTCGATGTACGCACTCGTTGCAGTCGAGTTCCACGGAATTCTTAATTGTGCTCGTACGTTATCATTTCACGCGACTTTGCTAAGTGGCGATAATCCTCCCATCTGGCTGCATGCCCACAAGCATACATATTATATGAGAATGGATACAAATTAAGGTGTGTCATGAAGTCATTGAGCACAAGGGGTAACTTGGGGGTGGCTGCGATTTACAAGCCACTCCAGCCGTGAAGTGTTCAAAATACGAGCCAAGGGCATGCACACTGCACGCCGCGCCGGGACATACCCACTTTATGAGGACGATAGTGTTGCAGCTCCGTGCGCTTTACAAAGTCAAAATCATCCCTCAGTGCATTGTTAATTCCCTGGAATGCATCCAGACTATTGGCTCTTTACTCGGCGGGGGTTGGGAATGCAGCCGACTGAGGTTCACAGTGAATAGAAGGGATATATGGCTTAAGCCCTAGAGCGCGTGAGTTTACGTCCTCGAAAAGAAGCCCCTAAACACACATTTTTTGTTAGATTGTCCTGGCACTAGCAAGTCATAGAGTAGAACGTGCATCGAGAAAAGGTCCGTCTGTCCGTCGAACAGAAAAAAATGAATAGTGTCCCGCCTAGTGACTAGCCGCAACAGATTCATTTCAGTCTAACCTCTGGAACCGTGCGTTTGTTCAAAATTAGAATTAATCTCATCCCGGGGATGCTGAGAGCCAGAGATTTGATCGTGCGTTTCATTCCTGTCTTTAATAGCAGAGAATTCCGCGTATCCGCGATAAATTTTATGTGATTCTAAAGGGTAGTGAAGGGAGCACCTGTTGATACCCTTCAAATCAATAAATCTAAAGTGCTCAAGCTGACGACTCCAAGTGCTGTTTATGCAAATTCAGTGCACGGAAAATGTTTAACGAGTGAAGTGCACAGAGTGAGTGAATATAAAAAAAATATATGTTATATATCTGTACCGTGTACCGTGAAGTTTGTGCTTTGACCATGGGTCGATTATTTCACTACAAGAAATTTGTGGACGAAACAGTGGATCCCAAGGAAAATAATATCTCATTATTTAGGAATTACAGAGTGCAGCAGAAAGATAAAAACGTAAGTGTCATCGTATAATTTCTAGATTTTAATTCGTGTAATGTTTCATATTTTTTAATGTTAGTTTTAGTCCCTGAGCTAGTTGACCACTTTCACTCGTTTTAAACCATATCGAAGGTCTGCGTGTATACATTTTTAGCTTAATATGGAATTATGCGACGTCTCATCTTTTCTACCTCTATAATCCGATTACAATATTTTACAGTATTTTTTCGCAGTTCTTCTAGCAGACCACCAGCTAAATATAATCGATTTAAGGTTAAAAACCTCAGAAGGCTTTATGTACACCTACACTTTCTTTCGAGTTTCTTTTGTTGAATTGATCCAATGCGTTGTTTGTTATGAACGAAACGGACTTATATTCTGTCTGACATGTAGTTGTCAACTTATCTTTTGATTTATTTAATAGTACCGTAGAGATCATATATTTTAATTATATCAAACTCTTATTAAAGGTAAAATTTATACGTAGGTATATGTGTGGAAATTGTTTCTATGAAAAGTTTTTGATAAATGGTTTTTTTATTAATGTTTCCCTAAAATTATTTGTTTATTATGGTGCCTGATCTTTTATTTTCAAAAGCATAGATTTAAGTAAACTTGTACCATTCGTACTTATAAATTCTCCAGTATTTTGTAGGAGTTTGGGATTTCCATCTTAATACAAGAAAATTTTTTTATTAAATTGAAACTCATCAGCAGCTACCCGCGCCAATCAAAATTACTTCAAACTGTACGAGAAATATTGCCAATAACTCTTTTCGGGTAAACAAATTAATAAAAATTATGGGTAAAAACAAAGAAATGTGAATTCAAAACTGATAATCATACAACAGAGTGAGGCAAATTTGCGAACAAATGAGTACAAGAAAGTACACATTTCAATTTTATGGTACAATCTTTCTTCTTTCGCAAGGGAATCAAAACCTACAGGGTACTTCCCGTGAACTCAGAATCTTGAAATTTGGTACGAAGCAACGTCTTATAGCACAGATAAAGGAAAAATTCCGAAAACCTTAAATTTTTAGTTACATCACATATTTTTTGGGTGAACTTTTACTTATATACCTAAAGGTTTGTACGGAACCCTCGGTGCGCGAGTCCGACTCGCACTTGGCCGGTTTTTTTTCTGGTTATAAACCAATATTTTCAGTGAATGTACATTACCTATGCAGTTTCGTAGTTTATCTGGTTAACGTGAATAAGTTTTTAATAAAAGTAGTATTATACATATATTACCATCTTATACCTGGACGGAGGCATATTGTTTGAACAATGAACATATTATATATTTAATCAATAATTCAATCAATTGTAACAAGTTTTATTTATAAAAACTGCAAAATATATAATGCAGGTATTAAAAAGAGATTTTCGTCAATATTTTCGATTATTATAACCAATACCATAAAAATTGTATTTTACAAGATTTATGATTATCGAAATATTCAAAAAAAAAATTAATAAATATTCAATTATCTAAATATTTGGTAATAGGCAAACATTTATTTTCTATTATCTAATCAGTCGGTAATTCATAGGTTAAAAATTTTAAAATACTGTTTTAAATGAATTTGACTTAAGGGGGTATCCCACTCTAGAGGCCCTTGAATTGAACGTTTTTTTCAGGGAGTTGAACAAGAAAAAACAAAACATTTAGAGTTAAACATATTAATCCTCTTATTATATGATCTTTAATGAATATTTTGAGAAAAAAAAAATTTTTTTTTTTTTTTTAGTGGTTGGGTCAGGGCAGGCTTGCTACTGGGACTCATACCTTAGGAACGGTGTGCACGATACCAGCCAAACAAATAATCTAAAAATTATGAGATTGCACAATAGTACTCTTTATATATGTGGCTCTGGCATGAGTGTGACACATTTTGAAAAAAAAAATTTTATTCATTTTTTTAATTTTTTCTACTATAAGTTTTATGTTTTATTTGATTTTTTACTGTTAAAATATGGGATACAAGCTATGTAAATGGAAAAATGCCTGATTTGCTCCACTTACGTCATAGAGACAAAGCTAACACAGCTTGTACCAAAATCTGAAATTTTTTGGATGAATGGTTTTCTCCGAATGCTGCACACCATTCATCAAGACGGTGTTTTGAGAAAAACAGCATTTAAGTTAAAGTTAAGAGTGGTGGAGAGCGCGCAGCTGTGCACGGAATCGCCTGTAGCAGCGCGAGCTTTTCAAATTTCGCGGTAAGAGATAGCTTAAACGATTCAGGAAAGAACACAGAATTTTTCAACACTAAAAAAAAAAATGCATTTTTTGAACATTCTAGAGTGGGATACCCCCTTAAATTCTAGTTAACCATATTAAAAAAAAACAATTGGAACTGTAGTGAAGTAGGGGGTATTTCAACAAGTAATAATACCAGAATAGTAAGAAAGAAAACCACTGCCTTTCTCTATAATTTTATTAATATTTGTCCAATGATTTTAGCCATAGCTATAGTAAAAAAGAATTATAAGACTTGTAGTTTTGAGAAATACTGAAAAATCAGTTAAGATTTCATTATTAGAGTTTAATAAGTTTTCAATTATATCAATAACCTAGTAAAAGTCGCATCGGGCATTTCATGTTGTACACAATTCAGCTTATCGAACTTTTGTAATTCATTAAAAATTCAGTAAATGAAGCTTAATATGTATTTTTTTAAATTTTTATTTTGTTAAATGAATGCTTGGAAAGTTTTTTGATAGAGCATTTAATTAATGACGAATAATTTCATATATGTATGTACTTACATATGTAGCATTATTGTTGTGGAAAATAGACCAGTTTGGATGGATGTACTTATAAATCGCACGCAAATTGTGAAAAACTAAAGATTTTATAAATTTTGTATACAAATTCTTAAATGTTTTAAATGCAATTTTTTTGGGTCAGTCTAAACTCAGTTCCACACCACTTCGAAGGTAGAATTTTTGCGCCACCCCCAGACCTAATCCATGAGTCACAAATTACAAATATCTTCTTTTTAAAGGGCCACAGGTTCAGGTCTTCTATTGGTCGCTATTGGTCTATATTTCTAAATCATTAATTTGTATATGTGAATCTTAGATCACACAGAATAGACACAAGTCGATTTAGTTGAAGCAACTTCGTGATTTAATGGTAGCTTTCTCTATTGTAATTGTGCGTCTAGTGCAGGAGGATATTTTCATCAAGATACAAAAGGATTACTAAATGTAGCAAATAAGTGTACTGTAGGCATCATCATGCAATTTGACATTTCTCGAAAAATTAGCTGAATGTGTTTTTTCTATCGCTAGCCTACTACAATCATGTTCCCCACGATTCAGGAAAGCTAATTTTGAGGGTAAATGCTTTATTCACGTGCAGAGATTTTATACGGTATATCCTATCCTTTCTCCAGTGGTGGATTTACCAGCAGGCCGCTTAAGGGCGGCAAATATGGGGCCAACAATTTTTTTTTATATCTTACAGAAATTAAAAAGATTCATATTTATATACCAAAGCTAGTGCAGAATCGTTAAAGAAAGTAGCTTTCTTCAGTTTTAATTTATTATCATTTTATTTCTCTGAAGAATTATGAATTAAAACATGAATTCCCATTACTCAAAAAAATAATATGGAATGCATTCTATATTCATTCTGCAAAGAGAATGCATTCCTCTAGAATTCAAAGCATTCGTTGAAACCCTTCGTGAATTCACTTGCATTCACTTGAATTCAATGAATTCTTTTGCATTATTTTCTGGCTGTAAAGTAACAATTTTTAATTTGATTTAATTTAATTTTTTTTTTTTTAAATCGAATGGTTCTTGTGCTTTCAATTGTATATAAAAAAGAAAAGAAATAAAATGTTACGTCACGATGAAGAGATAGATTTTTAAAAAGAAAAGAAGTTCGCAATCATATTAATCGACTGTATAGATTTTTTTACTATCAATTAGGTTCAAAAATGCCATTTTGATGTAGATTAATATGTTGCAGCCGCTACTGCATCGGCGGGGAATACCTCGGTATGTTTCAGAACATATATCTGAATTAAAAGAACTATTTAATAAAATAAGAAAAAATTATTTCAATGAAAAAAAAAATCAGAAGTGTTCACTGCATATAAATGTGCCACACATATTTCCTAATATTTTTAAATCAGAAGCCGGTATATTCTTATTTTATTTCTGACATTAAAATGGAAAAAATCGCTGGATTCAATATGGTACACCGAAATGCTAATTTCATCAAATTTAAAAAATAAAATGGTATATATACGCATACATATGTGCATAATCAAAAAATCGTACGCTTAATTTGATCCGATTTTCACTCAATTTTCAAAAAAGGGGCACACCTATGGGACCAAGTAGCCTTTGTTCTTTAAGGTATTTTGAACGTAAAAACGCTTGTGAACAAAGGAAAAGCGATGACCATTTTTTTTAAATCGAATTTTACGAAGTTCCTTGCAATGAAAATTTTACGCTTTTTTCCCTACTTACGAGTTGTAACTTTTGCTTACATTGGGCTGCGGGGGGGCAGAAAAAATACCAAAAAAATCATTCTCCATGTGAAATTCACTGCTGAATCTGAATTCGCTGAGATATTTTAGCCTAGAGCTAAGGGAAAATTAGAAAATCGAAAAAACTGCAGTCAGAACTACTTTTACGACTAACTACTTTTATGCGAGTTTGATCGTCTCTACGTACACTGTATGCATACTTAGCATTACTTTTATTACATATATGTCTTCTAGTTATCAATACCTTCAAAATGAAACCTCGATGAACCTTCCAAGTGCATTCTAACCGAAGTTATGGGCTTTGGAAGTTCAAATGAAAATTAGGACGAGAAAAATTCAAAATCAGTAGTTCTCGTGTAAAGCAAAATAAATCTATAGTTTCATAGGCTTTATACTTACCTTAAATATGTAACAAGCTATATTATTGTAAATTCATTTGAAGACTAAAAATAATAAATTACTTTTGTAACTTAAAATTGCAGTTTGTCATGGCAATAATTTCTTAAAAAATTTAAACTAAAATTTTAAAAAAATAAATAAAATTATATTTTTCAAAAAGATAATGAACAATACTTGAATAACTATTAAAAAAATTTAATATTAATGTAATTTTAAGTAGCTAATAAATGATATAATACACTAAAGAATACAATTTATTCCTCGTAAATAACGCAATTTGAGACTAGTTCATCAAAGTTTTTTATCTGTACTTGTGAAATAGTAAAATATTCTTTTCGGCCTTTGCAAGTACGTTTTGGCGGGGGATCGATTTTACACAATATTTGAGTAAAAAATAAGTGCTCTATCTGGTCTTCATTAGGCCACTGAAATATTTTCCTTCCTCTTTCCAAAAACTTAACTGTGATTTTATCACTTTTAACATCTGTTATTAAACCGGGGTACCATATTCCGTCATAAATTACACATACCCATTCACCAGTATTGAACGTGGTACCAGAAAGTGGTTCAGAAACATTTAAATTTTCACTGTCATTATTAACATCAGTATTTTCGGTAGCTCACGTAATTTTACTTTCAGATAAATCAAATAAACAGCACAGTGCAGTACAATATTATTGCTGTATGTACATTTTTCAGTTTATACCATTTTAAATTAGAACCTTTTCTTATTTTAAAATTAATGTGGTATAGGAAACGTTTTCGAATCAACGAAATTTAAAGATAAGACGATCGCGAATTCCGTTCGCTGCGGCAGACAAGCGTGAATGAGAGATAGAGAGAATTAAATAAATAATTTATTTATGCCAAGGTCCAAAGGACCGAATGAGAGAGAGAGAGAGAAAGAGAGAGCTCGCGCGAGACGGTTGCAGTTGCAGCATTGGGGAATTCGTTCCAAGAATTTCGAGAAGAATTTTTCAGAAAAGAACGTTATAGTAATATTTATTTCAAGCGTTTGATCTTTTATTTTTAGGAGCTCAATATTTTCCAATTAATATATTATTAATATAGTATTATCAAATATAATACTGATTGACTGTACAGAGCGATTGTTTTTAGTTTATTAAAATTATATATTAAAGTGTAGGGAGTCACGCTACTATGCTAATTAAGGCTATTTTTCTCGTCCTAATTTTCATTTGAACTTCAAAAGCCCATCACTTCGGTTAGAATGCACTTAGAAGGTTCGTCGAGGTTTCATTTTGAAGGTATTGATAACTAGAAGACATATATGTAATAAAAGTAATGCTAAGTATGCATACAGTGTACGTAGAGACGATCAAACTCGCATAAAAGTAGTTAGTCGTAAAAGTAGTTCTGACTGCAGTTTTTTCGATTTTCTAATTTTCCCTTAGCTCTAGGCTAAAATATCTCAGCGAATTCAGATTCAGCAGTGAATTTCACATGGAGAATGATTTTTTTGGTATTTTTTCTGCCCCCCCGCAGCCCAATGTAAGCAAAAGTTACAACTCGTAAGTAGGGAAAAAAGCGTAAAATTTTCATTGCAAGGAACTTCGTAAAATTCGATTTAAAAAAAATGGTCATCGCTTTTCCTTTGTTCACAAGCGTTTTTACGTTCAAAATACCTTAAAGAACAAAGTCTACTTGGTCCCATAGGTGTGCCCCTTTTTTGAAAATTGAGTGAAAATCGGATCAAATTAAGCGTACGATTTTTTGATTATGCACATATATACATATAATTGGCTTCAGTTTTTAGACTTTTGGTTTACTTACGAGTTTTAAAAGAAAAGGAAGTCTTGAGGAGTAATAAAAATTATATCGAATTGCATACCAGCATAATTAATGCGAACATTTTTATTCCACTGCGACTTTCTTCAAGTAAGTCACAAAATTGGCTGATGAAGTGATTCTTCCTGTCAGTGGATACTGGATGAATTGTCGAGATAACAATGCATTGATTTTAAACTTCATTTCATTGTGTGATGAATGATTCGGTTGCCTTAAACAAAATTTCAAATTTTGCATCCCTTTTCTTCATATTTCCTTGGAGAAACTTCCTCCATTGCACTACACGATAGATGAGTAAATTATTTTTTTTCAATCTCGAATACGAATTTTGACAAAAAATTGTTCAAAAATCCTGAATTCATTTTAAGAAAAACATTAACAACTCTGCTAGTAGTCCGTGGTTTCGCAATTATACCCAAAAACTATTTCTTGAGCAATCTTATCTAAATCGTTGGGTTGTAAAAATAATCTAGAAACTGACACATCATTCTCCTAGTTCACAATAATACTAATTATGGGAAAAAAGGTTGTGTAATTAGAAGGACAAAAAATTTGTAATTAATATGATTGTGAACTAGGGGTATGGAATTGTAGAGGTCGGAAGGGGCGGCGAAATTTGAATAGCCTACTGGCGGCAAATGTGTAAATCCGCCACTGCCTTTCTCTCTATCATCTAAGGTTCGTTTTATTACATTTTTAAACGAAAATAGTAACTCCATAATCTGTAGTTAAAAAAACTAGGGTCATATACCCGCAGATCTCAAAAGAAGACTATATTAGAAAGTGTTCTATTCGTGTTCCACATTTCCATTCTCCCATGAAGGAGCATTATTCACTTTTCCGCATCAATGAAAACTGTTGGTTTAATTTGACGAATTATGTGTCGCCGTAAACATAACTTCATTGAAAAGAAATTTATTTCACGCCCCCCACAAGGGCATTATAAAGCAACTTTTCGGCCTTATCATGGGCGCGGCGTCGGAGAAAAGAGAAAGAAACAATAACCGCCAGCTGTTACACGAATGAAAATCGCTTTGATTCCCCCATAAATTAGGCAACTGTCTAAAATAGAAAATTCATGGCAGCAAGAACACGAAAAAAGTGGAAATGTCATGCCACAAAACATTTCGGTGTGACCCATGATGTGGCCCCCTACTTTACATACAAACTTACAACTCATCACTATTTCTGCCCCGATGGGGGCCCTCTCTTTGTTAGCCTTGTACGCGTTGTATGCGTTGCTTGCGTCCGCAAGCCAAAGGAGCCCCAAAAATCTCATTTGGGTCCTCAGCTGCTCAGAATAGCCTCCGAAGAGGAGCGCATCCCCCAGTACTTATGGAAATTTATTGGCAACGGGTGTGAACAATATCGTAAATAAATGAGAGTGGTCCCGATATTCGTTCCAGGGATTGATCGTCCCCAAAATGCGCCTGCCTGGATCTAATTATGTCCCTCTTGCCGTGGTGCCTAATTTCGCGTTTAATTGAAAGCATTTCAACCAACGACGACGCATCCCGTCTGCATCTGGCCGCAGATAGCGACGACAATGATTGACGGGATACAGCCCTAATGAATTTAAGGTGAGCCTAAATTTTTTTTTTTTTTGTACGTCCACGCAAAGACACCGCCATCAGCCGCTCTCAAACCATCGCCTGTCACCAGTCTGTCACATAAGTTTGCTCGTTTATTGGCGAAAGTTTTTTTTGTTGTACTTCTGATTACCTTTGGGGAGTTTTTTACGCTAAATTATGGAGGCCCCTCTAGTCCCCTGTCCTGTTTCCCCCCCTTGCTGTTCTTGCTACTCCGGCTGTCACCGAGGTTCGGTACGATGCCGCGCAGGCTGCTGAAAATCGAAAGGAATATTGTCTGAAAAGTTTTCGACTAATTTTTAATTTACAACTGCTCTAGAACCCGCCTTCCACGAAAATTGAAGGCATTGTTACTTATTGATTTTATTAAAGTCTACTAATGCCTGTGTCCCAAACCATTCCTTCGGGTATGGCGGCAATTTCGCGGCTTAACCGTCGCAAAATCTCGTCTTACCCACCGATTGATCCAAAGTTACAGGGGAATAAATTATTTCGAACTTTTCCCGCTCAGTAAGTTTTTACCAGGTAGAGGGTAAACCTATCTGCCTCATAAATTTTAAAAACCCCTTTTGCCTGAGAAACTTTTCGAAAGCACTTTAAATATACACATACATATACGAGTTTACTACCTATCGACATGATGCTAAAGATGCAAAACTCGATATTTGTAATATATACTATATTTCTCCGCCTTTTGAGAATTTTCTAACAAAATATGTTGAACTACGTAGGATAAAGTACATCAATCGATTCGTTCGAAGTGTACTGAGCAAATTTTTACCTCCTTCTTGAAAATGTTTCATTTCTCCTAACAAAATTGGATAGTACAAACATTACCGTGTCCAACCTTTACCTAATAACATGTAATTGTTACCGGCATTATAATATTTAACGATATGGCGTTTTTATTTTTTAACTAGCATTTCCAAAAGAACCATAAACCATAAGTCAAAACCTGCTGCAATTACAAGCCGTGTGAGCTCAGAACTTTTGTATGTGTAGGTAAGTGGTCTGACAGTTCAGGTATTTGAATTGAAACTCAGAAATTGTTAGGAAAAGTAATGTTCTAGAAAATTCAACTTAAGGTAGTTTTACTTCAAACAGGTTAAAAATATGGATTAATTTTGAAGAAATTGCAGTGATTTTTTGGTTATCCGGTCTCCGAGCCTTCCTTCCTTTACTTGTCAAACAGCTATTCCTTACAGGTGGTCTGAAGTTTGTGTTTTTGATTAAATTGGATTTACTAATATAAAAAATTTAAAAATTTTGTTTAAAAAGATGATCAAATTGTTATTAGGTTACGATTTAACATTTATTTCAATAATGTTTTTTTTACAGAAAGAAAATAAATATCGTTTTAAAATTTTGCACAGATATTTAGTTACACTTTAGATATACAAAAATATTTTCTTCAAATTTTTGAGACCGCTTTTTGAATTTTTATTATTTTTTGAAAAAAAAAAAACACCAACAAATTATGGCGGACTTGATTTCAGGCGTCTGGATCGTAGGGAAAAAATAAAAAAAAAGACCAAATTAATCCTTGTTCAAATGGCTATCGTGTGAACTAGGATAATTTTAATTCTGCCAAAAAATAACAAAATGGCAGCAATTTGAAAAAAAAAAACTGATTTTTAAGGTTAGAAAATCGGCTGAAAATAGGTAAATTTGTTACCGAACAACACGATTCTAGTTCATACGATAGCCATTTGAACAAAGATTAATTTGGCGTTTTGTTTTTTTGTACGACGATCCAGACGCCGAAATCATGCCCGCCATCATTTTTTGGTGTTTTCTTTTTTTCAAAAAATCATAAAAATTCAAAAACCGATTTCCAAAATCTGAAAACATTATTTTTGTATATTTAAAGTATAAATAAATATCTGTGCAAAATTGCAAAACGATATCTATTTTCTTTCTGTACAAAAAAAAACAAATGATTGAAAAAATGTTTTTTTTTTTTTTAATCGTAACCTAAACGATATGTTATAAACCATACTTTGAACTATTTGTACAAAAAGGACACATTGAAAAATAATAAAATTTTAGCGCATGCCACCATGGTTTCAAAATTCTCTCCGCATAGTAATATTTCAAATGAAAAAGAATATTTATTTAAGAATCTGCGTGATTTGTCTCTATCGTTAAGCGTAGCAATTCTTTAATTTTTGGAAAAAATTTCAGCTTTTTGAACAAAATTTTAATTCAAGCATTCTTAAAAAGTAGTCATTTTTAAAATTTTAAAAAACGTCTACGCTTAACAATAGCTACCATATAAAATCAGGTTATTGAATATATTTTTGAATATATATAAACTTTATATAAAATACCGAAATAAAAATAGTCATGCTCATCTAAAGGAAATCATTGATTTTCAGCCTACTAATATGTTTAGTTGATTTATTTTAATCAATTTGAACTATTATTCTTCTGAGAAATTGGCTGACGTAAAGGTACTTCATCAAAAGTATTTATATATTGTTTTCACTATGTATAGTAGAAGAATAAACTAAATCAATTCGCAGTAACCGGTCGATCTAAAATCAATTAAATGTTTGTTTATACCACTTCACTAATCGAAAAATAATTTTTCTAAAATGTTCGTATTTCGAATATTAGAATTAGTTGAATTAGCATTGATATTTTATGAAAAAGGTTTTACTATCATCTAATTTAAATTAGATGTAAGGTAGGTGCGGGTAATAAGGCCTAGCTAAGGGAGATTTGAAATAAAATAAAAAGTATGTATCCGAATCAACAAAAGCGTCGTAAAAAGTTTCAGGTGCCATCGATGAGTGTTAGCTACCTGCGATTATGACCTTGAGCGACATCGATCATTTTAAATTATATTTTTTGTTACTTAGGCTTTATTAGCCGACAGGCCTTATTACCCGCACCTACCTTAGTTGCAGCTTTTTCAAAAAAATTTCTAAAGATTAATCATTGATTTTTAGATAAAACTAATTTTATTTTTTCCTGTATACATATGTATCTAATTAAGAAAACACAAAAAACCATAATTTTTTTGACCCGTAAAAATGGTGGAAAGAGTTTTTGAAGCGAACTATTGAAAAATTTTCTACATATATTTATGTATATGTACTTAGAAGAAAAAAACTCTGAATTAAAATGCGAGAAATACGAAAAATTTATTATTTTGTAATAAATATCGTAAATACAGGTTGATTTGTAACTAAGATTCCAACATATACCGATTGATTCCATAAAGTGTTCTAATATTTGTTTTTTTAATTGAACTGATTTCTTTAATTATATCACACTTATTTAATTTTACTAGCTATACTTGTTTCTACAAAAATGTTAATAGACACATATACCTCAGGTAATCAGATATGGTAGCAAACCTATAGGAATAGGGCTATAAATCTGCCGGAAGTAGTAATTTTTATCTTGGAAGCTTTATTTTTAGAAGAAATGTAAAGAAAGCAGAGATGGTTTGTGAAAGACCATAACGTCACCTAACGGCATGTTATACCATTAAATTTTTACGATTATGTACTAAATAATTTTTGCAGATTCTGTTGAAACCTTTGTCTTATACCAAATAGGCTAGATTACCAATCATAAAGTGAAACGCGAATACAACGAAATTCTTCTTGCAGACGAGTAAAGAAGAAACCACCTGGAGTTAATTGCTTGTCATTATTTTATGACATGAGGTGGAAAAAAGTCAATAACACTTGTTCTGGTTGTCTCGGGAGGCTTCACAAAACTGCATGGTGGCAGTGTTTTCCTTTTTTTTTGGTCTCGACTATGCCGTAAACCTGCGGCCATTTAGCCAGCTACAACAAGTGTACACGTCTGCAAAATGTGTGGAGATTGAAAAGGCGAAAAAATCTTTGGAAAAAAGATAAGTGTAAATAGAAACCCCGACCACGACCCTGTGTAATCTGAGATTCGCGGATTTGGAAGCCATTCGGGTAAGGATACACCGACATGCTTAAGAAATTTAATACTGCACACGTCCTGGCCTCATCGAATATAAGTATGTGTGAATTCATATACCCGTCTCAATGCAGTGACATCAAAGACACTTTGGTATTAATTGACCGGACCAATAACGCGGTAGATTTCAAAGGCTGCGGACCACTTGAATTTTTTTCCTCATTTGTTTTGGGTCCGATAATGTTCGACATTATTTCTGGCCTCAATTACACCATGCATGCGTCGCTAATGCTTTAACGTATTAGCCTTGGAAGAGTACTTTGCACATGTCTGGATAGTTGGCTTCATTTGCTCAGTAAAGGATTAGTTATGCCTAAGTTATTTTCTATTTTTATCCTTACTTTAAATGTACAATATTTTCTTGTATACATAGTCAGCGTGAGCTTCAGTCAGTCTGTTGTTTACTATACAAAAACAGCTAAAACACATACACCCAGAAACAAAGCCCTTAAAATTTAAAAGATTTGAATAGATTTTTTAATAGTCATTATTTTTAGTTAATGATTTAAACCTCATTATACAAATACTTTTAAAAGTACACATCTTACAACTACTAGATGTTTTTACTTTAATTTGTTTCATAATTAATATAATGGTAACGACTTACATTTTAATAGTGCCGAAACCTTTTGAAGTGACAGTATCTTTTTAAATCAATAGTAAAATAAATATTTAATAAAAATACGAGTCATGTTCAGGTTATAGTACATAGCTATCCCACACATAATGTGAAATCCCATCAAATAAATCATTAAGCAACATGCAAAAGAGTAAGGGACCTAAAATTGAACCTTGGGGCACATCAGTGGTCACAGGCAAGAAAGATTACATTTTCTCTTTATAAAAATCGCTTTGAGTCCTCCTGTTTAGATAATTAAGCATTAAATTAGTTGCCTAAGTGGAAAAACTAAATTTAGAGATTAGTTTTTTTACATAAAAGCTTATAATTAACAATCAAAAACTTTGGAGTAGTCCAACATCACTAAAGTAATTAGTTCATCTTTATTAAAGGCCTGCAGAAATTTATCAAAAAGTTTGAGAAGAACAGTAGTACAGCTGTACATTCAATGGGAATTATGAATGTAATTGGGGAAATATGTAGTATCGAATTAAAAATATCTTCAAAGTAAATTGGAAATAATTTATCTTCCGTTCAAATTTCAGTTTTACCAACATTTTATGCATATGGCTTTCTGCCCATCATTCAAATGCAGTTGATCATTTAAACGAAATTAAAATGAACAGGATACCAATCGATCTATAAAAAAAAATTAATTATACATCGCTTGCGCTTTAAATAATGTACTAAAATATACCTAACTGGATAATTCAATTTGATATATTAAAAAAAAAAATATTAAGCGCATTAAGTGCCATATTTAATTTCAGTTTCTTTCAAAATGTTACATTTTAATTATTTGCTTAGGTTATGACCTTCTAAAGTTATCGATTTAATTTTACTTTGCGTAAATCGAGTCATAGCTCTAGACAATCAATAAATTGGTAAAAATATCAAATTTTATCACCTGAAACTTTATTTGGCGAAAAACATGCCTGCGCCGAACTTAGTAAACTTAGCATGCGTAATAAGTATGAATGAATATTTTGGCTAGTTATTAAAACTTGTCACGGTACTTCCTGTAATGCGTAATAACAATTATGGTTTCTTATACTGGAAACAATAAAACTTACCGCACTCATCACCTTAGTAGGCAGCTGCAGAGGCCATAAATTTCGTAATCTTCCACAATATGAAACACATCACAGGAAATGAGTCTTTTGACACTTCGGTTGAGACCATTTCCTGGGATCGCAAGAGAAGTGCGGTTTAATTTCAGCCAGCTAATGGGTTGTAATTCATTCAATAAAAGAAGTGGACCCAAAAAAAAAAGCGCCATTAATTACGTTACGCACGACTATCGGGCCTGAGTATATATACGAGTATAGTATATGCATTTAATTATGTGCTAGGCTCCCAAGTGGAAAAACGCATGGCGCATAAGCATAGCACACCCATAAATTTATCCAGAAAGTGTCTAGCTCGCATGGCTGGTCTGCTGTCGTAAGCAAAATAGACCACTTCGACAAGAAGGATAAATAAACGCACTTGAACGTTCCCAGCTTAGGTCTATCGCTCGAATAATCCGAGCCGCTTGCAACGAGGATACCCGGGCTGGAGCGCCGCCGTTCGTTTTCTAAAGAGACGTGGAGACGGTCTAGCCAATTGCTTTCCTCCTCGAAGATAGTAACCGAAGATCGCAATTTTAGCTGAGAGTCTGCGCCGTCATATCAGAATTTACTGGGAAAATTTCTTGTAGGACATGGCATCGAGTCGAACACGTCGACAAAGGAAGTGGAAATGAGAACTTGTTCTGCGCTTGCCTTACTCTGTCCCCCGCAACTCTTGGCGCTGCCCCCGCAGCGTGACGTCTTAAAGGCCCGCTGCTAAGATGCTTGATGTTCCGCGGCTTAATTCATTCGCGCAGTTGCAGAACTCTTTTACTTGCGGTAAATCGCGTTATTGCATCTGTGGCATATTCTGTGCATTTTTTTTAGATACACTCCGCGCCGTGTGTTCCCCTCGATTAAGGCCGACCGCAGCGGAATTCCGCGAAATATCACCAGCAGATGCTTGCTTAATGATGGGCTCCACTAAGATGCTGCGACTAATTGTAGCCCGTTTTGTTTCTGAGCTTTAATTCCCTCGAAGAAAGGTTAAAAGGTTGTTGTTCTGCACAGAAGTGAAAGTAATGCCGTGCCGACGCCACTGCTTTTGTGCCCTAAATATTCGATTTGAGTAGTGCAGTGTTCACAATCTTCGACATATTTCACAAATATTGAAGTGATCGGACTATTGCTGATTTCTTACAGCTGAGGTAATTGGGTTTTATTAGGAAATTCGATTGACAACATCGTCGTGGTTTTATGGCAGATGCGATGCAACAATTCGAGTAAGTAATTTTTGCTCTGAAATTGATACAATTTTACTTTTCAATCTAGTTACAAAATAGTAAAAAGTTATGGACTGAAAGAAAACATTAAAAATGGCAGATCTTATATGTCTGTAGAAGAATTTTAAATCTAAAAGTCCATTCAATTTCAATAAAAATATGCATCTTTCTTTGCTAATTTAAAATATGTTAATATCTTGTACAAAATCGACATGGCAGACTTGATATGTCGGAATATTATAAGTTAAATTTACTATTTTATATTTATGTAGTATTTTCAAAAACCAAAACATGGAAAATTTTATTCAAACTTCTTTTTTACTTAAAATGCCCCTTTTCTTTGCAGAAAGCATCCATTGTATCAAACACTTTTAGGTAAAACGGATTCATTTTTCATAAATTGTTTAAAAATCCTTCATCTCATATTCTGCAATTTTATACCACATATTCTGAGCAAATTGAATCGATCCAAAGGCAATTCACACACGTTTTATTGTTTAGATTCATCAATATCAACTTACTTGAGCAGGTTGAAAGGCTTGCTCATTTTAACCTACTTCCCTTAGCCAATCGCAAAATTTATCTTGAAAAAATCTTTCTGTTTCAACTATTTAATTCTTTACGAAAAAAAATCGTTGATGAAGCAGATCAGACATTCACATCACTAGCTAACACTATTATTTCCATTGTTGCTTCGTTTTATCTTTCTCTCTCTCTTTTAACTAACGTAAATAAGATTAATTACATACTTAGATATTTACTCTTCTCTGAATTTTTTAATACATATATAAAAATGAAAGTTTATTTATTTTTATGTTTGTTTGTTGCTCAATCACGCCTAAACGCTTGCATCGATATTTTTCATTTTTTGCCTGAAGGTAGTACATATTCCAATTTAACATATAGGCTAATTTGTTTTCGGATAATACATAGGATTTCAAAATGGCGGAGCCAAATGGCGGCTGAAAATTTTAAATTTGAAGCTATTTTCACGAAAATTGGTACATAGGGGTTTTGCGGAATGCTAATTTCAAATCCGCTGTCCAAATTAAGAAATTCAAAATGGTGGATCCAATATGGCGACCAAGATTTCTCGATTTCAACGGATTTAAATGAAAATTAGTGCAATGATTGTTTTGAAGTCACTGATTTTGAATATTATCAAATTTCAATGGATTTTAATGAAAATTAGTACAATGATAAACTGACGTCACTGATTTTGAATGCTATCAAAATTTACAAATCCAAGATGGCGGGCCCAATATGGCAACCAATATTTCTCGATTTCAACGGATTTTAATGAAAATTAGTACAATGATTATCTTGAGGTCACTGATTTTGAATGCTATTTTGAATATTATTAAAATTTGGAAATTCAAGATGGCGTATCCATAAAGAGGTTTTCGGGTTGAAACAATTTCTAGGATATAACAAACTAGAACGTTTGAGAAGTGTTTAATTAGTAAGTATTTACCCAACGCCGGGTGAAACCGGGTAACCCAGCTAGTAATATTATTATTCTTCTAGTATGTCTGTTGTACTATCGCATTAACTTTATAAATATGTAAATAAATATGTAAGTTTATAAATATAAAATAATATGAATTAATCATACATTTCAATTGTAAAATTGATTAACTTTATGGAACTTATTTAAATTGTCAGATCGCCCCCTTCTTACAATTTCAAATGCTATAAAACTTACTCAAACATTTCATAATGTCTACTCTCAGAAGACTAAAATTAATTTTATTTATTAATTTTAGGATTTACTTTAGAAACACATAATCTAGCCACGGGAACAAAATAGTTTTTATTTTTAGATAAATAAATATTTTATTAAATTGCCTTTTACTCAAATTGGATACAATAAGCATCGATTTCACATTGGTTATTGGAGTCGTATATAGTTAATAATAGTTAGTAATATTTTCCTACTTAAAATAACTAATTGTTATACATCTACAACCTAATTTCTATTAGTTAATGTAAACATGTCTAATAATTTTTGGAACAAGTTCTTTATTAAGTACACATATCTAAAAATGACACCAAGATAACGAATCCTGAAACGGTCATCCTTAAAATTGTATTAAAATAAAGATAGTATAGAAATTTTTACACTCCAATAAATTCATAGAAATAAAAATCAATAAGGGATGTATGCCAATTATCTACTAAACCAACTTTATTTATTACCCTGAAGTTCATCCAAAATTCTTTAATACACCATTTAAAGGTCTTCTGGTGTAAACTCAGTATCATCAAGAATTTTTGAGTGGCATTCAATATTTTCGCATTCATCAGGTCCAAGTTCTTGTGCATTGTCGGAAGTGACAAAAGAGCTCACAAATAAAAGATTTTCAAGAGACTCCCGGCGAGAAAAGACCCTCGCCAAAAAGATATGACAGTGGATGGTTGCACACTTCGAGATCCCCATTATTCTCATTCATGCGACGACGGGGTGAGATTTTTTTTTTTATTTATGGATATATCTTTTTCGATTATTTCCTTTCAATTTTTCTGCCTTCGAGTACATCACACGATGCTCATTCATCACAACTCGAGGAGGAATCGATCAAGCGGAGGAGGCACCCTTTTGTCCAAATCACCTATTTCACTCTCAAGAATTAATAGCACACCAGGTAGACGTAGTCGACTCATCCACGCCGGGAGGAATCATTATCAAGTATTTTCGGGCAAACCCGGTGTTATTTATTTTTCATTTCAAGTTCCACCCCTCGACCCAGAAATTTTACAGACTTTTTGTACGACTCGAATGGAAAAAGAAAATTAGAGAGCATACTCTGTTCATTATAAAGGACCCCTGCCATCGGGAACCTCCTATTATATTTCAAATGGAACATGCTTCCCTTTGATCAGTTCCAGATAATTTTGTCATCAGCGAAGCCTGAGCACTGCATCAAATGTCAATTAGCGATATATCAAGCTGAACTGATTTTTCTTTTGATGTCGGCAGGTGTCTACCATCTTTTAGGTGGTGATGCCTGGAAACGATTAATCAGTTCCTTTGCCATACGGATGAATCTCGGGAAGTTGTGCCACTCTGAGATTGATTTTTTGAAGACTTTATGTTACGAAGTTTCAAATCTACTTTCAGCCAGGGCAATAGCGATACGGAGCAATTCTATAAATTTGATAAATTTCGTTATATCTACAAAAAACTCATCATCGTTATGTCTAAAAAAAAGTTTTTTTAAAAAGTAAAAAAGTTTCTGACATTGGGAAGACAATTTTTTAACGAATAATCGATTAATTGGTTTCTCAAGGTTAATACACGCTTGAAAACATTTGAATTTGTAATAATGTTTTAGTCAGGTCATACACCAGAGCAATATACAATATACACATATACGAGATGCAATATGTCCTATATTATACATTTTGGACGGATTTGGACAACTCGCGACAACATACCAGAGAACAATACGCAATATTTAGTAAATCAATTGAATTAGAAAATTTTTTGTTTGCTTGGCTTTACTTGAGCAGGAAAAAGATTTAAGATTTGAGGAAAACATCGTTATTGTGTTTATACCTTTTTTGGGAAAACTTATAATACTCTCGCTCTATCATCAATTTAAACAAACTTTCCTTATATGATTTAGTAAATAGGTCAATTGAAATAACTGAAAAATATGCAATATGCGTAAAGCAAACCGTATCGTATGCAATTAATATTGAACATTTAATATTTCAATTGATTTGGTGTGCTGTGACTTTGTAATATCATTGTAATATAAAACTAGCAATTTATCTCTTGTATATTACATATTGCTCTGATACACGACCCACTGAGATTGCAAAAAACTTAATATTATAAAATAATTTATATATATTTGGAAATTACACAAGAAATTCACATGAGTGTAATAGTGGATTTTTATAAATTTATTTCCCACTAGCTGCGTTACCCGGTTTCACCCGGCGTTGGTTAAACACTGCTCAAATGTTCTAGTTTATTATATTCTAGAAATTGTTTCAACCCGAAAACCCCTTTATGGATCCGCCATCTTGAATTTCCAAACTTTAATAATATTCAAAGTTAGTGACCTTAAAATAATCATTGTACCAATTTCAATTAAAATCCGTAGAAATCGAGAAATTTTGGTCGCCATATTGGATTTCTAAATTTTGATAATATTCAAAATCAGTTACCTCAAAAAAATGATTGGACTAATTTTCATTGAAATCCGTTGAAATCGAGAAATATTGGTCGCCATATTGGATCCACCATTTTGAATTTCTAAATTTGGACAGCGGATTTGAAATTAGCATTCCGCAAAACCCCTATGTACCAATTTTCGTGAAAATAGCTTCAAATTTAAAATTTTCAGCCGCCATCTTGGCTCCGCCATTTTAAAATCCTATGTATTATCCAAAAAAAAATTAGCCTATATGTTAAATTGGAATATGTACTACCTTCGGACAACAAATGAAAAATATAGATGCAAGCGTTTAGGCGTGATTGAGCAACAATCAATAACATATAAATTAAATTTTTGATAGAATTTGTAATATTTGATGGAACCAATATGTATGTAAATCATATCATATTTCGATTAGCATCTAAAATATATATACTATAACATTCCTGTTTGGATTTGCTAAAAAATCCTGAAGAAAACATAAACCACTAAAATTTCTTCTACTCTTTTTACGGCTTAATCGCTTAACCAAAAAATATGTGTTAAAATTAATTCGTAAAGCTAATAATATGGTAAATTAACTATTGAAATAAAGTAACAAGTGTGCTGATAACTACCGTCATACAGAAAATTAAATAAAAACACATGTGTGCATTCACATTTTATAGCAATTAATTCTCTCCTCGTCAATCGAAGGCAACCCCATCGCAAGCCAGTCAACTAAGTGAGCTGCCTTAATTGAAATATTTTCGCAAGAAGTCTGTGCGTCCTGCTTCATCAGCCGCCAGAGGATAAGTCGGGAAGCCCCAGGTCCCGGAGTCATCCATCGATTGCGTGCTAAGCAGTATTTGTAATCAATCCGAAGATGCTTTCGTGATTCCACCTTCCTTCTTCAAGTGGCAGCTTGTTAGACTGATTGCTTGCCGTTCCCTTCTCAGCCAGGAAGATTATTTTCTCGTGTTGCGGGAATCCCGGATGTGGTCAACGTTCCCATCCGAAAGTCAACGGGAAGAGGGAACCAGGGAGAGAACTCCTTCTGGAAATGCATTAACTGTAATTTCGTGGCTTTTAGGTTTGGTTCGGACCACCTGAATCCACTAAATGATTTGTGTTTTTTACCTTGAGCTATTTTTTTTTACGTCCATGAATAGTGAACGGGTAAGCGATTATACTTCCCCATGGAAAATAAGACTTCTCCAGTAAAAAACTAAAATATAGGATAGAGGTTTTTAAGGTGTTTAGCTAATAGCTTTAAAAGCTTAACGCACCATTACAAGATTATAAAACTGCACGGTGCTTAAAACGAGAAAGAAACAGCCATCTTAAACCAAGAAAACTAATCTTTTTCATACATTATTTTATTTAGCTTACTTTGTCACATTTAAATATTACGACCGCGAAGGTTTGACGTTTGGTTATTTGTATATTTAATTTATACGTTTGTTGCAATGTTTTGTATGTAGATTGAGTATTTTATTTAAGTTTACCTATATATAGGAGGCTTCAATAGCTCGGTTGGTAGCACGACGCGTTGTCTGCAAGCTAGCAGAGTACTAAGGGTTGGGGATTTAATACCACCAGAAACCTTGCTAATAAAAAATGACATTACAATGAGCCTATTATTTCATAGCTATGTCTTCCGACAGTCACATTAACCTAACATCTTGCCTATATAATACTATATAAAGGGTGTTTTTTAAGCCCGCCCGGATTGTGAATTTGTATAAAATACTTAAAAATTGAGCAAGTGATCATAAATTTGGCTTTATTTGAAAGATAGTTTCTTAACATTTAATAATTAAATTCAATTTCGGACATATGAGCACCGCGCCTGTCATTTCCATATCCGCGCATTCTATCAGTCAAATTTTCGATCACTTTTTCGAGCATTTATTGCTGTATGTCTTCAACGACACGTCTTATGTTGACTTCATTGTGCATCATATCTCCACAAAAAATAGTCCAGCGGTGTCAAATTACATGATGTTGGTCACCAAACGATAGGCCCATTTCTTCAAATAAAATTTTCGCTAAATGTCTTTTCAATAAATCGATTCTTTCGGTCGCTGTATGGCACGCAGCGCCGTCCCGTTGAAACCACAAATCGTCAACATCAATATCCCGAAATTATGGCAACAAAAAGTCACGGATCATTGCTCTGTACCGCTCATCATTGACGGCTATATGTTGGCATGTCGCATTTGTGCAAAAATATTGGCCAATGATGTCGCCATATTATATTTAAAATCTTTCAAATTTTCTCATGTACATAACATGCCGTAGTAAAAACTTCTCCCATACATTAACAGCATATAGTAACTTTGAAAATTCGGTTGACTTCTTAAATACATTCGATTAAAAATGTTCTAAAAGTTCTCCGATTTTAAAGCGTTGTTTAGCACCTTTCAATCGATGTGAAGAGTAGAATTCGTTTAACATCTATGCATTTTAGTTATTTAATACCCCTTTTTTTTTTGCTTATTTCAGCATACAAACGCTTTTCCACGTCTTGATCTGCTTGCACACACAAGATAAGAATTTTATTTTTGTGCATTTAGTAATGTTCATTTAGCAAGTACGATTTTTTAAGTCAATGAGTGGAAAACAAATATACAATGATCGATTAGTCGATTAGGCGGATTTCAAATGAGAAATCCTTTTTATTTTGATTATTTATTTAAATAAAACTTTTTAATGTCAAATAATAAATATTTTTATTGGTTTTTTAAAATATTTAATTTAATATTTACCTTTGATTCAGTGCAATATTTTGTGAAATTTTAGCTGAAGGAATCTGTTCACTCTATGAAGAATTTATTATGCATAACCATATACCCCTAATTCACTAAATCACAGAAAAGGTATAATACAGTTTCATGTTATTGCAATTAAATAACCTTCTTTAGACGATAATTTAAAATACATCAAAGTGCTCATCTTGAATTCAGTATGGCCAAATAGTATCAATATCGCTTGTACTACAAAGTTCACCGCCATTTATAACAATGACAATTATTTCAGTGCGAAATCTTTTTATTATCGTTCTCCAGCAGTGCGCAGAGAATGCACAGTGAAGAAACAAAGTGACAAGCCATTAATCTTAAAATTCCTGACATTGCCACAAACGCAGGGTTCTTGAAAGAAATTGATAACTTATTTTTTCCCAGCAACCGCAGGACAAGCATTGCACCACAAAAAACGAGAACACAAAACCTCCTTGCGTCAGTTTGCCTGCAGTTTGCTTTAAGATTTGAGGCCAAGCAAATTCTATATTTACTCTTTGTACCTTTGACCGTCCACTTGGACTTGAGAAATGTCCGTCTAGGGAACCAAATTGGCGAAAATGGTATTGAAAGAAGGTTGAGCAAGGAAACTATACGCGCCTCGATGACTTCGAAATGAAAGGTAGCTAATATGACGGTCGGCTGGGCCGCGGCCTTTCCTTTTAGTTCTTCAGTTAATGTTCTTTGCTGAAAATAGAAACGAAAAGAAGAGGATTTCGGATTTGTCTTGGTTTGTAAGAAGAACCCGCGCCGAATCGAGAGATCTTCGATTCCGAACGAATTGAGGGATAATCTTTTAAGTTCATCTTCTGAGCCGGGTGTGACTACATTCAGTTTTTTTTTTACATTCTCGTTGAACTATTGACAACTGATAGATAATTCTTTTGTTGTTTTTTTATGTTTTCTTTGTTAAAAGTTTTTAGTAAGTAGGTGTGTTTTATTGTAAACCATTCTTTTTCACTATATTTTAAAGATCATTCAATACTCCATTATTTTATAATGCCTGAGCGATTCGCCCAATTTTGGTAATAAGCATACAGGGTGATTCGTAATGATGTATGCCAATCGATTCTATGGTATCCCATTGCGTCGTTAAGGAGCTATGACAGCTCCATGTGTTCGGATACGTTTTTCATTCTGTTCATTTTTTTTCATTCAGCATCCTGTAACAACAACTGACAATTAACTCTTTGAAAGTGAATAAATAATGACACACATATGAATTTCTTATATTTGACCTCAGATTCGCAATCAGCGAACTCAAAAATCTTCCTGTAAAATTTTTTAAATAAATCTATCAAGAACTTCTTTTTTAATAGTCATAATATTATATGTCATTGAATTTTCGACTTTCAAACGCCATTTTGGACGCCGCCATTTTGAATTTGAAAGCGTACTCATATGCACATTAAGGAACAGGATCCATGGACGCGATATTATTGCTTTTTCGCCAAATTTTTCATTGGTTTCGAGCCATAAATAATGATTTTCTAAAAAAAATTTTTGAAAAAAACTGATTTTTCTTAAAATAAGCGAACATAACCTCTGTAGTTCCAATTTTAATTAAAAGTCAATATCATGTTCTGAAAGTTCATGAAATTTTATATCAGTATTGACCAATTCAGAATTTTTATGTGAAGGTTTTAGTAGAATTTAGGGCCGCTGAAAAAACTTATGAAAATGCATCCGTTTGGGCCTTACTGAAATTTAAGAAGGACAAATTAAATCCAATATTAATTTCATGAAATCCACTTTAAAAGAATTGTAAACAGAAATTAATTAATTAAGGAAATGAAAAACGATCAGTGTCTTAAAATTTTATTTAAATATTTGATTGCGCATTTTCTGCGAACCCGAATCCACAGAAAGTCCAGCATAGGTCTACCTTTTGATATAATATTATTGTGTATTGCCTTCGCAGTTCTTAATAAATGTTCAGTCGGCCACCCTTCTTAAATGGATAAAGATCTATAAACTTGTCTACAAAAGCTTGACTTTGGTTTTCTGCCTTTCTCCTTGTCAAAAACTTATCACTGCTATCCAGAATGTTATGTCTTAAGATTTTTACTATACAAGTATGTTTAAAATTAGATCAAAATTCAATTTGACCATGAACCCCATAGATTTTTACTGTATAATAATAGCAGGTATTGAAAACCGCCTAAGTTTCGCGCCTCTGGGCACTATCTTATGCATTCGAATTCATTAAGGGAATCAAAAACCAGAATACAAATCAAATTTTCATCTCTAAACATTCGGGACAATATATCTCTTTATTGCAATCCATATACCCCCGCTCAGCTGCACCTGATTGCGCATTTGAATGCTCCTCGATAATCGTATAAATTTTATGAAGGGATAAATTTGAATGCAGTAAATTGGTTTGACAATAAAACAGCATCCCCCCAGGAAGCTGGGTGTCTTAAATGATTTGTTAATTCGCAATAAGCTGAATTTTCCCAAAGCGACTGGGTAAAATTTACGAGGCCTTAAAAGCGGACAACACAAATAATAAACGTTGATGCGCTGCTCTTGATCCGGACCTAACAAGCTGGTTATATGCGACAAAATTAAACGAGAAGACGCCGACGAAGACGACGACGACGGTTCGTTATGCGGGTCATTCCCGCCGTTCTTGGCGGTGGAATCGTGATACGGTTCCAGGATTTTAGTGATCCATAAAATTTGTGATTTGTTGTAAAATTGTGACATTGTGCCTGCTAAGGGCGCATTTCCGTGACGAACGAGACAGAAATCGCAACAGGCGACCCGCGCGCCGCATCCTCGGACATTTTGGCCAGTTGCCAGTTAATTAAAAGTGTCTCAGCGAAAGAGCATAAAATTAGCATGCGAATGGATCAGGCACATAGTTGAAGTCATACACATGACCGGATGTAGTTAAGGGAGTCGTTAAAAATTTTTTAGGGCTCCGCCACCTTCAGAAAGTTACCTGCTCCTTGTGTGCCTAGGAGCCAGAGAGTCAGCCAGGTGTTTCTCTATCAGACAGCTCGCGTGGCGGCGCGCCTCCGGCCGTATTACTTCAGGGGTGGGTGGCGCAATGAATGGGTCTATGCTCGTTTTATCCATTACTCGGAGCATAAAAAGACACCAACCAAATGTGTACAAGTTGCAGGCAATTTATGCAAATGGGGCCGAGTCTCCTCCCGCGGGTGGAGCGGTCCCTCGGCACTTTGGAGCGGACGAAGGAAGCACGAAGGTTGCGCTCTGTTAACTTCTTTACAAGTTGCTGGCGCACTTGTTGCCGCCGTGGCTCGCTATCAAGAACGTCGGCGGAGAAATGTTTTTATTAGTCGCATTTCTTGTAAGCTGCATCGGATGCAAGACGTTCGCGTGCTGTTGTCTTCAGACCGAAGAAACCTTTCTCTCACGGCGCGAGGATACGTGCAAAATCAGATTCGATTGTCAAATAGTTGGCAGCGTATCTTACTTTAATTTTTCTTGATTTTCGGGCGAAAGAAGTGAAAACCACTTTTTCACCAACTCTTCGATTGGAAAAAAAGTCGACACGGACGATTTTTAGTTTTTTAATAAATTTCTTTTAAACAAATATCCGAATTATAACTACAAATTTAGCCACTGGATAATTCGTTCCAAGTCTGCAAATCGATTTTCGTATGATTACATTTTAAATAAATATTTAATATTTTATTATTATTTTCTTTCTAATGTCTCCGATTACAATGATGGCAATTACACTTCTTTACCTTTTCTCTAAAAACACGTATGATTTTGAAAAAAAAAAAATTGTTTATTTCAAAATTTCCTATATTCACTTCTTTGATATCGCTTGTATTAGTTTTTATCTTTAATTTTTCTATAACATATCCATTTTCACAAGCTCAATATTTATTAATTATATATTATAATATATTTTATATAATATATTAATATAATAATATATTAATTATAGTCTAATAATATGGAACTAAACCTTAGTAAATAACATGCAAATTATATCGAGATTGTTAAATAGAGCCATAAAATCAGTGTTTAATCTTCCTCGGGATACTTCTAATGCAATTAAACAAATTAAATCTGAACCAACTAACAGAGATGGAAAAGGCTAAAGCCAATGACAACATTATAAAGAGACAGTGAAAAGCATCTATCAAACTAGTAATGAAAACGGAGATTCACGGTATATTATAATACAAGGAAAGCAATGAAGGAAATTTATAATCTACAATACTTGCACTGATCCAATTTATTCTTCAGTTAAGTATTATAATAGTTGACGAGAAAAACATAAGAAATGCTCACAGTATTCTGGAATTTAAAAGCCTTATTAAAACTTACGTTAAATGGAAAAATTAAAGAAAATTAATGGCATCAAAAGGGGATAATTAATAATATTATTATTATATGCGACCCTTTATACCAAATATTATTTGTTTGGGGTGTACAAAATATAAATAACTTTTATTTTTAAAATTTGTTATTTAGTTGGTAAGAAATACAGAAAATGAATGCAGTCTAAATTCTCAAAATTAGATTAGTGTTTCCAGCAAAATACGACATACGACATAAATTTTTTATTGTTATTATAAAAACAATTTATTTATTTATTTTATTGTTCTTAACGTACTAATTAAAAACTAAATAATTAAATACATATTTTATAAATTAAATTAATTAAATACATAATTTAAAATTTTTGATCGAATTAGTTTTAGAATCTGAAGAAGGAACTATGCAAATACCAATTAAGTGTTGGAAGCGTACACCCAAAAAATATCTTGTTCAAAAAATTAACTTAAAAATTATAAACCATCTTGTTATTTAAACTACACATGTGATCCCAACTATATGACGGAATTAGTTCTGACAATGAGGCCAATTGTACATCTAAGAAAAAGGCTAATCGATGAAAGTTTTAGTATTAAATACCTTTGCAGCAATCAGGTTTCTACATTAATTATAAAACAAAAACCTAAATCTAAAGTCAAGAATGATTAAATTGAGATTGAAAATTATCAGTATATGAAGTTGTTTTGTTTAAAAAACGCCAATTTTCACCTCTGAAAAAGTGTCCCTTGTTTTAATTTGCACAGTGTATATCTATCTATCTTCAATTTTTCTTGATTTTGGACAAAGGAAGCAGCTCCTCCTAATTGAAAAGTTTCACATGTATTTTCCAGGGCAGAGCACGATGAAGATGCGCGTAAGTCCCAAGTGGTCTGAATCGTGATAAGCAGGACATAACCCTCATAAATTTGGACCGCGCTGACCTCCCAAGCACGTTGCGTCTGTCACGGCAATGGACCGCTTTGAAAACTCGGGATGAACGAGTTCCGCCCACTCCAGACCCACAACATAAGACTCCCCATAATTAGGAAGACGACTTTTTTCCGGGTCCTCGAATGCCCGGCAGCCAGCCTTGGCTTCGCAGAGACCCTGGGTATCTTTAATTGCCGGAATATCAATTTGTTAAGTCGTCCCAGGCATGGGACTGATTTGTATCTTGGTGTTTTTTCCCCGACAAACTTAATCTCGGACTCAAGACGGTTGATTACCGGCCTGAGACATCAGTCGCACAAAATTTCATGCGTGTCAGTGCGCCCGGGCTGCGGTGATTAATTGCGTACAAGACAAAACGTAAGCGAGTGCATGTTTCACGGCGATGCTCGCTCTGGATTTCAGCTCTGGATGTCTGCTTGAAGTGTTCGCTGTTCCGCGACGAAAGTCTATAAATTCCAGACCAAAGACCTAATGGGCGCTTCTCTAAATTTCTTTTAATTTCTTCATTGCGACATTGTTGGCAGGAGACAACGCTTCTGTCGTGTTTGGAATTGCTCGAAATGTTTTCGGTGTTATGCTGCGCTTTTAACGTAATGGATCGCTTGCAGAGATCATCCGAACACATGAATTCTCCTCGAAAATAGAATAAGGAAGTTGGAGAGTCAGTGCTGATTTATTTTTTCACATTTGAGATTTCTTCATTAAGCGATGAATTCATTTGAGTGGCCTATATTGGGACTCATTTTAAAATGAACAATTTAAAATTAAAATAATCCAACCCTCCCTTCAATTTCTCTTAAAAAAATACATCATTTAGGTTATAGCAGATACGCATACGCCTAGTTTAATTTAATGAGGTCTTTTTATATTTCACCCTCTGATCTTTTCACTCCTTTCCCATCAATAATTTCGCACTGAACGTAATACAGTGCAAATCGGATAACACGAAATTAAAGCGACGAGCAAAAAATTTCGCCTTATCAGAATTTCGTGTTAAGCAAACAGATTCCGGTGAATTCCCGGCTATCAAAAAAGAGAAGTAGTGCAGTGTTACCTTTTTGCAAATAATACATATTTATTGTCTTTCGTAGATTGTTTTTCATTTTCTCTCAGTAGTTATACACTTTTATAGAATGAGCGGCAACATTTTCATTGACTAAACAAAAGAGAAAAGAGAAAAGTCGCATTTCGAGGTAAGCGAATTATTTTACATGTATTTCAAAACTCAGGGTTGCAAAAAATTCTTCACGTTAAGCGATATTTCGAATTATCCGTTTCGGCTTATGCGGAAAACTTAGTACCATAATTGCATTTATAAATCGGGTCCAACCAAATGTTTCGTGTTAGCCGATATTTCGTCTTAAGCGTTTTCGTGTTAAATGTTTTCCACTGTATATCCAAGTTTCACTAAGTTTCCCACCCAAACGTTGAATTAATATACAGGGTGATTCGTAATTAAGTGTTCCAATTGATCGGTCCAACTGAACTCTCCGATCAACCTTTCACCTTCGACTCTCGACTGAAAATTTTAGGTTCTTGAATAGAGAGAGATACGCTCACACAAGTCGTTATAAAATGTTTTCAAGAATATTGCAAGGTAATAAAGAAGGGTTCGTTATAAAGTATGCTTTTTTCACTTTTCACTAATACCTTGCATAGATTTAGAGTGTAATACTATTATTATCTATTTTTTTTTTTACTTCAAACTACGCATTCATTTCTGGAAATATCCAAAACAAATCTTTTTTCCTATATTTTAAAAATGTTGAACCTGAAATTATCTTTACGAACATATGGAAAGTATTTTTTTTTTGATATTATGAATTAGGCAGAGAGAATAGCTTTTCGTTTGTATTCATGTAAATTGCAAGCCGGCGACACGTGTTACAAGAGTTACGCAACAAAACTCATTTCGCCGTAGTTTTAGAGGGGTTAAGTCTTTTTATCTGTGGAATATACATATTTTCAGATTAAGTATCAATTGTGAACAAGTTCTGATTTTCATAATACTAGAAGAAAAAAGAAAATTAATAAGTTAACATTTTTAAAAACATCGGAAAAGAATCCAAAATGAATCAACTGTAGGACTATTTGGACTTTCGATAGTGAATCGTTTTAAACGATTCTTTACTATTGTAAGTTGTGAAACTTTTGAGAAAAACGAATATTCTTCTTCCTATGTACTCACGAAATTTAAATAGTAAATGAATTACTTACGGACGAAGATTTAACTCATTTAAGATTTAGTCTTTGCGAGTAAATAAGAAGAATTTATTTAGTTTCTCTTAATACTTTTACGATTTGGTAAAGAATTGTTTAAAAATATTCACTAGCGAAAATCCAAATAGTCCAAGAACTGATTTATTTCCGATTCTTTTTTTTCACGACTATATTCGCTTAAAACACTTTTTTTTTTTTAATTTATATACGAATCTTTTGGTTTTTTGGATATAAGTGTCTGAAAATTAAATTTCTACAATTTCAAACTCTGATATAGGCGTCCTGCTAGTTTCGAGTTAATTTGTCGGCTCGTATGTCATATTCATCTTCAAGACATTTTCAATTTTGGTCGAATATCAATACTGGATAGTACTCAATAATACTTGACAGTACTTGATTGTTCTAACGAATGCTTGAGAAAACCTAAGCATGTTAAAGAATACTGAAATATCTGCTGTACTAGGTACTAGAGAATACTGAAGAATTAGTACATACTAGTAGACTCAACAAAAAAAAAAAAAAAATCAACTCAGAAAAATAGTAAAATTTCATCGATAATTTAACTAATATCTCATAGTAAATTCGTGTACTATTTATTAATGGTATGATTTCTACTATTTAATCTTAGTACAATGAAATGTTTACTATTTTTGTGTAAGAATAATTACTATTTTTTTTATTTGACAGTTAAAATCGTAGCAGGCGTTACTAATTCGTTTTGTTAAATGATGATATTTTCATTAGTAAGGTTTAGCATTACAATTACACATTGATAGCTCTAAGCTATGTAATAATAATTAAATTTATTTTTTTATTTTAATGCTCTTTACTTTATACTTTTGTTATTGATTGACAGACCGAGGGACACTTCTGTTGAGAATTTTAATGTGAATGGCCTGTTGTTCCTGCCACAGGCACTCACAATGAAGGAATCGGAAGCTAATTCCTATATCTGTCTGATTACAATACTAAGGGCGGCTTGCAGAAAAATTATACAAATCTCGATTTTATTAAACCTAGACTTAGCCCTAAACTCAACTTAACTTAAATCTCATCATAGATGTATTGTATTTCATAAAATTTCTTTCGATTTAACTAAATCGAGATTTAGCCCATCATTCACTCACCATTCGCTCTTTGCGTTCTGTTTCACTAAAAATGTATGTAAAAACAATATTGCGTATAATGAAATGTCGTTTGTCTTGTCAAGTTGTAATGTCAATGTCAGTTCATGTCTTGGTGCGTTGCTTTTTGAGTTCTTTCGTTCGTGTTATTTTTCTAGTTTTGTTATTTATTTGTCGTATTGTATTATTACAAAATAATGAAGAAATCCAGGGCACCCAATTTTACAACGACTGATTTGGAAAATTATGAACAATTTTATCAAGTAGAAACATTGCACTTTGTTTACTTAGGCAGAACCATCGTCTGATAACAAATCGTGATCAGTTTGCGAAAATAAATCCATTTTCACAAATATAAAGAGAGAAATAATTCGACAATAACGCACCAGTCACCACCGTCTCTCAACAAAATCAATATTTTGCAACTTAAACCCACATAAGTGCCAGTTTAACTTTGACGTTTATTTAAATCGAGATTTAAGCTATGTAAATCGATGATGTGCAAGACGTTAAATCAGGTTTAAGCTAAAATCGAGTTTTACTTCCACTAAACCTAGTTTTAAATCATAGCTGCAAGCCGCCCTAAGTGTGAATTATAGAAAATATTATTGTTAATTCAACTTTGAAAAATAGTAAAAGAATAAACATTATTAGTTATTTTTACTGATGACTAGTTCTTGTAACTACATTTAAATAGTTGTAGGTATCAATAAGAAAGTTAATAATATATACTACTTTTTATTTGACTTTTGTCCATAGTAAAGCCAACTATTCTGAAGTATTTTAACAAATTATTATTATTTATTTTATAGTAAATTTCACTAAAATAATTGTTGCAACTATTTCAGTTTTTACCCAGTATACGTATTCAAATTTTTAGTCATATGGTCCCATTTGGGTTCTGTTCTGCGAAAGTCCCACGAAACCGCGCTGCCTTAATCGCTTTAAGTAATCACATCTGGTCTGGTTTGGTCCAGCGGAATGTGAGAATAGGGCTCCGCTGAACACCTGAGCGTACCCGTTTCTGGAACAGGCTCCGCACCCGCAGGACAAGAGCAATACAAGCCCGATCCCTGTGGAAGGCCAAAAACACCGGTTGCATGCGAAGGGAAGACCGGAAAATGTCATAAGGCCGGAAATCTGCTGGAAGTCGCGCATGTGTGTGCTGGAGCGCGCGCCTTCCAGTCGTTCTCCATGCGAAGTCGTTCCCCACGTCTTGGAATGGAATTTCTGTGTGACTGGCTGGGGCCGCGGCCGCCGGAGCCCGATGTCTTTAACTTCTGGTCGCGGAGTTCACTGGCGTCCGCCTCAGACTCAGTTCTCAGTTCACAGGCCGAGGTGGGCTCGAGCGAACGTGTGTTGTGCAGTCGAATCGAATCGAATCAAATCAGAATCAGAATCAGAATTTTACCTATTCCCTGCCGTTGAATTTATATATAAATTTATAAAAACCGCTCTGTTGCACCGACATTCGAGATTCGAAGACTTCGACATGGGGAATTGCGTTAATTTTAGAAAAGACAAAAATTCCGCGAAGTTTATTGAGTGACGGAGTCTTCGTCCAGGTTACACTCCAGGTCGCCGCGACCTGTGTGTATATGTTTAGACTCCAGAGTGCGCTGCTGTGCTGCGATCAGAAAAGTTAATCGTTTCGCGTGTGGGTTTAATTCTGCTATAAGTAAAACGAGTTTGCGCACTGGTCGCGTCGATCGTCGGGCCACCACCGCTTCAAGAGTGTACTCCAAAGCCGCCTCACAGCCTCCGACAGTTCGACGACGAAACGAATTCCTTTCCTCCATCGCTAATTGATGGCTCAGTTTCTTCGACGATCTTAAGAGGTGCTCAAAGATATTGTGATTTTTTGATCCTTGCCATCGTCGAGAGTGTGTATAACTCTACCTGATTGGGGGGGGAGGAGAGTTTATACGTGCGTGTATGTGCAAGAAGTTCCCTTGTGACCAGTGAAGAAAGTAACGTTTACAGAGCGCCAAGGATTACTGTGGATTAACCTCGACAGCTGCGGATAGAGAACCAGAAATTTGCCAGCTTAGCACTCCTTCGTCTCGTCGCTGCCGTCGTGAGAACCCGCCGCGGTAAGTACCCCCGCCGCAGTCCGCCTCCTCGGCGTGTTTGCATAGCCTCTGTATGTAGGGGGCTCGTATGACCGGTGTGTGGAGCTCTTTGTTTGCGGCAGCATAAAGATGTGCATTCCTCCTCCTAAGGAAATCCCACACCATAATTGCCGCTACAATGGGAACCTCATTGCGGGTCCATTGTGAGCCCCCGCTGGAAGTTATTCAATTTCGAATTCGCGTGACTCCGCTCTGCGCGCCTCGTCCGTGCTGCCAACTTCTGCGGCGCGGGGAGGCTTTTGTGTCCAGGCGCTTTTTGGACGATATCGCTTTCTTGCAGAGGAGACGTCGACTTTCGAACTGCAGCTAGAGAGCGTTTAACGGATCCCAAGATTAATGGCCCTCGCTTATGAGCTATGTATGTTATGTTGCACTTTATGCTCTTATAGACGGACACAGGAATTTTGTGGCGAAATCATAAAGCACACGCTGTGACCTAACAGTGTAATGGTCTTTGTTGCTTACCTGTTAATGTTACTTCCTTTTTACCTGACTAACAAAGCCAAAAGGAAGGGTTATGAATCTCTCAGGCTATGTATGTATGTATGTCAGATAGTCTGTTAGCTAGTACAAAGGGCCGTAACTATCATCGGGAGGCTGCAGAACAAGAAGGGTATATTTTTACGAAATTTGGATTCAGGTCTACCGTCTAGAATTTACAAAAAATCATTTTTCATTTTTCGACTCCTCATCGTCTCAGAAATCATCTCCAAATTTTTTTTTTTTGAAAAATTCGTAATAGAAAAAAATTATATCGTTATACAGCGAAAGCGCGCGGATTGGCTCCGAGCGACTCCAAAACTTTAAACGCGTTTTTCTCGAAATTACATTTTTTGAGACTGCCCCTAGATAATCTCCAGATCTACCGAACCGATTTGAATAAACCTTGGTGAATTTTGTTTGTTTAGGTTGCCTCTATTGTAATTTACCACAATTTAGGCGAAAAATTAAAAAAAAAAAAAAAAAACAAATGTTGGCAAGAGAAAAAGATGAAAAAAACAAGGTAAGGGATCTTCCTTTTTTTAAATCCCGTTTGCATTTTTTGTATCAGACATCTCAATCCTGAGATTATCTGTCGACAATTTTTTTTTTCCAATCTACAAGTAAAAAAAATTTCGTTGTAATATCTAAAAAAGAGGCTGAGAAAAAAATATCATAAAAAAGTGTAATTTGTTTGCTCTCTAGAGTCTAGACGGTAGATTCAAACTCAAATGGAACATTCAAAATAAATTTATTTAAAACTTAATTATTACATTATTATTAAAGTATTACTTATTTAAAATCTACCTTCAAAGTTAAAAAAAAGTGTAGCAGTACGTATGTATAAATTACGACATTTACACATAAAAAGAGGGTTAATTTTTCAGTAAAATTCCATAAAAATATGTAAACTATTGAATTTGACTAGGTTTTAGCAAAAATTTTCCTTTAAAAATATGTAAACGTACATTTTTTAATGTAAAGTTAAGAAAGTGTAGTATCACACAAAAATTACTTCACAATTTTTATATAATAACAATGTAATTTTGCGAAATTTCCACAAAACAAATTTTTCTCTTGTTTAGGTAAGGTTCCTTTTGAATTATTTAATTATGTACCCTGACAACATTAAAATACAAACGCCAGGAAGTAGAAGTAGGGTAACCACGCTTTGCTAGGGGAAAGGAATAGAATAGCCACATTACTCGTCAGATCTCATTCGATTTGATTTCTTTTTATGGGGCTAAATTAAAGATCTCTGCTATGAAAATAACCAAAAAACAGTTGAGGATTTTATTAAAGACATTGGGAAGGTCGTCAATGGCATTTCAAATGAAACGTTAGAACATGTTTTTAATAGTTTTAGAAAGCATATGGATATTTGTGGCAAATTAGATGGTTAAAATATCGAAAATATATATCATTAGTAACTAACGTTTTTCACTATATTTTTAAATTAATTGTTTTGTATTAAATAGATTTAATTTTTTTATAATAAATGGACATGAAATAAAAATGACGACTGTCCTTTATTAAAAAGTATTTACATTTTACCGATCTCTCCATTTGTTAAAAAATTGTGACCCATTAGTTTTCGCAATTTCCTATTGGACACCCTGTATATCATTAATAACTCACGTTCAGACTTTCTTCACTATATTTTTAAATTAATGCTTTGTATTAACACTTTATCGACCGCAAGCCTATTTATAGGTTCAAAACATAATACATATAAAAGATACTTAAAGCAGAAAATGCATTTGGTGCGAGAGAATTTTTTTCATTTAGCTACACTACAACGTTGGGCTCTGCAGCCATCATTTTTCTTTTTATAATTTTTTTTAACAATGAATTCATACCTAAATAAATAAGCATATAAAATTTCAAAACGATATCTGTTGTAGTTTTTTCTTAATAGTAGTTTAAAATAAAGATAAATTTTTCCGGGCTATAGGTAGAATAACTCGCTTTCAAAATTGAAAAAAAAAAATACTTTTTTCGGGATTTTTTTTTTTTTTTTTGTTGAGAAATCTATTATATTTATTCAAAAAACTCTTCTTATACATATCAATTGAAGAAAAAAAAAAAAATTTTTTTTAATTTTTGGTAATTTTTGGCGGTGGCAGATGACGTCTTATAAAAGTCACTTTATAGCTGGTGCAAATCACTGTGGATTTCTTGGAAAAGATACGGACAAAATTCAAAACGGATTTTGTTCTTTAGGCTTTTTCCTAGGTCTTATAACTGAAAAGAAAATTTTAAATTTTTTTTTAATTTTTATATCACTGTTTTTCTTAAAATGTAAAAAATCGGCTATTTTTTTTGGGGGAAAAGTACCTCTGTAAAAAAAACGAGGGGTACTTATATGTATGCATTTTTATCGAATACTTTTTGATTTTTTTAAATCTACTGAGTAGAACTTGAGATCTGATTTGTAGATATTCTAAAATAGTAGTTTTGAGAAAAACTCGTTTAAAGTTTTCATACAATAATTTAAGTATTTATATATGTAAAAAAAAAAAATTCGATTATTTTTTTCATTTTGAAAGCGATTAAATAGATTTATTTTTTTATAATAAAATGGGCATAAAATGAAAATGACGACTTTCCTTTATTAAATACATTTCCCGATTGTTAAAAATTTGTTAAAAAATAGTGACTCATTAGTTTTCACACATTGCTATGGGACACTCTGCATATCTGTTTTGTAGTAAACCCCTTTATAGCTATTTTCCTAACAACTTGATAAATACAATATCATTTATTGCCGTCTTAAAATTTCTTATTCCGATGGCAAGTAACCAGGGACCCTTAAAACCCATGCACACAACACCGCCTTAAATATATTAAAATCACTTGGAGCTGGAAATTTTCGGTCACCGTACTGAATTCGCTATCTTTAATTTTCATTTCCAAGCAGAGAAAGGATAGCGTCAGGATACTTGACTGGCTAACACAAGCTAATAACGGAAATAAAATAAATTACACTAACCTTTTTATAACTTGTTTGCAGCAATAATTAAAATTAATTACCTATGTACCCTAAACCAACATTTTTTACCCTTTTCCTTAGAAATGTTGTTCATTTTACGAATTTTCTAACCACAGTGCAATGAAATAATTACGTAACAGTCAGGGTTTTCTAAAGAACAGGTTTTTCTACTCCTTTTTTTTTTGAAAGGTAAAAAGATGGACAATTTGATAACAATAAAAACAGGTGTATTAATTACATGAATTTCAGAGTAAAGGGGAAATTCTGAATTTTAGGAAAGTGCAAAAAATTTGTTTCAGTAGGACGAGGTAGATCAACATTGTTGACATTTTTGCAAAGGACATTTAGATAGTAGTTTCTTGGCTGAGCTTAATGTTGTTGTCAAAAGATAAAAATGAAATAATGATGTACATACTATGAAAACTTTGAGTTTATGAATCCCTCAAAGCAACTCCCAAACGGTTGAGTTTTCTAGGAGAGAGCCACATATTTTGGCATACACTATACGAAACACCCTGTATAATAAGCAGATTTTAAAATTTCTTAAACTTAAAAAGCAAAGAATGTTATTTATTTCTAACATTAATTATTCCAAACATGTGAACAGCATAACTTCTTCTAAAGATATATTACTGCACTCAGTTACACTGTTTCATCTTTTTGATTTACAGATCCATAAAAAAATTAAAATAAAGCATTAAAAATTTCAAATGCAGCTGAAAATGGCATTTAACTCATTGACTGCAGTCTATCTTAAAAAAAATAAAATACAGAAAGTATCATGTGGCAAAACCTCATAAATAATAACATAAAAAATGAGATATTAACGATTCTACCTTTTTTATTTGAAATGCTGTCATAAAACTTTTTAGAAGGCTTTAATTAAATAATCAAATCGTGTTTCATGGCCGCTTTTTAAATTATCAACGCCACTCACCGTACACGTGCAAGCAGATGCTTTATAAAAATTTTATGATTTTAAATGATTAATGTCTTTCCAAAGATTTTAATTTAAATTTCTTTACCCTCTCTCATCTTACATTTCCTTTTTTCTTTTTTATTCTTAGCGTACAAAAATATATAAGATAAAAAAGATAAAAATTGTTTTCTTATTCAAAAGACTAATTCATTACATTAATATTTAAAAATGACTTCGAGCATCGCGACTGTTCTTGATGAAACGCATTCTGTGAGTTGAATTTTGGGTCGCTTTTTCGAGCAATTTCGACTGTATGTGATGAATAACATGTACAATGTTGGATTCCAAGTTGTTGATTTATCAGCATAAACTAATGACTTCATGTAACCCCATAAGAAATAGTCGAGAGGTATTATATCACACCACCACCACTAATTTACATTGTGATTTCAATAAATCGATGGTTTGTGTCGCTGTATGGCACATAGCGCCATCCTGTTGAAACCATTTTTCACCAGGATTAATGATATCCATTTTTTTTGAAGAAATATTCATTAAATCATAGTCCTGTAACGGTCTCCATTGACTGTAACGCGAGCCCCTGCCCCGTTTTTAAAGAAATAAAGGCCAATAATACCACCAGCGTGTAAACCGGCCCAAAAGGGGAATTTAGAGTTTCTTTCGGATTGGTCTCACTCCAAAAAAGAGAATTTCTCCTATTAATAAACCGATTAAGGCAAAAATGAGCGACGATTAAGCGTTAATTTTTATTTTAAATTATACTAATATTAAAATTCATTGCAATAAGATATAAGGTAGGTGCGGGTAATAAGGCCTAGCTAAGGGAGATTTGAAATAAAATAAAAAGTATGTATCCGAATCAACAAAAGCGTCGCAAAAAGTTTCAGGTGCCATCGATGAGTGTTAGCTACCTGCGATTATGACCTTGAGCGACGTCGATCATTTTAAATTATATTTTCTGTTACTTAGGCTTTATTAGCCGATAGGCCTTATTACCCGCACCTACTTAGTTTTACAATTCGACTAAAATAAAAATAATAATATTTAAGATTTCCAAAAAATACATATGCTAATATATTCTCGTAGATTTCCTCTTCACCATTCTGCAGTTATATTTTGCCATTTGTTTTGCCATATTTATCCATAAAATTGGTGATTTACGATAGTATAAAACTTGTTTTAAAGTTTTACCATACAATCGATACCGATTAAATCGGGGTCAGGAACATTTAAAGACATAAGAATTACGCAGGTTGATAGAACTTGAAAATTTTCCCAAGATACCGCTTTAATTTAATGTTTTGTATTTTATGGTCTAACGGCAGACTAAACAAATAATAATGCGAATAAAAGAAATTAAAAATCACTCAAAGTAAAATGTTCAGATTCGAATTCCAAAAGTGGAAACAGGTTGTAATTCATTAAAGTCTATGCGAATTCTTGTTTAGAAATATAGCCTTTTGTCTTTTTTACAAACAATGAAGAGAGGGAGGGAGTTTTATAGTAACTTTTATAACGACAGTGGTTCCATTAAAACTTATAACATCAAAGTGGAATTCAATCTTTTACTGATTAACCCTTTTGTGATCAAAAAGGTCTCTTTTACTTTTACCTCATTCCGTTGAAAATGAAAGAAAAAAATATGGTAAAAAAACTGAACTGAAGAGCGGATACCTGCCGGAAAGTCGTTACATCATGTAATCATAGACAGAATTGCAGCTGGGGAGCATCATTACCTGCATTTACTGCAGCTAAATAACATGTTTGCTTTTCTCTGGTGTACCGAATAACAACAAAGCTAATTCTTGCCTACTAATCTCAGCGTAATGCAGCGTGCACCACGAGCATAATGACCAGGTACCGCGCGCGGGCAGAGCGCTCTTCGTCTACAGGTGTCTAATGTGCTTGCAATCAAGATCCACAGCCTCGAGCGACAGAGCGATGCAGCGCGAACCGCGGATCGTGGTCCCCTCCCCCGAGCAGCATTAAATGCTCCTTTCATCCGCTGCAGAAAATTTCAATTTTAACGAGAACTCAAAGACTCCATCATCATTGGAAGGTTCCTGACCCATTAAACGGGTTGCTCGTTTTCGAAGACACCATTTTTGCCTCGCTCAAATCGAGCACTTTAAAAGGTTATCGGACAGTAGCTGTAATTGACATCCGCGCCGAGGAACTGACCGGTTTTGAACCGGTTGCCCGTGCGGCGACAGCTACTACGAACCTTCTTAAGACACATCGCGAGGAGTCTCAAGAGGCCGCGCGCAGCAGAACTGGCCTCATCGATGTCAAGGTGAGGCGAAGAGCGCCGGCTTATGGGGCTGCAGGATTATCCATGCGTTGTGTCTTCGGATAAAGAAATTTAAGCCAATTAGGGCCGGTGGAGCAATTGTCAGTTCCACACGTTGTCGACCGCAAATCGGAACCTTAGTGAAAAAAACCGCGGTTACAGCGCGACACGGCGCGTTTTTAAACAGCTCCCAAAGTGAAAGATTCAAAAAGAAATAAAAAAAAAAAAAAACAGCACCTCACGATTGAGGAAATGTGCCAGACTGTGCGAAATCCATTTCCGCGAATTGCACAGTCCGTGAAATATAATTAATCGGTGCGATTGGCTCTGCGCTAAGTTCAATTCATCCACAACACTGTCTCTCACTAGACCTACATAAGCCCGGTTGAACATGTTCACTGCTCGTTCTGGTTAGCGTATTGTTTTCTGAATTCTATTCAATTCCTCAACTGATGTGCAATTTACGTGTAAGACAATGGAACCTGCTCGTTGAAGAACTTCTTATTCATATTTATGTAACCCCCCGGGGTTCTTGCCGCATACGTGGGAAAAAATGTTCGCTTTGTACATCTGTAAAAGATTAACGTTAATTGAACCTTCATTAGAAAACAATTGGTAACACCTGTTAGAGCAGGTTTTTCTCAGTGATTTAAAAATGATGTGATGTAAGTACAATTTTTGCTACTGAATTCAGAATAAATTAGAAAACAATAAATTCCACCTAAAAATAACAAATAGGAATTATTTTACTTTTAAAACTTAAATCGTTCTTTCTCAAGCAGGCTAACACACGCTACAACTTATAAGGGAAAAGCCTTTACAAGCAAAAGTCGATAGGTGCATACACACAATCAGACTTTTCCAGTAAATCTGTAAATAATTTGATGCCAGAATTTAGGAAGTTTCTATGCCAAAAAGTTAGGGATGATTGGTACCTTGCATTCAGAACAATTAATAATTTCAACGCTTTCTGTTATCGCAATTTACCAGTACGACAGTTTGAGGCATGACAATGAAATACAACTAAAAAATTTAACCCTAAATTGGTGCTCCAACAGCAGAAGTCTGAAATCAGAATTCTACGTGCATCTACACACACTCCAATCTGATATTTGAAGTTAGTTAGCTTAGCTTAACTTTCTTAAGAGGTTACATGGGTCTTAAAGGTATAAAAAAAAACGACTTCTTTAAAATAATTTATTTCAAAAACGTAAAATCTTTTTTATTTAAAATTTAAACATATGAAAGTAAAGTACTTAAAGTACTTGTAAAAAAATGTTCAGCCAAAAATATTGAAAATTTTCCATTTTCCAGCCGTTTTTCGCCGTCAACCTTTTTTTTTGCGGTGGACATGATATTTCGGTGTGGATTCATCTGAAATCAAAAATTCAAAAATTTTCTTATAGTTTATGTCCTTGGCTCGTGATTGATCGAAGGAATTGATAAAAAAATGAAATTTGACATTTTGACATGAGTTTGAATCAATTTTCGTCTCAAATTTTTATGCGTTTTTCTGATTCTCATCATTTTTAAAAGGTCTTTTTCGTATAAAACAAGAACGACTTGACCGAATGAAAATTCCTTCGTTCAATCACGAGCCAAGGGCATAAACTACAAGAAAATTTTTAAATTTTTGATTTCAGATGAATCCACACCGAAATATCATGTCCACCGCAAAAAAAAAGGTTGACGGCGAAAAACGACTGGAAAATGGAAAATTTTCAATATTTTTGGCTGAAAATTTTTTTACAAGTACTTTAAGTACTTTACTTTCATATGTTTAAATTTTAAATAAAAAAGATTTTACGTTTTTGAAATAAAATTTTTTAAAGAAGTCGTTTTTTTTATACCTTTAAGACCCATGTAACCCCTTAAATTACACTTATCTCACTAAGTTGTCTTTACAGTGAGTTCTGAGTCAAGTCTCTATCCAACTCCCATACTTGAAACTTTTCGTAATTTTATAGCGTAACCAAAGCTACGTATAATATCTAATATCTAAAACTTTTAAGAACACCGCAACACAGTCGCACGGCGACCACACTGTAAAATATATAAAAATTAGGACTAGTACATGTGTGAGGCTATTAAAATTGTTCACACATTATTTCTATTTCCAATTCTTGCTTTAGATTTGAGGCATATTATTCATAGACATTTCTGTTCAATCTGTGAATACAATATGTACTATACATATACCTCCGACTGCATTTTATCATTTTTTTTTTTTTGTGCATGAGTTTCATAGTGCCGAAGGTAAAAGATTTCGTATTTAACAATTTAAATTAAATTATGTTACATAATTAATCGGAAAGTCTACTCTGTTCAATAAATTAACAAATTTCGAAAAATAAAGAACAGTATTTTTTTTATACCATTTGTAAAAATAAACCAGCCGATGGCCACCACCATTTACTTGAGAAAAACAATAAAAACTTTTTGACCTACCAAACTAGGCCATTAACATATATTTTGGCACTTTTTTTTTAAATATGGACACAAGGACTACCAAAGTTAATTTATCCATTGGTCCTTTGTATTTTTCAAGGGCTTCTGCAGAAAGGTATACGTATGTATGTTTAATTTGATTTATAAACAAAACTAATATGTTCTAATGTAATTTACATTGCCTTTTTAAAGTGTCATGAACCTCAACTCATTACAAATGAATTAGATGGACGGATGGATGATAATACGAAATATGTAAAATACGTAGTTTCACTGAATGGAAAAACCTCCACGCCAGTTATTTTGTAACGAATTCATTTAGGGTGTGCACTGAAGCTAATTTGAAATTAGAAATTCCGTCATATTTCCCAACATTCTAGAATTGCTAGACTGCGGTGAAATAAGGACGAATTATGCATACGTAAGAGGTTCACCACTTTCTAATAGTATAAAACAGGCGAACCGGAATTTTAAAGTGCCACGCAGTGATGCTCCAGAAGTTCCGAATGTATAATGCATTTTTCATTTTTTTAAAAATTTAATCTAAATAAAAGCAGAACCTGAGCCAAGTGCGTACTCAGAATCCGCCCCACCTATCCCCTCTTCTAGGGCTCTTGTTGTCAACTCCGGATCTCGTGACATCCTCATGAAAACATAAGAGGTATCCAAATGAGTTCTCTCCAACGCGACGACAGCATCGTCGTCCTCACCCACGAATTAAGTCGCAGCTCCGACTTTAAAATATATATATACCATAGTATAAAAGAGTCCACGTCACAAAACTTTCGCTTCCGTCAGTTATATTTGAGCTTGTGTCAGCTGTGACCCAGAATTGGGTCACAAGGGATGCAATCTGTCCGCGGTGATCCCTGGGAGACCGCAAAATGACAAACACATCCACCACCCTCGCACCCGAATGCAATTTAACATTTTCGCTGTTAGCACTCCGCTGTCTAAAGACAATGCCTTTGTTCCTGAACATTAGTAAGGGATGCGCTCGGCTTCGCCTATACAAGTCGCGATGCAGATGACGCGGCTCGACGAGGCGTCTAAATAATAGACCGTAGCCGCCGAAATGGATTCTGGATGCTGTCTAACTTCATCGAGATGCGACATCCGCCATCTGCATAGCGCTGTTCGTTGCGGTAGCCGCCCCATTTCAGTTCGCCAGATGTAAAATTCAGGATGAAAAAGGTGCGCCCTTCCCGAAGAAAAGGGTTTCGTAAGATGACGACGGCAACAACAACAACAACTATGGCATTGTGCGCTAATTTAATTGCGTGCTGGTTTCGGACAAATTCACAGGGTGATGCGATATGAGAACGGCTGTCGAGGCCCAGGATTCATATCATATCACACCTCCCTCAGGAAGCAACAACGAGCCAACCACGTGTGATAATTTCATTTTAACGCCCGCCAGGAGAAGGGAAATGGGGAGCCGCATTGTCCCATAAAACAGGGAAGTGCTTTTGCTCGGTTAGTGGAAGAGATAAGACGACTTACAGCGTTACGTGCGGATTACTGCCGGAGAGATTTTGCCTTCTATTCAGGTGAAATTACGGTGCATGTTGAGTTCCCGGGCTTATAGTCGGGGATTACAAAATACCAACTGATTACAGTACACAATTAAGCAGCATAATGCCCCCGGAGTCCTGGCAAGGCCGCTCCATCCCGAACCGAGGAATCGGGCTTTAGTATCAAAGAAGAACAATAGATTCTACCGTTGAAGACTGCTGTCTTATTTCTTATCAAATTTCCGGAGACGCAAATGGGCGGGATACAGTTAAATTGAATCGAAGGACGCAAAAATACGCTCGGAGCAATTAAGGGGTTTACGCGCTTTAGGAGGGTTTATAAGTAAATTAACTCTTTATCTTACTGGGGATTTAAGTGTCTGTTTTTCTTTTCTTTTATGGTTGGAACTAATGAGGTACATTTGTTATTTTCAGTTAAGTTATAGTACAGATTCTAAAACTAATCAGACTATTTATATGGCACAATTTGCAAAAAAAAATTATAAATTCTAAGTATTGCTTTCCAATGGAAGTTTCAAGCAGTTTTCTTGAGTCGTAGTTTGTACTTTTCTTTCGGTCTATTCATATGAATGTCTTTCTGGTATAAAATTTTGTACTTGAATTTTATTTCACGTCCTATTATCCGATTTTGAAATAATTACTGTTTCCCCTGCCAAATGTAAATCATCATCATGAAAAATAATAAAAGTTTGAATTTTAATGTACGAAGTCTTTTGGTATGCCGCCGTATGCGCTTTAATTACAATCCTTTGCTGAAAAGTCCGCAATCCCAATTTTTTCCTTATCTATGCCTTTTGCGTATAAATAAATAAAAAAAATAAAAAATTTATCATCTCGTTTAATTGCGGACTTGAATCTTATAAAAATTTTGAAAGATCCGAAAAAAAGCCTCCGCACGCAGGCATTCGAACCCGCGACCACTGAATCACAAGCCCAAGTGTTAAGTGCTACACCAGCCGCAGCTTTGGGAAAGTGCTACAATGAATAGGATCTAGAGCCGCGTGAAAATTTTTGTATACTATTATTTTGTAAACGCTTGGCCATCTAGAGTTCCCACTTCGGGTTCTTTCATTTGTAGCCAAGCCCTACATTTGCTATAAATTTGATCGAAATCGGTGATGACAAGTAGGTGCCTTCTCCTTGTCAGTTAAACGCCTCAAGCTATTATAAAGTATGCGTACGTATATAATAGGGGTACCGGTTAATTCGTGCGGTTTTCTAACAGATGGCGTAACTTGTTTTATATTCCAGTGATTCACCTTTCCAAATATGTGTTAGAAAGCTACTGTCATATAGTTTCAGAATCAGTATGTGTCATTTAGCTGAAGCGTAAACAACAATACTTTTTTTTACTCTGAAAATGTCGAATTTTGTGCCGAATAAAGTGTTTTTGCGGGGAGTACTTCTTCATTATTTCAATATGAAGAAAAAGGCTGCCGAAAGTCATCGTATTTTGGTGGAAGTGTATGATGTGCATGCTCTGAGCGTACGTGCCAGAAGTGGTTTGCACGGTTTAAAAGTGGCAATTTTGACTTGGAGGACGATGAACGGCCCGGACAGCCAAAAAAGTTTGAAGACCACGAATTGGAGACACTGCTCGACCAAGATCCATCCCAAACGCAAGAAACTTGCAAAATCACTTGGCGTCGCTCAACAAACCATTTCCGATCGTCTAAAAGCAATGGGAATGATCCGGAAGGTAGGCAAGGTAATTTTGCAACAGGACAATGCTCGGCCACATGTTGCACAGGTCGTCAAAACCTACCTTAAAACGCTCAAATGGGATGTTCTACCCCACCCGCCGTATAGTCCAGACCTTGCGCCATCCGATTACTATCTCTTCCGATCAATGCAACATGGCCTGGCTGACCAGCACTTCTCCAATTATGAAGAAGTCAAAAATTGGATCGATTCGTGGATAGCGGAGAAGCCGGCCGAATTGTTCAGAAAGGGTATTCGTGAATTGCCAGAAAAATGGGAAAAGGTTATAGCTAGCGATGGACAATACTTTGAATATTAAATTTGTAACCATTTTTTCACAATAAAGCTTCAATTTTCGAAAAAAACCGCACGAATTAACCGGTACCCCTATTATATATAAGTTATTCATATTATAAATTATACATATGGGGTGATCCGTGTCAACCGTGCCACCCGCTAGTACAAAAATTGAGTGAGTCAAAAAAATCGTGTGATGGCTTAAAAAATTCGTTGAGATGAGCTCTTTCGAAAGGCGTGTGGCGCTTTTTAATTTTCAAGATGGCGGTTGCAATATGGCGGCTATTATCCACGAATTTTCACGACCTTCTGAAAGAAGTGTTGCTGAAAAAAGAGCGATGATGACGAAAATTCAGGTATATGACAAAAAATGTTTGTCTGGTAGAGAGTTATCAAATTCCATAGGATTCTTCTGAATTTTCAAAATGGCGACTTCAAAATGGCGCCGATATCGGCAAAATACCAATATTTTTGGCTTAAACCTCATTTGATGGTATGTAAGCTCGTGCTGTTCAACTAAAAGCGGCCAAGTGCGAGTCGGACTCGCCCATGAAGGGTTCCGTAGCAGCATATTTTTTTTAGTTTTATAATTCTCTTATTTTAGATGTTACAGGGGGGGACACACATTTTACCACTTTGGAAGTGTCTCTCGCGCAAACTATTCAGTTTAGGAAAAAATGATATTAGAAACCTCAATATCATTTTTGAAGACCTATCCATAGATACCCCACACGTATGGGTTTGATGAAAAAAAATTTTTGAGTTTCAGTTCTAAGTATGGGGACTCGCACTTGGCCGCTTTTTTTTCTATTTTTGTGTGAAAATCTTAATGCGGTTCACAGAATACATCTACTTACCAAGTTTCAACAGTATAGTTCTTATAGTTTCGGAAAAAAGTAGCTGCGACATACGGACGGACAGACACACAGACATGACGAATCCATAAGGGTTCCGTTTTTTGCCATTTGGCTACGGAACCCTAAAAACGTTGGTACGGAAGTACTCTACCAAATACTATGTGCTCCCTACACAAATTTTAAAATGACGGCTATATCAGCGATCTTTTTACTTTTAATTCCTTGTTTGGGTTTACAAGAAATGCATGGCAGTTCTGAATGGTTGTAACTGGTGGTGCATTTTTGAATCTTTTGGCAAGATATCTCTCCGCTCTTTCATGCTGGTGTTTACTATAATATAATATTGTCATATTTGTAAATTTTTTTTTCCCCCACGTATAAAGAGCTTCAGGTGTTAATATGGCTTCGTTTGGTTTCGCTTGGAGACTAGCTCGTGTAGCTTCTCTTTTGAATAAGGCACCTAATCCATCACAAACACACTTACCATGCGCAGTCGCATGACAATGCCATTCAGCTAAAATTCCAAAATCGTCATAATGATGGACTAAATTGCATATTTGGAAGCGATTTTTGAAGTGTTGCTTAGCACCATCAGTAAAATCGTCATTTTAAAATTTGTGTAGGGAGCACATAGTATTTGGTAGAGTACTTCCGTACCAACGTTTTTAGGGTTCCGTAGCCAAATGGCAAAAAACGGAACCCTTATGGATTCGTCATGTCTGTGTGTCTGTCCGTCCGTATGTCGCAGCTACTTTTTTCCGAAACTATAAGAACTATACTGTTGAAACTTGGTAAGTAGATGTATTCTGTGAACCGCATTAAGATTTTCACACAAAAATAGAAAAAAAAGCGGCCAAGTGCGAGTCCCCATACTTAGAACTGAAACTCAAAAATTTTTTTTCATCAAACCCATACGTGTGGGGTATCTATGGATAGGTCTTCAAAAATGATATTGAGGTTTCTAATATCATTTTTTCCTAAACTGAATAGTTTGCGCGAGAGACACTTCCAAAGTGGTAAAATGTGTGTCCCCCCCTGTAACATCTAAAATAAGAGAATTATAAAACTAAAAAAAATATGCTGCTACGGAACCCTTCATGGGCGAGTCCGACTCGCACTTGGCCGCTTTTAGTTGAACAGCACGAGCTTACATACCATCAAATGAGGTTTAAGCCAAAAATATTGGTATTTTGCCGATATCGGCGCCATTTTGAAGTCGCCATTTTGAAAATTCAGAAGAATCCTATGGAATTTGATAACTCTCTACCAGACAAACATTTTTTGTCACATACCTGAATTTTCGTCATCATCGCTCTTTTTTCAGCAACACTTCTTTCAGAAGGTCGTGAAAATTCGTGGATAATAGCCGCCATATTGCAACCGCCATCTTGAAAATTAAAAAGCGCCACACGCCTTTCGAAAGAGCTCATCTCAACGAATTTTTTAAGCCATCACACGATTTTTTTGACCCACTCAATTTTTGTACTAGCGGGTGGCACGGTTGACACGGATCACCCCATATATATGTATATAAAAGCTTGATTTGCAGTTTTTGTTTACTTTTATATTTAAATACATGGTTGCCTTTTTAAATATTGATTGAACATATTGGGTAATCCTTTTATTTGTTCATATTTTCATGTTTTTATCTCCACCAACGACTTAAGACATTTATTTATTAACAAATTAAAGCTGAAATCCTATACTAAGAGAAAACAATAAGTTGCCATATTTTGCAAAATCTTATTTACATTATTATCAGGTATTACATTTTTGAGAAATTATAAATTTTCATTTCGATGCATTGATTGGAAAGTCTTTTTGTTATTTTTGTTTTAAAACCACAAATTGTTTATATGATAACCAGTTTAATTTAGAAAATTTCAGGCAACTATACTTAAAGTTTTTGATATTTTGATGTTTTACCATTTGAAAACATTGTTCGTTATTTCGTTATTAGAATCAATAACTTGATCTTTATTCGTTATTCAAATTAATAACTTTATCTGATTTACCATAGAGAAAACACAATTTCACGTTGATTTCTCTCTGCAAAAACACAATTATTACTCCTAAAAATATAACGTGTCTAAAGTTTTGAATTGAAACGAGTGAGAACGACCTTGACTCCCTTCCTATCTCTCTCTCTAACATACAATACAATACTACAAGAGCAAGAGAGAATTTAGAGTTTAAGTATAAAAGCAGATGGTAGGAAATTATTAATTATGTATATAATGTATGGTCACAGGCTAATATTGATGTACTATATAATTGACATTCAATTTGGAAGCTGGACCAAATAATTAGTTTTTTAAACTCATAATGTACATCTGGAATCTAGAAGTGCTTACATTTGATTTCATCGATAATATTGCAGACATTCAACTATTTTGAAAAGAAATTGTTCTCCTAGGAGATAAATAACAATTTAAATTAAGTAATTTAATATCCATTAAACTAACGATTCTACAAATACGAACTTCCTTTCATGACATCTAGATAAACCTACCACAGCGAAATCAGCTCAGAAATCAATTTCACTTTCAATTTAACTTTTCGTTGAACTGAGCAAGAGTGCTTCCGGCCACAACTCGAACGAGTCTAGTCTACGCGAGGGGGGAAAGGTGAATAGTTGTCGCCCATTTCGAACATCCGGAAATTAATTAAAGCCCCCCATCTACTCACCGGTCCGTAGAAATTAATTTTCAGAAAATATTTTCAAAAACAATTTTCCATACATATTTCATTTGAGAAATTGCTCAAATTTTCTGCTACAGCAAAGTTAATGGACTCGCCCTAGCGCGATGGACCTTGTCTCTGAATTTTCTGGGCTCACAACAAGAAACGCCCTGGAGCATGACTCGCGTGTGACCAAACGAAAACTGGGAATATTCTGAACCTTACCTAACTTATATCTTATATTGGGAAAGGTGGGCTACCAGCAACAATAACCATCAAAGAAAATGGGCCTTTTCCGGAAAAAGAGTCTTCGGACTAGCAGAAATATGTGGCACACTAGAAAATTCCTATTCCTCCTGCCGTAGTAGCACGATGGAGGTGCTTATGAATTCACGCCTTGCAGAAATGCCTGCCGGTATTTAACCCAGATTCGCATCACTTCCATCAGAGGCTTTCCATAGAGCCGAGATCTCATATCTGTCGGCCACGTCCAGTGAACTTGGTCTTGCATAGGAGCACCAAGAGGGCCCCATTAGATAGTTAGCAGGTGGAGAGATGCATTTTACGCCCTCGTTAGTGCTCCACTGGGGCACTATGCAATTCGCATTTCATGTTCACGCGCCGATTACGCTCCTAATCATGCATACGTTCTAGCTTTGGCTCTGGCTCTGGTATCTCATTCTACTCGCATGAATACAATTTATGCTCGAATTAAGTAGAACATTGTTGTAACATTCAAACAGACTATTATAGCAATAGTTTGTTATCAGAAACCTTCTATAGTGGGAAGAGGCTTTACGGAATGGCCTATTGAACAGAAAGTAGAAGCCTGCTAATGATTAAACCAAAAAAACATAACACTGCAAAAATTATACAGGGTTTTGAAATTTGTATTCTACACATTGAGAAAAAAAAATTACAATGAAAAGTTTAAATAGAAATCTGTTCGGCTTTCTCATATTTAAATATTGGTTCAAGAGAACATTATTAAAAAGAAATATGTTTGTATTAAAAATGTTTATATTCAAAATCTTGAATAATTTTGCATCTAACACAATTCTGTTTAAAACTCTTTAAAATCAAATATCTGGTCAGTTGGTCGAAACACAAATCGTAGAATACAGGGGTTGTTAAATTACATCATTTTATTATCAATGTGTTAAAAAAGTAGACTTTTACTATTTTCCAAAATAAGGGTTCATTTATACGAAGGCAAAAGTGTATCTATCTCTCGTTTCGTCAATTTGGATGGTTATTATATATAGGTTCCGCGATGAAAGTTTGAAGAAGATTTCTGAGGATTTCTTGAAGTCATTTTTATATTGGTATAAGGTTTCATTTAATTTGACTCAAAAAAACTGATAACACATTCCTAAAATTTCTCTGCAATTTAGAAGAAATGTCTGCAAATCAGAAAAAGTGTAAAATCCGTAGCAGAACCAACACATGCGTGCCAAAGAAGTAAGCAGTCTGTTAACATACCGTCAGTTTAAAACTTCATTTTCGTTTATACTTGTGTAAAATAAAAATTTTACAATTAAAAACAAAACCCCAACATTTTAGTAAGAAGTAATAAAAACGTAATCATTTTAAATTTTGCTTTAATTGTTTCGTATTTTTAAGTGGAACATTTGCGCTCGTATTCCTCGTGTGTACTCGTCTTTGCTTTATTTTATGAGATGGGCGTTTAAACATTATCATTGAGTTTTCATTTTCACTGAGCAACTCAATGACAATGCAACTAATTTTTCATTAGTATTGGATTTTCCAATTTTAATGCAACAACATTTTCATTAGCACTGAATTGTTCATTCTCAAAAAATTCTTTAAGGAAAATTATATTTCACAACGAAGTCAAATGACCGATTGCATTATCAAAAATTTGAAATTCAAAATTCAATGCTAATGAAAGTATAATATATTAAAAATGTGAATGACAGTGAAAATTTACTTTAATTAACATTGAATTTTTTAATGATATTAAACTTAATTTTCCATTAGCATTGAATTTTTTAAGGTCAATGTATTATTGCATTACCACAATAATTGTGTCCATTTCTGCTAATCGGGTAACAATTACTTATTTTTGTAAGCAGTAAAAACCTTTTTTTCCCTGCAAGTACTGAAAAGTAAAAACTTATTCACATAATTTCTAGCATTTACTAGTAAATGTAGCTTTTACTTTTCTTTTAGTAAATGTTTGATTTTTGTTCACTTGGTCCATCATTTTTCCGACACAATAAATGTTTTATATTATAATTCTGCGACGAAAAATATATACCCTTATTGTCCCAATTTGTCCGTCAACGTTAAGCTCGGACTTTGTTATTTATTTGTAAAAAGTTCTGAAAATTCTTAACCGGGTATTTTCAATAGTGCTCTCTCAGAATATCACCTGAAAATTAAAAAAAAAAAACATTTACCTAATGTATTTTTGAATTTTAAAAAATACAAATTTCTGAGGGTCAATTGATATTTTCGATATGAAAGAAGTTTTGGAAAATGCTAAAACCACAAAAACTCCGGCTCAAAATGTCCAGTTAATAAAGTTATTAAACCTGGAAATATGATTTTTATCATTAAGGGGGTTGTAGACCACCCCTAAAATCAACATTTTTACTCTAACTTGCTATCTTATGGATTTTTCTGAAAATAATTCGTTTTGGCTTTCGAAAACAGGCGAAAATGGGAAAAAATATAATAGAGAGTATAAGAACCTCAATTTTTTTTTTTTATCAAAGCTCAAATTTCATCACCACCCCAAAGAAAATCCCTAAAAGGGTAAAATTCGGCAGTTTTTCAAAAACACTGTGTTGAGAACTAAAGAGTTGTGAATAAATTTAAATTCTGAAAGAAAATAAGATTGAAGCTTATGATCTTACATACTAGTGTCAATGATTATGATGGAGTTAAATATACTTCCTACCCTTTTTGGTTGTTATAAAGGATGAAAACCGGAAGATGCACGGTATTCATTATATAAATATGCTAATTAATACTTGTAAGGTTTTTGGGTATGCAATTTTCAAATTTTTATATATTCTAGCTCTACAACCTTTTCATTGTGGTGTAAAGGGGTGACAGCGGATGAGTAAGGGCTGAAAATTCGAAAATCGAAAATGTTGATTTTAGGGGTGGTTGTAAACGCCTTAATGATAAAAATCATACCTCCGAGTATAATAAATTTATTAATTGAACATTTTTAACCGTAGGTTTTGTGGTTTTGGTTTTTTGCAAAACGTTTTTCATATCGAAAATATCAATTTATTTATAAAATTGACGCTCAGAAATTTTATTTTTTTTTTTAATGCCATAGGAAGGGGGGGGGGGGGGGGGGGGGGGGGGTTTAAATAAAAATAACAAAGTTGTCCGAGCTTAAAGTTGACGGCCAAAAAATTGGGACAATAAGGGTTAAATTGCCTGAAATGCGCCAATTCACCTTGAAATTAAAAATGATTTAGCAGCTTTAAAGGCATAGACATGAAAAAATATATGCTTAGCTACAAAACGGAGTTGTAAACATCGATAAAATGTGTTTTGCAAAAAGTTTTGCTAAGAGGCCAAAAATGTCGAAGCCATTACTTCCAACAGTGGCCAATGTCGTAGAAATCGGTGCACCAACCGCAAACATATTATACATCTCAAGCTCTGCTAAAGGTATCGAGATTTCCTAATGAATCAAAACTCGTAAATCACGCTCGATTGTCGAGGTCATGCTTATGGCATCAGTTCCACACGAAGGGAGTTGGCCGTTCACATTCCACCGGGCTGGTGGCAAAGTAAAATAACTGCCCAGAGGTAGCCCGGTTGGTCAACATCTGCTGTCAACAAGTTCTGTTCGCAGACCCACGCGACGCGCACCTCTATGAAAAAAGTTGGCCGGCGGCAGTTGGGCACGTGAAACTTTTCAATTCGATGAAGATCAGTGGGCTTTGGACAAATTAATCAAACTGAACGAGGAGGGCCCTTCGGTCCGGCAGAAGGGCGCGTTTGGGCCGAGCCGGCGTCTCCTGCGTATGCCCTCTGCATCTTAATTATGCAGATGTCGTCTGTGCACATCATCCCACATGTATGCATGGCTGATAACCGGCTCCATGTAGATTTCGTTGATACGACGACGGGGGAAATTTATGAAGGCACAGCTCGGCCGGGCAGGCCGCTCGATACAGTGACACAGGCCGCCCGTAATTACCGGGGAACTCCCTCGGAGAGATGGTCCAAATGGCGCGCTGGAAGGCCTCGGGAATCTGCAAATGCCCATCGAGGAGGGAACTTTATCGTCCCATTAGATATGAAAATCTATTTTAGTGAATACTTTCCACTATCAAAAGCCGGGCTGCGGGGCAGACAGTGACCAGGCAGTGATATGAAGATTTTATGAGCAAATTAAGATAAGGTTCTCTCGGCTTAATTGCGTCCGTTTTTGCATGCGGTTTCTTCGCCCTCCACCCCCAGTGTCCGCCCCGGAATTAGGGCCACTGGCTGCTGCCGGAGTTGGTATCCTTCATCCGAATGGCCCCCAGATTTATTTCCCTGTTTTACACTGTTTTGCCCTTGGTTTAACGGCGAAGGACTTCATGGCATTGTTTTCGCAGTTAAAGTCTTGAACGGAGCGAATGGGGCAAATCTTCCGTCCGGAAGGAACTCCGGAGCGAAACAAATGGCAGAGGCGCTTAATGTTTGGGGCCATCCTTGCCGGATGCAGGACCCTACACTTTATTCGTTTTGTGTGGGGGATAACGACGTTATGGGGGAAAACAATAATTAAATTGGAATTTTCCATGACTCACTGCTCCAAGGATTTATGAGTATTCTTCGCAGATCGGGCAAATTTCATGTGACACAATGATATAATTCCTGTTTTGAAATTCACCTAAATTACATCTTTAAGGGAGCAATTGTTTTTTTTAGAAAAATTAAACGATTCAGTTGTAAAAATTATAGTTATTAAAATTTATGATCATTCCTGCTTTGTTATTTTATTTTGGAAATTTAAAGCGGGGAAATTTTTATATTTGAAAAAAAATTAGAATATTATATAAAACTAAGTATATGTTTAACACCAATAAAAGTCAGTATAAAATACGCTCAACCTAAAGGGCGGGCCATCTTTTAGTTTCTTTTTAAATTACATGTTATTTTGACACAGGCAGCTCTTTCACGCTCAAAAAATTGGCAGAAACACAGTATGATATATCCGTACAAATATTGAAAATAAATTTTTGTCGAAATAATGCACCAACCGCGTCGTTGAGCTAACTTTTTGAAGTATTCTATTAAAAAAAATATTATGCTGACAATCTCTAGAAACGATTCAGGCACTTAAACACAATATTGATCGAACTATTCATGAAATAGGGCTTCAAACCATCGATTACAAAAATGTCTACAATAGAATCATTTTCTTTATTTTTTTTTTTTTTCTCATATCTTAATAAGTTTTTTTTTACCCACATATATTGACGGTACGATATGAAACTTCTTAGAATTTGAGTTAACCCATTTAGTCCCAAATGTCAGCTTTTTCGCCGCTGCGTTCGGCCGCTATATTTTTAGTGAAAATAGTGTCTGAAAAATATGTGACACACTAATTCCGACGCAAAATTTAATGATCTTTCAGAATCTGACCTCAAAATTTGCAACAAATGTGTGGTTCAAAAGTTGTAAACTAATTTATGCAAAAAAACGTGATTTTGAAAAAAAAATTTCTGGTTTTTCCAATTTTCCACAAGGAAATCATTTGAAATTTCATTGTTTCTGTGCAAATATCGTGGTCTCGACTCCCAAAGTATAAGCTCCCGTTGTTTAAATGAAGGATTTTAATGTTTAAGCACACAAAATGGCAGTCGGGACACGAAAAGATGAGAAAAAGCTTTCGGAATTTTTTACTCGAAAACAAAGGGTTTTAGAGAAAAATTTTATTGAACAAAAAGTGCTTAGAATTGATTGAGAAACCCGAGAATTTTTCAAGCAATTTTTGGATTTTTGCATTTGATCATTTTTTGAAAAATCCAAAAATCTCATCAAAAATTCTGAAAAAATTCACACGTGTTCCACAATCAATTCTAAGCACTTTTTGTTCTATAATATTTTTCTCTAAAACCCTTCGTTTTCGAGTGAAAAATTCCGAAAGTCAAATTTTCTAACTTATTTTATAATTCAAGATATTTTTTCGCTTGAGAACGAAGGGTTTTAGAGAAAAATATTATAGAACAAAAAGTGCTTAGAATTGATTGTGGAACACGTGTGAATTTTTTCAGAATTTTTGATGAGATTTTTGGATTTTTCAAAAAATGATCAAATCCAAAAATCCAAAAATTGCTTGAAAAATTCTGAAAAAATTCACACGGGTTTCTCAATCAATTCTAAGCACTTTTTGTTCAATAAAATTTTTCTCTAAAACCCTTTGTTTTCGAGTAAAAAATTCCGAAAGCTTTTTCTCATCTTTTCGTGTCCCGACCGCCATTTTGTGTGCTTAAACATTAAAATCCTTCATTTAAACAACGGGAGCTTATACTTTGGGAGTCGAGACCACGATATTTGCACGAAAACAATGAAATTTCAAATGATTTCCTTGTGGAAAATTGGAAAAACCAGAAATTTTTTTTTTCAAAATCACGTTTTTTTGCATAAATTAGTTTACAACTTTTGAACCACACATTTGTTGCAAATTTTGAGGTCAGATTCTGAAAGATCATTAAATTTTGCGTCGGAATTAGTGTGTCACATATTTTTCAGACACTATTTTCACTAAAAATATAGCGGCCGAACGCAGCGGCGAAAAAGCTGACATTTGGGACTTAATGGGTTAAATGTGGACCTTTCATCGGTTAAATTATTATTTTTAATACAATACTATTTTATTAACTATTATTCTACATTTTCGATAATTTCAATTTAGTTAAAGTGTAACCTTTACAAAGTTTGTTTATGTAAACAAATTTTCCACCTGTTAGCTCATATGACACCGTCCTTTTCTTTGTTCTTAATGCACTTTCGAATAAAATATTAATAAAAGGTGAACACCCTTAACAAAATCCACCTTTTCATACCTTCCATTTGTAATTATTTTAGACTAAACGTGCTTAAAATGTATACAATGTGTAAACCTCCAAAGTTTTGTTATTCTGCTGCAAAATTTACAACGCTACGTTTGTAAGTAATGCACTTCTGAAGTTTCCATATGGAGCGCAAGTTGTTTTTCTCGTAAGGAAGCTCATAAATATATCGCTGAACTTTATGGCAAAATTGCAGTGTAGTAGTGGATGAAAATTTGAAATATAATTTTCCTTTACCACGGAAATATAAAAGAAGCCTTAAATGGAACATAGTTGGTACAATTTTACTCAAAGTTACCTACGATAATTTTTTTATTTTTTTTTTTAAGTTTACAAGGATGGTATAATAAAAATAAAATCTTCTGCTCTAAATATCTCCTCAAGAAAAATGGTGCAACTCAAATGATTATTTAAAAAGTTCTCAACTACAAAAGGATTTTATAGTGGTGCAGATTTCAGAGTTCTTTCGAAAAAGGTGAAGCATTATTTCGCTTTGAACTTTGAAATGAAAGTTTTAAGAAGGATAAAGAGAAAGAGACGACCTCTTTCAAATTTCGTGTTTGTACGTTGGAACAAACAATAGAAAGATTTAAAAAAAGCACATAAATTAAATGTATTGTTAGAAAAGTCAGCCGAGCGATGAGGTAGCGAAAATCAGGAGCGTATAAAAATATGCAAAAAGAGTTTTCGTCACTGAATCGGATTTGGAATAATTAAGATAAATTTCAAGTAACCTTTTATGAACATTTATTGCATTTTATTGGTTTTAAGTATTTTTAAAAGGTTTTTTTTTTAATTTAGACGCTCTATTAGCGTATAGTTAAATCATTTGCATGCGTGTTTTAAATTACATAGTACTTTTGACAGCTTTTCATGATCAAAGATCTTCGCTATCGATCAATATTATTACTTAAATGATATAAAGTCGGTCAAATAAAATAATAATTAGTAAAAAGTCGGCCAAAATCTGAACCTGATCGGTAATCGCTGTTAATAAAATATGTTGCATTATCTACGCCTATATATGTGTATTTGTCAGTGTAAATATCTTTATTTCTTCCTTATGTGTACACTCAAAGAAAAACATTGGTAAAAATAACCAAAATCGTATAGTTAAAAATGCGCCAAACCATAAATTAAAAACGAAAAACACATTTGATATACATGTGATATAAGATTTTGAACAAGAAAATTGATTACTAACATTTTCTTGATTAACTTAAATTTAAATGTTTATTAACTTTCTTGTTAGTTACCTTACTATGTACAAAATACAACATTTCTAGTGAAGTGACTATATAAATGTAAATGTGAATAATTTTGTAACATTTCATTCAAAAATATTAATTTTTAACAGAAATATCCGACGTTATGTTGAAACCCTCGAAAGTGATGACCACCTTTTGTTAAAAACTGCTCGAGTGATCAACACGGAATTTTGAAAAATCAATTAACTTTTAAAATTGAAATCACTTAAAACGCGCTCGCAAAAACAATTTTCCTTTACAAAATTTCGCTCTAAAATGCCGACTGAATTTTTTTTAAACTAAGAATTTCGTGAAAACTATTAAAAATAGTAAATAATCGCGTAAAACTATTTAAATATATTTTTTTACGAACATACAACGTTTTCATACGAACATACAACGTGAGATCCTACATTCTAATCCCAATAGTTAAGGGGGTAAATACAATTACACGGGCAAAAATTACGCATTAGAAAAAATTTTTTTTTCACAAAGAAGGTTTAATGCAATCATTATAAAACTTTGTACCCTTGTTAAGGTATAAATGAGGAATGTAAACAAAAATTTTTTTTAATTTTTGAAAACAAAATGGCGGCTGTACGCTGGCGTGAAGTTGACCTACAAAAAAAAACTGCAACCACTCTGGACGACGTGTTATTGATCTGTAATAGCCCATAAAAAAAATTTGGCTTAAATATACATGTAATTCGTCGGTAAACCTCAAAAATTAAAAAAAAAATTAAATAATAATAATTTTGCGTTTGGGAGAAGTTTTTGTAAAAAATCGATCATTTTCACTGTTTTTTCAGCCATTTTTGCACTAATAATTCAATTTTGCAACAACAAATTCCAAAACAATTAGGCTTACAGACAAGCCTAAGGTATAAAGAAGAAACCCGAAAAATTTCAGCTAAATTGGACAATTAGTTTTCGAGTAATCGTGGTTGCAAATTTTAATAATGTTGTTTTGAGAAAAACGCGTTTAAAATTTTTGAAAACCTGCTATGAGCTGAAAAAAGCGTTCTGGAAAAATGAAGAAAAAATATATAAAGAGTTCGATTTTCGACCTGAAACTTTTTGGAGCGTATTCTATGGGAAATTTCCTAACTTTTTAGAGGAACAAAAAAAAAATCGATTTTTTTGACCTTTTAAGAGTTATTTACCCCCTTAAGAGTTAGTTAAGAATAAAAGTTGGAATTGAATATTTTTGGTAATTATTTTTTTGGAGTTTACTTCTTTATGTATATTTATATCTTTGTCTATCTGTCTATTATCCAGACCAGAATATCCTACACAACCATTGCCATTTTATTTTTGGGTAATAGTACTATTTGATATATTTTAGTTTGGTTAATGAAAATACTAGATCCCTTTCTTTTCCCTCTACAAAGTCTTTGCAATCATATAATATTGTTGTCAAAGCCAAAGGTTTAGCAATTTGACACAAAGAATTTTAGAATTTTCAAGACAAAAATTCCCATACACCAATAATTTTGATACTCGTTTAATAAACGGGTAAACATCTCATTTCGAAAAAAAAAATACATTTTTTCGCAATTTTTAGGCCGATTTTTTTTTAGAAAAGTGACACCTCTTCTTTTTGTTGATATTAAAGAATTGAATAAAAAATGAATTTTTACTATCAAAACTTTATTTATTCCCAGTACTTGAGTTCTACTTACTCTCTCAAGGTAATGCCAGTCTTTTCAGCAATCCAATCCAGATATGCTGTGACTCTTTGATAAACACTTGGGAAATTTTTCTCACAACCATCAGCCCGTCCGTATGACGTAAGTCCAACTAGTGTCCTAGAACCATCTTCTTCAACAATCGTCAGTGGACCCCCAGAATCACCTCTGCAGCTTGAAATGCCGTGCGACCCATCGACGCAGATTTGGGATTCTTTCATAAACCATGCGTTGTGATGATATTCGCAATATTCATGAGGTAGAATCCATCGTCGTGCATATTGAAGTTTCTCTGTTGATCCAATGCTGTCCCCCATTCGTCCCCAGCCCGATATCCAGCCGACCGACTTCACAAAGGTCATATCCCTTTGACTCTTTCGGGGCAGGTTCACTGGCTGTACATTACCTGAAAATTTTAGGTAAATTAGTTCGGTCGCAACTCCAAATTAAAATCGACTCACTGTTGAATTCAACTTTCTGCGGAAGAAGAATGACAGCGACATCATCAGCCCCAAACTTTTTGCCGAATCCCTCGTGCCAAATCATGTTCTGTTTAGGGACGTTGATAATGAGGGGACTCTTTGCTAGATCCACTGCTCCATAATATATTTCTGTAAAGTTTCCTCTGGGGAACCGAATTAAATAATCACACCACTGTCGGTAGAACGAATAAACACACCTATTTACCTGTAGACACAATGTGCAGCGGTAAGGACCACCTTATCGGAAATTAGAGAACCACCGCACCACCCTGTATACTCCTCATTATCACGTGTAAGATAGTGGGTTTGCACTCCGACTTGGAATGGAAATTGACCAAGCTCAGCAGGTTGCCCTCCCGCAATGCGGTTTTCAATCGAATACACTTCCTCGTATTCAGGAGCAGGTAGGGCAAATGTTGGAACTAAGGTCAAACATAACACCACGATTAACTTCATCTTTCTGTTTTATTGTGAATACTGACTGAAAGGATGAGCTTCTAGCTATGAGATTTTATATCAAACAAAAATCGATATCTTTTCAATTAGTTAATGGAATTGTTTGCAGTGAATACCCAACACTTCAAACTTATTGAATATCTGATAACCGATATTTTTTGTAACATAGCGAACTTGCTGGTTTATCAAACAGATTTTTGTGTGAATTATTGCAGGTATTTAGTAGTTTCGTTTTCCGAACAATGCTGTTTCTGTATGAAATGAAATCATCAAATGCCTAAAAACCACACTATTTTTAATTTCGACAGAGCTACACTTACAAGGAAACGTTCTCAGGTGTGTCTCACCGATTTTGATGAAATTGAAATATGTTATAGAGTATCGAAAAATAAGAGACACGTATTTTTTTTATCTGCGGATACGCACATTTAGAGGTACTTTTATTTATTGTTCTTTTTAATAAAAATTGGTGTATTTTTCAAAAGTTTGTCCGCCATGTTGGATCCGCCATTTTGAATTTTTTTAAATTTAACATCAGATTCGTAATCAACGACTCCAAAAACCCCTTAATACTGGTTTTCACGAAAACACTGATGTCTGAAAGAATATACGTCATTTAAGTATTAGTGCTAGGGGTTGTTTACCCCCTTGAGGAGCTTTTTTTACGAAAACGCAAAAACCGGTCAACTTTATTTTTCAAAATCGTATACTAATTAACTAAAACTGTTATTTTTGTGACGCGAAAATATTTAAAAAAAAATCGTTTTTCTGCAATAAAAAATAAGGATTGCCACCCCCGGGAACCAGATTACTTACAAAGGGTTAGTATATTTATGAGACATCATTTCCATTTTGTTTCATTCGAAAAAATTCATTAGAACTATCATTCCAGCATTTCAAAATATCGGCTTTCAGTTGGGATAACGAAGAAATTTGTCCACCATTTGTGTAAACCCTTCGTGCCATGATTCCCCAAATGTTCTTCATTCGATTTAAATTCGGACTACGTGATGGCCACTCCATTACAGGAATATTTCTTTCACTAAACCATCGTCTTGTCTCAGCAGAAGAATGCACAGCGGCGTTATCCTGTTGAAAAATCAAATCTTTTTCCATATTGTCTTCTAAATATGGAATAAGAGATTCCTCCAGCAGATCTGTATATATGGCAGAGTTCATTCGGGTGTTAACAAAACGTAAAGATAACTTTCCTTGATAAGAAAAGGCACCCTATAACATTAAACTACCAACACCAAAATTACTACTAAGACGAGGTGAATCGGGCTTCCTTAAATCATGCTAATATGTACTCAATCCATCTGAGCTATCTAAATTAAATTGTTTTCCGTAAGAAAAAATAACGTTTTGCCACTTAAATTAGCAAAATCTATCCATGCATTTTTATGATGCTGTTGAAGTTGGAGTGATTTGACCGGTTTCTTATATTTAATATAAGACACTACTTCAAAATTTGTTGGACTCTTCTTCCTTTAATTGGGAGTTGTAATTCTGCTATAATTTGAGCTGCACTTAACTTTTTTTTCATAACTTCTTAACTTATGTTTCCAATATTTTAATTAGAAACTTGGATGATTCCATAATCCATCACGATTGCCCTTTTTAATAAAATTTCGCACCACATATTCTGAACGTCCAATTCTCCTTGCAATTTCTCTTATACCAAGGCCAGTTTCTCTAAACGCATGGATTCTGACGCGATCGTCGTTATCAAGGACCTTTCGCTTTCCACGGGGCATTACAATAAATATTAAGAAATAATAGCAATTATATAGAATTAAGCTAGAGTTGGACAATAAATATGAAACTCACATGAATTGTTTCCTAAAAAGTTGCAAAATTACTTTGCTTTGTTTAACTAGTAATACTACAAAAAGAAACTTCGCTTAAAGAAACTGCGCACTCTAAGATTAATTGTGAAAGACTGATCTATTGCATTCACGCATTGACTGATATTTGGAATTGTTTAATTGCTTTTATGAATAGTTATAAACTTTAACAATTGTGCCTGTAAAGAACCTTTGTTACTATATCGCTTTATTTCAATGAATTGTGCATTTCACTTGAAAATCAGACGTGCGCTTATGGAAATTGCGTTCACTGTATGGTACTCAAATGGCAAGCAGATCTACCATATGAAATAAACAATTCTTTATAGAGTTTGAAAACGGATAAGTTTATGTTTCTTTACTATGTATAATGAAAAAGGGTGAAATTCGTGCCGACAAAGCACCATTTTTCAAATTACACTACGAACTCTCATCCACCCTGCTCTCCAAGTTTTTCCCCTTGCAACTTTTCTTCCATTTTCAATTGTATATTGAACTAAAATGAACTTATGACGAAAAATAGATGGATTTTTGTCTAAAATAAATATTTTGTTTCAAAGACTCATCAAAAACCTCTAAAATGCTTTTTATATCAAGTATTTTGCTTTTACGAAATAAATCTGAAACAAACTATCTACCGAACTATTTCGAGCATTTATAAGGATAATCCCCACTAATTTTGAAATGATTTGAAATGGTATCACTCAGACGATAGGAGAAAAGAATTAGGTCAGTTGCGGTGCACGAACAGAGGGGGCACGAGACCACTCCACAATCGGATTTTATGACTTACGAAGTCTGCAATTGAAACTGAATGGATAATTAAATTTATGAAGTTCTTTCGAGCGATAATCGATCGCCAACTCGCCACTCCGAGCAACTAATTGCAGCGCGCGGCATTGGCGAAATAGTTGCAATTGCATTTCGCTGCAGAGCCCTACTCACGCCATTCATCTCGGTCGGTGGTGGTTTGCTGCAGAAAGTAAGGCTGGCTGTCGGTGCAGGTGCAAGATTAAAGCGTTCCAGGCACCCTGCACTACTGACATCTGGATATAAGCCAGTCCATTATTTTCTGAAGCAGACCTCGTTCTAGAGTTTTGGCAGCGTTCGTTCTGAACAACCTTCCGTTCTTACTCCCTTACTCCACTTCCAACTTAACTCGGAACTCAGAACTTTTTTAATTAAACATTCCGCCCGCCACTTTCTACGGTGGCGGCGATTTAATAGCCACTTTCCCTTCAATTCTGCTACTGTCGGCCTTTCTATCATTTAATAGCCGAACATTTGCACCCGAAGATAGCTCCGCTCAATGGAATCAATTTGCCTGAATAAAATTGGCATCCAACAAGAGATTTGTTGATGGCAGCACTTTTATGCCTTTACATCTAGGAACGATCGATCATGCAATTAAACAGTCTAAGAGGCTATATTGTGCCAGCTTTTGAATTGTATCTAAATGGTGATTTTCAGTCCCTATTAATTGAATGAACTTCCAGACTGAAAACATAACACGAATCACACAAATGTCTGTAATATAAGTAAAAATAATAAAAGCTCAAATTTGAAGGTAGAACAAAAAGTGCCGACTTAACTTAAATATGGGTTTAATTCATGGCAATTTTATGTTTTTTTTTAAAAACATTTTCAATGTTTGCTATGTGGTAGACATGATAAATTTCAATTCACCAGAAAATTTTCTTTTGATCTAAATAGACAAAGAAAACGCTGCTATTAACTACCAAGAAGAAAGCCTAGAGCTGTTAAATATAGCCGTCATAACAAATAATATTATAGAGTGTCAATGTTTTCAAAGTAGAAATTAGCATAAAAAGCAGACTGACAAAGCCAAACAAAACTAAAATGCTCACGAAGTTTATAAAAAGTTCGTACTTGACAGACTTGTAAAATTGTCTGGTTCATTCCAATTACCATTACTATTCTGAGTTATATATATACTACCATTACTGCAATAGTGATTATCATTGGTGATTATGCTCCAATTACTTCGTTTTAAATAATTACTAGTGAAGTAGAATGTAGACAAAATCAAGAGTATCAATAGTTAATAGCACTAAATATTGTATGTGCATATGTAGATTACTTTTTCCTTAAAAAGTATATACAGGGTGTTCAGAGGTGGGAGGTCAATACTGAAGGGGGTGAAAGGTCAGACCGAGACAAGCAAAAAATCGTATGGGTGGGGGGGGGGCATCTTGCACCGTTTGGCAGTTACAGGGTGATTCGTAAATCAGGATTTTGCCTTATATGGGAACCGCTCTTGTATTTTTATCTTTTTTTCTACGCATCGCAGCGGCCCCAAACTGATTTCAAAAAATCACTATTTGGAAGCCCTTTCCAAAAAAGTTTACACCACCCCCCTATCCCCAACCCCTTGGCCACAATCCCCCCTGGAAGTTGAAAAAATTAACTTTTATTTCACGATTTTTCACATTTCGCCCCACTTTTCTCCGAAACTCATGTTATTAACATACCTACTTTTTATTTTTTTTAAGTTGCCTATCTAATTACCTCTCCAAAAAGGTGCAACATGCCCAGGTAGAAAAGGGTTGCAAAAGTCCTGAAATTAAAACATCCTCACAGGTACCTAATTACTTTATTGCACCATAATGGAAAATGTCGTTAAGTAAACAATTTTTATGACAGCAAGTTCGGAAATGTTTGTTTAGGAAACAGAGGTAATACATTTTTATTTTTTCAGCAAAACAGTAATAAAATAATAAATGTAATCTCGTTAAATAGCGTTATTAGATTATTATATCCAGTATTGACTCCTAAGTATCCTGGCGCTCCGTTTCTAATACCTCCTATGAATTATGGTATAAAAATGGGTGAGTTTGAAAGGACATTGACCACAGTTGAAGAAGCAAGCGAAAAGAACGGGTGTTTAATAGAAAAAATTAAGATAAAATGGCAGAATTCAGTGTTGACGAGTATGCCGATATAATTTACGTGCACGGTTTAGTAGAAGGAAGTGATAGTGAGGCCGTACGAGAATACCAAAAGAGATTCCCGAATCGGCGGGTACACAACAGAAGGGTATTTTCAAGGACTTTCAGAAGGTTAAAAGAAACCGGAAGTGTAACCGCCCCCAGAGCAGAAACGCGAGCAGGAAAATCGGCCGATTCAGCGGATCCCGACCAACAAATCCTCAACATCGTCAGGAACAGCCCTGTAATAAGCATCAGGCAGGTCGCACGAAGGTCAGGATTGTCTTCAGGGAGAGTTTGGACCGTTGTGAACCGATAGGGACTACATCCATACCACCATATCCCGGTCCAAGCACTAGGGAAGGAGATTCCGAAGGACGATTGCAATTCTGCACTTGGCTGTTCGAGTCTGACATCGAAAACAGAAGGTTTCTAGACCGAATTCTGTGGACGGATGAATCGCAATTCACCCGGGATGGCATCACAAACTTACACAACCTCCACACCTGGTCAGATGTGAACCCACATAGGACCAGGTGTCGGTCCTTCCAGCAAAGATTTAGTGTCAATGTCTGGGCTGGCATCATCGGCAACCAGTTGATAGAACCCTTCATCTTGCCCCAAGTGCTGAATAGTCAGCTATACTCGGACTTTTTGGAGAATATCCTTCCGGATCTGTTGGAGGACATCCCCCTGGCCACCAGAAGCGCAATTTATTTACAGCTCGACGGAGCACCTGCGCATACTGGGAACATTGTTAGGGCAAGGTTAAATGAAAATTACCCAGAGCGCTGGATTGGACGAGGTGGACCGATTCCTTGGCCTGCTAGGTCACCGGACCTTACTCCACTGGACTTTTTCTTATAGGGAATGATGAAAGATGAAGTTTACTCAAGACCAATCAACACCAGAGAAGAATTAGTTACCAGGATTGTGACTGCAGCCACGAAAATACGGGAGAGACTGGCTACCATAGACCTCAAACGTGAAATAAAACGAAGGCTACTTGCATGCATCGAAACTGGCGGAGAACATTTTGAACAGCTTTTGAAGGACATACGTTTTAATTGTAATTAGTTTTTAAGCGAACAAAATGTATTTTTTAGTTAACTTAAGTACAATTTCTTAAAAATTCGAATTATCATGATATTCTGTAAAAGGATTTTTGTAAATAAATTTTCGTATCCTTTTCCTACCTGGGCATGTTGCACCTTTTTGGAAAGGTAATTAGATAGGCAACTTAAAAAAAATAAAAGGTAGGTATGTTAATAACATGAATTTCAGAGAAAAGTGGGGCGAAAGGTGAAAAATCGTGAAATAAAAGTTAATTTTTTCAACTTCCAGGGGGGATTGTGGCCAAGGGGTTGGGGATAGGGGGGTGGTGTAAACTGTTTTGGAAAGGGCTTCCAAATAGTGATTTTTTGAAATCAGTTTGGGGCCGCTGCGATGCGTAGAAAAAAACATAAAAATACAAGAGCGGTTCCCATATAAGGCAAAATCCTGATTTACGAATCACCCTGTAACTGCCAAACGGTGCGAGATGCCCCCCCCCCCCCACCCATACGATTTTTTGCTTGTCTCGGTCTGACCTTTCATCCCCTTCAGTATTGACCACCCACCTCTGAACACCCTGTATAGTATACATGATTTGAATTTTTAGGGGAAAGTAGCTTTTGAAGTATTGGAGAATTTTACAAATATTTTGAAGTTAGCTCCGGTAGAAAGTAACCGGAAAAAAGATAATTTTCCTGCTTCAGAAATTGTGCCTTTTATATAGGTTTTTCATAAATTTTTTTTTTTTTTAATATTTGATACTACACGTAGGTTTCAAAATTCTCGAAGTTGCTTATACGGATTAGAGTGTATCTTTAAGCATAAAAACTCTAGCCATGCATCGAGAAGAGCTAAAAAGCATGAAAAACACTTTTGGAAATAAACCAATAAAATCGCATATATGCCGTTTTTTTAAAGAAAAATGTTCGAGAGTAAAGTTAGCATTCGTAAGCGTTCATTCTAATCTAAATAACTAAACTTTCGTCTGAAAGACTATTGGCCTCTATCAGTTTTGTGATTGATATTCTCAAAATATCTCCATAAATATAAGTAAAATGAGTATCCAAAGGTAATAAACGCGAATGTACACTTAAAATGTGTCAAACAAATGCAAAATGTGTATTTTCTGTCCATCTAAGAAACACAAAATAACAAACTACTGTACCAAGGCTATTTGTGGAGAGCACACTATAAAAATCTACCACTTTTCCGTTTTTTAATTAAAATACGTATAATAATAATAATTCTTTTAACACTTTCACGTCCACAACTTTCACAAAAAGCTTTATACTTGTCGCGGCACAGTGGCCTAAAATTACGAAAATGCTGCATTTAATAATTTCCGCTCTCCATTTCCGCACACAACTATAAAAAAAACAATTTTAATTAATTTTTTTTGTTGGAAGTACCGCATCCATTTTTGAGGTTATTTTTTACTTAAGGGTTAAAGGGATGAAGATAGAGGGTATAGTTTTTCCCAGGCTATCGAAAATAACAAGATGGATATCGTTTCATACGTTTTCAAGAATGTAAATCTTATTTTACCGAATATACCATTGGAAACCATGTCTATACATACTTTTATTTGATCTGGTTGCTACCCTTTCTGCAAATATATTTAGGAAAAACTATGAAATCACGTATATCTCACTCCAACCGTCAAAATGTTAAGTAACGTCAATATTTTCAATTTGTAGTTTATAAGGGCTACGATTAGTTAGTTACAGAATAAAACAAATTTAAGTTTAGGTATTTAGGGTTAAAATAATCTAAAATCAGCGAAGTAAGAACAATTTAATTTTAAAAACTGGTTCTATGAGTAGGACAATAAAATTTAATTTTCCAAACTTTTACGATAGGCATAAATCCCTTTAAGTTGCGTTCATTTTGGAAATAACTCCACCAATATTTTCCAGGTTTCCAAAAGTATTTATTTAATTAAAATTAAAATCTTATTAAATTCAGCCGTAAAATATTCAAAATTATTCCCTTAGAGGAACTCCGCTTTTCTCATTAATCCAATCAAGGTAAGCCGTAACCCTTTGGTAAACCACGGGGAAGTCCTTTTCGCATCCACTCGCGCGTTCGTACGATGCGACTCCCACAAGTGTCCGGGAACCATCTTCCTCTTCGATTGTAAGAGGACCTCCAGAATCTCCAGAACATGCGGAAATGCCGTGGGATCCATCAACGCAAATTTGCGACTCCTTCGTATAAGTCGCTGAATAGTAATACATGCAATAATCGTCTTGCAAAATCCATCGACGGGCATATTGCAGCCTCTCTGTTGATCCAACGTTGTCCCCCATTCGTCCCCAGCCCGATATCCAACCGACCATTTTTTCAAAACTCATATTCCTTTGACTTTTACGAGGTAGATTCACCGCTTGAATGTTACCTGTGGGATTTCGTACTCTCTTATTGGTTTCTCTATCGTTTGACGAAGGTCGACTTACTGGTGAACTGAATTTTCTGCGGAAGCATTACGACGGCGACATCATTTAGTGCAAACTTCCCTTTCATGTACTCCTCATGGACGAAAATGTTCGCTTTTGGCACATCAATTATGAGTGGGTTTTTATTAAGGTCCACTTGACCTAGAAATATCTCCGTAAAGTTCGCTCTGTTGAAGAGGGAGGGAGTTAGAATTCGAATGATTTATTAAGGTGAGAAAACTCCTACTTAACCACGCAATGGGCAGCCGTAAGCACGGCCTGGTCAGAAATCAATGAACCACCACACCAACTTGTATACTCCTCATTTTCCTCGGTAAGAAAGTGTCCTTGTACACCAACTTGGAACGGAAATTGACCCAACTGCGCAGGATCTCCACCGGCAATGCGATTTTGAATCGAGAATACGATTCCTTTTTCACTAGCGGGCAATGATAGCACCGATACTAGGAACATACAAAACGCTACGATTGCCTTCATTATTCCGCGTACAACTGATCCAACAATTTCAATATCTAGGAATTTATAGTAATTGTGGTATCAGTTGAAACTACTTTATTTAATTGCATAGATATTTTGCCGGAATGTTGAACAATTTGATAAGAATTTTCTGCTAGAGATGTTGAAGTAGTAAGATATAGAAAATAGAATATATTTATAATAGGAGAAACATGCCCAATATGAGTATACATACTTATGGTTGCCTATCGCTAAATTAATGACTGAATATGAACTCGATAGTGAATGGCGTTAAACTACTTTATGAATTTAAGGAAAAATTAATAACATTAGTCGCCGGAGCACTGAATACAAGCGGTGCAATTTCAATACCGAGTAACTCCACAAAATTCTTAGAACTAATTTTTTAACACCCAATTTAGGTACGGAACCCTCAGGGGTCATCCTAGCTACTGTCACTTGTCCGTCTTTTTTGAAGTTGGCTTTTCTCAAATGTATTTTGTAATGTAAAAAATAATAATTATAATAAAGTAAACGAATAATCGAGTTTATTAAGAAATAATTTCAGTAGTATATTGTATTTTAATGAATTTATGTTAAAAACAAGTATGAAAAGTAAATTAATTCGTTAAGGTAACTAATAATATCAAACTTATTCATATTTCAATGTTATTTCTTCTTTATACTTACTATAGTGAAGTATTTCTATATTTTTCTCTTGTTAGTGGTCTTGAAATTGTGCACAGTGGCAACATAGTAATTTTGCTATATCTTTTTTCAATTATCATTAATACGAATGGGCTTTTTCCCACTGCTAACATCAACATTTCTGCGATAACATTCTACAATTCAAATTTTTTTGATTAATTTATGGGACTATTGTACACCATTGACTGTGTGGTTATAAATATAAAAAGAGGATATCTATATCTGACTTAAACTACCATTAACCCATTTCTTCCACAAAAGTAGACTTATGCATCTTTCAAAAACATATGTCATTGTACTTTTGGAGGACCTACTCTATAAAAAAAAAAAAACAAAAATTAATCATCCAAATCGGTCCACGTCTTACGAAGTTATGAAAACATAGAAAAATATGTATATGGGTAATTCTTTTACAATCCGAACACCTTTTTGACCGACACATCTCCGATTTGGCTCAAACATTTTTTACGGATTCTATATCGAAAAATAAGAGATACGTGTCCGAGGATTTTTTTTTTCCACATTTTTTCGATAATACAAGTGATCGAAAATGTGAGAATAGCGAGTTTTTGGCTTGGAGACTCATTTTCAAAAATTTATAACTCTGGTTTTATTTTTAAATCTAATGGACTAAATTTTGTGAAAAAAGGTAATTTTTAACATTTTTTTCAATTTATTCGAAAAGTTTGAGGTTTTATCGAAAAACAGTTAGAACAAAAATTGTAGATATTTTTATTATCTACAATCTTTATATTTAACTTTTTTTGATCCGAGCTATAGTTTTCTTTTTATTAACAAAAAACCGTTTTTTTTTACATGTCGCGCTATATAAATTAATGTTTTAACAATAGTAATAATAAAGGTACCATATTTTGAAAACATGTTTTTTCTATAAAATTTGACGGAGAATACGATAAAAATACTAAAAACTTGCTACGAGGTGGGGGCCATTGTTAAAAATTGATTTAAACGATTAAATTGTTAATAACAAATTGAATTTTTTAATAATTTTTATTAAAATTATTTTTTTCTCAAAATTCAGTCCATTAGATTTAAAATGAAAAAAAGGAAGTTTTTAGCTGAAATAGAACCAGAGTTATAAATTTTTGAAAATAAGTCTCCAAGCCAAAAAAACTCGCTATTCTCACATTTTCGATCACTTGTATTATCGAAAAAATGTGGAAAAAAAATCCTCGGACACGTATCTCTTGTTTTTCGATATAGAATCCGTAAAAAATGTTTGAGCCAAATCGGAGATGTGTCGGTCAATTTTTATCAAAATCCGTACGGTTTGTAAAAGAATTACCCATATCCGAGTATGCAGATTAAAAGCTTCTGCTTTTTATAGCGGTTCATAAAGTGCATTGATGCACTATTATCTTAAAAACCGTCGCCCTAAATTCTATCAATTTTATGTCCCTGACTACAACTTTATTCTTAACTCTTAACCCTATAGTTCCAGACCCCATAATTGGAGAACTTTAAATTTATGAGTTCAGATTTTTCATGGAGTTTTCGGATATTATAATTATTCTTAATATACCATAATTCTACATTTTCCTTCGGCATCGATTATTCTTCGAAATACCTCGATAAATTAAATTTTTCATTCTATTTCAATCGCAGTTTCCGAAAGTCATAAAATCCGCTTGAGAAATAGTTTCGCACCTTTTCCCTGCACCATGCTGCGATTGACCCAGTTCTAGGTTCATGTCATCTGCGTTCTGCTTTCTGCGGCACCAGCGCATGCCGCTGGCGTGACAATTCATTTCCAGAGTAATGCTTCACGTGTATACTTCACCAAGGTGTCAAGGACGAATCGCGACTAATTAAGAAGACAGAAGACGTGAATAGAACTGTTTCCCTGCAGTGCACAGATTGCACCGCGTGAAGGGCTGCTCGTTGGCGCTCCACAATGCGAAGTGCACCCATCGCCAGTGTGTCAATTACTTGAAGTGCCTGGATTAAGGTCACCCGAGAGCGCTCCAGGCGAGGCGGCGTGATTTTCAATTATTGAGGCCTCGGCCTAAGCAGGTCCTCGAATGCCGGAGGACCTTGCAGGGCGCACTTCGCTTCGCAATAGGCTGGATTTTGAAAGAGCCCAAGTGCACGAAAGGAGTGCGGGATGAACTCCACCTCTGCTCTAGTTATCGCATGCATATAAATTACGCCCTTGTAATTTTCACCATAATTGCAGCCAAATTTGTGGGCCATCAATTATCCTGTTTAGCGTTTATGAGATTTTGCCGCATTATGGAGCCATTCAAAGATTCTCCGGCCTTCGAATGGATTAGCAATTGTGAATGCGTCCATGAAACGCGATATATGTATGTGGATTAGGGTGATTTATTTCCTCACTGGCGAAAATAAAAGCTAAGCAACAACAATGGCAAAATATAGCCGTTTTAGACGCCTATTCTTCAACAAAATTATTCCAATATGGAGGGTTAAGCTGAAGGTTTTATTGAATTCAAACTAAGTTTATTGCCCGAATGCAGAGGTGAATATTTTCCATTAGATTTGAATGGTAAAAACATATGGTCGCGTGAAAAATCGACATGACACAGGTATGTGTTTGTACCTCTTTATCTCTGAAATAGTTGCAGCAATTTGGCCACTCGGGTTAAATATGAAAAATGACATTACCTATTCAAAGCTTTAAAAAAAAGACCCTACTGTACTGTATTCAAAAGAAATGTAACCGTTCCTACCGATCAATCTAATCACAAAAATTTTAATAAGAGCTTAGAATGAACATTAAAGGACGTAAACCAATTACAAAAATAAGAAAGTAGCTTGTATATGATGGGCATTCTGGTGATTTCTTTTTAAATTACATGTTATTTTGATAGTGACAGCTTTTTCGCGCACAAAAAATTAACAAAGAGGGAATATTATATCTCCGTGATACGAAATAAATAGATTTACGCTTGAATACTTATTTGTCATAATCATTTATCCTTAGAAGAGATTATAGTTTTTTTATTTTTGATACTATTGAATGCGAGGACTTCGGAAACGTAAGCGTAGGTCTTCTTGAATTAATTTAATCAATTTTTGTGTTTCACTAATTTCTATTCATTTGAGAAGGTTCTCAAATTTAACGTTTTAACAGTATGCTCAGTAAGATTCATTAAGGGGGTAGTCCAGTGAAAACGACTGTTTTTTCAACGATTTTTTTTTCATATTAGAAGTCAATTTTTATTAAACAACATTTTGACATATGATAGTACAACTATTAAAATACACAAAAAAAATTTTTTTTTTTGTTTTCGATGAGTCACCCCGACAAAATGGCCGCTCCAAAAAAAATTTTTTTTGTTGGCGGACGTCGAATCTCTGCAACGGTTCATTTGAAACAAAAAATTCAAATGAGGTTTTAATCTGTAGAACATTGGCTATCGTCGGAACTAGAATTATTCATTTTCAATAAAAAATAACAAAATGCCGGCATTTCGAATTTTTCGGGTGTTTTTCGGGTGCTTAATTTGTTTATAACTTTGTAAATAAACAATGGATTTTAATAATTCTAGTTCCGACGATAGATACACAATCAAGAAATATACAGCTAAATTTTTAGATCAATCGGAGCAAAAGACTCTGAGATCTGACGTCCGCCGAGTCAAAACATGCTGTTTTGAGAAAAACGCGTTTAAAGTTTTTTATGCGGAAGAAAGCTAAAAAAATTAATTTTACCTTAGGCAGCGATGCCTGCTCCATACATAACGCGATGCCTCCTCCATACATAACTAACCTTAAATACAAAGCAGAAGGACCTAGACCGTTATAAACCGAAAAAAATGGGCGAAGCAAACAGAAATACAAGAGTCCTCCTTGCTCCGAAACACGCCAGGGGACCTTCGAGCGCTCGGATTACACGTCTCTCGAAAACTCTCTGTATCTTTAAAACTATTCAATATTTTGCTTAGATATTTTAAGGGAGTATTTTCTAGGTGCAGTAGAGTAGATTTAAGCAAAAAAACAAAAAACGAAAAAAAATTTTTTTTTCACTGGACTACCCCCTTAAATATAACACTTATATAAATTTCATTTCATTATATTTAATTGTAAAAAGAATAATAATAGTAATAAATAGGTACTAAAACTGTGACCTAGAAACTCACTAAAAGAGAAACAATTATATGTTAAAAGTCTTTCTTTCCTAATAAAATGGATAAGATTTTAATAACTTCTAACAACTTTTAGGGATTCTACCCCCAGTATATACATTTAAACCAAATCTAACTCATAAATCACCACTGCAATAAGAACTTTAGATACAGGTCTCAATGTATCATCGTTTTTTTTTTCCATTGGAAACTCAACAAACAAAACACTAAAACTTCCATTTTTATATCCTTACTAATTGATAAATGTCACGGAAAGCAAATTCTGCACTTTCTCTTTAATCGTCCTTGCACGCAACAATAATACGTCACGTACGAATAAAAAAACCTTTTATTTTAGAGTCAAAAACTTTCTCTTGCTATGGGGAAGATTGTTTTGTTTCCAGAAATCGATTTTCACTGCAAATGTGTAACTTATGTTAATGGGGTATAAATTCGATGAGTATTGTGTATGTTTCCAAGTTGTAATAAATTCAACATTAATTTTCACGGTGATGTTATCGAATTAACTTTAATACATTATTAAGGAAGTTTTACGTTTGTAACACGTGCAAAAATAAAATTATAATTGACTTCCAATAAGAGGAAATTCGATCCCTAAGATTTTTATGTCCCATATCATCGTTACGCTTTGATCTGTTTGTAGTAATGATAAATAGCAAAAGTCTGTGGATAAATATTTTAATTTGCATCTAGTAAAATCTTAGGATGTATTATTTTAAATAGCAAATATACTATCACCACCGCTTTATAATACGTGCCTATTACCTATTCAAAAAACAAAAAAATATTGGTTTCTTTAAACAGGTCATCGACTTCTGTAATTAATCTATCCTTAATTTGTCTTCATGTAAATTCTTCTTCATCCACAAATTATACCAAAGGTCCAGCTCTCCAGTGACGTCATCCAACTCGTTGCGTGCGTTGCGGTGACAATAAATTACGCAAGTGAATTGATTGCTTCCTTTGTTACTGAAACTGAATTGATACGTCTGTCTCTATGGCGGGGTGGAATGCGAATTCGGTTTGGATCATTTTTTTTTCTTCTAAGGCTCCCCTGTCCATCGCTTGATACGCCCTTATCAGACTACTCGCTTAAAATAAATATTCTTAGTTTCCAGAAGAATCGTTCACTTTTCCTTGAAATCAAGATCTAGTTATGATATTTTATATTTATGTACATGGTCGAAAATTTGGGGATACTTTTTAATCTTTATTATGGACTAAAGCAATTTTTATACCGCTGTAGCTTAAATTTATTAAATTAATATCAGGTTTCTTTTTTAGATGTGTGGATTAAAATGTAATCCCAAAGGATTAAAAATGACTCATTGTGGTCTAAACTTTAATAGAAATTAATTTAATTCTGTGCTTTCTCAAACTCGTTTCTTCTGTATATCACTTTAGTTATATAGGGGTTATATGTTCTGTACTTTAACCCATTAATGCACGCAAGTTCAATTGTACGATTCGAATAACAAATTGGGGCGAATTTCCTCCAAATTCGTATATAAGGGGTTTTTATGGGTGCTCTTTCAGAATCTGGCATTTGTTTTGCATAAAAACTTCAAAAACCCTATTATTTTTTGGGTTTTTTCAAAAAAGTGCCGATTTTTGTTGGTCATTTTTTGTCTCAAAGTCCATTATCTTGTCGTTGCTGCTATTGAATGATCATATAACTAACAGAAATTGCGGTCCTAATGTCTATACTTTCTCAAACCATGGTTTTGAATTTTTTTTCGCTTTGGTGTTTGCATAATGGCCATTTCGTACAGCAATGTAATAAAAAATGTCGCGATTTTTTTACACGAAAAGGATCAACTTTACAAAAAAAGTTCATATAACAAAAAGTACTTATAATTAGTCAAGGAAACCACGTAAATTTTTATTTTTGGTTTTTTGTATTTGGCAAATTTTTGAAAAATCCAAAAATGTCCCGAAAAATTCTGAAAAAATGTGCACGTGTTCTTTGGCTAATTATAAGCACTTTTTGTCATATAAAATTTATTCGTATAATTGATCCTTTTTGAGTAAAAATATCACCAAATTTTTGTATGATGAAATTTGGTGATATTTTTACTCAAAAAGGACGAATTATACGAATAAATTTTATATGACAAAAAGTGCTTATAATTAGCCAAAGAATATGTGAGAATTTTTTCAGAATTTTTCGGGGCACTTTTGGATTTTTCAAAAATTTGCCAAATACAAAAAACCAAAAATAGTCCAAAAATTTACATGTTTTTAATTAATTAGAAGCACTTTTTGTCATATACATTTTTTTTGTAAAGTTGATCCTTTTCGTGTAAAAATATCGCGAAGTTTTTTATTACATTGCTGTACAAAATGGCCATTTTGCAAAAACCAAAGCAAAAAAAAATTTTCAAAACCATGGTTTGAGAAAGTGTAGACATTCGGACCGCGATTTCTGGTGGATATATGATCATTCAATAGCAGCAACGACAAGATAATCGACTTTGAGACAAAAAATGACCAACAAAAATCGGCACTTTTTTGAAAAAACCCAAAAAATAATAGGGTTTTTGAAGTTTTTATGCAAAATAAATGTCAGATCCTGAAAGAGCACCCCCAAAAACCCCTTATATACGAATTCGAATACGAAATTCGCCCCAATTTGTTATTCGAATCGTACAATTGAACTTGCGTGTACAAAATCCTCGTTTTGTGCATTAATGGGTGAATGTGCAAATTTCATGATTTTCATGAGTTTTTTTCAATTGGGATAAATATAAACGACGAGGAAGTTCTTAGTACAATTTGGATAGATTGTGGTTATCATAATAGATGCGGTTTCTCTACCATTCTACGAAAAAAAGAAAAAATTCCGGAGTTTGTCTTAATTTTGTAAAAAAATAATAATTATTTTTTGTGACGTTTATAAAAAAAAAATATTCAATGAGAATTTTAATTGCTTTGAAATTACCTCAAACAATGAAATTGATACCTTAATTTGTTTTAATAATTTACAGTATAAACAACCTTATGAAACGATGTCCATAGTTTAACGTAACATTTTAGTTTAAATTAGATACATTGAAATTTTGTTTATAGAAGAAGATCGAGTAATAAGAAATTAAAAAGAATTTACTTGTTATTTTTTAAACTACATCCTAGCATTACAAAAATATTTCTAAATTATTTTATTTAGCTGGGTTTAGCTTTTAAGCCTAAGAAATTGGGACTCTAAACCTTTACCGATTAAATTACAGCTGCAATTACATATTAACATTTAATGTATACATACATTTTTTTTAGAAAATCGAATATACACATTTTAAAGAGAACACTCTCAGCTTTTTGGCTGATTATTGTACGGTCATCAGTTTACGAGTTATGACAGCTCAAAGTTGAAAATGACGTTTTTGTTTTGACAGCTCATAGCTCAATTGAACAAAATCACAGGAGTGTTTAAAAAAACAATTGTAGAGGGGAAAGTACTACCTTTCAAATGCTTCACTTGGATTTACTCGCAATTTTATTTTTTTTTTTATGCCCATAGAAGCGAATAAACTTTACAACAAATTAAGGGATCTATTTGAAAAATATTCTATACATAGTTTTCAAAGTAGAGGCTATTAAATGAGGTTTTATTCATTTAAATCCACCTATTTTGCGCGAAATTACAACAGTTTTGGGTGATCCCTTAATTTTAAGTCCAAAAAAATGTTAAATTTATTCCAAAATTTTCCACCGTGTACATGGAATTTTTGAATCTAAAAAAATTCTTTTTCTGAGTATATCTTTCACCTTATTTAAGGATTAAGCTTTCAGCAACTGTTGCACTGTTCGCCCCCAATTCTGTACTTCTTCTGGTATAAAAAATTTACTAACTAATGCAGAAAACCCGGCTCAAAGGTGACATATCTTTAACCTCCGAAACAACTTGGTAATCACGGTGGTTAGAAGAAAAAAAAAAACCCCCCAAAGTGAATATAGTTCGCTTTCTGGATATTTAACGAAGTCATCACAAGGCAAACTGTCCTGTCCCCGATAGATTCATCCACACGATACCTTTAATCCCGGCAGTCTTCCGCAAATACCGCACCGTGGAAGAGACTGGGCCATGTAGAAAATGTTTGTGCAGATTTCTATTTGGCTAAAGCAAACAGACAGAGTCTCCCGCCCCCGTAGACCGCAGGAATTGTACCTTCTCAGATCTCAGCCCTTCGCCTTACTCCCACAAAGCAAAGCTCACAGTTCAACCGACGAAGCCAAAAGTTTCTAATCGTCGCAACCCCGTGCAGCCCCAGTGACAGACGTGACAAGCCCAACTGGGGTACTACTCCAGTACCCGGGACCTAGGACTGGGAAGGAACCCGAGAACGAGGCCCGGATTTAAGTTTCACAAGTCAACCCTGAAGAAGCGACCAGAAGTCGGGGCAGAACCGTGCGCGGTAAGACTCTTAACAAATGATTAAGTTTGCCGTCTTGGGCCGCCGTCTTCTACCTGGCCGCTATCATGGAGCTAGAGGCTAGAGTTTCAGGGAGCCGGCCGCAGACATAAACTGATAGTTTTATGGTGTCCCGAAGTCCTTCTTAGTCTGCGAACAGCTGCGGTCATAATTTAATACAGCGACAGCTACTTCGCAATTCGAAAGGCAGGCTCCGGGTTTTTCCGGGTAAAATATGGGTATATAGGAGTTTGAAAAAGCAGATAGGATGCTCTATACCATTCAATGTGCGGACATACACACACATCCCATCCCCACCCCACCCCGTTCTAAGCGCCCTTTCAGGATTTAACCCCGACGTAATCTCCTCATTGGCTTAATCCGTGCAAACTTGCTCGTCACTTTTATCTGATGCCAAATCCTTCGGGGAGCTATAAGTTAGCAGCAATGTTGACAAATTGTGCGGACCAGAGAAAACCGCGCAATTTATAGGCCCATTGTCTGCAAGGGGATTAGGTTAAAAATAAACAAGAGCCCTAAATATAGGCTCACAACCGCGCACCACATCCGAGTAAATTTAGTGTAAATTATTTTGATTGATATCACAAAGCTCGACGGTTTCGCGCGAAAAGTTAATTAAGCGAACGAAGTGAGCCGCACAGTTGAGATTACTTTTCTTTCGGGGCAGATTCTTTGGTTTAAAGTTTTCTTCCGCAAAAATAATGGTCCCAGAAATTTGTCCTTTTTTTCCTTTTTTTTTTTTTTGCACTTTTTTAAGACGTTTCCTACCTTCCAAATGGGATCAGAAAATATTTTCTATTTGGAATAACTTTTGTTGGAAGGACTGCTAATTATCTTTTATTGGACGAAACTTTCTATTTTTCCCCTGGGATATACGAAGATGAGATATCTTCTTAAGATTTGGAACTCGCAAAGAATATAAACAGAGGAAAGTTTGCAGCAAGTTTCGTAATATTGCCTTCATTCGCAATTTATCACTTGCTTATACGACGGTTTACGATCGATTTTATTCCTACTAAACTACGTCTCATTCAGAAGACCCTTTTGCCCCAAATCAGTGTTCATAAGCGACCTGTAGGAAACTTCCAGTTATGGAAAATTATCTACTCAGTAAACATCGTTTCCGGGAAATACCCAGCTTTAATGACTGCTTAATCGCAACTATCAATCACAGAGAAGAAAATTAATTCCCAGTCAGAAGAGACGTTGGTAAATCTTAATTTACTGGATTATTCGCAGATGATGCAGCGTTTTGCAATTGACCTTTTAAGAATTTTCACCTCAAGCTATAGAAGGTACAAAGCTAGAAACTGCAGGAGCAGATCAATATTTTTGCTCATATAAATAGAGGTACGACGACTTCCTAAATTAAATGAGTAATGTCGAAAAAACCATATTTACCATACATTCACCTTGATATCACTAAGTTCCGAGCTTTTATTTAAATTTTTTGTTGTATATTAATTTTTTGATACCATCCTAATATGCATAACGTAATGGCACCGAATACCGGCCGGCTACCTAAATCCGGCCACTTGGTTATTTAATAAATATCTATGCGAAAACTAAATATAAATTCATTTTTACTAGTCAAATATATAAATTAATTACTGTACTTGTAATTAGTTAAAAAAAAAATAATAAAATTATTTATTGATAAGCGAAAAAAAATTATTAATGTGGTCGAAGGTTAGATTTTGCTTCAATAGATCGATGAAATCCTAAAAATCGATACTAGAAAAATGAGAAATGTTTTTGTATCATCTCAATAACTAATTATGATTTTGATAATTATTTTAGACTCATATATTCTTTAGTTATGTAATAATCTCGGCATTAGGATCAGTACGAGATAATGGCCGGAGTTAGGGTCCTACTCCAACAATGGCAAGCTTTTTATTAAAAATTAATTTTAAATATACCAACGACAAAATAAACGAACGGGAATAATTTATTATCGTTCAGAATCGTTTTCTCATATTGAAACCACTAACACAATTGAAATAAATGTTCCTATTAATTCAATAAAAATAAATAAATGTAGTCAATCCTTAAATGGCCGGTATTCGGTGCCATTACGTTACGTTTTTTGATGAAAAAGAGAAAAAACACTTTATAAAAGCTCGCTGTTTTTTCTTATGGTTAACTTAATTTTGCCACCTAGATGGTCTGTTCCTAAACCATTCGAATAAATGCTTTTGCATTCCTCCTTCCGAACGCTTTGACTTCAGCCTACTATTTAATACATTTTTTTAAATGAAATGAAAATAAACATTTTGGTATTGTCTTGACATTTATTTTGTAGTAATCAAGAACTAGCAATCTGCTACCAAAATACTATAAAATAACGAAAATAAATGTAAAAACAACACATGATTATACATTATGATTATATAAATTATAATATTTCTAAAATACAAATATGCGTGATGTACTATTTAAAATGTTTACTGATAAATTCTAACATCTTTTAAAATTATGACCCAACAATATATTTTGGGTGTCCGCGAATAAATAGTCCGTGATAAAAATATATAAATCGTGTATCATACCACTATATGCCATTATATGTATATTTAGAATACGTTAATAAAGAGTACTTTCCCGTTTGTAATTTACAAATATTATAATGTATAATCATCATTTACGATATTCATGGTATTATTTATTATAAAATTTGCTTTTCTGGTTCAGTATAAATTTGTACATATCGCTCTATAAAATTAAATTTTAGTTTCATATATCTTCATGGAGAAATACAATATCCATGTTAAATGTTCAACGAAACTTGTAAAAATAATATAAAGCATCGGAATAATAATTTCCAAATGTAAATCAAATGTTTCATTTTACGCTGATTTTACAATGCCATTTTTCTCTGAATGTATAAGCAAAACATTTGAAAAATATGATGTGGTTTTTCTTCCATACAACACCATGTGATAGTAAGTCTTCCCCGCTGAAATAGCTTCATTTGGAGGAAAACCTTAAAGTTTATTTGAATTTTCTCTAAAATGAGGGCGCGTTCTGATACCGGGTACAAAGTACTTACATTCTGTGTGCTCACATAGTGTCCGTGTTTGGTCGTAACATCATTTGTAAACTGCCCCGGGTTAGCACCACAAAGAGCAAAAATTTCAATTCTTGTGTAGCGCAACTATCCAGAGCTGAAGTGAACATTACAAGAGCATTAAATCAAATAGTCGAACCCTTGTCAGGGCGTTTGTAAAGTCTCTTTCGGGCGATGCTTTTTTCTGGGTGCCAGCCCTGCTCCGGCGGATGGATCGCATCTACATACGAGGGGTGGAATAATGACCGCTCAGACACAAAACCACGAAATTACCCCAACAAAATGGAACAAGTGAAACGAGAGCACAAAGCCATTCTAGTTTTTGGGGCGGGTCACGATAGCCGTTCTGGCCGTTTCGCCCTTTTTTCGAACTCCGCCAACATATCTCAAGATTAACCGGGGAGGATAAGATTACTGTTGGCCGGGTTGAACGGCTCCTCGCAAAAACTGTAATTGAGAGCTTTCTCGTATTGATTGGGTGTCGAGCTCGAGATATCCTCCAGAAGTTGTTGGGATCCCGTCGGTCGTCCCGAAATGAAGGGCTGCCGGACGGACGTTTCGAAGGTTTCGTTTTCCCCCCACGTGCAAGATGACACACATTTGTGTCGAACATTCTGAAAACTTCTTTCTGTATCTTTTCAATTTACTGAGATACTCAAACTAGCAGTAGCAAACTATTTTCAATAAAAGTTTCAGACTGCAAAAGAAGTTTTAAGTTTAAAGTAGTTTTTTTTCTTAATTTCTCCTACAAAATTGAAAATTTCGATTGAAATATAATTGAAAATAGCTGTGAACGATTTCATGTACAAATATTTTTTTAAACCAGAAATCTGGCATCTGGCAACCCATTTTCGTTGACTCTGGGGCAAAAATTAATCAATTCTACTACCAAAATAAGATTTTAACAACAATGAAGAAAGACGCAGAGAAATTAATCCGGATGAAAATTTTGTTTTTCATCAGGATTCCGCCCCCAGCCATACAGCTAAAGCACCCTTGATTGCCATCAAATCCGGATGCATGCGCCATGCGATTATTTCTTATGGGGATATTTAAAAAGACAAATAAATAAGAGGAAAGTGCACCATACGAGGTCTCAAAAATGTTATAGTTAAGGAATGTAAAAAAGTTTCGCTGGATATCATTAATTGGACATTGCAGACTTTGGAATTATTGAATTTCAAACGTTGGTAATTATCCTTGTTAATCAATTGAAAAGCTAGATCGGAAGAAATGGGGAGCAATGCTTTTAATTAAGATTTCTTTATTTATTTAATATAAAATAGGAGAAGGAGACCGGAAGTCGAATTTGATATTTAGTGAACCAAAAAATATAAGGCGAAAATGTCGTGAATGTATGTTGACATAAACACTCGTAATCTTGGAATTCAACTGCCATTTCATTAAACTTATTAAATGATGAATTATTAGTATAGTTAATTTAATTATAATTGGGTTATAGTTCTAGTGTTAATAGAACTACAGACGTGGACCCTATAAACTTTGGCATAAATGCTAAGAGCTGACTTTAAAAAAGTCCATTTAACTGATCTTGGAAGCTCTAGTGTTAAATAAATAAAACTACTTGCAGCTTTAAATTCAAAGTTTATATACCCTAAAATTTTTCGATTAGGGGTAAGTAAGTAACTTAAGGGGTTATATACAGTCAGGAGGCCCAAAAAAGAATTTCGATTTTTCAGGCATTTTTCTTGAGATGACCTTTAAAGTTATTAATGTAAAAATGTTTACACATATTATGGTAACTCTTGAGTGTATTTTAATGTTTTTTATTTGTAAAAATAATTATTTTAAAAGCTGCTACAGCTGATCTCCGGGAGCAACTCTAAAAAAAGGCGTCTTGCGGTGAGCACGATATCTCTGGGCTGGATCATTCAAAATTAAAAAACCAAAAATATTTCGTTAATATATTGTTTTATCTTGTAATTGATCGAAGGAATAAGCAAAATAAGAATTTTTTAAAAGTGGCGGCTTCTTAAAAAAAAAATCGGCTTTAAACAAAAATGTTGGCCTTAAATTGTTTATAAAACGGAAAATATTTATCGGTGAGAAAAAACCTACGATTAATTACTAAAAAATATACTTAAAAAGCTTGTGTTAAAATTTGAAACTGATCGGTTCAGCCGTTTCCGTGAAATCTTGCTCACCGACTTAAAAAACACAGTTTTGAGAAAAACGCTTTTAAAGTTTCAAAAGCACCTTACATATAGTAAAAAAATCAATACAAATATGCGTGTAACTTCGAGAACCTTCACCGGATTGACATGACATTTTCTGTGGGTGTACTTAAATTTATGTACATTACGAAAAAAATAAAAAAAGTCGATTTTCTGAAAATCCTGACTGTATATAATCCCTTAAGCTCTATACATATATCGTCCTAGACTGATTTATTATATTTTTATCCCAACAAAGAATGACTGAAATGTCCTAAACTTTTTTATTGATATTCAATCAAGTATAAAACTCTTAAGTCCATCGCTTTAATTTAGTGGAACGATAAGCTTATTTTCATAACTTTCCATTTTTACAGACACCTTCTATCAACTGAAAATGTTGCTAACAACTCCGACGAAGGGAATTGAAATTCCGGCTTAAATCGAAACAAATATTTTATGGGGGTGCCCTTCTCGACCGGATAAAAGTCCTGTGAGAGAAAATTACCAAAATTGATAAATGGGACGGAAATGAATTTCTCCACCATTCCTCTGCTCCGTGTACAGGATGGATCAGGTCCCAATTGAAATGGACCCTGCAATGTCATGGGGCGCACAGAGGGACAGCTGATAAGCACCTTCAATTGGAAGTAATCTATATTTTTCTAGAAAATATTCCTGTCAAGTTCCCGACCGAAAGGTCGTCCCGGAAGCTCATGACAGGCGAGTTTATTAAAGGATTTTCGAGAAGAAATAGCCCCAGAATTATTATCTCCCATAAAGCAGATATACTGACATGATTTTGTGCTCAACACCCGACTCATCCCTAAATGATGTGGGAAAACCAAACTTGCCTGTGGCAACTATGTGTCCTTCTCGTCGGGATTAATTAGGTCTCTGCAGCTGTTCCTATGATCCTAAAGTAATCTACTTTTCCTTTCCATTAACCGAAACAAATGCGTTATATATTGAAGGGATTTGAGTTTAGCTAAAAAATGTTTAAACTTACCCCAGGTTTGTTTCATCCATGTTAAAGTGGCCATAGGAGCTTCACTGCTGCCTGCAGCTGGCAATACCATGTAGAGGGGATCCCCTCCGGAGCTCTCACCAGGATATTAGCTCCTGGCGCAGAGGCCCGGCACAACATCAAAGTTTTGTTTTATTGCCGGCATTAACACAGCAACACACTTTGGTCCCTATATAGTAGAAGGAGTAAGGACTAGATCATTACGGCAGCATATAACTCACCCCAGAGGTGGAGAGCAGTTGTGGCCACTCCAGCCCCAAGTTAACAGCCACCAGCAACAACCGGCGGCGATGGTGCCCCATTTTTCTATTTTGCGCACAAAAGAAAAAGTGGCGTGCTCCAGTGCCATTAGGTTGAATTTTGGGTGGTTGGGGGGGGCTGGTACAAGACCGGGAACAGCCTGGCGCTCACTACATGGGTCTCCATCTGCAGGGCCCCTCTCGTGCCAGATTGCCAAAGTCCATCCCAGAGAGCCCCGCAACATTTGCGTCAGAGGACATTATCAGAAGTCTTATCTGCCACATTTCGGATTTGTGGCGCCGACCTGAAAACGCGGCTAACTTCCCATCACCACCTTGAGCACAATCCTCCACAGAGCCCTTATTTAGGTACTATCACTTGACGGTGGTGACGGAGGTTCTCTTTTGGGACCTGTTCCCCCACAAACCCGCAACGCTGACAGGACATATTGTACTTGGGGACCCTGCTGACGAATGCCTCCTCATCGGTGGGCGAAAAATATCTCGACCCCTAATGTTATAGGACCACCGTGTGAAGGTTTTTATTTTTTTAGGTGTATCAGTTAGCCGTTCGTAAACATAGCCATTAACCCGGACTCAGTGGATGAAAACTGAGGGTTCGGTGAAAGTCAACGGACCGCTGAAAGGTGTCAAGCTTACAAATTTCCGCTGTCTATTTAGCTCAAAATCTCACCGCCACTTTTGTTTAACCTCGTGTTATTAAACTCTTCCATAGAGCCGTGCTCTAAGCTAAGCTGATGCAAAACTCGTGTTTGAATAGGACAGACACATCATCCCTGAAAGCCTTCAGAGGCCACTTCAATTTACTCTGCTGTTAATTAAAGTCTGTCCTGTGACCCCAATGAAAATCACTTTATATAATTGAGGTTTATGCAGCTTAATCTAGGATATGACACGCCAACCAGGTGGAATAATGGCTTTCTTGTCAGAAAATCAATTTCTTCGATAAAGAGGTCAAAAACAATTGATTTGAAAAGGTAGCAACTACATTGTTATAAAAGAACTACCTATACAAGATTAATTCAGTTCACTGGTGCTAAAATACTAGCAATATAATAAAAAATTGTTAGGAAAACAAAAGAATATAAGCTGTATCCTGTGTATAAACTTCCTCCGTGTGATGATAGATTGAAACTTTTAAGAAATATTACTACTAGCCACCTAGTTTTTATTAAAGGGTCTTATTTAGCTCACGTTCCGCATACTTGTATCAAATCTTACGGCCGTTTTCTAAACAACTTCTACTTAACCGATTCTCATGAAACTTCGCACACGTATTCAGTGGCCATGACAATCCAACATAACGACAATTTCAACCTTCGATTCTCAAATCCGGATGCTACAGAGGTACTGCCTGCCTAAACCGTGAGACTTGAGATCTGGTGGCTTTAAATTAGTATTGTGGGTCTCAAACAGAAATTAATAATGAGACACTGAGAGAGTTAGAAAGGTTGAGAAGTTTGCGTCCTTTGAAACTATCAACCACAATTTAAGCTTTAAGGCTGGAAAAAGGTAATAGTCGCTTGGTAAATGCCCACCATATTCTCCAGATTTAGCACAAACACTTTAATAAATCTAGGGATAAAAACATTAATAAATTCGAGGATTTTCAACAAGTTTTTCTCATCACATTCATCATCACACATATTTCCGGCATTCAACAACTACAAGAATGTTGGGAGAAGATTTTAGACCATTTTAGTGATTATTTTGTAGAATAAAATTATTTTTAATTTAAAAAAATATACAATTGTTGTGCGAAATGTCTTCGAATTGTCCGAAAACCCCAATATTTCTAAAAACAGGCTTAATAATAAAGCATACTAAAAAATTTAAAATAAAATAAAAACTAAACAAATAAAATAAAAATGAACCTTTTAAGTTAAGCGGTTAATCGATGATGTACTTAAAGCTAGAAAATATTTGTGGGTCACCAATAAAATAAAGTAAAATTTTGTGTCACATTTAGTAGAAAATTGTCTGTTGTTGGAGCTTGAAAATCATATCTGGCTTTCGACTACCTTCTTCGATCTTAATATTGTAGCCAAACATAACATGTAACAAACACAAAATATAACATATATGTAATCGTATAATTTTTAAGTTCCAACAAAAGAAAGTTTTCATGCTAAATGTGCCCCACGATTTTATGTCAAACTAATCAAAGCCCCAGATTGGTGACCCATAGTTCAAGTCATTTTTATTTCATTCTATCATAGCTGTCCCTCCTAGTTTGTAAGGTTTTTATGATTTGTAATAGCACTAATAGTTGTTAACAATATTTTTTTAAGGTTACACGAACCAATCCTGACACTAAATTTTAACATTAAAAAAGAAATTATCTTAAAAATGATATCTACTTAATTCTAGTAAGGTCATTACAAAATATACCGAATTTCATTTTTAGATTGAAGGAATTTTTTTGTTATTCACTAGATATAAAAAAAAGAAAAAAATGTAGACAATCAAAATTCTCTTTTCTCGGAATTTTCAAACCCGTGGACCCTTAAACAAATAAATCGTATATTGAAAAAAGAAAAATATTCTTAAAATATGCAAAACTCATAAGTTCATTTTTATAGACACGAAAACGAATTTTTGAATATAAATTAAAAACTGCTAGAGAAGCATTTTTGTTATTTCATTTTTTCCGTGGAAATTACCATAAAATGAGTTGTGAATTAATATGGCATTATATTTCGCTTTTAAATATCTATAGTTATGTGTAAAAAGGTTGGTTTTATGAGTCCATCACACTCGTCATTTCCTTCGATTATAATTATATCTTTTTATTAGTCGAAAAATTGTTTGTGGCTTACTCCGAGAAAGTTTTATGGAAATTGGTTCCAGCCTCCATTTTAGTCTGAACTTTCGAACTTGTTACATTTTAATTTTATATCGTAATATATTTTTACATTTTCTATAAGAAAACTTTGAATCGTCGCTACCCATTCAAAATTCTGTGCAGTTATTGGAGTTTTTGGCAAAATAGGATTTTTATGCTTATAGAGTGTAAAGGTAAAATAATAACAAAAGCATAAAGGCACCGAATTTTGAATGCACAACGACGATATTGAATTTCTAATTATTGCTGTCACACTGCATGTAATAAGGGTGCGCCGTCGTGTGGTTTCCTTTAAAAAATGCAATAAAATAAATACTGTTCAATATTTTTCAAAGTTTGTTAATTTATTGAATAGAGTAAACCTTTCGATTAATTATGAAATATGACTTCACATTTAAATTGCTAACTTAGATTGTTTGTTTCTTATAATTAAATCACCTATACAAACATTTTGTACAAAAATTCCATTTGAACTTCTTATATAAATATGAAGACACGTTTTATGCTCATACAGAAAAACAATCCTTTCTAACAAATTCCATTTCTAATTTCTTACAGGACGAACGCAATGACGTGGTAATCAGAGCCATTAAGGAAAAGATAAAAAATAATGAAAAAGGATGTAATTCACACCCGGAGCATGCAAGAAAATCCGATTCGCCCGAGAATGGTAATCGCTCAGCGGACGCAAAAAGCATTTCCCCCATTAAGCACAAGAAGGAAAGCCAACTCCCTGCAACGACAAAAGAGAAACCATTCAAGAAGAAGGCCAAGTCCAGAGTTTATGGTTTTATGAAGGACTTTTTAAGGAAGAAGTTTCGTACCCAAAGCGCGCATGAGGATCTATACATTGAAGTAAGTTCCCCCCAGACGGAGGAAACTTTTAAATAGAATTCTTAATGGGTTCCCCCTACATGGCTTTCACTTTCCTCTTTACCTTTACTTATTAGTTTCCGAACAGCATCAGAGTGATTAACAACAATCTCGGATACCAGCAAACCACCACAAATCCCGCCAGGCGATTCGGCGTCATGCAAGACGTTCGAATTCGGGTCGAGCAGCCGATGCATGGCTCCCCCAACAACAGCCAGCGGAGGCCGATTCACCTTTTCCCGGAACCAAATTTAAAGTAAGTTTGCTCTCACCTCAAAACTCTGCAGAACCTCTGCGTTGATCAGATTGATCTTAGACTAGCAATGAGACAGTCCGAAACCGGATCCAATCTAATTTCGCTCGTCTACCACTTTTAGTTGCAATGACAACGAACACATTCCCCGGTCCCCCAGCTCGGAGGAGGATAACTCGCCAACGGAGATGAATAATTGCCGGAGATTAGTGGATAAGCCGCCTCTGGTGAGTAGAATTTTCTTAAATTTAATTGGCTCTTCCCGGATGGGATTTGGACAATTTAGAGGGATTATCTGGACGAAGAAGGGCCGGTCTGTTTTAGATGCCCTGGGACCCACTGATGACCAACCCACCCTTTGGCTTCACGTCGCCAGAAGTCGCGTTATTTATCTTTATTATGTCGGTAAATTTAATCAGATTCTGCAAAGACCGACGGTTTTTGGTACATTAAGATAGGACGACTTAGAAACTTTATGACTAGATTAAACTGAGCTTAAACTAGACTTATTTTTTCGACACAAAAAAAGTTCAAAGCTCCCTCACATAATGTTAATATAATTACAATTTTTGATACCAATTATGATATTTCAGTGGATTGTTATCTAAACATAAACAGTGCTTATGATTAAACGCTAGCTATAATAATCTACTTTTATATAAAATGTGCTAATAGAAATGCCAATTTAAGATAGACAAGTTGTTTTAAGCCTTTAATTGGCATCAGATTGCAAGTTTAAATTTTACCAACTTTTAATGTTAATATTTATATTATTTTTTACGTTATTCTTTATTATAAATCCCTATAATTTAATACTCTATTCAATAGACACAATTACTTTTGTTTGTTGTATCTCGACCAAGTCCATTTTGTTTTTGTTTCTCTTTCCGACACTTTATATAAAACATTTCTGTGAACAATTTCTGTATACACATATGTATATTATACATTTTTATTTAACTTGATTGGTTCGTATATAAGGCTTTCCAGTTCCAAATTTGTACTCAAATTTTAACTCATTTCCTATAACCCAATTTTGATGAAATTTGACAGACTTACGTAAGTCTCATGACAATACAATATAGTATATCTAATATCGTTCTAAATCTAATATGGTGGTCGCCCCAAGATAGCGAACCAATCTTTTTCTTCACAACCCCTTTGATATGGGTATCAACTGAAAGAATTTACCTTTGCAAGTAGAATATGATAAGCTATGTGACATCGTTCTTAACCCAATATGGCGGACGCCTGGGGCGTTACCATTTCTAGTCATATCACAGCTATTGTAGGTATAGTTTGTTTTATATATATATATAAAAGCTTGATTTAAAAATGTATATGTATTTTACTTTTTGAAGAATGAACTCCCTTTAAAATTCAAAATTTCAAATTTTCTTAACTACTTGCTTTTCTTTTGTTGTATTATGCATACAGATATACATACACATAATCCAAAACAGGTGTATTCTCAATCAATATACATAAATCTAAAACCTCGTAACTAGGGTGGTTCTTTCCCCATTTAGCTTTGATTTCAGCTAAAATTAATTGTTGCGCAATAAACGTTTGGCACCCTCCTATTTCATAATATTTAAAGCATTTGCAAACTGGAAAGAAAAAACCGAAAATAATTGCGCCACCCAGGCGCCATATGGTGCTGAAACTGCTTATAAATCTATTAGCGCCAATGAACTGGCACCTGTTCCTAAATTATTTCAAGTTAATGAAGGGAATAAAGCGTACCCTTCCCTCAGGATGCTGGCAAAAGAACCCTACCGTTCGCCGCCTATTCAGCACGACTCCATTATGAGGCCGGGGCTGTTCGATGCTTAGCCTAATCACGGCCCATTTGTATGCAAAGCAAGGACTTTTGATCACAGAAACTTCACGGTTCGCTTGGAAGTTGCTCCTTGCTCGGCTTGGGGAGAGCTCCCAGATCCCGGATCCTGTGCCAGCATTTTTAATTAATTTGTTTTCTTTTTTATGTGACTACTACTGGCTGGCGGTGCAGAGTTCGGCTGTAGCACACAGCATGTGAAAACTTGAGCTATAAACTGGCTGGAGACGAAACCCTTCGAACTCTGGGGCTACGCCTGCCGTCGCTCCGGGTCACCCGTCACCCATTGCTCCTCACCTCGACGAGAATATTCGCACAGAATTGATTTATCGATAAAACAACCTCCTCCCAACCGTTGAATAAATTTATCGGAGCCCATTAGAGCCCGATTGTTTTTTGATATTCATTTAGCTCTCAACTAATGGGAGACATTAAATCTAGATCTCCAGAAGTTATCCGGATCCGCCGCCAGAGTGGGAAGAAGTTCGAACCCGGAACGGACGGTATAGTTCTCCCGGTGATGGAGTTTCAGGAGGGCGGGGACATTTGTTCCGCCACAAAAACCATTATCAACAGGGCACTTAGAGGAGTTTTTGTGGCTGACGGTGGGTGTAACCACCAGAACCAGGAGAACCCACCAGAACCCCACCAAAACCTACCACCCAGACGGGGCGGATGAATTGCACAAAATTTATGGCAGGGCACAGCCACATGTACAAAAGTTCGCTCTTGAAATTCTGGAAATTGTGTCCTCCATTGTTTGAACATTTACCAGATTCCAAGTGGATGTTGTCTCTCAAAGAGTAAAAGTTTTATAGCCGAAAAGAATTTCGACGAGTTGTGGCTGATGGGCGAATTTTATTTGTCGGGCGGTCTCAAGCTGCGCCGCCGACGGAGGCATTTTTGCATGATTCTCGACAGATTTATCCACCTGTATGTACCGTTTTTTTTCCCCCAAACTCTGCTGGTTGCGCTGAAAGAGCACCCTCTGTTTTTGGGGACACAAAGTTTCCCCCCAATTAATTTCATATAATAAATTTCAGAGACCGTTCCAAGAGCTCCATTTGAATTGTCCGCTTGGTTACGGGCGGAGGAGTTGTCTGTACGAATGTCCTCGCATTTGCCCAACTTTTTGGTACCGGATGTTATTGTTCTTCGCAGCATTGTCCGTACATAATGTCTGGCCATTACTTTTCCAGGTAAAGCAAAACTCGCCCACAGCATTCAAATGCAACGAAAACTATGGACTCGCTCCTTTGTCTCGTCTGCTAAATAACTGCTGTCCAAAACACATCTCAAAGTCCTTAATATCCACATTTCATTGGAGCCGACAATTCATCGGGAAACAAAACATTATCTACAGACCTACAACCACAATGATGGGCGAATTTTGGATTTCATTCTGTTATATATAAAGCGTTAATGCATTTTTTTCTGATGAACCACAAAATTTCAGAGTTGTGTGTTTCCGCCAAAAATAACATTTTCCATACGAAAGAGGAAAACAAAATGGATTTTAAATAGAAAAATGAAATTTCAATTGAACTCTTTGCGGTGTTCAACTAGGTTCAACAAAAGCGCCTTTATGCTTTCGGATAGCATAGTTAACAACATATACCTATGTAAGCTACAACATCACAGAATATTGATTATTGACGAAAATAAGGGTTCTGTGGGCACACTATAAGCCCGTTTTTTATCATCCAATTACTGAAAAGCTAAAAGCTAAAGCTTTTACGACACAATCATCTGAGCTATTGCATTCATCAGCATATTTTGAATTTATGAATATTACATCGTTTTCACTTTTAAACGAAAGATTGTTGATCTAGCATTTAATTATATCTCAAAAATGGACATTCTCCGAATTTTTAAACTTTAATAGTTAACAGATATCAGGACTTATTAGAACCAGTAGAGTTTTTCAAATAAAAATATCTGGGCGCAAAACAGACGAATTAAGGATAAATTTTTCAAATTTTTAATTGTGATACAATTTATAATCCATATTTCCCTTCTTCTTCGATCCAAATTTGGATCCATGGAATATCAAAAATTATAGGATTGTACGATGCAGAATCCTATGATTTTCTTTTTTATACTGCAAAATTGATGATTTTTAAAGTTTATTTTTAAATAAAAACTAGAAAAGCTACAAATTTAGAATTTGGATATATTGTTTATTATACCTTTAAGACTTTATACAAATTGAACAATAACGGGTTTCTTACAAATATGGCGCCAAATGCAACATATATACACGGTTAAAGTTTTAAGTACCCAAAGATAGTCCATATATTTTATATTAATATTTTTTCAAACTTTTATTAATATATTTTCACATTTGGAAATTAACATGTTTGAGTCACTTTTCTTCTCTTTTAACTCAAAAAGTAAGTGCTAATACAAATTTATCCACTCGGAACATTTTTAGTCGTTTTTTAAGGATTCTGAACCTCAAAAGGAAAAAACACAGAACCCTTATAAAATCACTCGCACGTCTGTCCGTCTGTCCATCTGTCACATCTTTATTAATTCACACATTTTGCACTAGTTAACACTTTAATATATTCATATAAGAATCAAAGAGGGGCAATATTAAGTACTCACAAAAAACTGTTTTTGAATTTTAAATATTATATAGGGCTTAAAAGATCTTGGTATATGGAATAAAAAAACATTAATATATATTAAAACAGATATTCTGAAAAATATGCAAAAAATAGGGCAATCCTCCCCTTTTACCTCCGAAACTACTGGACCTAAAATTATTCTAGAGTCAATCTCACACTTGACCGGTCTTTGAATGATGTCGAAATAAATGAATAATTCAGAAGAGCAACCTAGAGATAAACAACTCTGAGGAAAATATTCAGGTTTTCATATCCTTGTTTTTCTCCTAAAATAGCTACAATAATTATATTTTTATAATGAAACACCTCCACGATGACAGAATTTGCTGTATTATTTACTAGACCCACTAAGAAATCCATAAATAGAAATTGTTATGACTCATTTTCTTTTATTCATTTGGCAAATATAATTCCTTTCATATTTTCTTAATAACTACTTTATTATATACATAACTACGAAATGAAATAAGGCGTACATTACCTAACATTCTTTGAAATCGTCAGAAATGCGAAATTAGTAAAAATTGAAAGAAATTAAGAGGCGGGCGGCAGAAAACCTCCGCAATTTAGACGATTAATTAAAGTCAATGGCTCCTTTCGTCCCTTTCATGCTTTCATTCGCACCGTTTCCACTGGCAAATTGGCGAGGCAAATCCGCCTGAAATGTTAATGAAGTTCTCAATGGCCCAAAATATTTCGGCGCTAACGCTCTGCTACCACCAGCCTGCGAAGCACTTGTATAATCGAACCTCTTCGCTTTGCATACAAACGGCCCTTGATTAGGCCCCTAACTTCGCCTCCGCATACAATAAGATCGTTATAGCCGCACCACCCTTAAAAACCCCGGTCTGCCCCGTCGGACCGGCTCCGCCCGCAATCTCGGCCCGGATCTCTACCTTGAGCAATCAATAATTCAATATGTTGCCATTTTTGATGTTATTATATTGTACATATTTGCTTACAGGTGAAACGGCTGACAATGGGCCTGCTACGGTCAACGGAAGAGAGCCGCCCGCTGGTCCACAATACGTCCTCATCCCTGAATTCCGGCTCATCGCAGACGATATCCGATGGCTACGTGAACGAGGGCATTTGTGAGCCGGAAAAACTTATTTCTAGCAAATTTGGGGACTCTTGTAGGCAGTCACTGACAGCGATTCCGCTGGATAGCCACCACTTGCACGACAATAGCGAATTCAATTTCAAGAAGAAATATCTTAGGGAAACAAGTAGTGGTGAGTATCTGGTTGGGAAATGTTTGGGTCCAACGTTTGAAAGAGATTTGTAAGATATTTTTTACAGCATTAAACATGCCAATTAATTGTCAACATTGAATTTTTTTTAGAGTAGAATCTTTAAATTTTCAGTAAATTGCAGTATTAACCTTATGTTTATCATTAATATATCAGACAGGGCGATATTTTTATCCAATACGGTCATTAACAATAAAAATTGTACCTGAAATACAAAATAGATTTTTAACAAGAAATAAAACCGACTTGAAAAAAATACCACACAAAAATCTATTAAGAAACCCACTACAAAGTGAAAAATAATTTTTCTGAAACGCTCTTAGGTAGCTATCAATAGATTGTAATAATATTAGCCTACTCAATTTTTCCGTATGTTCAATACAATATTATTATTATTACCAATACTTATAACTTATTATGATTTCTTTGTGAACAGATACCTTTTGTATTGATTCCTTCTACAGCTAAGAACATAAGCCATCAACAAATAAAAAAAATATCGATTTTAGGAATTTATTCCCCTATTAAACTAAATTAGAGACTGTGTATAGGATTAAAATAAATAAGCCACCGTCAGTTTCTGGCTGATTTAATTTTACCCAAGCCGACTGTATGTTAAAACGGGTGCGGCGACTGTTCAAGGGAACGCTCAAGCAAAGGAAGAAATAAGCGCTATTAAGAACGCGGTTGAAAATATTTCCATACCAATGCCTTGAAAATAGTATCTGAAAATTTGTTTTAGCTAAATAGTGTAGGAAAAGAGGGCGTAGGGGATTTCAGTTGAGATTGAGTCAGAGGAAATAAAGTTATAGAGAAATTTGGAAAAATTCGGAGAAGTAATAAGGGAAAATACTTATTTACAAAAACGGGCACTTTAAAAACCGATTTGTGGGGGAAAGGGTAAACAGAAAAGATAAGAAAAAGTATCTAACAATAATTCCGATTGATTATGAATTGGCCGAGTTCTGAACGTGGGATTGTGGGCTGAGTTCCACTTCCCAGACGATCACTGTTCGAGTTCTTTATCGTGTATACCTCGAACTGAGTGTGGAAGAAGAAAAAGTGGTAGATTTTACTAGATTTTTGGGGAATCCCCCTTTGCGATACATCATTGGATAAGTATTGGGTTACACCTCCCCCATATGTAAAATAAAATAAAATTAAACGAGGGAATTGTGACAAAATCGAAAAAAAAACATTTTTCGGGATTAAAAAAAGAGTGTGTGGCGCGGCGCACACAAGAGGATTTGGGGGACAATATTAGCCATAATGAAGAAATAGATCCGCAGAAAGTTAGCAAAGATCGTAAAGTACAAGTAAATGGAAAAAAACCAAAATTTATTATAAATTATAAATTAAAAGGTGAAAAAGTTGAAAAAGTAGTAAATGGTATAAAAGATTAGCTGTGGAAAATAATGAAAATTATCAAGTACCCTCGATTCAAAAATTGTAAGTTAATAGAAATTTACATTTATTTATTAAGATTTGAGCTCAGTATTTACAAAACATTATTAAAGAATACTACACTTTAAAGTTAATTAACTGATTTATTTAATAGTAATCGTGGCAATAAGATCGAAAAAATAGTGTTTAAATGGTAAATAACTTTAAATGGCTGTGTACGTTCGGTAATTCTTCACTAAGATCAAAAGAGAGAATTTTACAAGAATCATATGAACTGAATATGAAAAAATTAGAAAATCGATTTTTCCAGTTCATCTGAAATCAAAAAAAAACAAACGGTGATCCACAATGTTCGATTTTAGAATTTCGAGGTTTACTCCAAAAAGTTTTTGAACACCAAATCCCTAACATTGATATTTCTTGAGATATTGGGCTTTGAAGTTGGGCTAGTGTGGAAGTTTCATGGATTATTGAGCTAAATTGTAGAAACACTACCTCAACTTCAAAGCCCAATATCTCAAGAAATATCAATGTTAGCGATTTGGTGTTTAGAACTTTTTTGTAGGAAATTGAATTTCCTGTCATATTCACTTTTTCTGCACCTCTTGTTGTTTACGAGATAGGGGCAAAAAGCGAGAATTTCGTGGAAAAATTGGGGTCAATGACCCGTACTACCTCGCTGGTGGGAGTTAGGGTTACATCGCAATGGACACTTTTGTAGAGCATTCAATTCTGAAGAAACCCTACCATTGCCCAAGATTGTGTCATAAAATGCCTCTGAGTTGTAGAGATTTGAAGAAAAATAATCAAAGTTCACGTGTATTTTATATGGGAAATCTTTATGCGTCTTGGTCTAGTATTAAATATTATTTTTTTGGGCTCCAATTTTCAGGGAATGTATGTTTAGGTATTAGCCACAAAATTTCCAGGTGGGACTGAAAAAAAAAAATAGTCGCGAAAAAAAGCACCCAAATATACATACTACATAATAATTTATTCAAAATTATTTTTAGGTTTCAAAATGAGCTAGTTTCAAATCTGCTAATGAAATTTCGAAATTCAGGAAACATCAATATCACTCGAGTAATCATGACAAATTGATTGGCACATCTTTCATCAAAATTCATTCTTAGTAATGTTTTTAATATTTGGGGCAACCTTTGAATGAAGGCTTTTGAAAAATTCAAATTCTTTTTTACAAATTAACTTTGTATTCTCATATTTCAGTCAAGCTGCCGGGAAAAAAACGTAATTATTATGAATATTAATTTCAAAAACGGCAACTGCAAACCATTTCTTTAAAAAAAATGTTGTACATATTTGAAAACATATACTTTAATCAATTTTACATAAATAATTATTTCAATAAAAAATATTTTAATCTAAAAATTATATGGTCATTCTAAAAATTAAGAATTTAAATTTTTAATGAAAAACTACTCGTTTTTATTTGATCAAAAAGAAAAAATTATGTGTTGTATTTGTTCAAACAGCTTTTATATACATCAAGCTGTAGCCTCTACCTTTGGAAATTTAAGACGGATAATCTTGAGACTTTCAGAGGACATTTTCGAAATACTATAGAAAATTGATTTTTTTTAGTTTAAAACTAAACAAAACAACTTACAAAATAATCAAATATTAAGCAGTAGTTTGACTTATTTCGTTATTTTGAAGTATAAACCATGTAATAAACTATTTTAAAATATTTGCGAATATAAGCACCAAATAACTAAATTTATGTATCGTTTGGTGTGAAATTTTTAAAAATGTATCAATTTTTGTTTTTATAAAATATGACAATCTCTTTATTTTTACAGCAAATTCAAGTCCGAAAATATTCGCTCCATCGGCACCTCTTAGGATAGATAGCCTTAGTCCTTCAGAACAGAACGAGCTGAAAGGTGCTGCCTGGTTTCAAGCGGGAATACCACGCGAAATATCGCTTGAGGTGCTATCCCGACAGAGTCCCGGAGCGTTCCTGGTGCGTCAGAGCAGCACAAAACCGGGATGTTTCGCCCTGTCGCTGAGAGTACCGCCACCTGCGCCCAAGGTAGCCCATTACCTAATCCTACGAACTCCACGTGGATATAAGATAAAGGTTGGTTCGCCACGTTTTCCGACGCCTCCATACCTTAAATATTAATAAAATCAATCTTCCAGGGATTCACAAAGGAGTTTTCTTCATTAAGAGCCTTAATTACCCACCACTCGGTGATGCCAGAGCTGCTCCCCGTGCCCCTTTCGCTGCCAAGGCCCACCCACAACGTTCCGCCCCGGAGGGACCTCGACGATTTCGATACGTACGGCTCGCTGAACGACTTCCGGAAGATGATGTCCGATTTGAATGTTTGACTTATGAAGAAAGCGGGTAAAACCCTCAAGTGTAAATAATTAACGAAATGCGAGTAGCTAGGATCGGCGTGCTTATTTATTTTGAGTGTGGACGTGTATACTGTGCGAAACGCGTTCTAAACGCGGTCGCACGGCTTAAGGATTCATTTCAAAATGTCTCTTTTAACTAAGAAAGGAACACTTTTCTACTCCCGCCTCAAGTTGCCAAGTTGAAGGGGGGCCGAAGTGATTTATTTGTGTGCTCAAGTTGAACTGGCCAAAAATTAGTTCATCAAGGAGTAAAATTAGCACCACCCTTCTTCCTATGTTTAGATTTTAGAGGGCTTTTGTGCAAAAATAAAATCAATACCTTCTTAGATTTCCTCGAATTAGACAAGTTTGTGGGAGGCAAGTTGTCGAAAAAGAAAATGAAAATCAGATTCTAATTAATGCCATCACTCCATGAATCTAACGAGGGTTATAATCATTTGTTTTGCATTGCAAAACATAAACACCAACAAAATGGATACGATCATTAAATTGCTTCTCTTCAATAAAAGTCGTTTTCGGCATCCAATGAAATTACGGGAAATAATTAGTTGCTCTTAAAGGAAACACAAAATTCAAACAAGCTCTAGGCTTTTTCAACAACCTGAAATAACATTTTAATCAGTTGCTTCCAAAATAACAAAACAGCACTAATTAACAGCTTGATTTTAAGGAAGAAAGTACTGTGCCAGCCTTTATTTTATAGGTAAGATTCAGTACGAACGATATGTTTTTTTATACATAGCACCAAACATTGTGTTCTGGTTTTCTATTCAATATAAAAAGCTAGAGCAATGAAATGGTATAAGAACTAAATCCAATAAAAACGAACAATTAATAGCTCGCTTTAGAAAGCATTAAAACACTGCCATTATTAAATTGTTATTTAATCTATAAACTAGCAACTGAAAGTTAAGTCGTTCAATCAAATGCAAATCGAAAATGTATGATATGAGAAAGTCCCAATATAAAAATATTCAAAACTAATTTATAGAAATAGTCAAAGGGCTTCTTGAAGATTTGATAATATAATTATTTTTTTTTTTTTGATTTATGCATGTTGCTTTTTAACTTTATTTTATTTTATAACATCAACAATTTGGAATTTGAATTTTATCAAAATGGACATTTTTTGGTGCTTTCGGTGCTGCTAATCGTATCATTATTTTTAGTAGACTTTTTGGGTTAGTACCATATGTTAAATTTTTGCATCATTTTTGACTGTATCATTCTCACATGATATTAAAATTTAATAAAATGAGTTATCTTACCAGCTTGATCAAGCAGACAAATTCGAAAAGTGATAAATAGATATATATTTGCCGATCGTACTAGCTGCGTTTTTTTAATGATCTGATCTGAATCTGGAATTTTGCTTTGAATTGAAATGCTGTAAAAAATGAACCCAGTGATTTATTCAGATAAAGATTTGAGGTTAGGATGGCTAAAAAGCATGACAATTTGATGCATTTATTGAAAATGTTAACACATGATTGACTGGGTATTATACAATTTTAAAGGATGATTAAAAAAATTTTTGTATTTAATCATACGCGGATTTTTTCTTTGTCACTTTTAGGAAAATATTCCAGATTCAGATCATTAATAAAACACGACTACTTATTTTTTTTTCTATTCTGTTCAACCGGCTCCTAAGTCCATATACAAAATCAAAATGAATCGCATAAAATACCTTAGTTTACTAATTCCTTCCACCGATAGAATAATTCTCTTGCATTTCACTTTTGATCGACATTAACCGACAAAAAGTGCCTTGTATAAGAATGTAAAATCTTCCCCACTCAATAGTTTTTTTCTTTTTCATTATCATTGTAAAATATAAATCACTCAAAAACTTGGCAATTAAAACGGGAGAGATAACATAAAATGTATCGAAATGAAAATATAAACGTCACGAAGAAAAAATATATAAAAATCCCCGATGGAATTCGAAAAAGTGCGACAGTTTTACTAGCAATAGTGGCAACATAAACCGATAAACTCTGTTAATCTCTGCATTTAGTACTTAAGAATAACAAAAAAAAAAAAAGAAAAGTAAACCAGTGGTGATTTTATATATATACAAAAGAGAGAACGTAGGTATGTATAGGAAATACGAAACATTTATTACAAAAGAAATTGTGTACACAAAGGCAATGGTAAAACCCACATTGTGTTAATACCACAAAATTATAAACTAAGGACGACTGATAACTCTTTTGTTGACATTTGAATATTATTAAATTAATTGGTATTTTTATTTTTTTATTTAGCGTATTGTTCACGTGTAAACTTAAGAGAATATTAAATTATTGTAAATACCTGAAAAAGTGGAATAAAAAAAAAAAAAGATTACCGAAGTTGCTTTCGCTGTTTTTATTACAACTCCAATTTCATTATCCTCCTATCAGATTGGAAACTCCTGTTAACGACTATTTTCGATACATGATTTTATTTATTAAAGGGTATATTATTAAAAAACAATTTCTTTTTTTCAGTTGATGTTACAAATCCCCCTGTAGTATTCTAGAAAAAAATATTTCATTTTTGCCTGCTCTTCCAATAAATTCACGGTAATTGGATTTCTGGTCAGATTCACCTGAAAAAATTTTTTCATTATATAAAATGTTTTCATGGTTCATCTATATAAATTTAATTAAAAAAACATAAAAACCTATATATCATTTCTTTAAAAGTAGGTTACCTTGCTGGTTGAGGGCTTCAATTCTTTAGGTATGAGTACCTGTTGAATAAATTAAAAAGTGTAATAGCATTCATCAGTTTGGGTGAGTCAAACAATATCTCGCTGCTACTGCTCTCGCTGCGACCAACAACGTTTGTTTGTTAAAGTATTTAAAGATAATTGAATATATAGGCTACCTTATAACGTACATGTACTTTTAAGCTTTCCTAAAATTGATTTAAAAAGGCACAATCAGTAGAACGTACATATAAGACCAGAAAATGAATAAAATAAAAATCCATTTTCTGCACTTCAGCTTAACTAGAGAAATTGCTGAATTTCGAAGTCAGCTGAAAAAACGAAATTCTTGAAATGGCTGTTTTCAACCACATATTTTCCAAAATAATAATTGGAAGATAAAATTAACAAATTATTAGTGGATACCGATATTGGCATTTTTGTTTGGTTTTTTTAATCGCATACTACTAATAACACAGGTCAACATTTTATCTAGGCTTGTGCACGGGAATCGAAGATGGTATCCTAGGGTTTTTGGGGTCGCTGATTACGACGAACGGGTCAGTTAGGCTCCATCACGTCAAGTTCAAAGTCATTTGAAGGTCAAACGGTCAAAAAACCTTCCAAAAACCTGAAAAAATTAATGGCCATGTTTTTGAGGTCGCTGAATCCGAATCTGGTGTTTATTTTTACTTTGCATGCATCCTCGAGGTCATTCAAGGTCATTTGAAGGGGTTTTGAGAAAAATGCTAAGTCCCATCCGAAAAATCTGAACAAATTCATACGTATGTTTTCGAGGACCCTGAATCTGAATCTGGTCAGTCGACCTTATTTCAAGGTCATTTGAAGGTCAAACGGTCAAAAAACCTTCTAAAAATCTGAAAAAATTCATGGACGTGTTTATGAGGTGGCTGAATCCGAATCCGGTGTTCATTTTTACTTTGCATGCATCCTCGAGGTCATTTAAGGTCATCTTAAGACAGGTATTCTGGTTCTGTGACACAATTGTGCATTTCGCAGATTGAAATTGTTCAATTTTTTCATTTGGATTGGAAGGTTTTTTGACAGTTTGACCTTCAAATGACCTTGAACTTGAGGTGATGGAGCCTAACCGACCCACTCATCGTAATCAGCGACCGCAAAAACCCTAGGATACCATCTTCGATTCCCGTGCACAAGCCGAGATAAAATGTTGACCTGTGTAATTAGAATCAAATTTTTCATCTTCCATTTTTTTTAAATTAATAATTTTTAAAATATTAATATTTTTTTAATGTTTTTATATGAGGACAAATATATTTTTCTAAATATTTTCAAAAGTTCAAATTTGGCCAGGTTTCTTTTTTAAGCCAACATTGAATATTATGAGGCCAATAATTTCGTACAACAAATTTTTTCCTTTGCGTCCCCGTTCTCGTTAAATTTACATTCGAAATTTGGAAAAGGCGTATTTTTTACTAAAGTTCTACTACTACTATTCTGCATATTATGACAAACCAACAACAAACGTCAATGTTAATCAGAATGACTTGCAGAGCCAATATCAACAAATTCGTTTTTATTGCTTTCATCCACTAAAAGATACTATATTTTACTTCTTCACAATTTCAGTGTAGATATGGCTTCTATAGGGTGTTACTAAAGTTAAAACTTAAAATTTTTTTGTTTTAAAATTGCCATTGGGTGAAAAAATACGCATGAGATTAAATCTCTCTCAATAAAATCCGCAAGGTTATCATTTTAAATTTTTTAGATATGGTTTCTTCAGGGTGCTCCCAAGACCAAAATTTAAAATTTTGTTTTTAAAAAATCATTAGGTGATCAAACTCGCGTGTTTCCTTCAATAAAAACGAACAAGTACCTCAGAGATTTCAGCATGTAAAAGTTAGTGGGGCATATTTCATACAACTCTAGATCTTAAAATTTATGTAGACGCGCTCACGTTTATTCAAATTATTATTATAGATATTTAAAGTTTCACGTTGATTTTTTCAACATGTCAAGAAAAATGTTTTTAAGCAAAATCTTTTATCCTTAAAATAACAACATTAAACGCTCAAAATAAATGTTCATTTCTGAAAAGTAAACATACCCCCTTTAATATGTTCAACAAAATTTTGGGAGGAAATATGCATTCAGCTCTAATGGTGCTTAAAAATAAATCTGAAAATTGTAATAAATTAAAGCAAATAAATAAACACCGTCAGATCGCATATCCCTCCCTCGGGGGAGGATATATTAATGATTGGAACTCGAAGCGTGATTTCAGTCAAAAGAGTTTTTAATTACAAAGCGTCGTACGAAGCCCGACGGTTATGCAGCCAGCCTGAAAAATTCCGATGAGATTAATTGAGCTTACAGCGGAATAATTGAAATTATTGAAAATTATTTTAATTTGGACACGAAACGAGCTGCCGCACCTACCGGATTCTGATTTCGCACAATTAGCCCTGATATATATCATTCGAACCCCACAAATCCACAATCCATCGTTCGCCGGACCAAAACCACCCCCGAGTCGCCCTGAAATTAATATTCACACAGTTTCACTTGCGTTTAATAGTCTAAAGGGATTACGATTGGATTTTCATTTTGGCTTTGAGGCTAGTGCCCAGGATCAATATTGCATCCAGTTACTTAGGCAGCAGGTGAGTTTGCTTTGCACGTCCAATTGTTTTATGGTATTACTTTTCTGTAATTAGATTACACGACTGGGAGCATATTCGATTCGATTCCCATAAGTGGTGCAATTATAATATTTATAAATCATTTTACGGAAAATACCTGATATATCGTTTTTACCATTTAATCACTGTCTGATGAAACTTGTTTTTTAGATTCAAACATTTTAATCGTTCAGTTTTAGATTGAAAAATGTATTTTCCTATTTTAATTCAATAAATCATGTTTAAATCACATCCTCACATTTATTTGTACCAATTCGCAAATATTTGCATGTACATTGTGGCAATGTCGAATTACGCCTTTGTCAAGAATTTAAAAATTCCAATGTTTTAATATATGAGGTATAATAAAAGTGATGTTACAGTACAATTTGGACCGATGTTAATATCGTACTAAGGCGAAAAATATCACGTATTCACTTTTTGCGCTAAAGTTAATAATTACATCTTTTTGATAACTGGCGCAAATAAGTAAAACTAAGAAAACTACCACATTTAAATTATTCTTCGCTATTTAAACCTTTAAAAAATTAAAATCTTTAAAAAAAATTAAAAATTAGATATATGTATATATGTATGTATATTTTAACAAAAAAAAGAAGACTTTTCCAAAACACAAGAAACACATTTTAATTCTATAAAATCATTTTTACTATTTGCTATTGGATCTATTTGCATTTAAAACAATTCGAAATATTTAATACGAATAGATCCAATATTTCAATTCAAACAATTCTTATTTGTTCAGATGTCCGCAAAAGTATATTATTTTAAAATTAAATAACTTTAATAACTTAATGTTTAGATTAAAATAACATATTATGGGTTCTTAATAATCAAAATCCGGTAGAATAATACTTTATGTTTGCATGAGATATTACGTTTTGTTTTTTCAAGGTTGACGCAGTATGGGACAAAATATTAGGCCCACATGTCTTTTTTCTAATTATATAAATTTTCTTGTTATTTTCTTAGAAGTGTTATAATTTCAGTAACTAATTATTAGAAAGAAGAATGATACGATTCAGTTTGAAAAAGAAAATTGAGACTGTTGCTTTATAAGGGCAGCGCCGTTTGTAAATAAGTAACCTTAAGGGGGCTATTAGGTTACGATTTAAAAAACAAACAAAAAAAACCTTTTTTTCAATCATTTTTTTTTTTTTTTTTTTTGCAGAAAGAAATAAGATATCCTTTTGCAATTTTGCACAGATATTTATTTATACTTTAGAAATACAAAAATATTTTTTTGAGATTTTGGAGATCGGTTTGTAAATTTTTATGATTTTTTGAAGAAAAAAAAACACCAAAAAATGATGGCGGGCATGATTTCAGGCGTCTGAATCGTCGAACAAAAAAAAAAACACCAAATTAATCATTATTCAAATGGCTGTCGTATGAACTAGAATGCTGTAGATCGGTAACAAATTTACTGATTTTCAGACAATTCTCTAACCTCAAAAATGGTTTTTTTTTTTTCAAATGACCGCCATTTTGTTATTTTCTGGTAGAAAAAAATTATCCTAGTTCACGCGATAGCCATTTGAACAAGGATTAATTTGGTCTTTTTTTCCGACGATCCAGACACCTGAAATCATGCCCGCCATCATTTTTTGGTGTTTTTTCTCTCAAAAAATCATAAAAGTTCAAAAAGCGGTCTCAAAAATTTGAAAAAAAATATGTTTGTATATATCTAAAATGTAATTAAATATCTGTGCAAAATTTCAAAAGTAAATAATTACCATTATAAAAGTTGTAGAGTCAAGTAGAGAATATCCTTATTATTTGAAGATTGGCGAATGATCAATTTCGGAATGTTTAGGTTACAAAAACCAGAAATAAAAGGCTATTTTCCTCATTCAATATTCATATATTTATTTCATAATATTATTGTCAATCACAATAAGCCTACTAAACTCCATAAATTAAATGTAATTCCTCAAAGTTTAATTACTACACCCTAAAACTGAATTGACCTTAATCGTTTCGCCTCATCTCACATTACAAACTACAATAGAAACTTATCAACGACCATGCTATCATATTTTGTTCAAATACTGAAGAATTTACTATAGTATATAAAAACCGGGATATGTTCGCGTTACAAACTCGTATGCTGGGAGGTTATTATTTAGAATATTTCAAAGGCATTAAGCATTCAATGATATAAATTTTTCGTCGGTTTTACAATTTCACTGTGCGAAGTCCTTCATAAATAATAATCAACTACAGCTCTTCGAACTATGAGAGAATCACAACATTCGAATTAAAATTCACTTAACTTAGAAAACAGATGGTTCCTACTGAGTAGCCAACTTAAAATTAATAACAAAATAATATTCTAACAAACATCTTTACTTTCATAAGTACAAAACAATTTGGCTTGAAATGAATAAGTTATGAGAGGAAGGTAAAAACTAGCAGACTGTCAGGCCGACTGACTCACCTTTTACTTAGTACTTTAAGCAATCAAAGAAACATTTGAAGTCACAGACCAACTTAATATGTACACTAATTGTAAATAAGAAACTTTGCAGCAAATCCCGCTGACGGTAGCCTAGAATTCGAGGATAGCCAAACTCTGTCGAGGATATGTCGCATGGCTTAGTTATCCGATTAGTCGGCGGATTTCCAGGACATCAGCTCGTTTAGGAGATTCTCCATAATTGGATTCGGTCCAAGCCGAGCGACCTTTCGAATAAAATTTTCATTTTTACGATCGGGTTTAGACATTTAGTGCGGTTTTATGGCACCAAGTGTCGGCCTTCAATTCTTAAAAGCCGTAAAGGTGTCACAGGAGTACTTACCTCTTCGCGAGCCTGCAAATCAAGCGATTCCAGGATGTTTCGGGTATACTCGAAACTACCCAGACGTTCCAGAAGATTGACGCAGTACTTCTTAACTTCGACGTCCTTAGTTCGTTGCCTGAGAATGTCTGGATTATTTCAGTTAAGGAAATTGCTATGAAGTGATTCAAAGCTGAATAAAAAAAAGGACTTCGTCTACTGCAGTAAATTTTACGACTTTCGCAATTGTGCCGGATAGAGGTAATAAAAAAGAAAAAATTTATTCAAGTGAAATAGACGTCTGTCCTAAAGCTTGTGGTTTCAATTTTAAAACTTCTTTAAATCACCTGAAGTCGAATAAAACCACTATTTAATAGCCGTTTCATTTTATGCTCACACGAATAAATTACCACTCATACTTTTGAAATATATTCGAAAGCTTGGAAAACTTTATACTGTATAAGAAGAAATCTGGATTTGTAGTTACTAAATTTCATATAAATATAATCTATAGAATATCCCTCGAAAGTTTCAGGCTAAACGGCCACCATTTTAAGCAATTACATGCATTCAAAAGAATTTTTAACCATACCCATAGTAGAGTGGTAAAAATCATAAATGTTATAAATTTTCATCTTTTATTAACACTGGCTTTCAAATTTGCTATCTAATTTTGTAAATTAAAACTCAAGCCGGCAGATTAAAAATGTCGCTCTTTCATTCTCTATTCGATTGGAAGACCAACTGTAAATATATAAAGCTTTAAAATACAGAATTAATATAAAAAAATTACACAATTATACAAACCGTCGGATATAACGACACGAAATTCATGACATTCAATTTGTAAATGGTACTACTTTTGTTTTTACGAAATTAGTACCAATTACAAATTTCGCTAAATTATTTTATTCACACGAAATTGAGAGTTTTTATGTGGAATTGGCCTTAGCTCTACACTTACTGGCTCTTTGGAAAAGTATTTTGTACAATAGTAGAAAACATAAATGAGCTCCAACTCGTATAAATTATATTAGAATGTCTCCCCATTTTGTTTAAAATTCATATTTAAAAAAAATATATTTAAAATTGTGTGTGGACCATTTGCTGGTTTCTTTTTAAATTACATGTTATTTTGACACAGACAGCACTTTCGCGCTCAGAGAGTTGACGGAAACACACTATCATATCTCTGCGGTACGAAATGAATAGATTTACGCTTGAACAATGTTGGAAAATATTGAAAACTTATTTCCAAAGTGAGCACTGTGTTGGTGAATTTTGAAAAGGAATTTCGATCGAGATGTGCCGTGAAAGATCGGTGTTATGCTGACAATACACATGAACCATTCATTTATCCAGGCACTTACTTAAGTACAATATTGATCGGGCTATTCATTTTATTTTATATTGTTTATTTCATTTTAAATCTTCTTGGGGAATATTTTGCAAAGAAAAGCGATCCATTACGATGAATCTATAAAATATGTACAATGTATAAGACCTAGATTCCATTCATTTTATTTCTAATGAAAGATAGGAAACTCAACCTTAAATGCACAATCTATGAACGCTAACCTATAGTACACAAACTGAACACGTAGCAGTGTAATTCAACTTTTTCAAAAGGATACGTAATACTTGCTTGTCATGCTTTTGATTATGTACAGCATGGATAATAGGGAAACTAAATTTTCCTTCTGTTAAATCCTCACAGAAACTCTTATTTTCGGAATACTGAAAAGAAGTCAAAATTTCAAATTCCACATTAAAATTAAGCCGATAAATTAAGTTTACACTCACCTCTTTCTTACTGAGATTGCAATAATCGTCGCGAATTTGAAAATACAAACCAAGAATCGCTGTGAGTTTAGTGAAGTCTTGCTTATTTGTACTGAATAATTGCATAAGTCGTATAGCCAACATAAATAAGCCTCCTGTCTTTCGGACAGTCATAAGTTTGTAATCCTCTTCCGAAGGGCAGGAGAAATTGTCCCTCCAGTAAATTTCCATTCCTTGCCCTCGGTGCAGTTCGAGTAGTTGTTCAGTATAAACTTTTGTAGCCTTTATACATTTATAATCATTAATTAAAAGGAAAGCTTGCCACACAATTTGTAATTATACCTCAGGATGATCTAATAATTGCACTTTTTCTAAGGCGAGAAAGAAGACATAATTCGCTGCGTTAATTGTGCTCGCTACTCCATAAATAGAATGGGCCACTGGAACGCCTCTGCGGAGAATTGAGTTATCTTCTATATCATCAATTCTGAAATTAATGGTTAGTAGTTTTTTGGATTAATTTTCAGCCTTAGATTATTTTATTGTATTATTATAATTATTAGAGGAGAAGGTGGTAATATGGCCCCCGTAGGTAAAGTGGCCCCCCAGCCCAATTTATAATTGCGGAGGTTTTACCTGCGAGTTAGACATCGTATTAAATCAAACAGTTACCAAAAAGGATTTCAAAAGTAACCAGACTGCTACTGTCGCCCAGTATTGACATTTATTTCATTTTTGTGAATGTGCTGCAATAAGAAATTTTTTTCCTGCCGAGAGGTCATTTTTTTAAAATATTGTAAAAGCGTGAGACAAATAAAAAGTGCATCAACTCCTCTTTCAATATTTTCAAGGTAAAAAGATCATACTTTAACTAATAAATTATTCTTAATTTGTTATTGAAACTAAGCTCATAGGTCTAATGTGGCCCCCAGTTGTTGTATGTATTATGACCCTGGGGGCCATATTGAGTGTATGCACGAAAACAGTTATTAACTAGTGTATTTATTGATACTACTAGATGCCTCGAATGAATATCTCTCCCAACATACAAAAAAAGAGGAAGACATGGGATTAAGATCTAATGAAAGAGGCAGTCGAAGTAGTACGAAGTAAAACTATGTGGTATAAGAAGGCTTTCAGACATTTGTCAGTACCAAGAGCGACATTGACGAGACTGGTCAAAGATGCAGAGGAATCACTGGATTTATTAGTGCAAAAACCACTAGGTAGAAAATGTATACTACAACCTCATTTAGAAGAGAATTTGGTTGATTACCTTTTGCTAATGGGAACTAAATACTATGGTCTGAAACGTATGGACGTGAGAAGAATGGCTTATCAGTTAGCCACGAAAAATAGCATCCCAAACATATTCAGAAATGGCGTTGCTGGTTGATCATGGTTATGGTTAGATCATTTTCTAAACAGGCACAAAAATCGATTGGCCCTCAGAAAACCAATGGGAATTTTGTATGCTCGGTATATTTTTTGTCCTTTTATACACTTATTATGGGGGGCCATATTACCCACACAATTTTATATCGCTGCATTTTTGCATTATTTTGAAAAATAAGTTTGTTTTTGAAATCTGTGGTTTTATTTACATTTTCGACCTTAATTACTTTGACTAAATGTGTGCATAATATTTTGGCATAAAGTTATTGTTAAAATTATGATCTAATATTTTTTTATTAAGTAAAAATAAAAAGCCATATTACCACCTTCTCCTATATTAAATCTTCTGCATAAAGCCCTTAAATTACGATGTACAATATTTGCATATATGTATACATAATTATATTTAGTAAATCAAAAGTCTGATGACATGTTGATGCTAGATATGAAAAGTATATGTGACTATTAACATTTAATGGATGACTGAACATTGAAATGTCTTGAACAATTAATGGTTTATAATATCAAGACATGATATGATTTTTAACGAACTTCCTTCATATGAAACTACAAATGGAAATGCTAATAAATATTAAGATATAACTTGTATATCGGTCTGCATTTTAATTGAAATATTAGTGAAACATCAAAGAAGTACATGCCTAACCTCAGATGATATCTGTCTATTTATCTGATAAACTTTAAGCTATATAGTCTCAAATTAAAACAACTTGAACCCTTAACTTACATTCTTTATTTTCCATAGATAAGAAGTAAGCGTAAAAATAAGAATAAAGAATGTAATAATATCGAAAATGTTGACTAGTGTTATTGGCCAACAACCTTTAAAAAAATGTGGAAGCAATGATAATAAAAGAAAATGTTTTATTCGAACAAAGATGACTTAAATCATATTTGAAAACCCTGGTAGAATAATAGAATATCTTATAAGATTAATTGTTTAATCTTTTATAATTCCCTGCAGCTCCATTTATCTTAAACCGTAAATTCTCAAGATTACCTTGCAACAAACTTGGCTAAATCTGCTAGTTCCTCACGGTGAATAAACGAATTTTGTGGCAAGATACCGGAGAAATCCTCCTGCATTACACAATTTTCTTCATCATAGGGTAGCTCTAAACAACTTAAAAAGGGAAAGAAATTCGAAAATAAAAAAGTATTGCATTAAATCGATGTATCGATATTTGCATCTATTTGTTTAAACCAAAATGTGTCTATTTTTACTTAAATTCAATAAATTAAACATTTGAGAGTCTGCCATTTTAAAATACATTTTTTTTCACACCACAAACCTTCTCTAGAACTACAAAACTTTTTTGATAACTTGATTCTAACAAAATATATTTCAAATCGGTTAAATATGGCTTTCTTGGCATAAATCTAAAACTACTATCTAGAAAAATTCCTGAATAAACATAACATACATGATAAGATATATGTATACAATAGAATCCCATATAACACGAGTTTCTACAAGTCGTCAATTTGAAACTCTATATTTTATCCGAATATGTACTACCTTCGGACAAAAAAATATATATATATACTAGGGTGCTTTTTTTTCGCGACTATTTTTTTTTTTTTTCAATCCCACCTCGAAATTTTGTGGCTAATGCCTAAACATACATTCCCTGAAAATTGGAGCCCAAAAAAATAATATTTAGTACTAGACCAAGACGCCTAAAGATTTCCCATATAAAATACACGTGAACTTTGATTATTTTTCTTCAAATCTCTACAACTCAGAGGCATTTTATGGCACAATCTTGGGCAATGGTAGGATTTCTTCAGAATTGAATGCTCTACAAAAGTGTCCATTGCGATGTAACCCTAACTCCCACCAGCGAGGTAGTACAGGTTATTGACCCTAATTTTTCCACGAAATTCTCGCTTTTTGCCCCTATCTCGTAAACAACAAGAGGTACAGAAAAAGTGAATATTACAAACTTGTAGCAAATTCAATTTCCTCCAAAAAGTTCTTGAACACCAAATCGCTAACATCGATATTTCTTTAGATATTGGGCTTTGAAGTTGAGGTAGTGTGGAAGTTTCATGTATTATTGAGCTAAATTGTAGAAACACTACCTCAACTTCAAAGCCCAATATCTCAAGAAATATCGATGTTAGCAATTTGGTGTTCAAAACTTTTTAGTAGGAAATTGAATTTACTACAAGTTTGTCATATTCACTTTTTCTGTACCTCTTGTTGTTTACGAGATAGGGGCAAAAAGCGAGAATTTCGTGGAAAAATTGGGGTTAATGACCCGTACTACCTCGCTGGTGGGAGTTAGGGTTACATGGCAATGGACACTTTTGTAGAGCATTCAATTCTGAAGAAACCCTACCATTGCCCAAGATTGTGCCATAAAATGCCTCTGGGTTGTAGAGATTTTAAGAAAAATAATCAAAGTTCACGTGTATTTTATATGGGAAATCTTTATGCGTCTTGGTCTAGTACTAAATATTATTTTTTTGGGCTCCAATTTTCAGGGAATGTATGTTTAGGCATTAGCCACAAAATTTCGAGGTGGGAATGAAAAAAAAAAAATAGTCGCGAAAAAAAAGCACCCTAATATATACTTATGTATATAATATATACTTTCATAAAAACTCATTGAAATTGTGAACTTATAGCTGCGATATTGGATCCGCCATCTTGGATTTGCAAATTTTAATAATATTCGAAATTTGTGGCCTCAAAAGAATAAGTGTATTAATTTTCATTAAAATCCGTTGAAATGGATACATTTTAGTCGCCATTTTGTATCCGCCATCTTTAATTCCTAAATTTGGACATTAAAATTGCTTCAAATTTAAGATTTCCAACTACCATCCTGGGTCCGTCATTTCGAAACCCTATATTTTATCCAAAGTAGCCTATATATTAAGTTGAATTATGTACTACAATTGGACAAAAAAAAAAGAAAAATATCGAGGCAAGGGTTTATGTGTGATTGAGCAACAAACAAACGAAGCAGAACGCCTTACTAAAACTAACATCACTGGTCTTGTTTTCTAATTGTTAGTTAGAAAACAAATGTGATAAGTCCGATAATTTTGTCGTGCAGTGTTAACAGCGTAAGCGCTGCTTTATTTTTATTTATTTCTAAATCTAAATCGACACAATAACCTTTCTAAATCTTACGTATAGGAATACCTCAATTAAGAAGATATTACGCATGCTAAAATTATAAAAACAAACACAAAACAAATGAGTTATCAAAGATCAAAAAGCACAACAACAAAATACAGCGCATTAACAGTTATGTGTAAGACGTAGTGTAAAAAAAGTATAAAAAATTAAAAAAAATTCACGAGATCAAAGATCCATTTCAATGCAAATTATCATATTTCAACTATATTGAGCATACGTCAGAAAACATGTTGATTCATAAAAGTTAAACAACAAACTTTGGTTTTTTTGTGGATGAATCACTTTAATTGACTTTGTAGTAACCATTCATAATTAATTATTTTAAATAATATCTTCAGAAAAAAATAAAACAACTGTCAAGTGTTACATGAATATTAAACGTTGGCATTGAAATAGACTTAGCATTGATTTAAAATCAAGCAAAAAAATGTTTATTAGCCTCAAACTTCTCAGTGCTAAATATTTTTAAAACAATATAGCAATGTTTTACGTATGTTGTTAACCCACAATCGCTTAGGGATAACGTCACAAAATATTTGGCTTGTACTATTATATCAACAGGTGCATAGTCCATCTAAACAAAAAATCAGTTAAAAGCGGACAAAAAAATTATAGTAAAATTGAGAAAAAACTAAATTAACATAAAACGTGTCCAGAATTTTTTTTATATTCTACGTAAATGAACGTTAATATTGCAGAATTAGTCATTTTAGCAATAAACGGAAAAAATCTTGAAAAATGCACAAATCGCCAATTGCCTTATTATGTTAAAATTAAAATTAAAAATTTACAAAGTCGTTGTCATTCAATAATTGATTTACTTAAAAAATCTGTATTTTGTTTTGGGCGTTTTTTTAAAATTCGTTTAAACCGTAACATTATTAAATATCTATGATTTTCCAAAATCAAAAAGTTTTTATCTCCCATCGTAAGAATAAAAAGGAAAGATGTAGAAAAACTTCATGTTTTTCGATAAATGTCTTGAAACCCATTACTTTAAATGCTTATAGTTAACATGTTAACTACTGTATAGTATACTACAAATACACAGACTTAAAGATAAACTTAAGACCTCTAAAATATTTTGCCTATTGACCATCTTTGGAAGCAAATAAGAATTTCATGCCCCAATCTCAATGAAATCCACACACTTGAAATTTTAACACTAGACCTACCGGATGAAATCTTGTAATTTTAACAAATTTCTACACATTCAATACATTAGTATTATTATAGATGAAAGATTTTTAAATATGTCGTAATTTTCAAAAATATAATTATTTAAGGAAGATAAGGGTCTTCGTAGTTGTGATGTTAAAATTAAACCGACCGGTATTTAAGTGAGAGACGGCCGAAAATATTTTGTAAATTTGCAAAAAGAGGAACGGAACTATGAATTATATTATAATTTCCGCAATTATCAATATTTTCCTATGAAATTTTATACGAGCCCTTTTAAGGAATCAAGTTTTTTATAATTATAATTATATCTGGATAATGGATACCACCATTATTAATTTCAAGGTTAACAAAATTTTATGTAGAAGATTATAAAAGCATAAACGAGGATGCAAAATGTACACACAATTAGTAAAAATCCTAATTTTTTAATTAGCCTTATTTTTCTCGAATATTTACGTCTCAGGGAAAAATCCTATAGAAATAGCCTATTGTTTGCTAGACAGTAAACATTTAAACATCAATCTTCTTAGGATATGAACTTAAAAACTTAGTAAGAATCACAAGGCCTGGACGTATAACTTTTCACCAATTTTTCTCGAGAAAAATGAATTTGCAAATTTTTGTTTAATAATATAAAAACCTCAAGAGTTATGTTCTATCACGAGAACAGAATCGAAAACTGGAATTAAGCTCACGACAGTACTAGACTGTACTTCAGCATGACTGATGTAACATTTTCAGGGAGATAAAAAATCATTGAATAACTCGGAAATTATAAGTCCCACAAAGTTAATTTTGGTATCATTCTAATCGGAATATAATTCCGTTTCTGATAAAATAGAAGTCACCGTCGCTCATACGCAGTGCGCGAGGAGAGAAGGGCTTTAAACAAAACGAGAATTGCGGCACCTGTAAAAGTTTCAAATCTATTTAAATGAAGACTCCAAGTAGCTACGACACTGGTCTTACAAGGAAACGTTCTCAGGTATGTCTCACCGATTTTGATGAAATTGAAATATGTTATAGAGTATCGAAAAATAAGAGACATGTATTTTTTTTTTTATCTGCGGATACGCACATTTAGTGGGTACTTTTATTTATTGATTTTTTTTAAATAAAAATTGGTGTATTTTTCAAAAGTTTATCCGCCATGTTGGATCCACCATTTTGAATTTTTTTAAATTTAACATCAGATTCGTAATCAGTGACTCCAAAAACCCCTAAATACTGGTTTTCACGAAAAAAAACTGATGTCTGAACGTATATACATCATTTACGTATTAATGCTAGGGGTTGTTTACCCTTTGAGGAGCTTTTTTAAAAAAACCCAAAAACACGTCACCTTTATTTTTCAAAATCGTACGTAAAAAAATATTTTTCAATGATTTTTAACCAAAACTGTTATTTTTGTGACGCAAAAATATAAAAAGAACATCGTTTTTCTGCAATAAAAAATAAGGATTGCCACCTCCGGGAACCAGATTACTTACAAAGGGTTAGCATATTTATGAGACATTATTTCCATTTTGTTTCATTTCATTAAAACTTGAAATATTTAGGAAAAACTGTTTTTGGGGGTAAACTTTAGGGGTGGTTTTCACCTCCTTAATGTGCGTATCTACAGATAAAAAAAATTACGTGTCTCAAAATCGGTGAGACACACCTGAGAACGTTTCCTTGTCAGTGTCAAACGATAGATTTTGATCAGAATAATGCGATACAATGACAATCTAAAACATTTAACAAGTTAAAATAGGTAAACATTTCGAAAAACTCTAAAACTAATTTTTTTTTATAACACAATGTTGCCGAAATTCGCGCAAAAGACAAAATTAAACATAGTTGTTGTATAGCATCGAAAAGAGCTTCTCAGCAGCTATCCTTTTGGTATTCATAATTAGTACCTGTGAGGGTCAGGAGACACAGAGCATGCGAAAATTAATGTCGAAATCATCTTCATAAGTTATAACTCATACCACCAACCACTTCTGAATAAAATTATACTCGATATGTTAATAAAAAATTTATATGCGTCCTTTTTAAAAAATTTTTGCAATACTAGGTGTATATATTTTTTTCGACTAACCTCTTCAGGGACGAATTTCCAGAATTCGTAAGGAGAGCTATTAGTTTCTTTAATGTACTAAAATAACTACATTAAAGAAACCAATGATTTTCTTTGAATTTTGGAAGTTCGTCTCCTGAAGAAGTTAATATATAAGGAATATTTGAACAAATAGAATTTAGTTTATCTTTGCATGACTGACTAAAAAAAAAAACCAAACGTACACATATGTGGCCAAGGGCGTGAAGAGGTTAAGTTTACGGCAACACTTTATGTTGATGTTACAAATATGTAAACAATGTTTCTATGTAACAATAAATGTATTAATCTATGTAATTGGCATCGTATTCACGTCAATCTCTCGACTTTGCTCCCTCACACAGTTACAACCACTTTTTTAACTTAAATTACAGCAAGACCGGTTTATCCGAAGTTCAATATAATTGGTAAAAAAATCATGCATAATTAATTTTGTGATTAAAACCAGTACGCAATAATTAACTAAATTATGTTAATAACGTGTGTGTTATAACCAAACTCTACTAGTTAGTCTACTAAGATATTAACTATTTGGACAAACATTAATTAATTAAGCCAATAAGTGTAAAAACCCAATTTTTAAAAATTTCATTTAAAAAAATGATCGCTTAGCAAGGAGGATTTTATTATTTTGAATTTATATGAAGCCAAAAATGTAAACAAATTAGTGGCAGACAGACTCTTGGACGAGTATTTTATTACTTATAAGCGGAGCGTTCTGAACTGCCTTCTCTTGTTTGAATGCACCACTGCAAAGTCACGAGGTTTCTTAATTGCCTCGTTCTAAGATGTTTGGCCGTCTTTTATTAAGGGAACAATTGAGATCTTAAAACTGAAAGTAAACAATCTTAAAATGCACGCATACCCCTTATTCAGTTAAGTGGCCCTATTCAAAATCCTCATCCCTCTTGACCTCTTAATTGGTAATCACTTAGCGATCCTCCTCAAAGCAATTATATGCAGTCTCTAAAGCATCTCGTTTTTATCTCTAAACTGAATACTTTGGAATCGCTTTCTTAGCGCAACTTGAAGCGTGCCAAGGGCACCACGTAATCCGGGTAATTTTATTCATGCTCTGTATATTATACAAAGTGGGAGCAGTTGGAAAACAGCCCCGGGGCGCCGATGTCCAAACAAACAAACAAACAAACGATAAATTTACTTACAGTAAGCTCGAGTTGTGCAACATCTGGACGATTTCGCCGATCAGATTCAGCTTCTCCATCGGGATGTGGAGCCAGTGATTGAAGGCGAGCGCCAACTTGGACCGGACTTGTTTACCGGGTATCTGCTGGATGTACACAAACGGCTGTAGCAGGATCTAAAAATAGGTGATGTTTTCAAGTGCTCCAAATAGTCGGACTGTTCGCAGATGGCCCGGGGGCGCGCTTACCTCATCCTGTTCCTTCTGCGAGGACTTGTCCTTGCACTTGTCCAGCACCTCGGTCAGATCGAGCGCCTCCATCGCGGTTCCGCGTTCCGATATTGTACGAAAAAGCCTGATTACTGAATGATACTTGTCCCGACCTCTTTCGATCGATATTGCCCGGTTATCGTCCCAGCAGCCTACCTCACTCTTCCTCTCAGCAAGTACAACCGCACTGCGCTGCGGCCTGATGTTTATTGATAAATAGTCAGAACTCTCCGCAGCTCGCCGCAAAACGTCAAAGTCACCACCACTGCGACGTCATGTGATTTCGAGGGTTGCGCGATTCTAGTAGAGAGCAGGAATTTCGGTTTTACAATTAAGGCCCAAACTCACTAACATGTAAGGTCTGTCTATTAACTTTTGGGTAAAATTTTCTTGAGTAAAAATCTGGTAAAAAGTTTCATATGGTAGTAGGGATAAACATCAAAAGTTACCAGACGAGTTCAAGTAAAAATTGTGTATTTAAATTGTCAGACATGATCAAGATGTCAGAGGAGCAACTTATGGATTTATTTGATATTTTCGACATTTTTTAATATGTTTTTTATTTATTTAAAATTATTTTCAATAACTTCTTCTTTTATCTGAATCAAAACACAAAATTAAAATACGCAAATGACAGATTACACAGTGACAAACAATTGGTGATTTTACCCAAATTTACTCGGTCTCGCAGCGCGAGTAAAATCTGGTAAAATTGGGTAAGAGGAGAAGTGCTGTCAAGAGCTCAATTTTCCCCTCCGTGAGGTTAACAGACACTTTAAAGTAAAAAGTTTTAGCCATAAGTAAGAACTTTAGAGTCCACAGACAGATCTATAAACCGACCTCATATTCGCAATAGTAATCGCTTGAGCCAGCAGATTTAGCAGATTACGCTCTGAGTGCTCGCGCAACAGATCATAATTGTGAACGATGTGAACTCAGATGTACGAGCGAAACGAAGAATACTGAATTTAAATTAATTGTTATACTGCCACTTAATTTAAATCCTTATCCTCTTCTGCATTGATAGTCTCTACTGAAGTTGATTAGTCTTTTATGAACTAGTTTAATAAAAAATTATGTTAATTTTAAGTCGGATCGGTTTCTATCCGCAGATCACACAGAGCGCACTCGAAATGATCTGGATTGAATTTGCGGACACAAATCAGATTATTCTGAGCACTTAGATCGTATAAATAGACACAATTGGGTGCTCAGATCAATCCGATCGTAATTACAAACATGACGATAGAGTACAGACATTAGACGATTTAACTGAAGCAATTTCGTGATGTCCTAGTAACCTGCGCGTTTGCGGTTGTGTACCCAGTTCAGCCTTTCATTTTTCGGAGATTGAAAAAGGCACTAAGTTTAAAGACCCTACATTAAATCTCATACGCTATCGTTACGATAGCTTCGACGAGTTTTGACAGTTCTCTGAGCAATTTTACAGCGCGTAAAATTATTTTGCCTGTTTTGGCATTTTAATTTGTTACAATTTGGCTGTTGTTAATAGTGATTGTGTAAATTTGCTGTGAAATCTCTGGCAAAACGACCTTCTTGCTAATTCAACGCTCCTCACGTAAATAATTAGAATGACAACCTGCTATTTTCGTTCCGTTTCTTTCCCTCTTATGTATTAGCTACTTAGATCATAAAGAATAAGATAGAACATACCGTGTAAAATGCCTATACGTGAGTGGAGCATTTTGCGTTCAAAATAAGCCCCGGTGGGAAACATGATTAGAGTATGCAAGCGATATAAAAAACGACATTGTATCCTATCTTGTAATCTATAATCTAAGTAATGGACACTCGATTTGCTTTCTCAAATGGTTGGCGTTTCCGACATAATGGCTCTTCTGGGTATAGATCTACCGATTTCTTTCGCATTAGCTAACATAGGTGCTTCCAAAGGGCACACTTAAATTATTCTTGATTGTACCTAGCAAGCTCAAATCAAATTCCTCTAAACTTGGCATTAAATCTCAAACAATTTGACAGTGAAAAGTTATTTGTAAGTTGTCATTGAAAAATTCCAGTCAAGCGGCGAAATACTAAGATTTTAATGAGATACTATTTAAATCACTAAATAACAATTTTAAGAAGTCAAAAGTGGTAAGTAGAGCCCAAAATAAATGTTTTCTATAATCTTCATTTAATTTTACGTATAATAAAAGGAAGTAATTGCAAATAAATCTGATCTTTTTCATGGAAAAATCAGTCATAAAATAATATACTAAAAAATCGATTGTTGAGCTGCAAAATACATTACATTTACAGACGTGGCCAAAACATTACGATCACTTAAAAATTTACGGAATTCCCGGATATTAATTCCTGGAAACCGGGAATTCCCACTTTTGCACACCGGGATTTCTTTCGTTGTACTTCTCACACCCTTAGCTAGTATCCATAAAAAAATCATTTCAATACAGTCGGTTTTGCGGTCAGTGTTAACGTTGAAAGTAAGTGAGTACCTAAAATTGTGATCTATAGAGAATTAGAATCAGTACTTGATTTGTGATTTTTCTCAGGAAATTGAATTAGAAAAGTTGGTAAGTATATTTCATTCAACTAAGATTAAGAAAGTAATTAATATAAAGGATATTCACAAAGTATCCTTCTTCTATTTTTTTTTTAATCTTTAATAAAAACAAATATTTTGGCTATTTTGTAACTGTTTCGAAAAATTTCAGATATGGGTCGCAAAGGTGATATTTCGAGCGAAAAAATTAAGTTGATTAAATCGCTGTACAACGAAAAAAATATTCCCAGCGAGAAATTGGCAGAATTGTAAAGGTTGCTCAATCCACGGTGAGCAAAATCATTAAGACCCCGCAGGATGAATTGGCGGAACCAACCAGTTCAAGGAAGAAAACCGGGAGGAAATCCAAATTTTCACCAAGAGATACGAGGCAGCTCGTCCGCGCATCGCTAGCTAACAGATGGGCTACAAGTACTGAGTTGGCGGCGCGTTTAAGCGAAGAAGGAGTGGAAGTTTCGGCCAGAACAGTTCGACGAAAATTGCAAGCAGAAGGACTGAATGCCCGACGCCCTCGAAAAAAGCCTAAACTAACCCCTACGATGGTCGCGAAACGCCTATCTTGGGCAAAACAACTAAGGCATTGGTCTGCTGAAGATTGGGAAAATGTATGTGGTACCAACGTTATAATTTTTCATGATATTGGAAGTTTTACAATTTGGCGTAGGCTTACTAAAATTTTAAATCGAATATTTCTTGCTGTAGTTTTATTTTTGAACAATTATGAGTTGCTAAAATTATGTGTTTTTGTTGCAGGTATGCTTCAGTGATGAATCAATATTCCAAGTTAAGGAAAAGAGTGGTCAATATGTAAGATGGCGCACGGGTGAAGCTTTTAATCAAGAATGCGTTCAGCAAACCGTAGGGCATCCGCAACAAGTAATGGTCTGGAGCATCATCTCATCACAGGGTCCAGGACAAATTTACATCGTGGAAGGAACAATACGACATCAGCAATATTTAAGAGTACTGGAAACACAAATGCTTCCTCGGCTTAACGAGTGGTTTCCTGAAGGTGGTGGAAAATTCATGCATGATGGAGCCCCTTGCCATAAAGCCAAGGCAGTCACGGATTTTCTACAGGAGAGGGGAGTCAACGTTCTCCCATGGCCTGGTAATAGCCCCGACATGAATCCAATAGAAAATTTATGGAGCATTTTGAAACACAAATTATCAAAAAGGAAAATAACGACAAAGAACCAATTGATAGAAAACATCATCAACATATGGAATGAGGACTCCGACATAAAAAATATGTGCCCTTCGCTAATAAGAGGCATGACTGATAGAATAAATAGTTTAATAGAAGCCAAAGGAAAATGTACAAAGTATTAAAAATTAATAATAACATCCTTACTTTAAGTAATAAATGATTTTATAACGAAAATTCGATTTTTCTTTAGTGATCGTAATGTTTTGGCCACGTCTGTAGTGTAATTACTTGATAAGCTTGTATTATTAAAATTAGGAAATACTCCGAAAATGCCTATTGTAATAATTCAACCTCTCAGCTCAAAATATGATAAAATACACCATTTCTGATAGCTATTTGGTATGTTACGAATAGTCCAATATAAAAGGTGTCTTTTTAAGCGTGTCCGGTTTTTTACTTTAAATAAAACACATTAAAATTGAGCAAGTAACCATAAAGTCGCGGGTTGTTGCTTTTTAGCGTTCTGATGGGCGAATAGGAGAGTTTTAAGGAAATACTTAATAATAAATCAAAAATTCAATAGATGGTGTAGTTATTGAAAATTATTTGAACAGATCTAAACAATTTCTTAACCTTTTTCGTATCGTGAATGTGAATTTGTGTGGAAGTTTTACTTCTCTAGTGTTATGTAGTTTCAATATGAAAGTGCAAATGCATCATATTATTATTATACAATAAAGATAAATTATATTCAAAACTTTTAATTTTCAAATGAAATTGAGTTGTAAAATTTCGTTTATGTACGACTTTTGAGTCAACAAAATTATTCATAATTTTAACCTTACTGTACTAACCGGACTACTCACAATTTTGAGAAGCACTGGCATTTACTGAAACGTTACTCATGAAATGTCATTTACGAATTGTCAACGTTGACGCGTGTAAAACAACTTGCGATTTACCTTCTTGGTTTCTTCGAAAATTCCAATTTTGAGCTGAAAATGGCAGCGGCAGTGGCCCCAGGTGTTGCAAATCTTCCGCACAGCGATAAGAAAAGGTAGCGGCAGCTAAAGATAATCAGGAAATTGAGTTAGGGCCTGTGTTTTTCAGGTGGGTCTGCGTCTACCCTGCTTACATCAACAGCAAGAAGACTCGCCAGGAGGGTCGGAGGATCACGAAGGAGCACTGCGTGGAGAATCCAACTTACATCGAGATTCGCGATGTACTTTCTGTTACAAATATGAAATTAGAGGTCGAAAATAAGCAGTACTCAAGGGAGAGGAGTAAGGTGAGGAAGGACATTGAGCATTTAATTTGAGAGCTCGTACAGAAGTAAATGGACTTGTTCAATTGAAGATATTTATAGTTTAGCATAAAATACACTACCGTATCATCCTTTTCTCTTAACGACTCGGCATATTTTTGAATAACAACGTGTGTCTGAAATTGGCACGACTTTCATTTTCGTTTCCTTCGATTTGGGTACGGTTTCTAAAGCATTTTATAGCAGGGGAAAATCTATCTCGCATACTCAATAGGCATTTTTTAAAAAGAATCTTCAGTCAATAGTCAGTTTATAAGGGGAAAATCGTCGGATTTGGAAAAGAAAATGTATTTTGTGTACGGAATGCCAAGATAAAACTTATCATCGATATCTCGAAGGCTATGCGAGTTTCAATATTTTTCCTTTGTCCTCTGCTAAAAGATATTTTAGAAACCGTTTTCAAATCGAAGGACTACGAAAAAGAATCCCCTTCATTTTCTTTAGACCTATTACTTTGGTAGTTGTTCATGTACAAAATTTACAAATTCTTAATCTGGCACATAAAAACAATCTATAATCTGTCAGCTTCCTTAAATAAATTAAAACGGGTCTTTCACGTACCGCAAAACACAAATACCCAACAAAAATAACTTGTACAAAGAGGGTTAAATCCCATAATTGTTTATAATTAAAAAGTTATGAAAACTCGTACAGAACCAATTCCACACTCCACAGTAAGTATTATTTGCACTCTTCGAGTATATGAATCATTGATTTTTTCTTAGGTGATTCAACTGTTATGCATTCGATATTTTACTAAATAACTGAAGAATTTGTATTTTATAGCTAAAGCATAAAGTAACAGGAAAAAAGGTTTAGCTATCGTTTCAGTCCGAAGTTTACCAAAGTAGTCTATTTGGACCATCACTGAAATAGGGTTTTTCTTTTATTAAAATAGTCACAAATATTTAAAATAACATATCCCGAAATTCCTGAAATATTCCAAAGAACCTTAAAAATTTTATATAAATACGCAATTATTAAGGGGTGACATGGGTCTTAAAGGTATAAAAAAAACGACTTCTTTAAAAAAATTTTTTCTTTAAAAAATTTTATTTCAAAAACCAAAAATATTTTTTATTTAAAATTTAAACATATGAAAGTAAAGTACTTAAAGTACTTGTAAAAAAAATTTCAGCCAAAAATATTGAAAATTTTCCATTTTCCAGCCGTTTTTCGCCGTCAACCTTTTTTTTTCGGTGGACATGATATTTCGGTGTGGATTCATCTGAAATCAAAAATTCAAAAATGTTCTTGTAGTTTATGCCCTTGGCTCGTGATTGAACGAAGGAATTGAAAAAAAAAAATGAAATTTGACATTTTGACATGAGTTTGAATCAATTTTCGTCTCAAATTTTTATGCGTTTTTCCGATTCTCATCATTTTTAAAAGGTCTTTTTCGTATAAAACAAGAATGACTTGACCGAATGAAAATTCCTTCGTTCAATCACGAGCCAAGGCAATAAACTACAAGAACATTTTTGAATTTTTGATTTCAGATGAATCCACACCGAAATATCATGTCCACCGCAAAAAAAAAGGTTGACGGCGAAAAACGGCTGGAAAATGGAAAATTTTCAATATTTTTGGCTGAAATTTTTTTTACAAGTACTTTAAGTACTTTACTTTCATATGTTTAAATTTTAAATAAAACAGATTTTTGGTTTTTGAAATAAAATTTTTTAAAGAAGTCGTTTTTTTTATACCTTTAAGACCCATGTAACCCCTTAATTCAATAAAAATGGGAAAAACTAAAGGTGTTCATGTTTAAAGATATTACAATTATCGGCGGTTGCGATCGTATCCAACGTGTCAGTTTCCATGGAGTTTGCTCTAATCTTATTTGTGTTCCATTTGGCATACCACAGGGTAGCCATCTTAGTCCATTGTTATTTATTATCTACATCATAAATAATCGACTGAAGAGAATAGAATACGTTTTAGTCCGGATTCGAAAAAATCCATTTTCTAACTCAGTAAAAGTATAGATTATTTTTTGCATCAATCGTGAATCGAAATATTAAAAATCGGTTGATTTAATAAAAAACATCTCAAAATTGTATCTCTCAGATAGTTTTTGCGATATTCCATATCGTATACAATGAAAGTTTTTTCATTATATTATTTGTTTAAATAATGACACCATAAAATATCACGAGGAATTGTTTCAGATATCAAATTATAACTAACTACAAACGATTGCTCTTTTATTTCCAGGAACTGAACTATCGGGGAAGAATTCGAGTGCAGCTAAAGAACGACGATGGGACTCCGTGCAATCCTGAAATCCCTGACCGAAACAGTCTTTTTTTGTATTTGGGTAGTCGCATTCCTCAATTGAAATCGAGGCAGAACAAGTCATCGGAGTCCTCGCAGCCCCAGCAGACCAGCTCCGGCGGAGGTCACAAGAAGGGCAAGGGCAAAAGGCGCTGAGTTATTTTTGTTTTATGGTTTTATTATACCTAGTTGCACATGTGCATTTAACAATAACATTAAAAATTGAAACGAAACATTACTTAATCTAATTTAACAAATTATTTAACCTCGGAAAGTTGTTGAACAAGTTCGGGAACAGCTGCTGTCCTGCACCTAATCCCACTGGATTGGCCTGCTCAGGAGGATTGTATTCATTTTCGGTGTTTTGGGCCAATCCTAAGGGCATTAAGCCGCGCAAATTATTCCTCAGCGCCAGGGCTCCAGGAGTTTGTGCTGCTGTAAGGAGTTGTTCAGTTCGAGCGTTTAAGCTGAGAAGAGCTTCTCTCATTTTAGCGACTGCATTTCCTATTTGTTCGCCACGTCTTAGGTTGGGAAAGGGTAACTCTGGAACTGCTGGGGTTATGACATTTGGTATGTTTTCAGTTCCAGCTGCTTGAAGGTCCCAATTTCGTCCGAAACCTGGCAAAGGTGCAGGCACAACTAGAGAACGATGGTCGTCAAAAAAGGAAGGAACTCCTCGTCGTTGATGAGACTTAATTCCATTCTTAATGTTACCGCTTACTGGAAACTGAGTGGTATTCTTAAGAGCATTCTTCTCTGCCATCTTGGCTTTTTTAATATTGACTAGGGCGTTAGCCAAAGGCGCTCGGACTCCAGGTTTGTAGATGACCGCAGTGCTTCTCTTGGCGCGTGGCTCATTTTTCATGCACTGCTTATTTTCTTGATCCAAAAGAAGAGCGTTTCGTACAAATCTATTCTCACTAGGTCCTTGGATAAGCACCTTGAAGGGAATATTCAATTTTTTGCAGTTATCCTGCATCGTCTCCAGACATTCCATATCCTCCTTGTTGTCGGCACCGCATTCACAAATGCATTCCTCGCCGCAGTAGAATCCTCTACAGCCGCAATGGTTGCAGAGCGCCTTGCAGTTGTTGATATTTTGTAAAGTGTCCTCCTTTGCGGGCATGCTGGACAAATCCTCCTCATCCTTCACGGGCACCGTGGATACCGTGAGGATGAATGTGAGCGCTAGCAAAACAACGTACCAGATGTATAGACCGAACTGCATTTTCACTGATTTCGAAATGAACTTGCTGTTTCCGTCCAAGTGTTCGCTTTTATATTCAGCACCGACTAGCGAATTGTTTGTAAACATAGAAGCCACCTCGAGGTGAGCCCCATACGGAAGGTTCTGGGAATGGTTTACAAAATACATACCTCTGTAGTTGCGGCACGAGACCCAGCTCAGCATCAAAATTATTTTTGCTGACGGTATACACTTTTAAAATATGTGAGTGCACTTTTTCCATTTGGAAACCATTCATTTCTTCTGAAAAATAACTGAAGACCTTACCAAGGTCGTCCATTGACATTGATGGTCTTCACCATTCAAAAGAATGCCATTAAAGTACTTGACTTAGTTTAATTGAATTTCAAAGTGAAGAATAGAACTTTGGATAATACTGGACCATTTGGAGAAATTTTATATTTTTCTTATGCAAGTATAATTATTATGTTTCTTTCAACCAATTTTATGTTTGCCGAAGATCTGGTTAATCTAAAACATTAAGTAACGTAAAAGATAAAATTGCAACAAAATCAGCCCTAAATTGATGGTATGATCTTATTGTTAAAAGTTTTTAGTCTAGAACTAGTTAGTTCACAAAAGAGGAAAAATAAAATATTGACAACTATTGGGTTCTAGAAAGTCTTGCAATATAAATAGATTTTTTTAGTAGTAGACAAATTGTGTCGCCGCGATTTTAAATATTTTTTTCCAAATCTGAATTTTTAATATACGTATAAAGCGTCTTTTGTAACTAAGTGATCAATGTGTGGTCCCCACCAGGGAATGCAATCCGAATTCGCTTACCTCAGAGAACAGATTTTCGAATAGAAATTTTTATCGGTTTATTCAAATACTCTGTACTTTGTTTTTAATTCCATATATGAATCGCAAAATATTACTTATTATTAGTATTTTGCTCTATGACAATTATTCTACTCCTAATAAGGTGCACTTCTTAATTATAACTCCCCAAAAAAAAAATTATCATTTCTGAAAAACTACTCATTTTAGCGGAATACAATATATAACAAAAACGATGAAACTGATAAACAGGAAGGAAATAATCACTCATGATTTATAATTTGATGATTTGAGTTTAATTTAAATCAATAGCATTCTTCCAAGGCGAACTAAAACTCCCCAAAGTTTCTCAATTGGATTGAGGTCAGTAGAGCATGTTGGGCACTCCAAAACGCGGCAATTTCGCAGCTAACATGGATACGAGCACTATCCTGCTGAAAAATCCACTGTGTTGCAGAATAAAACGGTCTAAACTCATCTGGAGCATATCCGTGCAATTCTTGCTTTTTATTCTTGATGAAGTGAAAAATATAGGGTATAGCTCTTTTCTTAAATCCTCGCCAATATCCTAAAAAGCGATTCGGTCCTTCTTAGTTTTTATCATCTATTTTTTGGTTGTTTTTAATTTAAAAGCGTTTTAATTTTAATTTTAACTGAAGACATACAGTTTCCCAATTTCTAGCCTATCTATTTTTTCTTGCGAATTCCACTCTAGCTTGTTTATGGCGTTCTCCTAATAAAGGAGCAGGCTTCATTATTGCATGTTGAATATTTTTCAGGTTATGATTCCTATATAATTTTGAAATAGTCAAAAACAAACAAATGAAGTGGTGGGTTTACAATTTTTTTTTGCAGATCAATTGCATCACTTTCTTATCACTCCCTTTAAATTTGATCATCCAACTAACAACGAATATATTTTCGATCTTCGATTTTACGATAAACCTGTCGTAACTTTAATTCTACGATACTTGAAATCTTTTAATATTAACATTTATTCAAAACGAATATCGAGGAGCATAATTTAAATTTTGCCAACAATGGAATACGGTTTAAACAGCGCTTATGCTGAGAACTTCATAAAGGATATTTTTGATTAAAAAATACTTTTTATATAATAAAATTTCTTTATCGAATTAACTTTTTGTATCATTAGATTTCAACATTTCTTTTTTTACAGCATAGTAGTCTCTCATTTCCTCATACAATTTTGTCTGACCTTCAATCGCTTTAATTTCAGCTTCCATCTTTCTCATTTTAAGTTCTTTATATTCATCTACATATTTTCGTTTCCTTTTCTCTTGGGGCTTTGCTGTAGACAATGATTCACAGTTTTTTAATCTTCTTGATGACGAACGGGTTGATTTAGATATTCCTTGTGATACCGAAGGCTGACCTCGGGAGTCGTCTGGTGGTTGTAATGGAATATATTCATTCTCATCGTCGTACAAGTTGCCTTTTTCCTCCTAAGTACAAAATAAAATTTTTACATTTTTTTAATTGTAGTAGCTATATCTACAATTATCTATTAAAATTATACAGCAACAACATTGCATAATATGTACATATATTAGATACTCAGAAGTATGTTTTGTGGGTAGATTTTCAGCTGACTCGAAAAGCAAGACATGTTTTAAGTTAGGCTGGTGTATTCTATCTATCTATCTATTTAAGCAATTTTGAAATTATTGCGAAAAATCAACGATTTACAATATCTTTCAACAAATCATTTTTAATTCTGCTATTACATATTACATATTAGCTTTATTTAGAGCTAAGTTTTACTTAATTCCTCCTTCATAATTTTGTATGTATGTACTTTTTAATAGAAGTCTAGAAATTAAATTCCTCACTAACAATAACTTTTATCTTCAAAGTCAACTAAAGGAGTTTGATTAAAAAGTTAAATTTCTCGCCTTATTGTAAGCTCGTGATATCAATGGATTTGAAAAATTCCAACAAATTCAAGCAAATAATATCGTTATATTCTGTCGAACCAAGTTTTTTAATTTAAAAAAATGATAATAATAATGTAAAAAAGATTTATTGCCTTTTAAAACACTTGTATATCAAAAAATGTTTACTTCTGTTTAGTAATAATATTAGTTTAATTATTTTTTAATAAAAAATGTGTATAACAAAAATTTGAAATTGTGGTTTGACAGACTATGCTCAAGAGCAATCTAGCTATATGCGAGAAATAATTTCTGCGTTAATATTGTTTGTCCGTACCCGCGATATAGGCATACTAGTTTTTTTTTGTTAGTGGATTAATACTAAATATAACATTGTAAACAGGGCTGCAAAAAGGAACTAAACGAAACGGAAAGAACAAAAATGTACCTACGTTTCAGTGCACATAAACTAAACAAGTATCAAACGGAGGGTTTCAGTGCACATAAACTTATCAAATAAATAAGCAAGGAAACGTAAATAACCATGAACTAAACAAAAGTGAAGCGGAGTGTGTTTCAGTGCACAGAAACCAAAGTTCGGGAAAGAAAGTAATCGTTGCAACGAATGCTGAAACGGAACTAGAGCAGGAAACGTTTCGCTATACAGGGTTTTTACCTTCGTCGTATCATAAATTCAAACTAAATTCAGACTAAACCCAGAATCCTCTAAAAGACTAAAGGGTCTGCCATTGACCGTGACAAGTTCACAGCATGCCTTTTTCACCTTGACCACATTGATCATGACGGGGACCGCAGTTGCCTCTCTCTTCCGGCCGGAGGTCTGACCAGCTTCTTCTGGCGATTGGGCGTGGTCGTGAGAAACAGTAGCCCCTGCGGTTCGCTGTTTTTCCCTTTCCATCGCTATTAACATTTTTTCCTCTGGATGGTTTCTCAGAATGTGTAGCTCCAAGTTTCCAACATGACGACCCTGCGTACAAACTTTGATTTAGTAACAAATATTTCGTAAGGTTCCATGTAAATTTAAATCCTGACATAAAGAAATTGCGGTGTACTTCAATTCGAGATATGCGCCGCTGCCGACGCCTTTTTACGCGCAATTTCATTCAAGTTATTCCGTTTTAATTACATTTAAAACGTACAATCATTTCCAGAAGTAAAGGTTCATTAAATTTCCGATTTATAGAAGTATTCCCGAAAACCCCTGCAAAATACTCAAATTTCGAGATGGGCGCTGACCTACGTCCCGGCGGCGAACAGTGGGCTCAGCGGGACTTTTTCGTGTCATAAATCTGTAACTTTTTTGTTTGTTGACATATCTATATTATATGAAATTTTTTACATATAATATTGAGAATATAGGCATTCTAACTGTAGTGCCAAATATAAATATTCATTTTTTTTTAATTTAAATATAAATATTTGAAAAAGCAGTTTCTCTTTGCCACAGTAAAACCTAAGCTTATATTATGTTTATTTTTTCATTAACCATTACAACTTTAAGATTGCTATGTTTAGCAATTATAAACTCAATATTACAGTTCTCGAGTACACAGAACTCATAAAAATAAGTACGTGAAACCTTATTTCAAACTTATCGGTGTAAAGCTCCCTTTTAACAACAAAATTTGTTAAAAATAATATTGTAATAAAATTAACGGTTAAAAAGAGAACCCTGACAAAAACTTTCAAATTTTTAAATAAAATAATATAGGGTTTTATTCAGTTTATAAAGTTTGTTAAAAATTTAAAATGTTAGTGCTGTTTGCCGATGCCGAGATTTATATTGCATTTTATAGCTAATTTTATCTAGAATAAGGTAAGGAGGACTAAAAAAAACTTGCGAATTTGGGTCTACTGCAGAATCCGTGGCCACTTGGAACTGACATTTCTCCAACTAAAGTAAAGTTGGAGGTAATGATTTCGATCGCGAAAGCCTTAGAAAAAAAGAACAAAAAGGAGGAGAATGTTTTGTTTTCTTCTCGACTTACCTTATATGGTTGACTTTTTTTTAATGCTTTTTGGGGAGAATTAACTAAATATTTTCCTTTTACAAAATGCATTTTAACTAAATATTTTCCTTTTACAAAATGCGTATTAACTAAATATTTTCCTTTTACAAAATGCATTTTAACTAAATATTTTCCTTTTACAAAATATGCATATTAACTAAATATTTTCCTTTTACAAAATGCGTATTAACTAAATATTTTCCTTTTACAAAATGCATTTTAACTAAATATTTTCCTTTTACAAAATATGCATATTAACTAAATATTTTCCTTTTACAAAATGCGTATTAACTAAATATTTTCCTTTTACAAAATGCATTTTAACTAAATATCTTCCTTTTACAAAATATGCATATTAACTAAATATTTTCCTTATACGACAACGTTTTTAGGCAATTTTTTGCACAAGTTTACTTTTTTTTTACTATTTCTCACGAAATGTCTGATATTCTCAGATATTTTTGCAATTTATTTACTATTTCACAAAAATCATCCATTGTAACGAACTTTTTTTAAAAATTCGTGATCTTCCTGTTTGTTTCTTTTTCTAAGTTTGGTCCACTTTTGACAATCTTGAAGGGCGGCTAACTTCGTGTGTGATCCGGGTTCTGCAGTTTTACCGCGAATTTTTTCCGCTTTTTTTTAGAATTAAAAATTATAAAAATTACGATTTTCTTAGTATTTCCCTGAAATTTTCTCGCTAATTTCATTGGATTTCATTTAAATTTAATTAGCAATATACTGTATATACATAATATAAGCTTAAATTTTACTATGACAAAGTAAAACTGCTTTTTCAAATATTTATTTTTAAATTAAAAAAAAAATAAATATTTATATTTGGCACTACAGTTAGAAAGCCTCTATTCTCAATATTATATGTAAAAAAGTTCATACAGATATGTCAACAAACAAAAAAGTTACAGATTTATGACACGAAAAAGTCCCATTTGTCCCACTGTGCGGCGCTCATCTCAAAGTGCAACCCGTGGCTCGGATTGGCCGACCTAACAACAGTCAGTACAAGCCTGCAAAGGTAGACTAAAAATCTCGCTACGATTCATACCCTACAATAACAATAAAAAATAAACAATAGTACGACTGCCGCGCACCGGCAACTGCAGACGAACTATACCGATTCGGCTTTCTTGCACTCGACATAAAGCGAGGTTTCACTGAACAACGATGTGATAAACAAAACGATAACAGCAAAAAAACTAGATGTGTTGTGTGTTGGATGGATAATACATATTATATATGATGTGGAACTTACCTTCATAGGTTGGCCGCAATTGTTTATTTTGCAAACTGATTTGCTCGTCGCTTCATCCCAATCAAAGTAGTGGTGTATAAATTCCAGTGGCGGCCGCCCGCCTAATTTCTTCCCAGCACCACTCATGCTCAGGCTGTTTCTGATGATACTATGATCAGTCCTTTACGACGGAACGTCTCCTTGGATACTGACTTACGGGATATAAGGGCACGTCTACCAACTGCAGTCGCCTTTCACCTACAGGCATACGTGATTGCAAATGTGCCCGCAAAGGCAACCGCGACTCGATGAGCACACGTCCCAAAATCAAAGACAGGGAGTAGAGCCGGGATGAATTTGTCATAAATTGAAAGACCTATATGTAATACAGAGCAATCTACAAAGCGAAATATAAAAACTATATGAAGCTGCCCCACTCTCCCCTACACAGTGACAAGCAATCGGTGATTTTACCCAAATTTACTCGGTCTTCGCAGCGTGGGTAAAATCTGATAAAATTGTGTTAGAGGAGAAGTGCTGTCAAGAGCTCAATTTGCCCCTCCGTGAGGTTAACAGACAGTTTCAGGTAAAAATTTTACCCGCGAGTAAAAACTTTATAGTTACCAGACAGACCTCTTCTTAACTTCGTTGCACAGAATGTTGTGCCATGAGTTTCAGTACAAGTGTAAAATCAGTTTATGTGCACATAAACCTCGTTATTAGGAAATTCGCTTTTGTTTCGTTTAATAAACTCCCTGGAAAGAAATTCGAAACGAAACGAAACTATTCCTTAGCGTGTGCACACATACCCAAAAAGCAACGAAACGAAATTATGTAAACCAAACAACCGCGACGAAACTATTGCACGTTTAATTTCATTTTGCAGCCCTGATTGTAAACATACATTTATTGTTTCTCCTCTTCCCTCTCTGCCTACAACATTACATAAAAATGAGTCAGCAAGTTTGAACCACGACAATTGTGGTTTATACACTTCTTCTGGAGTTGCTCCACTTTTAATAGATTTCTTTATTTTATTCTTTTCTTGAATATAGGTATTACGAATTGAGCGAATTTTTTTGATTATTTCAGCAAGACCAAATCCATCGATATTCATCTCATTTGCGATTTCTTGTATGGCAGACTCTCGTTTACGGGTAAGTCTGTAAAATCTATTGGTATTATTCCACAACACCTCTCTATCACGATACAATTCTATAAATTTGAACAGTTGCTCTTGTGTAAACCTCACTGCTTTCGTCATTTTTCACTAATTCAAGAATAAAACTTTCGTCTGAGCTGTTATCGAGTTGCAAACTTCTTGCGCCAGTTCTTCTTGCATCAACACAACTTACAAAAGTTACTTTCGCCGCCCTTTCACACAGCGCAAGTGAGCATGAAAGTCGACTTGCATATGCATTGCAATCTCACTAGTGTGCGCCTAAGTTAATTTTTACTGTGTGAACACAGCATTACCAGGGTAAACATTTTTTATAAATGAATCTTTGAGGTCTTTTAATGCCACGCGTCTTTAATGATTGCTTGAAAATATTGATCCATTTGTAGATATTAACAAATTCGACTACCATTTATTTTTTATATGGTGCTCTCAGGGGTCGACAACAAAATTTCGAATATTCTGCAGTGCATTTAGTTATCTTGTTAGAAAATTTTCCGAAGATAATCGCTAACCCAATTTCGGAATGAAGATATTAAAGTTTCATGTCTATCAAGAATACCTACCAAGATAAAATTACGGCATGAAATTCGAAAGAAGGAAGGCCAACTGGAGCGTGTCTAGTACGGAAATGTTGTAACATATGTTTCAAGAGATTTTGATACTGAAAAGGAAAAAAATTGTACGGTCAGCCCCATTTTTGTTTAGATTTATTAAAACAATCTAGATTTATTAAGCAAATCAGTCGATTTTAATTTTTTATATTCTGATTTAATGGTGGTAGCTTATTAGTTAGACTTGACAAGACTTTCCTTTGAGGACCACGTTAACTCAATTAGGAAGGCAAACTCTGTTTTAGGCTTCATCAAGAGATGATCTGGAGAATTTGTCGATGATAGTTTTTTTTAACCCTAGAGTGGGCATTTTCCGCCTCTTTTCATTGGCCATTTTAAGTAGGAATATAGCAGTTAAATTAAATTATTTCCTCGGGATTTAAGTAATACGCTAATAAGTAATGATAAATCAACATATTTATTAAACTCTGTTTTAGGAACTAGATCGATCACTTTCTGACACATTGTCATCTATAAACTGTGAACTAGCATCTTCAAAATCAGACATTTCCTCTAACCAAGACACAATTATCTATCGTCCATTTTGTTATTCATTTTTGTTGAGTCACGTGATAGGTACTTTTAAATCCTAAAATTAAAAAATGGAAAAATTGGCGGTGCTACAAAAAGGATTTCATAAAAAATTCTTTTTTGATATTTTAAATATTTTTTTCTAAACTCTTATAATTAAAAAAATTAATTTTCGACATTTTTCCCAAGACTACTTTGGCACCCTGTATAACATATATTTTACCCATCAAGATCAAATAATTTTTTTAATTTTCCAAAATTTCGTTATAACTAGTGTAAAAAACATTTTTTGAAATTGATATTTGGCATAAATTAATTCCATCACCTTATCAACTTACCACATTAAAACGGGCAAGATACATACGGGGGCAGCCCACCCACTCTTATCCTGCTACGGCCTTTAGTAGAAAATCCGGGAAATATGTAAAACCTGAAAACCATCCTTATGAGGTATGAATTTCGAGAGTGATTTTTACCCCTTAAATATATTTATCCGTAAAAAAAGCATTTTTTATGTAGATTAACATATTGCTGCCGTTACTGAATCGACGGCGGGCACCTCGTTAATGTTTCCTTGCTAGTTAATTAATTCATCGATGTTTTTAAGTTTTAAGAATGCCTAAAAATATTTTTCCTATATGTAGACGAAACTCTGGAATTAATTATCCGATTGACTTGTTATTAGGGGTATTTATGATTTGTTATATTTCCTATTGTATTGTTCTTCAACATGTTTTTATTTGGGGAAATAACCAATAAAAGAAATCAGTTAACTTTTAAGATCTCGTTTGTATTTTACAACTATAATACATTATTATAATAAAATAAAGTACTCAATTACAAAAATAATAAAAATGTACAAATGGTGATGCATGGAAGTGTTGGCTCTGATGAGAAGAAAGAATGGTTGCACAAATTCCCAGTCGAAACAAGGAAGTGAAATCGTCTAGATTTGAATAATAAAGACGACTATCATTAAATAAATTTCAAATTCGCGGGCATCGGAGAATTCGTTGAGTGCTCTTAGAGGTTATCACAGATCTACCTATATTTAGATTAACAATTTAGTTTTAATCATCCTTTACGTTGCCGGGCAGTAGGATGAGGGAGGGAATGGAGGAAGAAATGCTGATGTAGATCGTTTGTTAGCCCTGTAACAACTACTAAACTTGCATCTACTTAAGTTTATAATTTAGGTAAAAGCTACTTAGACGAATTTCTTAAATAATTTATTAACAATTTTAATCGAGGGGCGATCGCAACAAATGGGCTTTTTTTTTTTGTACTTAACAAACTTTTCCTAGGTTCTGTTGGGCAGTAAACGGCAGTTATGTGTTTCAAGAACTAAGGAACGCCCCCTTTCGAAAAATGTTTTCTCTTTTATTTATTTGCTTATCTCGAGTTAATCCGCGAGAAATAAATATATTAATTGGTTGGAGGCGCAGGTGTGTGATGCTGACATCCTTCTACATTTTCTGGCCAATCGCAGACATTTTCAGATGGATTAAAGACCAGATTTGCTGGACATGGCATATGATGTTTTCGTTCACCTTCACACATATAATAGTGGGTGCAGTCATTTTTGTCTGGGTGATAGCTGATGTGACCATCTTCTTCTTCACAAGTTACTTCGTTAGCTAAGATAAAAGTATATATGAAATATTTGATAGATTGGAAGATATATGACGAAAACTTACGATCCTTTGTCGTGTAAGCACCTCTAGGACCGTGGGTTTCGTAAGGTCCATCGTAATCCAAAGAAACTTTGTAGCCATCAAGTTCTTGACTGAGGGCATTGAGGAGGGGATATTTTCCACCTCCACATCTACCTGAAAAGTCATCCATATCGATGGACCAAACCATTATGCCTCCAAAACCTTGATCTTTCAACCATTCCATCTAAAGTAAATTCTTCCTAATATTTATCTTTCCGCATTATTAAGCTTTCTTACCTTAGTTTTCAATGATCTTTCATCATCAAAGCCTACCCACTGATTGTTTCTGTAGGCAAATGGCACTTGTTGCTCAGAATCCCAAACCAACGTTGTATTTGGGGCTGCCAAAAAGGCGCAGATCTCGTAGTAACTGAGGAAACCTGCTTCATTGGTGAATTTGCCAGGTTTACCTCCTCCAGATGCAGGGGCACCAATGTCGAATTGTGTTGTGTTGACGAGTTCGAATGATCTTCCATAAGTTGGCATACCGATAAGAAGTTTTTCTTTAGGAGCACCTTGTTTCACCCATTCCCTGGCACTATAGTCTACAGTGAGCTTCTTCTGGTATCCTGTTGCCGATTCCAAAGGATAAAGTGGAGAGTTATGTCCAACTGTTCGTTCCCATTGACCATGGAAGTCATAGGTCATGACATTGATAAAATCAAGATATTTAGATATTTCTGGTACATCGTATCCAGCTGCAATCGCTTCAAATGAGGCTGGCACAGCAGCACTTAGTAAAAGACGTGGTTGACCCGATGTTTTAGCTTCTCCTTCGAATGCAACTCGCAATTCCTAAAAAAAATACACCCTCATCAAAATATTTTCGTCTAAGTTCAAAATTAGAATAAACCTCAGTCTTATAATACTTTATGACACAGTGAATTTAAAAATGAAGGACTTATTGATGGAAAATCACACAAATCAATCAGGGAATTATCCTTATTCTATTGCAAAATATCATACCTTTAAAAGATTTACATATGCTGCACGATCATCAGCTCCTCTAGGATATTCCCAATCGACATCTAATCCATTAAACTGATATTCTCTAAGGAACTCGATTGCTTCGTAGACAAATTGATTCATTCGGAACACATTAGAAGTCAATTCTTTGAATGGAGTCGATCCAAATGCCCATCCACCGATAGCAAGAAGAATTTGTAGATCAGGATTTCTCTCCCTTAGGGCTATGACCTTATCATAGTTGTCTGGATCATTTTCAGCAGCCTCGCTTAACTTGTGATCTTTAAGCGTAGCAAAAGCATAGACGACATGAGTGCAAAGCGTTGCATCGACGTTACTTGGATCGAATTTTCCAGCACCGGGCCTTTTAGCGGACCAGCTCGTAAGATAGCAAAATACTTGAGGAGGTCGGGCTGAAGAAACATATCAATTTGTAAAAAGTTATAAAAAAAAATTTAAATCAACTTACAATTTCGGTCAATCGTAGCAAGTCCAGCTTTAATCTTGAACTTGCTGGGCTTTTGGACCTTAGCAAGGAGTTCTTGAACTGAAATTTTGATCGGCGACGGCTTTTCAGGTAACTGTAAAAAATTATGTTAATTAATTGATATATTTGTTTTATATATGTATATAGTGCGAGTTTTTTAACTTGAGACTAAGCAAAATATCTGGAAAAATAAGCATCCTACGAAAATATGTTTGAAATCCAAAGTTAATATTTTCAAACGGGCTTTTTATCTATGCTAAAATTAACTCTCTCACTCTCTGTATATGTGGAATGATATCATAAGTATACCAGTGTATTCTAATATGTATATACTTATATATTGCACGAAATTTCGTTCAAAAATATGTTTTCCATACAAAAAATTTTTTCTAGAAAACTCCACTTCACTTAGTTATAAAAAGTTCTTAATATTATTCAATATTTAAGCCATCCCAAAAAATTATCCCATATCATTTTTCGTCAGATATTAATTTTAAGCAGTGATATTATTAGGGTAACATTCTGTCACTGGCTCTTCGACTATTATTATAAATGGAAGAGTTTTACAATTGCACTCGAGCCAACCACATGTCTATTAAACGAAAATTATTATTAACTAGAGTTGAGTCTATATACCTATGCGAGAATTTTATAAAAATTGTTAAAATAAGGGAGTAAGGGGAATAAGTTCACAAGGTTAACTTCATTTGAAAAAGTTCTTGAAGCTTTGGGGGTCCCATAGGAATGTGTGAAAACTTATGAGCCACTATTTTTTAACAAATGGAGAAATCGGTAAAATGTAAATACTTTTTAATAAAGGACAGTCGTCATTTTTATTTCATGTCTATTTTATTATAAAAAAATTAAATCTATTTAATACAAACCATTAATTTAAAAATATAGTAAAAAACGTGAATTATTAATAATATATATTTGTGAAATGTGAACCATCTACATGAAAGGTATCTACCTGCATTTCTTTGAATCTTCTGTCACCGGAGAGAAGTACAAAGGGATGTTAGAGACCAAATCCTTTCTCATGCGAAAAAGAGGAGCCGCGTTAAATCTTTATTTTTTATTCAAGACGGAACAGCACCTCATCGCACACAAGAAGTATCATCAATTAATTTTATGGCGATCGAGCCTAAGGTACCCACGCTTTGCTAGGGGAAAAGGAATAGAATAGCCACCTTACTCGTCAGATCTCACTTAATGTGATTTCTTTTTATGGGGCTACATTAAAGATCTCTGCTATGAAAATAACCAAAAAACAGTTGAGGATTTTATTAAAGACATTGGGAAGATCGTCAATGGCATTTCAATGGCATTTTCAATTCATGAAACGTTAGAACATGTTTTTAATAGTTTTAGAAAGCATATGGATATTTGTGGCAAATTAGATGGTTAAAATATCGAAAATATATATCATTAGTAACTAACGTTCTTCACTACTTTTTTAAATTAATTGTTTTGTATTAAATAGATTTAATTTTTTTATAATAAAATGGACATGAAATAAAAATGACGACTGTCCTTTATTAAAAAGTATTTACATTTTACCGATCTCTCCATTTGTTAAAAAATAGTGGCTCATAAGTTTTCACACATTCATAAGTTTTGACACACCCTGTATATTCTACAAAGTTTAATAAAAATTATATTTTAGTATACTTCATCGGAAACCGTGAGATACTTAAGACAAAGCTTTTATATAAAAGGGCGAAAATAAAGGATAAGACAAACTCGCAGTTATCAATAAAAGCATTTATTTCATTATAAACTTTCGTGATTTCTCTTTTCACTCTTTATGTAGTTATAATAGTATCGTTGGACTCATTCCAAATTCCTTTTTAAATACTTCAAAATCGTTCAGTGTTTCTTTAAAGTTGTCGTAATTAATCTCCTGACCAACCCACTTTTTACAAAACGCTGAATTGGCATACATTGGTATGGGACAGAAAATTTTAACTGTATCTCGTACGAATTGAATGAACTTCCAATAGTATAAAGTTGAAGCCGACATTGCACAAAAGCTGGCAACAAAGACGACGAGAAATAGTGAAAACTTCATTCTGAATTTACTCAGTTACTAAAGCTTCAAAAATATTTACACCATTTATATACCTACAATCATTTTAAAATCTTTGGGTATTATACTTGTCTAAGTGTTTGAATTTTTCCATTCTGTTTATGTAAACAATAATCTGGGTTGTCAACCAAATTATTGATACAAAAAGTACAAACACTCAAAACGCTTTGTCAATATGTTTCAACAACGTAGAACAAACTGTTAAATGGGTGACAACGAAACAATTATTTTATGCGAACTTGTATAGCAAATTGATATAAAAATGGTGACTAGTAAAATGAAAACTGGGTCCGTCGATCTTCATATTGTCCATAAATTAGTTTGACAAGGTAATTTAAAGGCTCAAAAGAGTTTTCTAACATATCCGATTCTATACCCTTTATAAAAATATAAACTGAATACGGCTCAAAGCCACAAAGCATACCACATCACCTTCGTATTGGTCCCCCAGCGCAGCCGTAAATGCTTAAAAAATAAATAGGGGTTAGTTCTGACCATAATTTCTATACCCTTCCACATACTGACTTTGCATGCTACAATTGAATACGCTATGCTGGATGTAAACAAAATGGGAAATGGAACAAATAAATCACACGATTTTATCAATCTTCTAAATTAGACATAATAAAGTTTTATGGTATACAATATACATACTATGATAATTATTTCCTCGCGAATATTTATCGTTCAGACAACCCAACACAATCATATTATTCGTCTACTTTAAATTTATCGCACTGATATTCATAATGCGGAAATTTGTAAAATGAGCTTTTACCCAATTCTCTCCGATTTTTCGCAGTTTTAAGCCGTACAATCTTTATTTTATGCAGCTTTACTCTTATACACTGGCCGAGTTCGGAATTACGATCGGGGTAGATCGATTAAACAGATCTAACTTAAAATTTACATAATTTTTTATTAAACTAGCTCTAACTTCTAAGTCCACATACTAATCAACTTTATTAGTAACTATCAATGCAGAAGAGGGTAAGGATTTAAATTAAATGGCAGTATAACAATTTATTTAAATTCAGTATTCTTCGTTTCGCTTGTACAGCTGTTGTGTTGTGACCACAATTGTGATCTTTTGGGCGAGCACTCAGAGCGTAAATCTGCAGGCTCGAGCGATTACAATTTGGAACTCGGCCAATATTTCTCTGATCGATCACTTATTCCCGTAAATATTTCTTTACCATTTCTAGGACCTGTTTGTTCTCAGGTGGAGCCTTACCATATGTAAATTCTCTTTCTGATCTGTGTTCTTTGCTTTGTTAAACGCTGGTCTAATAAGGAAACGTTCTCAGGTGTGTCTCACCGATTTTGATGAAATTGAAATATGTTATAGAGTATCGAAAAATAAGAAACACGTATTTTTTTTATCTGCGGATACGCATATTTAGTGGGTACTTTTATTTATTGTTTTTTTTTTTTTTTATAAAAATTGGTTTATTTTTCAAAAGTTTGTTGGAGCCGCCATTTTGAATTTTTTATATTTAACATCAGATTCATAATCAGCGTCTCCAAAAACCCCTCAATACTGGTTTTCACGAAAAAACTGATGTCTGAAAGAATATACATCATTTACGTATTAGTGCTAGGGGTTGTTTACACCCTTGAGGAGCTTTTTTTAAGAAAACCCAAAAACACGTCAACTTTATATTTCAAAATCGTATATAAAAAAATATTTTTCAATGAGTTTTAACCAAAACTGTTCTTTTTGTGACGCAAAAATATAAAAAATCGTTTTTTTCTAATAAAAAATAAGGTTTGCCGCCCCCGGGAACCGGATTACTTACAAAAGGTTAGTATATTTATGAGATATCATTTCCATTTTATTTCATTAAAAAAAAAATCATTAGAACTCGAAATATTTAGGAAAAACTGTTTTTGGGGGTAAACTTTAGGGGTGGTTTTCACCCCTTAAATATGCGTATCCGCAGATTAAAAAAAATACGTGTCTCTTATTTTTCGATACTCTATATAATATTTCAATTTCATCAAAATCGGTGAGACACACCTGAGAACGTTTCCTTGTAACACTTACGTTACAAAAGCTTTCTACTTCGGTTTTGTTAGACCTTTACTAGAATACGCCTATTTGGTTTGGTCACCAATCAACTCTTATAAGTAGAATTGAATCAATACAACATAGACTGTTTGTAATGGACAAACTTAACTTAAATTGATTAACTTCCAACTCTATGGGGTGATGTTACCGACATAATCTTCGTCCATCAAATCCTAATCGGTTCCATAGATTGTTCTGCATTTTTTCACAATATATAATATTATAAAATAATAAATGTAAATATAAAACGATTTTTCCCATTCTTTTACCTGGATACCATCACGAGATTGCTACGCAAATTTAACTTGTTCTGGTTAGTTTTAATTTGAAGTTTGTTATTTTCTACTGTAGCTTGTATTAACTGATTATGAAATAAATAAATAAATTTACTATTTCGTTAATACGGGGTTAAACTATTTGGCATTTTGAGACAAATCCTGATAGTGATCTTTATCAACAGACTAAGTTTGATATGGAAACTAATTTACATTAAAAACGTTAAGAATGGCCAAAGTTCGACGGTTAAATTTGTGAGAAAATAACTAGAAAGAATAAAAGCTGGAACATAAAAATATTTTATCGTATAAGAGATACTTGAATTAAATTTTATCGGTTTTTACTTCAGTGATTTGTCTTTTATTACTCACTGTTCAAAAACAACATTTTTAAGTTTCAAAGCATATTGTAAAGATTTTATGAAATTTTGGTCATATATTTTCCGTTTCGAGATTTGCGGCAATAAATCTATCTTCTTTTTTTATATTTGGATGTAGATAATACATAGAATGTTTTGATATAATTTTGTTTTGCCAGTTTTAGATGGAAGATATTATAATAAAATTTAGATGTCATCATTTATTACTTTTATATTAAATATTTAGGAAAGATTTGTTGGCAAGCTTTTAAAAAATGCATATTGGCTAATTTTAAAGCAAAAACTCTCTATTACATAATGTACTGTAGATCTATGTGCTTTAAAATTACCTAGCGTAATTTTGTGTGTGAATTTTAGTTATAATTACCAGATATAGCAAATGCACTGCATTAAAATAAAACCGAAAAGAAATGAAATGAGGAATACCTTTTCTGGAAACACAGTAAATGCCATCGAACATGTAATAATTGAATTTCAAAAGGAAATTGCTTTAATTTTGATTTAAAACGATTAAGATTAAATTGCATGTACATCATTGATCGTAATTTTCGTGCAATACTTTGAATTCTAGATCCCGGCAATTTCGAAAGTGGTCGGCTTTTCATTGTCTGTAAATTTTATACAGAAAAAAAAAGTTATAGCTTCATTTAGTATTCACATCACTAAAATCAGGACAGTGGATTTATGTAGGTTCTTCAGCTATTTCTGTATAATACGTTTAATTTATGAGTATATAGTTTCCTTATTGTTTTTCTAAAACTTTAGAGGTGTTTTAGACATTTTGGAATATAATGCGATGCGTTGCTAAGCTATAATTTATAGCTTTCTGCGCTATAAATGCTTTGCTAAATTTTTAATCACGTGAAGATATGTAGATATTTTGTTCTCAGTGTTTAAATATAAAATACATAAAAAACTTACGTCTTCTTCTTCTTCTTCATCATCGAAACTGGCAGCAATTTTGCTCCAATCAACATCTTTGGCATCCTTTCCTCTTGAAATTCCCAAAAGTTCTTCTCGCATGGCTCCGATCAAGGGATATTTTACATTCCCTCCACATACAGTGCCTGCGAAGTCGTCCATATCAATAGTCCAGACCATGGCTCCTCCAAAACTGTTGTCCTTGATCCATTTCATTTTATTTCTGATGGCACGTTCATCGTCAAAACCAACCCACTGAAATAAAATCAAATATTAATTAAATATTTTATTTATGAAGAACAGATTTCTTTCGAGCATCTTCATACTTGATCTTCATCAACAAGGTAAGGTACTTTCATCTCCTCATCCCATACGTACACAGCTCCGTTGAGAAGCATTTCACAAATTTCGTAGTAAGCTAAGAAACCGGATTCCTTGGTATATTCGCCGGCCTTACCACCACTGGAAGCTGGGGCATTGACACCATGTTTTCTAGGGTTCGATAAGGTGAAAGATCTACCATAAGTGGGCATACCTAAATTAATAAAGAATAAGATAGTTAACGGCTCAAGGTCAGCTGCACCTGTGTCTGAGTCTGAACGACATACCGATAATTAGTTTCTCCTTGGGCGCACCCATTTTTACCCACATGTTCGCCGCGTGATCAACAGACAATTGTTTCCTCCACTCGGAGTCGCTAGATGGAGCATACAGTGGGGCGTTGTGGCCAGTTTCACGCTCCCATTTTCCGTGGAAATCGTAAGCCATCAAGTTTATGAAGTCGAGGTAGCTGGCAACAGCTGGAACGTCGTAGCCCCCGCGGACATTGTCTGGACCTACCGGAACGGCGGCTGTAAGCAAAAGGCGGGGCTTTCGAATCTCCTGGGCTTCTGCGTCGAAGGCTTCTTTCAGTTCTTTCAAGAGGAATACGAAGTTCTTCTTGTCATCACTTCCTTTCGGGTACTCCCAATCCATATCGAGACCATCGAATCCGCGTTTACGTAAGAATGGTATGGCCGAGTAGATAAAGGTTTGGCGCGCATATCGAGTCGCCGACATTTCTTTGAACTTTTGCGTTCCGAAAGACCAACCTCCGATAGCTAGCAGAACCTATAAAATAGAGACTGTTGCGATTATCTTTTCGAATTAAACGATAGTGACCAATTTCTTTCCACTTTTGGCACTCTTTTCAATATTTATTACATTATTTCTTTTTGAAATATTAAGAAATTCTTAGAAGACGCTTTTACAAATTAAATTAGTTTCAAATCGATACCTTATAGTTTAATTCATTATAGATACATGAACACAATTTTTACATCTATGGTTAAATATACTATTTAAATTACTTCCAATTTTTTATATAAAAAATTTTGGTCATATTACCCTAATTTTTTGTAAGTTTCTACATCAAAAATCGTTCTGCTAATAAATGGACATTTAAACCTGTTATAAATTCAGGAATAACGACCATAAAGATATCTCGTTCTTATTTACCCATTTATCCGATTGACTGCTTTTTTGTGATTTTTAAGAAACTAATTTAATGACTTAATTCTTGGTGCATCAGAAAAATTCAATAAACGTAAAAAAAGTTCTTAATTTAAAATGTTATTCATTTTCAGGTATCTCGACGTATAAACGGCTAACTTTATTGTCTGAAACTGGAAACATTTTCAATCGTTAGGAATCCATACTTTGTTTTCTTAGTTTTATGACTCTAATGTCGACTTAATAATATTTTAACGCAGGTTTCATAGTTATTTTCTAACCGGTATGGGCTTTGAATGCAAGACATTTTATGATTTCTTACCTTATTTTAACCTTTTTCAAGTAAAACTACAAACTACAAAAAAATATGTTTTCCATACCCAAATATTGTATTCCCTTAACATTAAAAAATATTGTCTACAAAAGTACCAAAAGTGGACATTATCTGTGATAAAAATACCTTAAGTTTTGGATTGGCTTTCTTCAGAGCCATGATTCTGGCATATAGTCCAGGAGTACCTTCCTTAGTCTCATCGTTGCTTTCGAAGGAGCTCATCCTTCCTTTCTTCAGCCATCCAAAGGCAAAAATGATATGGGTACAGAGATCGGATGGGATGTCTTCTGGCACGAATTTGCCAACCTTTGTTCTATACTGCGACCAATTCGTATAGTAGCACACGATTTTATAGCCACCCTTATCTTCACTTTTAGTCTTTTTCGTTTTTGATGCAAGGGCAAGTGCAGTTGCACCACCTGCAGCTGCAGCACCCCCGCGAATTTTTGATCGGACACGGAACCTCTGAGCCGAAGACGAAGGTTGCTGATCTATGCGATCTTGCACTCGGCTAGAGGCGGCCTTTTTGGCTGCGACGATATTCGTTCTTGACCCAGATGAGGATGCTGTTGTTGGGCGACGCAGTCTCCTCCGTTTGGCTGAAAGCGCGAGCAATTCATTAGATTAATAATTGAAACTATGCACTTGCATTGATCGATCGGTTGATCGAAGATCGGATGCCGCGTCACGATTCTCCTTTCAATTTCAGGTTATCTGACTTGTTTTGCTCAATTTTCTTTATTAGGGAGCTCGCAGCTGGCCTGAAGGACGCTCAGTTCAACTATTGAGCACAGTTGTTGTGATCTATGCAATAGGCAACATTTTATATTTTTTTAGCATGCCTCGATGATTTATCTAATTATGGAGAGGTAGCAGGAATGAATCACCAGAGGGTTAATTACATCGCTGCAATGTTTTATTTTAAAGAAATTAAAATGCATAGAAAATGGGGATATGCTTCGCGGACGGACGACTGTGGGAGAGCGAAAGTTGCGCATTCCATCGACCCTGAATTCAACGCAATATGCAATTATCTGAATATCATTCGAGCTTTGTTTATATGCTGACTGATAAAGTGGCTCGCCGGGTGCACTCGAGCCCCTTCAGGCAAAATTTAATTGCCTTTTAGTCGAGGGTTTTAAAGGCATTAAGTCTTAAGGTGGTAGCACTGCAACATATATAAATTGCTCTTTTGTTAAAGGTTTGCGCAAACGTAAAATGTTTGGCATTTCTGACACGAAATTTATATCTGCAAATTGTAAAATGCGTGTATAAGCGGCTATTCTTCAGCTTAGTAGATAGACCTTTAGAGTTTAAGTCTGAGGCAATCTTTGAAGGTCGGAAATGCACAATTTTTCAAAATAAAGACGCTATGTTAAGTTTTTGGGATTTTATATTTTATTAGAGAACATAGTGGAATATTTGAAATATGTAAAAGTCAGTAGGTTTTCAAATTTTGGGTGATCAGTCTGAAAATCATGATAATGAATATCATTTACTTATAGTAAAATGATAACAAAGGTTTTGTCTGTGCTACCGCACCAATTTTAAGAAAACTTGGCATTGTCATAGCTTATGTTCTGAGCTAATATGTATTTATGATAATATTCGTTCTAATAAAATATAGGGTCTCAAAATGACGGTCAATTTTAAACTTCATGGGATTGCCATAAAAATTAATAATTGGGGGTTTTTGAGGACACTGATTTCGAATATACTATCAACATTTTTTATTTCAAAATGGTGAATCTAATATGGTGGTTAGAATTTCTAAAATTCAATTGAATTTAATGAAAACTAATACAAAGGGCTTTTCATTTGGAATCCATTATCAAAATTTAGAAATTTTAAGTAGCTAATCAAAATTTTGTTTTTCGGTTTGTGCAAGCATTGCGCAAAATCCATGGGATGGGATTTTATGAAACTTAATGTAGTTGTAACTTATGCCCTGTGTTAACATTTATGATAAATGCCTCCATCTGCAATGTTTCAAATTCCAAGTTTCCGATATAATGCAACAGTTGCAAAATGTTTTGATAGTGTGATATTTCTGTAACATATTTAAAACTATATTCAAACAAATCTTCAGGTAAACGCGAGCCAAGTTGCGGGTATAGCTAGTTATTATAAGTATATATAAATTATTTTTCGTGTATTTATTAAGGGATATCTGACAAGATCTTGTAATGCCACTTAAAAACCATTCATTAAGAGCCTCTGAATGCCATTATCATTTTTTAAATAAAAAATTGCAGAGTCTGGCTGTTGGTTAACACCATCAAGTGCGAAGTGTAATTGAGATAAAGGTGTAGTCTAAAGAAATACAATTTTGTTTCAGAAAATTGCGAACAAAGATGCTAATTGAATAACCTGAATGGTACCTTATCTACAATATTTATTAACATTCAGCTTTAAAAAATTGCTTCACGAATCGTACAATTTAGCAATATCTGCATACATTATTTAATATTTATTATGCGCCAGGTGAAGCCCATTCAATGCCTTGTAAATCTATAAAATTGCAAAATGAAATTTTGTTTCGATGACAAAACTTCCGCTATACCATAAATGGGAAAGTAAATGAATATAACAAGGTGTGCATAAAGTTACTGATATTATTTTATACTTACTTTCTGCGCTGCCCACTTGCGAGATTATGGCCACTACTATACATATTACCAGTGCTAGTCTTATCAGCCGCGGCGGTAGCTATAAAAGAAAATGGAAAAAAAAAAATTCATAGAATAAATGATTATTGAAACATGCAAAAATTTGTTCTTATTTGGTGCTATATAAACGGTACTTTGGCGTAATATCAACTCTTTATTTATGAGAAATCTTCGCGAAGTCACGATAAAACGTGCATCATTGTCTGTCTGCTACAAGATCGCTGTTGGGCAATGTCATTCTTTTCGACTGCATCCTCCGCTCGAGTGAGCGAAATGACGAAAATTTTTTATTTATCTTCGACAATTTGCCGATTTCGTGCCGAATAAATTCTTTAAAGCATGCTCTGACGTAACAACTCAATTGTAATTGCAAAAGAACTTCTTAAGACCCGGGTGTAGGTGTGTTTAGTTTATGCTGAATGCATACTCCACTGGAATCGTTCGTTGCAATGACCGACCATCAGCGACAGTGACGACGGTATGGTAAACTCGAAATGGGATGAAATATTCGAACAACGTGCGAGATCAGACCGTGAGATATCGACCGGTGAAGCAGGTAATTTAGAGTAACCGAATGGCGATTGCTTCGATATCTAATAAAGGAATGTTCGCAGCTAGACCACTGCTTTTTCGTTTTACTGTGCAGAGAACGACGCATTTCTGAGGTGAGAACGTTACGTAATTGGGCATTTTCAGTATTCTAAGCCGGGATTGGTTATCGCACCATTCACTTGTCCAACTGTGGCTGTTCAAAGAACGATCCAAGAATGCTATTATTTATGAAAAACCTGTTCCACACGCAGTGTTATCGTATTCTAATATTTAGCTTTATAAATGCAAAGAAACCGTCCTACCAGCACGACTTATATTAACATTACTATTATGTTTTATTGGATGTGAAATAGATTATTCTAGTGTTTGCAATATTCCATTGATTTTACTGCTTTATAACATACATCATAAAAATTCGATTAAAAAATCTGATAATTTGGACTGCTATTAGAGTGAGAAATTTTTAAGAAGCCCGCCACTTAAAGGCTACCACGGCTGCACTCTCGGCCGCACCTCAGCTGCACAATCGGCTGAACTAATTTATAAATATTATATATAAAAAATTGATTAACAATTCCAATGGAGGTCAAAAACTGATAAATTTTTTGTCACGGGTTAAGATTTCAAATAAAAGCAACTAAGGTTGGTACTAATTGTTTAAGATTTCCTGTTAAATTTAATGAAACGAGAAAAAATTTTAAATTTTAATATTTTACCTTAAAAGAAGGCAATAAGAATTCGTCACAACTCATTTTGCAACTCTTTTCGTAAATACGGAGTTGAAAACAAAAACTTATGAACTTTCAACATTTTGCGATTGTTGGAATTATAAAAATGATTAACTAGAAAAAAGAACTGTTTTTTGGATAGTAGAAGATTTTAAATGTCTATCAAAGCAAGGATTTTAAAAGACGGATCCAAGACGGTAGAATAAAAATGATAGAATGTCCTCAGGATCACCCTTCTTATATTCATAATTCATACCTCCCCTAGGTCTTGTTATCTTATATTTATAAAATTTGTTTCATAATCCAGTAAGCTTAAAAAAAGTTATAATTCTAACAAAAGGCAATGTAATACACAATTTATAGGTAGAATATCAAAAATCAAATGTTAATCTTCTTAAAAGCAAAACTATAATTACTTTTAAGGCCTTCGATCTGTAAAAGGAAAAAAAGAAAGTCTAACAAAATATATTTTCAGCCAGAAAAAATTCTTCATTGGAACATTGATATTTAATTTATTAAAATGAAAACGAAGAATCAAGGTTGAATACTTGAATCAAATAATGCAATATGTTATGATGTAACTTTTTCCGACACGAAAGAGTTAATCATTGAATTTGGGATTCGGTTCAATTTTGATGAGTAGATACTTTTAACTTTTAAAAAACGTACACATTTTAAGAAATTATGTAACTTGTAAAAATGTTAATAGGTACGTCTAATGAAAAATACATATCGCTCATTAAATACAATAACGTCATAACTCAAAAATTGTCATTTTTCATAAAATGCATTTCAAAGATTAGGCTCTTTGTTATTTCAGTAAGAAATAGTTTCAAAACTACCTCTGCCTTGTCGAGAATTATGAAAGCTCAGATATGACGTTTTTACAGTTAAAATACAGTTAAAAGTATATACGAAATTTAGTCCACCCGTATAAGTAATTCAACAATAATGATTTTTGAGTTATGACGTTATTGCATTTAATGAGCGATATGCAACTTTTTATATCATGTTTTAAATTTAATAAAGTGTTGTTCAAAAAAACTGTTTTGACACATTTTTTTAATCTTAAATCTTAAATGATCTCTTTATTTTGTTCTATATTCAGAGCTGTAAAAAAGTACTACCATTATCATTAAAATTACCAGTAAAAGTAATGCAAATAAGAAAAATTACTCGTACCTATACTGGCCAATTTAATTACCAATTAATTATATTGGTACTTCATCATTACCGTATTTCAGAAGCATTATTTAACACTGCGTAATGTCTAGTAATGCTAGTTACTGCTGAGCACTGTCAGTCAATGCTAGGTAATGCTGAGTATTTCTAAGTAATTACAGGTAATGCTGAGTAATGCCAGGTAATGCTGAGTAATGCCAAGTAATACTAAGTAATGCTTCTAAAGTACGGTAATGATAGCTAAATTTTCTGAAGAATCAATACTGGTAATGGTACTGGTATTGTGCCTTGCTTGCATTACTTGTAGCAGTACTGTAATGCATTATTTTACAGCTCTTTCCAATTTTTTTGATTTCAGCGTATAAAATTTACTGAAGGCTGTTCATGGGTATTAAGTTCACAATTTTTAATTTCTAGAGAATAGCAACCAAGAAATCCCGCAACCTAAGGGGAAAAAGCATCAAATTCAATACACACACGATGCCGGAACAAACAGAAAACTAAGAAAATATTCCATAAAATTGTTGTTTGGTCTTCTATTTCAATTTCACCGCAAAAAGTGCTCTTGCTGCATGCTACAACACTTCACCACAAGCAATGTATTTGGTTGCGGCTTGCTCTTTGGAGTTTTAATTGCGGCGCCTTTTTCTTTTTAGACTGTCTCGCTAAATAGTTGAAGCATAATTAACCTCAGTAAAAAGTGAAAGTGTCAAGAGCAAATTGAAAGAAAATAATGGCGACTACAATTTAAGTGTTAATTTACATCACATCAAATCAATTTGCATCTAATATACATTTAAGATACTTCTTAATGTACTGTTTAAAAAATTCAATTTTTACACAAGGAAATTTTACTTAAAATAGAAATTTATGCGAGTAAACGAGTTAGAAAATTAAATGTTCAGGTTCATGAGATTTTCACAACACTTTTACATGGATCGTAAAGTTTTTAATTTTTCAAGCTCACTCAAATAGTGCCAATGTCAAAATATGAATTTTGGAGGTAATTGACTTAAACTTCAGAAGCAGAAAGAACTCTTGAACTGTTAACAATTCCAACAAATGAAAATTTAATTTTTGTCTGTACTTTCGTACCTCCAGTTTAAGAAGCGCTATTCTAAGCCCATTTAAATGGAGGTCAATTTTGGTAACAATGGGGAACACTTTTGCGTGTAAACAAAAAAAAAAACTTTTAATTGTTAGACCCACAATCAACCTTTGTTTATACAAACAAACAAACAAAAAAAGGCTCTTTCTTGGGCTAGCTAAATCTAGGCAAGAACAACCTTGGGAAAAAGTCTCAGAGGAATTGTGCAATATTCTTAACTCTGTATGCAGATTACCAACGATTGAACAATGCCATTAACATTCAAAAATTTTTGCCGCAGAATTATGTCATGTGTGCTTATGTCCACCTCATAATTGTTTGCCCGTTGGCATTTTGCATAAGCATAAACAAGAGACTGAAACATTCGCTTTCCGGAATATTTACTTTAACGTCCCAAACACCTCTGAATGCATGGAGATTGGCTCAAAAAGTCAAATGAATATGTAGTTGAAATTTTCTTAACACAAAAGACATTGGCACTCGGCCTCTTTTGAATGTCGCACGGGTGAAGTGTGGCCACACATTAATTCACAGACTTTGAAATCTCTGGCTGGACATAAAGTAACTACATGAATTTCAAAAGATCATATGTGTGTTTAATTTTCTCTTTAATTTTTAATTTGTCTTTTATTCAAGTCACGAAACTAGGCGTTTTATGATTTGTATCAATGCGTTTCACTACGGGTAAAATGTTTACTCAAATTTTTTTTGCTGTGGATTGTGACCACTTTGTAGTTTTGGGTCATAGTAAAAGTTAGGCAATAAATAAACAAGAAAACTAATTAGCATCATGTTTTAGTTTATTTTATCGTATTATCTATTGATCAGGTATTGAAATCAGTTGCTGTTTTCTTAAGATGAATTCAAATATAAAGCAGTAGAAAACAATTTCATACCTCTTAAATAAAACATGCAGCACTTTATCAGATTGTGATCTGAATCGGAGAGGAGAAGACACTAATGGTAGGACATTAAAAATAATAAAAAATTTAATAAGACATACCAAATTTCAAAATATTTTGAATGTCAAATAATATTAAAATTATTTTAATTCTATATTATATATTTGTGGTTTATATGGATAAAAGCACTAGCCTTTGATTACAAGCGTTTTCATTATTGCGCTATCGATTAAAATAGTTGACGCAGGCTTTAGTAAAAAAAATCATTCTATTAATTTCACTTTGGCCCAAATTTTCAGATTTTTAAATTTCAAATTATATTTAAAAACAAATCCACACTTTTTTTCAAATTCATAAATTTTTTAAATATGGTGGTAATTTTAATGAATCAAATATAACATTTAAAAAAACCGTTAAAGATATTGTTTTCGTAAATAGACACAATTAAAGTTTTTGCAACTCACTAAGCATGAAATATCATATCTTCTAAAAATTGCCTCTACCTATAATTTCAATAGGTGTCCAAATAAGACAAGTTTGATGAAATGAAATTAATAAATATGATCAAGTCATCTTTTATTTAGCTGTATTTCATCATAATGAATTATGTTCATGCATCATCATTAATCATTGGGGCAGTCTGCTCCTAAGAGCAGCTCTAATTAATGTGATAAAAATAGGTATGGAGACCTCTCCTAGTTGATTGTATATAATTTGAGAATCACAAGTACTTTGCAGTTAGCCTAAAATAGTCATTTCTAACGACTACAAAATAGCCAACTGAAGGCGGTCTTATGATCATCAGATCTTATCGTTTCATTCAACTTTCTTTCATGAACGTGTTCCTGAGCTACTGCAATTAGAGGGGCTCTGTCAGGCGAAACTAAAAGTGCAAAAGGCACGAGCAAAGGCAAAAATCGGTTAAAGTTATATAATCTGTTCATTAAAAACGATTCAGTTTTGGTTAATTGGCTGGCCTGGCATGCTCATGCATTTCGCCAGAGCGTAAGAAAATGTTTTTTGACAGATCACAGTCTGTCTGTCCCAGTTGCGGTTGCGTCAATGTTTACTTTGGTCAATATACCATATAACATAACTGTGGATCGATCCCGGTCATGCACCTATTTTTTTTATTGTAATTTTTCGAGGTCAGTCACTTTGCAGGAAAGTGATGTAATCATTTTATGGATTTTAACGACATGTCTCATAATATTAACACTGTTTGGAAGTGTTCGATTAAATTTTTCTTTGTGAACTCTATGCATTTCTCCAAAGAAGTTACGAAATCTGTTACCGATTAATTGGAGACTTTTATAATATCGTAAATCAAAGACGTTTTTGGAAATGATAATTTTTCGTTGCAAGGAAAATATTTAAATGTTGTTTGCAATGTTATATAAGAAAAATATAATAAACTTTTAACGAGAATGTTTGCCTTAAAGATATTTGAGATATTTTTTTTTAATGCATGACAGAAAATGTATGCAAGAATTTATAAATTAGGCTCGTTAGAAAATACAAATAAAATTAAGTATTATATATTTATTTATTTATTTATGCGTATTTTAAAAGTATAAATATATTATAAAACTCAGACAAGTAATTATTGAGATAGATTAAGGGCAAAATGCATGGAAAACATGTGTACGTTTACGCAGAATTATTTATCTTATTTCGAAGTTTCATGTATTGAAACAACATAAATATTCTCAGTATGTGTCGATCTGTGTTATAGCTATAGCATTATTTTCTATTATTATTATTATTTTTATGCTTATTCAAAAAAACAGAAATATAATAATCTTGATTTAAAACAAATTGCTCGAAATTAAGTAAAACAATTCCGAAAAATGAATCGAATTGGGCTCACAAGTCCATCGAGAAAGGGTCTAGCTGGTTAAGAAGGTGAAAAGTGCCTCCAACGCTTTTGAAAAATAAAAAATATTCTTATATAGTACATGCCGAAATCTTCAGACCCATAGACCCTCATATAACCTAAAAAAAATTAAAACGTGATTTTCAGTGTTTTGGCGATATCTCGGCTTTTTGTGGATGTAGAAAATTCTTTTTTTTTCTCAAATTATAGGGCTACAACATGATATTTTTTTCAAAATTTTTGGCGGGAAGTTCAAATGTTTATACAAGTTCGACATTTTTAAAATTCAATTAAAAGAAAACAAAAAAATTATAAATGACGAAAAACAAATATATTATTTTCTGGATGTCAAGCTATATCCATGAAATATTTCAGATTTTTAGATTTGGTGCAAAAATATCGAAAAACTGTTTATTTCAGCATTTTTCGGTATTTTTACCGGTTTTTTAAGTCTGAATATTCTTTAAGTATGAATTTTGTTTAAGTCATTTCCTACCTTGAAATCATCCAAGCAATTTTTGAAATTCACAAGGAGATCATATAATCAACGGTTTTCTACCTAAAGACAAGATTAGTGAGTCGACAAAATGAAATGAGAAAAAATAATTTTCTACGTCCACAAGAAGCCGAGATATCGCCAAAACATTGAAAAGCACGTTTTAATTTTTTTTTTTTGAGGTTATGTGAGGGTCTATGGGTCTGAAAATTTCAGCAAAGATGTACTTTTTCATGTACTATATAAGAATATTTTTTGTTTTTCAAAAGCGGTGGGGGCACTTTTCACCTTCTTAACCGGCTAGACCCTTTGTTGCGAAATAATCCGAAGTTTGTTTCCTCAAGTTAAAAATATTGGCAAACGTAAATCTAGTTCCGATAAAGTTTTTAAGACTATATACTTGTTAAATTTTATTATAAGAAAAATAACTAATTTATAATAAATTGTTAAAGAAAATCAACGAGAGTTAGTAACAAATTGAGAAAAATATAAATTTTAATTTTAGTAGAAGTTGGCTTTCCTGAAATTAATTATATATTTTCATTTTATTATAATTAATACTTTTTAAATTAACAAAAACATTACAAATTAATTTAGTAAAGATAAAACAAATTAAAATTTATATAAATTATTATTATAATAAACGGATTTTATTCCGCTTTAAAAAAAAACATTTCTGCAATAACATTTTGTAGTTCAACTTCTTTTGTTTAATTTCTGAAGATTTTATACACCATTCACTGCGTAATTGATTATAAATATAAAAAGAGGATATTTATATCTGAGTAAAACAATCATTTCGAAATATGGACTTTTACCACTTTCAAAAATAATGGCTTATTTATCAAACTTCATAGAAAAATAAATTTGTAAGTTCTGACTGTTGGAATACATAGTATGTGGGTTAGAAAGATTTATAATTATGTTATAAATAATATAGTTTGGTATGTTTATGTGTTACAAAAAAATTGGACTATTATGGCAGACATCCAAATGTTTATTTATTTATTTATTAAGCCAACAGACAACTGCTCTGACTGTACAAAATTACTAAAAATACATCAAATTATAACAAAAATTAAAATTATAAAACTACAATTTAACGTTCCTAAGCCTATATTTTACATCACGTTTACTCATATTTAAATCTATTTCATCAAAATACTTATTATATGAAGCCTTAAGGGATTCAGTTGGACCGAACATTGCATAATAGGTTCGACAACTCTCAAGTTTCAAGAAATCATGCTTTCTAAGCTTTCTCATCGGTACATTAATGCTAAACATTGATAATAGCTCAGGACAGTTCAATTCACCGCCCAGCACTAAATGAACAAAAACAACCCTAGATATCTCACGGCGACACTCCAATGTTTGCAAATCTATCAATTTCAGTCTCTGTTCGTAAGGAGGTAGCTCCAAGCGATTCCGCCAAGGTAAACTATTCAGAGCTAAGCGGAGAAATCTCTTTTGAACTGACTCAATCCTTGATATATGAGCAGAATAATATGGAGACCATACCACGCTTCCATATTCAAGAATTGGTCTGACCAGTCCGACATACAACGATTTGAGAACGTAAGGATCCCTGATTTCTTTAGACCATCTCCTTATGAAGCCCAATACAGAATTACCTTTACTAATAATGTAATCAAAATGTTGCCTAAAATCTAGTCTTTGGTCAAGTACTATACCCAGGTCCGTAATATGGTCCACAGCTGTTAAAGGGGATCCACCTAACATATAATTAAAGCCACCAGATAGAATACACCGAGAAAAAGACATGACGAAACATTTATCAACATTCAGCAAAAGACGGTTACGCTCACACCAATCAACGAAACGATTAAGATCATCTTGCAATAAAAGGCAGTCGTCAAAACAGGAAATCTCTTTAAATATTTTAACGTCGTCCGCATAAATAAGAAGCTCGGAATTACACACAACATCCTGCACATCATTAATAAATAGAATAAATAATAACGGTCCTAAGTGACTCCCTTGAGGGACACCGCTCGTCACTAATAAGGATGTGGATAAAACTGATTTAAAAAGCACTTGTTCCGAGCGATCGGTCAGATATGACTTAATCCAATTAAGAAAGCTTGGTGGAATCCCCAAAGATGAAAGCTTCGACAAGAGAACTTTGTGGGAAATCCTATCGAAAGCTTTACTAAAGTCAGTATAAATACAGTCGACTCTATTACCTCTTTCCATACATTTTAATACATGTGAAACCAACGACACCAAGTTAGTGGTTGTGGATTTACCTTTCACAAAACCGTGTTGTTTGTTAGAAATCAAGGATTTGCAGTGATAAAAGAAACGGTCATAAACAATTGATTCGAAAGACTTGGGAATGCTAGATAATTTGGCAACAGGTCTATAATTGGACACGACATCACGCTTTCCTTTCTTATGTAATGGTGTTATAAATGACAACTTCCATAAATCAGGAAACACAGAAGACTTTAGAGAAAGGCTGAACAGATATGACAATGGAAGAGCAAGAGAAAAAGAACATTTCTTGAGCACGGAAGCGGGGACTCCGTCCGGACCAGGAGATAAATTCTCCTTCAAACTATTCAAATAAGTCATCACAGTGGACTCGTCAATCTGATTAATATTAAAGTCAAAGATAGAATTAACGGTATCACAACAATTAATCGGGCCACAAGCCTCGTCATGACAAATAAAAGAAGTCTTGAAGAAATCAGCAAACATATTGGAAATCACAAAAGAGTCATCTGATGACACTGAACCATTTGTCATAATTTCAGGTACATTCTGACATTTCCGCTTTGAGTTGACGTACTTCCAGAATTCGCTTGGAGATTCACGCAACTTAGATTTGATCGAGTCAACATATTCGCGGTAAGCCATTGCAGAACGAGCATTGAACTGTCGCCGTAAGGTAACATAATAAGCATGATCAGTTAACGAGCCGTTACAGACATATTTCTTCCAAGCTTTTGATTTTTTGTTTTTAAGATGCCTTAATTCTTTATCGAACCATACCGGTGACTTGCATACATTTCTTCTAGGCGTAAAAGGAACAGAATTTACAAAACAATCAAATACAATACAATAAAATGATATCACAGCGTTGTGTAGATCCTCACAATCAATGACTTCAGACCAATCGGAAGAAGCTAAAAGGTTTTGCATAAGCAAAAAGTCTGCTTTCGCGAAGTTAAAAGAATGATTGGAAATTAATTCTAATACATTATCATCATAAATAAAAGCAAAAGTCAGAGCAGGGTGATGAGAATCCTCAGGCACAAACGGTCGGTCACAGCGATGCAGTCGAAAATTCCCAGGGCAAGGAGTCAATACAAGGTCAAGGATACGAGATCGATCATTTCTAATGGTGTTGATTTGATGAAGGCCAAATGAAGCAATAGTGTCCAAAAAATTAAGATCCAATGATGACAACGATGAAGCCGCGGGACAGACGTCATCAGCATCACAATCAAAGGGCCATGTAATATTAGGTAGATTAAAATCACCAAGGACAACGATCACATCATCATCGGAAGCCAGTTCAAGCATGTACTCAATAGCAGACAAATGTGCTTGATACGTCTGTAAATCCGAACCAGGCGGTACATAGTGGCAAATTGTAAACACTTTTTTGTTTTTACCAAGTTTAGACATTGTGCATATTAATTCTAAACTATCAGTCGACGGAATAGTAATAGTTTTGGAGGGCCAACACGCATTGACCGCAATTAAAACACCGCCCCCTTTGCGCGTTAGAGAGTTCGTAAAACGATCACGGCGGAAAACTTGATATGCGCGATCGAATAACTCAGAGTCAGTAATATCTTTATGCAGCCAAGTTTCGGTTAAAGCTATGATATGACAATCAGAACACGAGGAATTCATTAGAAAATTATTTGTCTTAGTTCTAAGGCCATTAACATTTTGGTAATAGAAATTAACCACAATTTTATCGGATTCAATATCAGAGCTCACTTTGCCTTTATGTGGTTTTGACCACGACGCGGACGTAAAAAAGGATTATGGCTTTGGGGTTTAAACTCACGAAGAATAATTCCACTTGGCCAATTATTTATATTTAAAAACAGTTCGACCAAATTATCAGGTATATATAATTTAAATGACGAAGAAAATGAGCGTTCACGATTGGGATTTATTTTCACACATCTGATATTTTTAAAATCGTCCGGAGCACAGAGGAATTTGTCCTTTATGTAGTCTAGTATATTTTCTGGCGATGTAGTAGGATCTAGACGCGAAATAAATAAACACTTAGGCGGAACGACGATTTTCAGAGATTGCGTATGAGCATTGGAATTATTATTAGCTGACAACACCGCTCCCTCAGCGACATGGACAACAGCAGCTGGCTGCCGTGGTGAAGAAGCATTTGGTGACCTTCTATTAGAAGACCGTAACTTCATTGAAAATTGCGGAGTCCTAATCAACGGCGCGGCAGATAAGTCAACTCCAACGTCACAGCAATTCTCATCAGCTGAAGATGGCAAAACAGATGAACCCGAGGCTGCTTCACGATTACGCCGATCAGCTGATGGCGGCAAAACAGATGAGTTGGATTGCAGCTCAAGGGAATCCCTGTTAGCTGATGACTCATAACTACGGTTGAGGCTACTCAACTCCTCCCGAATTGCATCCACTTACATTGGTTTATGTTTAGAATAGTAAATTAGATAAGTTTAATAGTTATTTTATAAGTTTATAAGTTATTTTTCCATTCACAACGTCAACATAAATCGTTTCAGTCTTATGTAATGAATTGAATAAAAAAACATAGATGTATGGGAGGTTTCGCATCACTAATTTTTTCCAAGGTCAATATACCACAAAAAGCGATGGATATTCAACGAAAAAAATACACTCAGCCCTAACAAATTAAAATAATGCCAAAAATAAATTGTCTAATGGTAAAGTTTTTTGATCATTAAAAAATTACTTTGATTACTTCACGCAAAATTCCGATACTGAACCACTGCAAGCACCCCTTCATGCCTATTGGGCAACGAAATTAATTTGTCCGATCGACTGAAGTCATTTACCTGGAAAGTGAATTGAGTTGCAACACTTCTCACACATGAGCAGCTCCAGACATTATTTTTGGTATGTCCAGTAGTGGCCCTAAACATTATGCCACAAGTAATTAAATAACCGGCAAGAGGCCCAATTATATCATTTTGACTGCCGCTGTAAAAAAAGAAGGTGGCGCGTATACTCCAATTAATTTTGCCATTTTTCGCACGTTTTCAGTTTGCATTGGTGTGGCACTACCAAAAAATTTAATTTTAACCTCGCCCACTTTATTGATCGCGTATGTATAGCCCTTGGCGGTTCGGTTCACCATCACCACCACGGATTATCTACCGTGACGGAGATGTTGATCCCGATATCGCAGCAGATTAAGTCTACCAGCGGATCGATTTGGATCTGTGCAATGTCGTAACTAATTTAAAAGTCGATTAATGGCGAGTGGTATAACTGGTAGATTTGCACATTTGAGAGCGTTTGGTATTAGTGGCGATCACTCCAGTTTCAGAGATCGTTTTTTTTTCTGCTTGATTTTAATGAGTAGAAATGACCTTGATGCTTAAATTGCTGTGGCTGCGGAAAGAGTTTTGAAAGGTGCCTTACTGAAATTATGTAATAAGTTTGCAGCTTCCGCTCTGAGAAGAAATATTTGGCCTTTTATCTTCTTCCTTTTATGTCCTTCGGTCCTACTTGTTAAATTTTAATAGTAACCATATGTATTCTTAGTATAAATCGCATAATCTGCGTTAGACAATTCTATTTATGGAGAGTGATCAAAATTCGAAAGGTAAAATGTTAGGTATACTATATTTTAATTTCTTTGGAGTCGATTTTAGGAAGAAGCCCTTGATTAAAAAATTCCAATTTGTGGTTTTATATGCATATGTAGGAAAGGTGTCTTCATTGTTTTTAAAGTTGATTTTAGGAGAGTTCCTGTTTAAAACTTTTCAATTTCTTTCCTGAAAAAATGTACCACTTACATTGTAGTAAGAAATATATGTATATTATTTAAAACATAAATAAATACGATTTATAAGATGATTTTGATTTTAAATTTGACACCAACAACAGCGATTTAAATTTATATGCGTTAAAGTTTTTTTCAATCATGAATATACAATACGATGATGTGAATGTATTTTATCTCTTCCATTCTTCCACTTATATTATAAGACAGAAGGTGCAAAAAAGTAAGTTATATAGTCAATTTTCCAAGCATTTATTGAAATTGACTTCCGCACATTCATGTTGATATTTATATCCAAATATGACTGATCAAATGAGTCATATACGCTTCATGGACGTAAAATATATTATGAATCATCTATGGTATATGAGAAAAGAAGTCAAAATCTGTATTTATTTATTAGGTAGAAATAGTATAGAGTTGTATAGTTCAACCTCATAGAAAAAACTTGGTGATATTTTTAGTAAAAAAGGATTAATTAATATACGAATAAATTTTATATGAGAAAAAGTGCTTATAATTAGCCAAAGAATACGTGTGAATTTTTTTCAGCAATTTCGGGACATTTTTAGATTTTTCAAAAATTTGACAAATCCAAAAAAAACAAAAATAGTCTAAACAATTCTGAAAAACAGAACGCACGTGTTTTTTGGGTATTTTCAAGCATTTTCTGTCTTATACAATTTTTTTGTAAAGCTGATCTTCTTCGTGTAAAAAAATCGCAAAATGTTTTATTATATTTTTGTACAAAACGGAAATTTTGCAAAAACCAAAGCAAATAAAAAATTTCAAAACCTTGGTTTGAGAAAATTTAGACATTCGGACCGCGATTTCTGGTGGTTATATGATCATTCAATAGCAGCAACGACAAGATAATCGACTTTGAAAAGAAAAGAGATAAAAAAAAATCAGCACTTTTTTTAAAAAATCCAAAAAATAATAGGGTTTTTGAAGTTTTTATGCAAAGCAAATGCCAGATTCTGAAAGAGCATCCCCAAATTAATATCCACTAATTGCATTCACTAAATGTTCAAATTTAATTATCATACATATTTATATCTTCAAAAATACCAAATAAAAGTTACGCGGTGAAAGTAACAATACAAAACAATATAAAGAAATTGTTATTCAAAAGGAATAGAGCTTTACCAAGAAAAATTAAATATTTACTAGACAAGCCCTAGACGCGGTGAAAATTCGTTTGATCAGTCGTAACGTTGACAACAGTTTGTTTACTGTGGTGAAGAAACCACAGCTCTAGAGTACATAAATAATGCTTTTCAAGCGCCTATATTTATCACTAAGCACGTCAAAAGACACATGCATATATCATACAGCATTAGAGCTTAGAAACTGACATTTTCAATTTCATTTCAGCATAAGACAGGCAAGCTCCAGCCTGAAGTTGTAGGTAATCAATTCCCTATTATCCACATTCCAACCCTACATAGCAATACCTCATATTCAGCCAGCTGCAATTAACCTGTTTTTTACCTTTGTATCTCTTTTAACAGAAAATTGCGGCAACTTTTCCAGGGATTTTTCATGTAAACCGCAAGCAGGCGCGCACTAGTTTGCTTAAGTATTGCATTTTGGGTTGGCGTTCTTTTGTCCATTTAAAAAATCTACACAATGCACGATAAAACAAAACGGAAACAAAAGTGCAATATATGGAGGACTCATGGACATTTCAAACCGGATTGACTTGTATTTAATATTATTATTAATAGCTCTAGCCTGAGAAAGACTTTTATGACAGGCTTACCATTGGCTGAGACCTATTCATGGACTTATAGGTGCCAATTAATTGCGTTTCTTTCAGTTCCGTCATGTCTGCAAGAACATTTGTCTTGATTAGATCAAGTGAACCAATTCGAGTTACTCTGCAGGAAGTATGAGTCAGCGAATTAGAGTTATCTCTAAGTACGCGTATTGACCTTGTCTCTTGATTGACAGGTGCGCCTGCACGATAAAATGATGTGACGAAAGATGACGTATCTAAAATCTAGGTCAATTGGCTCTTTCTCAACATCTCTGTTCGATGTAAAAAATTTAGAATGTTTATATGTACCTATTGGAAAGTTCGTTATCCCGATTTTAAATATTCTAGTTGATAACACAGACCTGTGAATTAAAATCTTTGTTTCTACAATTTAGCTCAATAATCCATGAAAATTCCACACTACCTCAACTTCAAAGCCCAATATCTCAAGAAATATCGATGTTAGCGATTTGGTGTTCGCGAACTTTTTTGTATGAAATTGAATTTCCTACAAGTTTGTCAGTTACATTTTTTCTGTAGCTCTTGTTATTTACGAGATAGGGGCAAAAAAATGAGAATTTCATGAAAAATGGGTTTAGTGACCCGTACTACTTCGCTGGTGGGAGTTAGGGTTACGCCGCAATGGACACTTTTGCATTCAATTCTGAAGAAACCCTATCATTGACCAAAATTATACCATAAAATGCCTCTGAGCTGTAGAATTTTGAAGAAAAAAAAAATCAAAATTTACGTGTATTTTAAAGGGAATAATTAATTAATTAATATTAATTTTCAAATTTCAAATTTTCAGGAAATTTTCTTTTAGGTATTTCCCACAAAATTCCGAGGTGGGAGTGAAAAAAAAATAGTCACGAAAAAAAGCACCCTAGTAGGTATATATATTCTATATGTAATTAATATTATCATTTTATAGATAATTGTATATATGTACAAATATAAATCTATAAAACTTAGAGTAGGTTCCATGCCATTTGAAAAAAAGGTCAATGAAAGACGGCTTTATTCAACAAATTCTCAAACTCAGTTACAATCGACTACATGAATACTTACCGCTTTATTTAATTTTCTGCTTACTCATTGCTTAAAACTTCCGCACTATATTGCGCTTTATACCAATTTCCTCAAGATTTTCAGTGAGATTAACGAATGCGCGCCTTTCACTTGAGAAATATTTTCTGTAAAAAAGTGAAAAAAGGAGGAACAACAATAACAAAATCGCCTCACAGCAGAGATCCGAGTAAATAATGAAAAAAATAACATTATCCCAACGTCTGATCGAGACAAGTGGCATGGGGTTTAGCTGAGATGTAATTTAATCGTGTTGGCCTTGGACATGGGCGTATCTAGTATCCAAGAAGTCATGCTATGGTAGCACCAGCAATTATCTCATTTCAATGGATACATTTCTAAGTAGAAAGTGATACTGAAAGGTAGCCAACACTTGTTTTGTACTAAAAGTACCATATCCCAAGATTAGGCAACCTATGTAACATAGTGGAAAGCGCAACAACATTGTTGTTGTATGACTTTCAACTCGAACTCAGTCAGAAGTTAACAGATTGCAGAACAACACTATTTGAAGTGCACAACCGTGTTAATCTGAAATGGCAGCGAAACTGATAAAGCACACTACGCCACTGTAGTAAGAAAGTAAAAGTGACTGGTTGACCTTTTCGCAACGGAGGTCATGAGCTTGGCACTCATGCGACAAGTACTCATACTCGAGAAGTAAGGCTTCTGGTGCTTTTCGTTCGCAATTTATCTTGATTGGCATAAAATTGACTTTAGTCCGCGAATTATGGTTGATATTCTTTGCCTTTGTGTTGTATAGCTTATTCTCCTGGCTTACGACTGACATCAGTTTCGCGTAACTATGACTTTAAAGTTCGTTGACTGACCTTTAGACAGAGTCTAGAACGACTGGAAATTATTTTTCTGTTCGATTGGAAACATTGATTTAATTTTTTTTATTTCTCGATACAATGACCTCCTTTGATATTATAATTTTTACAAAATATTCTTTTGTGCTCGTTTCGAAGAATAAAAATACATATGTTTTTTAAATAGCACAGTAGAAGAAAATTATTATTAGTTTTTTTTAATTTCAGACTATTTTAAGGCAATTTCTTCTTACAAATACTAAAGATGAAATTGCCTTAGTGAAATTAGTAACACATATAAAAACGATAAAAACGGGATGAATATATAATATGATATAATTTTTTGCATTTAATGTAAAAAAAACCATTCAATAAACTAAAGTGTCAATTTTGACAGGAATTTAAACTATTTTTATTTAATTATTATTGCATTGACTGACAGGGGTTAAAGGTTTAAGCCTCTTAGCTCAGGATTTCATTTCTTGGAACGAATATTTTATTGTTTTGAATGATAAGTCTGAACTTTTCCCACGAATTTTATTGCTGTTGGTTGAAGACAGGCCGACGGACAAGAATCGCTAAATATCTTTATAGCTGCCTCGTTTTTAGGGCTACCTGAAATTGTTGGAGTTTGCTCCTAAGTATACAAATACTTTGTGGTTAAACTAATGGAAACAACAAATTGCCAACTATTTGTAAAAATATATAACAACAATTACTCTGCTTTTTATATTGATAACAATCTTTTATCACAATCAGTTCAGGCGAAAAGTTTCAGTTTATAATACAAAAATGCCTGAACCTAAAAGCCATATTTTCTAGAAGAATTGTATAATTTTTTAATACGAATGAGAAAATTCATCTGTTTTTTCTTTCAACACTTAATCCAGATCAACCTTTGTATTGACGGGAAAGTCCATTATATAAAATTTCTAGAACACTTTTGCGTTCTTGAAAAAATTGTACCGTATCATAAATAGTTTAGCAGCAATTGTTGTCTACACGTTCACTTTCAAAACAATGAATATTTATATAAATCGCTAGAATTAAAAAGTATTGCAAAACTCTTGATTCCAATTAAAAATAAGTGTACTAGACTTGTGGGTATTCGAGTGATCACTTGGCCAGTTCTTGTACAAAACCTCGAACTGCGTTCCACTTGATAACCTTCGTCGATAGTTGAAGCGCGGAAGTATTGTTTTATTGCAATTAGATCTGTCTGACTCTATCTCCGGTTGTATCTTGGCTTCTAGCCAAAAGAAGTGAAAACGGCTAAAACTGAAAGTGAAACTGAAAAATAATATAAAAAATGATTTTTGCCACTCCACAGTACACCTGTCAAGCAACTTTGGTTTGGATCATCTCAAGGCAAAAGTACAAAGGAAAATTTCATATATTTTAAGCAAACTACAAAGCAGTTGATCGCGAAGCGGCCACGAGAAATGCTTCTTCTTTGATCTTGCAGGTGTATCTGTGTCATCGGGGATCATATCAGCCAACGAAAAAAAAAAAGTTATGCTGGAAGAGATGGTGGACAGGACCAGGAGGAGGGCCAATTACAAAACCTTCCTGCCTCGATCTGTCAAAGTTTTTAAATATTGAAGAAACGGAGAAATCTATGGAAAGAAGCGATTATGTTGGCCAAGTCTACATATGGTCCAGGTCAAGTATTTTCATTTTCACTACTTTCGATTTCTACAGCTTTCGTTGAGCACCGACCGAATTGAGTTGTTTTTATGACAAGAAGTGCGGAGAACAAAGGAGGGCTGCTATTGGCTCTTTCCGCGAACTTTATGTATGAAGCTGTCCGATGATTGCTACCTTGATTTGGAGTGAAACCTGCCAAACCAATATATACGGCGGCCAATTGCAGTTATTATGAAAACTACCTGTTCATGGTATCTCCAGCCAGGTGTGCTCATACACGCACGAATCTGAAATGAAAGTGATACCTAAACGAATGTATGCATTTCTCCAACGCGGTCTAGCGACTTTTTGGTTGTTTAGAATTGTGACACACGGTCGAAGCTCCGAGCCGTGAGGAACGTGCGGAGTCTTATGCTTATGAGGCCGACACTTTGGTGACACAGAATTTTAATCCGCGGTAGAGAGTGAAGGTTTTTGCTGGTCTAGCCAAAAATAGAGTGGAAAAAGAAACAATTGATGACTGGTACAACCAACGGGGCCGGTTTCGATGCTGTTCGACTGAATTTTCAGCAGTTGCAATTACTATTTTGGGCCTTTAGTAGATATAGCATGCCAATTATCTCGCATTATCTCGCGAACTGGTTTAACCTGATCGCGGCTTTATAAATTGGCTTTCTGGTGGGTTTCGATTGTTTTTGACCATTTTGAATTTGCCATAACGCCTATGTATTTCAGGTAATTGCCCTGTGACTATACTCGGGGGTTTGGACCTTTAACTTTGCTAATTTTTAGAAGACAACAAGTCGGTTCACTGACCATCATTTAGTTTGAAATTAAATTTAGGTGAATATTCGCCAGTACAAATCTTGATTTACTATTTAGTAGCAAATATATCTATATTAATTAAAAGTAAGGCAAGTTAACACAAATTAACAATTAGTTAAAATGTATTAATTGGGAAAACATCAATCAATTAATCCTTATTCCTAAATCAATGCTAATTTTTTATGGGTATCTTGTAGGAGGTACATACAGCCTTCAAGTAGTAGTTCAAGTAATTTCATTTTATAAAATTGAAAAAGTTATAAAAAATGTACGAAATAATCGCAACCACTTTATTTTTCCCTAGATTAATGAGTTAATTTGTAAAAGTTTATTTTAAAAATAAAAATAAATTCATACAGTATTTTTAATTTTAACATTAAAACTTACGCACAAAAAATAATTGGAATAGAATTCCGGTTGTGGAGATTATTTAATGTGTAACCTCGTCCTTTGTTAGACTTATTGTGACTGTTTGACTTAATAACTACAAAATATAACATGTTTTTTTTTTTTTCTTTTTTTTAACTTTTTCAAAACTATGAAATTACTTAACTGCAAAAATTTTGGCTGTTACTGTGTGAATGAAATATACTATGTAAATAACAAAACTAATATCTGGGAAATGTTTAAGGTGTCATACATATCTCCCTTTTCTTTTTGACAAGCTCAAGGAAAATACCTTGCATGCAAGAATTGCTCGTTTAATATTATATTAAACAAAAATATTTACCTTATGAGACCATTAAACAAGCGCATAACGTTTAAGGGGAGGTTCTCATCTAGAATCTTGAAATTTTCGATTTTTTTTTTATTTCATATTATTAAAGTTTAATATGTCTAGAATGTTGCTTTAAAATATTTAGTTGATCCGAGCACTAGAACGGATTCTACAGCCCATTGATTGTGGCGGTGTCATGATCGTAGTGGGGTGCTCAGCCTGTGCCGTGCCGTTCAATCACGATTATCTCGGAACTTTGTTTTTCAAGATTTTTCAAGTTTGCGTACAAGATAACTCAAAAACGGTTCAACCGATCAACTTCTAGTTTCGTGCATATTAAAGTAAACAATTTTCTTCATAGAAAGAGTGGAGCACATTTTGAAAATTGTAACATTATCTCCTTTTTGTAAGTGATAAACTATGAAAAAAAACGGCCGAAAACGGCCTTAAAATTTCAAAATCGCGCCATTCCGTCAATTTTAAATTTTTTTTGAAAGTCGTCCACTCTTTCTGAGACAAATTTATTCTAGTTTATAATAATGTCATCATTATTTGATTTCAGACCAATCTGCGACCCCTAAATTGTACGCAGCTGGGCCATTTTCGAAAAACATGCCTCCGGAGAAGTTGAATAACGGGCGCCATTTTGTTTTTTTTTTGAATAAAAAAATTTTTTCGTACAGATAAATGTACAATAAAAGATAATGCCAAATATCATTTCCCTATGTCTTGTCATTTGCCTTCAAAAACATCACGAACTTTACCTACTTTTTGACGTTCTAGATGAGAACCTCCCCTTAAGTTTGAAGATTTTTAAAGGTTAAATTCTAAAAGAATTATTATTATTGTTATTCTTATTATTTTTAGATTAATACAGAGTGGGCCATAAGGGTGTTGGCGATTTGAGATTTAAATTTCTTGGAACCACGCTGCGCGGGGTGGCGGGGAGTTATATCGGTAGACGCGTCACTTCTCGGAAATTTAATCGCCATGGAGCCGTACACGGGAGCGCAGTGTGCATTTGTTAATCTGATGCAATTTTCATAACGTGATGTTCAGTGACGAGGCGAATTTCCATCTTAGTGGTGCCGTCAATAAGCAAAATTGTCGATTCTGGTCCGAGAACAACCCCCAACACCTGCATGAACGACCACTTCATAGTCCTAAACTTGTAGTGTAGGCTGCAATATCGTCAACCGATATTGTCGGGCCATATTTTTTCGAGGACGAAAGAGGGCGCGCAGTGACTGTGAGATCCCACAATTATTGCGACATGATAAGGGAGTTCTTGGTTCCAGCCCTGCAAGAATTTTAAAGCAATACCTCGAGGATGTGGTTTCAACAAGATGGTGCCAAATGTCACACGGCTAGGGTATCAATAGACCTGCTGAAAGAAACTCATTTCAATAAGGGGGATATTGAATGACCCCCACGCAGCCCCTATCTCACGCTATGTGATTTTTTTTATGGGGCTACCTTAAATCGGTGGTCTACGAGAATAACCCGAGAAATTTGGAGCAGCTCAGAAGGAACATTATCCGAGAAATTCACAATATACCGAGAACAACGTTTCGCCGACTTTTCCAAAATTTGCGACTTCGGTTTCAAGAGTGCCAAACAGCTGAGAGACGTCATTTAAACAACATTGTTTTTAAGTCATAAAATGTCCCAGATTTCCAATTTCCAAAAATACAAAGATTTTTTTTGAACATTTCGTAGTCTTTTTATAATTTCATATTCAAATCGCCAACACCCTTATGGCCCACCTTGTAATTGAATCCTTAAACTATTGGTCTTCGAAATAAAGCGATAGATAACGAAATGGGACATTGTGAAGGATATGAATTCTTTAATGATTTTTTTTTAACACGATTTTGAAATAAAACGGTAAAAAAAAAAAAAAACTGTCTCCCTTCTTATACACGCTTTATTTGTTTTTTATTGATTTTCTGATACAAATAATTAAAATCGCAAGAACACCCGGAAAGCAAACCATAATTTTTATCAGATTTTTTTATACGGTTTTTCGAATTAAATTTGTTTGTTTAGTTTTTTTGTATAACATTTAACTGAAGAATTTTTTTGCACAGTTTCTCGAAGAACGTATCTACAGTGTAAAAAGAGAGTTATGCCCTAAACGGCGTATTGCGCTGTCTACTAAATTAACAATTAGTGAATTACTCATTTAACACTAATTATTAATTAATGAAGTGGTGACAGACAGCCATTTCTTAATCATCATTTATCAGTTGTCAGTTATTCAATAGTCCTTGTGCTTTTCCTTTTCTTGTTCTCCGTAATGGATAGTGCAAAGTAATGTTACAACTGGTATAGAAATATAAAATCAGCTGAATTATAGTACATATGATCAAGTTTTTCGTCATTTAGCGGCCATAACGATGAAAAGCCCATGACATACAGCACCTAAATTAGTAATTACTACTAATTAGTAATTTATGTGTGCTGTCTGTCTAGGGCATTTGTTGTATGTTTATTGTGTCTGTTATTAACGCAACGGGCGTATAATTTGTAGAAATATTACTTTATTGTAATTCAAAATTAGAATTGCGCTAAAGCTAGAAGAAAATCTGCGTTTATTACGATTGCTAAATGATTTTATAATTTGCATCGGAGGATATTGCAATAGAGCACTGCAACCGCCGGCAGTGTAACCTGCAAAGCGGTTTTGTGCAAATTGCACCTACACCCCTCTGTCCTATTGATACGTTACCTAGCCTAACCATAATTTTCTTGGAGCATTCCTTTCGAATTCTACCCGTTTTTCCCTCATACTACTTAAATATCAGTTTTCCGAAAGCATTACCCAACGCACGTTGCCATCTCGCAGCCATAAAGCGCCTTCTTTCTATCATTATTTGGCAACAAAAATTCGTTTCCTCATGAAATCTGACACCGGCTGTATCGGGATCTCATGCTGCCGCGACTGGCGCGAATTAATGAATGTGTCGCGGTGCAAAAGTTACGCAAACAGTCGGCGGCTCACTTACCGCGCCATTGTTTCAGCTGCGCTTACCCACCGCGCTGATTAGAAAGTCAACTCACCTGGAAAGAGAAGAAAGCAGGCATTACTTAAAATGAGCAAGAGAAAAGTACTTTGCATTTTTTCCATCGAACCGTGTGTTTTGCGAGAAAAGGCGAAATATTCGTGATTAGAATTAAATGTGGGATTTTTTGCTTTTTTTTTTGCTTTGATCACCGGCGATTTTGGTGCTTTTCTGATTAGCCGGAGGCTGTTCGTTTCATTTCATGTGGAAAAGACCACCCGCTTCCATGTCGCCGTACGCTGCAGTGAAAAGCAATTTTACTGAATGCGCGGATAAAACTTATTAATTTACGCGCTCGCAGTGGGACGTGAGAGATTTCATTTTGCCTTTCGCTTTGTGATTTGATGAATGCCTGTTTTTTGTTTTTTTTTTTTTTTACATACGTCTTCATTTAGACACTTGTAATCATGTTGCGAGCAAGAATTAAATTAGAGCAGAAAAACGCATATGTTGGTAGTGATGCGGAAAACACATTAAACTTAATTATTTTCTCACATTTTTCTCATCGCATTAATGTTGAACAGCAGCAATTGAGGTGAGGGGAACGAACAATTTTAATAAAACCCTTTCTGGTTAAAATTAAAAAATAAATATTATCTTGTTATAAATCACAATTAATTAGAAGAAGAAGGTAATTGGGCTATTTTTAACGTAAATCTTAAGTACCAAAATGAAAACAAATCTTGTCTATACATTTATAAGGAATTATAAATTATAAAAACATTCGCACAATCATAATGTAATGAAAAAAATTTGCTGGTCTTCATTTAACTATTTTTGCCTATGATTTTCACATAATATATTTATTTTAAATGATACGGCATTTGTTCAGATAACTCAGTTATAAAAACTTATAGAGCACTACATGTATTTTATGGACCGACTAATCGCCCATCAGAGCGATGAATCGTGACTTTTTGGTTCCATAACTTCCGGACATTGATGTTGACAACTAGTGGTTTCAACAGGATGGCACTACGTGTCACACAGCGACCGAAGCCATAAATTAACTGAACGTATAATTTGGCGAAAATTTTTGATTTTTGATTTTGATTTGACCTTGCTGAACTATTTTTTTTTTTTGGGAATATACATAAAGTTTCTGGTGTATGCTGATAAACCAGCTTCGATTACGTATTAGAAGTCAACATAAGACTCGTCATTGCGGATATTCGGCCCAATTTCATATATATATATCACGCATCATATGTCGTGTTAAGTGTCAAATCATGTGTTATGTTCAATCTCGGGCTGAAAGAATGCCAAACCATGCATAATTCCATCAAAGTCCGTTCAAGAATGCTCTCCCTCGGGAATCCTGATCAGTTTTCCGGGATAAAAAGTAGCCCATTTCGGGCTTCAAGAAACCATTTCGCTAATTTTTGTTAAACTTTGTTCTGTGGTTAAGCCGTGAAGAGGTAGCAAAACCTGATTTTATCTGACTTTGTAAAATTATATTAATTCTGTACACTTAATTTTTTAGAAGTAACGAGTAAACATAAAGGAAATAAATAACATTTTAGTTATTTTATAAAAAATAATTTAGGGTTTAACATTTTAGGTCACATTTATTGTAATGTTATGTGGGTAAATATCTAAGTAACTTCAGATATATTTGGAAGATTTCCAAAAGTCGGTTACTCACACCTGACTTTAAAGATTACAAATGGTCAATACAGAAAATGTTTAACATTTTAATATGCAAGACGCGAAATCTCCTTAACATCAATCTTATACCGTTCTCTTAATTTATGTGAGACGCGAATTAGAATATCAAATTTCTATCAAAAATCAAGTCCAGTACGAGTATATGTCAACTTCTTCCTGGAATATATCACCTGTATGCTAACAAGATTTGAACCGACGAACGTTTTGAAATAAGAAAGTATTTTTAAAAAGGTATAAATACAACAAAATAAAAATATATTTATACAGGCCGCAAAATACATATTATAAATAAAGGTAGAAAATGTATTTATATTTTTACAATTCAATAATCTCACAATGCATAACTGCTACTTCTAAGATTAAGAAGTAAATGAGTAAAGATTTAATATTAGATTTATTTAGTAGCATAACGATAATAATTTTATTAATATTTTAATTTTCACTCTAGTGTGGAATTAATCACAATTTAGCTGATAATGTCGTTCTTCAAGTATAACAACCAATTAGCATTTGTATGTATCAGACGGTTGATTTTTATAGGTATAAATTTTTTCTATTGAAAAGTTCCTCGAAAGGAAGAATGAAGTGATCTGTGATATGGAATTTGTTAGAATCAACCTTTCTGAAATTACTATCCTTCTTTTCACATAACTCGAATGCTGTCATAAGGTAGCTTAATATTGTATAATGCATTAAGTTCAAAAATGTATATTTCCCCTTAATATCATTTCGAAATAAATTATACCAATCATCAATTAATCCATCAGACAGCCTGTGAACTAGACTCTATGCTTCTCTACCTGCATACATAATTGCTCACCTGACACTGTGATGCACAGCAAACAAATCACAATGTTTATCTAAATGAGTGGGCATTGCGCGTATCTCTCTCTATTCATGTTTTGTAACGAATAACGAAACCAATTTACTCTCATTGTCAGTAATAAAGTACAAAAGCAGTCAAATCGGTGCCCATTAGCAAACTGTTAGCCAAACGTGACTTAAATAATTCGACGTAGATTGAATCGATGCATTGTGCAGTCATGTAGACGGCTAGGCCAGAACAGAAATTTTCTAAAATGTGCCAAGAGCGTTGCATAATCCGACTTGAGTGGGCCTTGTTGTTTCTTGGACTTCGCAATGATCGTCTGTCCCATAACTCATAACCTGCGAAGCATTTTGCATTCTCTTCGCTTTCTATGCTTTGGCGAGCCTTAAGAAACATTGCTTCTGTTTAGCCAACAGTTCTCAGTTCCTTTAAATTGCTCGAAATTAAATGTTTTTGTCTGATATTTATTGGCAGACGCATAAAAGATATTATTGTCGAAACTAGAGGCGTCTCAAACATGAATAGCTCAACTCATGAGCTGCACTTGAACAGGTGTTAATGTGGTGAGTTTTTCACCTGACAACGCGTAAACTTTACAATTTTATTGGCTTCCCTAGATATCATCTTACCGTCATGGAAATATTTTGAGTTCCCAGAGATGAGCGAATTAGGCAAATGGGCAATTCATCGCAGGAAGTCCCAACATGTTGACGACCTTAATGGGCTTTATTATCATAATAAATCTTCCTGCCTCTCTCAAGCCTCTCTAACTTTTTCTTACATAGGAAAATTTTTTCTTAAAGTCTTTGGTACAGTGTGTTTGACTTTCCCACGCATATAATAAAGACCTCAACAAAGTTTGAAGTTGCAAAGGTACCAATATCCAGCGGAAATAAATGCAAGGTTTATAACAGAAAGAAATGTAAATTTGTGGATAATCATAGCGAATTAAACATAGATATCTGAAGGAAGTTTAGTCACACAGCAGTAGCTTTCATGTTGGAGTTGTTGAACCGTCCAGCTTCACAATTTGCTGACTCACCGAGCATAACGAATCATCCTCATTTCGGTTACATAATTGTTAAACTGCTTCATTAGCTTATTTCTTGAGATAGTTTGCTTAATAGTACAAAAAGTTTAATTCCGAAAGGAAATAGCCAAACTAGTTTAATAGAAATTTTCTATTGTTTGCTGATGTTTTATTTATAACTTGAAACTAATTTGAACCAAGAAAAACCAGATTTGTTACATCTTTCCGGTATTTAAAGGTAATAGATTCAAATTATGGATTCTTTCCAGTTATACTACAAAAATTACTTTTAATTGAGCGTTCTGCCAAACTTTAAAAGACATGCTGTAATTGATAATTTTGTGTAAAAGAAATACGAGTGTTTTGTTATTTCTCGATTTTAAGTGATTATTAATAAAAATGCTTTTTAATAAAATCTGTAGGTATATGATTCCGGTCGAAGTTTACTGAAAAAAATATTTCCAATTGATTCAACAACAAGTGCTTTTAATTCATCTGATATGCATTATTTGTTTCAATCTATTAGATCCTAGTTCATCGAACTATTTTATTGTTAATTTTACTAGAAAGGGAATGCATGAAAATTTTACTAGAATACTATATATAGTATAAATTTTTTTAAACAGATATCATTTCAATTTAACTTTTAGTTCATGTAAAATTGATCTGATATTCTTCATAACTTAACCCATTAAGTCCCAAATGTCAGCTTTTTCGCCGCTGCGTTCGGCCGCTATATTTTTACTGAAAATAGTGTCTGAAAAATATGTGACACACTAATTCCGACGCAAAATTTAATGATCTTTCAGAATCTGACCTCAAAATTTGCAACAAATGTGTGGTTCAAAAGTTGTAAACTAATTTATGCAAAAAAACGTGATTTTGAAAAAAAAAATTTCTGGTTTTTCCAATTTTCCACAAGGAAATCATTTGAAATTTCATTGTTTTCGTGCAAATATCGTGGTCTCGACTCCCAAAGTATAAGCTCCCGTTGTTTAAATGAAGGATTTTAATGTTTAAGCACACAAAATGGCGGTCGGGACACGAAAAGATGAGAAAAAGCTTTCGGAATTTTTTACTCGAAAACAAAGGGTTTTAGAGAAAAATTTTATTGAACAAAAAGTGCTTAGAATTGATTGAGAAACCCGTGTGAATTTTTTCAGAATTTTTCAAGCAATTTTTGGATTTTTGGATTTGATCATTTTTTGAAAAATCCAAAAATCTCATCAAAAATTCTGAAAAAATTCACACGTGTTCCACAATCAATTCTAAGCACTTTTTGTTCTATAATATTTTTCTCTAAAACCCGAATTAATAACAATTTTGTCCGAAAAAATATCTTGAATTATAAAATAAGTTAGAAAATTTGACTTTCGGAATTTTTCACTCGAAAACGAAGGGGAAAATTCACACGGGTTTCTCAATCAATTCTAAGCACTTTTTGTTCAATAAAATTTTTCTCTAAAACCCTTTGTTTTCGACTAAAAAATTCCGAAAGCTTTTTCTCATCTTTTCGTGTCCCGACCGCCATTTTATGTGCTTAAACATTAAAATCCTTCATTTAATCAACGGGAGCTTATACTTTGGGAGTCGAGACCACGATATTTGCACGAAAACAATGAAATTTCAAATGATTTCCTTGTGGAAATTGGAAAAACCAGAAATTTTTTTTTTCAAAATCATGTTTTTTTGCATAAATTAGTTTACAACTATTGAACCACACATTTGTTGCAAATTTTGAGGTCAGATTCTGAAAGATCATTAAATTTTGCGTCGGAATTAGTGTGTCACATATTTTTCAGACACTATTTTCACTAAAAATATAGCGGCCGAACGCAGCGGCGAAAAAGCTGACATTTGGGACTTAATGGGTTAACATAATCGATATCTGTTTCAAACAAACATGTGTAGTCGTTACACCTGCTCGAAAGTTAAACAGCCGTCGGCTAAAATGTTTTTTTTTTTTTTTTTTTTTTTTTTTTTTTTTTTTTTTTTAACAGACCATCAGCTTAGTCAAAGCTTTGTAAAACAACAGAATTAATCTGTAGCATATGACTGATTATTCATCATTTGGTCCGATGTTAGTAGACATGCACCACAACCACCAAGCAGACTTTTCTTCAGTGCATGCTTACTGACACGAACATCAAACAAATCAGCATTCTTATTCACATGTAACCTCATCCGGTTAATAGGCTGGAAGAAGCTATAGTTATTTTTACATAAACTAGTTTGCAGAAGTGACACCACCCTAAGATTACGCTCGTTCAATCTGAAAGTGAATTCGCTTTTAAGGGAAGCTGAATCAATATTGCCAATTAATAATTGGTGAACAAAGACAATGTCTGCAATCTCCCGACGCTTGAGCAGAGAGTGCATATCGAGGAGCCTCAAACGATCATTATAAGGAGGGAGAAGAACTGGATTGCTCCAAGGTAAATCCTTAAGAGCGAATCTGACAAATTTTTTTTGCACAGATTCGACGAAATCGATATGGACTCGATAATAGGGCGACCAAACTTGACTCGCGTATTCGAGAATTGGTCTAACAAAACAAAAGTAAAGCTGTTTTAAGACAGTTCTATTAGAAAATTCACGGGACCATCTTTTGATGAATCCCAGCATAGAACTAGCTTTAGCCACCGTACAGTTGATATGCTCAACGAAGTCTAATTTGCAATCCAGGATAACCCCCAAGTCACGGACAGATTGAACACGTCGTAGAGCATGATTTGATAAGATATAATTGAAACGCAGGGGATTACGACTTCTACAAAAAGTCATGATTTCGCACTTACCAATATTTAGTTCTAAATTATTGTGTGTACACCACAAGTGGAATATGTTTAGGTCATTTTGAACCGCGTGACAGTCGCTAATATTTCTCGTACGAAAGAATATTTTCATATCGTCTGCGTAAATTAAGATTTTACAGGTTTGAAGAAGTTGTGAGATGTCATCAATAGATAAAATAAAAAGAAGTGGACCTAAATGACTACCCTGCGGGACTCCTGACGTAGCTGATATCTTGTTCGAGGTGGAGCGACGAAAAGAAACTTGATATGTCCTATCGAGTAAGTAAGAACGAATCCAGTTAATAACCAGAGGTGGAAAGCCTAGACTTACCAATTTAAGGATTATTACGGAGTGAGAAAGCTTATCGAAAGCCTTGCTGAAGTCAGTATAGATGCAATCTGTTTGCACGCCATTTTGAAAGCCTTCAGTAACAAAGGTAACAAGTTCGAGGAGATTCGTAGAAGTAGACCGCCCCGGAAGAAAACCGTGCTGGTTTGTTGAGATGAGGTGCTTACAGACAGTAGACAATTGTGAGTGTATAATTGACTCAAAAAGTTTTGGGATACACGAGAGTTTCGCAATAGGTCTGTAGTTGCATACCTCATTTTTGTTACCCTTTTTATGAATAGGAATAATAAGGGAGTTTTTCCAGAGCAGAGGAAATTGTCCAGTTTTAAGAGACTTTTGAAAAATTAATGTTAAAGGCATGACTAGTTCATTACAGCAAGCCTTAAGAATAGCTGGCGGAATACCATCGGGTCCTGATGTAAAATCTAGAGGGAGCTCATTGATATGCTTGAGGACATCATTAGAAGTAATACAAATGGATAAATTAATAGGAATAGGATTTTTATTTAAGTGGTTAAAATTGTTAAGATCGGGTTTAAATTCAGGGGAGAATGATTTTTCGAAAAAGGTCGCAAACATATCGCATATTGAAGATGGAGTGTCACTGGAAACTCCTTCATATTGCATATTAGCAGGGTAGTCGTCCACTTTTCTTTTAGAGTTAATAAATTTATAAAATGCTCGCGGATTATTGTAGAATTCAGTTGTCATTCGTTTTACGTAATCGTTATATAATTGTGTGGAATATTCCTTAAATTTATTATAACATTCAACAAATTCATTGTACGAAGAGTTATCCCTATCCAGAATATATGCCTTCCACAACTTATTTTTCCTATTTCTAAGCCTCCGCAGATCGCTATTGAACCAGGGAGGTGATGAAATAAGGGAACGCTGCCGTTCGTAAGGGACGCAAGATTCAAAAATTTTGAAGATTAATGCGTAGAACGTGGACAAAGCATTGTCAATGTTATCATCAGATAAAAGTGTAGTGAAGTCAATGGAAGATATTCTCCTGGAAAGTTCGTCCATATCCGCCTTCCTGAAATTGTAAGCGTAGTCGCTAACGTTGACATGTTTGGTATTTACAGCACTATGAAAATAATCAATTTGGAGAGGCGGATGATATTTGTCAAGTGTAGACAGAAGAATTGGACTGTGATCAACAATTGTATTGTTGCAGTCAGAGGAAAATACAAGATCAAGCTGCCGACCCATATTATTTTGTATGGAACTTATCTGACTGAGACCGAAAGAGAAAACTGATCCCAGAAATGAAGACTCATTAGAATTTAATTTATTAAAGGGATGGCAGCCATCGTCAGCAGAATTGGCTACCCATTGAACGTTGGGTAAGTTAAAATCACCCAATAAAAGGAGATCGTCGTCTGGATTCATTAAGTTATTAATGAATTCCAATCTTGAAATTAACATATCATACATATTATATCCGTCCCTGTCAACGGTATTGATTAGATCAGGAGGAATATAACAACACATAATAAATAAGGAATTTCTGGCTAATGTTACTTTGAGAGTAATTAGCTCAATGTCAGAAGAAGCAGTTAGGTCGGGTGGTGAAATCAAGCTGCAATTGAGGTGAGTTTTGCAAGCTATGAGAACTCCTCCTCCTCGCGCCTCCGAATCAGTAAACCTATCCCTACGAAATACTTGATAGGATGAATCAAACATCTCAGCATCCCGAAAACCATGATGTAACCACGTTTCGGTTAACGCGATAATGTCGAAGTTACTAGTAGTGGTCGACTGGTAAAGAGTCCTAGTCTTGGTCCTGATACCCCTTACGTTTTGATAATATAAGGAGATCGTCTGCGGATTCAGTTTTTTGAGATAATATTATTAGATGGGTTTGCACTCGAATTTCTAGGCTTGAAGATCGGTTTACGAGGGACGAAATTCTTTATTAAAGCACCCGAGGGCCAAAATGAAGAATTTAGCAAAGTCGGAGCCAATTCCTCAGGCACATGTAAAATAAAAGATGCAACTGGGCTTACAGCTTTATTAATTTTCCTACAAGATATATTTTGTATGCTAGTATTTCGAGCCTGAATGTACGAGAGAATTGCTTTAGAGGAAGTTTCAGAATCTAAACGAGAAATAAATAGGGTTCGTCGATGGGGGACCACTTTTAGTGCTTCTGAAACATTACCCGTAACAGGAAGGTTAATCTCTGCTTGGGAAGATGTTTCAGACTGGGACTCGTGTATCGCGGGAATAGAGTTCTGAGACGCAGAAACTAATGGGGAAGGGGTATTAGAAGAATTGATATCAATAACAGAATTCTTTTTATTTTTATTTTTAATTGAGCGATTATTTGGTCGCTTTTGTCGTAAATCAGATTTTTTTACGTTAGACACTACATTATTTGTAGAGGGAGGAGGAGGAGGAACTTCCGTGACCGGGATTACATCAATTGAAATATCGGGTCCCTGATTTCCGTCAATTTTAATAGTTTTAAGAGTTTCAATCTCACCTTTAATAGAAAGAAGTAACTCAGTACTCTTTGAAAATTCAGAAGACCATGAGTTTACATTATTAAAAACTTTGCGGACGTGATACTTAATATCGTCAATGACAGGGCCGACTGCTGTACTATCAGCAACACAAGAGGTTGACACTGAATTAGTGCACGCCGCGTGTAACTCTTCGAGAGTGCCTGAAACGTTTGCGATGTTTGCAAATATGTCACGGGTTTTGCATAAAATGGCTTCAGAAGTACTCGTGAATACCTCGACCGCACTGAATATTTTATCAATTTTCGCATTAAGAACGCCGAGATCATCGGATATTATGTGAACATTTGAATGGAGAGCATTGTTCACTTTTTCCGCTAAAAGAGATTGGTCATTAGAAATAGCATTTGTCATGTTCATAATCAGTCTTAAAACATGACAAGGCTTTATAGCCGAACATTCCTCGCAAGTGAAAGCAGAGGATTTAGCCCGTCGGGTGGAGGGCTGTTTTAGACATGTGGCATGAAAGACGTTGTTACAAACGCCGTCACACGAAACCTCATTGTCGGTGATCAGATTGTCGCAAATTTTACAATGAGACATACTGAGCACAAATAAAAGTGTTGAACCCTAAACTAATTTTTGAAAAATAGCTTAATTTTATTTATTTTCCCAATTACATATTTCCCATTACATACTTTTAAAGAATTAAGTGCACAGATCAAATTAGAGGGATGAGATGAAAATCATTAATATGTCAAAATATCAGAAAAAATCGGGTTTTATATAAATTAGGGCAAATTATTAAATAGGTCTGAGGGCTGTCAATTTGACGGGTTGGTCGTACTAGTGTTAACAATAGACCTCGTTGCTTGATCTAATTCCGTGATATCACTTCAATTAGATATGTGGTTTAAATAACAAGATAGTTTTATATTTTTAAACTCATTTTTCTGGTTATGCGAGCAATCTTGTTATGTGAAAATTATAAGCAAAAATAGTTAAATGTATTACGAAATTAGATATTTTTTTTATTTTAGGTATACAAAGGTATAACGTGATTTTTTTTATATTTATCAGTACTTTGTAAGAATGTTAAAGGTAATATTCATATAAGAATTAAAGAGGGGACGGATTAGATACTCGAAAACATTTTTAAACAAACAGTTTTATATATCATGGGGTATCATTTAACCCCTTGCACTATTTTCACGAGTCTGACTCGTGATGACAATTTTAGGTTAAACTTGAATACCACGAGTCAGGGACGTTGTTTAATTTCATGTTATGCTCGAAATGTGAATTAAGAGCCAGACACGTGATATCCGATATTAAACAACGAGCCTTACTCGTGATATTCAAGTTCTAACTAAAATTTTCATCACGAGTCAGATTCGTGCAAATAGTGCAAGGGGTTAAAAGGACTTGTTATGGAATACAAACATTTTTTTTTTTTCATAATTTTAAATAGGATAAGGTAGAGTCGCCAAATATCGTCCCCTTTTTGTAAAACAAATCTAAAAAAATAGAAAAAAATACCACAGTAATAAATGAAACGTCAAACATTAGGTTCAATATTCCTTTATTCTTAAAAATAATCAAAAACGCGTTACCATTGTTAGAAAAAGTTATAAAATAGCTTTAACAAAAATACTCAAATTATGAAAATATATTTTTGGGCTCCTAATTTCGTCCCGGGGATGATATTAGGATCACAATAATCAGTACGTGAACTGGAGTTGTACTTAATCCCTTTCTATTATATAACTATCATATTAATATCTAAACAGCCCATTCTTAAGTATTTTAATCATTTTTTCGGCATCTAAAAAATAAAATAAAAAACATTCTAAAGTTACATGTTACGATATAAGGTTCACGTAAGGGGACGATATTAGGAAATTCCTATTTATTTTGCCGCATCCATTTAAGCAAAAAACGTGTCATAAACCTGAAAATTTTACTTAATCGATTAACATCTGAGATATTAATAGTTAGTTTGACAAAAAAATTATATCAATAAGTCAGGTATCTCAATATTTTATGGAACCCGAGAATATTTCAATGAAAAAATCACCTCGAACATTTTTTTTTGATTTTCGAATTTATGTCGATACATACGTTGTGACGCACTCACTTCTACACAATGGCCGACTGATGCAACTAGCTGTCGGTTCGGGTCACTGATAATAGATGGCGGTTTTTAAAAGAGTAGATATTGAAGGGGACGAAATTAGGGTTGGGGACGAAATTTGGCGACTGTACCTTATATAAAAAGATATTCTGAAGAGTGTGTGGAAATAGAGTATTCCCTTATTTCTGATACTAACTTGACCAACAAAATTAAAAAAATCATGGAATATAACGCCTTTTTTTAAGTTTACAAGAAAATTACAACGAAAGTTCTAGGTCTTATAGATTTCTAGAAATTTTATATTCTAGATACTTGACCGGGTTTTTCAATAAGAATTTTTGTAATATGTATAATTCACATTTCGTCAAACTTTATTTTTAAAAAGAAGATATAATTCAATTGAATTTCATACAACATTCATTATTAAAACGAAAAAATTGTTTGCTTGTTTGTAATATTAATGATTTAATTCTATTAAGAGGTTAGACCACCTTGACGGGGTAGAGAATTAATTAAAATTCATTTTTCTGCATTAATTATAACTAACATATATATTTTTAAATATATTTCATCAAAAACACTTTTGAAATATTGGAAAATGGCAGAATTACTTGGTCTGATCGTTTGTTTCCTCACCGTTTATCGAAAATTTAAAAATTTGTCATTTTATTCTCGTTAAGCGAGTTATTATACATATGTTTTGTTGAAATTGTCAAATGGGAGCAATATTAATGGTTTTTTTTTGTTTCAATGAAAAACTTAAGATAAATATCTATGGTAAATTCACAGCTTATCTAACCAAAAAAACCTGTATGCCACATCCTAGTAGTAGTTATTAGTAAGATGTGTTTAATTTGAATTATTTGATTCAGCCAAATAGTTTTCGAGGTTTTTGCTCCACCATTGTGAAACAAGTAATTTTGAGAAAAATGCCAATGAAATAAAATCACTTCCATAAACGGAGATATTCGCTAACTTCAAATTGCTAGGTCTCAGCAATTTTTTGGAATTTTTGAATGAATAATGAATATAATAATTCTGAAGATTTTAGTTTATATGATAAAATAATAACACTAGCTTAATCAAATAAAGCTGATTAAATAAAAAGTTATAACGATTTATGTGTTATTTTCAATCGTGATTTTCAGGGTGAATCGATCGGTATATGTTGGAATAATTGGATAATTTACGAATCATCCTATATACCATATTACTTACTATCTGATTATATCGATGTGGGACAAACCGTAGATTTTAAAAAGTATAAAAAAATACCCTTATTCTTTTTATTCTTGTTCATGAATGCCTTCAGTAGTTTTTATGGGTATGATACCATAACAAGTACGAAAAATTCAATAATTTATAATTTGAACTCAAGATTATCTACAAAGTATGTTGCAACTTTTGTTTTTTAAATATTCATACATGTCTATGCATAATGTGAGCACTCTAAACTCCAAAAGACTTTTATTGTTCACATTTAGTTAGTTGGATTATTTAAAATCGAATTCAATGAGTCATGAAGAAAGAAACAATGTGAAGAGAAATATCAGAGGCTGAGTTTAAATACAGGGTCCGCCAAATAACTTTTTTTTTTGAAAATGCTATAAAAAAAAAAAGCTACTGAATATTTTTTCAAATTTCTTTTTTTATTTCAAATTACAATCCTTCCGGTTAATGATGGAAAATAATTTCATTCAAATGGCTGCCTCGGCTGGCCATGCAGTAGCCTACACGATCGGTCCAATTTTTAAGTACATTATCGATTGTGTGCAGCTGTATTTCACCAATGGCTTCACGAATATTGTCCTTTAAAGCGTCAATTGTCTCTGGCTTGTCGGCGTAACACTTATCTTTGACGGAACCCCACAAATAATAGTCTAACGGTGTCAAATCGCAGCTCCGAGGTGGCCAAACGACATCAGCTCTGCGGCTGATAATGCGATTTTCAAAAACAGGGCGCAAAACATCAAGTGTAGCGTCGGCTGTGTGGCAGATATGATGTCGTTTGGCCACCTCGGAGCTGCGATTTGACACCGTTAGACTATTATTTGTGGGGTTCCGTCAAAGATAAGTGTTACGCCGACAAGCCAGAGACAATTGACGCTTTAAAGGACAATATTCGTGAAGCCATTGGTGAAATACAGCTGCACACAATCGATAATGTACTTAAAAATTGGACCGATCGTGTAGGCTACTGCATGGCCAGCCGAGGCAGCCATTTGAATGAAATTATTTTCCATCATTAACCGGAAGGATTGTAATTTGAAATAAAAAAAGAAATTTGAAAAAATATTCAGTAGTTTTTTTTTTTATAGCATTTTCAAAAAAAAAAGTTATTTGGCGGACCCTGTAGTTAGTACACTTTTAAAACTTCTTCATTTCATGCTATTTGTGTAAGTCTTATCTAAATTAGTGATCCCGTCCACAACTCGTGAGTAAAACCAAGCCGCATGCTTTCATGAAGGCTGTAATTAAAACTTCTAAAATATCTTCCTGCATGCAAACGATGCTCGAAGGGAATTGAATTCACGGTTGATATAAAGTTATGTGTGTAGCTCTAGGCAACCGTGACGGCGATAGGTTTCCCTGTAGGCTCTGATTTCTTCGGTTACATTGGACTTTCAGATGTACTGGGCGCAGTCGCTGGAGGCGAGAAGCGCAGACGTAACAAGCTTGCTTGAAAAAGAAAAGAATCGGCAATGAAAAATCAGCGAACACATTCCACCTGACCACTGGTAGAAACCAGAGCCGGAAAGCAGAAGATAAATGAGGCGGGGTGCGAACGAGAGGCGCAATTGAAGAAAGCACTTTCTACAAAACCGAAGAAAAGATCAGCGAGCATTGGGGCTAAGGTGGTTTTTCCGTGCATATGCTCGGTGAAAATGCGCAAACTACGACAACTATGCGGTACAAAGAAAACTCGCTGGTTTATGAATCCAACCGTGCTACCAACATTTTATACTCTCGATTTACCACCACAAAAGGTGGCAAATGACCACCCCGCCGCCACTGAAACCTAAACAAGGTGGGCCCAGCCGAGCCGAGTCCATGGGAATTCAGACGTGAAATCGAGTTGTGAAAACATCTCTTCGGAAAATGGCAACAACACGAAAGTTTTCAACAGAAGCATTTAATCATTCCGAGCACGTTTTTAAAGTCCTAAAAGGTAAAAAGAAAAATATATTCGAGGTGGGAAAATGATTTGTGCTGTTTATTTCTCACCACCGCACCTGTACTTCACCATTGATGATGATGTGGTGTATATGGTGGCTTCCTTAAGGTTACTTTGCCGCACCAAAGCCCCCCGCTTTTCAGATCAGGTGAATTTCTGCCGATACGAGATAAAATTTATACCGAAGTACGAACGGTTGAATTTAGATACTGAAGTTGGTAAAAGAAACCAGCAAAACAACTTCATATAGACTCCATGCAATTTCCGCTTTTTGGTCGTGTTATTCAATCTTCTTACTTAATGAACGGGTGACTTTTATGTAATATTAAGATCAAGACACAGACGTCTTAAGCGTGACGTAAGATTTTAAAATTTTGCAGTCCGAAAAACTGTCGTTCACCATCCTTTTTTTTTGTTTTTGTTTTTCTTGAAGCCTTTAGATGATTACGAATAGTTTAAAATGAATATATACAACTAGTCGACTAATTGGCAAAATATAGATAATTCATAACAATAAAAAACATACTATACATACAAATAACTACATATAACTCAAACCAGATCTTTTACAGATTAACCGACAAACAAAAAAATTGTCGAGGTCGACTGTCAAGCCAAGGTTTTGTGTTTTTCATAGAGTGGTGGTATGCCTGCAAATTTGATTTATTTCATTTCTTGTGTCTTTTAAAGAAATTGAGAAATTGGCCGAAAATACATTTTGTCGTTGGACACAAAAAATGTTTGTTAAATTACCTAGCTGCTGCGCCCAACTGATTTCATCAACTTAATTGGCAGTTTGTCCTTCATGTCCGTATTTTCAGCTTCCCCTTTGAAATTAAGACATTAATATCTTAGCAGAACCAAATATTGACATTCATTGACGGCTTTTTTGTTGTTGTATAGTTAAATAAAACTTCCTTTCCCGTTGCGCTCTATTTAATTTCGCAGTATAAATGATTTATGCTGAAGGTGGCCACCACCTCGACTTTTTATTTTTATATGTAGCTTACGCAAGAACACCGAGCTCTAACTTCCGCAAAGAATGAGCATACAATTAGATCTGAATTGTTGTATTTGTTCAATATTTGCTTATTCAAAGTGGCCCAAAGCGGTAATTTTAATTGTTGTTTTACCTGCTAAGTCGAAGCATAGTTTTGTATTAACGTGATCCTCTAATTTTCATATTTGGTACGATATTTTATTGTTGTTAAAGTTTTTGCACTAAGAGAAATACCATTGCAAGATCACCTAGTCCAGCTGAGGTAAAATATGTTGTATAGAAATTTGTAATTAGGTAAAATTAATTAGTATTTGCATTCTACATTGTATAATTTACCTAACTACTGGATATACAATTTTCGAAAGAATAATTTTTGGTAAAATTTCACGTAAAGCTAAAGAAATAATTTTTAATTAGTACAAGTAGGAAATAAATACTTAGACAAAGTATACAAATGATTAGGGAATTTGAAATCGGTGTTATGTTCATTGATGCTAAATGTTGTATAAATAAAAATCTGGTTGAACAATGGTGCTCGAGCTGTTTTAGCAGTTCACTAACACAGCAAAGGAGAAGGGATAGTCCGGAAATTAAACCAAACAACATTGCTAATTTGCTTCTAAAATTCATAATTTTTCTAGTTTTCTATATTCAAAAATATATAGTTCAAAGTAATTTAAAATGTGTAAATAAATTAATTCGTAAAATTTGTAAGTTAACATAAAAAATATTAACTGCTGGTTAACTTTTATGCTACAATCTTGTCACCATTTCATTTATCTTTATTTTTACCTTTCAGAAATGACTGAAAATGGGACTGCTTTAAATTTCGATGCTGTCGATTAAGAAATGTATTATGTTCTGAAGTAAATTTTGTTTCATTCAAAAATTTCAGATCAAAAATATCGAGTGTAGCTATTTTATTCATAAATTAATTACTTAATATTTTCCCACTAATAGGAAAAGTGCAGTAAACATCAAATTGAATATTTCCAAACTACATTTAAAAACACAAATTTGAAATAAAAATACATAAGTATTGGGTGTACAAATTAGTTCGGTCCGTTTTCAAAAGATGGTTCTGGCTGTTATGAATATTTCACAGTGACAGCTGATCTCGGTGTTTTCAGAGAGGTTAGACATCTGTCAATAACATTTAGTTTCTGTCACTTTGAATTTCATAAAAACCTTGTTTTTTATTTTGTCGAATATGTCAAATTTTGTGTTAACTAAGCTGCATATGCGGGAGGTTTTAATTTTTTACTTTTATTGGAAGAAAAGTGCAACGGAAGCGCATCGAATGCTTGTGGAAGTTTATGGTGATAATGCTCCAACTGATAAATACTGTAGCGAATGGTTCCAACGTTTTAAGAATGGTGATTTCAGCGTTGAAGATAAGTCTCGCCCTGGACAAAATTCGAAGACGTAGAATTTGAGACATTACTCGATGAACATCCGCGTCAAATGCAAGAGGAGCTTACAGATACATTGGGGGTGACTCAACAAGCAGTTTTTGTACGATTAAAGTCCATAGGAATAATTCAAAAGCAAGGAAACTGGGTTACTCATGAATTGAAACTAAGAGACGTTGAAAGACGATTTTTCACTTGCGAGCAGTTGATTCAAAGGCAAAAAACAAAGGGTTTTTTACATCGGATTGTTACTGGGGATGAGAAATGGATATTCTACGATAATCCCAAGAAGAAAAAATATTACGCTAAGCCTGGTGAATCGTTGCCATCGACCTCAAAATCAACACCAAAGCAAAATTTAAGTTCAAAAGTCTTGCTGTGTATTTGATGGGACCATAATGGTGTTGTGTATTATGAACTTCTACAACCTGGTGAATCTATTACGGGCGATCGGTATAGGCTACAATTGACTCGTTTGAGCTGTGCATTACGAGAAAAACGGCCGGAATATGAACGAAGACATGATAAAGTTATTCTTTTGCACGATAACGCTCGACCTCATGTCGTCCTTTGCGTGTAAAAAAATCGCGAAGTTTTTTATTACATTGCTTTACAAAATGGCCATTTTGCAAAAACCAAAGCGAAAAAAAAAATTCAAAATCATGGTTTGAGAAAGTCTAGACATTCGGACCGCGATTTCTGGTAGTTATATGATCATTCAGTAGCAGCAACGACCAGATAATCGACTTTGAGACGAAAAATGACCAAAAAAAATCGGCACTTTTTTGAAAAAACCCAAAAAATAATAGGGGTTTTGAAGTTTTTATGCAAAACAAATGCCAGATTCCTTATATACGAATTTGGAGGAAATGCGTCCCAATTTTCTATTCGAATCGTACAATTGAACTTGCGTGAACAAAATCCTCGTTTTGCGCATTAATGGGTTAATCTGTTAATTCATTTTGTTTCAAAATAAATATATTTTTAACAAAAAAAAAAACAGACCGAATTAAATTTGTACACCCAATATATAGATACTATATGTTATACATAATTTTGATAGTTTAAACAAATAAATGTACCAAGTATCACTTTTAAAAATTTGCCTTATTTATTATTTTATTATTATTTGCTTATAAGAATTGTTAATTTACCTCAAATTCTTGTATATGTTTTTACTTTATTCACACAAGCTACCTGTATACGATTACCCTAATAATTTTAAGTAGTTTATCGAAATTACGGATAAATCACAATAAGTGAATTTGGAAGATATCTATGTTCTAAGCAATTTGCTAACAATAAATGCATTTTTTTTCTTTTTTTTTTTTTTTGTATTCAAAACATAAAATGTCAGAAACTTTAGTTTTCAAGTAAAATTTGTATACTCCTGTTTGGAAAAATACTTCTAGATGAAAGAACCTCTTTTATAATTTCTTCTCATATGTCCAAAAAATAAAATTTCGTATAAATTCACCATTGGGCTATTTCACTTTTCATTTTATTTCCTTGTTATTTTGCCATTTCAATCATATCTTCATATGATACGGTTAGATCGTTAACCATAAAATTAACTTTTATAAAATAACAAGTTTTTCATTATATAAATCATTTCACATACCTGTTGACTGACTCAGATATTTTAAAAGCCACTTAACCTTCATGAAGTTGCATGGTTTTACATTCCACACATGTAGGTAGACCAATGTCGGTCAGTGAAACAAATTTCTAAAGATCGCATAGATACATATAATGCTTTAGGTGTATAAATTTAAAAAAAAAACATTTATATATTTCTAAGACGGCTTCTCGGTCTGAATCTACTCTCTCTCTGACATACTGCGGATACATAAAAAGAAGTGAATGGAACTAATTCAGCTTCAGGCAATTCATAGATGCATAGGTCATCACGTTTTCTAAGTTCAATTATTCTCCCTAAATCAAAAGTGTTTTGGCATTTTTATGCAATTTTGAATGTTATCTTATATGATTAATATTAAGTAATTAAAGATAGATTAATATTCGTGCAAAACGTTTCTACCTTATTAGATGCAGAAAAAAAGAGTCATTCACCTGATAAAATGCCAAAAGGTGGAAAGTGAATAGCAGTCGTAATGAAATATCGTTTTAGGAACCTTTCACACGATCAATAAGTCTCTGAAGTGATAATTACTTTTAGCAGTCTAAAATGCCTTCCAGGGTGTGGAGTAGTTAAAAAACCTCAAAATGTTTTCGAATTGATTGTCTTAAAGCGAAATATCGATTTACTCGGAAGTGGGCGAACGTAATCAAAGTAATGATGGTTGATGTTTTCAGTAAACAATTAAGTGACTTGATCATCCTTCAAAAATCTCAATAGTTAGAAAGAGAAATCGTGAGGAAAACTGCTAACATCCAAGATAACTTCAAGTATTTTTATGATTTCGTCGACTATGCGACTGCCATTTTACCTGCATTACAGCTTGCTATAAATGTTGTATTTTGTTTTTGTTTTTATTCCACCATTTATTTAATGTTGGCCACACGCCGTTGAATGCACAAGTAACCTGGAGAGCAAGTTAACCTGCCTCAATTTGATCCAAGAAATCTTGTAAAAGTCGTAGACCTTGAAGATTGTGATCTGTCAAAATTCATTTAATTATAAAAACAAGAAAAACATGAGGTAAAACATAAAAAGCCGCTGCTGCTAAGCTTATGCAGCATACAATCACCTTATATGTGGTAAGGTAAGTGTTTTTCTGTGTTGCGTAAGCGACAGCATTCTCTACCACTGGCCGGTGTAGGAAAAATTTCTGTAGGCTATTGCAAGCAGCAATCCTATGTAACTAGCCAAAGATGCAATTTCTTTTCTTGTAAATGTCTAGTACTATTATGTGTTTAATTTGATAATATAATATTGCCTTTTTCGAATTTTTTGATCTGAGTAAATTTATCAAAAACATATTTACAAAACAATAGTTTTCATAATTTATGAATGCCAAGGTTGATTTCCAATTTTTAATTGAAATATGTCTACCAATTTCACAAATTCACAATTTTAAGGAATTTCAATGAAAATCGGTACATAGGTGCTTCTATTTTACATGAACATCAGAAAAGAAGCATATGAAAATTGTTTTCTTATTAATATAAGTACCTTTGAAGCGCGGGATGTATGTAGTAAATATTTATAAAATTAAGAATATGAATACTTCTCACACTTACTCAAAAATATTGATATCTGAAGCTTATCTAAAGGATCCTCAAGTGAAACTCGTAAGTGCGTAGAACTAAAGGCTATAAATGTGAAACACACCTGAATTAGATTCATAACGATTGAATATGCAAAATACCTGTTATTTCTTAAATTATAAAAGCTATAAATCTAACTATTAAAAAAGGCTGTTTCGAAGATTTAAGACGTAAAACCCGATTAATTTTTGAGTTCTATTAATATCGCTAGAAATATAAAATATTTTGAATTTTTAAAGAATTGTAATAAATTTTAGTTTTTCTTAAAATTTAATACAGAATTTACTTAATTTTTTTTTTTTTTATAATTCGGACTTCCTTTTCCACAGCCAATTGCTTCCATTCACAATAAATTGTACAAACTTTCTACATTAAGAAGTAAAGGTCAGGAGGAAACACAAGTCACAAAATTACTCAAGGAAAGAGAATCGATAGCCATACCTTGATGGTAGTAAAAAAAAAAAAAAAAATTAAAAAAATTAAACGACTCAAGAACGTCGCCACGGTGATCACCAAGAGACCTAAAGCCAAAAGATCGCCTATTCAGTCGTTTTGTCATTGTTTTCATGACGACGACGGATTAACTTTTGTGTCTCATCTACATGCGAATGTTGAAAGGTGCACAGCATTTTGCACAAAGATTGTTAATCAAAGCACGTCGTAGAGTTAACTGCGCATGGGACTGTGAGCTGAGACCTTAAACTCGTTTCAAGACATAATCCTACCTACAGCGAAAGCTATGGCAATTATCGTCTAAGCGATTGTGTCTACACTACGAGTATGAGGCTAAAAAGTGAACCCTCTGGTTATTCAGTTTCTGTGATATGAAGGTGACAATTAGAGGGAATAGAAAGAATAAGGCGCCTTATCAAAGGTCTTTAATTTTAATAGGTACGTTGACTTCATGTGCTAATGTTTTAATTTTTTGTTCAAACAACTTTCTATTATATGTATAATAGGGTGCTTTTTTTCGCAACTATTATTTTATTTTCAGTCCCACCTCGAAATTTTGTGGCGAATACCTAAACAAAAATTCCCTGAAAATTGGAGCCCTTAATATTAATATTAAGTACTAGACCAAGGCGTATAAAGATTTCCCATATAAAATACACGTAAACTTTGATTATTTTTCTTCAAAACTCTACAACTCAGAGGTATTTTATGGTATAATCTTGGTCAATGGTAGGATTTCTTCAGAATTGAATGCTCTACAAAAGTGTCCATTACGGTATAACCCTAACTCCCACCAGCGAGGTAGTAGGGGTCACTAAACCCAATTTTTCCATGAAATTCTCGCTTTTTACCCCTATCTCGTAAATAACAAGATGTACAGAAAAAGCGAATAAGACAAACTTGTAGGAAATTCTATTTCCTACAAAAAAGTTCTGAACACCAAATCGCTAACATTGATATTTCTTGAGATATTGGGTTTTGAAGTTGAGGTAGTGTGGGATTTTCATTGATTATTGAGCTAAATTATAGAAACACTACCTCAACTTCAAAGCCTAATATCTCATGAAATATCGATACTAGCAATTTGGTGTTCAGAACTTTTTTGAAGGAAATTTAATTTCCTACAAGTTTGTCATATTCACTTTTTCTGTACCTCTTGTTATTTACGAGATAGGGGTAAAAAGCGAGAATTTCATGGAAAAATTGGGGTTAATGACCCCTACTACCTCGCTGGTGGGAGTTAGGGTTATACCGTAATGGACACTTTTGTAGAGCATTCAATTCTGAAGAAACCCTACCATTGACCAAGATTATACCATAAAATATGTCTGAGCTGTAGAGTTTTGAAGAGAAATAATCAAAGTTTACGTGTATTTTATATGGGAAATCTTTATACGCCTTGGTCTAGTACTTAATATTAATATTAAGGGCTCCAATTTTCAGGGAATTTTTGTTTAGGTATTTGCCACAAAATTTCGAGGTGGGACTGAAAAAAAAAAAATAGTCGCGAAAAAAAAGCACCCTAATGTATACAGGGTGTCCCAGAACTCAACGTCAAGCCGAAATCGAGCATTAGGCCAAGTCGTAACAGTTATCAGAAAAATATGAAAAAAAATCTTGGTCATGTACTTTTCAAATTATAAGGATTCAAAAATAAACTGACACCCTGTGATGATCTTTCAAGTCCTGTGACTGCAAATATTAACTTTTCGTCATTTTTTTTTCTACCGTATAACTATGAATAACCCTTCTGTCAAACACAGTTAAAAGTTAGAATATAACTGCCTCAGTTTCAAATAAAAAGTTAGATTTTTGCCCAACATTGAATGCAAAATAATTACAGTCGGTTAAAGTTAAAGTTGGGTGATGTAATTATTTTGAATTCAATGTTGGGTAAAAATCTAACTTTTTATTTGAAACTGAGGCAGTTATATTCTAACTTTTAACTGTGTTTGACAGAAGGGTTATTCATAGTTATACGGTAGAAAAAAAAATGACGAAAAGTTAATATTTGCAGTCACAGGACTTGAAAGATCATCACAGGGTGTCAGTTTATTTTTGAATCCTTATAATTTGAAAAGTACATGACCAAGATTTTTTTTCATATTTTTCTGATAACTGTTACGACTTGGCCTAATGCTCGATTTCGGCTTGACGTTGAGTTCTGGGACACCCTGTATATATTAATAATCTGAGAGCAATTCCCCTGTTCTTAGGTACTTGTACTGCAAGTCTTGTTTTTACCTTGTTAGAATAAAAAAAATTGTTTTCATCAAATTTCTAAATGACAGACTTTACTAATTGTATAATTTGACTTTTGATGTAAAAAAAAAATCAGAGATTGATAGTCAACTTAAGATGAGGATCTCTCAAAAAGAAAAATTGTTACTTCTAGTGTAGAGAATGAAAAGCCCAAAATTGGTTATTTATTTATTATTCAAGATTCAACAAATTACACTGATTACTACATTAAATATATAAGCTAAGTAACCTTAACAAAGCTGATTTTTAATTGACCTTTAGTTATGTTAAAGTCAATATTGTGATAGTGCAAATTAACCGGGCGTAATCTCGACGAATTCGCCTCATTCAAACAATAATTGGTGTTGTGATAAGGAACCAAAAATAAATCATGATTCCTTCAGGTACAAGAAGGGACTGATATTTTAAGAATATTTAAAAACTCCGGAAAATTAATTTTAGCTTCAATGCAGTCAAACACAAAAAAAATTATGTGTATATTTCAGTGAAATATAGTTTAAAAAACGAAAAAACACGCTTTTATGAGTAACACATTAAAAATTTAAAAATAACATAAAATTTGGTCTTTAAATAGGTAATTAAATTATAAAAAATTGGACGCACTTATATATCTATAGTGGTCTAGAAATGATTAATAAAGTGTAATGTAGGTCACCTCCCACCTCTCCACCATCATACATGTTCGATGGTACCATATTATTGTATTGTCACCAGAATTGCATAAACTTATAAAGTTTCAAATCGATACAACAATTAGAAGTGATGAAAATGCAATTGTAACATTTGCTTACAATTTTAGGAAGTTACTGTTCAAGCTAATAAAAGCGTGTCAAAAAGCTTAAGCCTACCTGCACAAGGTAGTATTGAATTACAATTAGCCCAGTGGGTACCACAAACCCTAAACAGCCTCAATAAATAAAATGTGCACCCAAACAAGTAACTCAAGTATATATAAAACGAATTTTAGTAATATGTGAATCGTCAAATTTCTTGGACCAACTTTTAACAGACCCCAAGATAGCATTAGCTTTAACTATGATAGTGTCAATGTGGTCTTCAAAGGACATACGTGAGATCAACACAACTCCCAAATCGTTTGTCTTCTCAACTCATATAAGAGGGTAACCGTCCAAGGTGTAAATGAAGTTCAAGAGAATCTTTTTACGAGAAAAAGAGCAATATGGAAAAAATTAATTTTAAATAAATTATATTACAATTTGTTGTCTCCAAAATATAAAAAAGACGTTAATATCTCAATTTGGTCTAATAGTAATTAACGTTTACCAATATTTTTAAGTTAGTTCATCTTTGAAAAGTTGTTAGGTAATCTACTACTTTTGGAAACATAAAAAGTTTCATGAATTTCGTAACAATTACACCAATGACCTCTAATCACCAAATATTGAATTTCATAGAACATTAGTTTTGTTGTTTGCTTATTATTTTGGAAAGGGCGTAATTAAACAACGATTGAACTGTCTGTATTTTAATCGAAAAAAATGTATATCTTTTAGCTGCCATATCCTTCGAATAAAATTTAAAATCTCTCTATATTTTGCATTTTATACATTTAAAATAATAATGATATATTTTATATTAAATTTATTGTCCTATTTGTTATTATTATTATTTAGTTCATCTTTTCCATTTTGTTAAGGCTCATAGATAACAACATCGTCCATATGAATAAAAGTGAAAACAAGTTGTTATGACGACGAGAATTTTGCTATTATGTAAACTATTCTAGGAACCGGATATAAGAATTTTAATCAATCATTAGATCAAGTTTAATGTATAAGGAAAAAAGCTACCGTTAGAGTATAAGTGTGATAAACCGTGGGAAAAAAACAACCGACAGGATTTACTGTTTTCGAATTGTTGCTTATTCACAGAATTATAAAAATAGCTTTTCGTGAAATGAAGCGTAGTTTCGCATCAATAGATGAAAATTTAAATAATTTTTGCATTTTATATCGGCGACACATAGACGACTCCCAATGAATATTTAAGTGTCAAATGCTACTTAGAAATCTGCGCCTTTAAGTATCATTTGAAGGGTGACACACGGTCGTAAAAATGAAGATTGACGAAAAAATATCGTTTGACTCATCCTTGTGTCGCCGTTATTATATTGATTATAAATTATATGTATATATATATAAAAAAAATACGCAGTGTATTTAGAAAAACTAAAATGTTAGTAACTTTTTATAAATTTTTGATTATGAAACTTGCTAATGCTTCTTAAATTTCATATGCAGACGTATGATTTAGAAGCCCTTTGAATCTGTGGGAAGTGTTTGGCTCGATTTTCGATATTGTTTGTTTGAATTTGATGATGCTAATCGTCAAAATGCTTTTGCATTAAAAATGAGTATTTAAGACAAATAATAACATTAATATTCCTATAATTTCAAAGTTTTGGGATTCATTAGGTTTGATAATATTTTGTGAACATCGACGAGATAAGAGAAGAGTTTAAAACCGAAGTTTAGACGATCACAAGACTGTTGAATCAATACCGATTATTATTTGAGTAATAATAAATCCATCATTTAACTTTCTCTTGAAAATTGTATTTTTGTGTCCAATTTCAAACTGAATAAAAAATTCCGGATAAGTTTTAAAAAGGAACTCGAAAAATACCAAGTATAAAAAAGACAACCGACTGTAATAGACCATGTGTTTCGACGTACCTTAGTCGAACATTAAAATATTATTCCAAAAGGGCATCTGGATCTATTGCACAAAATATAGAAAATCTATAGCTTGACCTCTTATAGTCGAAGCAAAGGATTTGACAAAGGAATCTCAAATTAAAGACTAATTGTTATAGTTTAACGTAATTCTTTATTTTTTGGAAAGATTTTACCTTATAAATTCTACTACAAATTATACAATTACTTAGGATATATATATTGCAGCCAAATCCTTAGTTATAATTTGCTCTCTACGGTTCGACGTGTATATCGAGGACTTGGGGACAAATTTATTTGGTAATATCCCAAATAAATTGTTTCGTATATCAATGCGAGAAAATATTTTTAGCTGGTGATTTTCCCAAGCCAAATATTTTTCCGTGCATTAAAATAGACAAGTAAAATTTTTATTATTCAAAACTTAGGAGTTAGACTTGGAAAAAAATTCAGTTGGTAATATCCCTAAACTGAAGTTTTTCTAAGTTTTTAAAATACAAAATAGAAATTAGAATTCAATGATATTGCAATAATTGGAAAGATTTCAGTTGGTGATGTCCCAAACTGAAATCTTTCTAAATATAAAATTCAAATTAACTCCAAAAAAAAAAATAAAGTTTTAGTCCCCAACGTGTTATATTAATTTAAAATGTATTAAGTCCATAAAAAAAAACCGGACTTAGAATAATTTCAATTGGTGAACTCCCAAATTGAAATTCCTCTAAGTATAATGTTACGAAAGTTTGACTCTAATAAGTCCAAAAGAAAACGCAGACTTAGTATAATTTTAGCTGGTAAACTCCCAAACTAAAATTCTTCTAAGTATAAGGTTAACGAAGGTTTGACTCTAATAAGTCCAAAAGAAAAACGTGAACTTAGAATTATTTTAGCTGGTAAACTCCCAAACTAAAAATGTTCCAAGTGTAACGAAAGCGTGGTAAGTTCCCAACGCCTTTGGTACAAAATCCCTACGCGGACTTAGAATAATTTCAATTGGTAAGCTCCCAAACTGAAATTATTCTAAGTATAGTGAAAGCGTGGTAAAATCCCAACGCCTTTGGTAAAAAAAAATCCTTGGTGGTCGCCCTAAGGTGGAATAGCTCCGGTGATTACCCAAAAACTATTGACTGTCCGAAGCAAAATTCCGCCTTATATAGGCACCAGTGACCGTTAGGTCAGTTTAACTGCTATAAGCTACTCCCTGCGTTACATTCGGCAAGTGTACGCACGTACAAAGTTATCACTTCGACTTAAGTAATCTACTCCTTGCGTTTTACGTAGATGTACGCATGTACAAGGTTGCCGTGATCTGCTCCTTACGATACGTTTGTCAACGAACGCATGTGCAAAGTTGTTGCGAAGCAGATCGTATGGGAGAAATGCAAATTGAACGCAACCTTCTCCGTACGTTCTCTGCATTTATAAACAAATCCATGTCAATATGACAAATGTCATTTATATTTCTTAGTGCGCGGTGCGGAAAATTTTGTTTAATGTTTAAAGGAATTAAACATCCTCCGCCCCCATTGATGCACAATCAAGATAATACTATTATGCTTGATATTTTACAATATGAAATAAGCTATATTTTAATACGGGCAAATAAAAATTCCCTTTTTTTTTATACTTAACTTATATTCTATATATAACGTAAATAAAATCAACTATGCTGCCTCCCTGTAGCCTTGCCACACCAACTTATTGCGACGCAGCATTAACCGCACCCTGCGTCCTTGTCCTAGGAAGACCGTATACCGTTTCCGCTTCCCTGCCCGGACTTGCTGAAACGGGATGCCTTGCATTTGTGCAAAGGTGATGTTGAAAGGTTGGCCTTCCACTGTCCTCAGCTCATAGATCCTTTCCGCCAGACCGCTGTGTGGTTTGCTGGGACCATCGAGTACCGCTTCAGGAGCCTGCGACTGTTTTGGGGGAGTGTTTATGGCTGGCATGTCTGGCAGTTTTGAAAATTTCTTTTCCAGTTGGAAAAATCGCATCAGAGCTTGTTGCTTAGATTCTGCTAGGCATGGAGGATCCTTGTTATAGGGTAACCTCACCTGATATTTGCCATCAGGTAGACGAGTGTGTGTCATCTTATAATGCCTTTCACAGCTTTCTTCCTCGTTAGTGAGTTTCCGTTCTTCTGTGATCTCTTCGCATTCCCAAAATTTACGAATTTGTTCGTTTAGTACTTGAATGCTAGGCTGGTCATCCAATGATAATGCTGAAAATGTATTTTCTGGTTTTCCAGGATTATTTGATATTTCGCCAAATATAATCCATCCTAGTCGGGTGTTTTGAGCAACTGGGCCCTCCTTCCTTCCTTTCCGGAGACCATCCAGCAATATTTTTGAAAAAACATTTGCTCCTAAAAGCAAGTCTATTTTTCCAGTTTGCATGAAATTAGGGTCAGCCAATTGAAGACCTTGGATATGTGACCAATCTACTTGGTTTGTATGTTTGGGAGGAAACACGTTTGTGATTTTCCTAAGAACGTATGCGTTTATAGGAATCGTGGTAGTGTGATCGATATGAGATCTTAAATGTAATGAAACTTCCTTAGTGGCGGAAGCTACTTTCGTGGAGCTCAAACCAGTTATTTGTAATGATGTGGGCTTCCCTTTTAGTTGTAAAATCTGACAGACTTCCTCAGAAATAAAGGAGCTTTGTGATCCCAAGTCGATGAGAGCACGAAGAGGAGTTGAAATTCCGTAGTTGTTTTCTACGCTTACGATGGCAGTTGCCAATAAAGACTGTGTTGTATTTTTGTTATAATGACAGTTTGTTCTCTCTGTCTGGTTCTGTAAATGTTTTTCAGATCCCGTATTAGAGCTAGGCTCATTTGTATTTTTGAATTTAATTTTTTCATCATGTAGTAAAGTATGATGACGTTGATTGCATTTGTAGCAATTGTTTTTACTAACGCATGCTTGCTTGCTATGCGGACTTAAACAGTTAAAGCAGAGGTTCTTTTTCTGAACATAACTTTGTTTTTCACCGAAAGTCTTTTGTTTAAACTCATCACATTTGTATAGCGGGTGTGCTCCATTGCACATGTAGCATGTCCGTAGTGTTTTGCATGTTTTCTTCCCATGACGTTGAAAGCAATGAAAACAGATACTGTATTTTGATAGTAAATTTCGCCTATCGTTTATCCTTTTCTGCAAAAACTTGCTACATTGCTGTATTGAATGATTTCCCTTACAAAGAGGGCATTCATTTGTGTTGTTAATGTGATAATTCGTTGTGTTTTTCTGGAGTGTTTGAACCGTTTTAGTTGCTTTTGCTTCAGACATGGCTTCTAATGTCCGATATCTGGCTTCCAGAAAAGTATAGAAATCATCTAGAGCTGGTATATCAGTAGTTTCTGATATCCTTTGTTCCCAAAGTTTTCGTGTTTCTTCGGGCAGTTTTTGTATAGTTATAAAAATGATGATTGCATTCCAATGCGTAACATCTATTTTAAGGGCCTCCAGTTCATGGAGTTGTTCCTTTGTGGTGTCTAGAATACCTTTGATTGCCTTTTCGGTTTCATACTTTATGACTGGTTGGTTAACCAGTTGTTTTAAATGCGAAAAGACTTGCACCCTTTGATTGCTGTATCTTTTCACTAATGTTTCCCAAGCTGACTGGTAGTTCGTTCCCACCATATCGAACTGTTTCAGGAATCTCTCTGCCTCCCCAGTGAGACAGGACTTTAAATAGTGCAATTTTTGTATTTGGGGAATACGCTGATCTGAATGTATGAGCGATACGAAAATATCGTGAAATGCTCTCCAGTTAGCGTATTCACCATTGAACTTTGGAAGATCTATTCGGGGAAGTTTCACCTCAGCCCGTTGTGTAGATTGTGTATTTTGAACAATCGAATTTGATTTCTCCATGTCGTTCAATTTGTCTTGTAATTCGCCAAGAAATTCGAAGTATGTGCCTTCGAATGTTTCATAAATAGCACTACTTAAGTATTTAGACACCAATTTCTCGTTTTTATCTTCGCCTGCGCATATCTCTAGATGATTTTCTTCAAATTGCGACCACCATTTTTCAATTTGGTTAATTCTACCATCCACATAGCCTTTCGTTATTTTTACACTATCCGTTTTTCCATAATTTTTTCGCGCTTGTTCAAGTAAACCCTTTAAGGTTGATTGACTCCGAATCGTTGATTTCATTTTGAATTATTCGGAATATACAGAAATGAACAATAATTGTTAGTTGGACTTGTTAATTTTGAACCGTATCGAACGTTACTATAACTAAATTTGATAGTTTGGCTGCAATTATATCCGGCTCGAAGGACCAAATGTTTCGACGTACCTTAGTCGAACATTAAAATATTATTCCAAAAGGGCATCTGGATCTATTGCACAAAATATAGAAAATCTATAGCTTGACCTCTTATAGTCGAAGCAAAGGATTTGACAAAGGAATCTCAAATTAAAGACTAATTGTTATAGTTTAACGTAATTCTTTATTTTTTGGAAAGATTTTACCTTATAAATTCTACTACAAATTATACAATTACTTAGGATATATATATTGCAGCCAAATCCTTAGTTATAATTTGCTCTCTACGGTTCGACGTGTATATCGAGGACTTGGGGACAAATTTATTTGGTAATATCCCAAATAAATTGTTTCGTATATCAATGCGAGAAAATATTTTTAGCTGGTGATTTTCCCAAGCCAAATATTTTTCCGTGCATTAAAATAGACAAGTAAAATTTTTATTATTCAAAACTTAGGAGTTAGACTTGGAAAAAAATTCAGTTGGTAATATCCCTAAACTGAAGTTTTTCTAAGTTTTTAAAATACAAAATAGAAATTAGAATTCAATGATATTGCAATAATTGGAAAGATTTCAGTTGGTGATGTCCCAAACTGAAATCTTTCTAAATATAAAATTCAAATTAACTCCAAAAAAAAAAATAAAGTTTTAGTCCCCAACGTGTTATATTAATTTAAAATGTATTAAGTCCATAAAAAAAAACCGGACTTAGAATAATTTCAATTGGTGAACTCCCAAATTGAAATTCCTCTAAGTATAATGTTACGAAAGTTTGACTCTAATAAGTCCAAAAGAAAACGCAGACTTAGTATAATTTTAGCTGGTAAACTCCCAAACTAAAATTCTTCTAAGTATAAGGTTAACGAAGGTTTGACTCTAATAAGTCCAAAAGAAAAACGTGAACTTAGAATTATTTTAGCTGGTAAACTCCCAAACTAAAAATGTTCCAAGTGTAACGAAAGCGTGGTAAGTTCCCAACGCCTTTGGTACAAAATCCCTACGCGGACTTAGAATAATTTCAATTGGTAAGCTCCCAAACTGAAATTATTCTAAGTATAGTGAAAGCGTGGTAAAATCCCAACGCCTTTGGTAAAAAAAAATCCTTGGTGGTCGCCCTAAGGTGGAATAGCTCCGGTGATTACCCAAAAACTATTGACTGTCCGAAGCAAAATTCCGCCTTATATAGGCACCAGTGACCGTTAGGTCAGTTTAACTGCTATAAGCTACTCCCTGCGTTACATTCGGCAAGTGTACGCACGTACAAAGTTATCACTTCGACTTAAGTAATCTACTCCTTGCGTTTTACGTAGATGTACGCATGTACAAGGTTGCCGTGATCTGCTCCTTACGATACGTTTGTCAACGAACGCATGTGCAAAGTTGTTGCGAAGCAGATCGTATGGGAGAAATGCAAATTGAACGCAACCTTCTCCGTACGTTCTCTGCATTTATAAACAAATCCATGTCAATATGACAAATGTCATTTATATTTCTTAGTGCGCGGTGCGGAAAATTTTGTTTAATGTTTAAAGGAATTAAACACCATGTAAAAAGTTTAGTTGTATCAATTGCCCCGAAAGGTTGAATTGGACCCTCTAGTGAAAGCGGAAATACTTTAGTTAGTAATGATCTCTTAATTTAGGGGATGTATTTACAAGTTAGTAAGGTATATGGCATTGTGATATGTACATTACATAAATCCGCGTATCATTGATCTCTGTAGAAATTATCAAAATAGTGAAAATCCAATCGTGCCTAGATTGATTCAAATTGAACCTCGTCTATATCTAAAATTGCCGTCTCAACGCTCCGAAAATCTCCGGTTTCAGCAGGTAAGGCGGCGGCATTTATCCAATTCCATTTCCCACAAGATAGAAAAACGCAAAAATTCCAAGACACAAGTTAAATTTCTATTAGCTATATTGCATGCTTCGATCGGTCTTCGAGCTCTGGGCCTGCTGAGATATGTTTGGTTGGGCGGCATACATTTTCCGATTTGAAAGTTTCTACCTGCATATTCACCTGAGCGAAACGGAATTATTCCCAATAATAAAATTATAGAAAAAAAAACAAAAGCAACTGAAAATCTGTCAGATTGACTGTTCAGTTTTTCTCGATTGCAGCCAAACGAACGCTATTCACCTTCTATCGGGGCCGTATTTTTTTGCCGTGATTTCCATTTTCATTCACCTTCTTCAGGTGTCCTAGTTAAGGCGAAAATTTGTAGACAGAGGGAGCTTTTTGCTCCGCTTATTTTGTTCTCGAGCCAGCACAATGCGGCTGAGTTTCATGTTGAGACTCGAACCCATTTCGATTGGTTGTAATTTTTTAAAAAGGAGGAAACAACATGAAATTATTTCTGTTGCAAGCTCGACGGTTTCTGCTGCATTCCATTACCATTTTTGCATGGTTTTGGTGCGCTAACTTATCGCTATCCGGAATAGCATTTTCAGATACGTTCGTTTTAGCTTACAGCCATAATTTGTTTATTATGTGTGCCGTAACTAAAGTAGAAATATTCCGACGATTTGAAATATGTGGTGATTTTATAGAATGCCTTATTTATCGTGATCTAAAATGAACAGATTGATAGTCAACTAAACCATTCATAATAAAAAATACATTAGGTTTTCGAATCATTTAACTAACTAACCCTTTCCCGGGTGCAATCATTCTTCTAAAGAAAGCAAAATCTTAATCAAGCATGACCTAAATAGAAAGTATAAAAATTGCAATAACATAACTACTAACCTTTATGGTAAAAAAGTGCTCCAAAACGCAAATCACGTATAACAAATGCGATTTAAAATATATTAATAAAGGGTGTTTTTATAAGAGGCGCCGGATTTCCAATAGGGATAACTGTCAAATGAGCTGTTATTTGTGTAAATGTCAATGCCATTTTTATTCGGTAAACTCTAACAAATTATCCTAGAAAGATATACACCCAGCAAAGATTCCAAATCGTGGAAATTTATTTCCAAAATCAAGGCTCAGTTATAAAAACTTACAGAGAACTTCGGGAATTTTACGGACCGAATAATCGTCCATCAGGATGTGCTACTCGTTGTGTTATTGAAAGTTTTTGTTTCCAAAATGTCGAAACATTGATGTTGACGACTTGTGGCTTCAACAGGACGGCGCTATGTGCCATAAGGTGACCGAAACAAACTATTTATTGAAAGATTATTTCAATAATAGTATAATGGGTTTTTGGACACACTTTTCAGCTTCTTGTTGGAAATATTCACCCAACTCTATACTATTGAATTCCAAGAATATAGAAAAAATGTGACGACATCTTTAATTGTGAATGTTATTAATAAATGATCAAACGACACATAAATACAACGAAAAACACTCTTTTATGTTTTTTAACAATAATAGTTACAATTTTCTGTATATATTTATATATAAATCAAATATTGGTACTGGGTTTTTAGGAACTTGAAACCATAACCAATTTAAGTAAAAGTATGCTGCTTACAATTTATACAACACTTTATTTGGCTATTTCTGTAGTTGTAATGCGTCAGAATAAAAGTGATTCACTAAATTATTTTGATTTTAAAGGATGATGTCTAACGACGGTTAATTTTTAATTATTATAATTATAATCAATTATTTAATTATATTAAAATAAAAGTGAAAGAATATAAATATAAATATTAGGCATACGTATTTGTAACATTTCCAATTATGTAACAAAGTAAGAGATAAACCATAAAATCATGTTTCACTTTTAAATGATTTTATGGTTATTCATTGATTATGGTTGGAATGTCTTATAAGATTTTGTCACAGATATTTAGGGTATTCCTCAGATAATTTTTTCACCATTTAAAATTTCTTGTTTCCTTGTAATGGGACTTTAAAAAAAAACTCTAATCTTCATAATGGGAAATGAAAAGACAGATTTTATGTAAATTAAGAAGAAGAGAGTGGATATAATTGAAAAGGGTATAACCATTTAAAATATCACTCTCAAATGTTAAGTAACGTATTTTCTTATATAAATATAAAAACATTTAATTATCCGCAACAAGCAACTTTAAAAAAAAACATCAATACCACTCACTTAAATGCAAAACCCTTTACATTTTCTCGTGAAGTCATACTCAATTAGTACAACTTTTTGTCTGCAATTTATTTTATTTCCTTAAAACTATTAAAAGGTCCATTGACTCGTACCAAAATTAAAATATCTCGAAAGCAATTATCTGCGGAGTGAAAGTATCTAAATAGCATCATCAAAAAAGCTAAAAATTTCACATTAAGCAAATTCCCACTTTAAAATACTAAAGAAATTATAACAAATAAAAAATGCATTCCTTTTATAAAAAGGTCCAATTAAAAAAAATCTTGCCACTTCAGGTATTCAAATTAAGATGAATAAAACGAAATAAAATTGCATTGCTGCACGAATTTGAACTTCATCGTTGATATCTTGTGCTGTGATAAAACTCTTAGTACCAACCTCAAGTTCACGGTATGCGGGAATAGTGAAAGGATCCAACATGCAATTTGATATTTTCAACTAGCATCTAAATTGTAGGCATCATTTCTTGGAAGGCTGAATAAAAATATACAGAACTCGAGGAACGTCGGTTAAATACCATGGAGCATATTGTGAAACTTTATGACCTGCCGAGGAAATAAATCTCAACTTGAACTTTATTTTGCCACATCCGTGAAATTTGTAAATACGCGAGATGAATTTTAACTACCTCCGGTCGAGTGGTGATCTAAAAATGGCACAAAAATATGCAAACATCCTAATCGAGGGAAAACGAACGAAATTTGTAAGCCTGAGGAGTTGTGAATATTTTTACCTACTTTTTATCTCATTGGTCAGCTATTTAAAATATTTCAAGTCGCCGCAAATTTTTGTTCGGATCATCCTAAGAATATCATTTAGTTTTTGCGAACTTTTCCTTTTTCTTTTTTAATATTCACAACAAGGAGCTGCAATATATGAAAAAAAAATGCAGTTTTCTTTGATTGTTGCTGCAAATTTCTTAATTTTAATTTTTTTTTATGTTTTGGTGTTTTTTTTTTGCGACTATTTTTTTTCAGTCCCACCTCGAAATTTTGTGGGAAATACCTAAACAAAAATTCCCTGAAAATTGGAGCCCTTAATATTAATATTAAGTGCTCGACCAAGGTGAATAAAGATTTCCCGTATAAAATACATGAAATTTTCATGAAATTCTCGGTTTTTTGTCCCTATCTCGTAAATAACAAGAGCTACAGAAAAAATGTAATAGACAAACTTGTAGAAAATTCAATTTCCTATAAAAAAGTTCTGAACACCAAATCGCTAACATCAATATTTCTTGAGAAATTGGGCTTTGAAGTTGGAAGAAATATTATTAAGTACTGGATGCAATTAGATATTGACTCATAATAGCTTTTCAGAGGGGTATGAATGAATTTATTCTACAATAGATCTAACCAAGGATAAATAAAGAAGTATGAGTTAATTTTAACTTTTAGAAGTTAATACAATTACTCGTACAATAACTCTAAACAGCACTTTAAAAGGGAGAAGTATTACTCCCAATGGTCATCCTAAGCGCTATGAGAAATGATAGAATAAAATACATGAATTTGACAGAATTGTGATTTAAAAAAAATTTTAGGTCCAATAGTTTCGAAAATAAGAGCGAGAGAATTCTCTATTTTCGCATGTTTTTTAGAATATCTTTTTAAATATGCTATTTAAAATTATGAAAAAGCATATTTGTGTATTCCGTATAACAAGCCCTTTTAAATGATATCCCACATGATATCCCTATATGTATATATATAATTATATATATTAAAAATGAATGTTTGTTTGTTGCTCAATCACGCCTAAACGCTTGCATCGATATTTTTCATTTTTTGTCCAAAGGTAGTACATATTCAAACATAATATATAGGCTAATTTTTTATCAGATAATACATAGGGTTTCAAAATGGCAGATCCAAGATGGCGGCTGAAAATTTTAAATTTGAAGCGATTTTCATAAAAATTGGTACATGGAGGTTTTGCGTAATGCTGATTACAAATACGCTGTCCAAATTTAGTAATTCAAAACGGCGGATACAATATGCCGACCAAGATTTTTCGATTTCAACGGATTTTAATGAAAATTGGTACAATGATTGTTTCGAGGTCACTGATTTTGAATATTATCAAAATGTAGAAATCCAATATGGCGGATTCAATATGGCGACCAATATTTCTCGATTTCAACGGATTTTAATGAAAATTAGTACAATGACTATCTTGAGGTCACTGATTTTGAATGTTATCAACATTTACAAATCCAAGATGGCGGACCCAATATGGTGACCATAATTTCTCGTTTTCAACGAAATGAATGAATGAATGAAAATTGGTATAATGATTATTTTAAGGCTACTAATTTCGAATATTATTAAGATTTGGAAATTCAAGACGGATCAATAAAGCGGTGTTCGGGTTGAAACAATTTCTACGATATAACTAACTAGAACTTTTGAGAAGTGTTTAATTAGTAAGTATTTACCCAACGTCGGGTGAAACCGGGTAACCCAGCTAGTATAAAATAAAAAAATCTCTCGAGTACCTTTCGCCCCGTCTTTAATTCTTGTATGAATAGTTACTATAATAAAATGTAAACTTTTTAAAGTGTTAACTAATGCAAAATATGTGGCTTAATAAAATGTATTGCTTTGCCAAACAAGTTTCTACATGGAATGGTTTTTAACAAAATCGGGTGTGACAGACAGACAGACACGCGAATATTCTTATAAAGATTCCTGTTTTTTTTTTTCCTTTGAAAGGTACGGAACACTAAAAACGACTAAAAGTTATAACGCTTTTAAAAACACTTTTACTTTGTAAATGATTCATGTTTTTTGGCATAGAGAATCGCTTTTTTTTATCTAAGAAAAATGTCGACTAGTAAGGTTTAAATAACCTTGATAATTTATGAACAAACGTCTAAACATAAAGCTGAAAAAATCTAGAGTGATCAACAAAGACTAATGGCGTACAGTTTAGTAAGTCAACTATTAATTTGTCTATCCAAACCGGATTAACAACCATTTTTGAAAACATTGTCAGTTATTTTGACAATAAAAAATGAATTAATTAGGATAGAAGTTCCAAATATGTAAATTATAATGAATTATACTGAATACTGTTATATGTGGAATAATTTCTGTAAACATTTACATTTTAGGCATTCTATTTCTGATAATAAGCTGCATTTATTAATATAATGGACTTGTTTCTTTGTGAGGACCTGAAATTTGGGATTGTTTGGAGATTTGCCTAAATGTCGAGTATTATTACAAGAGTATTTCTTTATTAACTAAAATTCCTAAAATTTGCATGATGATGTAACGAAAGTAACAAAATAAAGCTAATAATAGTAATTTATTTTATAGTCTATATTTATTGAAGCTGAGGCTCACTCAGCCATAAAAATTCATATTCACAAAGGAATGCAGGGAGTGTTCAGAATTATGAAACTGCTTTAAGATTTATTATGTGATAATTGGTCATACTAAATGTCCTTGGAAAAGGTTATTTTCTTAAAAGTTAAACTTAACACACTAACCTTTTATACTCTGTATCTTAAAATTCTCTGCCTTTCATCACCTTTAATAAATTTTTCTTTCATTTTTTAAAATCATCACCTTTAATAACTTTTTCTTATTGTTAAAGCTTTTATTTTATAAAAGAATTTCGTGAAGCACTTTCGTAAAATATTACAGAATTCAAGGCATCACTGTTTTATGTATATACTATAATATATAAAAATCCAGTATACATAGCAACAGGTATATTCACGTATAATTTATATGAAATTATGTAGTTTTCACAATAAAAAACTCACATAATGTTTAGTTTTTTTACATTAATGAGGACAAATTAATTAACGTCTAAAATTTGGTTATTGGTTTAAATTTTAAAGTAGCAAAAAAAAAAAAAAATCTGAGTAAGCACAGTTAACAACAAATTGCAATGGCGTTTTATTCAGAATCAGGTTTATCAGCTTTTAGATTGTTTGATTGACGATTATTCAACTTAAGGAAACGAGAATGGTAATAACATAATCAAATAAAAAAGATATTAACGCCTACGGCAGTGTTGTTTTTATGTTAAATAAATTATATCACTATGACAGCATGCATAGAATCTTTCAATTAATGAGCAGTCACTCTCTGATCAAGGATAAAAGATTAATAAGTGGATTATGATTTTGTTTCCAGACACATAATATGCGGGAAATGAAAGAAAATTAGCAAAAGTTGTATTTGAGTTTTATAAAAACGGTGAGGAAAACAATAGTTTCGAATCTGATTCATGCGACCCGGCCATTAAACGCCCAGGTGAGTGATCTTTTGAATATTCTCGTAGGTGTCATTGGACAGGACCAGTTTTCTGAAGGTGACTAATTAAATTAACAGCTATTCTATACTGCGATTACATCGGATTGTATGTATTTACAAAAAAAAAAAAAAATACCCAAAATCTCACAAAATTACTGAGATCAAAACATTTCCGAACATATAAACTCGACAAATAAATAACGAAGAATCTTAAAGATGCCTCCGGTATTTGCTAAGATGGCTTCGATGCTAAACAAATTCATTGCGTTGTTTTAAAACTTTTTTAATGTCAGGGACAAGTGAATAAATTGATCGCGGTTATGGTGGTCAGGGAACAATTTGCCTGAGCAATACGAGTCTGGATTCTTTAAAAAGGCGAGTCATATGTTTTCGGCGCCATAGTTATTTAAATAATGTCTTACTAATTTTCTTTATGCTTCGCTTCCTATAATCTAATTCTGCTCGAAACATAAATGGATTTAAAAACAAAATCCAGTTTTCTTTATTTTACCTTTTCCGCTTTTAAAAAAATTGTAATTTATTAATGTTGTGTGGATCTTTTCGGGAAACACTTTGGCATCGGTATTGGGAAGCGATTTATCACCATTGGGAACTTGAGAGCATTGTTCGTATATATAATAAAAGTATTTACTTCTAAAAACGAATTATTTCCTGAAAAATCTAAAAGAATCTTTTTACAAGCTCTTATTTAATGGGTCCCCCACAAAAAGCATTAAGAAATTACCCTTTTGCTTTATCATAAATTGAAGCTTAAATTACCCAGAAATTTCACATAATTACTTCAGGCTTTTTCTTCCTCCAAATTAAATGAGACCGTCAGCCTCCAAAAGCAATTTAAACAATGACGATAATTTTTAAGTACCGCATTTTTGATTTTAAAGTGCCTTCTGGGAATTATCTTTTTCATCCTAGATTTAATTAAATATCGTTTCTTGTTACTGTCAAGGATATTTTTAATATTGCTTCAGGTATGAAAAGTGTAGGAATAGAAAAATAATTAAGTACACTTTAAGAAAATTAAGGTATAATTTTCGTAAATGACTGGAGACGAATGTGTAGTTGAATGTCATACAATGGATAGATATTGTAATGATACATGCATTTATAAAACTTCATTATATGCATATATACAAAATACTCAAAATATAATTGGAATTTTATTTTGTATCTTTAGCTTTCAAGTACATCTTAAAAATTAAAGAAACAATACTTTTTATGTCTTTCGTTTTACCGAATTAGGGCTAACAGTCACAATGCATGAGGAGAGAAACCTTCAAATTTAATTTAACTTAAATTATTGTAGATATAATATAATAATAGCTTCAGGTAACCTCTAAAAAAATATATCCTCCGGGTCTAGATAATTAAGGCTTTATTCGAATGGAACTGAAATTGATATCTAATATCAAAGTCATACAACCATTGGATATACATTCGTTGTTGCTATGTTTCTTCCTTCTTTCACATCATACAAAGATATTTATATAACACAGCACAACATATTGTTACATAAAATATTTTAATGTTTTTTTACTAATTCGAGATCACTGATTTTGAATCTACCCTCAGTTTTATTGTATCAGCTCCCGTTTTCGAGAAAAATGAAAAATAGAGTTAAAAAATGCAAAAGACCGTATTTCGGCTATTTTTGAATTATCATTAAAAAATAACAGATTTTCATATATATTATATTATATTATTATATGTCTTAAATTAAAGCCTGAATCCTAATCTATGGATATTAAAAAGCACCAATCTTTAAACTTTACTTAATATCTTGGGGACCACATTTTTCGTAACGAATCGTCAGGTAAAATCTTCATTCCCTATCTGTTGTATGAAATAATCAATACATAGAAAAAATTACTCTCAACGGAATGTTTTGGAAAAATTTGAAAACGTTTCATATTTTTATATTAAAATTTAAGGTTGAACTCTTCATTTGAGCTCCTATCACGATCATTTAATTTTTAATGATTTTTCAAAAATAGCCAAAATACGGTCTTTTGCACTTTTTAACTCTATTTTTCTCGAAAACGAGAGCTAATTGAACATTGTCGTTTACGAATTCGTAATCTACGGAAAAAATCCTATACAAATGAATTGTCATTTGTTGGATATCGAAAGTGGTGTTGGCCAGTGTAATTTATATTGAGGACTCTGAAATTAGAATTGTAATTATTCAGGATTCACTGAGCTTTCACATTTAACTTTATATAGATGAGTTATTGTCGACATTTTAGAACATTAAAATAATTAAAATCTGGCTAATTTTGTTGGTATCAGGGACATTGCACTAATAAATAATTAAATGTGATTTTTTCTCGAAACATTTATTTATTAACGGCAAAGAATTTCATTAAAGTTGTATCACAGCAATTCAAAATGAAAATTAAAGAGTTAAACAAAAGTAAGAAATTCTTTAGAAATCAGGCCCGCAAAAATAAAATTACCCAAATCCAATCGGTAAAACTCTTGAAGTTATTTTGAATAAAAAAATTAACCCGACTAGTAAAAATAAATTTGAATATTTATTCAAAACCACTAATTGGATTCACACTCATATCAATAGGTCACCATAGACCTTAAGTTCTAACTGAGGTAAGCATTTTGCAAATGAATAATTTAAATTGATGGTTTTATATTTACAGAGTGTTTTCCCCAGAGTGGTAAATATAGAACCATCTAAAAAAATTTTTATTCAGATTATATACTATAGATCTCCCAATGGAAATTACAAAATTTTATTGTTTTATACGCAGAATATTTAGTCATATCTGCACTGAAAAAAAACTTTAGTTATATGAAATAAATATATTTATTTATTACATATGATGTTATTCTTGAAATATTTATTAACTCTTAATTAATTTAATGGAAGCTACCCAATACCCATATATTTATTTCACCATTAACAATTACATTTATTTATAATTGTTAACGATATTATTGCTCGGCAGTTGGCCATATAACGTTAACTTTAAACAAACTCTATCTGGGCACAATAACACGTATTTTTTTTTTTAATCTGCGGATACGCACATTTAGTGCGCATTTTTATTTATTGTTTTTTTTTTTTATAAAAATTGATGTATTTTTCAAAAGATTGTCCACCATGTTGGATCCGCCATTTTGAATTTTTTAAATTTAACATCAGATTCGTAATCAGCGACTCCAAAAACCCCTTAATACTGGTTTTCACGAAAAAACTGATGTCTGAAAGAATACACATAATTTACGTATTAGTGCTAGGGGTGGTTTACCCCCTTGAGGAGCTTTTTTTACGGAAACCCAAAAACAGGTCAACTTTATTTTTCAAAGTCGTATGTAAAAAAATATTTGTCAATGATTTTTAGCTAAAACTGTTATTTTTGTGACGCAAAAATATAAAAAAAAACATCGTTTTTCTGCAATAAAAAATAAGGGTTGCCACCCCCGGGAACCGGATTATTTACAAAGGGTTAGTATATTTATGAAACATCATTTCCGTTTTGTTTCATTCGAAAAAATTCATTAGAAATTGAAATATTTAGGAAAAACTGTTTTTGGGGGTAAAATTTAGAGGTGGTTTTCACCCCCTAAATGTGCGTATCCGCAGATTTAAAAAAATACGTGTCTTTTATTTTTCGATACTCTATAACATATTTCAATTTCATCAAAATCGGTGAGACACACCTGAGAACGTTTCCTTGTTAGTTAAAGCTATTGTGACTATTATCTATACATATTATTTATCACTTAGTCCGCTCTTAGTGCGCGGTAAAAATTTTTAGAGCAATTTGTTCCAAAATAGTATACATATAAATCCATAAACATTTGATATAAATTTTATAGAAACGCAATTTATAAAAATGATATAACCCTAGATTACACTTAATCTACACTTATCTACACTAATTTAGAATAAATTTAATAACTTATTGCCTTCCTTCGATAAGATTTTTAAGATTGATTTCATTCGTTTTCATGTACAAAATCTCCTCTACCTTATTATTCTTTTATAAAATTCAGAATACATAGAAAATATACGAGAGAATTTATAAAAAAAATTGATAAATTATACAAAAATTGTTTACCAGGTAGACATGCGAGAAGAACTACCAAGCAGACTCCTTTTTAGTGCATGCTTACTGGCACGAACATCAAACAAGTCAGCATTCTTATTCACATTTAACCTCATCCGATTAATAAGTTGAAAAAAGCTATAGTTATTTATACATAAACCAGTTTGCAGAAGCGACTCCACCCTAAGATTGCGCTCGTTCAATCTAAAAGTGAATTCGGTTTTAAAAGAAGATGAGTCTATATTAGTAATTAATTATTCGTGAACAAAAACAATGTGTTCAATCTTCCTATGTTTTTGCAGAGAGTTCATCTTAAGGAGTCTCAGACGATCATTTCAAGGAGGGAAAAGAACTGGTTTGCCCCAAGGTAAGTCCTTAAGAACGAATCTGATAAATTTTCTTTTCACAGATTCGAAACAGTCAATATGAACTTCATAATAGGGCGAATAAATTTGACTCACGTATTCAAGAATTGGTCTTACAAAAGAAAATAAAGCTTTTGATGGATACTAACATAGGTCTGGCCTTAGCCACCAAATAGCTGATAGTATGCTCAATGTAGTCTAATTTGCAATTCAGGCTAATTCCCAAATCGCGGACACAACACGTCATAGAGCAGAATTTGATAAAAGTTGTAAGATGTCATTAATATATAAAATAAAGAGAACTGGACCTAAGTGATTACCCTGCGGTACTCCTGACGTAGCTAATATCTTTTTCGAGATGGCACGGCGAAAAGAAACCTGATATGTCTTGTCGAGTAAGTACGAGCGAATCTAGTTAATAAGCATAGCTGGAAAGCCTAGGCTTAGTAATTTAACGATTATTAAGAAATGAGAAAGCTTATTAAAAGCTTTGCTGAAGTCAATATAGATGAAGCCTGTTTGTAAACCTTTTCGAAAGCCTTCAGGAATAAAGTTAACAAATTCAAGGAAATTCGTAGAACTAGAGCCTAGTGGCATAGTGGATTTGCAATAGGCCAATAGTGGCATAGGTAATTTTTGTTACCCTTTTTATGAATCGGAATTTTCACATATTTTTGGAGAATTGCAACGGTTGCAATCAAAAATAATAAACGATATTTAGATAGAAAAAATGACCATATGTTTTCATATGTAGAAATTTCATCAGTTTTTGTCTAAAATTTGTTTGCCCTTTTAAAGACCAGCGATGCCAAAAGTGATGATTAAAATGTTTGTCTTCCATAAAGAAGAGTCAATCCCCTTTTAACGATAAAGTTATCCAACTGTTGTACCATAATTAAGATAAATTATAAATTCACCAAAAACCATCGGCGCCAACATAGGCGTCAATGACGAAAAAAAAAATTTCGCTTTCGCCCGAACAGGGCTTGGCTATTTCTATACGAATGGTTAACTAATTTGCACTTTTCATAGGTGTCGGCAACCGACACACAGGTCAGCCATTCCAATTTATCAATAAAAACGAGAAAAGGGGTTTCGAAATAAGCAAAAATAAAAATATATGACTAACTTACCATTTTTATTAAAAGCTTCTCAATTCAGTCGCGGGTAAATGTAAAGACGGTTTCGTAAAATCCGTTCGTTGGTAGAGATTTCTTCGAGCTCGAAATTGTCAGCAAACGGCTGGAAAGAGTTAATTTAAATCCACAAGACGATTTATTGCACAACTTTTGTCACTTTACTTGATTTTCAGTGAGATTTTCTTTCGAGGAAAATCAGAATGGTTGAGAGAAATCACACAAAAAAAAAAACCACACGCGAATTTTAAATCCAGTTTGCCCAGTACTTTTGAGCCCAGTCCAGATTATTTATTTTAGATAGAGAACTGGAGCAACAGATGTGTCCTTTTTCGGACTTTTCACGCACTTTTCGTGTCTCGTATATTCGGTGGCACAAAATTTTCACTTTTCAAAAACACGAAATGGAACCGAAACACTTTCGATTAATTCCTCAATCGGGATGGGAATCATCCAAATTGGGACGTTATCGCAGATAGCGAATAGATGGCTAAGGAGGAAAAACTCCTTTAGATGTGTAACTTGATCCAACGAAGAAGTCCGTTGTCACTCGATGGACTTGGTAACTGATACTGATTGGATTAAGCCGATACAGAAAGCAAAAACGGTAACAAATTCAACACACACGGACAACTATCTCCCTTCCATCTAAGGCGCGGATTAAGAAAAGAGCCCAAAGGCCTGAGACCAGCTTAAGACGCACAGTGTCCGTCTTACGATTCAGCTCGAGCCGGAGGAACAGTGGTTGAGCGATATCTTTCCGTCTTGAGTAGTTGCTGCCAGCTGACGGCTTAAACTCGCGCTAAGCTAAACCAGACCAGACCTGGGCTAGAGTGCAGCTGGAGGAAGCAGCCGGAGGAGGCTCAACGCGGCCAAACAGAAGTAGTGGCGGTGGCTGAGGTGGATGAAAATGATAGTTCGCCTCGCCGTCCCCTGGTGAAGGTGAAGCACCAGCGGCTGCGGGCCCACCTCAGCATAAGGGGGGCTAATTTTTTTTCTCCTCCACTTTCGCACTACTTATGTCAGGCCCAGCTGTTTTGAGTGCTAAGTTTTGGCCTCTTTGAAAGGCGAAGAAATTACAGCTGGCTGGTGCAGCACTGGTACTCGTTGATAGAGAGGCAAATCTTGATTTGCTTGAATTTCATGTTTTACAACTCCTTACAGAATTATGACCCGAATCGCTATAACGCTTCAAGAATGAAGTATTTGGGTATAGTTTTGAAAAAAACGTTTTAGTGGAGCACCATTGGAATAAAACAGAAACAAAAACCGATCAAGTACGATTTTGATTGCGAAATTATGCAGATTTTTGCACATACAAAACACAAAACTTTTGTTGATTATTTATTTTTAGGAGAGCTAATACATACAATTCATATGATCAATTTTTTTTTATTTCAAATGGATATTGATTAATAATTGAGGTTCGATGCGAAATATTAAAATTCCAGAAATATTAAAAAATTTCCATTAAGCTGAAAATTCGTTTATATCGGTGCACTCTAGGAATTTCTTACTACTATAATAGTACACAGTAAAAATTAAGTGTAGCTTTATGGTATATACAAATTATTTACGATTTTTACATAAAAATAATACATTTCCATTTTGATTAATTTTACTTTTTATTAACACTTAAATAATTGCCGGGTTTTTTATTTGGCAACTTTGTGTAAACTCAAAAAAAAGCTAGGGTATTTTGGACAATATTATGATTATACAAATAAACAAAAGCCAATAAGGGAAAATTTATAATACATTCTTTTGACAAAGATACCAACGTAGTAAGAGTATCATATTACAGATTACAAAAATACAATGCCGGCGTTTAGCGATAATCAAGAAACATTACATAAATGGAAAGCAAGGTATTTAAATGTTAAATAAAATTCCATAACAATATGTAAAGTATTCAATTTCACTAAGTTTTAGAAATATGTAAACATACATTTTATTAATGTAAAGTTAAGAAAGTGTAGTATTACACAAAAATTTATCACTATTTTTACATAATACCAATGTAATTTTGCGAAATTTCCAGATAACAATGGTACATTATAATATGTAAATTATTAAATTTTACCAAATTTTATGGAAATATTCCTTTTGGTTTATCTAAAAATGCACCTTTTCCTAATTTTGTTGAAATTTCATGTGTTCAGTGGCACAAGTTGTTGCTATAAAATTTTAGGCAAATATTCTTTAATAAGTAGGCAACCTTGTTACCTACTATTTTCATAGTACATTTACAGGAAAAAGTAATCCAAAAAATTATATAGCCATATACATAAAAATTAGCATACTCTAAACTAAAATAATAAAAGAAAAAGTGCATGTTGAGATATTACCATAAACCCTTATTCGGAATAAAATTAAACCAGAAGAATGGCATATTTCATATATTTTTTTGCCTCATATCGTTTCCTTTTTTAATATAAGTAATTATTATGTTCTTAACAAATAATATTTATTAGCAATCAATACAATAAAAAAAATATAAATTAATAATAAATGATAGAACATTATTTTATCACATAAAAAAGAGTTTATTGTGGTTTCAATAGTTATTATTGATTAATATGTATTTCGTTCGATGGTTAGTTGAGAACCATATTAACAACACAAAAATTATATGTTTATTTCTTTTCTAATTTGTTATAGTTTTTTATCAATAAATAATGTTTCAAAAAGGGGATTTTTAACAGTTTTTGCATTTTATTCGAAAAGTTTGAGGTTATGTCGAAAAATAGTTCAGACAAAAATTGTAGATCATTTGAGCCGTTTATTTTGAAAGTGGCTTAAGTCCAAATGATCATAAAGACTATTTTACTTTACAAGAATATAGAAAAATAGTCTTTATGATCATTTGGACTTAAGCCACTTTCAAAATAAACGGCTCATTTTATTATCTACAACTTTTATATGTAACTTTTTTTGATCCGAGCTATAGTTTTCTTTTTATTAACAAAAAACCGTTTTTTTACATGCCGTAATAATAAGGCTACCATATTTTGAAAACATGGTTTTATGTCAAATTTGACGGAGAATACGATAAAAATACTAAAAACTTGCTACGAGGTGGGGGCCATTGTTAAAAATTGATTTAAGCAATTAAATTGTTAATAGCAATATGGATTTGTTAATAATTTTTATTAAAACTATTTTTTTCTCAAAACTCAGTAATTTAGATTTAAAATGAAGTTTGTAGCTCAAATAGAACCAGAGTTATAAATTTTTGAAAATGAGTGGCCAAGCCAAAAAACTCGCTATTCTCACATTTTCGATCACTTGTATTATTGAAAATATGCGAAAAAAAAAAATCGTCGGACACGTATCTCTTATTTTTCGATATATAATCCGTAAAAAAAGTTTCAGCCAAATCGGAGATGTGTCGGTCAAAAAGGTGTTCGGTTTGTAAAAGAATTACCCATATGCTCAAATTTCTAAGCATTTTTACATCTAATTGTAGTAAAATTAATTAAGACTTTGTAAATATGTTGCAGTTTTGCGAAAATATGAATGAATCAGAGATTATTTTCACACAATTTCGAAAGTATTGTAGTAGAATTACATCTTTGTTGAATTAAATTTGCACTTTATTAGAGGTATCGCACTCTCTTTCTGAATGAAAATGCAATCTTACAACTTAGGAGACTAATTTCATTATAAATTCAAAGTGGCTTTATACCTTGTTGTATTTCTCGTTGTACTGAGGCTACAATTTTGTGTTTTCATAGTTATTTGCTAAAAAGCCGATTTCAACGATACAATAGGAAAGGTAACAAAGCGTGAATACTACTACTTTTTATTAGAAAGATATTAAATTTGTTACTATTTCATTCGATTGAATAGAACCAATTTCAGGAATATGGTATATAAAATCTTAGCAAAAATGTTAAAACTACAGCCGATTTTTTTCGAAACTATATTTAACATCACAATAAGTTTTGTTTCCAATATGATCTTTTACAATGTTATATCTGATAAAATATTAATAAAAATTAAATGAATTGTCACCATGATTAAAGTGTTATATGGCTATTTTAACCCATTAATGCGCAAAACGAGGATTTTGTGCACACAAGTTCAATTGTACAATTCGAATAGCAAATTGGAGCGATTTTCTTCCAAAATTATATATAAGGGGTTTTTGCGGAAGCTCTTTCAGAATCTGGCATTTGTTTTGCATAAAAACTTTAAGAACTCTATTATATTTTGGGTTTATTCAAAAAAGTGCTGATTTTTTTTGGTCATTTTTCTACTCAAAGTCGATTATCTTGTCGTTGCTGCTATTTAATGATCATATATCCACCAGAAATCGCGGTCCGAATGTCTACACTTTCTCAAATCATGGTTTTGAACATTTTTTTTTGCTTTGGTTTTTGCAAAATGGCCATTTTGTACAGCAATGTAATAAAAAATATCGCGATTTTTTTACACGAAAAGGATCAACTTTACAAAAAAAATTTATATGACAAAAAGTACTTATAATTAGCCAAGGAAAACATGTAAATTTTAGCAGAATTTTTTGAACTATTTTTGGTTTTTTGGATTTGGTAAATTTTTGAAAAATCCAAAAATGTCCCGAAAAATTCTGACAATATTCAGAAGTATTCTTTGGATAATTATAAGCACTTTTTTCATATAAAATTTATTCGTATAATTGATCCTTGTTGAGTAAAAATATCAACAAAATTCATCATAAAAAAAATTGGTGATATTTTTACTCAAAAGGATCAATTATACGAATAAATTTTATAAGATAAAAAGTGCTTATAATTAGCCAAAAAACACGTGTACATTTTTCTAGAATTTTTGGATTTTTCAAAAATTGACCAAATCTAAAAAACCAAAAATAGTTTAAAAAATTCTGAAAAATTTTACATGCATTCTTTGGCTAATTTGAAGCATTTTATGTTTTATAATTTTTTTTTGTAAAGTTGATCCTTTTCATGTAAAAATATCGCGACATTTTTTATTACATTACTGTACAAAATGGCCATTTTACAAAAATCAAAGCAAAAAAACGTTCAAAACCATGGTTTGAGAAAGTTTAGATATTCTGACCGCGATTTCTGGTGGTTATACGTTCATTCAATAGTAGCAACGACAAGATAATCGACTTTGAAAAGAAAAATGACCAAAAAAAAAAGCGGCCAAGTGCGAGTCGGACTCGCCCATGAAGGGTTCTGTAGCAGCAAGTAATATAATATAAAAGTTCTTGTTATTATTAGAAAATAATGGTTCACGGTTATGTTTATGAAATTAAATGTTTTTTTTTTTTATTTTTATATTTGAGTTGATTGAATGAAAGGTAAATTGCGGTTTACGATTTATGGCATATTAAAAAAAAACTACGCACTAGATCTCGTTCAAACCAATTTTCGGTGGAAGTTTGCATGGTAATGTACATCATATATTTTTTTTAGTTTTATCATTCTCTTATTTTAGAAGTTACAGGGGGGGACACACATTTTACCACTTTGGAAGTGTCTCTCGCGCAAACTATTCAGTTTAGAAACCTCAATATCATTTTTGAAGACCTATCCATAGATACCCCACACGTATGGGTTTGATGAAAAAAAATTTTTGAGTTTCAGTTCTAAGTATGGGGAACCCCCAAAATTTATTGTTTTTTTTCTATTTTTGTGTGAAAATCTTAATGCGGTTCACAGAATACATCTACTTACCAAGTTTCAACAATATAGTTTTTATAGTTTCGGAAAAAAGTGGCTGTGACATACGGACGGACAGACAGACAGACATGATGAATCCATAAGGGTTCCGTTTTTTGCCATTTGGCTACGGAACCCTAAAAATCAGCACTTTTTTGAAAAAACCCGAAAAATAACCTTGAAAGCAATCATATCATACATTCAAATTAAAGGAAGAATATTTTTAAGTAAATACAAATAACAAAAATAGTTGAAACAAAAGCTATATTAATTTTACTACGAAATGTATTGTTCCTAAATGCCAATATTATTGATTTATTAACATATATATGTTAATAATGAAAATAAAGTTGTTTGTTTTCAATACGTATACATTTTCGTTTTAAAAATAGTGTTTTGGTCAAATAAAAGATGAAACTTATTATATCGCAGTAATAAATTAATAATTTTCGACTTTGGTGATTTTTCTCTCGGTGCAAAAATTTGTTCAGTTAAAGATTTGAAATTTGGATGGGTAATTTTATGCGTTTATTGAATATTTTAAATTCTTTGCTGTCGGTCACAATTTAAAAAATTCAATGCAATGCAAAATTCCAGATCCATATTAAAACAACGCAGCTTTTATCAAACAAATTGTCAGATTGCACACATCAGATCGATGGGAACTTTTGAATTATAATTTGTAATGCAGACATTTATAGGAATTTATGCAAAGTAAATTCTTAATTTTCCTGGAATGACGATAGTAGATTAGATTAGATATGTGTATCTATTTATTTTCATGAAAATACCTTGCCGTTTAGATTTTGTTTTGATAAATAATAACTGAATTGTTAGAAAATATCAACAATTCAATACACTTCCAATTCTTATTATTCTCCTTATTCAATTCGATAATGCGATTGAGTAAATTTTAATGTTTCACCGAAGAGACTATTATTATTCATTATTCATTTGCAGCCTTGGAAAAAATTAGTTCTCAGATCTTTCGAAATACAATGCAAAAACATTCATAAAAATCTGTTCAATATACCACTGCACTACAACAATATTGGATTTTTCTTTAACTTATCAACGTCAGTAGATAGGACTGAACATTCTCTAAATTCCGCCTTTCTCCTGTCATTAATAACTAAAGGGCAATCGAGTCCCGCCCAAATCGACCAATGATACCGCCGAAGAACGACAGTAAGTGATAATTCATCAAACCATACCTGCTATAGAGGCGACAAAAACACGTCTATGATGTAATTTGGCTTTTACAAGAAGTCTTCGTCTAAACGAGCAACTAAAATTGTTGCTTCCGCGAGTGGCTTATCACCAAGACTGGGCATTTCCTGGCAGGGAAGTTGCTGCGTGCATTTATGGTAATTAGGAAACAAACTACGATCTTCACTTATTTTGCTACAAAGGTGAAAGCAGCAATTAGTGAATGTTTGTCATGAAAATGACACATTTTGCAGGGAAGCACGAGACACGAAACAAGTTCTAGACATTAAGTCTATCTCGGCTAAATGGGAAGACATTTTTGAAAGCATAACTTTTAATGTACCACTCGCTCGCTTCATGGCTTGACATAGTAAAGCATTCAGTTGCGTATTAGAAAGCGAAATTGGTGCACAAAAGAAATAAATTAAATGTTGGGTTGACACAGAAAAAACGTCGAGTGAATTCTGGGTCAGTTAAAAAAAAATTGCTTTAGCATACTAAGTAAATGCCAATGACCCGAGATTTATTATTGGATCTTCAACATGTTCGGTTTATGATAAATTAGTTAATTCCGACTCTATGACACTTCGAATACATAATTAAATCGAATTCAGTTAATTGGAAATTGGCAAAAAGATGTTATACTTTTTTTCCTAATTTACGAAAAACTAGTTATGTCGAATTACCTAATTTATAGACTTTATTTAATGACGAACAGGCTGTTCCGATCCATTCATTTTAATTCATTAATCTCTATTTTATCAGTTACTAAGTAATAATTTAACATAATTCTCGTATTAAATTTTTGTCAGAGTTGTCGTTTTGTGGTCTTTTGTATTTTAGTTTTGTAAAAAATTAAAATTAACGAAAAATTTTGGGCCTTGTTCTGTTTGATTTTCAGTCGACAATACACCGAAATTGGTAAAATTGAAAGAGTTACATAAGGACGAATTTGTAGCACTTATGTAAGTACAATTCGAACTCCGAAAATGTTTATAAACGAGATTATTTCAAAAGGCTTATTTAATAACTGCCTGCAGACTTTTTATGTCGTAAATGTAAAAGTGTCGCTTAAAACTGCGTTTATTTATGTGACAAATATAATACCTGAAAAACTCAGAAGCAATATTAATGTTTAAAAAAAAAATGGTTATCCTCGGATGGATTAACCGATTTTTAAACCGATATAAAAATTATCCAGGCGTGTGTTTAGGGCCTTTAAAATCTTAAATCATCAATAAAAAAGGCAAACAATTCATTCATTTTAATAGCCTATGTGCATATACATATTATACATAGGTATGTACATTTAATTTTTTTACGCTAATTGGGATATCAAAAATAAATTTTTTAAGCGGTTTTTATTCCCTTTCAATTTTTTTTTTCAAATTCAAGATAATATTAATTTTGTAGAATTCTCTCCCCGAATTACATAGTTGACTGAGTTAATATTCTTTTTACGCGAATTCCATTTACGTGTAATTTTTAGGAACGTAAGAGGTTTAGGTGCATCAATTTTAAAAACTGAGGTAGGTATCCTATGACTACACAAATTAAGAAGAAGAAAAAAATTACAAATGAATTCCAAAATTATTTCAAAATATTTTAGCTCATGTATGACAAAAGTGTATTTTTTGAAAGTTACGTTACCATGCATTTCTCTTTCTTTTTAGAATTGCTACAGAACCCTTTTTTTCACGCGAAATGTGTGTCTTAACAGTCTGATTATTAAATTACTGATTTGAGAAATAATGTACACCCATCTCACAATTTACACCGTACATACATTCCAAGATAAATCTTGTTAATCGAAATCATGTAAAGTAGGGCGCAGCATACATATAATAACGTAGGATAGGTTGAAATAAACTTTATACTGTGTTAATCGAATCAAAGAATATACCGTGTCAATTAAGTACCGGGATGGCAGAATAATTTGAAAAGTAGGCATCACAGAGAAAAATGCCATAGACAAAATTTGTAGGATTTTTCCCTGGTAATTAAACGGTGACCTTAGATTTGACCTTGATTTCGATGTTCAAGGTCATCTGGAAGTCAAGTTGATTTTTTTAATACCCCCACTTTTGACCCCGAAAATTAAAAGAGCAGGAAATTTTAAGTGCAAGTATGATCTTGACCACTTTAAACATTTGACTTCTGACGGTCATATCAGAGAAAGGTCAAAGTACGGGAACAACTGCAAAATAACTCGTCAGGAGTAGGTTTTCGGCAAAAATGTTCCAAACAGAAGTTGTAGGATCATTCCCTGGCTATCTGATGGTGCCGTTAGGTTTGGTTCAAGGTCAAGTCCGTTTTTCAAGTGGAAGCGCATACTTTTGTTGCCGGTGATACTTGAACTTAAAATTTCCTGCTCTTTTAATTTCCGGGGTCAAAAGTGGGGTTTGCAATTAAAAAAAAATCGCTTGACCTTCAAACGACGTTGAAGACCGACGTCAAGGTCAAATCTAAGGCCACCGTTTAATTGCCAGGGAAAAACTTTTTTCTAAGGCATTTTTCTCTGTGATGGCTATTTTTCAAGTTGTTCTGCCATCCCGGTACTTAATTGACATGCTGTATAAAGAAAAGTCGTATATATGTTCATAATAACCGTGTTAAGTAAGACAACAATATTATGACAAAAAGAAAATTGGTTCTACTGAATGGAGGCCTGGAAATTGAAGCTCTAGTACTCGTATAAAACATTTTTTAGATTATATAATATTTAGAATCATTTATTATAAAATGGAAAGCAAAACACATGAATTATTATAATGTAATAATATCTATCATAAATATTAAAAGGAAAGAAATTGTTTGTATTTGTTTTGGAATTCATATTCTCACCCCTTTCTGCAATGTAATAATGTAATTAATGGGGCTAAATAATATTATTTAATAAAGAGTTATTAATTGAAATCTTAAAAACATAAAACTACTCTTCCTGGTATTTATTTTTTTTTTCAGCCCCACCTCGAAATTTTGTGGCAAATATCTAAACAAAAATTCCGTGAAAATTGGAGCCCTTAATATTAATCTTAAGTACTAGACCAAGGCGTATAAAGATTTCCTATATAAAATACACGTAAACTTTGATTATTTTTCTTCAAAACTCTACAGCTCAGAGGCATTTTATGGTATAATCTTGGTCAATGGAAGGGTTTCTTCAGAATTGAATGCTCTACAAAAGTGTCCATTGCGGTGTAACCCTAACTCCCAACAGCGGGGTACCACGGGTCACTTACCCCAATTTTTCCATCAAATTCTCGCTTTTTGCCCCTATCTCGTAAACAACAAGAGGTACAGAAAAAGTGAATATGACAAACTTGTAGGAAATTCAATTTCTTATAAAAAAGTTCTGAACCCCAAATCGCTAACATCTACATTTCTTGAGATATTTTGCTTTGAAGTTGAGGTAGTGTGGAACTTTCATCGATTATTGAGCTAATTTGTAGAAACACTACCTCAACTTCAAAACCCAATATCTCAAGAAATATCGATGTTAGCGACTTGGTGTTCTAGAACTTTTTGGAGGAAATTGAATTTCCTACAAGTTTGTCATTCACATTTTATCTGTAGCTCTTGTTATTTACAAGATAGGGGCAAAAAAACGAAAATTTCATGAAAAAATAGGGTTAATGACCCGTACTAGCTCGCTGGTGGGAGTTAGGGTTACATCGTAATGGACACTTTTGTAGAGCATTCAATTCTGAAGAAACCCTACCATTGACCAAGATTATACCATAAAATGCCTCTGAGTTGTAGAGTTTTGAAGAAAAATAATCAAAGTTTACGTGTATTTTATATAGGAAATCTTTATACGCCTTGGTCTAGTACTTAAGATTAATATTAAGGGCTCCAATTTTCACGGAATTTTTGTTTAGATATTTGCCACAAAATTTCGAGGTGGGACTGAAAAAAAAAAAAAAATAGTCGCGAAAAAAAAGCACCCTAATACATATACAAGTTTAATACACTATATAACACATAGGTATGTAAAATAATCGAAATAACATATAGAAAAGCCTTTTTTTAAATTTAGAAAACGTGTAAAAACGATACCGTGTAAATCAAGTACGGTGCATATCGATAAATAGGTGTACGTAAGACAGAGAAAACAATTTTCTATGCGGCATATTGGATAGTGCATTGGACCTGTATATTTCATACTAAAGTTTGCACATCTTCAAAAAAGTTGTTATTTGTCATCATTTACAAAAAATTAATTATAGCCTAATTACCCTTTCGTGTTATAAAACACAAAAGCTTACAAATCAACTTAAGAGAATAGTTTTCCCTTGAGCCTTAAACGTTTTGTAAAGAAATTTGTATCTACTTTGAAGATCCAGTATTACTGGATCGCTAGACATTTACTAAATTTATTTATGATATTAGGGAAATGTTATAGTTATAGTTAGAATATTTCCTTAATAACCGCCCAAGTTGTCGTTACCTGTTCATAGGCTATTATACTACTTGTAATATATACAATGGCAATAAAACAAATGGTTAATTATAGCAAAACATTTAAAGCTCTCTCCTTGCCTTAATGCTTGGGCACGTGGGAAAGCCTTGGATACCAGATCTGGTGCCGGCGGATACCAGCGATATGTCTGCTTTTTATTTTTCACCTCCAAGGTAAGTAGGGTTGGGTTCGACTGGCTTGAGCTCCTTCCTTCTTTGATATAAGGAAGTACGTCATTCGTTAGCACATAGCGGCGCGATTTTACATCAGCAATCAAAAGTCTGTTCGTGATTTCATCCGGTATTTAAACTACGCTAGCTATAACCATATTTTATTGCAGATAAGCGGCTGTGCCACAAAAGGGAATCCGCTTGCTCTTTCGCGTGAAACTGGTTCACAATTAAAACAATAAACGTTTTCTGGTCCACAGAAATTGGTCCAGGCCTGAAAGGTATAAAAGCTTCCACCTGAATGTAGGTTAATATTGAGCGGAAACCGGTTCACCGCAACAAAACCGTGATGAGGAAAGTTCGGACCGATTTGCTGGTTTGCGGGAAAATTCTTTGATGTTTCCTGTCGATCGCCTCCATCGAAAAATGGCTATGAAACTGAAATTTATATCCCCAATATAGCCAACAATATAGACATCCGTGAATTAACATTTCGTTTCGCAAAACATCAACCGAGTGAGTTACTTTGCGATACTTCGCCGGAGCTCTGCTTTTCTTTGCTGCAAGAATTTTTCAATTGCACCTAGTTGCTAAACCCGGGGGAACCGCAAAGAAATCACTTCGGTTAAACCTTTTTATGCGAACCTTTAGGCCTTATTAACGAATTCAAACCGCAGCGCATGCGATCACACACATGAGAAGTAGTTTTTAATAATTATGAAATATGCTGCATCTCTGGCAGCTGCATCCAAATCCACTCTGATGGGAAGCTCTTCCTATTTTATTCCTTATATAATTGAAAACAAGATGAATCCCACGCCTGATATGTGGAAAATTACTCGAATCGGCGGCGTGATCTCTTCGGTTTTTGCAAGCCTTTCTTGTGGACTCCTCTCACTATGATTGTTCATCATTACTGCAAACTATTGAGAAAAATTATTTCGTGTGAGTGAAGATGCTGTAATTGGTGTCTTGGCAAGAATTCATAAATTTATGGGCAGATAGCACATTATGTGCGGTCTGGGGAAAACAAAGCGATAATTTTAATAAATATAAGGAATCGAAAATTAGCTTCGTGGGAGCGATCGCTGTTTTTTTACGAAATAAGTTATATGATATGTTTGATATACTATCAGGACAATTTGTGTTCCCATGAATCTCCTCTCATCACGTTATTACAGATAGAAGTGACTTATAAATTAACGAACTGGCTTGAGACGACGAGCTTTCATATAAAATAAAATATATTAATAGCTGCTTTTTTTTGTCTATATAGAACAATAAAATATTTTATATTGAACGCAAGCTTACTAACAGCTATCCAAAATAAAGATTTGATATTTGATTGTCATGATATTCGTCCATGCAAAATTTCAAATCTTCAACTGATAATTGTTCAGGGAAATTTTTGAATAAAAAGTAGTTTTAAGTCTTGGCAATTTGATATTTTTTAAAAAAATTTTTAAATCTTGTTACTCACAAAAATCAAATCAGAGGATAATTTCCTTATGTTTTCGTTAGACGAAAGGCGGTTAACCTTTAGAGGACCGGAAAACCGATATATCGGCTTTGGAGGAAAATTAATAATTTTTTGTCATAAACAAGATCCAGGGCATTTTTGGGGTTGCTGATCACGAATCTGGGGTCAGATTTGATAAATGCATTCACCCTACTCTTCAAATGCCTCATTTTCTAGTACTCCCGAAACTCGGTGAAAACTTGACCATCGGGGTTGTCGGGATTGCTGATGACAAATCTAGGGTCAGATTTGATAAGTTCACACACCCCTACTGCTCTCACACCCCCTTACCTTCTCTTCAAACAGCTCATTTTTTGGTACTCCCAGAACTCGGTAAAAAAGTGACCCTAGAGATTTTCGGGATTCCTGATGACGAATCTGGGATCAATTTTGAAAGATATAGTATCAATATCAATAAATAATAATAATAAAATAATAAATTTTTAGATAATTCTAAGGGGGAGTTGAAAAATTAAACTTCGGGAGTGCCAAAAAATAAAGTTTTTGTAACGGAGGAGCTAGAGTGGGGGGTAGGGATATATAAATTGATCAAATCTAATCTCTGATTCGTAATCAGCGACCCCGAAAACCCCTAGAGTTACATTTTCACCGAATTTTAGCAATTTCATAAAATTTAATATTATAAAAGTTTTCCTATCCCTTAACGGGACCGGAGAGCCAATATATCGGCTCGCCCTGTGATATGAACTTTGTATATAGTTGATACGTAATACCAGATACAAATTTGGGCAATTTTCAAGATTAATGTTAAGCTCTCAAATCCCGGCCGTCTAAAGGTTAAAGAGTAATTTAAAATTAAAATTACAACCATTAATGAAATTACAGCATTTAAAGGCCGGCTGATTGAGTGCAATTATATCAATTAGAATTGTACTTAATACCTGGTCATTATTCATGAAGTCGATTTGATTTTTTGGTCCGACCCCCCATTCAGGGCCCCCCCATTCTGTATTATGCTTGCATGTGAACGAAAGTAGATAATAAAAAATTAATATTTATAGATTTCGTTTACTTCAAAATTCTCCAAAGCTCCCCTCTTATTAAAAAAATTTAATTGGGTATTTTGTATTTTCTCATAATATGCCTATATTTATTCTTACATTGTTATTCTAATCTTAGATAAAAACAATTATTTGAAATTCTAATATTTATCACTGCCAGAATTCTACGAGGAATGTTCTGAATCAATTTTTCTATCACTTCTTGAAGGTAAAACTTTCAATCCCAGAGAGTTTAAGCAATCCATACTAGTTTTCGATGTGTGGCATGGGGCACCATCTTGCATAAAGATTTCCAAATATGGCATGACATTCCTCAAAACTTCGGTGGTCTGACTGAAGCGAATTGTTCCTTCAACGAAATAAATTGGGTTCCGGTTGGAATAATACAATCTAAATCACTAAATATGACCTTGTAGAATTATTAAATTTTCATAAGGCTGTAAGAAAATGAAACAAAATATATTAAATAAAAGGATTTAAGTTATTTCAATATCCATTTCCATTGCTTCTGTTTAGTTGCGCTCAATATAATCTTTTTTGTCACATGATTGTTGGCAAAATCGTTTTATTTTTGCTGGTCGTATACAAGAAATGTTGTTTTCTTTGAATCGTCGTTTCAAAATTCTCAGTGTCGCTCAGATCGCTTAAAATTTCTTTAGCTAGTTTTTTCTTCTCATTGTTAAATGCTTGGTCTACGACAATTTGTTAGTTTGTTCTTAGCGATCAATGTGAATTCAGATTAATTACGCACCGTTTTGGCAATGTTCACCACATATAATTTTGAAATTCCCACAATCTTGGCAGTTTTAGTATAGCTTGAATTCCCGTTCTTCAATAAAGCAACAATTTACGCTTTTGTTTCTGATGAAATGTTGCATTTTTTGCCCATTTAGTCTACCCACTCGCATGTTAATATTATTAAAATTAATTTCACCTCAAAATTTTGCAATAGCATTCACTGTTACTTATTTTTTAGGTCATTCACTCAAACTTTCTAATTTTTTTCGAATCCACTTTCAATATTTAAAACTGAATTGATAAGTAATGATCTTTTAGACTTATCTATAAATTCTGTATTGTATGAACAACCGGAAATTGGGATTTTCTATATTATGAATAAAGTGTGCAGATAATATCCAAAAGGAAAAAAGTAATAAAGGCGGGTTCATTATATTACAAAAATTTTGAAAAAATGCATTGGGTCATAATTTAATGACGGGATACTGTAAACTATTTTATTGTCTTGTATACTTTTACTATTGTGTCTGCATGAAGCTGAAAAAATTTGTTAAGCTCACTCAAGCAAAACATTTAAAATTTAGTGCGGCGAAGCAGAGATTTTAATCGCCCAATTTTACTTATATGCTAAACTCTATATTCAAGTAGTGCCAATTGAACCTCTGCATGCCACGTTTTACGATTTGTTTTTATATAACGATTATAGGCTACCTTATCAGCATTTATCCATGAACCGAAAGTATATAAATTTCAGACTCTCATCAAAATGTCTAAAAATATTTTTAATAAACTGTACATTTATTTATTGAGCAACCTTGACCTCACCATTCACATATATTATAATGTGCATATCTTGCAATTCCCGAATCAAAAAAAAAAAAAAATTAAGCAATATCCATTCGAAAATTTATAGCACCCTCTTAAGTGGTTGGATGATTTGTTGCTTACATAATTAAAATGTTTTATGGCCAGCACAACGAACAGCCACATCATGGGGATCTTTTTTCATTCATAATTCAACAGTCACCAGCCTACGGCTAAAGCAATAAACGAGTAATGTATAACTTTAGGAGGTAGAAAATACGCCCTGTCTGGTCCTAATTACTCCCTTTAATTGCCTCGTGGTAATTTATAGATATTTTTTTTTTTATTTATGAATATTGAAGAGTACTAGGAAAAAGTACACACATATTGGTTATATCCGTTCAATTTTTGTATTTTGTATTTTATACTCGCTTTCGGTTTAATATTTTTAATTATCTAGAAGCAAAGTTCTTGGGTCTTATTTCCTCGGGCTGTTAAAGTCAATCGCAAGAAGTTGAAATGACTTGAATGCGTCATGAACGCAACTATGTTATGTACGATGTATAGTATGCGATATGACCGGCACCAGTAACGCCAGCAACATAAACCAGCTTACCTGGTAAATGGCTTTTTGTGAAAGTCAAACGAAATATTGCCTTGGGAGTGTTCCACCAGACCAGACCAGACAAGACACTTTATTATTTGTGATGTAGAGCAAGCGCAGCGGCTCTAAATCAAATCCGCAGGAGAGCAGTGGCGATGGCGACTATTCACCTCACCCAGATTGAAGCTCTCAAGTGCAATCGTGTTGCGATTTCGAAGGAACGGGCGCTGAACTCGGACAATTATTACAAAATCCAATCGCCTAGGTATGCTCAAGAAGCCTTCTAGATAAAATCATTGAGCTAGACCGAACAAATTTACAAAAAGTAATTAAATGAAAAAGAAATCCACAAAATACCAGCCAATGATTTATGAGAATACTTTTCAGGAAAATTGTAGTAGGCGACGAGTTCTCTTTGGCACGCTTGGTTTTTACAACACCGAGTACAATGGCCTTTTTACTGAAATATTTTTGCAGTTGCAATAAATTTTCCCTTTTTTTTTTGTATATATGTAGTAGGTGATCAATGAATTAGAAACACTAGAATTTTTTTTAAAGTTTTTGAGAATTTGTGGATATTTAAAGAATTTAGTAAAAGTTATGTAAAATTGACACTACATATTTATTACTCAGCTTCATCTGGTGTACATAAAGTTTAAAAATTTCATATTTCGTCATTCCCCCTTGGCTTTAATGACTTCTTTTATTCTACCTGGCATACTTTCAATACAACTCTTGATCATTTCCTTAATTTCATCGTCGTTATTCCATATATCTTTGATATTATTTTTCAAAATTTGTAATGTATTGTTTGACCTAGAATATACTTTACATTTTAGAAAGGTCCAACAATTCTCAATGGGATTGAAATCAGGGAATTGCCCGACCAAGAAAAAACATAAATATTTTTCGAACTGAAAAAATTATTCACAGATCTTGCTGTATGGCATGGTGCCCCATCCTGCATAAATGTATAGGAAGACCTTCTGGAACCCAGGAAGTCCATATAAGGAAGAAGGACTGTTTCCAGGACACGTTTATCTTGTTCCGAGCGTAACGTTCCTTCGACGAATTAAATAGGACCGGGGCCTTCAGAGGTAATGCAACTCCAAATCATTGTTTCTGGTGGATGTTTTACAGGTTTTATGAGGCAATCTTCTTTAAGACATTCATTGGGTCTCCTTCTAACAAAATGAGCTGCTTCCGTGACAGCCTCTATGCGACATTCGTCACTAAATGTGACCTTAATTTAAAAGAAAATATAAAAAATCGATATTTTTGACAAACATACGGGTCAACGCAACCCTAACGTTCCAATGTTTAATTACTTTTTTGCAATCATCGATGGTTAAGTTTATATGAAGTTTTGCCCAAATTAATCGCTTTTTCTTCATTTTTCCCGTTAATTTCGGCTTCTTTGTAGGCCGCCTACATTTTAGACATGATTCATAAAATCTTCTTCTAACTTTCACCGCCGATATATTTACTCCTTGCTCATTTAGCTCTCTAGTGAGTACGCGTACTGGTACCCTGCGTTGTTGTCCACCCTTCCGAATAATTTCCCGGTCAGTTCTCGCAGCGGTTTTCCTTCTACTCCTACAGTTTTCTCGGTTATTATGACGAGGAGACAGCCCAACTTCAATATTTTTTGATATTCCGCTCACTGTGGCCGCAGAAACTTCAGATCTTCTAGCTATTTCTCAACAATGTTGTAATTTCGATTTTTCTTTTCACTCGTTATGTCTTTTTTTTTTCATTCATTTAATTCATTTATCACCTACTGTAGTAGTACGATATACTTACATTAGAATGATTGGAACTTAATAAAACTAACACTTTGTCAATTACATTACCCATCAAAAGCTGATAATCATCCAAAAATGATAATTTTCTGGCGATGAAAGGAAAAAAGAAAAAACAAAAAGAAATTTTAATTGAAAGAATTTTTTTTTTTTTAATATGATCATAGGCATAGACTACATGAAAATAATCTACCTCGAATTTGAAAACTATAATAGGTGCAACATCTGGCGTACCTCAAGGAAACCATCTTGGCCCACTGTTCTTATTATTATTAATTAGAGATATTGTTTCAATTTTTTCCTTTGCCAAATACGTTGTATATGTTGCATTGCAGAATGATTTCGACAAATTGCAGGAATGGTGGCTCAATAAATCATTTGTCACTCAACCTATCCAAATACAAAACAATAATTCCCAGATGCAATAATCCAGTACTGTGGAACTACAATATTCAGAACATCTAACCCTACCTTTTGCTCTGCTGTAGTCGGGTAAATTAGGTATTCCTGTTTCCGATCGAAATACTGAATTTGATTTCAAAATTTTGAAAGTAGAAAATATTGTTTTCTTGAAATTACGAAAATTATAGCATCTAATTTACACCAAAAAAATTAAAAAACAATGAACACATAATTTCAATTCGAGTGAAATTAACTTTTTCTTATAATTGTCTATTTTAAAAATTTCTTTTGTATTATCATGTCTGTATATTTACTTTTGCGAAAATCATTCTGTATTTTTCTCAATTTCCCTTAAAAAGACTGCGACGAAAAATTTTCGATCACGTTTATACTTTTGAGATTAAATACAGACCGATTTTCATATTCATGACGAGCCAACCACAAAAAAGAATACTTCGTATTAAAATGTTGCTGCCTAATATACTCTTGAAAATACGAAGTCTTACAGAAAATGTATGCTTTAATTTCGACATTTTTGCATTTATGTGAAAGATTGAAGTCTTAAAAACACATCGTTAAAATTTTGAATTAAAATTCGGAAAACTGGCGAAATTTTAAACATATTACTGACTTGGCAGTCGTTGTATTCTGATAAAATTTGAAACTACACACGCGTTTTTCTTTAAATCACTTTTCTAAAGTTAGTGGGTCTTTAAATAAATACTTTTTAAATGTAACACATCACCTTACTTTAGATTAGACTAGAGTAATAAAACTACAAAACATGATTAAAATATAACTTACCTTAGAAGAATAACTTAGTTAAATTGGCATCTTAGGAGAATCTTATCTTTGTAGAACGGTAGGACTGAATTCATCATCGATTGCAATTTTCTATTATGAGCGAATAATTTTAAAAATGGTATCTAAAGTTGGGAGTTCTTGAATAGTAAAGACTCTTTTATTTATTACTAAATACCTCTAAGCAATGGAAAAAAATTAAAATACGTAGCCATCAATACACATACGAAAAATCTTTATCTGCGCAAAAATGATGAAAATCGGCTTCACTGCTAAAGTCGGTGCTTTTCATATTCAAACCAAATTATAGATAACACTTTTTCTAAGCATTTTGTTTCCAAAACCAATAAAATTGCATTTATCGGGTTTTCAAATTAAAATAATTTTCAAAAGGTTCTCCTTTAGAATTTATCCTCTAGAGTGCAAATATTTGTGAGGGTGTGAGCAAACTTCTAACAAGAAACACCTTAAATTTTTATAAACAATTTATTTTCAGTTGTAATTCGCTCAATAAAATTCACTCACCATTTCGATGAACTTTACAATCCTTTTCTCTTCCTATCTGCAGACTTTGTATAATGAATTTTCTTAAAATAGTTTCATTTTTTTTTCACATCTAAAAGAAAATTTCTTACTTAATTTTACAATGAACAACTATTATTGATTATAAAGTTGAATGCTCTTAGACGTACTACACTTGAGGACTGAGATGATAATAATATTGAGCCACTATATATAACTTCTGTTTCCTGTTCAACTTATATACTCGTATATCTTTTTATTTCAATTCGAAACGAACTTCTCGACCTTTTTTAATTTTATTTCAATATAAACATCTAGATGAAGACACAAAGTAGAATGGATGAGTTATGTGTAGAAAAAATATTTTGTACAAACTATTTTACTTTGACGTTGTAAAACGGGTAAATTAGATTGAGTTCGTCGTCAATTTGAAAACAGATTGGATGAAACCTATAACATCCCTGCTCTGATGGTTTAGTATATGTCGGGGACTATTTGTTATCGTTATTATGGGGTATTACTTGCATTAAAATTTTAAAATAAAAATAAAATTAAGATATATATATACGCAAACAAAATATAAACAAATTCAGTAAACAACTGATTCGTTCAACAAATAATGACAGAATTCTATTTTTTACGTTTTTGAAAAGTAAATTTTTTGAAAATAAAATTCAAAAAAACTTCAAAAGATGACATTTCAATTTTTGATTTGTTTGTTATTTCTAATGTGCATGAGCATAAACAGCGAGATATTTTATATTACTTGTCGAAACTCAGAACATTAGTCTTAGAGCTAAAATATTCTACAGATATTCAACAATTTCAATTATTTTCATAAACTTGACATAATTTCAAAGCTAATATTTTTTGTTGTTTTGTTTTTAGTTTCTCGAATTGACTTATTATTAAACATTTTTAATTTTGAGTCTGCGTAACACCTCAACTGACTTTCAAGAAATATTTTGTCCCCAAATATTTTGATATAAATGACCAACCGCCAAAATATATGCATAAATCAAAAATTTCCCTAATCCTTGAAGTAAAGCCTAAGCAAAGTTATTAGACTTGATCCATGTGGAGGAAAATTGTATATGTTATTTATGTAAAATTAAGGCTGTTTATACTTTCAGCTTATTGATTCAATCAAGAGTTCGAAGATAGTCTGGGGTTGTGGGAAAAGGCTTTTTAATTAATTAAAGCTTCCCAAAATTATAGACGACGCTCTTTTCCACAAGTTCCTAAAATCTTTTGGCAAAAATTGAATCTTGATAAAAAAAACTACGAAAACCATTGTGTAAAAAAACAAAACAAAAATCCTTCCCTCTAGTTCAATAAAGCAAAAATATGTTTTAAAATACAAATTTCCCGGTTAAAAATGAATGATGGTTGAACCTCGGCCGCACCACGGCCGTACAATTTCTACACGGCCGCACACTCGGTCGTATGAGTGCCTTGAGCACAAACGAGAACGGCCGAACTAATTTATATGGATATATATTTATACGGTTCAGCCGTAGTGCAGCCGTGGTAGCCTTGATACAGCCGTCGCAGTGTTCCAAATCGTTAAAAAGTTGCCAAAACTAAAAAAAACGGACGTCTAAAGACAAAACTTGCGTAAAAACAAATTTATTAAGGACATTCTGTCACTTCATATTGCAATAAGTTTTTTGTTTTAATACTACATGTACTACGTTTTACCGTTAAAACAGATATGATATTCATAGGATAAATTTTTATATTTTATCTGAATCTCTTATGCATATGCAATAGTATCAAAGTTGTATTTTCCCGGCTATTGATCTAGAAATACATCATTAATTTTGATCCGGCATTTTCCATTGTATAGCCTATTCATCAGGCCTTTTAATTTCGAAATGCAAAACTACACAGAATTCTATGTTATATACATTTTGAAATTCAAGATGACGGCTAAAATATGGCGGTCCAAAATTGTTCAACTTCACCAAATTATTATAGAAATTGTAACATACCATATATCATTTTAACTTTACAGATTTTGATTCGTAGAGCCCCTACAAACCAATTTTTGTGAAAGACCATCCACCATATTGGTTTCGTAATGTTTAACTATTCCAGATTGACTACAGTGGCCCCCAAATACCGTTGTACCAACTTTTGTTCAAATTCGATTAATTATTTCTTGTTTACATTTTAGTTCGGTTATACTGACTTTTTAAATTCTGATATCAGAACTGAAATAAGTGACTCCAAAAACCCCCACATACCAATGTTTGTGAAAATCCGATCAAATTTAATACTCTTGGTCCGTCATATTGAATTTCTGAATTTTGATAGCAACATAATCGACATTTTGACTATTTGGACCACTGTGGGTTATGAATTTAATAATAGGACGTGATTATTTAAACTGAGCTCTTTTCCTAATTTATACACTTACCCATTTGGTGTCGTAACAGAATGCAATTATAATTCTGAAAATTAATTTACAAAAAAAAAAAAAAAAAGCAAACTCAATAAAGAAAAAGTCTTAAGATAAAAATAAAATGAAAATTCGATTTAAGTTCAAAACTTCATTGCAAGTAATATTAAATAACGTTTCGTTACAAATTTGTTCGCATAAAATTACATATATACAAAAATTGCTTACAAGTCTGGAAACGTGTTAACTGCAAACTAAAATTATATCGAAGTGCGCGTAACGCGCGTACGCTTCAACTAAATTCGTCTAAAATTGATTTAAAGAGGACTAACCGGCTAAGGAGGACTAAACTAGATGTAGAAGTCAATGGAGACCTTACGCTTAACGATTAAAATGGAAATCACATTTATTATTCATTACATGTATAAAAAAATTACACTGTACTTGTCTTAACAGTTACGTTTAAAATGCAATTCAGTAAATTTTGAGTAAAATGGTAGTAATTTCGCGTTTTCGCTAATTTCACCTTTTTATTGCCGCCAGGTGCGCAGCAGCAACAAACTCCTTTGCTGCAAACAGAATCGAAGAGCAATTCTCGTTTGCATATCAGCCTTATCTTTTTTTTTATATTTTATTTTATTTTTTATTTTTTACTTTTTATTGAACTTAACTAGTGAGAAAAACGGGGTGAGGGAAGAGGAGTGTCGAGTGATCGAAACGTAATCAAATTGCTCTGAATGCTTGTGACGGTGAGTTCGCGATCTGATGTCCATGGAGGTGTTCTCTACTAGCAAGATGAATTTATGTTTTTTTGGTTCCAGTTCTTGCAAAAACTCCATTTGCATAGTGTTCAGTTTTGTAAAAACTTTTTTGAGCAAAGTCATTTTTTATTTATTTTTATTTATTCCGATACCTATTCGGTTGCTACTCTACTCTGAACGTGGGCAAAGAAAATTTAGAAAGAACTGGAACAAGTCTGCTTACATTCAAAAACTTGATATAATTCCTTTAACTTGAAATCCTAACATCAGTACAAATCTGAATCTAGACTAATAAAACTATGGAGCAATATTATTGAGAACATCGTTAACGTAGTATTTTTATATAAATATTAAGAAATTTATATAATTTAAATATGGCAGTAAATTTTTTTCTTTGTGTGTGTATCGTAGATCGCTTCAGTTTATTATATGTAAAATTGATTCATTTTTTCTCGGCTGCAAACTCTTAAACATCAAATCAACCAGCGTTCAGCTCAGTAACTCTTTTTTTTTTTTCTATATTTTTCTTCTTTTTTTTTCCTTAATGCGAGGCAAATTCAAAGAACACAGACTGTAAAGATGCCTACTGCTTCTAATGAACATTAACTATCTTTTTGCTTCTCTGAATCCACCTTGAACAATTGTCTAATTTGTTCAACTTGCTACCGCTACCGGACGTAGGGTTACCTTTTTCAGGGACAGTTCACAGTTCAACTACATTCCGTTTATATATAATTCTCTTTAGAGACACACAAGCTCTTACAACTCCAGAAAATTCCTTACTCATTAAAATATCACCTCAAATTTTAGAATGTGAACAGAGGAGGCAAAATACTCGATAAATAATAACTATTTTTTTTATAATAAAGACGGAAAATTATTGTTCTATCGCTATTAATCAGACTGCCGCCTGTTAAAAGGAATTTTCTAAAAACAAAAACTTCCTCAATCCGTCTGTGGTTGTTGACTACTACCCCGCTGTCCAAATACTTTACATAAACGATTCTCAATATTTATTCCTGCTCCGAGGGTGCTCCCGGGTAATAGTATGGCGGTGGGCGTTCGTACTCTGATGCTGGCGGGGCCATCGGGGGATTCTGGTATCTCGGTGGACCTCCGTCCCAATGCCTATAAAACATGTAAGTGTTAAAATATCATGAAAACCATCTTCCACTAATCCAGTTAAAAAAAAGCAAAAGGATAAAAGGAGTAAGAAATATGAAATCGATTTTTTTTTTAAACAAGTTTTTTCAACCAACACGTCCTTATGCTGCTTCTGTACTGGAAACTTTTAATCAGAAGTTGTTTGAAAACATTTAATACATTAGATACATTTTAGTTTTTAATAAGATTTTGTGTTATTTATGTAAATAAAAAAAAAAAAAAAAAAAAAACGATTTCCGTGGAAATGTCTACGATTTACTATACGGAACAGATTTCGTTCGAGATCTCCTCACGAATTTTGCGAGACGTTGAAAAATGTTCATTTGTAGCTAAAATTTATGAAGATGTAAAGTTCCGTAAATTTATAATTTTCAGTCGCGGATTTCTGAATATTTCCTAAAAATTTCGTTACAAGTAGTGTTCAGTTCTCAAAATTTCCAAAAAGCAGTAATTGATTGCAAATACTATTATTAGTATTATTTTGTTTTCATTTATCGTTTCATATATAGAGATTTTTTTTTAAGATTAAAGAGTTCAGATTTTCCTATTCATATTTATCCCTAAACCTTAGATATTTTAATTAAAGAAATCATTATTTATTGCATAATGTTATTAAATTTTTAGGAAAAATGTGTTCAAAAACCTCACAAACTATAAATTATTCTATCCCCACTACAATAAACTAAAACTACTGAATCTATAATTATTATTATCTGCATTAAGAAAAGTTGACGAATAAGGGGGTTAATGTCGTATTCGCAATTGAAAAAAAAGTTGTCCAATTTATTTACTTTAGCCTCTAAGAGTTCAATATCTGCCATTAAATGCAATCTTTTTGTGGATAAATGACATGATAAATTAAGTATATATTTGATTTTACCTAAAGTGACTCCTCGCTTTTTCACATTTTCATACCATGAAATTACTAACCCATCTTTTTTGAGGTTATTCGTTGGGCGTACTAACTTTAGTCAGGCTTTGGACAGGCTTTATCATTCCATTAATCTCTTAAGACTTGGTTTTCCAGAATATTTTATTTCTATTTATCTGGTAGAACTTATCAATTAACATTTAGAGTTGCCAAATTTCGGATTTTTTACGGCTACTTCTGGTATTCCTCAGGATATTCATTTGGGTCCTTTACTTTTTGTTTTATCTATTGACGATATCACCAGACTGATAGAAGTGTGTAAAGTGTTGAATTATTTTGGGAAATCGCTGATATTGTTTTCATGCACCAGCTATTGGTTAACAAAATCGATTCGAATCCTTTAATTGATAAGTTTCAGTTCAGTGTGAGTGATTACAACCTAAGAAAATTGCTTTTAGTACAAAATTATCTTTGTGTGTGTACTTTAAGTTTGAGTTAATTACGGCCGAAAAATGCCGCTTTTTACAATGTTAAAGGTAAATGTCTCAGGAAGTACAAACGATCGACAAAATTTGTTGCGTATACTCGTCACTTTTAACCCATTTTGAACGTTCGAATATAGTTTCATCAAAATCCGTGAGGAGACATCAAACTCAATTTAAGCCCATTTAACTAAAACTCAATAGGAAAAAAAATCAACTTAATTTATATATAGTAAGAAAAGACAAACAACAATTTTTGAAAACATGTTGTAAATCTGCAAAGTATAATCATTTCATTTAATACAGTAAAGTCCCATTATATTAGTGCAGAAAAGGGTTGAAAACTTTCGTGATCTGTGGGATGCAGGAAAAAAGTGGAACTTCTTTATAAAACTATAAAGTTTTTTTTTTTAATTGCAAGAAAGCCTAGATAAAATTATCAAGGAGTGATTTCTTAAGAAAAAAAGCAGCTTTACAAGGAAATTTGCTGTAAAATTAAAAATGACCATGAATTGAGTTTTATATTATGTCCAAATATCCAAAACTACATAATTTTGGAAAGGTTTGATCTATTTTTATTTTATTTCTGACTTTAGCTTTTAAGATTTCGGTTGTTTTAATTGAAAAATTGTTAAGGTCAACGTTGAATACTGAATTTAAGAAATGCCCTTTTGCAAAGTTATGAAATCATTACATTTTCACATTATCTTTCTATATACAAACATACAATAGGTACTCGTTTAGTTTTCGATACATATATGTATACATCTAAATAATTTTAAATCGTCAATTTGTTTCCGTTGTTGTTTGATGTACACTTTCTATAATACAATAGACTTAAGAAAATATTTTGACGTTTGAACCGCAATTCCTTATTTCTATTTATTGACCTCTAATAGACCCTAAATTCGGATGGAAGATCCTCACAAGGAACTATACTCTAAAGAAGCAAAATATGACAGCAGCGCTATGTGCGAAATCTATGTACTTAATAACTATAACATATTTCTGGTTGAACCAAAACGAGCTAAGCTTAGCTTTAAAAAAACATAGAAATAAAAAATTTTCCGAACTTTTAAATAAACGTAATTCGTCTATTAAAAAAAATTATCAAAATTAAGAAATGTTTTTTCTTAGATCCTTTGTTGACCTACGGTTACAAAATCGATTTCATATTTCACCCTGAAGTAAAAACATTCAAACAAGAATTTCAGCCACATAACAAAGCAAAGTCAAAACTGAAGTGAAAGGAAATAAAGCATACAAAAATTTTTTCTGAGGTTTAAAGACAATCGAGAGTAATCAAAATTCAAAAACTCGTCGTAATTGCAAAATTGTTTTCAGTTGTTTACAATTGTTTCAAAATAGGAGATTAATGTTTTATGTGCTTTAAATGATAATAAATATATTAAAGTACATTAAAGTAAACACGAGATAAAATAAGAAAAATCAATATAGGGTGCGTTGCTTTTATTATAACAGCTGGGAAATGGTCCAGTGATTGATGAAAATTATGAATTGGGGAAGGTTAGATTTTCGTTTCTTGTATTTCAACTGCAGACAATTTCTAATTTGATTACGGCGGCACTAATAACAAATTGATATTGTATTCATCCACAAACATGATAAGTGCCGATTAATCAAATGTATTAGCTTGAATTCGAAAAGTGTTATAACTAAATATTTTGAAAAAACAAAATGGCGAACGAAATAGTGAAAAAAAATTAATAAACAAATTAGTTTTTTTTTAACAAAATATGCTACCCATGTACTGAATTTTAAATAGTGTTTTCCTATTGTTTTAGATCACCTTAAAGAATTTTATATTGTAATTCAACTACAAGATATGAAACAAGCAAATTCTTAATTCCATCAACTTAGCCACCAATTTTAGTTCGTATACATGAATAATCGAATCTAGATTGAGTCAGAATTACTGAATTTGAATTGAATTACTGTCATCACTTTCGTAGACTATTAATCCTTTCTTCCTGGTAGAGGAGGTAGATGGTAGAGGAATAAGAGACAATCTCGAATCGGCGAGACTTGGTAGTGAAATTCGTAATTAACAATTGCGGTTGGTTTTTGTTTAAATCTTTATGGACCTCCTCATATTAAGTTGAGCATTTATTAATATATCGATGAACTTCAACATTCGGGTTATTTTATTAAACATTATGACCTAATTTCTATTCTAAAGAAACTCTTAGACGATTTTTATTGTGAACATAATTAAAATGTGGCAGTAGAAATATGTATGTGATTAAAATGTTCACGTTTACCATTTTTCTTTAATTCCCTTTATTTTAAAACTCTGTAAAAGCGACATCGTGTAAAAAGAGTATCATGAAAATCGGAGTATAGGTGTAATCAACTTGACAATTTTCGCCCATTGTTGACTATGTCGTGGTTTCCAAAATTTAGTTAAGTCTATCCATCTTTACGTATTATATTTCACCAGTTGTAATATCACTTCAATCCTCATTGATTTCTTTTATAAAACATAAATAACTTTTAATATTGTATTTTGTTGTACTATATAATTAAATTTCTCCTTATTTTTTGTAGCCCACTCTCACAAATGCTCAAATGCATGTCCACTAGTAGTTTGGACTGAAGTTTCATCTCTGTAATTTTTTAGTTAGTTTAATTGGGTTTACTCCGGATATCCCCTTATATATAAGAAACATGTCAAAGTGATTATACGTTGCAATGATAGTACGGGTTTCAAAAAAGAGTGAAATTTAAAGTGCATTATTAGAAATTCAACTATTGTTCAAACTTTTACAACAAGGAACTTTTCTGTTAAGCTCTACGTTGTCCAAACTACTTTATTAGTGCACATTAAAAATGGAGTGGGCAAATAATTTTGTTTATAATTTAAATTTTTCTCAAGAGTAACCCGAACTCGCAGTATTTGATTTTCATCATTAATGTTAAATTATGTCGTTTGAGAAATTTGTGAATTGATAATTAGCCATGCTGTTTTTATTAAATGTGGCATTTTTTAATCAAAATCGCTATATTAACAAAACTTTGTCAAATTTTTATTTAACGTTATTTTTTTATGATTCATTCCGGTATTTTGTTAAAAATTAACATTTTAGAAATCGGCGACGATTAATATTATAATTAGAAATTACAATTAAAAAATTATTTTAATTACAATTACTATTGGAACACATGAACCTTGTGAAATTTGTGAAAATGTTTTATTATGAGATGGAACTGCATAAATAAACTTCTCATATGAGAGATAAAAAAAAATTATTCGTTGCATTTAATTAATTAAATCAAATATTAAAATTATATACTTCTTCTGTATTTAAAAAAAACAACTTGTGCTTAATTTTATATTGTATACAGTGTAGGTTTGAAATGGTTCTGCTTTACACGGGATTGTCGAAAGTTTTAGTAAAAAGTTGTTTACTAGGTTAAGTCATGCAGGCTAAATGAAATACTTTTAATTATGTAATTTTAACATTTTTGATTTAATATTTTTTCGAATTAGTTAGATTAAGTCTATTAGAAACTGAAAATAAACTGTACACATCGAAGGAGCACTAATGGAATTTCACCACTAACAGCTAGAAGAGTGCTATTCAATATATGCAAACATTTGGAATTAATTAATAATTATCCAAGGTACAAAAACAAAGGAAATTTAAAAACACTGAACGAAATACTCGTTACGGAACAAAAAAAAAAAATCAGGTGTGAAACGTACACTAAGAAAAGATTGATTAGTAAATTTTGAAAACAAATCCAAAAATAACGAAAAAGCTAAAGAAAATTAAAGCACCTTTGAATGAACAAGTACCTAAAAGAAACCATCTCCTGAGAGTGCTTTTGGCCTTGTATCAGCCCCCAAATCACTAACATTTGATGAAAATTTGCGTAAACGATTAGTAGTAGTAGCAGAAGTTTTGGAGTTATTATTATTAATTTCACGTTTATAAATTCTGTTTTTGTAAACAAAAAAAATTAAAAAAACAATTTCAAATTTGTAACCAACAAACAACAATCATCTCAGCAAGAACTACTTCAAATTTGAACGATTCATTTACGATTGACACAAAATATTAAAGAAATATAGAAAAAATATCTAATAAATATGGTCTCCGGGAGATTGTTCGGAAAATAAATTTAACTTACCTGGGTGCCATGTCACTGTACCGTGTGTCACGGCCAGGTGGAGCTCCGTGCGATGATCCAGAATCTTCGTAGTAGTCACCGCGTCTGTCGCGCGATCCTCGTCTACGATCTTTGGCCTTTCGTCTTTTATTTTTTGGTCCACTAGAAAAAAGTAAGGGCCAAAAAATGGCATGCATTATGAGGCAATTGAGAAAGAAGAAAAAGGTGAAATTCAAATAATAATAATAAAAATAATTGCCCCTGAATGTTTCTTTTTAGGAAATAATATATTACAATTTTGACGACATGCGATGGATACACTTGGATTTGTGAAATGGGGATAGACAAACGATTCAATAGGAGGGAAAACATAATTTTGGTTTTCGAAGCAACATTTTAGGTATTCGATTTTTTTTTTTTTTAGTTCTTTCACAATAATAATTTGCGATATATAGACAAAACAAAAAACATTTAAACTTACTTTGCAAGTGGAATGTTGTCTCGTTCACTGTATGCATCATACAAATACTCCCTGAAAATTTTGAAAATGCAATGTAAATTGAAACAATTACGAGGTACAAAAGCGGCGAATGCAATACAAACAAAAAATAGCACACATATAAACATGCACCGAATGATATGAAAAACGTAAGCCTTCTGTTGAATTATTTTATTCTTTGCGTTCAACAAACACTATGACTTCTTATAAAAACAAAAAGCCCATAACCTAAATATCAAAAAATATTTTTTTTTTCGTTTGAACTAATTCTTTTTATTAAATAATTGTTCATTTTACTCTATGGCATCATTTCAATATTTGGCATTATATAATGGTTTCCTAATATCGCATTTTGGAATCATTTAAGTCGTCATTAAGTCTGAAAAAATATTTCATACAATTATTATATTCAATATCTTCGTTTGAAGTTGTCTTGACTTAAAATTATAAAGTTCTAAATAAATAACTTCGATTATACTATTAGTTTTTTAAATCCTACCACACATTGTGACTTAGTCTGGTATAAGATTTTATAATTTGTCAACACTCCAAACCCAAAATTATCCTTAAGGTATTTCGAAATTGTGAATTTCTTGAAACCGTAGTTTTTTTAAGTGTTTTTAGTTCAAATATGATGTTAAAATTCAAGATTCAGGGTAGTAAACTGTCTAAAGTTGAGATTTGTGAGCTTTCCATTTCGTTGATTTTAAACTTTACTACAAAAGTTTAAAACTTTAAAGTTATAGAATTTATTCAAATTTTAATCATATATAATATGCCAGCACTGATGTCAAGGAAAATTAGTGATTTTTCTTAGATTACAATAAACCACACTTATTTTGGAGAGAAAAAATTAAAATTTTGAAAATGAAGAAATCGATTCGATATATTAACATCTAATCAAAGGAATCCAACAAAAAGCTTACTGCAAAATATCTCTAATAAAGTAAACACTAATCTATTCTATCAATCAATCTCCGATTAAAGCAATCAATAAAACTTTTAAATCTAATAAATACTATTTAATCACATATGAAAGATACTTACGATTCAACTAGAGGCCCAGGATAAGGATCTGATTTTTGGTATAAAGTTGAAAGTTTTGCGCTTATAATCAAGGTCGGCAGGAAGAGAATGACGCACCAAGCGACACCCACCCAAAATCCATTCTGTTGTAAGTTGATTAAATCAATTAAATCAATAAAATGTGTTTAAATCCGTTTAAAGATAAAAGCAAAATTTAACTTACAAATGGATCCACAAATCTGTTACAAACAGCCACAGTGAGCGAATCGTATACATTGGCTAGAGGTGAACATTCTCCGACTCTTTCCTGGACGGACTCTACCACAAACGTTGAATAGTTCAGAATTCCAGTTGTGAAATGATTTATAAGTACTTTAGCCTGCGTTGTCAAAAATGTAGTGCGATTGTACTTTATGTATTCCTGGGCTCTTTGTATTTCAGCTAGAAGTTGCATCATGGAGTTATGGAAATCATTATTTTCGTATTTAAGATTTTTTTCCAGATTAATTGCCAAATTCTTTAGAGTATCAATTTGGAATCTCATTGGCTTAACTAATTTCGCTTCATAAGCTTCTAAATGCATCGCCTGAATTTGCAATGAATTGCGCAGTTCGGTACTTTGAACCTTATTTGAAGCATCAAATAGCTCTCTAGAGATATCATCTAGTGAGTCGTTGGTGATGTTTCCTTCCAGCTAGATACGAAAATTGTTAATACATTAATACTAATGATTAATTGTAAGCATATCGCGAAGGTTAAATTGATATAAATACAATCCGTGGCAGAAAGTAAAGGACATAATGCTTAAATCACTAATTTTTATAATCGTACATTAACTTACATGATCAACAAACCTCCCGGCATCAAAATCTTTTAGTTTTGATTCTGCCAATTCCTTTATTTGGTCTTCCATTTGATCGTTACTAATTTGTATATCAGAAAGCTCCTGAATGCTATCCACCAATTTGTTAAGTGTTTTATTTATTCCACTTTCTCCAAGTTTATCCTGTATTTCTCTTATATCAATATAATTCTGTAGCCTTAGCACTTCATAAATTGACTGATTCTTTTTACAAGCAGCAATAACATGAGATATCCGTAAGGGTGGCATATTACCCGATAATTCTCTAGGTTTGAAATTCTCACTTAATGTTATTTTACTTAAGTCAATAGTGTTATCCAAGAAACCGAAAATTTGATCATTTTCTGGATCTCTGAAATAGAAATAATTTTAATAATATTGAAAATTAAATAGATATAAAAGTGACTTACCTCAATGGAATGCAAACTCCTCTGTGTAACACAATACCTGCTAAGAAGTGAACAAGTGCAGCAACAGCCAAGATAGATATTGTTAGAAATATAATCGCTATGGCTCTGTAAAATAAAATGTTAACTTAACTTGAGTTTTTAATAAAGGATATCTTACAGCATTAAAAATCGGGCACCGGCACCCTTATTGCAACAATCGTCTCCATACCCCTCAGGACGCTTACCACAAATTCCGCAGAACAGTGATATAACTAGACAAACCAGAACCTTTGAAATAAAAATAAATAATCTTTCGCAAAAATTTATCTTGTATATGATGATCAAAACTTACCAATAATAAAATAGAACTCAATGCCACTCCAACATGAAATCTATAAATGCTATACTTTTCAATGTATTCGTCTGCGTATTTAGTCCCTTTATCTGTGTTATCTGCTACTTGCTTCGCTACATTCTTGCACGCTTTCTGTATTGTATCAGATGCATCTTTACTGATATCACCTATGAGCAAATAAAGTATTATTTAAATTTAGAAGAACAGCAATGGTATACAATACACCTGTGTTCAAAAAAATAGTAGTGCACCAATGCGGCAAGTTTGCTGTTCTACAAATTCTCATGTACAAAACAAAGACAACTTTTGCACAAAACACAACATCAGGTGTTTAAGAATCTGATGAACAATTAAAAACATTTTAGTTCATAAGCAATGAATAGCAGTGTCTTCAGACAAGAGCACTTGCACTACTATTTTTTTGAACACAGGTGTAAGTACGAGTAGGTCTGCAGTGTAACTTTTTTTAAAAAGTTCAAAAGCATCCTGTTCTTATAAAATATAGTAACTTAAAATTCAGATAGAGCGGGGGTTTTGAGCGCAATGGACTAAAAAGTCTGAGCGTTCGAGGTGTTTTGCCTCCCCCCCCCCAACAAATCAAATCAAATCATTAAAAACTTAAAATTCACGAAAAATCTTTTCTTCAGCCTGGATTTCGCTAAAAACATAGTTGCGAATCGGCTTTAATAGTTTTTCTGGGCCTACTCGATTTTTCCAAGGCTTTTCACTCCGTTTGCCATAAAGCCATAAAACCTACCTGAACTGGCTGTCTAATAACTTTAAATTCACTCATAGCGCGTTTGCATATGCAAAAAAAAAAAAAATGTATTTTTTTTTTCTCAAAAATGAAACGAAAAGCCTTCTTAAATTTAATATCTTCTATAATTCCTTCCCTATCGTTCGCAGAAAGTTGTGATAGATAAAGACCAATAAGTCGACAGTGTCCAACTAAATCGTGGCGTTTCTCAGGGATCTATTCTAGGTCCATTATTCTTCAGCATATTTATCAACGATTTACCTCAAGTATTCTACGTGCATTATATTTTCTTGCTCATGTTTTGACCCAGATAATCTTCCATCTATACTCTTAAACAATAACACCATCCCCTATAAAGAGAAGATACGCAATTTGAAAGTTGTCCTTAAGGGGGGATATACATTTTGAATGACCAAAAAATTCAATTTTTTTTTTTTGCATAAAAAGTAAATTTCCCGTAGAATACGCTCCGAAACCCTTTTTTCGAAATTCGAACTCCAAGAGTTTTTTTTTTTCATCGTTCCCGGGATTGCTGATTAAAATGTTAGTACGATTTTTCGATAATTAAAACTTTCAACGCGTTTTTCTCAAAACAGCATTTTCGGAGTTTATGACGGTAATAACTCGAAAACTAATTATCCGATTGAGCTGAAACTTATAGGATTTCTTTATTATAGTATTACCTTCTATATGAATTAAAAATTATTGTAATATTTTATTACTAAATATGGAAAAATGTGATACAATGGCGGAGAAATTGTTGATTTTTTCGAAAAAGTTACGCCAAGAGTGCAATTTTTTTTTTCACTTTTTTTTTTAATTCATCTACTAACTGTGAATGTAATTAATGTAAATTTTTTTGAATTTTTGATTTCTGATCAAAATTGCGACCAGGAGAGCCGCCACAAGCAAAATACAACGACTTTTTCAACACCATCTAACGGCCGCCATTTTGTTGAAAAAAATTAAAAAAAATTTTTTTTTGTATACTACTGGATACACTTATAATTGTAAAAAAGTTTCGATTGATTTGAATAAAAACTTCCCCTTGAAAAAAAATTTTCAAAAATGAGTTTTTTTTCTCGTTCAAAATGTATATCCCCCCTTAATTCAAAGATGACCTGCTGCGACCAAATTAGTTCGGGTTTGTCTACGATTTATGGAGTCTTGCGGGGACTACGGCTTTCCGCGGAAGTATTCTCTTCGAGCTTTCTGCTAAAATTGGTGAAAACATTGATTCTTCCATATTTTACCAACAATTCTTTGATATTTCCTACGGTGGACTCATGCTGTTTACGTTACCGAAAACAGCTTTTAACGAATGTGTCAGATTCATTTATGGACTGAGAAGATTTGACCGGATATTAAATCTAAGAGGTGTCTCTATTTGATGTTTATTTGAAGCGGAAAATGTTATATTACATGTACAAACTCACTAATTCCTCACGTAACTGAGAAAAAATGTTGTGTCTCTCAGCTCAGCTAGAAGATTAAGATTTCCGGAGGTTTGAAACCTCAGTACTCGAATGATTTTACTTTTTGTTTTCAAATATTTCTCTATATTCTTCAAGTCATTACGATTCACTTTGATTTTTCTTCTTCTTCTTCTTTATGGTTTACTTTTTTCGACTTTTTGAAAAATTCTAAAAAATACCTTGTGAATTGTTCCGTGGTAAAGTTATAATAATAAAGAAAAATAATAATAATATTCGATTCTGATTGTTAGATCTTGCTTACACTTTTAACGCATACATATCGCTCATTAAATACAATAACGTCATAACCCAAAAATTGTAATTTTTCAGGAAATGCATTTCAAAGATTAGGCTCTTTGTTATTTCAGTAAGAAATAGTTTCAAAACTACCTCTCCCTTGTCGCGAATTATGAAAGCTCAGATATGACGTTTTTACAGTTAAAAGTATATACGAAATTTAGTCTACCCGTATAAATAATTAAAAAATAATGATTTTTGAGTTATGACGTTATTGCATTTAATGAGCGATATATGGCGGCATTTTAATTATATATGAATTATAACTTCCATAGTTCTGGCGTGATTTTTTTTTTATGTTATGTTGATGTACTTTGCAATGTTAATGTTCCTAATTTAAAGTTTATTTGATGAAAATCAGACAACGCTTTCGGGCTCTATAAGAGTTTTTAAACTTTGGCGATAACATAGGAAATATTTTATAAAATGCAAGGAAAGTAATGTTGTAAAAGAACATAATACTCACCAGCTTTTTTCATTGCACGCAACATCGCAGGTATACTGTCTTCAATGGTGTTATTTATATCCTTACGCATTGAGTCAATTTGTTTTTTACCATCAGAAATTTTATTTTCAACTCCTTTGTCAAGCAGGCTTTGTACATCTTCTATGATATCATTAATATCAGGAAGCTTTAGAGAGAAAAAAGTCAAGAATTTAAATTACCAATAGAAAGAAAATACAAATAAAAGAGGAAAGCAGAAAGTAAGAGAAGCTTTTCAATGATTTCATGAAATGGAATGAGTTTAGACCACCGTTTTCTGTGTGTGTTGTATTATAATGCTCTATAAACGTCTGGCATACAAAAAATAACTGAAAGCAATATTAAAGATTCTGCAAATCTGGTGTTGATTAACTGAGTAAACCAATTTTTTGAATAATACCAATACAAGCCTACTTGTTGTCTTTAATTAGTAATTACCATATCGGGAAGATTCAAAGAGAAATAAATAACTGCGGATGTGCAATCACAAGTAATTACTTTGTAAAACACCTCCAAGAAAAGTTCTGAACAAAATTATACCCTATTAAATCCTAAAGGGTTCTTATGTAATTGGTTTGTGTATGGTCAATCTTATGTATGTGCTGTCTTATTGTGTATTTAGGTATATTTTTTTTATAGAGTCACAAAATTTCAACTTAAGGGAAAATTCTGGTAAAACTTTAGATTAAAAAATATAAACCCCTCTAGATTTAAAAAAAAAAAAAAAAAAAAAAAAAAAAAAAAAAAAAAAAAAAAAAAAAAAAAAAAAAAAAAAAAAACCTTCCTTAGATTCATGCTAATTCAGATCGATTTTGATGCGGATAAAATCTTCGCTTTAAATAAAATTTGTCAATGAATTGGCTTCTCTTAATACCCAATAGATGGTATATTTTGGTATGACTGATCCATATTGAGATGTTTTTATCTCATTGGTGAGACTTAACGATTTTACTAAATTGACTTGATTAGATTCAATAATTGAATTTAAAAAAAAAAATGTGTGTCCATATTCTAGACACGTTACCAGAACCTCTCCTTAAGATTGCTTATGCTAAAAATTCTGCTGATAAATTGAAATTGCAAAAGCTTTTTAAAAAGCGATATTTTCTCAATTATTTTCTTATTTTTCTGTTTCTTATTATGCTTCTAAAATGTATTGATCAGCAGTTTTCGAATTAACTGATTATAAAAGCTATATTTCGCTAAAATGTATTTGTTCAGAACTCTTCTTGTAATTTTGTCATTCCACAGGAATATGTATTATAACAAATTCTGAACATACCCTTGGAAAATATCTGTCTAACATCTGAGCGTGAAATAAATGAGAAAGAAATGAATATTTATTACTAAATAGAACGGCCTGCACTTCCAAAACGACGTGCAAGAGATTCTCCGTATTTTTAAACTTACCTGATTGTAATCAATGTCGTTTGCATCGAGAGTTCCAATCTTATATTTTTTAAGAATGTCTCCACAAGCACTGTTACCACAACTCGTCAATTTTACTAATAGTTCTCGTTTTACTCCACGCAAACCTATTTAAGAAAATCATAGATTTAAGAAAAAATTAATTATTAAATAGTTCTTTAGGAATCTTACCATCACTAAGCTGAGAAGCATTTACTCTTAATTCATTTGTGATCGCTTTCATCTTAACCAGAGCAATTTTGATTTTTGGCAGTTTATCGGCAAATTCATATAAAAATTTCAGAGAATCTGCACTAAAGTGTTTCTCTAACTCTGTTACTACTTGATCTGTGGCATCTGGAATGATTACATTTGTTATTTATAATAAATCTAAATAAATTGCAAGTGTGTTGTATTAAAAATTTACCTCTTACTAAATATTCTAAATAGCTCGTGAGCTCGTTGTAATTCTTAACAAGTAAGTGATCGACTTCCTTTGAGGTGGTATTAAGGAAAACACTTAAATCATTGCTAGCTGCGCGCGCTGCTGTTGTAGATTTCTCCAAGCCTTCTTGCATGTAACTATTCGTTACAAAAGCAACAACAACCCCAAATCTATCCCAAAAAATAGTTATATTTATAGAACAAGACAATCACAAATTTGTTTCTTGTATTTTTTCTCACAGAATTCCAGTGGTAAGGCATATCAGCAGCAATCCAAGAATAACTCTTCTACAGGTGTCGTGCTTCTTATCGAAAGGCTGCGATCGACCTCCACAAGCTCCGGCACAACGGCAACAGCAAAAACATAATCTAGTGTAAGTGGAATAAAATATTAGAGCATTGATTCATAAAACGAGTTCAATGTTTCTCTTACCCTATAATTGGCATTAAGACAACAAGTAATGCTGTTAGCACAATGATGAGCAGAAGAGCCCAATAGGTCCTGAGCAATTCACCCCAATTCTGCTCAATTGCTTTGGGGCCTGGTTCTATATTTAAGCCATTTACAACGATGTAGCCTGGAATTTGTTAATTCGTTTTTATCAGATATTGCTACATAAAGTTTGTGTTGTCTGATTTCAAAAGTTAAATTGTTACTTAAAAGATATTTCTCCGAAAGTAGAATTATATCGTAAAGTTTCTAAGCTGTGTGAAGTTTAAAGCAATTTACAACATTGCTGAATTAACTATTTAATTATTAATTAAAAACGGTTATATAAATCTACGTTTATTGGTTTTTCATAGCATAGATATCATGTAAAATTTATAGCTAAACGATATGTGTCTACCTACACTTTAATACTAATAAATTTATCAATTCATAGATGCAATACTGTGGGATTACAATATTAAGAACATCTCCGTGGCATGAGTGATTGAATTCAAGCACTTGGGAGTTATAATTGACACTGACTTTCGTAAATCTGAAAGTTTAAAATTATTATACACTGCTATAGTCAGATCTACATTGGGATATGCCTCAGCTCTTTGATCCCCGTATTACTCTCGACATATTGATAGGAGCGAATCTGTGCAAAGATATTTCACTAGATTCATGTTTCGTAAATTTTATTGCCTACAGATTTTGAATGATTTCCCATCATATGACAACATGTCTGTTATTTGGTTTACGTAAAATAAAACGAAAGCGCATTTATACTCGTGTTCTTTTCATTCGAGAGATACGTACTTCGCATATAAATTGTCCAGACCTTTTAAGACTAATTGGATTTTATGTTTCTTATTTGAAGACGCGCAGAAGAAATTTAAGCTATAAATTGTAGTTATAATTCACTTAGTGTATGTACCTCTATAGTCTGTAAAGTTTGTTAATCGGTAGACTAAAATAAATAAATAAATCACGGATAAAAAGGCTTATTAAAATCTGTAGATTAAAGTTTCTATATGTTTCAGTAAAGCATTCAATAATAAATAAAATAAAATAATCTAAAACTTGTAAAAATGAAATATTATAAGATCCAAACTTTTTGAATCTAACTTGCCAAAAGTTTCGATGATGTTATATTTCATTAATTCAATTCAATTCTTAGGTTGCGATAAATATAGACATATGTATATGTTGTCGCAAATTAAAAGATGTGGCAAGTGGCATGTGTAAAAATAATTCTACAGTTTATCAGTTTTTTGAATATAATACATTTTTCCAGAAATTTTTCCGAATGTTAACAGTTGGTTGGTTTTATTATATGTAAAATAAAATCTAAAAATATGTTAAATTCTGAAATTCTAAAATTCCTATAATATCTGGGCTTTTATTTCTGCAAGGTGGATGTTTATCTATGCAGATTGTTTTAACGCGTATATACCTAGTCTTGCCATAAATACTGTTACAAATTTTTTGAAGCACTGTTCAATAAAAGAGTTGTTATATGTTAAGAAATCATTGTTTATTTATTCAATGCATTGTTAACAATGCAAATTCCAACATTTTATTCGAAGTGATTGCCTTTTGCCTTTACACAAGCCTTTAATCGAGCTGGCCACTTATCTATCGAAGCACGCACGACTTCAATCGGAAAATTAGCGACTGCATGTGTAAGAGACTTCTTTAAGGATTCGATATTAGGGTGTATTTTAGAGCACGCCATTTGCTCTAAGAGAGACCATAATTCGTAATCCAGCGGATTCAGGTCTGGGCTAGAGGAAGGCCAATCTTCAGCTTTAATAAAATCTGGAACATTTTCTTCAAGCCATTTTTGGGTTGACTTCGCCTTATGGCCAGGTGCAGAGTCTTGTTGGAAACTCCAAGGCTGATTTTTGAATAATGACGTGTTGAGAGGTTTCACTACACTTTCAAGGACACTTTCTTGATAGATTTGGGCTGACGTTTTGACGCCCTTCTCACAAAAATGCAACTTTGTCACCCCGTTGTAGGAAACACGCCACCAAACCATTACTGATGCTGGGTGATGACCTCTCTGAACCTTTTGGACAACTTGAGAAACTTCTCTGGAACTGTGAGCATAAACTCTGTCGTTTTGTTTATTAAATATTTCCTCGACAGTGAAAATTGTTTCGTCCGTAAACAAAATTTTACGGTGTACCTGATTTGCGTACCGACAAAGTAATCGTTTTGATTTTTCCACTCTATTTTTTTTTAACGAATCTGTTAGTAAATGCCCGGTAGATCTACGGTAAGCACACAACACACAACAAATGCATCAAGCACAAGCGTACTATGGCGATTAGCCCAATTTTTAAGAAATGGAATATAACGGTTCCTTTTTACAGGGTTGCCTAACCTTGTAACAATATTTATGGCTAGACTAGGTAGTAACCGATTCATATTCTCCTGTTGGGCACGGTACTCATAAATATGAATTTCAACAGATGATATAAGAAAAACCTGCTGAGTGATAATGATAATAGTGATTTTTATTGAAAGGCGTGTATCTTTCTTCCACCAAGTGAAACAGTTTAAATGTTCACTTTATTACTTATTTAAACTAACAAAAATAAAAAATGATGATTCGAAAACCGATGATACAATAATGTTCGCATTTCCTTCTTGCCCAAAATTTATTCTGAGCGTCCAGTGAAGTTTATGATACTGGCATTATAAGACCCAAGTTACATCCTTTTTCAGCAATGGTGAAAAAAAATTATCACCTTTAAAAATCTTTTTACAACGAATTTAAACCGATTTAAATTTTATTATTCATTTCTGTTGCATTTCTTTGAATTCCTTAAGAAAATAAGAATTCGAAAACGAAAATCTTCCATCACGTCACATTTTTGAGAAAAATATGGTTAAGAACTGAAAAAAACCCATATTGTGATAATTTTTAAAAATTTGATGAAAACAGCTTCACAGAATGTCGAAACGATGCTCGAATGAAAGGTTTCATTCAATAGAGTTTAGGGTACGTTTCCAATGCTAGCGTGGATTTGTGTTCCCTTTCCTACTCGTGCATTTTTACATATTCATCTCTCCTTCTAATCCACGCCGGCGCTGCAATCTGAAATTGCATTACTGCAGATTGAAACTGATATTTTCGAATTTTGTGTTAAAATATTTTTCAAAAGATGGGGTTTTTTGAAGCTCTCGTGATTCCCTTTAAAAAAAAAAAAGTTATTTTTGGCCAAAATGAAGATATTCTAAAACTAAAGTATACTCTTACAATTAATATATCCCTTTGGCATAAGATTGAGTGAAAGAAGTTATTAAAAATGCCAAAAAATATTGAGAAAAACAGGTGGGGTTCGTGCATTTGAAATTCTGATTCGAACATGCTGGGATATATCGTAAACAATGCACAGCTGATTGCAGTTTGTTTATGAAATGAATGAAGGGGATACATTTAAGTTTATTGAAGTTGTTGCTTGTGACATTTGAAAATAATAACACAATATTTTGTTTGCATACAAACTTTGCTGTCACAAATCGGCTGTTTACTTCCTTCCATAACGAAGTTCGAAATTCGAAACTCACGCTACGCTCGTATTGGAAACAGGGCCAATCTGCGCTGAGCCTCAGCAAAAGCACACTCCAGCATTGGAAAAGTACCCTAAGGTTCAAACTTTCAATTTAAACGAAGAAAAAAATTCCTATAAAATTTCATTAGTTTTTTTAAAAATTTCCAAAAATGGTTATATATGTATATCCCTTATATCGCATTTTAGCGTTATTTTCTTCAAAAACCTTACATTTTCAGAAAGATTTTCAAAATCCCACTGCGAAATAGGGAAAAAATCAAATTTTCTGGGTGGATCTATACTTTTGCAACAGAGTATATATATTTATTTTAAACAAAATCATAAAATAATCGATTTTTCAGCAAAAAAAAAACAAGAAAACCTCCTTAAATGACTTGAAATTGAGGGTTTTTTAAAACAATTTAACATTTGATTCAGATAAAACAAAAATTACAGCACCAGGCCTAATACTCACCTTCCGGGATGGGTTGATCGCCCACAAACAAGCTAATTATATGGTGGGATAAGTTGTACAGCGGTGCCATACCACGGGCATCGTAATGTGTTGTGCTGACGTACGACCCGTTGAGCTTCCATTCGGAAAGATTTAAATGCGGCAGTACGAGATCGTCATCAGCTTCAGCGGGAACCAACAGAGTTGCTGTAATTAACAAAAACACGGGCAGGGACAAGCGGACGAACTGTGACGTTAGAAATGCATTTGGTGCTCCCATTTTCCTTCCGAAGACCCACAAATTGTACTGAAAGAAAGAAAAGACGATAATTAAACCTTCTATAATAATAGTAATCGAAATGAATATTCTTCCTAGCCGCGAAACATTTAAATTTTTTTGTATGCGCCATTAAGTTGGCAACAAGTGAATCCCATGACCACTGGACGCATACAATAGCATCTGAAGTGAGAGTACGGTGTGCCGGAACTGGGGGATTGATTTAGGTCACAGAAGTCAACTCATCCATGACGACGGTTAATGAAACAAACCATTGGCTCTACCTTAGAAGAAAGGAACCAAGAAAATAGGTATCGGCAGCAGCCAGTGCCAGTTTCTTGTGAACTAAGGCCTCGTTGACTTTAGCCTCGTTTCTTGGCAATTCCCCTTAATAGCCCACTTCAATCGGAATGCTGTTGAACGCTGGTCGGAATTGCTTTATGATGGAATTAAATCGTTCCTCCGTTTTATTATTTTATATGCCTACTCTATAGAGCGCCGCACAAGAAAATTTCGATCAAGTAATTCATGTGGAAAATGTGTAAATGAATATGGAATGGGAGAATATCGACGAGTACAAGTTTTTTGCTTTATAAAACTAAAATATCTTAAAAATTTACGATTTGCTTAAGGGGTAGTTCCATTTTAAAACAAGAGAGTAAACTACTTTTTGTTATATTTATTAATGACATATCAAATATAATCAAGTCTTTTATGTATCTAATGTTTGCGGACGATTTAAAATTATAACTTTAAATATCTAAGTAACTGACTATCGCTTCAATTGTGATTGTATGATGTATGAAGCAATGTCCTTTCACTGAATATTTCTAAATGTCAAGTTAGGTCTTCTTACCGAAGGGCATCTCCTATAGATTTTGATTATAAAATTAATAGTGTCTCCATTCCCAGAGTGTCAATGATAAAGAATTTAGGTGTCTTGTTTGATACTAACAAGGAAACGTTCTCAGGTGTGTCTCAACGATTTAGATGAAATTGAAATATGTTAGAGAGTATCGAAAAATAAGAGGCACGTATTTTTTTTTACCTACTGATACGCACATTTAGGGAGTGAAAACCACCCCTAAAGTTTACCCCCAAAAACAGTTGTTCCAAAAGATTGGCAACCCTTATTTTTTATTGCAGAAAAACGATTTTTTTTTTTATATTTTTGCATCACAAAAATAACAGCTTTAGCTAAAAATCATTGCAAAATATTCTTTCAGACATCGGTTTTTTCGTGAAAACCAGTATTAAGGGGTTTTTGGAGTCGTTTATTACGAATCTGATGTTAAATTAAAAAAATTCAAAATGGCGGATCCAACATGGCGGACAAACTTTTGAAAAATATACCAATTTTTATAAAAAAACACAATAAATAAAATTACCCCCTAAATGTGCGTATCCGCAGAAAAAAAAAAAATACGTGTCTCTTATTTTGCGATACTCTATAACATATTTCAATTTCGTCAAAATCGGTGAGACACATCTGAGAACGTTTCCTTGTAAGTTATCCATCAGTCAAAACATCGAGCACATAAATTCTTAAAGCTTTAACTACTCTTGCTTTGTAAAACGCAATATAAGGGACATTAAAGAACAATTTACATTAGTCACATTATACTGCACAAAGGTTAGGTCTATTTTGGAATATTCTTTTGTTGTGTAGTGCCCAGCATATAAGAAGTATATCGACCGAATTGAAAAAGTACAAAAATAGTTCGCGAGATTTGCTCTTACCTAAAATTCATATTGGCGTGAAAATTTGCCTCGTACATAAAAACATCACACAGAACCAACTAGGGCTATCGCGAGCCAGTCACGAATTGCATTATTAAATTAAATTTAAAAACGTTTCTTTATTCGCTAGTGTAACTATGCCTCGGAAAATCTTTAGAATCATAATTAATGAAATGCAATATTTGTTCGGAGAGTAAATAATTTAATTTTCTCTTTCCTTTAGTCTGTAAGAATTTAATGTACTTTAGATTTATGAATAAATAAATAGTCAAAAAATATATATATTAGGGTGTTTTTTTTTCGCGACTATTTTTTTTTTTCAGTCCCACCTCGAAATTTTGTGGCTAATACCTAAACATACATTCCCTGAAAATTGGAGCCCAAAAAAATAATATTTAATACTAGACCAAGACGCATAAAGATTTCCCATATAAAATACACGTGAACTTTGATTATTTTTCTTGAAATCTCTACAACTCAGAGGCATTTTATGGTACAATCTTGGGCAATGGTAGGGTTTCTTCAGAATTGAATGCTCTACAAAAGTGTCCATTGCGATGTAACCCTAACTCCCACCAGCGAGGTAGTACGGGTCATTGACCCCAATTTTTCCACGAAATTCTCGCTTTTTGCCCCTATCTCGTAAACAACAAGAGGTACAGAAAAAGTGAATATTACAAACTTGTAGCAAATTCATTTTCCTACAAAAAAGTTATGAACAGCAAATCGCTAACATTGATATTTCTTGAGATATTGGGCTTTGAAGTTGAAGTAGTGTTTCTACAATTTAGCTCAATAATCCATGAAACTTCCACACTACCTCAACTTCAAAGCCCAATATCTCAAGAAATATCGATGTTAGGGATTTGGTGTTCAAAAACTTTTTGGAGTAAATTAAATTTCCTACAAGTTTGTAATATTCACTTTTTCTGTACCTCTTGTTGTTTACGAGATAGGGGCAAAAAGCGAGAATTTCGTGGAAAAATTGGGGTCAATGACCCGTACTACTTCGCTGGTGGGAGTTAGGGTTACATCGCAATGGACACTTTTGTAGAGCATTCAATTCTGAAGAAACCCTACCATTGCCCAAGATTGTACCATAAAATGCCTCTGAGTTGTAGAGATTTCAAGAAAAATAATCAAAGTTCACGTGTATTTTATATGGGAAATCTTTATGCGTCTTGGTCTAGTATTAAATATTATTTTTTTGGGCTCCAATTTTCAGGGAATGTATGTTTAGGTATTAGACACAAAAGGACCCCGCACATTTTGTATGGAAAAGTGCGTACAGTCAAATCGACTGAAAATTTAGTATGTTGTACTTCAGGACATCCTGATCAAAAGTTCCCATGGGCGCAACTTCAAAAAATGGCCAGTTTTAGAGATACAGGGTGTTTCATTTTAATAGACGTACTCACATATCTCGAAAAGTACGCATCCTAGGAAAAAATGTTTCGGACAAAAGTTATAGAGTACCACAAGGGTTAACTAGCGGTGACCTTGCCTTTGACCTTGAAGTCAAGGATCAAGGTCATTTCAAGGTCAAATCAATTTTTACATAGTGATCCCTACTTCTGACCCCGGAAATGGAAAAAGCGCAACATTTTGCATGAACATGAACAATGAGTATATGTATGTCGCTAATATGTTTAGTTTCTTTAATTATTTCGATTACCAGCGTCTCTTATATTATCAAGTAAAGTGACGCTTGGATATTTGATATGAGGTTGGTGTCGCGCATACCCTAAGAACCTTGCGACTATCAGATTAATTTAGCACCTGCTTATATTCAGGATAAACTAGTACGCGATGGATCCGAATTTTTTGAATTTGATGAGCACCGGTATGAAAATGGTTTCCTCAGGGTACGGCTGTACTCCCGCTTCCGAAATTCGACAAGGTATCAGTTATGGATAACTTATAGACCTCATGAGGATCAGAATAATGAGCCTATAAGAGGTTATTACTGTACTTGTGTATCAGGTTCGAGAACATTAGGTTGCTGTGCACATGTCGCAAGTGTGTTATGGTTCTTAGGGTATGCGCGACATCAGCCTCATATGAAATATCCAAGCGTCACTTTACTTGATAATATAAGAGACGCTGGTAATCGAAATAATTAAAGAAACTAAACATATTAGCGACATACATATACTCATTGTTCATGTTCATGCAAAATGTTGCGCTTTTTCCATTTCCGGGGTCAGAAGTAGGGATCACTATGTAAAAATTGATTTGACCTTGAAATGACCTTGATCCTTGACTTCAAGGTCAAAGGCAAGGTCACCGCTAGTTAACCCTTGTGGTACTCTATAACTTTTGTCCGAAACATTTTTTCCTAGGATGCGTACTTTTCGAGATATGTGAGTACGTCTATTAAAATGAAACACCCTGTATCTCTAAAACTGGCCATTTTTTGAAGTTGCGCCCATGGGAACTTTTGATCAGGATGTCCTGAAGTACAACATACTAAATTTTCAGTCGATTTGACTGTACGCACTTTTCCATACAAAATGTGCGGGGTCCTTTCGAGGTGGGACTGAAAAAAAAAATAGTCGCGAAAAAAAAGCACCCTAATATATATACTTTCATTTGATATGCTGGTTGCTACCCTTTCTCCAAGTATATTTCGAAAAACCTTCGTTAAACGCAGAACCAAATTAACTAAGAGTACATCATAATGATTTATGTTACTACTGCAAATGAGGGATGTATCATGATCTTGCACATGAAAGAATGGTTCAAATTTCGGGCATATTGCTGAAGACTTATAGGAATTCAAAAATGTACCTTTTTGGATATAAAGGACTTAATTTTTCCCACGTTTTCGGTATTTCAGACCACTGTGCAGCAGGGCGGAAAACAGCAGACCAAAATTCATTAAATTCCTAGTGATTTTTCGATAGAAAAAAAGTTAGCAGGTTGGATTTTAGATTTGTTTAATAATCACGTAAACGATTGAACCTAAAATGAAATTCATCAGGTCCATTTTCATAGACAACTGAATTCCCCATAATCTTTGCCTGCAATTTCTTCCCTAAAACTGATACTTTTTGATTTATAGTGCAACATCCACGAAGTATTTGGAGAAAATTACCTTTCACAAATTTAAACCAAAATTGAAAAAATCAGTTTTGGGAAAAATCCCCCACTATCCGTATGAAACAAATAACCTACACAGGGGTTAAATGCACCCCTGTGTAGGTTACATTTTCATGCCCAAAATCTAAAAAACGGAATAGGTCATTGGAATAAAACCTAGTATTACGCCGTGAAAAATACGATTGAACAACAGAGTAAGAAAATTATTTTTAGCATTTTGCACAAATTTGGTGGGGTTTGGGAAACCCCTGTGTAGGATCCTAGGGTTAAGTACCATTATGAACCATAATATTCAGAAAAAACGAAAGACGCTTGTTCGTTTCCTTCCAAGATATTTAAAAGGAAAAAAACAAAAATTTAAGCTTATCTCATCACTATGACGCTTGGCTTGTTTGTCATAGATACTCACAATGAAGGATTGAAAACCAGTCCCTAATTAATGATTGTAAAATTCCAAGTATGAATTACGACAAAGGAAAATTCACTTTCATTTAACTTCACTTTAAGGTGTCGTTTTTTCCCTTTGAAATTTGTTATGTACTTTATTATACGTATACCTGACACGCTCACTACAATGGATTTAGTTGCTATAGATACTTTGTAATCTTCAATTGACCAAGTTTACTTTATTCTGCAGAATATAAAGTCAATTTAGCCATTGTGTTATCCATTAATGAACACAATAATTAATATTCTCGGAAGCGCGGAACAAAAAATGAATAGACCACACTTGAGATTAATTTTATCAGAAGGTGTTGTAAAACAACGTAATTAATAAATGACTTTTGATTTTGTTGTGATAAAATTGAAACAAAAGACTTAAGTCGCATCTAACCTTCAAAGGGGTGCATCCGATTGTTTTGACTATTTTGACGAGCAATGGAACGACACTTCACAGTTCTTGTGATAGAAACTTCAATCTCTTTCCAAAACAAATGACTTTTAGCCGTCGAATCAAAGGCACTAACACGATAATTTTCCAGAGAACAACAACCCCGCTGCACCGAATTTAACTTCGTCTTTTCAAATAAACCCAACGAAGTGAACTGAAGAAGCGCATTTACTACAATCGACGGGTACGAACGAAAGAAAGCCTTTATCTGCAATAACTAAGCACTCTCTTATCCTTTTGATAAGAACTCATTTACCGTATGACACAATAGCATTACTACTATCTATCGTTTTGGTTGTTTATGTATGTTCTAATCAAAACGTCTGCAGTCTCCGCCCTCAGTGTGCATGCGAGGGTTTGAGGCACTTTTTCGGATCAATGTTCCATAGCGGCAGACAAGCAGTAAAGAAGAATATAAAATTCCCTTTATCCATGAATATTTTGCAAAGGTCGTTTTTTCGTCTAGACGGCTATATTGGTTCCTAGACCAATGGTCTTTTGACTTAATAAAACCAAATTCAATAACAATTTCACTTTTTTTTTATTGTTATTCGGTTTGTAATCTAACATTTTATTATATTTATTTTTATTCTATGAATAGATCAAGTTCTTATTCTCTTTCTATTGTATGATTCGTCTCTCTACTCAAAAAAATGACTCATTTATTTTTAAGCAATTAGTAAAAGATGACAATTTTATCTGATTCCATATCTTTTACACGGGAAATCCCGATTGCGATTGGAGTTTTTATTCTTTTAGATTACAATTACTGAATTGTTTAACAAATTAAGATAAAGGCAATTCGCAGAAACTCAGTGGATATAGCACACTTTATTCCAAATATTTACAATCTATTTTTATGTACCTAATACGTAAAACTATGTAATTTTCCTAAATCTAATATATAAAATTCTTCTGTCACAGTTTTAGTGTTTATACTCCTCCGAAACGGCTTGACCGATTTTGATGAAATGTAATATGTATATTCAGTAGGTATGAGAATAGGTTTATAACTAATTTTTATACCCCTAAGTGTTAAGGTTGGCTCACCCTAAAAATTTTTTTTCATTTTTTGGACACATTTTTTTTTGGTAATTTTTTTTATGGTGTGGCATTAAAAAATACATTAAGTCCTAAATTTTTACCCTTCTACCACCAACCCCTCCTTTTTAATAGCATTTTTTATTTTTTAACCCCGATCGATAGATAGATAGATTACAACGGATTTTAATGAAAATTAGTACAATGATTATTCTGAGGCAACTAATTTGAATGTTTTCATAATTTCCAAATCCAAGATGGCGGATCCAACATGGCGACCAAAATGTCTCGATTTGGACGGATTTGAATGAAAATTAATACAATGATTATTCTGATCATTATCGAATTATCAAAGTTTCTAGAACCAAAATGGCGGACCCAATATATATAAAAAAATTTCTTGAGTTCAACGGGTTTTAATGAAATTTGGTACAATAATTGTGTTAATGCCACTAATTTTAAATATTATCAAGATTTGGATATTCAAGACGGCGGATCCATAAAGGGGTGTTCGGGTTCAATCAATTTCTAGGATATAACAAACTAGAACATTTGAGAAGTCTTTAATTAGTAAGTATTTACCCAACGTCGGGTGAAACCGGGTAATTTTCCAATATTTGTGCAGTGTAAAACGGTTTACTTAATATTAAACAATGTGTAAGTTTGTTCAATTAATTAATTAGGGATATGAAACGGGAACACTGTTTTCTTATATTAATGGTATTATTTGTAGAAACATGCGAAAAGAAAGAACACGATCAAATATTGGTCGACGCATATGGCATAATGAAAATGTACCAGATAGGGCAGTACAACGTCTGCCGGGCCAGCTAGCATTTATATATATTTTGAAACTTGGTACTCGAGTAATAAATGCATCACAATAAACAGCCGAACAAATTTATATTTTTAGAAAATACAACTTAAGTGCATAGATTACGCAGACAAAAATCTGAAAAACTCAAAAAATCTGTTTGTTTGGTGATAACACAGCTTTTTTAATAGGTTTTTTTTCTGTAGATTACGAATGCGTAAACAAAAATTTTCTACATGTAATTTTTCCGGGGAAAATACGATTAAAAATAAAAACGTACGCTATTTTGGACAATTTGAACAAATTCGAAAAATTATAATAAAGCGTCATAAAGTGTACATTTTTTATCTCAAAAATCTGGAAGCATATATATCTGCATGAAATTCTGTTATTATTATTATTTAATTACTGTTATTATTATTTAATAACTATTAGAATTTTTTAATTGTTATATTTAGCCTTGAGTAGAACAAGCCTTACATTCAATTAACATGTTTAATTGTGTAATCACACAATTATTAATATATTATTGGTTAATGGCGAACAAAGTTGACAAAATCTGCCAACAACTCGTGTTCGCACTTTTTTAGGCGAAAATGGCCCCGACGCACAGTGGGGAAAAAGTGAGGTTTTTCATTCAAACGCACTTTCTGAAGTCAATTTATATCGAATCAAGCCTTTTTTTTTTTTAAATATTCGTCAGAAAATTTCCTATCGATTCCTCTGGCTCGATTTTCAAGTTAAAAGCTTATTTTTTAGTTATATCGCATATAACCTCAAAAAAAGGACCCCGCAAATTTCTTATGGAAAATGGGTTTCACTGAATTTTCTTCAAACTTAGCATAGTGATAGTTTTCAACGTGCTGATCAAAAGTCTCAATGGGCACGAAGTCATCCTATGATTAGTTGCGGAGATATAGAGGGGTGAAGCGTGAGACATTTGCTGTACACCCAAGTAATAAAAAAATTTCGCGATTTTTTTACACGAAAACGATCAACTTTACAAGAAAATTCTATATAACAGAAAATACCTTAAATGAGCCAAAGAACACGCGTGAATTTTTTCAGAATTTTTTCGACTATTTTTGGATTTTTCAAAAATTGGCCAAATCCAAAAAACCAAAAATAGTCGAAAAAATTCTGAAAAAAATCACGCGTGTTCTTTGGCTCATTTAAAGTATTTTCTGTTATATAGAATTTTCTTGTAAAGTTGATCGTTTTCGTGTAAAAAAATCGCGAAATTTTTTTATTACTTGGGTGTACAGCAAATGTCTCACGCTTCACCCCTCTATATCTCCGCAACTAATCATAGGATGACTTCGTGCCCATTGAGACTTTTGATCAGCACGTTGAAAACTATCACTATGCTAAGTTTGAAGAAAATTCAGTGAAACCCATTTTCCATAAGAAATTTGCGGGGTCCTTTTTTTGAGGTTATATGCGATATAACTAAAAAATAAGCTTTTAACTTGAAAATCGAGCCAGAGGAATCGATAGGAAATTTTCTGAAGAATATTTTTAAAAAAAAAAAGGCTTGATTCGATATAAATTGACTTCAGAAAGTGCGTTTGAATGAAAAACCTCACTTTTTCCCCACTGTGCGACGTCATCACTTGCCCTCCTGCCAGTGTTTTGCCAAACTAGTCCACAAAATTTGGCTGGGCTTTTTTTGGCTAAATCTAAAGTGACAGTCACAAAAGTCATAGCTGCCTGTGCCAACATTCAAACTAAACTCAAGTGTCAAAACCAAATGTTTTCCATTCTTTCTTAATATTTCTTAACTTGTCGGACTTGGGCATATTTTATCCCAATTTATTGCGTTAAGCTAAGCTATATAGAGAGGGTTACTGATATACGTACAATTTAATTTTAATTTACTTTTACCTTTACGATCTTATGTCAGGCAAAGTTCGACAAACGTAAGGTCTCTTTTATAAATTCAAGAGTGCAAAGAATTACTTCGATTACTGAGAAATTGCTGTATACTATGCTGAGAATTTTCCTTTTTATTCTCAAAGACATTACTTATTTTCAAAACAATCTTTATTCCACAAACTGTTGCTGTAAACAACTAAAAAGGAAGCACAGATTCGCGAATCGATCGTTCCCTGGAAATAAGACAAATCAAAAGAGAGAAATCTCTCGAGGACAGACAATCGAGCACGAGTTATAAAAATGTTGAATAACTAGATCAGTGCAATCATAAGTCAAGCAATATTCAGAAATTTGTTTTTTGCAGACATGGCACAATGGAGTCGTCTTCTGGAGATTGTTCAGAAAAGCAGTTTCAAGAACAAAGGACGGAGGAAAAATCAATATCCTGCTGCTGTTCAACTTTTCAAACTTTGCAGCAGCAGAAGCATGAAATTCCCTGTATCCCTTTGAGTGCACCGCGTGCAGAATACTTAAGGGATAAGTGCATTTTTGCTGGTCGCACCCGCTTCAAGTTGGTTTAATGTCGTAAATTATGTTTAGCTTTCCAAGTCGGTGCCCTTTTTGTAGCAGCTGTTCAGTCCGGTGGTAATTAAGGGCGTGTAAGGAGTTGTAAGGTAATATTTGCACTATTTGTCCTAACTCTAAAGGGCAGGGCACGTGTATGCCTCTTCCCGCGAGACTGTCTTTCTTGCTTACTTAATATGCAGAACATAACTTCCGACTACGTTTCGCTTCCACTATTTGGTGAAAAAAAGTGATTTTTCCAGCAAAATGGCATACTCCTTGAAAAATTAGGTCAAGAACAATACAATTATGAGACACTGCCAACCAACGCAACGCAACAAATGAGCTTCCTCTATCCGGGAATGGAGCAAAAGTGATTTCAGTAAAAGTATTGGCATTATGCTGAGAATATTAAATGCGGGTGCCTTGAATCCTGATGCCTTTCCCTTCACATCCCTTTTTCAGTGGCAACGAAACGCCTTGCTGACTATATGGGACGTATCTTCCCTGAAATCAGGGAAATCGTTGAAAGGATTTTGGAGAAGATACGCATTTCCATGCGCCGCAAATTTACTTGAAACAAAGAAGAAAATTAAATTTTGTTATTTGTATCTGACAACATCCTTGAAAAATTGCCAACTTTTGTGAATTTTTCAGTAAATTATAGATAAAGTTTTGAACTAGTATTACATTCGTATTATAATTTTGATGTAATACCTTCTACAATGAAAAACCATAACGAGGTCCCAAGCACACATACAGCTTTAGAACAAAGTGGTCTGATTTGTGAAATAAAATGCATTAAATCTTATAGTGGACGACGTAAATGTGGGAAAAACTTCAGTAATCTGCGGCAAATTTCAAACTAAAGCTTCCACTAAAAGCTATTTTCACTCACGTTTACCCAGAGAAGTTTTATTTTTAATTCACTATACTTTTGACCATTTTTTTAAAAAACAAAATACACCTGAATCCTTTTTCCCGCGACAGATACGTTCCTAAAAATTACAGGAACGTAAAGAGCTGCGGACTCAGTTAATTATGAAAATCGGGGAATTTAAAATTTAGAATTTTGTTAATTGAAACCAGAATGCAATTCTACGAATTTACTTGAATATACCAATTTTCTCCTAACTTCGTCTTTAGGTTGGTCGCGTTAAAATTGAATAAAAATCGGTTAAAACTTATTTTTGATATCACAATTCGCATAACTCCATATTCGTGTAAAAAGAATACGTTTTGGCGTATGTACAATTTTTGTTTCAATCGAACTCAACGAAAAACGCGAGCTCCAAAAAATGGTACAAATGACTTTGCTCACAAAAACCGAAAAATCATTACAATTTCCTTAGAAATTAATACATATTTTTAGCGTATATAAAGTAAAACTTCCCGAGCTTGAATATTCTGTAACATAACTTTTCCTAACAATTCAGAGGAAGTTTCACCATCGTCTTTGATTTCAAACTTGACTTTTTCCAAACATTTCACGTGTATATGTGCTTCTTGCATTCTTTTTATTTAAAGAGTTAAACATCGAACAAATTTTAGGTATCTATTTTACGTCAACAAATGAATCCAATAATTTTTTCAGTTCAAAATTTAAATTTGGCTATTTAAAAATAATGGCAATTTTATGCATTCTTTGTAAATTTTAAAATCTTTGCTATAGGTAACGATTTAATAAATTAAATGCAATACAAAAAATGATTATTATTTAATCTGATCCAGATCGGATCATGAAAGGATATCACCTATTAGTTTATGCTACTACCACACTATGAACGAAAATCTGAAGCGAACTGAGCGTACTCAATTTCAAAATTGCTAAGAAATTCAAAGCTCATGATATTTTAGAAATTGAGTACGCACAAAATTCTAAATTTTCTTTATAGTCTGCCCAAGAGTGTCAACAACTATCAACATGATTACGGTTACTTATCATTACTACTTCAAAAATATATAAATAAAAAAGGCAATCTGTAGGCACCCTAACTAGGTGTGTTTGACACACAAATGTAATACAACTAGTCTACAATACTTCACGTTAAGTAAACATAGATTCTTTATAACGAATTTTTTTTTTCGTTTTTCTTTTTTTTTCGTATCGTTCGATATTCTTTTTATCAGTTATCATTTATATGACATTTTAGTTATCTTTTCAACAAAAATCGGTTTGATTAGCACCTAAAAAAATATTTGTAATATAGGAATAATAGATATTGTATTCTCAATTGTCGATTAATATCTGCGTTAAGGGGGACCACTAGTGTGACATTTTTAAAAAAAAATTTTTTTTTGTCTTGCATATTTCGATAGTCTATACCTTTAAAAATAACATACTAAAATGTCAAGTGCATATCTCAAATAATTTTTGAGTTAGAGCCATCAGAAGAGCAGCCGCTCATGGTATCGAGGTACTGAGAAATGTATGAATTAAACTTTAAACGCGTTGTTCTCGAAACTACTTTTCTCAAATTTGCTGCAGTTGTAGCTCGAAGACAAATTATCCGATCGATTTGATTCTTATTGCAACTTATTTTATACATGTTTCTCCGTGCCATAAACCTCCAATATTCCGGATCGAATAAAAAATGTAATTTTGGCAGGCCAAAAATCACGAAATTTTCGCGCGAAATTTGAATTTTTTTTTTAAAACTCCGCCATTTTTTTAAATTTAAATTTTACTTTTTTTTTCGAGGTTTGTGGCACGGGAAATATCTTCTAGTTTAATAAACTTTTTGTTTTTTTTGATTTCACGCAATGTGAACGTCTCTATAACTGCAGCAGTGGGGGCACTTTTTTTTTTTGGAGCCTTGGGAAATTGCGAATAATTTGCTGAATTTTCAAATTGTTGGTCCAAAAATGTTATCATGTATTTACTATATATCCACAAATATATCCTTAAAATATTAAAAGATTCCATGCAGTAGTTGTCTTTAAAAAAAAATTCCAAAAATCACCTTTTTTTGAGGCGGTCACACTAGTGGTCCCCCTTAATCGCAAGAATTATCCACGGAGTTAATCAATTTAAGCACAACTACATATTTCAAGAACCTAATCGGTCAATGTAATCAAGGATCTATAGGCTCTTAATTCAATTGACATCAATCTTGATTTAACCGACTAGGTACATACCAATTAGTTTATGTAGTTTACGTAAATCTAACTGAAAACGAAGGAATGTCATTCAGTAAATAGAACAAATAGGTACTAGCCGGAAATCACTGACAGCAGCGATAAAACACATCGTTTAGTCTATTAACTGAACAAAATAGTGTGAATCATTTTGCTTTCTTATCAAATATTCAACAGCCATTGACAGTGGCAATGAATAATGTCAGGATGCTGCCTTATAATCAAGTTTTGATGATTTTTCAAATGGAAACTCTCAAAGGCTTTTTTTTTTTTTTGAAAGATAAGCTTTTCAATATACCGTAATGCAGTTGCATTGGGTTGCAAGCAATCGATATCTTATCACCCCCTTGAGTATGCTGTTCGCCCCTTTCTTTTCAAGTTATGCCATTCGAGCGGGGCTGGCATTAGAACTTCCATTTGCTAATGAATCTACGTCTACAAAGGCTGTTGACACCTGGTCACTGACTTCATTAAAATTCCTTGCATGACTACCGGCCGACTGCTCAGCCACAATTTACGGGACAACAATCGATTCTTGCGAAACATGAGATACACTGGAGACTTTGACCGTGACTTTTCCGCAAACAGACGTCTCTATTCACTAACTTTACACTCGGATGACGGATGACTATTATTTTATTTTGTTATGCTGCTCTTCCTTCCGTTGCATGCATTTACAGTGATGAGATATTCTCAAGATTGATACCAAATATGTACCTTTCAGGACAGGTTGTTACATATTTATCTATCTCGATTAAACATGTAAACAAAGATTTTCAAAACTTCTAATTTTTAAACATTTGGTGAAAAAGAAATACAATTTCGAAAAGGACACTCAGAGTGTTATCTATGACAGCGAATTTAACTTCCCTTCGCACATCGATCACATCATAAGTAGAGCCAATTCAGATTTTAGCTTTGTTAAACGCTAGTCTAAGGAATTCTCTAACCCTTATGTTACTAAAGGTCTCTATAACGTCTTTGTTAGGTTAGGTTTGACCTCCCTCCCAATCTACTCTCATTAACAGGGTTGAATCAATTCAACGTAGATAAAACTGATCAATCTTCAGCATTTTGCTTTACGTGCGTCGTGATGTCGCCGTAGTAATCCTTGTCGATCAAGTCCTAACTCTTGCACAGCATATCTCTTAATATTAAATGGAAATGACAGCTGACAACTGATTGTTAATTAATATATTGTTATCAGTTCAGTACTTATTTAGGGTCTGACCGAATTCAAGTCTTCGCCTTATTATCGCCTTGACGACACGCGGAGCTAAACTCTATCCGAATTTATATCTATAATTGTCAAATTGAGATATATTAGAGGTAAGGATTATTTTAAAGAGTAAAGTTTACTCAATACATTTGTAAATAGTGGTCTTAAATCAAAGCGCTGGGAATTGTTTTAGTTTCTGTTGATTGAAAACGAAGTAACTTAATAAAATTCCTCCCTACCTTATTAATATTACTTAACAAAAATGGTAGCGTAAGTGAAAAAAACGAGTTTTTGAATGTAGGTCTTAAACTAATGCGCACAAAACTGTATATAATTTACTAGTACTAAAATACAAAGTTATTACTAAAAAAGTTGTTATGTTGTTACTTAATAGCAGCATTTAAACCTTAGGGCTAATGTCAATTACATTGTGAATATTAGAATATTGTTACTAAAAAGATATTTAAAAACACAAAACAGCAGCAGTCATTTTGAAGGAAAGTCTACGAAATTTTGACTTTTTACAAATCAGATCGAGAGGGGGCATGTTATACATGTTTTCCAAAAATTTCAATTTTTAAAAGATTGAAATGAAATTAAAAGTTAAAAAATGTAAAGATCCAACTACTTAAAAGAAGTAACTAAGCGTGGCATTTACCAATAAATGACGCAAGTAAACAAATAAAAAGATAGACCGGTTTTCGTATTCAGGCAACAAAAGTTATAACTTTCGATATTCAAGACTACGGGTACTGATAATATCTAACTATCTTCTTATTTGATTCGGTAATATCTTGCGTAATTTATTGGTCATTCTTTTTTTACTTTATTTCCAAAATCATAAGTAAAGGTATTCGAAAAAGTATAAACAAATCACGAGGATTGAACATTTATTATAACATGTTTATTTAATGACGAATATTTCGAAAAATCTTTTATTTAAATCAAAAATTATTTAAGTTATCTATGATTTAATTTCAGAACTACGTCATGGAAGTGTATTAACCCGCTAAGGGCCAACTAGTGCCAAATTGGCACCAGAGTTTTCTTCAACTAAGTGTAACTTTTAGAACTTTCACTTTCTCAAGATTTCTATTGTTCGACAAACTTGTTCTAAGGGTCCTCTAAATCTCTGTACCGATGCCGCGTCAGTTACTTACAAATAACCGGTTTGAGAGGACGTCAAACTATTCGTAGTGCCTAACTGGCACTAGCTGGTCTTTTAACGTTGCGCAGTCGGTGTCTGTTCCAAATTTTAGTGAACGGTTTTAGCAACTCCAGAGGATATTTTTTATCCAAGTAAGTATGTTTCAAACGAAATTCTTGTAATTTTTTTTTCTTATATGTTATTATGATGAAAAATGCTGCAGCCGCACAGTGACGCTGCGGAGCACGAGATTTTTACCTACAGTACAAAGATAAGGAATTATAATAATTTTTGATAATTCAATTAATTTTCTTCATAAAATGTACGAAAATAAATTACTTTTGTATGAAAAGATACGAGACTCGTTTTTTTCCATTTCCGAAAAACACAACTTTGACTAACCTTAAAAAATATTAAAATCGTTTTTTTCCCTTAATGATTGTAATAGGCCTTTAGTCTACTTACTAAAGAATAACTACGATCAAGAATTTTGAAATTATAATGATTTGTAAAAAAAATTACACGCCAAAAACTAAAGCACTATTTTTTCATGAAACTTGTTTCGTTTCTCTGTAATTTTTATTAAAATGAAAAAAATACTATCAAAATCATTACGTTCATTGTGTTCCTGATTAAATTCCCTACAATTTGGATTAAATTTGAAGTTATTTGACCAAATCTGAGAGAAGTTATTCCGGTCCAAAGTCGCGCGGTGCCAATTTGGCACTAGTTGGCCTGGAGTGTATATAAAAATGAAGTAGGACCTTAGCGGGTTAAGGCTTGCATACCAAAATCATTAATGTTTTTCATGTTTTTACAATAGAAACCTCAGTGCAGCCATAAAAGGAAAAACATTTTCAGAGGACTACTTCGCAATTTGCAACTAGTTTATTTCAAAATTACAGTAGAACTCCGATTATCCGAATCGGGTCGAACAGGGGTCGATTCGGATAATCAAATATTCGGATAATCGGACATAGACTGGTAATAAAGAAAAACGAACTGTCACACATAGAATAAACTTTATTAAGTTGAACACGGCAATTGTCACTCGCATTTTTTTATTCTTGCGTCCCCACAAAACTTGTTTTTATTGAAAAATAACTTCGTTTTAATTTTTTATATTACGCTGAGGACCGATTCGGATAATTGGCAATTCGGTTAATCGGCGTTCGGATAATCGGAGTTCTACTGTACTTCCTTATTTTCACACTATTCTAATTGTTGTAATTTGTAAAAGAATCTTATAGCAGTTTAGTGCGTAGACTAAGATTTCTTTTTAAAGCCGTTCATAAACAAAGTACCCTGAAATTTACTTTGAAACAGCTGATTAGAATGTAAACAAAGTGAGCCGAAAACACAAAGTACGCATTAATCAAAGGGTGCTCCTAAAATTTGTTTTCATTCCGGTTCAAGTAATTCTGTCCTTTGAGCACCAGCAAAAATGGTACGCATATTGTACAGGGTTTTTGCATATTTCAGCATTTCCTTATGTGCATGTTCTTAGAATTTAATACTCAATTTAACATGATTTGAACAAACAAAAAATTCCTTCGTAGTTGCCCTTTTCACATGAAAAGACGTAAGAATTTGAATTGGAGAATATTTTACTGAAAAAGTCTATTTGTTAAAAAATGTGAATTGTGCTTCTTTAGTAACTGAATATTGAATTCAGCACAGTATAAATCTAAAAAGTAGATGGATCAACCGCTTCGCCCTTCCATAAATACGCATAAATTTCGGAAATTCTCAAAAATATCTTTGCGACACATCTCCGATTACTTAGGGTCTTCGGAGACATTCGTAAAAAATGAAAGCAATTTGTTAACACTGTTGGGTACACTAATCGCAGTTTTTCGTGACAGAAATGATAGGAAATTTGTAACAACAACAACAAGAAAACATACCTTTGCAAAAAGTTACGATTCGTGCTAATCCCAGTGTATCACGCAACCCATCTGAAAGGAAGCCGCTCTCGTGCCATCGATTATTTGAAATAAACCTTTTTCGTAAAGGGCTCAAGTTTATGCGTAGTTCTTTGATTTAGTTTTAGTGACCTTTAAGGGCCTCCACCCTCTCTATTGTTTTTCGCATAGTCAGAGGGTTGAAGGTTTTTATTTTATAAGTCAACCTTCTTAGCATTCGAATGAACCCTCATTCAATGTTTATAGAAATTAATTCAAGTCTTCAGGCGTTTCCGAAATCCTTCTAGAGACTATTGAATTTTTTTTATTATTCCTGCCGCCGCTCTTATGTCTTTGCAATTCCACTGGGAAAAAATTTGTGCATTTTGTTTAACTCAGCTCAAGGACCTTATGCAGGCAGACAGTGCAAACATTTCAAGTGCAGCACTGCAAAAACTTTGCACGTGCCTTGAACATTTTCCAACTTTTTCACTTCTGTAGTTTTTTTCAATAGGAATGTTAGCTTCTAAAGAGCGCAAGAGACTGTAACCCAATCAGTATGTTTTTCAAATTATAATGGTATAAGGACAACTTAAATTTGGGTAAAAATAAATAAAATAATAATAAAAATGGGTATGCTATCAAAAAAAGAAGACCTCTCATTTCGCATATTTTAGTTTTATAAATTTTGCTAAGCTGAAGACGAGACTTAATACAATTCGTCGAATAGACCTTAGGTTGTTATTCTCTGCAAAATTATGCACATGAATTTATTGAAGTAAAACTTCTTAAGCCCCGGTAATGTAGTTTTATAAGAGCTAACAAGAAAAGCGTTCAGTGAGAAGAATATTTAAAAGAATTTTCATCTATGATCTATTTTACTAGGTTTTTAGGTTCGCAAATTTCGAACTTCTTTTTGAAATTAACAAGTTCTAAATGGCGTACGAAAAAATTCATAATGCCCGATTTTCTTGAAAATTATTACGTATACAAGATCGGTAGAGTCTGGATATAATTCCATATATACACAAATTGGATTGAAACTAAATCGAGTAGATCCGATCTCGCTTAGATGACTGGATGGAGTCGAAATGACAGCTACAAAACACGGATCGAATTATCGATTTGATAAGTGAGAGTTTTTTTATGACTCTATGCTTCATCAAACTTCTGTAAGCATTTAATATTAACTTTTCTTGATGTTTCTCCATCTTTGCGTGTTATGTTTCATCACTTCTTATGTCACTTCAATCCTAAGTAGTCAAATATGCGAATCCAATCTCGATTCGATCTTTCAACACGTCATGTATGCGGAGTGAATATGAATTTTTCGTTGTTGTCTACATCTCTATTTGTTTTCCTCTCTTCGTTTATTTTAATTGGTATGACCTTTATCAATCTATCAGAAAATCCGTAATTATTGTATTCTTATATTTGATTGCTATGCACATTCAAGGTCCTAAAATATTTAATATAAAAAGATACTGCTTAATATAAAAATGTTGAATATTCTCTGTTGATAATACAAGGGATTTTATGGTATCTCATTCCAAATGTTTGATCCAATATGGCGTACAAAAAGAAACTATAACAGCATAACATTTTTCGAAAACCATCTTTAAAATAAAATAAACATTCCTGATGTCTGGTTTACATTTACCCGTCTACTTTCGAATAATATAATTAGAATATACTTCACTAGAGGTCAAAAACACCTTTTCAGCTGAACAAAACTGAATGGCGTCTATTTTCCTCTGCATGTTCTGCTACTATTTTTACCAGTCGCTTAGTTAAATCGTGCGTTCAAATCAATTCCGCTGCAGTCCCACGAGCAGTGTCAATTCAATTTATAACAATCACAGCACTCCTAAGTGGCTGGAGATTATTCATCATGCAAATGACCCGAATAATTCTGCACACGATGTTTAAGTATTGTACAAAAAAAAAAAACTTTATATGACTCGTCGTTTGTCAAGTGTATTTAACAATGTGACACTCTAATTTCGAGGAGAAAGTTGCTTTACAACCCAACTATTTTTGGAGACACAAAACAAGTCTCAAAACGAACACTAGATTCCGAAGAAATAAATCACCCACCCTAGCAGTACGCCACTGCGCTCAAAGGCGTGCCACAGAAGTCGAACGCAACTACTTCTGACTCATGAAAGCGGCTCAAAGGTGTGGAGTGTCTTGTTAAAGGTGTTGAAGCCAAGGTAAAATCTCGGATCATAAATGCTTACAAAACAAATCAGATAATGGACAGATTACAGAATTCTTGCTATTGCAGCATCCGACGATCGGGGTCGAGAGATGAAAAAGTCCCAGATGGTCGCCGTATGCGAAGAAATTGTAATTTATGCGTTCCTCATCCTCGGTAGCTCTGGTCGTCTGGATCTGGGCCTGGGAGTTCTTCGTTCATTAGCCCAGAGTTCAGGCGAGTCAGATGGGAGTAATTATGGTCTGGAAGTTTCAACACCCATTTACTTAGGGTCCCATGGGAGCTGCTAGGTGACTGCAGATGTGAATAAATGTGACCAACGCGACCACAAAGGTGTTGTACACTTGCCGTCGAGAACGAAGCAAAATATGTTTTATTAATTATTTCTAAGAATTTCTTAAGTCACTTTTTTATGAAGGCCATATACATGATGTACTCGCAATATAACACTTTATTCATATAAAATTCAACTACAGTCGTTCTTTTATCTTTACGCTTCTAATAAATATTTACCCAGAGAAATTACTATTCTGAGTAAACATTTCCGAAATTGTCTTTATACCAAATAGTAAATATAAAATGCAACAAAGTAATTAGGATAGATTATCTCGAATGCCACCAGCCAGGGTCATTTGTGTCCCAGCCATTTCTAATTGTCGATTGTTTAGAAAGAGCAAAGAAAAAATTAAAATTTCAATGTAGCTTTTTGTTTAAAGGAAAAACTTTTAATTGGACATACGAATATTTTGAAGAGCCTGTTTTATGTGTTGCTGTCGTATTTTGGTAGCTGAAAGATGGGCAGTTATGCAATAACCCTATAGGAAAAAGTCAAGAGGTGTCAGGTCACATGACCTTGAAGGCTAATTTTCGAAATCACTTTATCGCCAAATCATGATGTCAATAAATTGATGATTTGTGTCGCTGTACGGCACGTAGCGCCATCCTGTTGTAACCACATCTCGCCGGGATCAATATCAGCAATATTTTCAAAGCAATATTTATTGATTATGAACAGATAACGATCTCCACGTAAGCCCTTGCTCTTTCTAAAGAAATAAGGACCAATGATCCTACCAGCGCGTAAAGCGTATCAAACCGCGCATATTTCTAGATGTAATGGGGCCTCTAGAATCTCTTTTGAATTGGTCTCACCCCAGAAGCGACAATTTTGGTTATTATAAAACCCATTAAACCAAATATAATCAATCAGCTATTATGTGCATCATAAAAATACTTAATGTTTGAAATAATTATGAAAACCATGACAAGATGGACCGAGATTATTTAAACAAATTATTGCCGAAATACTTGTACTAAGTGGTCGTGATACGGCTAAATTAATATCAAATCATAGTCAAAGCATGTTGTAACTGTTGTATAAAAATATAGCATACCGAAATCGATCTTTCAACAGTATGAAAAATTATTATAAAATTTAGAACACAAGTTTCATAAATTTCCGTTCCATAGATTTTGCGCGATACGTGCTCAAACAGACAAACAAAATTTGATTTGCCACCTTAAATTTCCAAATTTTGATAGCAGATTCCAAAACAGAAGCTTCGAAATGCCTTTTATACTAATTTTCATTAAATCTTCTTGAATTTGAGAAATTTTGATCGCCATATTGGATCCGTCATCTTAAAATTAAAAATTATGAGAGTAGATTCGAAATCAGTGAACTCAAAAACCTCCAAGTACAATTTTTATGGTAAACCACAAACCGTAAATTGTTTATAGATATCTTGGGCCCTTTATCCCAGTTTTATTATATATAGTACCTTTATTTTGTTATACTAATTTTTAACTTACAAATATTTGATGCTTTGAAAACTCTCCTGATCTGAAAAGACAAAAAACAATAATTATTTATTTAATCACATTGAATTAGGGTTTATAATTTTATGTAGCGTACTAAAAATATTCACTATATAAAACGCATTATATAAAACTATTATTAAAGGTTTATTTTGATTTTATAAAGCTATTCTCGACTAGTTTTGAAAAATAAGAATTCAAGAATTCCCCATTTTTAAGACAACATTTAAAAAACAATAAAATTCCTAAAGAGTGCATGCGTACTGTAGAAGACACAGTTACATAACAAATTTTTGATTTGAATTTCAAAAAACGTATTTGTTCAGTAGCACGAAGAAATGCAGTCAAGTGAGGAGACGAGCTCGAAATTTTACATACAAATCACGACAGCACAAAGTTACTTCACATTACACTTCTCGCTCTAAGAAACTTGGTTAAATAATTTAAGCATTTCAGGTACAAGCAGTCCGGACTTTTGCATAACGACTAAACTGGGGCATTCCCACACACTTTGGCGGTATTATTTTCAAGTTTCTGTATATCTTCTACATCTTACATCTGAAAATATCAAGACATATTCAAGGCCGAAGATGTTTTAGGTGTGACAGTTCTACATAAATATTTCAAGAAGAAACCTTAAGGCATCCGGTGAAATATGTTCAAAACAAAGACTGCTTTTTTTTTTTTGGCAAATTAGAAATTGCAATTTCTTAAGAGGGAACCCTAACGAATTCTGAGTATGTTTACCGAAGCGCTTTCCCATCAAGTGTGCGAGATAAGAAATCGCGGAGATGTAAAAACCAAGGCCAAGACCACGGCGGTAGTGATAATTTAAGCCAACAGGTTTGAAGAAAGAGGTCAGACAACTCATCTTAAGGGGCCTCAATCGCGGTCAATTCGCATCTCTTTAGATGAGTCACATAGTGATTGTACACACTTCGCATTTTTTTTATGTGTTGGCCTCTTGCCGATTCATCGGTACCAAGAAAATCGTTCTACCAGAAAGCGGGCAGGTAAGGTAAATACAAAAACTCGTCTTCAGTTTTTGCCCCGCCACGATCGAGTACTATCAGCTTGAGGAAATCAATCGCTGAGAACAAAAGTTCCTCCGATTTCATATTGACAGTAGCCGGCGGCAGTAGTTGGCCACGTAGAACTCAAGTAATTCGATCAATCTTAAGAGTCATCACGTTTCATATCCGTTCCATTACGCAGTCTGCGCTGAAAGAGGATATGCACGAATTATTCCAATCTCGTAGTATAAAGATGGATCCTCAGATTTGACACCAGCAACACTTACATTAAATATATACAATTTCGTGACACAATTTTAGACAATTGGGATCCAAATTTCAATTTTTTATACCTTAAGATTTCTCTAAAAGTAGAGTTTAAACAATTATGTTAACATAACATGAAAATTGTTGGTCGAATATAGACTTACACTTTTAGTTTCAAGCCCACGTTCAAAAAGCATAAATTCGAAACAAAGCCAAAGTAGACAAATTTTATTATAAGAACAAAATCAAATTTTGAAAAACCTTTTTCTTTACATCCTAAAACAATTTGCAGTACTAAGAAAAATATCTCATTGTAATATCAAATATAGGTGTTTTAGATTATACGTTTTTAAATTTTTTTACGGATTGTTGTACATTTAATAATATCTTACACGTTCAACAAGGTTAGATTTTAATGCTACAACAATAATTACTAATTCCACAGTGCTTTTTTTTATACAACTTTGTAAAAGAATCTGACAACATGTTGTTTTAAATATTTTCCTTCATGTAGTTACAAGTATAGCCGCTTTACATTTCCAGCTTTGTGTGTACGTAAATAATAACTTTCGTTATTAAAGTTACAGCGTACATTTTTAAAATACACAGGACAAATATTCAAAAGCAGCTTCGTTTACTATAATTTGAGTATAGTGAAGAGCTTTACTGTATGCAATTGCATTTTGAATGTGGTCGCAATTATCCTTAAAATTGTTTTCGAATTTTTTACTTTGATTTTCATAATTTTGACATTGAAATCTGTCCAGCTTTTAGAGCTGTGGTGTGGAATAGAGACATATGAAGTATCGTGTAAAAGGTAAAATGTTGCAATTTACAACGAGCCTTTTATCATTCTCCAGTGATGTCCTTGACGGGACTTATGACGATTTTAGTAACTGCTCCTCCCGTCAAAAAAAAAAAATTATTATTCCGAAGAGGTTATGTAATAGAAAACTAAAAAAGCTACTAAATTTGTTACTATGTTCTACACAGGCAACTTCAATATATATTTACAAATATAAACATTTATTTAACAAATGAATTCTTAGACTAAAAAACTGGATTTTTATTTCAAAGTTGGAAGTATTCGATTGACAAAAGTTTGACAGTAATTTTGTTATAAAACCAATCATATCAGGCATTCAAATCAAAGAAGGAATATTTTGAAGTAAATACAAACAATAGTTCAATCAAAAGCTTTAGATAGTTAATTTGACTACCAAATGTATAGTTTCAAAATGGCAATATTTTTGATTCAAGAATGAATACATAGTTAATAACGAAAATAAAACATTTGTGTGAGTCAAAGTGGGTTTTTGTCAAATTAACGATGGAAATGGTTAACTCCAAAGTTTAATGTGAAACTTACAAGGAAACGTTCTCAGGTGTGTCTCACCAATTTTGATGAAATTGAAATATGTCATAGAGTATCGAAAAATAAGAGAGACGTATTTTTTTTTATCTGCGAAAACGCACATTTAGGGGGTACTTTTATTTATTGTTTTTTTTTATAAAAATTGGTGTATTTTTCAAGTTTGTCCGCCATTTTTAATTTTTTAAATTTATCATCAGAATCGTAATCAGCAACTCCAAAAACCCCTTAATACTGGTTTTCACGAAAAAAATAATGTCTGAAAGAATATACATCATTTACGTATTAGCGCTTGGGGTTGTTTACCCCCTTAAGGAGCTTTTTTTACGAAAACGCAAAAACACGTCAATTTTATTTTTCAAAATCGTATGTAAAAAAAATATTTTTCAATGATTTTTAACTAAAACTGTTATTTTTGTGACACAAAAATATAAAAAAAAAATCGTGTTTCTGCAATAAAAAATAAGGGTTGCCACCCCCGGGAACCGGATTACTTACAAAAGGTTAGTATATTTATGAGACACCATTTCCATTTTGTTTTATTCGAAAAAAATCATTAGAACTTGAAATAAGTATTTAGGAAAAACAGTTTTTTGGGGTAAACTTTAGGGGTGGTTTTCACACCCTAAATGTGCGTATCCGCAGATACAAAAAAATACATGTCTCTTAGTTTTCGATACTCTACAACATATTTCAATTTCATCAAAATCGGTGAGACACACCTGAGAACGTTTCCTTGTTAGTTAAATAAATAATTTTAGGCTTTAGCGCCAATTCATATTTGAAAACTATTGATTTAATGTTGTATCTATCCATTGTTTTTACAACATTTTTTCTCTGAGAGTAAATGACAATCAATAGAATTTTAAATAAAATAAATGCATGAAAGGACTTTATAAAAATGAATATAATATTCAAATGTATTTCAGATTTAAACAAGTACGAACACCTGTCAAAATTCTAGCGTGAATGACAAAAGATATATTTAAATTTATTGAATATATATATAGGCAATATAAGAACGCAAAACAATAAAAGCAAGAGATTTATCAACAAGGGACTAGTTCATGCTAAGGCACAACAAAAGCTCATTGCTGCATTGAAAAAGCTGCAGCAATTATTATAATTGGAAAACCATTGATTTTTCGCGTACCCTTTCAACGAAGATTTTAAATTGGGAAAAATGGGAAATTCAAGGAATAAACCTCTTGCAAAGTAAAATTACCAAACAGCTTCGTTAAAATATTGAAATCTTCCAAGTTTTATTAAATTCATTTAGATTCTCTTTACATAGTGTCCAAACCGAAGTCGATGACATCCGTGTTATTGTTTCTGTCATAACTTATAAAGGCTCAAGTATTAGATTCAATGTTTTTTTAATCTATTGTAAATTTTGTAGAGATTCTAATGACAATAACTAAATTCCTGAGAATTTCAAAGAAATTGTTTGGACTCCTAGGATTAGTTATTTTTTTGTGAATGGAAATTCTCTAATAATTTATAATACAAATACATAAAATAAACTTTTAAAGTTTTTACAATAATAAGACCTTTTTTAATTCTCTTTACTTTGCCCATGCCATTTAACGTAAAATGATAAAATTATAGGATAGTATTTTTTGATTTGGGTCATTTCATTTTTCGTATCCAAAGTTCTTCTTGTATTCCAAATATCCAATAAGTATTTTAAAATTGATCGATGAAGCCACCTGGGCTAAACAACAATTCATTTATCAAAAATTGAGGTCACAAGCTCTTCTGGCAGCGTTTTTTCTGGAAATAACCAGAAGTTCTTAGTAAAAAATTAATCATCACATGCTGCAGAAAATTTCAATAAATTGAGACATTCACACAGTTCCGCTGCATTGTAAATTATGCTTCAGTGAAATTGCCGTCAAAGCTGGTTGACACGCCATCACCAAGACAGCGATTGGCCAGCTAATGGCAACTGAGTCACACAGTCCCCAGGCTAAAAATATTTCATTTATAAACAAGTGCTCACTAACCGCCGATGGCTATCTTTTATCTAGACTGTATATCTGGGTCCTGTTTGTGAAACGCGAGCACAGCAGCAGCTTTATATCGATTAGCAGAATTCCAGCGAACGAAACTGGAGCCCCGGACTCTCAGATTAAAAGTACTTGCCGTGAGAAAGAAATGAAGAAAGGGCTGTTTTTTTTTAGATGATGGTGTTCTATACAAAGCGTCATTTTGTGCTCTTAAGACCAATTTCTTAGCAGTTCAAAAAAACACGTCTAATGGGACGTAGTTACGATATCCAGGCCGGAAGGTGTGGCACCGCTCGCTGTTCTACTTTAGCAAATCAACAAGTGCCCCATTAACCAGTAAATTGTGTGGTTTATCGAAGTTTTGCACTTTTTTATCAGAGTTGTTTTGTATCAGGCGAAAGCCTATTTTGACGCCTTCTTAATTATGATTGTCGCCCAGAAAAAGGTGCAGTCCTTGTTACCTTCTAAATAGAACCCACGCACGGTTCTGGGCTTGTCCAATATTTATCGATGTTATCTATCGAATAGCAGACAGAGCGCGTTACAAAGGAAAGTATATTTCAGGTTTTTTTGTTAATTACTTATTAAGCTCTAATCCGATCAATCAAGGGTTATTCACGCAGCTAACATGGGCGGCTGAGAGGCTGTCGTAATATTGTTAACTAATTGTAATTGTTCTGTATTTTTTTCTTATTTTCGTTCTAGTTTTATGGATTGCTTTCTGAGCCTTAGGCTTCTAGTTACGTTCATTTATTATTTGGAGCAAAATCAATATCGCATTTTATTCATGCGATGCGGCCTTAGTCCAGCGAAAAGCAAATGTGGCATAAATAAATGATTGTATTTAATGCGTAAACAGCATCGGCTACCCTTGTTAAGGGTTATTTCATGAGAACGTTGCTTAAAGTTATTAGAGACATTAAGCTGTCTTACAAGTATTTTTTTTTCTCTTCCATACTCTGCTCAATAAACAACTCTTATACCCAGCTATTCTAGAAGCTCTATCTCTAAATTTATACCTACTTGTAAATAATTACCCTAGGCAACAAATTAGATGTTTTTTTCTGCTACTGAACAAGTGATATGACATTTATAAAGGATCTTTTCTGTGAAATACGAATTTGCAAACGAAAATAATTAATTGGCTCTGGCTTTCGACAAAAATAAGGTAAAAAGTACAAGAGACCTTGTTGTTGTTTTTTTCTGAAAAATCATTATATTATAGGAACTTGAAATGTAGCTCAAATGAAAACCTGAATCCCTATCTAAATATAGAAAATGCCACTTATCTGTATTGTTCTCTAAGCAATTTTGTGAACAGATTTTATATGAACGTGTGGCAGTTATTATTTCCCACTCACTATATTTTGGAAGAAATTATCAAAAAAAACTTTTAAAGCATTATTAGGATTTAGTGAAAATTATTCGAACTTTATAAAACGAAATATTTATTGATTTGGTATTAATTGTTCTTATGCTCCAAATTTAAAAGAATTTTGTTTATTGTTTTGAGACATTGTAGTTCAATGGGGCTTTTATTTTCATCATTATTATATATATTATTGGTTACATATAACTTAAAAACAGTAGAACGAAAATCATTGAGATTTAAAGCATAAATGTAATTAATACCCTGAGAAAATTATTACAGGTAAAAATACATAACAAATATTACTGTTTGGTTATTCATACAATATTCATTCAATATCAAGGAACTCTTTTAGTATACAAAAAAAAAATTTTTTTTTCATTATCCCAATCATGCGCGCCTTATAAAGAGCGCCAAAATCGAACCCTCAAAAAAATCGTGCTCCATGGCGGACAGTTAATCTCTGGAACGGCAAATCTGAAACAAAAAAATCAAAATGGGTTTTAAAAAGGAAGCCGTCTTACACAAGAATCGACCAGAAAATTTGAAAAATTAAAAAAAAAAAAAAATGGCGGACGTTCAAAAAAAAATTCGAAAATCGACCTCTTTTTCCGACATGTTTTTGACGCTAAAATTTTTATTTTTCAATTTTTTAATCAAATTGTGGTCGATTCTTGTAAAGGACGCTTAAACAAATAAAATGCTTCAAGATTTATTTAAATCGTGCGAGTAGATTCGGAGTTTAACTGTCCGCCAGTTGAAAAAAAGTGATTTCGAGAAAAACGCATTTAAAGTTTATTTAGAACATAGAACAGCCGAGAGCGCGCGCTCACTAAAGTTGATGTATCTCGTTTTCGGTTTCGAATTTTCATATAAAATTTTAGGGAGTTATTTTTGAAGGTCTAACGAATCGAAATCCGTGAAAAAAAAAATCGATTTTTTTAAAATTGTAATAGGTACTAGTACCTTAATTACACTTTTCCACTTTTTTAATTAAAGTTTGCTAACTTCTTTCGAAAGATATTCTTTTACTCAAAACCGTCCATAATTTTCCTATATTTAAGTATCTCTTCACTTACAAACCATATTTTTTGCAATTTGCCACCCCTCACCAAGATCTTTTTTCAAAAAATTTCAAAAAATTCTCGTTTTCTCAACACCCAATTTTTCAACCATGAAATTTTACTTTTATTTTTTATTCTGTACTTTTTCATTTTAATTTCATTAATTTTTTTTTATGTATCTATTCTCAGGACCATTTACTAACTTTCTGCAGATTTACATATTTAAAAATGTTAATACTCTCCGAGTTATTAACCCACCCACCCACAAGGGATTACTTCAATAACTAGTTCAGTATAAACAACTTTATAATTATCATCTATTAGTCTTGGTGTAAAGCTAAATATGTCAAGAGCAATTATTGAAACAGCTTACTTGTGACTAATTTAGATATTTACCCATTAAGGTGGGTGCATTATTGCCAATAAATCAAATGGTGTGTCTCAGTGATGTTTGCTAAATACATAGGTGTATGACATAGGAACAAGGACTTGATAATAATATGCAAATGTAATCGATTAAATTAATGGATCATTTTAAGTGAATTAGTTACGTTTTGAGTAAGACAGATTCGATAAATGGCTTAAATATCTTATCATTGACACCTATTATCCTAATGTGAAAATTCCTAAGGATATATTTCTTTTTAACTTCTTCAAATTCACATTTTTGATTTGGTTTTTTTACATGAACTAGAGATGTCAATGAACAATTTAACAACTAAACAAAACAATATTTGCATTTTTAAATTATACATATTCAAAAATATGTGAAACGTTTTAAAGTACCATAAAAATACTGAAAATCGACCAAGTTATAGTCGATTCGGTCTGACTCATGCTCATCTGCTAGAAAGGTTCACGTATTTTCCACAATACAGTGGAGCCTCTCACATTTCTCTATGGGGGATGTAACTTCCAAGAATCAGTTCCAATTTATTTTTTTATCAAGAATTCCAATTTATTCTTTATCAACTTCCAATTTATTTTATTATCAAGAAATATGCCATGAAAATGTCAAACTAGTTTTTCTGGAAATGATTTTTTCCAATCTTGTCCCAAGCAAAAAATCGAAAGCTTATCAACCGATTTTTAATTTTTTGTTCTAATTCTTCATAATCGCAGAAGGTAGCTAAGTTTGTGCGGCGCTTATTTTTGAAATTTTGATAATTACTAGTTTTTAAGAATTTTGATAGCGCAGCGATATATGCATAATTTGATTTTTAATTTTAACGCTGAGAAAATGGAGAACTCTGAATATTATAATTAATTTGAAGACCTAAATTTGTATTATGGAATCATTTAAACTCTAATTATTTATTTTATGAAATTTCGAGTTATATGTAGTAGTTTCGACTATTGTTTGTACCTTTAATTGTTAAGTAGTCTGTAGAAGTTGTTAAATTTTGATTGGTGAATAAAGATATTAAATAAATAAAGTTTATTCTTTTGTAACTCGATGGAAACAAACGATTTAAGTAGCGACACAAATTGGTTTTTCCTAAGCTTTTGTAAAGTATTTTTTGTAGCTACGCTTCACAATTTGAAATTTAACGAATATAAACTAAAAATAGAATATTAATGAGGCGAAAAACCAGGTAATTGCAGAATTATTTTGAGAGATCGTTTCGACTGCTATTTTTATTTTTAACATGTAAAAGAAGAGATTTTATTAACAACTGTGGGTCCGCATTCCAGGGCCTAATTAAAAGAGCTGATTTTCAATACCTCGACGTAAAGGACGTTCTGGCATTTGTCGAAAAGCCTGTTCATCATTAAAACTCATTCTCCGTAAGAAAAACTCTAATTCGCGAAGTTATTTTAATGCAGCAGCAAGGCGGGATTGTGCAGGATTGTGAAAGATATCAAATCCCATTCAGCTTGCCAAAAGTCCCGATTGAATTGAAAGGAATGGCAGAAAGGCGCTTCACTCGCTCCTGAATGCGCTCTCCACCACCCAACTCCCACTTGACCGCCTTTCGGTAGCACCCGCCCCGGCCATCACCACCCATCGCTCGAAAGGGACCTGGCGTGCTGCAGAGTGCAGGATGCAGTCCTTGGGGTCTTCGCAGGGGGCCAGCGCGCATGCGATGCACTTGCGCTAATTGCCCTGGTTCAGTGCTCTGGGACGCGCCGCCTCCTCCTCCTCGCTGTCCTCGGGAAGCACGCAACCGTGCCGTGCCTTCCTGGAGTTCGCGTTCTTGCCGTGCCATCACAATTAGACAAATTCGCGCAAAACATGTGTGTTATTTCATTTTAATCTTTCCTACTTCCCCGAGGAATTGTTTTCCTGCATAATTTACCTAAACGAGCCTCCGCAGTCCGCGGCCATTCGAAGCAACTCTGGGTGTCAAGGCCGAGGTGCTTCGCCGCGTTTTCTACGATTCGGTGGGTACGCGCTCGCTCTAATGGTCGTAATTAAGCCGGGCTCTGGATTCTCCGAAAACACCTCTAAGAAAAATGCCTGCCTGCGAGAATGACTCAGGCGTCTTGGTGGATAGAATTTACCTGAAACCTAATCGCAAGTTTTTCTTTCAGCCGGTTTCTGCTTATCTGAATATAAATAATTTTGCCAGCGACTGGGAAAAAGGTAGCCATAGCGAAGTCTGCCAGAACGAACCGTTCATAATTCTAGAATTGAGCCAGTCATGAATCATCTCAAGACTGACGATCAAGCTGGAAAAAAAGTAAGATTGGTTTCTTTCTAGTCAGATAGCGTGACGTAATTTCAGAGAAAATCTTCTTCAGAATTGTATATCTCCTTGAAAATCCCACTATTGATTTACAGATATTTATATTTATTCAGGAAATATTTTGCAATAAACACACATTTTAATTCAACGTTATAAACCTGTAAAACAAAACAAAATATTTAAAACTACCCGAGTAAAAATCTTTAGTACAAAAAGAGCACCAAACATTCAATTTCCACCAACAACTACAACTAAAATAATATCGATTTTGCTATTGGAAATGAAAAATGCTGATTCACCACTAAATAATGCAAAAATATTAGTTGAAAAATGTAATTTTTGATGAAAACTCTAAAACACCACTAAAACAGTACTGCTCATAAAATAACATATTCAGTACCAAATGAACATTACATATTTTTCATCTACATAACTAATTTATCAGAATTGTGCGAAATAATCGCACATTTAATTTATAGTATTGATATTAATAAATATAACATGCAGACAACTAAATACCGCATATTTGTATGTTTCATGAAAGATTTATAATTTTATATAATAAAAGTATTTACTATGAATAGTAATAATTTTTATTTATACTCGGAATAACCAATTGAGTTCTAATAAAAATTAACCCATTAATGCGCAAAACGAGGATTTTGTGCACGCAAGTTCAATTGTACGATTCGATAACAAATTGAGGCGAATTTCCTCCAAATTCGTATATAAGGGGTTTTTGGGGGTGCTTTTTCAGAATCTGGTATTTGTTTTGCATAAAAACTTCAAACACCCTATTATTTTTTGGGTTTTTTTCAAAAAAGTGCCGATTTTTTTTGGTCATTTTTCGTCTCAAAGTCGATTACCTTGTCGTTGCTGCTATTGAATGATCATATAAATACCAGAAATCGCGGTCCGAATGTCTATGTTTTTGTAAAATGGCAAAATGGCCATTTTGCAAAAACCAAAGCGAAAAAAAAATTCAAAACCATGGTTTGAGAAAGTGTAGACATTCGGACCGCGATTATAGCAATGTAATAAAAAATTTCGCGATTTTTTTACACGAAAAGGATCAACTTTACAAAAAAAAATGTATATGACAAAAAGTGCTTACAATTAGCCAAGGAAAATATGTAAATTTTTTCAGAATTTATTGGACTATTTTTGGTTTTTTGGATTTGGCCAATTTTTCAAAAATCCAAATATGTCCCGAAAAATTCTAAAAAAATTCACACATATTCCTTGGCTAATTATAAGCACTTTTTGTCATATAAAATTTATTCGTATAATTCGTCCTTTTTGAGTAAAAATATCACCAAATTTCATCATAAAAAAACTTGGTGATATTTTTACTCAAAAAGGATCAATTATACGAATAAATTTTATATGACAAAAAGTGCTTATAATTAGCCAAAGAACACGTGCACATTTTTTCAGAATTTGTCGGGACATTTTTGGATTTTTGAAAAATTTGCCAAATACAAAAAACCAAAAATTGTCCAAAAAATTCTGAAGAAATTTACATGTTTTTCTTGGCTAATTATAAGTACTTTTGTTATATAAACTTTTTTTTGTGAAGTTGATCCTTTTCGTGTAAAAAAATCGCGAAGTTTTTTATTACATTTCTGTACAAAATGGCCATTTTGCAAAAACCAAAGCGAAACAAAAAATGCAAAACCATGGTTTGAGAAAGTGTAGACATTCGGACCGCGATTTCTGGTTTTTATATGATCATTCAATAGCAGCAACGACCAGATAATCGACTTTGAGACGAAAAATTACCAAAAAAAATCGGCACTTTTTTGAAAAAAACTCAAAAAATAATAGGGTGTTTGAAGTTTTTATGCAAAACAAATACCAGATTCTGAAAAAGCACCTCCAAAAACCCCTTATATACGAATTTGGAGGAAATTCGCCTCAATTTGTTATTCGAATCGTACAATTGAACTTGCGTACACAAAATCCTCGTTTTGCGCATTAATGGGTTAATTAGTTCAACAGCACTTTAAAATAAATTATGTTAAGTAGTATACGGTGCTATTTGGGTGCTCGTTTAGTATAGAATCGTTGGCAAATTTTTATATGATGGTGTAGCAAGTAGCTTTTTTATATTTTATTTATATATTACACTTTTTTAGTTATAAGATTAAAATTATTGTTTATTACAATTCAATTATATTTATATTTATTACAATTTTTTATTAGTATATACTTTATTTTATTTAATTATATTATGAACTGAGCAGTCAAGTAAATTATCAAGAAGTGAAGAAATACTTTTTATTTTCAAGAAACAATAAGAATCAAGTTACTTTGATTTCTTTTTAAAATCCTGGTTACTTTGATATCTTTTTGAAATCAAGAATTTAAGTAGATAAGAGAGGTAACTAATTTAAAAGTAGAGAAGCGAAGTAAGTTAATCGGCGGGCAAGTAAGTTAGCCGCGAGTAAGTTAGTTGGCGGACAAGTAAGTTAGCCGCAAGTAAATTAGTTAGTTGACGGACAAGTAAGTTAGCCGTGGGCAAGTAAGTTAGTTGACGGACAAGTAAGTTAGCAGCGAGTAAGTAAGTTAGTTGACGGACAAGTAAGTTAGCCGTGGGCAAGTAAGTTAGTTAGCGGACAAGTAAGTTAGCCGCGAGCAAGTAAGTTAGTTAGCGGACAAGTAAGTTAGCCGCGAGCAAGTAAGTTAGCGGACAAGTAAGTTAGCCGCGAGTAAGTAAGTTAGTTGGCGGACAAGTAAGTTAGCCGCCACAATGGTATTGTTTGGTGGTGATTCGGTGTTAATTAGTTCGCCAAAAAGGTCTACTCTGGTGTTATTTTGGTTTAACTTGATATCTTATTCGATGTAAGTAAAATTGTACCCACTATTCTTACTCGGGTAATGAAACTTTTAAATCTAAATAGCTAAATTTAGAAACGCAGCTAAAGGGTGTCTCAAAACCAGTTTTCATTTAAAATTTGGAATAATTTTTGTTGTGCCAAATATGGAACGCTGAAATTGCATAATTGTCATCAATAAGCTTTGAGGTTAATCATGGAGCATTATACAATCGAGCATTATTCTATCATGTTGACATAACATCTCGGCCCGCTGTGGGGAGAAGTGAATTAGCCACCAAGATCGTACGATTTAATACCATTATCCTTTTTTGTTTTTTTAATGGAAATTATTATTACTTGTTATTACTGCGACCGAAAGGTCTTTTGTACAGAAACCTCTTTAAAGTAAAAGACAACCTAATACCCTAAGGAATCCCAGAACGTGAGCCGAGTTCAAAAACTCCCAACTGAACATCTTAGTGGAATCTAATTATACTTGTGACTATTGAATTAAACAAATAATCCACAGACCATTCTTCGAAGACGAAAACAGAAAATCTACGTGTTATTTACGAAATTGAGCCGCAATTACGCCAAAATGTGGTAGAAAATTGCGTTAATAGAGCAAAATATTTACCAACCGAGTCTAGACGGATATTTGTAGAATATTGTGTTCAACACGTAACCTCCATATCTATATTAAATGTTGAAAGTAAAAACATTTTCAGAGTTTAATTCCTACCAGAAAATTTTGTCACAAAAAAGTGGCATCACAATGGGCCTAAATATTCCGTCCAACAGCCACATCAATCTAACAACAGCATACTTTTAATTTCACTGTGCAACTTTACGAGTATGTATATTTTATATATGTATATAAAAAAAAACAATTTTTCCACACGATAAACCATATTTCCCCTTAAACGTCAGTAGAACGATTATTTCTTTGCCGGAAAGTTAAACATAGATACAATAAAAAACCTTAATAGAGGTCACTGGCACAATCTCGCCTTGTTTTCTTTCTTCCTCTTATACAAAAATTAAAGAACAAAGGTCAAAAATATGAAGGCCACAAACTATTCAGTTACTTATTCACCTTACCAAATAATTTTTGTGTTTATTCATAATATGGAACCTGATTTATGAAATTGAGAGAATTATGCATGGCTGGTTTTCAAAATTAAAATCAATAGAGGTGAACTAGTAAATTATATATAACTACTTTCTAGTTATCGTAAACAATTTTAAACAAGTTATGTTTGGATGTCATGATGATCTAGGTTAGTAAAATTATGCCTGGATATGTTTCCTGCATTTTATATGCGTAATTTAAATTTTTAATTAAATAATACCAACTGAAATTTAAGAAAAATTCAAGACTGCGAAAACACCAAATAAATTAAATAAATAAATTTAAAGAAAGCAATGTATTAAATTAATTTCTATAAATTTTTTGAAATTCTATTTTACACACAATATTCTTAACAGCTTCTGGAAATAACTTCTTAAAGGTGGTCAAATTAAATTTCGAAAACATTTAATTAATCGGTCCAGTCGTTTACGACAACCATCAAAAAAAGAAAACCTCTCATTCTGTTCGGATGGTCGATGAGGTTTTATAATTTTTGAGTTTTTTTCTTTTCACAAAGTATGAAGTTCGAAATTGCCCATTTCAGCTTGAAGCAGATTTTCAAGTGCTTAAATTAAAGAGCTTTTTATATTTCATAGGCAATAAACCACTTATGTTACTTTAAAGAAAATAAGTAGCAATCTCATTGAAATAACTTGACATTTTTTGTGACTGTAAAGACCTTCAGTGGCTGGTTTTGATTTTGGCTCTAACATTTATCAGTACTTTTCTATATAAGATATTGACATTACAAACTATAAAATTATATGATTCAATTTTTTCATGCAATGATAACTGAGGCATCCACAAGCATTTTAATTTAACATTTAATTTGTTAATACTATATATTGTTGAATTTTATATTGGGAACTTTTTATAATTTCCAACAAAATATTTAAAATAGAAACGTTTATTTCAGCTAATTTTCCTGCACATTGATGAATGTTGCCCGAAAGCTACAATCTTTCTTTTACAATCGACTTCGGCACGCAAATTTATAAGAAAACGTATTTATCCTTGTAAAAGTAAACGCAGGTCTGAATGAATATGTATTTAACTTTTCCGCAGAAATTTTCCACGAACCCTGTAATAATAATCCTAAGGCGTTTACTTTCTTGGAATTAATTCATATCAGCTGTAAATAAGAATGGATCAATATTTTTGATGTATGCTCAATTAAAAGCACATTTTCATCTGAGTATTGTGTTAAATTCAGTTGGATGAGCCGTCGTCAGGTTGTTCTTAAAACGAAGGAAACAACTTTTTCTCCCTCAGTTAAAAAACACAAAGAATACATAATCAGAAGACGGAGGAAAAGCTGAACAATATATATATATATTAAAGACGAGAAAATGGGGACAGTGGAAAAAGTTACGCCCAAGCGTATTATACTTTGAATGAACCCTCTGAGAAAATGTGTTGTGCCCATTCAAGCAATATGCCTCAGAAGAAACCCCTTTTTATTACTAAAAAACCCGGTGAGAGACCGGAATGTGAATGAATGAACTAGGGTTTTTAAGGGCTTTAAAGTTTTCGGCGGATTCTCACGCTCTTTGAGACCAAAGTTGTGTGAGACTGTGTAAAACTGGGTGAGGATTTAAAAAAAAAGGGTTGTTCGTGTTCAGTTAGTAAAGGATCCGATGGTCGAAAGCTAATTTTGTTTTTTCGGATGGGAAATATTCGAAAAATCGAATTCAAGTTTCGTAGAGGCATTTTACGAATTTTTAAACTTTAGAAATGGATGTACTTATTAAGTATTACCATTAGCTGAAACACTTTCCAGAATAACAACTTGATACGCAAGAACATTTCATACCCTATATTTTAATTAAAAAATTTTACCAGATGATATTCAAACGATGCTTTAAGAGATATCATATGACATTTTTCAAAAATGTAAAACTGAATGTAAGCAAAAATTTAATTAATTAATTTCAAACTTCAATTAAAGAGTATAATACAAAAGTAACGAGTAAGTGCAAGTATTTTTTAAAATTAAGAATCATTTAACATTCTATAATTTTGCTGTTATCAGCTGTATTTTTAATTTGTCATACTTCCGACATGGTTTTTGATTTTTTTTGCCGATTACCAGATAATGAATGTGCTTTGTGAAGTTCACCTATAATTTGCTCGGAAAAATATTAGCATAATGTTGCAAAAATTGAATTGATAGTAATATTAAGCAAGAACAAAATTCATATATCATTCAGTTTTTGTTAGCAATGCTTTGCTAACATTTCCTATAGCATTAATCGATCTTAACAGATAAAAGTTTGAATTTTGAATGCCCTTTAAATCTGCATGACAAAAGTGAGGGTATTATGTGCATTTCCGACATCACGTAAATCAGCCCCAATTCTTGATTGTATGACATGGAAAACTACAACCATTCGGTTGTACATTCTCAATTATAAAGTCCCGGAAACAATATCTGTTCCTCATATCAAAAATTCAATAGTGAGCATAATTTACTAAAAATTTTCGTATTCAATTTGTAACTTGAATAAATTAATTGTTTATCAGTAAATTTCAATAACGAGTTGTTTGTAGGAAATAAATTAAAAAGTAAATTTGTTTTAAATAGATATTGATATTCGCCAAAATATCGTTCGTGTCGTTTATCTATCAATTTTGAATTAAATTCAAATTTATGAATCCCAAAATGCCACTGCTTCATGTTCACGCTTTTCAGGCTCCGAAATATTATCAATTTATTTTATTTATGCATTCAACATTTTGTTTGTGTTTTTTCTATTGAATTGAGTAAATTTCATACATTTTTTAACGCTTTAAACAGATAAGTTGATTTTGTTATTAGCTTCTAGATCATTTAATAAATTTTGTTGATTTTTTGTAATTTTTTCAAGTAATGTTGTTAAAATAACCTATGCAGTATTACTAAGAAATGATAATCCAATTTCGAGAAAAAATCGTCTTTTAACAATATATTCGTATTCAGCGATCCCGAAAACTCCAAGCCATTTTATTTCTTCGAAAACCGGCCTTAATATATAAAAACCTTAAATTTGTTTAAACATTTAAAATTCATTGCTTATATTTCTGATTTTAAAAAATTAAATATAACAAACATTTCAAAAATAATAATTCATCCAAATCGGATCTGTTTTTGAGAGTTTAGAAGTAAAAAAACCTTCATTACCACTACCATTGTGCTATAATATAATTTTATGAATCGATGGAAACGATAACTCTGTATAACTCGAAAAATGCTTCGTGCCCGTAATGACTTTTGATTATGATTATATTTACATTTAGACCACATCATACTAAAATTCTAACCAAACTGAATGAGGCGACTTTCCTATACATTTTGTACACTAATGACTAATGTTATCAATTTTCCGATAGATAAGAGATACAAAATTATTCTATTAGCGCTGTTTAGCTAAAAGCGATAATCGAGTAATAACCAAAATGAAATTATTCCAACAAGATACGAAACAAAATCAGATAATTTATTTTTTGCTTTTTTGTTTTATATTAATCTTCCAAGTGCTATTTGTATTTCTTAAGGGGACCTTTACTTTCAAAATCGGGAAAAAACACACTTTTTAAAAGTTTTTTTTTTTAAAAGACTATTATATTTATTATTCTGAAACCTTTTGTACATTACTGGTAAGATTATGAATAATATAAAAAGAATTTTTAAATGCAACTTTAGTTTATTTTAATGCCTGCAGATGGCGTCAACCAAAAAGCACTTTTAAAACGGCCCCATTTCTCTAGGCCTTCCTGTAACAGATAGATTCAAAATCTTTAGTGGATTGTTTTCATAAGACACAAAACTAGTACCTAAACCTAAAAAACCTTTTATTTTTAATGAATATATCATTTTATACACATTTTTCTAAAAAAGTTACAAAATGACTATAATTTAGGGGTAAACTAACCTCCGCATAAAAAAGTGGGGGGGGGGGGGGTAAAATAATATTTTTAAAGGTTTAGTTTCTAGTATATTTGATAACGAATCGAATGGCGTTTGGTTTGTTAAAATCGGTTGAATAGTTTTTGAGATACAGATGCGGCCATTTTCAAAAATGTGATTTCGAGAAAAACGCGTTCAAAGTTTTTGCTATATAATTTTTGCATATAAAATGCGTAGAAGTAGCGTTACAAATATAGGTATAACTTTTTTTCTTTTACGAATTTCTTAAAACCGTTTTAGGAGAAGGTTTGTGTAATGTTAAGAAGCATTTTTATGAAAAAAAAAAAATATTGATTTTTTTCCGATTTTGAAAGTAAAGGTCCCCTTAAGTGCACAGAGGTGATCTGATAGTATATGATAATATATAATAGTATATATGTGAAGCATACTCCACACTTCCTTTTAATCGAAATTTAATTGAAAATACTATAAAGTAATTAATCTTGCATATTCATTGGTTATTTCTTTTTTATTAAATTTACTCATAAAAAATGGACAGGAAGTGGTTGCTTCTTACAAAAATAAGTGAATTGATGAAAATTCATCCAGTCTTTAAGGGTTGGAAATTGTTTCGAGTGAATGGTATACATTTATAAAATGACGAATTATTTTGCGAATTTTACTACATATAATGTAAATACTAATTAATATATGGTATTGTTATTTGTTTTGATAACCTCGTAAAATTCAAGAACTCAAATGGTATATTTTAAATAATGACTAATACAAATTCTGCTTAGTGGACAGACTGAAATTATTTTTACTATCACAGAAAAAATGCAACCTGAAAAAGGGGTTTCGTATAAACAATCTCGTATCACATTTCAGCAATTTGCATAATGTAATAGGTGTATGCATTAAAGTGCCTGATAAGGTTTTATTGAAACTGATAAAACGGAAAGAAATCTCTAAGTAAATTATCCGACGAGGTCTGTTATGCAAACATTTAATTTTTAGCTCAACGGAACGCATTCGACGCAATCAAAAATTCTTTTTATCACCTTTCACCGCCGCGCCGGCTGACTCCGCTTCATGTGCGAATAGCTTGTAAGTTTTCATACAAAAATAACACCTGTGCTTGCAAAAAAACCCAATGTCAGCGAGCACATGCTGTATGTTTTCAATTTCATCAAAAAATTACATCACAACGATTAGCCCATAATCGGCTGAATGACTTTAGATAGGGCGGGCGGCGCAGCGGCGCGGAACGCCTTGTTGATAACTAATTACAAAGCCAAATTCTGCTAGTCTTGCTAGCTTGCTAGCGCACAGTCAATTACGTCTGTTTTGTGGAAGAATTGCAATTATTGTATAACATGCACTTCCGCCCCGCCATACATTTCCGAAACATGTTTCCCAGCGTACCGACGGCAGCGTCCTTCCCAACTACGGTTGTCTGCGGCAGACAGGATAGTTTCGTTTCGGCAAAGTAGCTGCGTAGTCGCGGCACAGAGTCCATGCAGACATGCAGGACGACAACGATCCCACAGTCAGTGTTATCAACTCCAGAAGAGCCCTTGAGGAAGATTATCTTAAATTTTTTTACTCCATTGTTGCGCCAGAGACAGCCGCCACCCGCCGTCGCCGGCTCGTTTATCGTTATTATGCTCAAACTAGACACGGAGCGGTCGCCGGGATGTTTTGTGGCAATGTTATTGCACTTTGAAGATTATCTTGTTAACAATTTCCATGTTTGCTACCCGCTGTTCTCTACTATCAGCTAAATGAAAGTGATTGAACCTTTGTGCGCGGTGGCTTGTTTTGCAGTTTCCCGCTTGTAGCAAAGGTGATATTAATTTTGGTTTCTGGTCTCGTTGAGAACGATATTATACCACAACCCACAAATGTCAAACCCCATCCCATACATCGGCGATTAAGAGTGGTACAAAATTCCAAGGTTATAAAAGAGCAGACTTGATTGTCAATAGCAAACTCATTGTTCAACTCAAACAGTGAATCCGCTCAAATATTGAATAGGCTTAACATTTGCATTGTTGTTTAATTTAACTGCCTAAACGGAGTCACAGTTTGAACGAACTGAAATGAGTTTTTAAGTTTCTTGAAAAGTTCAATATTTCTAATAGCAAATTTGAATACGAAGTTTTTACTACAACCAGTCCATATTAATGTAGAATAATATATTTCAGTCGCAACAAAATCGGCGGTTACAAGTCGGGATGCCTTCTTTGTAAGTAAAATGATGTTTTTACCAAGGTTTTTCTCAGTGTAACAACAACTTCAATAATTGAAATCAAATCTTACCCAAATTACGTTGAAATCAAAAATGTTGCGGCTTCCAATTTTATTTATTTTTGTTAATTTTATATAGTAAGATACACCAATCTTATTTTTTATTCGAATAATAAGTTAATAGGAACATAAATAATATAATGTGCCTACAAAAAATACGAATACAAAATTGCAAATTTTTATCCATTCGTAATTTGAAAAATTCCGAATAGCGAATACAAATTGTCGGCCTCTTAACCCGTTAAGGCCCAAACGGACGCATTTTCATAAGTTTTTTCAGCCGCCTTAAATTATACTTAATCCTTCGCACAAAAATTTTGAATTGGTCAATACTGATGTAAAATTTCATGAACTTTCAGAATATGATAATGATTTTTAATAAAAATTGTAACTACGTTGTGTTATGTTCGCTTTTTTCAAAAAAATCGTGTTTTTTCAAAAAAAAATTTCCACAAATCAATATTTATGGCTCGAAACCAATTAGGAATTTGGCGGAAAAGCAACAATATCGCGTCCATGGACCTTGTTCCTTAATTTACAGATGCGTACGCTTTGAAATAAAAAATGGCAGTATCCAAAATGGCGTTTGAAAGTCGAAAATTCAATGATGTATAATATTTTGTCTATTACAAAAGAAATTCTTAATGGATTTATTTAGAAACTTATAAAGGGGGGTTTTTGAGTTCGCTGATTGCGGATCTGAGGTCAAATTCAAGAAATCCAAAATGGCGGATTCAAGATGGCGGACGAAAACATTAAAATTATATAAATCTGAGCATAAAATAGCCCTAGGGGGTTTTTGGGGTCGCTGATTGCGAATCTGAGGTCAGATTTGCAAAAATCAAAGTGGCGGATCCAAGATGGCGGACGAAAAAATTAAAATCATATGGATCTGAGCAAAAATTTGCACTAGGGGGTTTTTGGGGTAGCTAATTACGAATCTGAGGTCGGATTTCAAAAAATCAAAATGGCGGACCCAAGGTTGCTAATTAGGGAATTTTTCAGTTCGCTGATTATGCATCTCTTACAAGTCTTTTTTCATTTTAATTGTTTTTGTACTTTTTACATTTTTTTGTTGTATTATTTTTCGTTTTTGGTTGTATGTATATTTGTTATTTATTAAAACTTTATTTTATATATTTTTCTTTTACTGATGAAACAATTCAAATCTTTTTCTTATGTTTTAGAAGCAGTTTCGAAGAAATTATTGGACTTGCTTATGTAAAATTGGGAAACAAGCGGAACAAATGAAAAGATCACAAACGGTGCATATTTTCTGTGTTCTTGTCGAACATTTTGAGAAGTTCGTACAATTTCTTTTTTTCTCTACAGTTGCAGGCTCATGCGGTTGTGAAATTGGAGCTGAAGCCTTCACTAGATAATTTCGAGTTATATCTAATGCAATGTAAAAAGTACAAAAACAATTAAAATGAAAAAAGACTTGTAAGAGATGCATAATCAGCGAACTGAAAAATTCCCTAATTAGCAATCTTGGGTCCGCCATTTTGATTTTTTGAAATCCGACCTCAGATTCGTAATTAGCGACCCCAAAAACCCCCTAGTGCAAATTTTTGCTCAGATCCATATGATTTTAATTTTTTCGTCCGCCATCTTGGATCCGCCACTTTGATTTTTGCAAATCTGACCTCAGATTCGCAATCAGCGACCCCAAAAACCCCCTGGGGCTATTTTATGCTCAGATTTATATAATTTTAATGTTTTCGTCCGCCATCTTGAATCCGCCATTTTGGATTTCTTGAATTTAACCTCAGATCCGCAATCAGCGAATTCAAAAACCCCCCTTTATAAGTTTCTAAATAAATCCATTAAGAATTTCTTTTGTAATAGACAAAATATTACACATCATTGAATTTTCGACTTTCAAACGCCATTTTGGATACTGCCATTTTTTATTTCAAAGCGTACGCATCTGTAAATTAAGGAACAAGGTCCATGGACGCGATATTGTTGCTTTTCCGCCAAATTCCTAATTGGTTTCGAGTCATAAATATTGATTTGTGGAAATTTTTTTTTTAAAAAACACGATTATTTTGAAAAAAGCGAACATAACACAACGTAGTTACAATTTTTATTAAAAATCATTATCATATTCTGAAAGTTCATGAAATTTTACATCAGTATTGACCAATTCAAAATTTTTGTGTGAAGGATTAAGTATAATTTAAGGCGGCTGAAAAAACTTATGAAAATGCGTCCGTTTGGGCCTTAACGGGTTAATGATAAATTTCATTTCATTTCATTGAAATCTCACAAAATCGGTGTAAATTTCATTAAGGGGGGATATACATTTTGAATGACCAAAAAATTCAATTTTTTTTTTTTTTATAAAAAGTTAGTAAATTTCCCGTAGAATACGCTCCTGAAACCCTTTTTTCGAAATCCGAACTCCAAGTGTTTTTTTTTTCATCGTTCCCGGGATTGCTGATTAAAATGTAAGTACGATTTTTCGATAATTAAAACTTTCAACGCGTTTTTCTCAAAACAGCATTTTCGGAGTTTATGCCGGTAATAACTCGAAAACTAATTATCCGATTGAGCTGAAACTTATAGGATTTCTTTATTATAGTATTACCTTCTATATGAATTAAAAATTATTGTTATATTTTATTACTAAATATGGAAAAATGTGATAAAATGGCGGAGAAATTGTTGATTTTTTCGAAAAAGTTACGCCAAAAGTGCAATTTTTTTTTTCACTTTTTTTGTAATTCATCTACTAACTGTGAATGTAATTAATGTAAATTTTTTGGATTTTTTGATTTCTCATCAAAATTGCGACCAGGAGAACCGTCACAAGCAAAATACAACGACTTTTTCAACACCATCTAACGGCCGCCATTTTGTTGAAAAAAATTAAAAAATATTTTTTTTTTTTATACTACTGGATACACTTATAATTGCAAAAAAGTTTCGATTGATTTGAATAAAAACTTCCCCTTGAAAAAAAATTTTCAAAAATGAGTTTTTTTTCTCGTTCAAAATGTATATCCCCCCTTAAAAGCCAACAAAAATAGGGGTATTTGGAATCGTTGAATTTAAACTATAGTGTCAAATTTTAATTTCAGTATGGCATATTTAAATTGGCTGTATTTTAATCCTACACTTTCATTAAGGGGAGTATACATTTATTTTTGGAAAAATCGAATTTTCAAAAACATCACAAACATAAACTTTAGACCTATAAAAACAATATACAATATGGTATATAAGTAAAAATGCCGAGAAATATATATATATATCGTTATATATTACATGGTGTCGAAGCGCGGGCGGGTTTAACACGTTTTACTCGGAACCACGGTTTTTGACCTGGTTGGTAACTTTTTTAAAAAACTATTCAACCGATTGGGCTGAAAAAAGGGATTATTCCACATATGTGTGGCTATGGTCTGAAAAAATATCCGTTAATATTTTACCCATTTTCTTACTAAAAGAAGGGAAAAAAAAATTCAAAAGTATTTTTTTTTTCTTGATTCTGATTTATATTTTAATATTCTGCTCGAATTTTTTTGTTTCAGACGTTCCACAGCTGAGATTTCCTGCCAACCGTTTTTTTTAAAGGGACCTAATTGCGGCAGCCCTATTGCAGTCCTATTTGATACCAACAACAAATACAACAACATTTTTTTTAGAAAGTTCGATATGTATATTTTCAGTTCTTAAAATATTGTATCATAAAATAAATTTTCGTATGATGAAAAAACATTTGAAAAAAGGTCCAATAAATGTATAATCCGCCCTTAAGAATCATCTAAACAACATATAGATTTTTAGGGTCGGCAATATCAAATTGAAATTTTTTAGAACTGTCTAAAAATATTTAGTCCAACAACAATATAAGCAAATTGATTTGTCGTTTCAGTTTTCATCTGATATCAGCCCAACAACACGATTTCTTCTTTTCCGGTATGACACGATAAATATAGATTTACAGAGGCAAAGAGACATCATCCGGTCCGGGATATCTAGTATGATATATGCAGAGCGTTATCTTGGCGATTTTGATAAGAATCGTGGGGATGGGTAATTACTCGCGCAGTCAGGGCAGGGACCCAAAGTGGGAAAACCTGCAATTGGTAACAGGCGTTGTTACATCTGCCGCCTACGGTGGTATAAATCATAGCGACAGCCGGAGCGGAGCCCCGAACAAAGCCCCTTGATGGCTCCCCGAGGGGTCCATGAATCAAAGCATTATCGCATTAAGTTCTGGCGTTCGCTAACGAGTTATGAGCAGATTTGCTCGCGACCAGATAACATCGAAATTAGCCGCTGCAACAAGATTCCCATATTTTCCATGTAAGTGCCAAGTGGGTCGTGTTCTCTCAGCGCACGCCACTGTTTATTTGGCCTGTCCATTAGACGAAGAAAATTTGCTCAAAGGCAACATCGTAAACCGGGTCCGTCGTTGTCAAGATGCTGGGGATGCGGGGCCGCGCCGCCCGCCGTCCCCATTTGCTCTGGAAAGAGGAGCTCCGCTCAGACGTCTGAAATCGACCGTCCCCTGGACAAATTGGCTGCTCAGGAGGATTTGATGGGGCCATCATCGCCGAGTTCAAATAGCCCATGAAGCGCGAAATACGGACTTTAAGCGAACAGTGGCGAGTGTATGGCTGTGGAAAGACGAGCAAGTGAATTTATTTATTTAAGAATTGCAGATTACATTCTAACATTCTAGGAAAATATAACAGACAAAGTATTCTTTTAAGCAAAGAAAACTGGTGCATGTAAGGCAGCGAAGAATTTTTAATTTTCTATGTTTAGAAGTAGAGCGAAAAATGTGGTACTTAGCCGATGTGTTGTATTATATTAAAAACTTTTGTGCAAGCACTATATAATTTAATGCGTCAATTTAGAATGTGAAAATATTAATTTAAATGCATTACTATTAAACGAAATGCTCGTAAAATTAAGGCATTGTAATATTATTATGAATTTCACAAAATTGTGGTTCAAATTCTTAAAATGATGACATGTTACTGAAATATTATTGTCTGGAAGTTTTTGAGGTCGCAAAAAGCTGAAATTTCAGAATTGAAATAGACAAGTGCCTTAACCAACTAATTAAATGGATATGTTTGCTTTGCTTCACTTAATTGTCTTTATTTATTCTACTAGACGTTGTCATCTTCAATATGTACTTAAAATTTCCTTGTTATTAAATCATCTTCAGAAAGGGTTGATAACAAGAAATGTTATTTCCTACAGCGTCAATGGATAATTAGATTAAATTGGTTTTCAATTAAGTATATGGGCGTTTTTTTGATCACTTATTCCATGGTGATTCAGAAATTGATCTAGATTAGACAAACCAGATATTTCCTAATATCTTGAATACTTGGTAAGTTTTGACAGAAATAGGGTTGTTATGGCCCAGCAATTTTAAATTTGCAATTGACTGAAATTGATTCTTTACAAAATGTATATGAAAACTAGTACAAGAGGTTTTCTGCAGTCGCAAGTTAATGAATTCGGATTGGCGAATGAAAAATTCTTTTTTTACGGAACTTTTACAAAAATTAATACAAGAAAGTTATCGAATGAAATTTCTTTACTTATTTTTACATTCTACTTTTAAAAGATTGAAAATAAAAGATTTTTTGAAATTTAGAATTGCATATGCATATTTTTAAGCAATATTTATTGAACTTCATATACTACTACTTCATATATCAGCGGTGAAAGTTAGAAGAAGATTTTATGAGGCATGTCTAAAATGTAGGCGCCTTGCAAAAACTTCATATAAACTTAACCATCGATGATTGCAAAAAAGTAATTAAAAATTGGAACATTAGGGTTGCGTTGACCCGTATGTTTGTCAAAAATATCGATTTTTTATATTTTCTTTTAAATTCAGGTCATATTTAGTGACGAATGTCGCTTAGAGGTTGTCACGGAAGCAGCTCATTTTGTTAGAAGGAGATCCAATGAATGTTTTAAAGTAGATTGCCTCATAAAAACGCTAAAACATCCACCAGAAACAATGATTTGGAGTTGCATCACCTCAGAAGGCCCCGATCCTATTTAATTCGTCGAAGGAACGTGAACGTTACGCTCGAAACAAAATAAACGTGTCCTGGAAACAGTCCTTCTTCCTTATATGGACTTCCTGGGTTCCAGAGGGGTCTTCCTACAAATTTATGCAGGATGTGGCACCATGCCATACAGCAAGATCTGTGAATAATTTTTCCAGTTCGAAAAATATTTATGTTCTTCCTTGGTTGGGCAATTCCCCTGATCTCAATCCCATTGAGAATTGTTTAACCTTTCTAAAATGTAAAGTATACTCGAGTACTTATACTTACAGTACAAATTTTGAAAAATAATATCGAAGATAAGTATATGGAATAAAGACGCTGAAAGGAAATGATCAAGAATTGTATTGAAAGTATGCCAGATAGAATAAAAGAAGTCATTAAAGCCAAGGGGGGGAACAACGAAATATTAAATTTGTAAACTTTATGTACACCAGATGAAGCTGAATAAGAAATAGGTAGTGTCAATTTTACATAATTTTTACTAAATTTTTTAAATATCCACAAATTCAGAAAACCTTTAAAAAAAAAATTCTAGTTTCTAATTCCGTTCGCGAACGTGTTTTTCTACTAAACCACTTCTAAATTATACAGCTTTTCCATATTTATTGGACTAAAGTAACACTTTTAGACACAGCTGCACTAGCTGAACTAGGAATGACTCACGATTGTGAAATATCTCTAGATTCGAATTTGATAAATCCTATCGAGTATTGCGATAACAAAGTACACATGTAAGAGACCTGCATTACACTTCAAACACTAATTTGTTTTTCTAGTAGTAGATAGTAGTTTTTATATGAACCTTTGTTTCCGTTTATAAAGCAGACAAAGGGTGTCATCGAGTGGACCAGTACTTATAAAGATTGTGGGCATTACTTTCCTCCTGCACAGCCTTGTTTAGGTTCTTAAGAAGTGCACTTTGAATGAAAGAAAGGGCTAAAAATGTGGGCCAAGAGAATGTTGATCGCGGTGCATTTCTCTGTAACGACCCCGCCCAGCCTTAATCAGTGCGGAATGCCCGCCAGACAGGCAATTATTAGAGCTGGCGAAGGCGTCCACCGAGACCAGCGAATTTGCGATGGATCTGGAGCCCGAGCAGCCGTGCGCTGGTCTCATTGAACGGTCGTTTTCATTGTTCCAGAATTATTCAAATAAGTCGCAGCCAGTCAAGCTGCCGAAAGTAAACAAACGCGAGCATGTCAACTAACGGGGCCCTGTCGCCGTCGCCGTCGCCAAAGCTTGGCGCGGCCCGGAGCATAGAAGCAGCCGTTTCAAACGCAAGCCTCACAGCTGTGTGGAGTTGGAGCTCCGTGCAGCGGAGCAGGGGGCCGCTTAGGCGGTTTGTTAACGGTCTCCGCTGAGACAGTGGGCTCTTCTGAAAACCAGTTGAGTCGCGCACAAGCCCCGACGTGTCTCCGCCACATCGCCTGCATGCAAAGATTACTTACTGCTGGGGAAAAAACTTAAAAAGATCGAGGGCTCCTCAGAACGCGCCGTAAACCAATTAATACACTTTGTAAAAATCTTCCTCTCGCGCGGGGGCCAATGAACCCGCGGAAGGAAGGGCTAATGAAGGGCTCTGGCGTGGTGTGCGCTAGTACCTGGCTCGTGGGAGGATCCGGAGCTGGTCGCTGGGTAATCCAATTAACACACGGTCCGCGCTGGGTCCGCTCCGCTGCAAGCTGCACTTCTTCTGCGTTTTTCTGCACACCGCGGCGCGGGGCACTTCTCGTTGGCACTAAAACGCGGGGGCCTCTGCGCCCGGGTAAACGGGAAAAATGCACAAAATCACTCGCTCCAGGGAGGCTGCACGAGATGTGAAAAATCAATGGATGGGGGCACGGATGCAGGACGACCTTCAGCGCGAGTTTTCGCTGCGTACGGGCGTCGCTCTGCCGCTTTCGAGCACCGGGACGAGTCACACGCACAGAGGAGGTTGGCTTGTTCACGCCCGCAACATCCCTTTCAGTCAAATTCAGTGCAATTCAGCCACAGACAATAACAAAGAAACTCGACGCGCTCCCGACATTTCGCCCGTTTCGTCTGCTAGCTGTTTCGTGTCTGCCTGCCGCGGCGAACGCTCCCCCGCTCGGAGCTGAGCCCGTTCCGTTCCGATGCCCGTGCGGTACAGTTCGGGTGGAAACGCTTGTTTTGTTCCACCGACCCCGAGTTCACGCGGTGAACGTGGGCAAAGAGAACACCACTCGCCTGTCCTGCCAAGGTGAATGAAGTCGGCGGATTGAGAAAAACCTGAAAATTATCGAGACGAAAAACTCAAAATGATGCAAGGAAACAACAATTTTGCACTTTGGCAGCGGGATTAACAAGCCTCAAAAGTCGCAATTTCCTACCTTCCGATGCAAGAACCACCCCCGATAAATTATCTGATTTCGTTCTTTTATCTGTGCTTTTCAGAATTTGACGAAATCTTGCTGCACAGCGGTTGGCGTCTTCGCTAAGGAGGGCAGTGCACGGAAATTTAAATTCCCTAAATCTTTTGACGTGAATTCACGACTTACATTTTTAATTTAACACGAATTATTAAAAAGAAAGGTCAAAGGGGGATAAGAAGGGGCTGGGCCGTAATTCAAATTTTTGAACTAAATTAACATTTTTTTTAAAATAGCGTTAACATTTTAATTTAAAATAAAGGGTCTATAGCTTGTTAAGGAGGTGAAAAGTGCCCCCAACCCTTTTGAAAAACAAAAAATATCCTTATATAGTACATGAAAAAGTACATCTTTGCTGAAATTTTAAGACCCATAAACACTCACATAACCTCAAAAAAAATTAAAACGTGATTTTTAGTGTTTTGGCGATATCTCGGCTTCTTGTGGATGTAGACAATTATTTTTTTCTCAACTAATAGGGTCTTTTGTCATCATTGTCAAAGAAAAAATAAGAGCGGTATTTATTTTGTTCTTAAAAATCACGTAAATTGTTAGTAAAACTTTAAAATTTGTGGGGGGGGGGGGGGGGGGGGGAGGTGGTTCTAAAACCCTAACCCCCCGCTGGCTACGGCCCTGAGAAGAGGTAAAATGCCCCCGCGCCGATTATGGCCGTTATATTTTTTTGTCGTCAGAACAAACACAAGGGATGAGAATTAATTTCAAAAATTTTGAAAAAAAATTAATATATTTTGACCGCATTGACCGATTTGGATGGGATTTTTATATGTTATAGATGTCAGTTGAACTGATAACTGGATATAACCTAAAAAATTTGATTTTTGTTTTTTCTAAGAAAGTTTTCAGCCATTTTGAATTTTGGTACAATCACCAAAATTTTATCGTAGTTTCCTTACATGGTTTTTTATAATGCTGGGGTCACATTAATGGCAAACGTCAATGCCTATCAACGTCATTAAAAACAGCACCAAATTAACGCGAAAACGAGATGGCCACACTACAAATTCAGCATCAATGCCAATCATCGCCAATAAAAGTGGCTTTAAGTATGACATGGTTCAATTTGAAATGTTATAAGGAACTCAGTCACTTTTTCATTTGACCAATTCATAGCCATAGAATACTTAACCGTAGTTATCGTCGTTCAATTTTCACGACTGTCACTCACTCCAGTCAGAAAACAAATACGGTGCACAATTAACAAGCGTCAGTGTGGCCACACAAGCAGTAATTATCGCGTTAAATCTCTTTGATGTGAATTGAAAAATTATTGCTTTATTGCGTCCATTAACGCGATAATCAACAGCATTTGCCGTTAGTCTGGCCCCAGCATAACATATATGTACATAACATATATCTTTTCCACCGGAGTAACACCTAAAAAAAAAAAAATTTTGATTTTTGTTTTTTGTAGTTTATGACTGTACGGCAAAATCGGCAAAAAGTTATTTGTGACTTTCTGGCGTAGTTTTTTACAATTTATATTTTTCCCTGGGTCTTTGTGTAGACTAAGAGTTGGGCACACAAGACTTACCTACGAATACCTCCTAGGCGCCAAGACCAACCCCTTTGCCCACACTGTACACAACCTCTTACAGTTACCCACATTCTAACCTCCTGTCCCAAATATGTTAGTTACATTTCTTCTCCAAACCTCACAATTCTCTATGATCCTTATTTCCTGGGACTCCTTAATCTTAAACTCCCCCCATAAATTTTTGGCGATAACCTACAAAAACACAAATAAAAATCTACATTTAATTTTTTTTAGGTGTCACACTGGTGCAAACAAAATCTTGAAAAAATATATGTTATAAAAACCTATGTTAGGACGCTATGACAAAATTTTGGTGATTTTACCAAAATTGAAAATGGCTGAAAAATTGTTTTGAAAAAAGAAAAAAAAATTTTTTTTTAGGTTATATCCAATTTTCAGTTCCACTGATTTTTTCTGTGATGTGCCTGAGTGACATCTATAACACGTCAAAATGCCATCCAAATCGGTCAATGATATTAATTTTTTTCCACATTTTTAAAATTAATTTTCACCCCTTGGGGGTTAATTATTAAGGGATGAAACTTAGTCAAATTGTTATTTGTATTAGTCCTGACGATAAAACAATATAACGGCCATAATCAGCGCGGGGGCACTTTAGCCCTTCCTATCCCCTATGGCCTTTCATTATATTTAAAAAAAAAAGAAGGAGGTTCACAAGTCAATGCTTATATTGTTTTTTTATGTATGTATAAACACGCATACCTTTTTCCAGAGTAGTCTGCTTTTGATTATTCTTTTGTTATTGGATACGGTATACCTCGAAGTTGGTCCCATTTAAATTTAAAAAACAATTCCACCCCTAAATAGTAGTTTTTAGTAGTAGATTTTAGCCACTATATTATTTTTAAATTTTTAGTTTAAGTTTATGCACATCGGCAAAGTTTTGAAATCGGTTTTTACGTTTTCGTAAAAATTAACTTTATTTTTAATTCTTTAGTTAAGGAAAGTGAGTAAAATGCAATAAATAGGATTCATCCCCTTATTTTCGACCCTTAGAGATGGGATCCATCTTCCATTTTTCCATAAACGCATTTTTTTATACGGTTTTTTTTCTTACACGTATCTATCGTGTAAAAACAAAATTAGGTATGGATATTAAGATATTTATATTATTATGATATTAATGGGTCTTAATTAAAAATATAAAATATCCTAGCGAAAAATTGTATTACTATTACTTACCAACAACACTATCGGACCAAATTGATATGTTATCGTCTCTTTTATAGGTATTAGAACTCTTTATGCTACTTAAGTTATGAAATATGATTTACCTAAAACTAATTGATTTTTTGCTTTGGTAACTATGACATCATATAATATTCACGCTGTAGTCCATTAGTTTAAGAAACACAAATCAATCACTCGGTGACGTGCCTTAGTATTTTTAGCAGGGTGTAGCAAATCCAACATTTTTCAAAAAAATAAAATTATAGCTTTGAAGTTTTGTATACAGAAGTATTAAAAAAAAAATTTTGAGCTTCAATATCGAATGAGATATGGGGACAATAAGATGAAAAATGATGAATGAAATTAATTTCCATAAATAATCGGAAGGTGTACTATCTTTAATAAAGGAAAGATTATTAAAAAAAAATTGAACGGTATAGTTTTAATGGCAAATTTCAAAAGAAACTAACCGATGGTCCACCCTTTATAATAATATATTTGAATTATAATCTAAAGTACTTTGTCTATTTTTTTTGTTACATGTTGAAACATTTGAACATTAAACCTATTGCTAAGTATTCAGTTAAAAACACAATTTTAAACAGTATATTATTTTTTTAAGCCTTAAGTCTCAGTTCTTTGTGGATTCACTAAAATTAAGCACTTTCGTTTTTTAATCAGATTCGCCGTGTGGAGGGTAATTTAATCACCTGCCAAAAACCAAAGTGAGCTCACGGCGAATTAATAGAAGTACCTATTTATAGCCTTCGTTAATGGAAGCCCTTTAAAACGTTTCATCAAACTGCAATTCATCTCCTTCATCCCTTGCCGATATATTAAGTAATTGTTCCTAGAAATTCAATTCAAGGAAACCACATGATCATTTTAAAATTATTCACCTGCTACTTTGGCGAACTGGAAAATTTTAGCTGGTCTTTAGTTGTGGAAAAACGAGAACTTCCAATGGGTCTTAATATGCTATATTAAGCAAAAACTCAATCGTGGAGCTCAGTACTGCATTTGCTAAAATTACGTCCACACTAAAACATTTAAAACTCAATACTTACGTTAAGAGTATAAACTAACTCAGATTATCTGTAGAATCTTAGTACTTACCAAAATACACTTCGTTTCCTTTGTACAATTTAACAAAGTTGATATCTTTTAAGCGACTTGAACTAGAAAGTTTTGTTAACTTTGTTAAATTCGGGTTACATGAGTACCTGTTATAGTCCCGGGATGTGTCAGGATAGCATCACCATTTCTTCCTGGGAAAATAGCTAAACTCTTTCCAAACACAGGAGAATCCTTCCTGACCAAAGGATCATTATTGACCTGCTCACTAAAATCTTTCGTAGCACAATACTTGGAGAATCTTTTGGCGAATCAATCAATCTCCCGAAGCGATAAATAACATGAAAAGGCTCAAGGGGAATTATATTTGCTCGAGGGGGAAATTGCGCAGGGATAAAGCGTCTCACGAACAAATTGCTCCTTTGGCACTTCTTAGAGCCCCCGGCCGCCCGGAGCAATTCTCCTTGATTGCGGTCTTAATGTGGCTTACCCTTCCGTCCCGCGTGTCCCAGCCACGATTTATTGTCCTTCGTTTGTTGCAATGATGGTCTCACATTTGTTCCGGCGCCTAATCGCTCGCATAATGATCCAAGAAAATCAAAGAAATGAAGAAGTTAATGGTGCGACTTCGCAACCAACCCGCAAACTCTCGGTGCGGCCATAAAAATTCGAGAAAGTTTCATTAGGTGCCATCAATTGGGCCATAAAGTGCGTGCCCAGCCACCGAAAAGACACACATTCCCATACATGGGGCAGGAAATCTGCTCCTCAAGGTTGCGACAAAAAGTAATGGGGGTGCTCATAAATCATAGCGTCATTTATGTACTCCTTGACACTCTCTTGGAAAACCTTCTTGATAAATGCAACGAATACCAACATTCTTGCCAGACAGAGAAACAACAATAGACGAGATAGACTTAATAATCATGTAAGAAGCTCGTCATTTACTCTTACATCTATAGTATGTACTATATATAGGTAATGATGGTTGGTAGTAATCCTTTGCAGATTTTTAAAGGCAAACAATGTCTAATACTAATTAAAAAAAAAAAATTGGAGCTTTATCTTTCGCACTCTATAATATTCCAGTAACATTAGGATTTCATTGTGAAAAAGATTTAGCATAAGAAGTAACGTCCAAATATTACCAAATATTATCCAACTAGCTGGGTTACCCGGTTTCACCCGGCGTTGGGTAAATACTTACTAATTAAACACTTCTCAAATGTTCTAGTTTGTTATATCCTAGAAATGTTTCAACCCGAAAACCCCTTTAAGGATCCGCTATCTTGAAATTCCAAATCTTAATAATATTCAAAATTAGTGGCCTTAAAATAATAATTGTACCAATTTTCATTCAAATCCGTTGAAATCGAGAAATTTTGGTCGCCATATTCAGAGATGTAAAATATTGCATTACTTTGGAATGCATTAACGTAGACATTACCATTACAAGTAATGCAATTTAAAGATGATTACCAGTACCATTACTAGTAATGGTAATGCAAGAAAATCAAATTACCATTACAGTACTGGTACTGGTACTTCGCCATTACTGTAATCACATGAGCATTACTTAGCATTACTTGGCATTACTAACATTACTCGGAATTACGTAGCATTACATGGCAGTACTTTGCATTACTCATAATAAGAAATGCCAATTTGAAAGTTTTTTTTACATTTTGGTAATAAAATCTTCGATTTTATATGAATAAATATATATTTTAATATTCATTCAAACATGTTTATTGTAATAATTTTGAGTAAGGCTGAGTATTACTGCTATACTGAGCAGTAAGTAACGCTGGTAATGGTTAGTAATGCTAAATAATGCTCATGTGAGTAAGTAATGCTAGTAATGGCGAGTAATGCTAAGTAATGCTCATGTGATTACAGTAATGGTGAAGTACCAGTACCAGTAACTGTAATGGTAATTCGATTTTTTGCATTACCATTACGAGTAATGGTACTGGTAATCATCTTTAAATTGCATTACCTGTAATGGTAATGCATGTTACTGGTAATGCCATTTTTTACAGCTCTGGCCATATTGGATCTGCCATCTTGAGTTTGGAAATTTTGCTAATATTCGAAATTAGTGGCCTCAGAATAATCATTGTACTAATTTTCAGTAAAATCCGTTGAAATCAAGAAATTTGGTCTCATATTGGACCCGCCATCTTGGATTTACAAATTTTGATAATATTCGAAATTTGTAGCTTCAGAATAATTATTGTACCAATTTTCATTAAAATCCGTCGAAATCGAGACATTCTGGACGCCATGTTGGGTCCGCCATCTTGCATTTAGAAATTTTAATAATATACAAAATTAGTGGTCTCAGAATAATCACTGTACTAATTTCTATTAAAATCCGTTGAAATCGAGAAATTTTGGTCGCCATGCTGGATATGGAAATTTTGATAATATTCGAAATTAGTGGCTCCGGAATAATCATTGCACTAATTTTAATTAAAATCCGTTGAAATCGAGATATTCGGTTGCCATATTGGATCCGCCATCTTGGATTTACAACTTTTATCCTCAGAATAATCATCAAACTTGTATCCTCAGAATAATCATTGTACCAATTTTCATTAAAATCCGTTGAAATCGAGAAATCTTGGTCACCATATTGGGATTTGTAAATTTTGATAATATTCAAAATCAGTGACCTCAAGATATTCATTGTACTAATTTTCATAAAAATCCGTTGAAATCAAGAAATATTTGTCGCCATATAAGTTTTGATAACATTCAAAATCAGTGACCTCAAGATATTAATTGTACTAATTTTCATTAAAAACCGTTGAAATCGAGAAATATTGGTCGCCATATTGGGTCCGCCATCTTGGATTTGAAAATATACAAAATTAGTGACCTCAAGATAATCATTGTACTAATTTTCATTAAAACCCCTTGAAATCGAGAAATATGGTCGCCATTTTGGATCAGCCATCTTGGATTTCTAAATTTTGATAATATTCAAAATCAGTGACCTCAAAACATTCATTGTTGAAATCAGGAAATCTTGGTCGCCATATTGGATCCGCCATCTTGAATTTATAAATTTGTACAGCGGATTTGAAATCCCCATCCCGCAAAACCCCTATATACCAATTTTCATGAAAGTCGCTTCAAATTTAAAATTTTCAGTCGCCATCTTGGATCCGCCATTTTGAAACCCTACAAAGTATCCTATGTCCGTTTCCTGGTTTTAAGCTACCTCCCCACCAATTTTCAGCCAAATCGGTTCAGCCGTTCTTGAGTTATAAATAGTGTAACTAACACGACTTTCTTTTATATATATAGATTTTCCACTGATTCTTCGCTCCTATTGGTCGCAGCGTGATGTTATATAGCCTAAAGCCTTCCTCGATAAATGGACTATCCAACACAAAAAGAATTTTTCAATTCGAACCAGTAGTTCCTGAGATTAGCGCGTTCAAACAAACAAACAAACTCTTCAGCTTTATAATATTAGTATAGATTACTTTTAATTTTACGATAAAAATATTAAAACAAATACAATTCTCTACAGTAAAGGTCTAATACGGATTTCTGCTCAGATTCGTATTTATCGATCTACTTACCTCTCAGCAATATTCACCAGAAAAAATTCATGTCATTCACCCATAATAAATTTTGTATGTTTTGTTTCGTCTATCGACTGTTAATTTAAATACTATAGGCATAATCGTAAATACGAGTTCTATATATAGTTTTTTTACGATATTATTGAAAAAACCAAGAAATTGGCTTAAATTCATTTTTACTCGAAATTTATGAATTAACAATCGACTTCCTTTTAATTTTATGCCAAAAATAACTACATGTACGAGGTGTGGCAATTAAATAAAGAGATATTTTTTTTTTACAGAGCGTGTATTGAGTTGTATAATCAAATGAATGTTATATACCCCAGTGGTGGATTTACCAGCAGGCTGAGTAGGCTGGAGCCTAGGGCGGCAGATTTTAGGGGCGGCAAATTTGGGACCAACATTTTTTTTATATTTTACAGAAATTAAAAAGATTCATATTTATATACCGAAAATAGTAGTCCTTGGTTTCGCCGGCTGTCGCCGTAGGCCAGGCTCTCAGAATCAAGCGCCCTCATCCTACCAGTAGATATAAATTATATATAAATATAAGAGATAATAAATCGAAAGGCTATTACGAGTAGACTGCACACTTTGTTTTAAATAACAACAAAAAATGAAAACCAAAAGGAATAAAGAAGTGTATAAAGAATAAATAGAAAAATATTTGAAATTAAAATTGTAACACATCTCACAATTCCCAAAGAAAGTCATGTAATTTGCAGCAAAGCAAATATACAGAATAGAAAATCGCGCAAAAAGGTATTGTAAAACTTTCATATTTTAATTAATTGAATTTCATCTTCATCATCAGCCGGATTGTTACCAGATAATGGAATATATTGTTTTTAAACTGTAAGTAAACGCAATACAAATTATTTAATTACTTTTACCGATTGTACATTGTTTTGTAAGTAGTATTAAGACATACCTTACCCCGCCTTATTAGTAGTACATAATTGAGCTTGTATTAGCTCAGAAATATACCCAAAACCTATTTCTTGCGCAATCTTATCTAAATCGTTAATTAATATGATAGTGAACTAGGGTCTCGAAATGTAGAGTACGGAAGGGCGGCAAAATAGCCTACTGGCGGCAAATGTGTAAATCCGCCACTGATATACCCCCACAATAGGCCTCCCCCAAATCATCAAAACGATTTCAACGTTTCTCCCAGCTCGAAAAACAGCCCCGGAAATCTTCAGAATTTAGGTCCTTGAAAACACGTGTCGCAACTGCTTGAATGTCCTCCATCGTCTCAAAAACGGTTCCTTTGAACTGAATCTTCATCTTAGGGAAGAGGAAGAAGTCACAGGGGGCCAGGTGTTGCAAGTAGAGGGAGATGGGGGAGCAGCGGAATGCTTTTCGAAGTAAAAAATTGTTGCGGAATGGGATGGCGCATTGTCGTGATGAAAAATTGATCAATTTTTGATGATATCCGTTTGCGCCTTCAAACTCTTTAAAACCTCAAGGTAGGACGCTGCATTGACTGTTTGTCCAACTAGGACAAATTCCCAAGCCGCCCATTCGCAAACACGTGCTTTTGATAGGCAATTTTGGTAAGATTTCGGCAGTTTTACCGCCTAATTTCACAAGATATTTGAAGTTTTGTGAAAAAACATAAAATTGATCTTGATATAAGAGACAGAAGGCCCCCATGCATGTGGCACTTGAGAACTACATATGTACAAACAACTGTCAAAATTCCTTCTTTGAATTAATTATATTTATTAAAGTTATGTCTTCAGTTTTAAGTCAAAGCTTATTAAGATTTATAATTATAACATGTTGCAACCAAATTTTTTCTACTACAAATAACATATTATTATTTAATTTTAGTATTAATAATTAATGGTGTTTCATATAGTAAGATAAACTTCCTTAATCTAATAAAGTGTGAAGAGGGATATCACTTGAATCAGGTAATTAGTGTCATGACAAATTGCTTCGGTGCTTATAAATAAATCTCTGCTTTGCCGCCCTCACTCCTGATCCTCCGAGATGATGGAGCCGTCCTGGTCAAATTCATTAATAAAGAAGGAGCCTTCATTAGCCGTTTTTGCTCCGGCCAGGGCTCATGTGTGTTTGAGGAATTATCAATGTTGTCGGTGCTGCAAAGAGTGTAAATTCCAACCCTTGTGATATTCACCTAGATTAGGAGCAGAGCACTGAGGGTGAGACGGCTGAATAATACTCAGCATCATTACTCATTAATATGCCGCCCTTCTCAAGCGGCCCAATTTCTGTTGACACATTTCGATTTAGCCCGTTCGTAAATGAGGTTTCTGGGCTCACCGCACATCCGTCCGATTGTCATGCTGGGCTCCAAAATCAATCAGGACCCAACAACCAGTGGCGTCCCACTGGCTGGGTAAATGGGGCAAGCGTTCACTTCTGTATCTAATTTAAATGAGGTGGCTGTCGACATATCTGCTTTCAAATTAATGCTTAGGACAATAATGTGGTAATTATCACATTAATTAGAGTGCCTAGTTAAAATGTTTTATATATTTAATTGAATTGCAACCACTGGACACTTAAACTAAAAATTGTACTAACCAAAGATATATAGTATGTATTAGTACAATTAGTACCACATGTCAAAACCAATAAAGCCAACATCTATTCGGTAACTTAATTATATTGAGTAAGACTTTAATTAACATTTCTAAAACAATAAAAAGCTATATTTTTTATGTTTTTGTTTTGAAAACGTTGATCGAAGACATGGTTAATGATTTAAATTAATTATCAAAAAGGTTTGGGTTTAGAAAGCATTTTTTGGGAACACCGTAACAAATTTCGGCCTAATTGATCAATTTATTTATAAGCTCCGACATATAATTTCTATATATTCTGAATTTTATATAAAACAAAAAATAAGGTAGGGATTTATCACAACGATTTACACCAGAAAATTCTGAATTTAGCTTAAAATCTTATAAGACTTTGCTTTTTATATGAAAACCAATGAAATCAATCTTAAAAGTCTCATCGAATGAAGAAAATGAGTTATTAATTTTATTTAAAATGTCTGTTAATTAGGGCTTTATAATATTTAGAAATTGCGTTTCTCTAAAATGTATACAATATTTTTATGGATTTATATGTAAAATTGTAAATGGATAGAGTATTCTACATGATATTTTATTAAATTATTTTTTGTTGTAGAATTAGAATCCGATTTTTCAGAAAATGTACTTTACTTGTGCACGGAAAATCCGGGTTTTATGTATAAAATACGATTTTGGCAAAAAAATGCAGAATTTTCGTATAATTAAAAAAAATAAAACTTTCGAAGGTATGTACATATAATTATAATACATAACATTTACTTTCTAAATTTGTTCTAAAACATCACAGAAATATACTCCCAAAACCGTTTTGAGATATTCAATATATAAAAATAGTTATAGACACATTTGTAGCGGCACCTTACGCTTATCGTACCTTAACATTATCGAATAAAAACTTTAATCGCGTTTTTCTCAAAACAACATATTTTGAACTCGGGAGACACATTTCTCATCCGATTTGAAAAAAACCAAAAATAATTCGATTTTTTATATTATTAATATAAATATTAAGGGACATACCTCTAAAAACCTATATATATAAAAAACCACAGGGGTAGTTCACCCGAGAAAAGGTCGATTTTTGAACACTTTTTGGAAATCTTGAATAAAGTGACGAAAAAAAAAAAAAAATTTTATATAATTTTTTAGGTAGATGCCCTAGAAAAATGTCTAAGGAACATAACCCATTTTGAATTTTGACGTGATTTTTTTGAGGAAGCTCAAAAAGAGTCTCACCGTTTAAAACATGACTTTTGGAATTCGCCCTCTACCGCCAATATGAAGAATAAAAAGACATAAACAATTTTTTTTCAATTTGGTCCCCCGAAATGAGAATCAAGCTTGAGTGAGTTATCATTGGATAGGGTTTTCTACTAATATTATATCATACCAAAAATATCATTTTTTGTACGAAAAGGTTAATCAGCCATACTTCTATTGCTTTTATCTATTTATTCCTCCTGCTTTAATTTAAATTCTGCTGTAAACATTTTGAACGGCTTAATTCCCAGTAAAAAGTTTAAAATTCCTTCTTAATCTTCAAGATACATTTCCAAGTGAAAGTATAAAGAGGTCTACCTACCTTAAATTTTATTACAGCCAATGGAGATATAAAAGCTTATGATATTGACGTCCTGCAAAGAATGTCAAAAATTAGGCTCAATTATTCCGCCCCCCTCCCAGACAAGTATGCTGACAATGTCTACCAAATTCCTTTGGTTCTTTCCACTTTAAATATACAAGCAATTCTGAGAGAAAGACGTATCCTTTCCAGCAAAATGGAAACGTTTGCCAAGAAATAGGCAGCAAATATTATCCAAATTCTATTATTACAATAATATGGTAATTTTCCAAAAGAGTTTATTAAGCGATTTTGAAATAAGAATATTGTTTAGATTATTGAGAATAAATGATGCATATAAAAATAGCTTGTTTAAAGATTAATTAATTAATTAATTAATTAATAATTGTTTAAAGATTAATTAATTAATTAAGCACGTTACAAGCGAAAATATTTGAATTCATGCAGTCATTTTTCAGATACATTTTGAGTTTTGTTTACCAATTTTTAAGGAGGCGCAACCACATTAGATAGTTAAAAAAAATCGTCTTTTTTTAATTTCATAAATCGTCATTAAACATCTTAGGAACATATTCACAAAGTTTTAGAAAGAAATTCGTATTCTTGCCGAAGCTACTCGCGTATTCGAAACTTTAAACGCCTTTTTCTCAAAAAGATTTTTTTCAATTTGCGTGCTTGATAACTTAAAAAATAATACGCCGATCATTTTAAAATTTTATATACGTTTATCTTATGAAATTAGCAAGAATATGAACTAACAATTGGGATCATATAATTGTTTAAAATATTTTGTTGTTGAAAATTGATACCTTTTTCTTTAAACAGTCAATTTTAAAGTAGATTTTGATTTCAAATTAAAATTACGACCCCTAGGATGTACGAAAGCTAGAAAGCCGAATGAAGACCTGCTGTGGAAACTGGTAATAAATCAGCGATTTCTGGCTAATTTGATTTTAAAATTTAATGACATGTACATGAAAACATTAATAAAATATTCTCGAAGTTTAAAAAGTGAAGTTTTAAGAAAAACGCATTTAAAATATAATCTGCTCTAAAAATGTGAGCATGTGCATTTTGAATGTCTGTATTTTTGTCCCAACATACTTTTGAATATCTTATTTACATATCTACTAAACGAAAATGTAAAATAAAAAAAAAACCTAAATCGTTTCTCCGACATTAAATCGAAAAGAATAAACATCGAAAATTAAGGATTAAGGATTTAAATTGAATCTTCATAAATCATTAAGTGGGAATTCTGTCATAAATCTTGACCAATTGAGTTTCCCCCCCGATAAGTCTCCTTACGCATATGATGGAAATAGGAAGCGAAAGCTTAAAATCACTGCGTTGGGATACAGTTCTCCAAAGTCCCAAGTCAATATCAAAAGTTTAATTAAATGTAATTAATGGGTGTAATCAATTATAACAGCAACCGATCAAACGAGATTTATCCACTCACAGAACGCGCACCGTCTCAAAATTGATTTATCGTAATTTATAGCATTTGCCGGTGCTAACAACTTTCTGACATTCTGGTGGCCTACTTTTAGTAAGGATGGAATTACGTTGCTGCAAAATCAATCGGTGAACTTTAATTGAATTTTAATTAAATCCTGTTTTGGGACGAAGATATTTATTTAGGAATTGCTTACGTACCACGAATTTGATTCAAGCTAGTTTGATTAAATTGAAATGAAATTAGAAATATGAGAAGTCTTGAAATCCTTGTTGAAGAAAATTCGTATTTCAGAGAAACACACTGACGGCGATTATGTTTTACCCTCGTTCTGTGTACATTGCTCAAAACAACGTGTAATTTGTCTTTTAGGACAATATGTCTATATAATTATAGATACGACAAAAATAGTAATTTTTAATTACTTCAGTTCAAGTACTTTTAAATTTAGTTTTAAATTAACAATGAATATGAATAAGTTATTGTTAATACACAAATTTGTAGATCTCGAAATTTTTTAAAAACTTCTAAAAATGGATAAAAATTATTGTTTTAAATACTATATAGGGGAGAGGGTGGCAAGATGGGGTACTTAAGGTTTGAAGATCAATAAAAGAAAACTTTACGTAGTGAGACATTCATATTTATGTTTTAATTAACAACTATTTATTACTCTTCTAATTTGGTGAAATTAGGAACTTTTAATATATATATATATATATATATATATATATTTTAGAAAAAAAAATCAAAATAAAAATAAAGGTGTTTTGCCCCGTCTTGCCCCATGGTTCTGGTAAAATGGGGTACCCCCCTGAGGTAAGATGGGGTAATGAAAATTATCAGACATAATGATGATTATTTCGACTGACACAACTCGCAGACGTGGAAGGCTTCGTCATCATCATCGTCGATTCCTGCACAGCTATTATGTGCCCATTTTCCACAATTTGAGCATGATATCCACCCTTCGATGGAAGCAGAATATACTTCTATACAGTACATACATGGCGTGTAGTCATTACCCCATCTTCCCTACCATGCCATTTTCTAATAATAATTAAAACAAAAAAGAAACAGCCGGCAATCTCAAAGAAACACAATGTTTACCTTATCGTAGGTTAGTTTAAGCGTCAATAGCAATCACTCCTCACCAGCTAGTATTATTTAACAAACTACAGTCACGGGTCAAACTGGAAGAAAATGTGATAAGCACTTTGCAGTAAAACAGTTTTTTTAGATTATTTCGCCACGCGTACACTTCCGAACAAATAATGGCCGGACAACTGACAGGTGTCATGGCGGCGCATCGAACGATTCATGAACGAGCGTGATTGGTCAGTTTAAACTGTGAATTTCGCTGGGTAACCCGTCTTACCCGCTACCCCGTCTTACCCCCATCTCCCCTACTCGTATATATGATTTATTAATAATATAATAATTAAATTATTATAAAATGGTCAGTAATTAAATAATTAAGTAGAAAATAAGCTACTAAAATTATGTTATTGATTGCCCTACTTGCATCCTTTTTTTCGTATTTGCCAAATTGTATTATAATTTTTTTCATAAATTTTTAAGCTTAAAAAAAGTAATTAAGTTCACTAGAGAATGTTGTTATCAAATCAAAGTTAAAATTTCAGATCAATCGGTAAAAAATTGTAAGCGCTAAGGAAGATTACGAAAAAAAGATATTCAACTGCTACACCTCGCATCTAACAAATGATAGTATCTTACCGTTTAAGGGGGGATATACATTTAGAACGAGAAAAAAAACTCATTTCTGAAAAAAAATTTTCAAGGGGAAGTTTTTAATCAAATCAATCGAAACTGTTTTACAATTATAAGTGTATCCATGTAGTATACAAAAATATTTTTTTTTAATTTTTTTCAACAAAATGACGGCCGTTAGATGGTGTTGAAAAAGTCGTTGTATTTTGCTTGTGCCTGCTCTCCTGGTCGCAATTTTGATCAGAAATCAAAAAATCAAAAAATCAAAAAAATTTACATTAATTATTACATTCACAGTTAGTAGATGAATTGAAAAAAAAGTGAAAAAAACATTTGCACTTTTGGCGTAACTTTTTCGAAAAAATCAACAATTTCTCCGCCATTTTATCACATTTTTCCATATTTAGTAATAAAATATTACAATAATTTTTAATTCATATAGAAGGTAATACTATAATAAAGAAATCCTATAAGTTTCAGCTCAATCGGATAATTAGTTTTCGAGTTATTACCGGCATAAACTCCGAAAATGCTGTTTTGAGAAAAACGCGTTGAAAGTTTTAATTATCGAAAAATCGTACTTACATTTTAATCAGCAATCCCGGGAACGAAGAAAAAAAAAAACACTTGGAGTTCGAATTTCGAAAAAAGGGTTTCAGGAGCGTATTCTACGGGAAATTTACGAACTTTTTATGCAAAAAAAAAAAATTGAATTTTTTGGTCATTCTAAATGTATATCCCCCCTTAAACAATCTGTGATCTGGAGAATTTTCAAATAGGTTTCTTATAATTTCTGTATTTTAAATCTATTCTCTTTCTCTACCATTCTAAAGCACTAAAAGGCGGGGATCGAAAATAACCATTATTTATAGTTTTTTTAATGAAAAGTCATATTACAGAATATATGATAGTTTAACAGGCAGAATGTAGTCTTTTATAGTAGAATGTATGATTTTATAAGCAATGCGAACAAAATTAAAATTTAATAGTTAATATTTTCAAATAAGCTTTCCATATTTTCAACGTTGTTTAAGAGGAGATTCATTTCGTGCTGCGGAGATATTATACTGTGTTTCTGTCAATTTTTTAAGCGCAAAACATATGTCTATTTAAAAAAAAACAGATCATTTAGAAAGAAACCAGCAGATGGCCCACTTTTTGAAATTTATAAATCAAGTTTTACCATTTTTCTTCTTTAATAATAGTTATTCTATGATGATCGATGCAAAAAAAACTCGTCAGTTACATACAGCAATTAACTAATAGCCAATAAAATAAAACCAAACAATATTTATTTTTGAAGTTGGACCGAAATTATTATAAAGGCGTCTTCCATCTTTGCCACTCAATTTCATTATTTTGAGTAGGGGAGAGTTGCCTAACTTGGGCCGGCTCCTATTTCGGGCCACCCATTTTTTTCAATGTTACCGAGTTTTTGAAAATTAATTAATGTCAAAATTTGATTGAAAATGAATGTAGAACAAAATAATGAAAGAAATATTAATTTTAATACAAAATTAATAATGTTACAACAACCTCGTAAAAATGGTTCTGCCGACTTAAAAATCTGACATTTTTGCTCGTCGATAAAAACAAATTGATACATCTAATGAATCTAAAATTTGTTCTGATGCGAAGTGTATAATATGTTTATATAGTATATAGTGTATTTGCAATTTAAAAACTATAACAATACTAATTAATTTAAACAATCTGGAAAAATGTCATTTCCCCTAATTTGGGCCACTGTGCAATTCGAAAGGGCGCCTAATACGGGTCACTCACGCGATGTAAACAAAGCAACACTATCTGAAGGAAAAATGTTTTTTTCATTAAAACGGTAAGTGTACATGAGATATTTAGTAAATTTAGTATATTAAGCCTATTGTTATTATTTTAGATTATAAAATGTTACATGTCATTGAGTAAATACTTAATTTATGATGATTAACTCTTTATTGTGAATTTAAATTTCAAATATATTTCTGATCAACGAATTAATTAACGTCAATTCATTGTTTCATTAAATATAATAAGAAACGGTGTTTTAAACAATATGTCGAACCATTTTCGCGTTTTTCAGATATTTTACGTGCTATTCAATAGGTGGCCCACATTAGGCGACTCTTCACCTAAATTGGGCCACTTGCACGTTTTTTTCAAACGTTATTTTCTATTATTAAAGAAAGTCAAACTTGCCTTAAACTTTCCACAAAGGTAAATTATCATCCAAATTTTAATATTGCGCTATTAATTATGTAAACGAAACGTTTACAATAATTTTAAATGCATTTAACCTTAGGTGGCCCATAACTGGCGACTCTCCCCTACTATTAACTTTAAAAAAAAAGTACTTTATACTTTGTGTATCCCCTAGCGACTTTTCTCTCTTATTCGCCCTCTGGCATAGTGTCAACTTGTGACTTAAAATTTCGTTCGTGTCGTTTATTTTTAACTTATCCAGGTGTAAATCTTCGCGAGTTCTTCAAAGTATAAGTGTTAATATTTAATTACTACCGCACGCCAAACTCAAACTCACACCAGCAGCAGCAGCCGCCGCGGTAAAAGCTGCTGAATGAATTTCCTGCGGGACATAAACTTTGGCGAAATATTGGATTACGTTGAAGAATTGCTGCTGCGATAGGACGTGACGGCAAGTGCCCTCCGCTTTATCTTGGTGGTGAAATTTTTTCAATAGCAATTTGCCATTCCGTAAATGAAATCTGCACGAAATTTGGTTTATTTGGAGAATTTCGAAAGTCTTTTGTACTTGAAAGGAATATGTCTGGAGCAATAAAAGGAAGGAGGCAACACGGAAGTTATATATTGTATAGAAGTTAAAGTTATCCTGCCGCTGGTTTTCTCTTTTGATATATTGAAACAAAGGAATATTTTGTATTCACGTTCAGAATGTTTCGAATCTTTCATAAAACCCTTTCCTCTTCGCTAGTACATTTCTCGCACAAATTCCATCTACCTTGTGCTTAGTCCTTTAAAAGGTGGCAGAGTAAGAGAGATGTGGAACTATGCGATCACGAGCTACACTTTCTGGGGTTGTCTTTCTTTTCTTTTGATTCACTTTGATGTGGTGTCGTGATACCGCCAGTCACATAAAACTTTTTCCAAGTTTAATTTGAAGTGCGATTGCCCCAAACTTTTCATGGCGCCAAGTTGCTTACTTTTCGTTGATGTTGCGCTCGTATAAAGATAATAATTCAGAAAAATTCTTGCTTTTATTTGCGCTGAGTTACAGATGCTATTTTTCTCAGTTGATATTTATCTGCAAGCTGGGATGGAAAAATATTTTGAAGGTGAATCTTTGGTGTATTTATCATGAGAATAAGGACTATTTTATTATTGTCTGCGTGAGACAATTTCCTTGAAGTTCCTAACATGTTCACCTTTAATTTTTCTAGTAGTAGGTAGGTGTGAAAATTAAAGTGGTTTGATATTTTTAATCTAAGGTGGTTGACCCAAATAAAGCCTATGTCCTAATAAGGCCTATTTTTTAAATTTCCCGCTTCACGATTTCAAATGGCCGCCAATGTTTGTAGATGTGTGTGTGTACATTAACTAACACCCACAAGCACAGCAAGTGTTCCGTGCCGCGAGCGTGTTGGAACCTACAGGCAAAAACAACAACGACGCGGAGCGCACGCTTGTTTTTATAAAATTCTGGCATAGTAAACAATAAGTATTTTTATTTTTATTTGTACACGGTGTGCTGTGTTTTGTCTATAGGATAATTATACGTGTAGCCATCTCCGCACATAAATGAAAAAGCTGTAATATTGGTGTATTCCATATAATTGTTGTTTTGTTTACCCATGTGCCATGCCCTAATAAAGCCTACAAAAAAAATGTATAGGCCTTATTAGGGCAATTTTTTATGTCAGTTAGAAAAGTATCACAGTAAAATAGTAAACCCTTGTTTTGCCACTGTCCTTGCTCTCAAAAAACAATCCGAATGCTGGAACTCCACAGAAGATAGACAATCAATCAACCACGTGTGAGATTCATGAATTTTTACCAACTCCTAAGTTTAAAGTTGTAGAGACTGCTCCACGCAAGAAGTCTCTGAATTACAAGGCTCAAGAGGTAACAAAAGATTTGTTTGGTGACAGTGCCACGAATTCCACATCACAGATTATTGTACCATCGTCAAGAGTAGAACATGTTCCTGGTACTTCATCCATGATAAAGATTAACACAAAGACACCAAAATCAGCGTCAGTTACTGGCTGTATATCTGCACAACCTGCAGTTGCTGCAACGCGAAAGCGAATCTCAGTAAAGACTGCTTCTTTGACAGCAGATAAGCTTACGGAATCTAAACCAAAACGTCACGATAATAAACCTTCTTGGTACTGTCCAGCTTGTAAAGAAGATCGAGTTGATGATATGCGACAATGTCTTACTTGTGGCGTTTGGTATCATGAGATGTGTGTTGGACTCACACCCGCTGATAAAGTATTTTACTGTTGTTTAAAAAAAAATATGAAAAAGGCTGATTAATATAGTACTTTTGCATGATGAGAAACTCATTAAATCTGATCTAAAATGATCAAAAGTAATTAATGGGATCTCATTAGATTTAATATAAGTATTGACAACGTTTTGTATTAATTAAGAAGTTGAATGTTTACTTGTTTTTATTAAGGCTTTATTAAGACACAGGGTTCTCAATAAGGCCAAAGTGACATTTTAGTTATTTGTGTTCACAAAAGTGTGATTTTTGTTTGCAAAGCAATTTTGTTTCATTTATTACAAAGTTTAATAAATAAATATAAGTATTTCTCGACCGAACCTGGCAGAGAGACGGCCGTGTACCCTCCTGCGCGGACGATGCAGTGACCCGGGGGGGTGGTGCAGCTGGAGGTTTAGGTGAACGGACACCTGCGGGGTTCGGGACACAACATGCCTTTTTGCTGCACTCGTAACCTCGGGGAACTGTGGCTCTGGGGAGTAGCACACCCTAGAGCTAGGGAGAACACCCGCGCTGGCCCCTAGGTCAGACGGGAGATGTGTAGGGGAGCGTTCCTCTGAAAGTCTAAGAAACCTTCGGAGGCACGGCGCTGGTGATCCGGTGCCTGTTCGAAGAGGGGAAAGGTTGGCAGGAGGGGGAATGCTCTCCTATGGAGCACGGGTGTAGCGGGAGGCGAAATGCTGGCGAGTGCCTCGGCTGTGGTCCGAGAACGCGAGCCCGTGCCTGAATGTGGGGAACAGTATACCCATATGTATGCGTTGCGGAAATCAATGATTATGATGGGTCCTTACCACCCCGGAGACCCTGGTTCGAGCCTAGCTCGCAAAAAGGGGTGCGCTTTTATTCGGTAACGCGTTAGGTGGTAAACCCACCATACCGAACGCTTCTCCCAGATAAGCGATAGGTGGCATCCCCGCCAGCTGGGATAGCTACTGCGGGCTAATCACCTGGCATAGTGAAACAAAACGATTCTCGAAACGGAAACAGAGCCTCGGATGCAGATGGAAAACATGATCACGACCTTTGGCACACGAACAAGGACACGAATTGGACAATGGAACGTACGCACGCTCAGAGAACCATCAAGACTAGCGCAGCTGGAACAAGAAATGCTGAAATACAACATCGGAATCCTAGGTATCAGCGAAATGAGGTGGCCTGGATCGGGAGAAATGCGCACAACAAAAGGAAACACCCTCATATTTTCAGGAGGAGAAAACAATAATGGCCAAGGCGGTGTCGGCTTACTTATAGCAAAACAGCTAGCAAGAAGTCTAATGAGTTGGAAACCAGTATCCGACCGAATAATCTCAGTCAGAATATACACACGAATTCGTAAGATTACGATTATCCAATGCTATGCCCCTACAAATGCGGCGGACCAAGAAAGCAAGGATGAGTTCTACTTGCAGCTCACAACGGCCATGAGCAATGCCCCTAGAACAGATATTAAAATACTAATGGGGGACTTCAATGCGAAGATAGGCACAAACGTCGCCCCCAACAATGTCGTAGGCCAATATGGTCTAGCAAGCACAAGCAATGACAACGGTAACCGCCTCATAGATCTATGCCAGGAACACGACCTGAAAATAGGAGGAACGCTCTTCCCTCATAAAGATATCCATAAATATACATGGACCTCACCGGACGGGCGTACAAAGAACCAAATAGACCATATATGCATCAGCCGGCGATGGAAGCAATCACTGCTAGATGTCCGCACTAGAAGAGGCGCTGATATCCACAGCGACCATATGTTAGTCACAGGTGACATCCGGCTAAGACCAATTGCATTCCGAACAAATACAAACGCTAGAAAGAAACGCCTCAACATACATAAGCTGGTAAACGAAAGAACAGTCACAGAGCTTAGAACCAGAATAGAACAAAGCCTAAATAGTCAGTCAACAACAAACAACCAGAACCTACAAACGGTCTACAGGCAAATAGGCGAGGAAATTCTAGGAACTATGGAATACACAAGAAAAACATGGATATCCGACGAAACATGGGGAAAAATCCAAGAAAGAAAAGAGCTCAGGTTGAAGCTTCTCAACAGCAACAATAACAACAATGATAACTTAAGACAGGAATACCAAGAAAAAGCAAAAGAAGTAAAGAAGTCGGCAAGAAAAGACAAGCGGAAATACTACAATGACATCGCAAGCAACGCACAATCAGCAGCAGAGCAAAACAACATGCGTGCACTGTTCGGAAGCATACGCAACCTAACAAACAAGAGCCTGAAACAAAGTCGACCAATAAGAGACAGAAATGGCCACATACTAACCTCGGCAGAAGATCAAATGAGCAGGTGGAGAGAACACTTCAGCGAGATAAATGAAAGGCACCATCAACAGCCACAGCGCGCAACGGATTCGCCCCGCACCAGCACCAACAGTAGCACCCTCAGCAACAGAGTCAACCAGCAGCCCCCTTCAGCTGAGGAAATAGCCGAAGCCATAAGCAAGCTAAAGAATAACAAGGCTGAAGGACCTGACGGCGTTCCAGCAGAGCTCTACAAGGTCACAGCTGACATTACAGCAGATTCCCTAAGGCCAACATTAGAACAAATCTGGAACTCTGAGAACATAGCACAAGATTGGAAGAAAGGAATCATAATCAAGCTACCAAAGAAAGGTGACCTAACACAATGCCGCAACTGGCGAGGAATAACAATACTGAACGTTGTGACGAAAATACTCGCGCTAATAATGCTTTCCAGAATAGAGGAACAAATTGAAGTTAATATGCGTGAGGAACAGGCAGGTTTCAGAAGGCGCCGCGGCTGCATTGACCAGTCCAACACCCTACGAATAATCGTAGAACAATCAGTGGAATGGAATGCCCCTCTATTCATCACATTCGTTGACTTCGAAAGAGCATTCGACACGATCCAACGTGAAGCAATATGGTCGGCCCTCGCACACAAAGGAATCCCAGACAAGCTAATACGGATCATCAAAGCGCTCTACGATGACGCCGAAGTAGCCATCCTACACAACGGAAGCCTAAGCAACCCTCTACGGCTAAGACACGGAGTTAAACAAGGTTGCCCCCTCTCACCCCTACTATTCAACATAGTCCTAGACGATGTCATGAGGAAAGCCACAACGACCCCACGAGGAATTAAATGGACACACGAATCCCACCTAGAAGATCTAGACTACGCCGACGACATCGCCCTAATATCTCACACGCACGAGGAAATGCAATCAAAACTTAACAGCCTCGCACATCACGCTCAACAAGTAGGACTTAAAATCAATGTGGGTAAAACGAAGAACATGAGGCTGAACACCCTCAACAGTGATCAGCTTACTATAAATAACGAGGCAATAGAAGAAATCACCACATTCAAGTATCTGGGGAGCATCATAGGCATAACAGGCGGGGCAGACGAGGACATCGATAACAGGCTCAAGGAGGCAAGGATGGCCTTCGGACGACTATGGCCAGTATGGAGATCCTCTCAGCTGTCAAGAGGTACCAAGCTTCGAATATTCAACGCATGCGTCAAGCCAGTGCTCCTATATGGAAGCGAAACCTGGTTGGTAAAGAAGACCACGTCAAATAAACTGCAGATATTCTTAAACAAGTGCCTGAGAATAATATGTAGAATATTCTGGCCTAGAAGAATTTCCAACGCGAACCTGTGGGAAATTACCAACCAGGACCCAATAGCGACGCAAATTAAGAGAAGAAAATGGAAATGGATAGGCCATACACTTAGAAGACCAGAGGAGACAATAGCGAGACAAGCGCTCAGCTGGAATGCCATCGGAATGCGCCGAAGGGGAAGACCAAGAATAACTTGGAAGCGCACGGTCGACAAAGAGCTCAGAGAAAACAATACAACGTGGGCAGAGGCTGAAGAGCTAGCCCAAGATCGAAACGCATGGAGAGGCTTTGTAGACGCCCTATGCTCCCGAAGGGAGTAAGACAGGACAAAAAAAAAAAAAATTTCAAATTACCAGTTCATTGTTATTATAAACCCGCTAGTTAGATAATAAAAAAATTAAGGTAGGTCTTATTTGGGTCACCCACCTTACTTAAGCGGTTTTTTTTTGCTATTAACTTTTTATTTAACGTCAAATAATAATATTAGTATCAACTTTAAATGGAAAACCTCTCTAGGTATACACAATTCGGTCTGCTTTTTAAAAACAAATCGAAGTTTTATGTTTTTGAAAACTGTTTATATATTTTGAACTAGCTGGGTTACCCGGTTTCACCCGGCGTTGGGTAAATACTTACTAATTAAACACTTCTCAAATGTTCTAGTTTGTTATATCCTAGAAATTGTTTCAACCCGAAAACCCCTTTATGGATCCGCTATCTTGAATTTCCAAATCTTAATAATATTAAAAATTAGTGGCCTTAAAATAATTATTGTACCAATTTTCATTCAAATCCGTTGAAATCGAGAAATTTTGGTTGCCATATTGGATCCGCCATATTGAGTTTGGAAATTTTCTAATATTCGAAATTAGTGACTCCGGAATAATCATTGTACTAAGTTTAATTGGATCCGCCATCTTGGATTTACAACTTTTGATAATATTCGGAACTTGTATCCTCAGAATAATCCTCAGAATAATCATTGTAGTAATTTTCAGTAAAAACCATTAAATCAAGAAATTTGGTCTCATATTTTGACCCGCCATTTACAAATTTTGATAATATTCGAAATTTGTAGCTTCAGAATAATCATTGTACCAATTTTCATTAAAATCCCTCGAAATCGAGACATTCTGGACGCCATGCCATGTTGGGTCCGCCGTTGCATTTAGAAATTTTGATAATATGCTAAATTAGTGGTCTCAGAATAATCACTGTACTAATTTCCATTACAATCCGTTAAAATCAAGAAATTTTGGTCGCCATGTTGGATATGGAAATTTTGATAATATTCGAAATTAGTGGCTCCGGAATAATCATTGTACTAATTTTAATTAAAATCCGTTGAAATCGAGACACTCGGTTGCCATATTGGATCCGCCATCTTGGATTTACAACTTTTGATAATATTCGGAACTTGTATCCTCAGAATAATCATTCTACCAATTTTCATTAAAATCCGTTGAAATCGAGAAATATTGGTCGTCATATTGGGTCCGCCATCTTTGATTTGTAAAGAACCCCGCACAAAATGTATGGGAATTGAACACCGGTCAATTTGTATGAAACTTCGTATTTTGATAGCCCTTGTTATGCTGATCAAAAGTCTCAATGGGCACGAAGCCCGAAAACCCCCCCAACTCCCCCAAAACCGCCCCTAAAGGTAAGGGCTGTATTTGATAGATTTTATTGGTGAATTGCCTTACCGAAATATTTTACTTCTGTAGTCAAACCTACGGACTCCATACAGTAACTAGGTCATTCCCAAAACAGTCAAACTCCCCCCCCCCCCCCCCCCCACCCTCCACTCTCCCCACACCTCATAGCTCGACATGCGACTTTTCCCCGTTTACCGGCTGTGAGAACGTTTCATCGTGAATTCCATACCACAGCCACCTAAACGATCACTACTCAAATACCGTTCGACCCCCGCCAAATGAAACTTCCACCCCAACACTAACCCTGAGGGGTGAAACAACCCCACTCCCTACCAAACCTGCCATATGAATTATTCCTGCTTACGGGTTCTCAAACTGGGTGACCGTGATTTGCATTCCAGAGCCACTTAAGCGTTCACTATTCAATATCTTTCGAACCCCCGCCCCCAACATACACCCCAACCATCGCCACAGCCCGTAAAACCTGCCATATGACTTTTCACTGCCTACGGGTTGTGAAACCGTTTGATCGTGAATTACATCCCACAGCCATCTAAACGATCACTACTCAACCTTCGACTCCCGACAATTGAACCCTCCACTCCAATAGCAACCCCGGGGTTGGGGGTGAACTAACCCCACTCCGTACCAAAATCTGGCGAAGGATATTGAATAGTGAACGCTTAGGTGGCTGTGGAATGCAAATCACGGTCACCCAGTTTGTGAACCCGTAAGCAGGAATAATTCATATGGCAGGTTTGGCACGGATTGGGGTTGTTTCACCCCCCAGGGTTAGTGTTAGGGTGAGAGGTTCATTTTTCGGGGGTCGAACGGTATTGAGTAGTGATCGCTTAGGTGGCTGTGGTATGGAATTCACGATGAAACGTTCTCACAGCCAGTAAACGGGGAAAAGTCGCATGTCGAGCTATGAGGTGTGAGGAGAGTGGAGGGGGGGGGGGGGGGGGGGAGTTTGACTGTTTTGGGAATGACCTAGTTACTGTATGGAGTCCGTAGGTTTGACTACAGAAGTAAAATATTTCGGTAAGGCAATTCACCAATAAAATCTATCAAATACAGCCCCTGACCTTTAGGGGCAGTTTTGGGGGAGTTGGGGGGGTTTTCGGGCTTCGTGCCCATTGAGACTTTTGATCAGCATAACAAGGGCTATCAAAATACGAAGTTTCATACAAATTGACCGGTGTTCAATTCCCATACATTTTGTGCGGGCTTCTTTTGATAACATTTAAAATCAGTGACCTCAAGATAATCATTGTACTAATTTTCATTAAAATCCCTTGAAATCGAGAAATATGGTCGCCATTTTGGATCCGCCATCTTGGATTTCTAAATTTTGATAATATTCAAAATCAGTGGTCTCAAAATAATCATGGTACTAATTTTCATTAAAATCCGTTGAAATCAGGAAATCTTGGTCGCCATATTGGATCCGCCATCTTGAATTTCTAAATTTGGACAGCGGAATTGAAATTCCCATCCCGCAAGACCCCTATGTACCAATGTTCATGAAAATCGCTTCAAATTTAAAATTTTCAGCCGCCATCATTGATCCGCCATTTTGAAACCCTACGTGTTATTCGAAAAAAAATTAGCCTATATGTTAAGTCGGAAAATGTACTACCTTCGGACAAAAAATGAAAAATATCGATGCAAGCGTTTAGGCGTGATTGAGCAGCAAACAAATAAACAAACAAACAAACAAACAAACAAACAAACAAACAAACGAACTTTCTTTTTTATATATATATAAGGGATTAAAAAAAAAAAAAACATTTCTGTTTATTTATATTGAGATAAAATAATTTTGAATTCGAATTTTTCTTAGAAAATTATTGCAAAACCTAGAATATTTTTGTGGTTTTTCAAAAAAACTTTTTGATAGTACTCTTATTGGCTTTTTAAAGCATTAATAAGTTGCTGAGCACAAAATTTCATATTACGAGTATCTGTTATTTTGAAGAAGTCTTAAACCACAATTATAATATGTTAGTGCATTCATATTTGTTCTATTTAGAGTATAAGTCTCATTCTACATAGAACATTACATATTAAGTATTATTCGAAGATTAATTGTATAAGTAGAAACTTACTACCCGATTCTGGATAAAACTTCTTAACTGCTATCAAAAATAATTTTAAAGGAAGTAATATTGTACCGCATCACTTAAGAAATGTTAGAAATACGCTGATTTTTTATAATTTGTGAATTTTCCTGTAAATATAGTTCCTTTTTCTGAATTTAAGTGATTTTTAAAAGAAAAATACGAAACTTAAGAGCTCTTAACTTTTATGGAGAATCGGTGTTTTATTTTCGAATGTTTTATTAAATTATAAATATTAAGATTTAATCGCTATTGCTTTCCGTGTCGTCATTTATCTACCCTATGACATTTTCAACGTAAACGTATCCTCTAAAATGCCCTTCATTCCTATCCAATCGAGAATTTGTCATATAATATTGTTATATCTTTTAAATTACTGGTCTTTTTTTTAAACATTTATACAAAAACATTTATTTGTAGTTGTATTTACATTGCCCAAAAGTATTAGTTATTCTCTCTCAAAGCAGTCATTTTGACTACTGTTGGGCTATATAGGAAATTTCAGCCTTGTGTTAATGGACCGGGTGGTCTAGAAATTTCAAAAAATCGATTTAATCTTTAAAGAATATACTGTCAAATTTTTGTAAAGATATTGACAGTATTTTAGGTTCTATAGCTTTATTAGCAGGTAACGGTCGGCCCGCTTTCATACTTAAAACCTTTTTTGTTGTGAAAAAATAAAAACCATTCAGCCGAATCATCTCAAATTTTGATTAGTTATTAAGAAAACCAGTGACTTATTTCAAAAACTCTTTTTGTTTATAAATTGGCAAGAAAAAGGCCTGCTTTCAGAGTTTCAATTTCAACAGAGTGTCATTCTGTCAATTTTCAATTTTGTTTATTTATTCTAGTTCCGTCCATAACTGATTAATAATTTTCTTAGATTTTAGTTTTCAGATAAATAGCAGAGTCAAAATCTACCATATCACCCAGGTACATTTTTTGAGGGGTCTTATTTAGCGCCATTTTTAAAGTAATTAGTGTTTTTTTTTAAATATAATCTACCTAAAAAGCTTGTTGTATCTGGAGTGAGACAAATCCAAAATAAACCATTACATTCAGAAAAATTCAATTCATCGTTTGGTACGGTTTATACGCTTCATTTACCCTAATTTCTTTAAAAATGAGGCAAGGGTTTGCGTTACGGTCAATAAAGATCGTTTGAATGAATATTTCTTTAAAACTATGGATGACATTGATCCTGCCAAGATAAAGTTTCAGCAGGATGGCGCCATGTGTTATACAGCGACACAAACTATCGATTTATTGAAATCACGATTTGGCAATAAAATGGTTTCGAGAAATGACCGTCGGGGTAGCTATATGGAGTTATTTTAAAATATTGATTGGTCCTTCGAATAAAAACAAAAAATGTCATCAAATGTTAGCTCTTTGTGTTATTTTTTTTTTTTGTAAATTTAAAGTTCTATCGTGCTTTAAAAAAACAGCCGTTATAATAAGTATATTTCATAATATGAGGACTTCGTTTTTTCTTCTTCAAGTACGCAGAATGCTCATTTTATGTCTGACAAAGATTAATATACAACTCCGTCTGATTGCTCTGGAAATACTGTAAGATTAACTGCGATCCTAAGGGAACACCCTTTCCCCTTAAGACCCCTTCATTCAAGTGCCGGGATTAAATTGTCCCCAGGCTGTCAAGCAGTCACGCGTTCATCCTTCATTATCAATTACCTTTTCAAATTAATCGTGTATACCTACTGAGGACGTATCCAGGCTCCGTGCCGGGAAGAGTGCTTCCTGTCGTCCCCGTTCGAGGAGCTCCAATCAGGGGAGCTCCGCTGTCCGCATTGTAACATGTGCCTAATGTCTTACGGCAGTTGATGAATACACAATCACCCGAATGGCTCAAATTGGCTCCTTCACCGGCCTGGCAAATGCCGGGGGTGCGCTCCGTAAGTGAACTTGAAAGCCATCGGGGGGGCTCCGGAACGCCAGATGTCTTCAGGCGTAGATTGCTTCGGAGGATGTCGGGCAATTTAAAAGAGGTGGCATTAAGGGAGACGTAATAACGCTGTTCTCGGCTAATTTATACCAGCGACGAGTGGAGGAGTCCCGAGAACTCAGGGTCCTCGAACGTCGTTTCTGGAGTTGAACGTGGCCTGACGCCCTGGTAAATTATGCAGGAGCGACACTGCGCCGAAATTAACTAGAAGCTTACAGCTCGCATACGTTCGTTTTGTATGGTAAGTGCGATGATGAGGGTTTCAGTTAGCATTTAAATGAACAGTCGTTTAGATGAGAATTTTGATAAAATGATTGTATGCTACATTCTGAAGAAAATCAATATTTAACTAATGAATAAATGATTAAGATTTAAAACCTAAGGAGAATGGAAGTTGATCGAACGGTCAATCACAATCTTATTTGGAAGATTTTTAATCTAAACAGTGTTTACGTATTTAATGCAGTATTTATTTATTTATTTAACCTAACAGACATCCGCCCTGACTATGTAGTATAATGAATAAGTATAATAATATACTAAATAAAATACTACATAACACTCTAATATTCTAAAAAAACACCAAACAATTTCAATGTTATCACCGATTTTTAAAGTAATTCTTAATCTTGAAAACAAAAAAAAAAAAAATTGGCAGTCATAGGGACTGCCGATAGAAGTGAAAACTTAGAACTTTTAATATTAAAACTAGTATTTTTGGTATGGCCGGCTTCGCCGGCTTCGCCTGACCGACGCTCGGGCTTCGCCCTCATCATAACAGGAGATAGTACACATGGGGGGCTTTTATAAAGAATTTCAATGGAGAAAATCGGTTATTATTTAGAGGAGTTCTGAGCTAGAATGCAGAAAAGTAATTTTTCTAGAGATTGGCACCATAAGAAATCATTTGAGGGGAAAGGGGTGAACGGAGAAAATAAATATAAATATGCAGAGATGTCACCGGTGGGGGGCTTTCATAAGAAATTTAAATGAAGAAAATCGGTTATGATTTGGAGGAGTTGTGAGCCAGAATGTAGAAAAATAATTTTTTAGAGATGGCCACCTTAAGAAATCATTGGAGGAGAAAGAGGTGAACGAAAAAAATAAATATAAATACACGAAGATGGCACCCAACGGGGGCTTGCATACAAAATTTAAATGGAGAAAATCGGTTATTATTTCGAGGAGTTCTGAGCCAGAATGCAGAAAAGTAATTTTCTAGAGATTTGCACTGTAAGCAATTATTTGAGGGGAAAGGGGTGAACGGAGAAAATAAATATAAATATACAAAGATGGCAGCCGTGGGGAGCTTTCATACGAAATTTAAATGAAGAAGATCGGTTATTATTCAGAAGAGTTGTGAGCCAGAATGTAGAAACATAATTTTTTAGAGATGGCCACTTTAAGAAATCATTCGGGGAGAAAGGGGTGAACGGAAAAAATAAATATAATTACACGAAGATGGCACCCAAGGGGGCCTTGCATACAAAATTTAATTGGAGAAAATCGGTTATTATTTCGAGGAGTTCTGAGCCAGAATGCAGAAAAGTAATTTTTCTAGAGATTCGAACCTTTAGAAATTATTTGAGGGGAAAGGGGTGAACGGGGAAAATAAATGTAAATATGCTGAGATGGCAGCCGCGGGGGGCTTTCATATGAAATTTAAATGAAGAAAATTGGTTAAGATTTGGAGGAGTTGTGAGCAAAATTAACTTTTCTAGAGATGGCCTAATTTGGAAGCGATTTGCGGGGATAGGGGTGAAGGGAAAAGATAAGTGTTAGTATGCAAAGATGGCGCCGACGGGGGGCTTTCATACAAAATTAGAATGAAGAAAATCGGTCATCATCTGGAGGAGTTCTGAGCCAGAATGTGGAAAGGTACCTTTTCTGGAGATGTCCTCCTTCAGAAGCGATTTGCGGGGAAAGGGGTGAAGGGAAAATGTAAGTTTTAATATGCGGAGATGGCAATGATTATGAGCTGTCATCCAAAATTTGCTACAGATGTACTGCTATAAGCATGTCGGTGACGCGAACGCACGAGATTTCACCCATTGTCTCACGCGCACAGCACACGGCCGCTGCGCATGCGCCAGTCATGAGCATATCGGTGACGCGAACCCATAACATTTTCCCCTACCAAAAACTGCCCAACGCCGCTAAAGAAGTTTTCACTTCAAAAAATTAAAATTCAACGAGTAACATTATTGTACCAAGTTATTAATGACTATTAGATAGATTGGTTCAATGAGATTGATTTTTATAAATATTTTTTATAAAACTAAATTATGTACATTTATAGGCTACAAAATCTATATGAAGTTAACCCGTTTCGGCCCAAAATGACCTAAATTTTTTAAATTTTTTAATCATTCATTGTCAAGAATAACTTCAAGATTGGTAACGTCATCAGTATAGGATAAAAGCGAACTAGACAGATGATAATCAAAACCGAAATTTTAAAGTTTACGAGAATACAATATAGTATATCACTTATTAATATTTAAGAATAAATAATTACGGTCATACCAATTGACGGAAAAATTAAGATTAAGATTAGCAGAAAGCGACGTCGTTAGCGCAGGTTATTTTCTTATACTTTACTCACTTTTAGGAATTTAAACACGGGCGGAGCGCTATTAAATTACAACTTAAATTGAATAGTCCAAATGGAAATTTCGTTGATAATGTCTACACTAAGAGGGATTTCAGTATTTTCCATGGCAAACTTATTTGCCGCAACTTGAGAAGATGCGTGCTAGTTGCTACTTCGTATCACATGACCCTTTCGAGCTCCTCCAGTTTAAATCCAACAAATTCCTCAAAACAAAGTTGTTATCTGTAAACTCTGAACAATCGCACTCGAGACTCGGTGCTAAATCCGAAATTCAAAGTTAAACTTATTCCAGGGATTCGTGCCCATTGTTCGCCTGTAGAAGGCAGTCATTAGCGAAGCCCCTTGGCCCGTCCCTACCCTGCGACCCTATATTCAATGGCTGTCTGCTGTGTTTGCGTTTCCTTTTAATTCCCACTTACCGGAGTCATACAGCAGCACTTGGCGCAAGAGGGATATTTCAACGCCATGAAATTTCATTATTTCCTCCATAGCTTCATTCCACTCAAAAAAGTCCATTCGTCGGGAGACAAAGAGCATCCTTATCAATTGCAGCGTTGCAACTACCAGCCAACCCAAACTGCAGGAAGACAGAAAAGGTCCTTAAAGGATCCAGGTGCATTGGGATCTATTTGTGGTATGCAACTTCTCTAATACTGGTGGTACGATACCAAAATATTCTGAGAATATTTTACGGAAGTTTAAGTTAGAGGGGGTGGCATATGAAGTGGGGGAGACACCGAGACTTCAAACAAGGTGTTAAAATTTGAGCAATTACCAAACTCGAATTAACCAACAGCATTTTGTGCAACATAAGCAGAGAATCTGCTGCCTTCGCACGAATCCTTCGCTCCTCGGAAGTTTTGAGACCTTCTCGTAGACTAAGTCCACGATGGAGTTTTGCACCTTCATTCGCCTGAGTTTTGGCGCAATGCACTATACACTATAGTATACGAATAGAATATCTATAGGCTCGGTTAGGTAAAGTTGCAGTCACTTATTCTGTAGTTGTTGTGTTTGTCAAGGGATAATATAAATTACGAGGCACGTTTCATTGGTGTACGGAAGGGGGATAAATCACTGCGGCCGAGTCATCTGCCTCCTCCTGTTCCAGAGGACTCATGTGGAATACAAAGGAAATTCGGCTATTGTTCGAAGGCGACGGGTTGGGCTCAAGCAAAGCCTTTTAGTGGGTAAACTTTAAGCCTTTCTGGCAAGTTAATATCCCCTGAGGTACAGTCGGCATAGCACAACACACTCAAGGAAATGGAACTTCTCTTAAAGTTTTCGTCTCTTCCTTTAAACTGCAGGGGTTACGAAGAGCTTAACTATACGATTTAACTACACATGTAAGACGATGGTAGGATTACTTTGAAGTTGAAGTTATTATATTACAAATCCCACAATTCCGTAATATCAGAGTTTAGTTCGCGTAGATTCTAGAATACAAAATACTTTATCTCAGTCTTCAAAAAACAGAAAATGAAACATCGTACCTAACTAGGTTTCTTGTAATTATAACCGATCTAAATGAAGGCATTAAAATCTTATGCATATTGTACTTCAAAACCATTACTTATTTAAAATTTTATTTTGAGTCCAATTTAAAAGTTATGTTTACTATATTGTTTGCTGGATTAAGTATTGCAATTGCCAGTATTCATAACTAGTTGCTATGGGTCGAAACATTTCAAACATACATATATCTAAGTATCGATTTTATGTAACTATGATCCTAAGATTACACAACCATCTACTTTCAATTTTGTAATTTTAATCAAATCGGTAATGTAATTGGCTTTGACTGTTTTTCTGACCAGACTAAACAATACTAAATAAGAAGCAGTTAAATATTTGTTTAAAGTATTGTCATTACAAAGTAAATTTCGAATGTTTGAAGGCACTAGCCGGTAACTAAATTTAGCCATAGTTTCTATACAAAAAAGTAAGGTAAAATGACGACTGTTGTGTGGCAGTGTTACTTAGGTATAGTGATGCGACACTAGAAAACACTAGACTACTAAAAAAGATGCAGAACAGAGCGTACATAAGTACTATGTTTAATATTATGCTAATTACCGGTTTCATTTGTTCTGGCATAATATTTAATTATCGTCGCAATTTTCTGACTCTGGCTTTTATGGAATCTCAAATATTTTGACAATTCTTCCATATTTGACATTTTGACAGCTTTTGGAACTTTTTTTTTCATTTTTCCCCATGAGGACTCAATTAGTGCAAAGTCAGGGCTATTTGAAGGTAATTCCATAAGACGAATATTTCTTGCTGCTAAGTACGCCTTTCTTGTTTTGGCAGTATGGCACGATGCGCCGTCTTGCTGGAAAATATATTCATCTTCAGGAGAATCCAACACGAGAATCGAAGGTAAAAGTTGATAGTACCATCAACAAAGTGAAGAGCAGCACCCGGCGACGATAAACCCAAAGTGAAGCTGGGAACTTGATTGTTTTCTGCAAAAAATCTGGGTGAATGGTTTCTTCCGAGTTTCATATGACCTTTTGGCCCCTTTGTCCTACGCATACTATAAATCAAACTGCTCCAAATTATGGACTGACACTTATTGTCCAATTTTTCTTGTTTTTTGGCGAAATCCTGCCACTTTTTCTTTTGTCTGAAAGTTAGGGGAGGCTTTTCTGCTGCTTGAAGGAATTTAGTTTTAACATTACCTTTAACTTACGTATATCATAAAAGCTATATCCGAATTTGTTTAATAAATGCTTACAAATGTCAACAAAAAGTTCATTTCCAATCAATTGCTTGGATGTTGCTTTAATTATGTCTCGAATCGTAGACAGCAATAAACTTAAACTTTCGGCTATCTAATATACATTTAGTGAAATGATAAAAAATAAAGCGTGACTGTAAACAAAATGAATTTTAAGTAGTGAGAACTAGAAGAAAACCAGATTAGGCGAACTATTTTGCTTTGTTTGTGTTTTTAATTTATCACGAATTTTGTTGTAAATGATGAATTATAGTTTTTTTTAATCAACCATCAAGTTGAGCAAGCAAAAGTTCTACCTGTTTTTATTTTGCAATAAAAACACCTTTATTAATCTACATAATCGCTATTATTATCAACAACATCCTACCACGTTTTTTGGCAACAAGAAGATTCCCTTCCTATAAATTCTTCGGATTTCAAATCAAAAAACTTTTGTAATGCCGTTGTGAACTTCTTCAAATTTATCAGAATTAATCTGTTTTGCAATGAATAATGAATGAAAGCGATTCGAGTCAGTAGGTGCGAGATAGGGAGAATATGGAAGATGAGATAAAACTTCCCATTGCAAGTACAATAATTTTTTTTGAGTGGAGAAAGCTGTGTATGCTGTAACGTTATCATGGTGCTAAATGACACCACTTCTCCAGCTCGGCATAATTTTCCGGCGTTTTGTATTTTTGTAAATGACCCATTTTTCATTATATGTAATTAATCTGTTCAAAAAACACTAATTTCTCTGATGTGCTAGCAAAAAAACACTAATATTCAACCTGTTCATTCGATTTTTTTCTGAGAATTCTTGTGACAGGCGTTGCTCCATTTTTTGTTTTTTGTTTTTATTAAACCAAGTGCATGCAACTTTCTACCGTAGTTCTGTGTGCAAAAAACCGTTCTGATAATTGTGCAACGGGTGTTTGCTCACCGTTTCTTTCAATCTTAGTATGTGGGGTTTCCGAAACGGGTAGAACTTTTGCACACACCTAATAATAAGCTTAGGACTGAGTATAATATTTTGTTCTAAAATATCGACGAAAATATAACACACCTATCCCCCCATTTATGCGGTACATTTTTAAACGATTTCTGTTTTACACGGTTTTTAAAATAAGATTTTAACTGATAAAAATGCACATTTTAACTGAATATATATTTCTACTGGTATTTTTAATTACGTTCACAATAAAAATCCTCTAAGAGTTTATTTAGGATAGAAATTAGGTAATAGTTTTAACCAAAATAACTTGAATGTTCAATTACATCGATATATGTATTAATAAATGCTTAACTTAATATAAAGATTTAGACAAAAACTAACCGCAATTGTTAATTACGAATTTCATTACCAATTCTCCCCAGTTCGAGATTGTCTCTTATTCCTCTACCATCGAACCAGAATCGCATTAAGTGTTTAATTTGTGTTGGATTGTATTCAACATAAATTTATGGGGTGGATCTGTAAAAACATGTGTCCTTTGATTTTACTGCATTTATTAAAAAAAGATATTATTTTTACACGAATCTTCACAATTAATTCTAACTCAGTTACCTACACCGAACCGAAACCGATTAAAGGGTTAGCATAAATTACATATTATTCAACCAAAATGGTCATTTAATATGCTCGTTCACTAACCCACTAATTCACAAAAAAAAAAAAATTGTAATTCAAATTGTGATGTCCAAAAATCCGTCAAGATGAAATCTAAATTCCAAAAAAGTCCAAAATTCATAAAATTCCGAAGTCCAAAAATCCACGAAAAAATTAAGTCCAAAATCCGAAAAATCCTTAGTCCAGAACTAATGCCGATGTCAAAAATCCAAATGGGTCAGACTCAACGGTGACCTTTAGTTTGTCATTATTGACGTTTGATTCTGGGCGACCGCGTTGCTCATTTGTGAACTCAAAGTTACCTGTACGAAAATGAGACTGTCAGCTGCGTAGTAACACTAGAGCCAAATATTTTATTAATGTTTCGCGCGGTCTGTCATGCCGTAGTTCAACGTAAGAAGTCATACTTCATGACAGTACGAATTTCCGACCGATCCATTATCTAACTACAATAGTTTTTAAAAAAAGTTAATAATATTTTTTAGAGCTTGGGATAATTTACTCCTACGGGCAATATGTGTAACTTCTTAATTAAAAAAAAAAAAACAGAACGATAAAATATTAAGCCATTTATTATTAGTGACAATTCATCATAAACTGATTACTACAAAAATAGAAACCTTAACGAAGCTGACCCTTCAGTTGGTTTCGCGACAAATTAAAATCGATATTGGCTTTATGATTATTAAAGGCGCGTGACATCGACGACAGAGGATTATTCATACCATAATTAGTACGATGAAAAGGCACTCGGAAGAAATCATGATCACGCACGGAGCGAGTCGGGAGAGAAATCTGAAAGTAAGCGACAAGCTCAGGTGAGTTGATCCTGCCCGATAGGCAATCAAAAGCAAAAACTACTTTCGCAGTGTCGCGTCGTTCCTCAAGAGACTGAAGGGATAAGAGCCGCAGCCTGTCAGTGTAAGGAGGTAGCACTGAAGGGTTGCTCCAGGGAAGATTACGGAGGGAAAACCTAAGAAATCTACGCTGGACACCCTCGACGCGATCAATAGAAGTCGCATAAAACGGAGACCAAACTATACTAGCATACTCAAGAATAGGCCTTACAAATGTACAATACAGGGTCTTAGTTACAAAAGGATCATTGAATTCCTTGGACCAACGCTTAACAAAGCCAAGCGTGGAGCCGGCCTTACGAACGATCGCATCGATGTGTTCAGAAAATGTAAAATGGTTATTCAACCAGATGCCCAAATCTTTGGTTTTGTCAAGTTTTAGTAACGAGCATCCGTCAATAGTATAATTAAAAGAAGTAGTGCTTTTCTTGCGAGAGAAACACATGTAAGTGCATTTGTCAATATTTAGTGGAAGTTGGTTTAATGAGCACCATGTGTGAAAAGCATCAATGTCAGAATTTAAAAGGTCACAGTCATGCTCGTTACGTATAATACGAAAGATCTTGGCATCATCTGCGTAACAGAGAATCCTAGAGTTAGAAAGAGATAGGGACACATCGTTGATATAAATAATAAAAAGTAAGGGACCTAAATGACTGCCTTGAGGTACACCCGAGGTGTTAAGGATTTCTCTGGAGTACAGACCGCGAAATAGGACTCGCTGTGAGCGATGAGACAAGTAGGACCCAAGCCATTTGATAACAAGAGGTGGGAAACCAAGAAAATGTAATTTAGAGAGCAGAATTCTGTGATTGATTCTGTCGAAGGCTTTACTGAAATCAGTGAAAATGCAATCAATTTGTCCACCATTTTCAATGTTTGTTAAACAGAAATTAGAAAATTCAAGAAGATTAGTGGAAGTAGACTTTCCCTTGAGAAAGCCATGCTGAAAAGATTGCAGAAAAGGTTTACAATGAAAAGAGAGCACGTCACAAATCACAGATTCAAAGAGTTTAGCAATACAGCATAAATTGGCAATTGGCCATTGTCAAATAACAAGCTGTCAAAGTTGACAAAATTGTAAACTACAAGTTTCATCCTTTTATTTTAAGTTAACATAAATAACTGAATTATACACATTTTAGTCTATTTTTGACTTGCACAGTTTAACATATAAAAAATACCGTCTTCGATTTACACGGTTTTCTGAGGAACCTATCTACCGTGTAAATCGGGGGATAGGTATATTATTATACAGGCCTGCGAATTACAAATCCCCTTCTCGGTTTTTATAGTCGATTATGGAGGTTTCGGATCACCAACAATTGAATGAATCTGAACTCGGTTTTTGTCTATCACATCACGTTTTTTAGCAAAAACAAAATAGCATACTACGGCCATTTTTAAAAATTCATTAAAAAATAACGGAACATAGGAAAAGCTTGTAACATGACTCAAAATAGAACCTGAATCCTTATACGATATGTAAAAAATACCATTAATCTATAGCACTTATAAAGCGTCTTCGGGAATAAGTTTTACATGAGCGTGTGCAAGAAAATCTTCATTCAGTATCTATTGGATGAAGTAATCGGCTTATGGGAAAAAAGTGAATCCACGGAATAGTTCGGAAAGTATTAAATCCTCTCGTATTTTAAAATAATAACTAAAGGTTCATACTTTTATATAAGCTACTTTACAAGCTCCTGTGATAATTCATTATTATTTTTTAATTAATTTACAAGAATGGCCAAAATACGGTCTTTTGTACTTTTAAAACTTATTTTTTTTTTAAAATCTTTAAGTGATAGAACTTTTTCGTTTGTGAAGTTGTGATCTACAGAATAAATCCTATCGGAATTACCACTTTGTTGTGTAAGGGGAAAACTATCGCAACCCTGTGTTATTAATATTAATAGTATACATTTTTCTACAATTTTTGTGAAGAATCACTTGTACTTAAATCACAATTTTCAAATTCGTGAAATCGGTGACGACAGTTCGTTTGGCGGCAAACTTCAATCACGCCGTTCCGTTAAATCGCCGAAGCTTTAGCGAGCTTTTGAGCGAATTGTGCAGCCGGATGTGGAGCACATGGTAGAATTCGCCGCGGTCTGCACAGGCCGAAGTAATCAGCGAAAGCCCGGTCGGATTCCCCGCCGGCGGCGCACATGCCCAAGATAGGCGTCTTGCAGACAGCACGTTGGACCCGGTCTGCACGGCTGCAGGGCTGTTCACGTCGCCATTCACGCTGGTGAATGGGTTGGCGCGTAGTGGTGGTGTGTGCACGCGACGGCGACGGTGGTGTGTGCGCCGTTCTTTCATTCTACGGAATTCGAAAAAGCAGTAACAGACCGCGAAGTTGTCAGTTGTTCGGTGGTTACTAAAGTAGGAGCATGTTGCGTCGCTTCGCCCGCGATCCAGCCGTTAAATTTTGACGGTTACACTCAAGTGGTGGTGGCACATTTCGAACGCGAACGTTAAATTCCCGGTGACTTCTCGGCACAATTTTTCCGGTCCGTGTCTACAGTCGATGGGAACGCGACACCGCACGCTACATCGGATTTAGCAAACAGAAAATTTTCGTGTGATTTTAAATAAAGAAACATAAAATAAAAATATATAAAACGGTCGTCCGGCCACCGACCGCAGTGGTCCTTGGCGGTTGCTCCGAGTGTGTGGCGGAGGTTCGGTGTCTAAAGAATTTCGCAAGTAGGCCTAAATCTTCTAGTGGAAGCGTGTAAGCAATTTTTTGGGGACTCTGGTGAACTGATCGTTTTCCGGTATATTTTAAAAGTGGAGGCCAAGCTGATCGTTTTGCTCCTTTTGTTTTTTTGGTTTTTTTTTTTTTTTTTTTTTTTTCAAAAAGTATATGGCTAAAAATAGTGCCCCCTAGTGCCGCACGGGCGAGTGTTCGTGACTACAAAGGCGGCAGGCGACTCCTATATATATTTTATTTAGAAATACCACCGCACCGAACTCGCCTGATCGTGTCGGTGCTCATTTTCTTGATAGTGTTTCTCCGCCGCTCGCGGCGAACACACCTGCAGATATTGTTTTGATTAAAGTCACTTGCGCCAGCTGTGTGGTGGATCGCGCGGGTGCTCTCCCTATACTTAAAACTTTGTTCTGAGAGCCCCCCAGAACGCTGACGATCGATAGCGATGCGGCGGCGCTCCTCTGGGCTAATGCGGGAAGCATGGTTACGATCGCGATCGAGCACCACATCCTTCTCAGCCGCGATCGCGCTGGCTGCGACGACGACGACGACGTCTCGATGCCGCAAAGATGATCATCTTCGCGTAGAACGGGTTTGCTCACCTCGTGCACTAAGGGCGCTCGCATGGGGCCGCAATGTTGTCAGATTTACGCGGCCTCCGCGCTGCCGGCGAGTGGGAGTGCCGGCAAGATCGGTTTCGTTTGAAACTCCAACGGATGGGAACGGCTCACTTCCTCGACCGCTAGCGGCCGCCGTTGCGCCGCCGGAATATTCATTTACTGACCAGATCCAGCGGTCGTGTGTCTTAAGCACTTTTTAAGCGCACGCCACCGATCAAGACGGTGGTCTCCGGCTCAAAGCCCTTTGTTAGTACTCTCACCATAGGGCCTAGGGTCATTGACACACGTGCAAAGAAAAGAGTCCCAGGTGCGCACAACAGGTTTACACCACCAGGTGTGAATAAGACGTTTTGTCAAACAAAGAAGTTGCAGGTATATTTTCTTAACTACTAAATTCCGTGACTAATTAGCGGCACCTGAATATTTCGATCATATGCCATTGACAATTCGGTTCGCGATTGGAGCAGATTGATTGAGTTGTTACTGGCATAAGAAGTGCGCTGCGCAGATTCATTACGGCATCGACGTGCATGCAGTGCGCGCATAATTGAGACAACATCTGAGGTAATGGTCATTACCTAACTGGCTAAGCTGTTCCGCGCGATAGAACTGTTAATGTTGCGCCGGGTTCAAAAGTGTAATTATATTCGAATATACCCCATGCTGCTAAATTACTGCTAATCTGCTATTCCTTTGTATTCTGCTATTTCAAAGGAGGAACCATTCAACGGACAGGGAATGTTCGTATTCCAAATATTTAATAAAAGAATATGATGGTCCACTGTTTGAGTTAAGCTGCAGAAAACACACGCCCTATGTTCAAAATTTAATTGTTAACAGAAGCAGCTGGGTATTGTTAGCAGTTTTGGGTTTTTTTCGTTTTTGCTATCAGAACCACAGCTCGGGGACAATGGGTTTATGATACTCATAGTGGTAGTAGGCTAAAAGGAACATTGTGATATCCCGTATCCAATGTCAATTCAGAGAACCATTTCGAGTCTCTGATGAAGTCAATGTCCCTGATGCCCTTTGAACTTAGGTCTGACAGGTCATCAAAGAAAGATGCGAGTGCTAGGCACTGACAGAGAAGGTGGCTGATGCTTTCTTCCTCTTCCTCGTCTTGGCAACTTTCAACAGAAGTTGTTAGAACATACGCCAAGCCTACTAGGATGTTTGCATATAGGCAACGATGTTACTAATGACCTTCCTCATGAGCGCGTTCAGGGCTTTTGACCTATTACGGACGAAGGTTGGGCAAATATGGTTGTGACCTCAATATGTTCTTTTACTTCATCGTTACAAAAATATTTTATACTTATTATATATATATACCATTGTTTAAATCCAAAAGTTAGCGCAATAATATTGGAGAACAACAAAAAGGCCAATTCGAAAGGAATTAGGAAGGAACTGTCACGCCAAAATCGCTCATACAATACAATTGACATTTAAGATTTTCAATTTTTGCCGTTTTCCCTTATACCTATCAGGAGCTTCGAAAAGCAGCAGGGAAATTTGGAAGCAAAAAACACACTGCTCCATAATTTAATCCTTAAAAATGAAGGCTTAAATTAATCAAAATGGAACTGTTCACCAACATGAATACGATACGATTTTCATATTCAGTATTAATTGCATATTTATAAATTTAATCGTATTAAAATTAAAGCATTGACATAACAGAGCAGTAAATTCTGCATGAACTTTGTGTAAAACATATGAATTTGAATGAGTTTTCTTAATCTACCGAGATATATAGAACGAGATTATTGGTCAAATGCAATATGCCAGTATTATTGGCACTGCATATGGAATTTATATCATAAGGGTTTAAGAAAATGAAGATAAATATCAATCAAAATTTCGGGAATTACTATCAAAAAATTATTATACAATACATACAAAAATTTTAAATTCAAGTTACAAACCGCCAAATACTTCAAAAATCACAAATTCGATATTGATTTTAATTTTGATTAAATCAAATTAGAGCATAGGCACTTATACCATTGATATATACACGAGCACTACTGAATGACAATCCAATAGCAATCATCATCGGTTGTGCCATGTGTCACTATGGATTAAGTTTGAATTTTCTTTCTTAACTTAAAAGTTCGAAAAACTTAATTTTCAGCAGATGAAAATGGAAATCCTGAAAAATTCAGCTGCTCTTACTGCTTGTGAGTTTTTCTAAGCCATCTATTTGCGAAAATCGTTAAATAAAGGGTTTTTGGTATTAAAAATCAGAACACAGAAACAGCTGTTAGCGCTGCACGTGTTTTTGGATTAGTCAGTCACTTTCAAATTTAAACTACGCGATTTTTACATTAATGACAGCTTACCGGGAAAGATTCGTCAAACTTGTCTGTTCTGTCAGTGCTAATGAAGTAAAATGCTGTGTGTCACCACTTCTTTAGAAATAACATCATAATGACGCCCTACTTCATAATGAAGTGTAGTGTTTCGAGGGTATAATATATTATATAGTATATAGTATAATATTGATAATTGATAATAAAATCGAGGGAAATGGATAAAAATCTGGAAAGAAAGGAGAAACGAAATGTTAATGAAGTTCGTAGTATCCCCGTGTATCATGAGTTCATTATCATTAGTCGGATTTGCATTTTGTTGTGCTTATGTATCCAGGGTATTAGAGTGGTTATCGAGAAATTGACTACAAAAAGTCATAATGAATGGCAGATTATAGAAATTATTCAAAAATGTCGAAACTCAAAAGATAAAATTTAAAAGGAAAAAATACATTAAAGGTTGTTTCCTTTTATCAGTCAAATTAATTAATACTCTAATTCCTCGTATATAAAATAAAGATTTTTAAGTTGCTCCCATAGTCAATTGTGTGCACAACAATATTGGACGTATGAGAAACATTAAAAGCATAAGAACAAGCTACAAGTTTGTTACAAGGCTTCTTTTACAAGGTTTCATCTAAATGCTCTTAAGGTTTTGAGCCCAAAATCCAAATCGATGATACCCTGAGGACTTTTCCTTGTTAGTGAACCATCTACAAACAAAAATGAGAGATATATTACATATATCTTTGATGCCCTAGGGATATCCTTAGTAGACAAGGGTTAAAGAAATACATATTTCTTTGTTGTCCTGGGAGAAAAACGTAATTGTTGTTTGATAAAACATAATTTCTTGATGAGCTCTACATTGACCGTAAAGGGATGTAAGATGTAAGACAATTTATGAAATATGTATCTCGCAAAATTACGAAGCAGAAAAAACTCTGAGAAGTTTTTAATTTGTCGGTATCTTAGTCAGATGTGACCTATCTCGCGAATTAAGTTAAAAAAGTAATAATCTTCATTCAAACAACTTTAATTTACTTTCAAGAACTTTACGCCAAGTTTTCTAAACTGCTGACTTTCTGATGGTGTGAATATTTTCAAAGTGGATTTTACTCTGGAAAATTTACTACTCCTCGTTCGTAGAGAAGTAAAAGTTATTCGGAATGTTTTTTTAATGCAATTTTATACAGGAAAACAGAAATTAAGTTAAGTAAGAAATTCGCAAAACACCAGAATAATAGAGCAGTCTTGAAAAATTAGAATTATTTTTATTAATACTTTCCGCCGCTCTGTACACTTGTATGAAAGATATCCTACAGATAATTTATATTATTAACATTTCTAATTGTGAAAAGTAACTTCAATTCACTGAATTGAGAAAAGAAAGGGTTCTTACTTTCAACTGGGGTGTCGTAAAGCTCAAGATTTATCGAAGTGTCTAGAGGATGCATTTTAAATTTAATTTAGTTTTGGAGAAGGATTTAATGAGGCCTGATAATATTTATCAAATAAGCAGAACAAAACAGATTTTTTCTTTTCGAAATGACGTTTATCAGTTGTCTTAAATATCTCAATTTCCTTGAAATGTTTTATGGTAATTCTTTATACAATTATACAACGAATTTTAATTGAAACGTATGTCAATTTGTCAGCAATTAAAAGTCCATTGCGATAGACGAAAGATGTTGAGTTTTGGCGCTTTTGCGCGAAAAAAATATACACCCCTTTAAAATGGTCAAATTTTGGTATCTAAAAGATCCAATTTCAGTACCATTTCATTAATTAGGTCAAGACAAAATTGATTGCGGTCCATGTCAACGAACCAACCGCTTAAATTAAATCGATTTGAGCAGACTAGACTATAAGAACTGTTTCTAACTTTAAGCCTTAATTCTTTTTTTGAAGATTTTTCTAAAGACGATAATCTTATAACCTGTTGTGTGTATAAAGCCCTAAGAGAATTGATATATATCCTCTTAAAAGTTTACAAATCTATTTCAGGGGAATTAGATGTAGATTTATTGATTGTTTGTTTTATGAAGAAATTCTAGAGATTGGCCCATGCGAACAGGTTGGCTTTGTTATTTCAATCCCATGACGAAGCACTTGCGATTAACATGGCCTAAGAATTCATCTAAGCGTAAAAAGCGTCTGCTACTTTTGTTTATCTGTTCTCAAGACTTCTAAAACAAAAGGCGCGACAAGCGCAAAGTGTGAACGAGAAGCAGATGATCTGTTAGCAAAGGAATCCATCAGCGTATTTGCGGCGTTTAATTAAGATAAATGCGAATTGTCACAGCGCCAGCAAGCAGTTTTTCGTAACTTAAATAAATGTAGGTGTTCGGGGGATCGACTGTCAAGAGATAACAATATTCAGAAGTGGCCTAAATGGGTTTCATAAATCTCGGAAAGACGAGCGATAAAAAAACCAAAAAAAAAAAAAACTCAAAGTGGGTGAAATTTGTCCGTCATCAGACGACGGTAACTTATTATTATGTTTTTTTATTTATTTTTTTCTTTGGAGGCAGTTTAGAAAGAATCCCTTCTGTTCAAAGAGTGCTTATCTTAAAAGAACTTTTGCAATTATACAAAAAAAAAAAAAAAAAGGGCGGCTGGCGAATGAGCCGTTTATTGAGACCAGACCGCAGCAGCAGCAAAAACCTGCCTCAAGCAGCTGTTCTTTAAAGGGATTCTTCCCTAATTTGAGGAGGCCCAGCGTTGTCGTCGCGACGGAAGGGCGTCCATGAAAGCGAACTTTTTATATTCGGAAATCATCTGGGGAGCTGTGGGCTGCCTTCGGTTGATTAATTTTGTTATTCCGGGGGATCAGTGATTCTTTCTTTCGTGTCGTCCGGTACAGTCGTGCTTTGATTAAGAAAAAACCTGTTCCTCGACGACCCAAAGTGACTCTTACGAAAAAAAAATATATAAAAACGCAGGCATCGCCAAGAACAACGTTTTGTAACAGAGAGAAATAGTACAAAAAATGAAATTTACTCTTAATAAGAAATCTAGCCTGCAAAGGCTTCATTTCGTTTGCTCTCCGAAAGGGGCTCAGCTTTGGCCTTCACTTTTACTTTGGGGTTTCGTATGGTAATAAAAACTGGATGCCGACATGTGGGGCCTTCTTCCACCGCAACCGTCTCTCGTATAGCCGGCTTCATAAGAATCTAAATATCTATGCAATTTCGCAGGTCAATTTCCATTGAGTACAGCAGAGCGCACATACGGAATCGCACAGGCGCGGGGGAGAAATTAAAATAAGTTTTATGAGTGCCAAAAATAAAAGTGGTGGCTTTTTGGTTGAAGTTAGAAAATCATTTCGTAAGCGCAGTGCCAAGAAGATGAAGCGCGTTTCATGATACTGTAAATGGACCGAATCGATAGTGCTTAATTATCTCAAAATGCCTTCAACCCCGTACGATCTGGTCAAGGATGACCAAGACCTGAGGATACCACTGCATGCTGAGCAGGAGTTCTTTCAAGGGATTACATTTCAAGCCAAGGTAAGTGTTTCATCTTTGATACCTGTTTTTTTTTTTTAATTCAAAATTTTCGTATTGGAGTACATTTTCTAAATGACTTTGATTGGAACTGAAGGCTTGAAATACCTTCGTATGTAACTGATACTGAAATTAGAACTAGAGTTGAGCTGCAAAACAGTTTCAAAAAAGCCAAATTTAATTTTACATAAAGGCGTGGTAGATATTCATGTATCACATGTTATGTATGTTCAGATTACATAATTTCTTTTAAGCTACACTGAAAGAAAAGATTAGAAATAATGCCTAAAAAGATAGGCAACTCACCTATTTTTGTAGGTAAATTTTAGCCAGCTTAACCTTTTCGCTTATTTGTCTATTTTGAATTTAGGTAATTTTAACTGAGAATTTTCCATGGGCTGTAGGTTAATTGTCCATAGAAAATAGACAAATATCCTACAATATTTAATTAGATAATTCATCTAGGTTTCATAGCAAGCTTTCTAAAGATTGTTTATGAAATTTAGGCAAATTTTCCACAATTTTTAGGTCGCTTTTCTACATTTTGTAGGCAAATAGTCTACAAAATATAAAAAAGTTATTCTACAAAATGTACATATACAAATTGTCTACAAATTACAGCCAAATGTTCTAAGAGATATAGCACCCCTACTTAAGAGATGCCGATTGCCACTCTTCTAAGGTCCAATCGAAAATTCCAAGAAGTCATTTAAGCGTGGTTCTAAATAAACCTTTACATACAGAGTACCACTAACATGTTGGACCAAATGATGTTCATTCATAGAAGGTATTACTATGAAGTTATAATGTGATATAGATATATTAGTTTTCCTCAAGTAAAGGTTATTTCAACTTTTGTAAGTTTCGTGTTACTCCAACCTTTCTTAAAATGCAATGAATTCAGCTAAATTCTGAAAGACACAAGCTGTTTTTCGAAACTTAAAACTGTCATCAATGATCGAAAGTCACTTTAAAAGACAACAAATCATTTTGTTTTAAACTTATCAAGTACATGAGGATTTTGTACATATTTTGTATTTTTGTTATTCCTGTATATTGTATAATAATAATTTATATAACAACAATACATTTTTAAATGAAGTATAGACGGAGAACTTCAACAATACCAAAATAAGTAATATAATATTCGAAATTTAAACATTGCGATAACCAGGTTGCTTGTTGGCTACTACAAAAGTTGTTTAATTTGTCGAATAGTAGCGATGAGCATAACAAGACCAAGACCAAGAGCAAGATTATGATAATCGATACGAATATTAATACCAAATCTTGGTCTTGCACACTTGGTTTTGGTCTTGAATATAGTGATGAGCAAAATCGGTCTTGGTCTTGGTCTTGCAGAAATTCTAAGAGCAAGATCAGTACTACATATACCTGCGGTAGCATTACCAAGACTCGATTTGCAAGACCAAGACCATGTTTGCAAGACTTCACCAAACTTGCTGATCGAAAAATATTTCCTTCTACTTTAGTCGCTAGTTTTAAGAAAATTATCTATCTGTAACACGCGGTTTAGTGAACTTTTATTAACTGAACTGATACTCCAAATTTGAAAGTGTTTAGTTCTACAGTTTTTGACATATTGTACGGGCTCTTATGGACCAGCCTTAGTCTTGTTTTGCTCATCACTATCGAATAGTAAAAGTAAAAAGGAAAATTAAATAAATAAATAATTTTCTTAAGAAAAATTCTTAAATCAAGCTTTTAAGATATTGCAAAACTGTAACATAATTCTTCAACTTAATAGAAGTCAAGGTAATCACAAATATACAATTATATAATATCACAGTTGCTGTCAATGAAGTAAAAAGTTCTGCAACTTGGGTGAATGGATGCATTTAAGATGCAAATTTATGATATCAACTCAATTGCTGAATCGTAATTTATTCGCGCATCTAATTTAAAGCGGTTTGTACTGAAAGTTCGTATTGTATTTTAAGTGCTGCGGTGCGAATATTACTCAATGCTATAATGAGTGTTGTGCTGATTTAGAACAATGTCTGTCGCTCGAATAAATTTTATTCGAATGTAAAACAGCTCCCTTTTGGATTCATTTTGCTGATTTGCATTTAGCGGTGGTAACAGGGAGCAACGATTTCATGAAATACCTGCAGAATTTGTCCCGGGAGGTGGAGCTCGCAATGAATGTTAAGATGATAGAATAATTTTCTTATTGAAAATTAGATCAGGTCGCACCATTCTGAAAATTCGGTTGAGGGGGGACTTTGTAACCCTTATTAAATTACCTTGACTTCTTTTTCATTACCAAATCAACGATTTTAAAATAAGTCAGTTTATTTTTAATGTTTAGTAAGAGAAAGAAGGTGCAAAAGACTGAAAAACGAAGAAACGCAAACTTATCCACTTCCGAACGCTGTAAAAAAATTTCTATTTTAAAGATCTTGAAATTGTGTGTATCGATTTAAAAGTGGATCTTGTCGAAAGACTCATTTCAAACTAAATCAGTCCTCATAATTCGATTAGTTTAGGAACCACAAATTTATATTAATCATTCTTCGTAAAAGGAAACAAATTTTAAAGTTTTACTTGATATCAATTCTTCTTTTATTCGATAAATTTCTATCGATATGTTAAGAAATCTAAATCTTGAAGTAAAATCCGTAAAAAGTATCTAAATCTAGTCTTTTTTGGATGTACACGTAACGTAACGTAATTACTCTTGGTGTAATCAACACGAAATCAAACTTGTAAGATTGCTTATGTACCTAATTTAAATCTTTTTGTGCCTGTAAACCTTTTAAAATGTCATTAAAACGGTCATCGAGGTAGGTAGGAAAATTCGTAAAATTACAAAAATTGTAACCTCTGAAATTCTGATGTTTTCGCTTGTAATTTTTGTGCTTTTTCTTACGAGTTAAATTTGTAAAATAAATTTTTGCTGAAGAAGAAATATTTTTTTAGATTTAAATTTATATGAATAAAATATTTGTTTAGATTTAAAAATTGGCCAAATATACTGTGAATCGTTTAAGTCGCAAAATACTGAAATCCGAGGAACTTTCTATGATATAAGAATATTTATTTAAATGAGAAACTAAACTTCTTCCCTTATTAATTTTTAAGAAGTCTAAAGTGGTATATTAGTTACTTCTACTCTTATGTATATAATACATATAGACTCTAGAAAGAAGCTCTAACACTGCCAACTAAATAAGATCGATGAAGATTACATAAAAAGTGTGTGGTTACTATGTGTACGGCTTGAAAAGAAAACCCTAAGTCCATCTTTCCTTTTCCCAGTCCCTGATAATTCTTCAAATTGTTTCGAACGTAAGACTTTTATAAAAACCCCTCACAGTTTTTCACCTTTCATAATTTTGCGGTGTTTACCATCCTCTTAAAGGAATTTCTTGAAGTTATGGATGCTCTACATCTTCATTTTTCCACACAGTCGGGGATCGGGAAACCTTTTAAATTTTCCTACGTGCGAATCGACCTTAAATTTTTGCACGTTTTCCTTTCGTAGGAAAATTTAGTTCATTCCCCGAGCTCGAGCAAAAATTGAGTTTTTCACCTGCCACCTTGGAGCTAGGAAGGACTTATTTATGTTCTCATGAATTACTAAGCCGTTTACCTAGCCGCTTTCGCGAAGGTTGTTTTCACTTTGAGTAATAGCAACTGAAATGTCCAAGTAGGTAATTTCTTTTCAGGGGAATAAAGCTGGAGTTCTGACTTATAATTTTTGTTTGAAATCGCGTCCTTTTTTGCTATATAAAGGTGGTTTCCATTTGTTGAAACTTGACTTTGTTTTCTTAGAGTTTACATATTCTCTGTTCTGGTCATAGATCCATGAATTCTTTGAAAAGTTCAAATCTCTTACTTTTGTAAATTCCATGAGATTCGTGTCTACATCGAAAAGTTTGACGTATATATCTCAAGATATTTTTTACTAACACCAGCAAGTTCTTTGTTTGCTCCAAGTTTTTCTTAGGGCATTCTAATGAATTGAATTTGTCATTTTCTTGTCATTTATCATGACCAACCCATTAAAACACTTGCAGCCTGGGTAAATTACAGACATACTTTCCAGCGCTATTATTTACTAATTAGCTTGCCGCGAGCGCTAAAGTGAGGGATAAAACATGCAAAGTGATTTAGCATCGCTTCTCTGGAGCATTGCACATTCGTACAATGGAATTCCAATTATTCGATGTCAGTGCAGCGAGGAAAATTCTAAAGTTGCTCGAACTGCATTTTAAACACTCTCGACAATGGGAGGCGCTGCATTAAGTCGGAAAAATCGTCCACTTCCGATTTTCTTTTTTCTTAGAGAGGTTACTAATCGTATTTAGCTACTTGTTCAAGGAGATCTTGTTTTCTTTTATTATGTTACGTTAAGTGATATTCTCCTTGATACAACATTGACTTTGTAAACTCCTTACTTTTATCTCAATTGATAAAATGTGCGTTTTTTAGCCTTGGAGATAAACGTAAAATAAGAGGCGAATAATTATTATTTTATTTCGAAGATTTAAAATGATTTAAACTTTGGAATACTCGAGGTATTAAGTTAAGTCTAAATTCCTTCTTCGGGATAATCTGGGATCAAATAATGAGGCCCTTGAATTGGAGGGAAAAAAGGTATTGTAGGAAATAATAAGACTTTGTGCTTTTTTCCTTGCGCTCCCTTGAACGTAACTTTTACTGATTCTTAGAAACTATCTTATTATATATATATGAAGTATACATATATCTTAATAACTTATGATCGGTTCCCTTTCTTGTTGTTTTTCAATTGAATTAAAATGAAATAGTACAGAAATTGTCATATTCAACAACTTTTCCGCTAAAACAGTATTTTTGCTTTAATATTCGAATTTTGGATATCATAGTCGGTTTGAAATGTCTATGAATGCTTGTGTGTGTAATGAAACTTTGAGCATAATCTCATAATCTTTAATATGGTAAGCTAAATATATAGGGTGTCTCAAGAAATAATGTCAAGCGGAACTCCAGTGGTAGAGCACTCGCATGTATGTTCCACGATTTTTTGTAGTTTACGAATTATGGTTTTTCACGAAGAAAATTTATTCAGCTAGAAGTTCGAAAACCTTTTTTCGTCATAGTGACTAGAATTACTGAGATAAATGTCTGATTTAATTGCAGTTGAATGTAAAACCTATCTAACACAAAGATAAGCTCATGCCATTACGGCAATAGAAAATTTTAAATTCAATAAAGTTCAACAAAATAAATTTGACCAAAATCTTTGACAAAACGATTTAAAAAACAAAAAGTCGCATAACTTTTTTCACCCTAACTTATTTTAAAAACTTTCTTATATTATTGGCTACCTGCCCTGTAAATTTTATTGAATTATCTCTATGGCATTATACCTAAAATTCGGTCTAAAACTTAATCGAAGTCTAAAATTCTAATTTTTGGGAGTGAGTGAAAATTCAAAATTTCAAATGAAGGGAATGAATTCAGGCTAACTAATTTTTATTGACGTCTGCCGTGTTTTAAAATTTGGGAAAAAATATTTTTGTATGAGATCGTTAATTTCTATATTTGCCTGCGCCCTGCTTTTATACCTATTTCTAATATTTAATTTAATTTTGGGTTCCACAAATGAGATATATGAACATGCTCCCTACAACGTCTGTTTACTCATAATAAAATTCTTAATTGAAAGTTATTGCAGTCAATAAGTCGGTTTCTGAGTTCTAAATAATTTATGCTCTAATACTCAGTGCAGTTATGTCTGTTTATATTTTTTAATTTTTAATTCAATGTGTTTAATGGAACAATTAATTTAATTTTGTTCGGGTCATTTGCAAAAATGAAATTCAAAAATGTTTCTCCAACTGTACGAAATAATTGTAGTTAACGTTGAGAAAATCTCTTTCATTGTTCTTTCCATTAACGAAAAAATGGGAAATTTTCAAATTCAATAGTAGTTTTGAATAAAAACGCGATTAAAAGTTGAATTTTACTTTATAAAGAGTGGCGCAAAAGTAATGACCTTATAGGAATTTTCTCCTGTCATCGTGATATTGGCAGTTGAAATGCTACACTCCTAAAAAATGTGGAGCAATTGTGAAGAACATTTTTTCAGGTGTTATCTTTCGTTTTGACGATTTGCGTAGGCCAACAAGATCATCCGATCTGATCAGTCAAAACTTCTTTCTAGGGGATTATTCAAAATCATTGGTTTATGTGCACAAGCCACAGACTCTTGCAGCCCTAGAAAACCAGCATTCGACAAGACATAGAAATTATAAATCAAAAATGGTAGGAAATGCTAACAGGGGTACGAAATTTAGATTTTTACAATCTCAACGTGAGAAAAATCAAAAATTTTTTAAAGAATTAAAAATCACAACTTGAAGACTTGAAGAATCTCGACGAGCAAAAACCTCGACCTGCTACAATTTCGATTAGAAGTATACTTCGATTAATCTCGACAAATCTCGGCACATTCTTGTACAAAATGTCTATTGACTGAAAATCTTTCTTATACAAAGTGTTTTATGGTCGAGATTTTGGTTAGTTTAGATGAAAATAGAGAAGATTTTCGGTGTCGATATTTTAGAAATCGAGATATCTCCCAAAATAGCCCAAATTCATATAAAAAAGAAAATAATCGTACTTAAATTTAGAAAAAATGTTAAAGTTGATAGGGCTAGGGATTGGGACCATTACTTTTACTCCACCATAGATAAAAATTATTTTTATTAGCCTCCACAGTTCTCCCTTAAAAGTTTATCTCACACAAAAAAAAAGTATGTCCTCCAGTGTATCGACAGCCCGAAGCTCTAATGAAAAACGTAAAATTTTCTGAACAAACAAAGTTTGAAATTCATCCTGTTATTGAAATCCATATTCATTTGTTCTCTATCAAAACGAATAAATTAATTAGAGTAACCGGGATGGCCGCAGGGCCACCGAAATCTTTTCGAACCGATGCTTCTGATAAGTGGGAGCCGTTTTGAACCAGGAAACTGGAACTTAATGGCCATGTTCGGGAACCAGCTGCCATAAATAATTCCAACGTTGGTTCTCCCTTGTCCATTTTCCGAATTTCGTCGCTTGTCAAGCGAATTCCAGGTGCAATTCGTTTCGAATGATTCAGCACACCACCGGTTGCAAACCTGATGTAAATTTTACTTACAATAATTTGAACTGAACTAAGAGCAAATAATGTCCGCGATGTCTGCCTTGTTCCGCTTTATTGCTAGTTCCCTTTCTCGAGAGGAAAAAAAAAATCCACTGCGGACAGTGTCCCATGTCCGAAACCAGAAATAATTTCCTTTTGTTCTCGTATTATACAAATACCAACTATAGGGCACGGCGTGTTCGTCTTGTTTGTGCCTCCAAGCAAGTGTAGATTGCACTTTGCAATTGCTCGAAGGTGGCTTAAAATGGCGAATGCAATAATTGCAGCTGCTTAACTCTGCTCACCGACGAGAAATGTGTCGTTTTTCAAAGGTAGAAGAGGCCACGCACTCAAACGGGTGCTGCAATCGAGTAAGGCATGCAGCCGCCTTGTGACGAACAGAAACGGATTACGCTGACCTCAGATCACACCTGAGGAGAGGCTTTTTGCTTGTATTCCTTTTTATAAATTTAACAATCGCAAGAGAACGTTACATTTTAAGAAATTACGAGAAAAACAACAGCATTTTGGACCATCTGACATCAGCGTAAGAAAGGTGATCGAACTTCAACTGCTGGCCTGTGTCCGATCCAAGTCCTCTTGGCGATATGTTGGACTTTGAGTTTCTAGAAATCTTGGCTTATAATGCGTTTTTGCGGCAAAGCAAGTTATTTAAAATGGGCAAGAATGCAGCAATTGCAGTCAAATTAATGCCGGTAATGCAAGAACCCACGCAATATATACCACCTGATTGGTACCCCAAGCGACTTTTGTCAATCCTAAAGAAACTAAATAAATTACACTATCAATCACTCAACCATTACGCAAGTACAGAGTCTTTTCTGAATACAATGTTTAATGGTTTAATTAACTAAATTATATAAGATACGTATGTAATTTCGCCAGGATGTGTCTGTTAAGTATCAGTGTAATAGTACGACAAGATAATGCCTACCTGCCTAGTAGATAAAGTAGTTATAAGAAGTTACATCTATCAATTGTATTATATACATGCTATATAAGTATATTAATAGTTTTTCCAATTAATTCTGTTTTAATAGGTATTGATTCATATTTTTATATTAAACCAATTAACGCTCACAGGACGCAATTTCGGTATCTGAGTTTGAATTGTCGCCATGTGATGAATTCGAAGAAAAAAAAAATCGGAACCACTGTTTCCTATGTTTTTGATGGTGCTCTTTCATTGGTGATGGTTAAAATTTCTCCAGAAAAAATTTAAATATGAAAAAATCAAAAATACACAAAACAACGTGATTTTTTCATGAAATTTTTTGTTTAAATGATTTTTCGTTCCCTTTCAATTTTTTGTCATCCCTAAAAATAATAAAAATCGCGATCTCGACGTGTGAAATAAAAATATTTGTGATTATTTTTATGTCAAAAAGTTTTGGTACAACAAAATGACGACCAGTATTAAGATTTTTTTTTCGAAACTTAAGGCATTTTTCTCGAAAACTATAGGCTTTAGCAAAAAGTTTTTAAGAACAAAAATATCTTAAAATTAGTCAAAGAATACTCTCCAATTTTTTCAGTGGGATCTGATGCAATTTGGATTTTTCAAAAAACACGAAATCGAAATTTCGACAAACGTTGTCAAAAATTCTGAGAAAATTCACACGTGTTCTTTTTTGAAAAATTCACAATTGCATCAGATCCCAATGAAATAATAATAATGAATAATTGAATAATTCTAAGACATTTTTTTTCTTAAAAATTGTTTGCTAAACCCTATAGTTTCGAAAAAAAATATTCATCAAGTTTCGAAAATAAATTTGAATTTCGGCCGGCATTTTGTCATACAACAACATTTTTATATAAAAATAACCGCATATATTTTTAGTTCAGACATCGATGTCGCGATTTTTATTAGTTTTAGGAATGAACAAAAAATCGAAAGGGGACGAAAAATCATTTTAACAAAAAAACGTCTTAAAAAATCACGTTTTTTTCTGTATTTTTGATTTTTTCATTTATTTTTTCAAAATAATTTTGCATTAAAGACGAAGTTGTTGATTTCGACAAGTTTTCCGTTGGTTTCCTGATGCGGTGTAGGATGCGAGCCAACAGGGTGCTAGAAGTCGTGGGTTCGATTCCCACCAGTATCCCTGGTCACAAAAAGTGGTGGTATCACAATGGTTTTACAAAATGACGTCTAAGTGCTGACAGCTACATCAATCGCAAGGTCGAAAACTTCCATTATTTTTCAAGAAGTTTTTCATTATCAACTTTTACATTCTTAAAACATCTTACCAATAAAAGGTCTTGAATTCAACTACTTTTTTCTTGAAATTACAGGTTTGTAATAATAATATAATAATCTTGTGATTTACTCACATTCTTTGAATTACCATATAAGTCATTTTCAGTCAATTGAATTTATTAAGAGCTTTGCGTCGAGGGGTTAAAAAAGGCCTTTATTCACTAAATAAAAAAAAATTCAAATATTCATATATTTATAACATATTTATGTTATTATTAATTTTTAATAGTAAACCTTTCTTAAAATTGGAGTCTGAAAGTTCTCCACGTCGAGGAGTATCAATCACTCCAGCAAACGAAAATAAGCGCCTGACTGCTGCTGAGAAAGGTAAAGGAGTATTGTATTTTAGAAATACTTTTTTAATGGTCGGGTATCGATTTAACATTTCATACGACATAAATTGATCTGCAAGATATGCAAAGTATATGAATATTTGAATCATAGCTTTTTTATTTAGTGAGATAAAGGCCTTTTTTAACCCCTGACGCAAAACTCTTAATGAATTCAATTGACTGAAAATGACTTACATGGAACTTCAAAGAATGTGAGTAAATCACAAGATTTTACATTCTCCTGACTTCAAGCTTTTGATTTGTTGATATGATTGCACTACTCGTGACTTCAATATCGAAGTGAAGTTAATGAATTTAAATACTTTTCACATAAATCAAAAGAATTATTTGCTTTTCGGCAACCTTTTCGAATTGCCTTCTTTTACAACTCTGGCAATCGGCAATCAGCCACCGGTAGTTGAATTGGTTGAGAGCATCGAAGCACCAATTCGAAGGCTTTAGGCTCGAGCCCTGTCAGTGTCCGACTCGGTTTTTTCAGGTAATTTTCACATATGCAGAATAGAGCCAGAAAATTATAATGATTTTGAAAAATTCGTACTTTTCTTTATTTGTTTTATTTGTTTTGCAATTTTGATGACACTGCAATTAATGAATTTTAACAACACCAAAAATAGCACTGAAATTAATGAATGGTGCACACTTATTGGTTAATAATGGTAGTTTTTCTTCACACAATGATAACAAGGTATTGATTGAGAGAAAGGTGTAATCAGTATAATAATATTAATATAAATATATATGTATCACATTATTAATCTATGCAATCGTCTTGTTGTTCTTTAATGGAGCAAAAATTATTCAAAAAATTGTAGGATCATTTTTATATATTCTTTTTTGAATCATATCATATCTTAGAAGTAATTTGGGTATGTAACATAAAACCGTCAGTGATTTCTTGATTACACTAGTCAACAAAAACTTCTTCTTGGATTTTTGAGTCTGAAGCTCTTGTGAAAAGAAAATGAACGTCCATTAAGATGATTTGCCTATCAAAACCACCTATATACTTGTCTCAATATATCTTATATTTTCCCAACAAATATATCATATTTCAAATTATTATATGAAATTATTTTAATTCTGAATTAATAAATGCTGAATCCAATACAGCATTCGAACATTTCAATCTTCATTAGATTAGATAGAAATTTAGACGATCAAACAAGGCGGCCCTGGTTTAAAAAAAAATTATTACCCCCAAAGGAGTTAAATTTGTCATCCTGAGCAAATATGGTATACATTAAGCCTATAACACCTATATGGTATTTGCAAAAAAAAAAAACCAAAGTGACATCCGTATAGTCAAAATCTGAATTTGAATATTTAATGAAATTCGTCTAATTATGGTATATAAAAATAATGAAATTAAAATAGAGCGACCGGCTATTATTAATTTTTTTGTACCGATATTATTTGAAATCTTCCAAAAATCTTTTAAAAAAATTAAAGGTTCAAATGCTATTAATAAGAAGGAAAATTAAGTACTTTAGCTAAACGGTCGAACAAATAAAGTAAATTTTCCAGGTGGAAGCTTAAAATTAATCTTTAAAAAAATACATGGTATCCGTCTTATTACAACGTTAAAAGAAAATGTATTTCTATAACGAAACAAATAAACACTAATCAATAAAGAAATATGAACAACTTTCCCACGGAGAAGTCCAAAAGTTATTCTACATTCAGAAGAAAGTTTAGGAAGATTATACTACATATAAAAGAAGTTAAAATTACAGAAGCCAGCAGACTTTTTCCTTTGGTTTTTGTATAAAGACATACAAATGATTCTTTATATTATGAAAAGAGTCTTTTATATGTACTTTGATTATATACAATATATATAAGGAACACTTATCTTCCTGAATAATTTTTGGACATTTTCTTGTAGCAAGATATACTGCCATAAATCTTGGGCACAAAAATTCATGTCTTTTGTGACTTAATTGAGTTTCAAAAGTCCAGAGTCGAAAGACTTCCATGATAATTTTTGGCCGATACACTTTTCCTTCAAAAATAAGTAAGACAGGCAAAACATTTTTCAAGAGTGGCGACCATCAGCGAGGCAATCATAAAAGTGTCCCTGCTGAAAAAGTCATTCAATTAAGATTAATAGCCTTCACAGGAATATTTCAATCAATTTCCCGGAGAGGTAGAGGAGAAAATAAAATTAACTGCCCGTTGAGAGCACGATGACAATGTTATTACTTCCCCGGTTCCAAGTTATAAATTGACTTAATACTGCGTTGTCATCGTTGGAACGTTGGGGCGGAACATCCCCGCTGTATGCAGGGTCGTTGGCTCAGCATCCTCCTCCTGCAGGAAGATAGAACTTTGACGGGGTCCTTGAAAAAGTTTGGACAATTTGCCGCACTCGACCAAATCTAATTTCTATTCGCAGCACAATCGGGTTAGAAGTTTTCCCTCCTTTTAGAAGTGATTAGGCCTGAGTGAAAAGCACCACTTTGATACGAGAGGAAAGTGCACTCTCAGATGATTATGTCTACGATTAAATGTTGGACCTTACCTGCCATATAACATACATAGGTATTTATTGTAATTTTCCCAAATGCTATTAGAAGTTCTGCCATGATGAGAGGAATGTTTAACAGCCCTTTGCAGCGCCCTTGTCCAGCGGTAGGAAGCAACGAGGCCCGCATGATTGATTGAAACAATTCCCAGTTTCCGTCTGATTTTCTCGGTTCCCGGCAGCCTTTCCGCCCTTCAAGTGGTTGAAGGTTCTAGTTTTGGACGTTAATGTCTATCGAAAAAGTCAATCGACCGGTGGCGGCGTTCGGAAAGTTGCCGACCGCACTGGGACTGAGGCTCTTAATTGAAATGAATTTGAGCTTTGCTCTAAGAATTAGTTGGGCAGAAATCGGGAATTATTTCGCAGCATCAGAGAGGATCCAATTAAGTGGAATCGACAGACAGATGGTTTCGTTCTCTCCGTCCGGGGGAGGAAGTGCCTCGCCGATTTAGTCCTTAATTCACTTCCAAATTGAGAATTATTTTCATCTAGTATGGAATTGTTGTCAGAACTTATTTCCATTAGCGAGGAAAGGATATTACACCATTCTGATGTCAGCCTTTTGAATCAACTTTTAAAAAGGAGAAGAACCTTCATTGGGGTTTAGGTCTAGGTGTATGTAAGTTTTTGTGTACTCTTACCTTACTTTAAATTTAAAAAAAACTCAAGTTAAAAAGTATAAACTTCATCGCTTTTTCTATTCATTTCTCCGAAACTTATTTATTACATTAACAACAACAACACCAACAACAACAATAATACATTAGTATTTTGGAAGGTGTGTGAAAGGATTTGTATCAATTTTTTTTAATATCATCGTAAAACCAAAAAAAAAAAAAAAAAAAATTAAAAATCAAAATGATTCCATTTGTATATCCATCTGCAAATTGAGTGAATATTTGAATATCTTTAAAACCGTAAACGGTTTGAATAAAATTATGTGCAAAATGAGAAGAAGTAGAAGATCTAAGAAATTTAAGTGCCATTTAAGCTATTTAAAATTATAATAATACTAATAATAAAATTATAGTCTAAGAAACGCTGAATTTTGTTATGCAAATTTTTAGTTTTTTTCATTTTCATCATATGAAAACGCTTGATGAGAATATTCGAAAAATGTTTCATTCGTTAGAAATGATTTCCTATAATAAAAATAAATTTACATAAAAGAAAAGTGTATCATTTTTAAAGCTCTATGCATAAAATTTTATAATTATAGACGTAAAAAAATTAAATTTATAAACGTTATTCTATAAGGAGAAATTATTATTTGATTTATTAAATTTGGTAAAAAAAGTCATAAAGTATTGGACTAACGAGAAGAAAATTCGAAAGCATAGAAATAATTACAAGATTCCTAATAATTTTTTAAATGTACTGTATGAAAAAGTACAGTGTACGTAGTATAAATTATCATGCATTATATAATATTAAAAATGTCTCTACTCTCTGAGACTTTTTATCTTATATTTCGTTAAAAATTTCATTAAAAGCTTACGATTTTTCTCATATTATCGAGTTTTCTTCTTGTTACAACATTGCATGGTAATTGTTCGAATAAAATTGTATCCGTGTAGGCACATCAATTTTTAATAATAAAAGAAAATTATAGAGAGACCAGGATATTATACAAAAAAGGAAAAATATCAAAAATTCGAACAGCAAAATAACCACGTTGACCCAATATCAAGAAAAACAAATAGGTATACATCAAAATGACAATCGGCAGTCGAACACTATCGCTAAAAATTTTAATGTGGCTCTGTACTCCAGTTTCGGAACCCTGGAATCGCTTTAACTTTCATATGAGTTGTTTAAATCATACACTCATTTAGAGAAATATGTATATGAACTTACTATTTTGCACAACAAAATTGAACCATAGAGATTTTAGAGATTCAACGGTGACGGTAATAACATTAGTAACATTTAACATGTATTATCAAATGAAAATCTATACAAAATAAAAAGAAACAATATAAATTATACAAGAGACCATTTTGTAAATATACTACCGAAATACATTAACATAATAAAAGGAAATGAAGAAAAAAAGGTGGGTCTTAATGATTTTATTATTATGAGTGGATGACATTACACATGGTAATTTTTGTAGATTACAGACGAATGTGCACATTTTAACATATAGTAACAAAAATGTACAGATATAGATTTTTACTTGCATCATTTAAAATTATGACGCAATAAAAGTTATAACTTTTGTAAGACCTACTATACTATATACGGGATGTCCTCGAATAAATAGTCTGTAGTGGTGAACACCAAATTTTTTCCGAACAAGTCGCAAATAATTTATACACGATTTTTTCCGTGGAAATCGTAAATGAAAATCCTTAAATCGTAAATGAAAATCCTCAATCAGCTCCCGTTTTCAAGGAATAGGTGAATGAAAAAGTCGAAAGACATTATTTTGACCATATTTGAAAAATCATTAAAATATAACGGATTATTATAGAAGCTTATAACGTGGCTAAAACCAAAGTTAGAACCTTGAGCTATTATCGCAAAATACTAAAGGTCTTAAAAATGTTCGAAAAATACCTTGAAAATCAAATTTTCGACCAAACCGATTATTTCATACAACAGATGCTGAATGAAGACTATAATAAATACACGATCATGAAAAACTTTTTCGCAAGAATGTTTAGAAAAGCTATGGAAATTAGTGGTATTTGATATTGTTTAGAATAAGATTCAGGCTTTGATTTGAGCCATGTTACAAATGACCTTCTGTTATTTTTTGATGATTTTTCAAAAATGGCAAAAATACGATATTTTGAATTTTCCACTCAATTTTTCTCGAAAACGGGAGCTGATTGAGAATTTTCATTTAAGAATTCGTAATACACGGAAAAAATACTATAGAAATGATCTGATACTCGTTCGGAAACAGAAAGAAATATTGAATTTGTTGACCAGTGTAATGTACTATTATACACCACGAATTGCTACAAACTATTTGTTCGGGGACATGCAGTGTGTATGGTAACTTTAGTATTAATCTGCTTTGCTATATAATCATAAAAAGATATAAGTTAACATATAAAAATCTCTGACTTAAATAAATTGGACTTTTCATGGAACTTTTTTTAATAATAGTGTAAAGAAATTTTCGATTTACATCAGGATAGTTTAAGAGTAAGAATAAAGGAAGTAACAATAATTTTATTATGCATACTATATATATATAGGTATGCTTATAACTATTTATTATATCTATATACTTGTAAATACGAAGGAACATTGACCGCCAAACTAATTTTGAATTCTTGAGTGTGGTATCCATTGTTTTGTTTTGTCGTTTATACTTTAGTTATGCCGTATATTTACAATAATTAACAACGAACACTCACTTCATTTTAACTCAATATAAATTTGTGTAAGCCGATGTTTTTATAATAAAGAGAAGAAATAGAGAATATTTAGTTTTAATAATTACAATAAAACACATCTCTGAGATGAATGCTTGATAATATTTTATTCGGAACGGGTCGGATTTCTATTTCCGACTATTTAATATCCCTCTAAATGAATTAATACCCAGCGTATAAGATTCAGACATTCCCGACCCAGAACAGCTCTAACCTACTTCTGAAGCCCTTCATCCAAGGAACAGTTGCGGGATTAAACCACCATAACTTCCAAAAACAGCGTAAATATTCATCTGAAGCCACAAACATCGCAATGTTTTGGAAATGAATTTATGCGAGGATGAAACCCTAATCAGCACAGTAAAAGCAGTTTAATGCTGTACGGGGACCCAAAATGTCCCCAAAATTACAAAGCCCGCGCGCTACTATGGCAGAAACGGTCGCGTATCATGAAAACCATGCGAGATTGCTCTTAGCGTGGTAAATGAATTTATTACAAGCGATTATGCCCGGAAAGAGGGGACACTGGTGCCCTTTCGGGATGCTGCGGGTCCACACGCGTCCGCATCTGGATACCAGAGCTGGAGCTGTTTGTATTTTCATTAGCCACTGCACGTTCTTTAATTCAGACAAATGTCTCAGCTGTATCAGAATGGAAAATGCCTCGGAACGAATCCTGTGTCACTCCAGGCGCCTGGATAATTTCACCAGCCGCATATGGCGCTTATCCCGAGCTGCTGTAGTACGGATATTTTTCTGATTTATGGATCTAATGGGAAATGTCCAAAACTACGTTCCTGTCGACCTTGTTGCAGTGCATTTGAAGGTATTAGACAATTGGTCGACTGTTTCACAATATTTCATACGAACTTTTATGACGTTGTCCGCATTGTGCTTTATTATCCAATATTTTCAGGGAATTGCACTATTACTTTTCGTTTCGGATTAACCTCAGCTGTGGAAGGACTCCTATATATATAAAGCGGAAACTTCGTGAGCATTGCAGCTGAAATAATTTGGCCGGGTTCCGAGTGCCTGAAGTTAAAATCAATAAGGAAATTAAAAATTGAGAAAACATAGAACTGTTTCGGATTGGTGCAATAAATTTTATTGTAAAACCCATTTAATAAAGTCGGAAAAGCTGAAGAATTGGACGGTCAAATATATATATTTTTTTATAAACAATTCGAAAATAGACAGAAAGATGGGTAAAATAGTAAAGGTTTTCATTTTAACCCATTAATGCGCAAAACGAGGATTTGGTGCACGCAAGTTCAATTGTACGATTCGAATAGCAAATTGGGGCGAATTTCCTCCAAATTCGTATATAGGGGGTTTTCGAGGGTGTTCTTTCAGAATCTGGCATTTGTTTTGCATAAAAACTTCAAAAACCCTATTATTTTTTGGGTTTTTTCAAAAAGTGCCGATTTTTTTTGGTCATTTTTCGTCTCAAAGTCGATTATCTTGTCCTGGCTGCTATTGTATGATCATATAACTACCAGAAATCGCAGTCCGAATGTCTACACTCTCTCAAACCATGGTTTTGAATTTTTGTTTTCACTGTGGTTTTTGCAAAATGGCTATTTTGTACAGCAGTGTAATAAAAACGTTGCGATTTTTTTACACCAAAAGCATCAACTTTACAAAAAAAATTTATATGACAAAAAGTGCTTATAATTAGCCAAGGAAAAGATGTAAATTTTTTCAGAATTTTTTGGACTATTTTTGGTTTTTTGGATTTTGCCAACTTTTCAAAAATCCAAAAATCTCCCGAAAAATTCTGAAAAAATGCACACATATTCTTTGGCTAATTATAAGCACTTTTTGTCATATAAAATTTATTCGTATAATTCGTCCTTTTTGAGTAAAAATATCACAAAATTTCATCATAAAAAAACTTGGTGATATTTTTACTCAAAAAGGACGAATTATACGAATAAATTTTATATAACTAAAACTGATTATAACACGTGTGAATTTTTTCAGAATTTTTCGGGACATTTTTGGATTTTGCAAAAATTGGCCAAATCCAAAAAACCAAAAATAGTCCAAAAAATTCTAAAAAAAATTTACATGTTTTCCTTGGCTAATTATAAGCACTTTTTGTCATATAAATTTTTTTTTGTAAAGTTGATGCTTTTCGTGTAAAAAAATCGCGACGTTTTCATTACACTGCTGTACAAAATAGCCATTTTGCAAAAACCACAGTGAAAACAAAAATTCAAAACCATGGTTTGAGAAAGTGTAGACATTCGGACTGCGATTTCTGGTAGTTATATGATCATACAATAGCAGCCAGGACAAGATAATCGACTTTGAGACGAAAAATGACCAAAAAAAATCGGCACTTTTTTGAAAAAACCCAAAAAATAATAGGGGTTTTGAAGTTTTTATGCAAAACAAATGCCAGATTTTCAAAGAGCACCCTCAAAAACCCCCTATATACGAATTTGGAGGAAATTCGCCCCAATTTGCTATTCGAATCGTACAATTGAACTTGAGTGCACAAAATCCTCGTTTTGCGCATTAATGGGTTAATGAAACCCTGAAAAGATATTTTTTATAATACATAAATAATAATATTTTCTTGGGCGTTTAGAGCCATATACACTAACTTAAGACATAAGACTGAATTAACTTATTTTCGAATAATTGTATGCATCAATAGGTCTTAAAAAAAGTTGCATAAATGTCATGAATCATTTTTGAAATATGTTTGAATTACGAATAACACTTCAGTTGTATTTCAGTCGGGTTTTGGCAAGAAAATTTATTTATATTATTATCTTCCATAGTTCAAAAATGATAAAACACCTCTCATTCAAATTTAACTCTACCCAGTTTACTTTGACACTTCTCTTAAATCAGCTGATTTTCCTTTTCGAACTTAAGACCTCTGATACAGTCTTAAGTTTTAAGTCTTAAGCTTAACACGTTAACGCCGACATGCACAACCGGTGGCTTACACACAAATTGTTTATCTGCCGGCGTGTACCACCGGTGGCTCACATCAGTTTTTCGTAGCAAATAATAAATAAAACTACTATGTCTTAATAAACTTATAGTCAAAGAAAACTGCACTTTAGAAATTCTGCTAAACAACATTTTGTACAAGGCGTCGCCACATAAAGCAAAATACGATTTTTAATACCGCCCAATGAAGTGAAGTACAAAAAACTGCGCCGGCGTCATGGTGTTAAATATGGTTGATGTATATTAATTTTCTAGTATCATATAACGGGTCCGCCAAATAACTTTTTTTTTTGAAAATGCTATAAAAAAAAAAACTACTGAATATTTTTTCAAATTTCTTTTTTTATTTCAAATTACAATCCTTCCGGTTAATGATGGAAAATAATTTCATTCAAATGGCTGCCTCGGCTGGCCACGCAGTAGCCTACACGATCGGTCCAATTAGCCAAGTAGCCGACGCTACACTTGATGTTTTGCGCCCTGTTTTTGAAAATCGCATTATCAGCCGCAGAGCTGATGTCGTTTGGCCACCTCGGAGCTGCGATTTGACACCGTTAGACTATTATTTGTGGGGTGCCGTCAAAGATAAGTGTTACGCCGACAAGCCAGAGACAATTGACGCTTTAAAGGACAATATTCGTGAAGCCATTGGTGAAATACAGCTGCACACAATCGATAATGTACTTAAAAATTGGACCGATCGTGTAGGCTACTGCATGGCCAGCCGAGGCAGCCATTTGAATGAAATTATTTTCCATCATTAACCGGAAGGATTGTAATTTGAAATAAAAAAAGAAATTTGAAAAAATATTCAGTAGTTTTTTTTTTTATAGCATTTTCAAAAAAAAAAAGTTATTTGGCGGACCCGTTAGCATCTGAATGAATTCTTTTAATCTTTTAGTAGAAAAGTCGAAATATTTAAGGATAGCAAATTCGAAATCAACCATCCCGAATCCCTTAGGTACACATTTTCATAGAAGTTTTTCTTAAGGTTAAAACTCACTAAGTTTTTGCAAATCTAAAACATGAAACTTTATTCGTAATAATAAGAATTTTCTTGTTTGAAAAGTTATTAAATAATATCGAGATTTAGTAATGCTCTTCCAAGATTACTGCCCAAATATAATCAGTTTATGTCAGCTTATGCTTCAAAATTAACTTAAAAATGAAAATAAAGAAAACATTTTTTTTCAGATATATTTCACACGTGGGTTTATGGATTCATTAATATTTAAAGAGAATAAAATATCATAAACATTAGATTTATGGTTACATTTTCCTCTTTACTGTCATCCCCCAAGGAAAACTGGTGCAATGAACAAATTTTTCAGCAAATCCCGGCTGTGAATTTTCCATTCAGTAAGCATAATAATTGCACAATGAAATGTTATCGCTCCTGCATGCATAACTTTCTGCGGGCGGGACGACGGTGATGTGATTAAATTTATACTTGTTTTCGTCGTCGTTGTCGTTGTCGTTGTCGTTGTCGGGTAGACGATTTTCACCTTTATGCGCCGCAGATTTTCACATGTACCCACCTGACATTGTAATGCGACACCTTGTCTTTGCGCCGCTGAACCTGACACTCGGTGTAGTTTATAGATGCACAAGTTGACGCGGATCTTTGTGGATGGCTTTCCACGAGACATTTTCTGAAAATTGAAGTGATAAAATCATTTTCACGGAAATTGCAGAGCCTTAAAATGTTCTAACATTACACACGTGTGTATGGTAAACATTCTATATACAGTGTACATATGTGCGGCATTCCATTAGCGGGTGGATAGCACCAAAGTCGCAACTTCGGCAAGTTGGCGCGCGAAGTGTTTACTTTTATGGCCAAATTCCCATTTGGAGCTGGTTGCAGAAGGGAAATTTAATCAGCGGATGTAGTACCTTCGCGGAACTCTATCCGATGCTATGCTTTCCTATTCTCGTTTATTTCGCGCGATAGACGAGGACAAAGTAAAAAAATAAAAATAAAAATAAAAAAAACTTTACTGTCCGGGTTATTTAGTGCAAACATACCCATAAGGGGACTCTTCGTGGCCTGGTTTTTTCCCGGCATTTACACCAGTTTCTCTTCGTTCAGTTTTGGTTAAAATTTTCCAATAATTGCTGGTTAATTACACCTGGTGATTTTCACTATATTATTTATGTATTCAAGGTGATTTCACTGTTTTCCATCCAGTTTTCCTTTAGTATAGTATTAGCTTGGCCTTGGCCGCAAATTATCCACTTATCATACTTAAGCATTTTATGTTAGATAACCTCCTCATGATACGAGTTTTCCATACAAAACCAAATATCAGACATTGTGTAGAAAATTATGAAAATTATAATATAATATGCCACTTTTGGAAAACCATCCTAAAGTATCGTGTATAATATTACAATATATTAGTAACTGGGTTAGATCTAATACAATTTTAATTTTTTACTACAAAAGTAATGCAAAAATTGAGTATTTCACGTTTTTTCTAGTTAGACACAAATATATACCATACCATACCATACTATGAAAATAATGCTCTGCTGTTAATGTTAAAAAATACCTTTAAATTTAGTCTAAACTCTAAAGTTAAATGAATTCCGACTATATGTACTATGCGAAAAGACTAGAAATATAAAGACCCGTCAAATTGACGGGTACTCAATTCCTTCCTTAAATTAATTATATTTTTCAAAGTTAATTCTTAAGATTTATGCCAAAGCTTATTAACCCGTTAGTTCCCAGTGTCACCTGTAGGTGACAGCAGTTTATAATTTTTTTTTTCCTATTAAATGATAACATAACTCAAGAAACTTTTTACTATTATGATATTAGTGAATAGTAATATTTGGGGTTTTTTTTCACACTGATGTCATGTCAGCTGTCAAATAAATTAAATTATTTCTAACGGTATTATTATTATATTTCTAATTTTTTGACGTGAGAGTGACTTGCTCTGCAAAAATTGCAATAAAAAATGTCAAAAGCCTGAGTATTATATTTTTTCTTACTGCATGTGATTTTTTAATAAATATACTAATATAATCAGTGCATTTTGTGCAGGGTACGGAAAAATTCCGTTCGCGAATCGAAAAAATTTAATTCCTCTCTTTCCATTCATTCGCGAATCGAATCAAATTTATAAAATTCGTGAGCGAATTTTTTGAGAAGAACTTAAAGCTTTCAATTCATCCCTGAGAATGAGTCAAATGAACTTTTTCAGATTTCGTTCACGAGCGAATATGAATGGAAAAGAATCATTCTTTTCGGTTCGTTCTCTTCTCGTGCTTTTTGCTGTTCTTTGTTGGCGATGCGTCAGCTGTGACTGTGTAGTAGGACAATTAACTAGCAATATTAAACAACAAAAAATACTATTGTTATTATTTTAGAATTAACTTTCATTTAAATCTTTTGACCTCCTTATTTTTCTCACCATTTTTGATCATCCGACTTTGATTCAAAAATGTCCCTCCTCGCCTTCTGCAGAAAACCCTAGATACTAATTTTCAAATCCATAGAATTTTGTATTTCAATCGCCATCTAGAGTTCCCAACTCTCAAAAGAAAAATCGGAATGAGCAACCCTGAAAACCTTCTCGTAGCAATTTTTAATCAAATATTTGAAGTTTTATGATTTGACTACTACCTTCAATTTCAAAAACTTTCAAATTCTAATTTTCTGAAAAATTCCAGCAAAACAAAAATGATGTTTTGGCCTCCTAGGGCTTTTTCGACCCCTTCGGGGTTCCTAAGGGGGGTTATCGGACCCGCTCTACAACATGGTGCAAAAAAAAATTTCATGTCACATGTCATGTTGCATGTCACATCATGTGTCATTAGCTGTTTAGTCGCATTTTACGGCATGCAGAATACTCGTCGACGATTTGGAACCGATCAGCTTAGTTCGAAATATATTTAGAAGCATTAATTGTTATGATAATTGAAATTTTATTTTTTGCAATTATTTTGACCAGAGTGAAAGAGTTTAATTTACTGCGGTAGAATACGTGATTTTTTTAAATTTAATAATAAATTTAAAATTTATGAATAAAAGTATATGCGTATTATGTTGTTGGGTATCTGCAATCGGTTGTATTTAATTTGATTCCCAAATCATTCATTTGCGATAAATTCGCGAACGAATTAAATTTTCAGTTCTTGAAATTTTCGATTCAATTCGCGAGTAGAATTTTATTAGAAAAAGAATCGAATAATAAAATTCGTGAGCGAATCAAAAAATTTAATTCGCTTGGGATCCGATTCGCAAACGAACGAATCAAGTTTTTTGATTCTCCGTACCCTGATTTTGTGTGAAAAGCAAATTCCAAAATATGTGTTCAATTTTCAAGTGTCATCCGTAGGTGACAGGTTTTTTATAAAAACCCTAAAAGATTTTTTTAGAATAATTTTACTATTCTTCTTGGGGATGTCTAAGGAATACATAACAGAAAAATAATATTATTTTTTCTATTAATCTCGTCATGGGAATTGAAGGGTTAAGGTTCAAAATTACTACGTATTTAAAAATCTTTTCCATTTATAATTACTAATTCAAAGTTGAAACCATATTACATTAAAGGTGTAGAAAACAAGCTTGCACTCCGGTAGTTATATATTAGTATTAAAAACAAAGTGAATTTTATTCACTAATCCGATTTTGTTAAATTGTTTTTTGTTTTTTTAATTCAAAATTTACACTCATGTTTATGTTAGAGCTTGAATATGTTGGTTTGTTCCTACTTTATATGTCATTGTCACTTTATATTCTTAGGAGACTAAAATTATTCAAATACAATCAAAATTAATGCATCTATTGAAGTCACTAGACAGATATTAAATATGATATGTACATTGTTTTCGTGTAACTGAGTAAACAGAAAATATCTGATAATACAGCGTTATAAACATAAATATATAAACATTTTAGAACACATACATACAATCTCCAAACCTCCTCAATGGTGGATTAAAATTGAAAAGGCCTTAATCCCAGAATTTTCGTGGGTCCCTCTGGCTATTTGAACTAAAAGGTAGAAAATAAACACAACGTTTATTAAAATCAATATTCTGAATTATAATAAAATTAAAAAAAGATAATGGGTACACTTAACCGAAAGACAATGATTTTTCTTATTTTCTTACAATTTATTTCGGTGTGAAGTAAACATCGTACGGAGTAGTTACTTCGAATTGAAGTTTATTTGTAATCGAGAAATAACTAATGAATACTACTATAGTAGTAAATCCAATGTATAAGAACCAAATTACAACTTAATAATAACCCGTAATAAATTAATCCAATTTTTTTAGTACTTTCTTCATTTTTACTATACTTAATACTTTCATGAATGCTGAAAAAACATGTAATATACGTTCAGTCATTCATTTGATTAGGATTGCGACGAACTTTTTACTATTAACCCATAAGGAAAAAGGAAAAAAAGGCCCCTATCACCACCTTTTTTTATAATTATATTTAAGTAGAAAAAGTACAATAGAAGAAAACAACTTCATATTTCAGCATTCTGTACACATTTCATAAATAAATTATTTCCTATTCTCTACTCTAATTCACTCCTACTTTGATTATTATCAGAATCAACACTATCGAATCTTATTTCAATAATTCGTCTTCATTTTAATGGTGTAATTCATTCTCCACTTTCATTTCTACGAGTACCCTAGCTTTCTTTAGGTAGGGTTTTTATATCTAAAGTGAATCACACTCAATTCTCTTGTGATAAGGAAGAACCAAATTGAGCGTATATATACGCTCTAGTGATAGCGACCAGGAAAATTGAGCGTATATATACGCTAATGGTGCAGTCGAGGTGCGGGCATTGTGGTTTGTAGTGTTAACATTGTTTACAGATTATTTATATTCTGTGTGGTCGTTAAAATTTGTCACAAATTATTATTTTTTTTGTGCGGCCGTGGTGCAATCGAGGTGCAGTCACCGTTTATTTTTACTCGGAACTGACTGTCCGTGAACGCAATTTCCTTTCTGATTCCCAATAAGAGTTTTCGAATTTTGATCAATACAAAACCAAGGATTTTCTAAACACACACGAGTTTCTCAGCATCATACATTTATATCATCTAGCAGGCACATATCAAGTCAAAGGAAATTATTCGGTCTGTAAAACATTTAGTCTCATTTTTGTGATTAAAAATTAAGAAATTTTTTTCATTTCAACCAGGATGTCTTATAAACTGAAGACTTAAATGAGAAAAATGTGTTTTTCTGGCACAAAGAGAATTAGAGTATCATAAAAATTGTTTCTACAAATCCATGGCAAATTAGAGAAAATCTAGTTTTCCTGAAAGTATGTGAAGTGGATTAAATCACGTACATTTTAATGCCATTTGGGCATTCGCATGCTACAACATATTGGCCCAATAAATTATGCTACGTGGCCAGGCTAGAATTCAGCATGTACATACACTCCACATGTGCTGGCATTTGCTGCGCCACTGTGAGAATTTGATAAACTGCGGCAAAATTATGAAAATCACATTAGACTGTTCATTTTAAATGAAATGCGTTCAATGGGAGCTTCAAAATATGCACATACTATGTAGTATAATATTTAAGCGAAGCTAAATTGCAAATGAAGTGGTTTTGACTTGGTAAATCAGCCGAAATGTATCAAATTTGTAAGTTGAGCAAGGCCACTCAAACATCAAGTTAAATATTATATTACTCGTATATAAATTAAAACGCTAGTGCATCTACCGTGAAATATGCGACCTCGTTTACTTTGCTCTTAAACAGCGAAAATCATTTAGCTTGATTATTTGTTTAAGTGAATAGTTAAATTGATATGTTTTTGTGGATACATTTGTTATTTGCTGATGCACTTATGTAGCTTTGCTTTCCACGTAAGCACTTAAGCTTTCGCGGTTTTTCAAATTTCAGCAAGAACAGAACTTGTAAAAAAAATTGATAATTATACATTCATATAAATTGTTTATTAATCCATAAAACTCTGCTTTTCAAATTTGTATGCAAACCGAATAAAATTAAATGCTTTTTAAAGCTATTTTTAATAGCGAATTCTAGTTCAGTTCAAGCTTCCTCTTCTTAAAAGGGTTGTGATAAATAACAAATTTTAATTTATTAGTAAATATCGTATTCTTGAGAAATCACAGCTTATTAGCATCTATACTATAAATCGATTGGAATCCTCAAAACGAGGCAATGAAAATAATTTCGGATCAATAGGAATCGAGCTCTTAACCTGGAACAATATAAGGTACCTTAATAAGTAATGATCGTCGAAAATAAACAAACCTTTAGGGATTTGTTAGGTCGATTTTGTTGTCTTCCTTTCCTTTCCCTCATTTCACTTAAGGTTCATTTGTTTCAATTTTACCTCAACAATTGCGTGACACCACTTGGCACTCACCTGAAGACTATTGATGGTATTTTCGAAACATCCTATAGGACAAATTTCCCTCAATATTAGATAAACCTTGGTCGTGACATCGGCGGCGTTCTCGTACCATTTACAAGCCTATAAATCTCCCATATCGTCTTCTTTAAATATTCATTGAATGAACGTCTTCAATAAAGGCCTTATCACGCGAAAATTGTTTTAAATATGCATGCAAAGAGCGCTCGAGGATATTACGCCCAGATGCAGGATATCTCTTTAAATCAGAAAATTCGGGACTTCTAGCCGAGACATAATCAGAAAATCAATTATATATCCTTTCTAGGTTTAAGTTATTATTTGGAGCGTGTTCAGATGTTGCCCCGGGAGATGTCGGATTTATAAAATCCCACTGATAAAGTACAAATACATAAATAAATCGTGATGTAAACATTTTCACTTCTGTTTCACTCCAAGTTTCTTTCAGTTTGGCGGGGCAATACCCGAAGTATACAATATTTTAGTATTGTGCTCCATTTTTAATGTTTGTACTTTTTGCACTTTAATTCAAATCACGAATCTAGCTAAAGCAGTAGAATGGCCCTCATTTTCCCCCGAGGCTTTTAGGGCATGAGGACTTGTTTGCACGCCATGAGTTTGTGTGAAGTTTAAAATGTTTCAAGCGCACAAATTCAAACCTTAGCGATTTCAACGATGCGTGAAATCAGATTGGTTTGCCAATTAAATTAAACGTTTTAATTGGGAGCAAATTTTCAGCCCCAATTTTACATTTATAGGTGGAGTATTTCAGGCTTCATAATATGCACTTGGATGCTTCTCGCCAATTAGCTACCAAAAAAATAAAAGGCATATGTTATAATTATGAGTATGCTGCTGGTAAACAAATGGGCGGCCAATAATAAGTAATGGAATTAAATTCCGTTTTTTGGTTGGTGTACAGTCCAATAAGTTTTATTAATTAGTTCCATAAACTGTTTGTTTGATAAAAATATTTTGAATATATAGTATGTACATTGATCTGAATATGAATAAAATTTATTTTCTACTTTACCAACAATAAAGTTATTAGCACATCAAAAATAAGAAGCAATAATAGAAAAACAGCAAAAACACAGTAAAACTTCTGGCAAAGCTCTAAATATAATATTTCAAAATTGAATTTAAATAAAAGCAAGTGACCATAAATTTTATTTTATTCGAAAGACGATTTTTTAACATTTTTTTTTTAAACTGAATTTTGGGCACATGAGCACCGCACCTTTTTTGAGCATTTGGTGTCATATATCCGCAATGAGACGTCTTATATTGATTTCCAATGCATCAATCGAAACTGGTTTATTAGCGTAGATCAGAGACTTCAAAAATTTCCACAGAAAATTGTCCAGCGGTGTCAAATCATAGGATTTTGGTAGCCAATTGACAAGTATTATTTAAATAAAAATTTCACAAAATTGTCGTTTCAATAAACCAATTGTTCCGATCGCTGTATGGGACATAGCGCCCTCTTTTTAAATCCACAAATCACCAACATGAATGTCCCGGAGTTTTGTAAACAAATCGCAGTCTGTATTGCTCTGATGGGTCCACAATATTCACGAAATGCTCTAAAAGTTTTTATAATTGAGTCCTGATTTGGGAAATTAATTTCCGCAATTTGGAATCGTTGCAGCGATGTATATTTTTCCATGATAATTTGTTAGACATTACCGAATAGAAATGACGTTTATACTTGCAACAAGTGACAGCTCAATTGACAATTATCCCTTTCAGAAATCCGGCGTCTCTTAAATAAACACCCTAAAGAATAGAAATAAATAAAAAGAAATCATAATATAAATTGCAGATATATTTTATATCTAACCAAACAAAAAATAATTGATAAACTTTTCCTTACCGTATTAAATTAACGTATTTTAAACGTTTAATGTTGCATTTCTCTATCAACCGTGAAGATAATAATTTAATTAATAAAATCATAAAAACTTATTTTAAATTTTAAATTTCTTATAAACTATTAAATACTATAAACAAGCTTATTGTTATTCTTAATAACTATTCAAAATGGTGTAAGTTCTATTAATAAACACCCAATTCACCTTCAAAAAAACTTTGTAGCCAGCAAAATGATTAATCACTTTCTATATATAGAGATTATTATCTATCAATTAAGACAGTCACCTGTCATAAAAAGTTGCCGCTAAAATACTTATGCTTAACGGCCGTAACGGTAATTTGCATAACATAGTGTAGCAAAATATGCAACATAACCTGCACAATTTATCAAAATGTAGAGAATTTCAATGTGTAAGACATTCAGAAATCCAAATGTACCATAAAATATGAGATGTATAGAAATGTATCTGCCGTCTGGCTGCACACGTGATAGATTCTTTTGTTTCTTAAAGAATTGTTAGAAAACTATTCCCCTGCGGTGCTGGATCAGGCTAACCAACCAGTCTTTCTTTTTCCCGAACAACCAATTGTGCGTAAACGTGTTTGGGTTCTTGATAAAATTTCTTTATGGCAGGGCGATGGCCTTTCTTGTTTAGACTCCTCACAAGCATAAGAGTTCTTTTCAATTCAATCAATTATACCGGAGAAAAGTTGCCTGAAGTGTTATTGGAAAAGTTTTCGGAGATACGCTCGTAAATTTTTTGAATTCTTACAATACAATTGAAGCTTGTATATTTATTTTTGGATCTCGCAAGAATCTAAAAAATTTTTTTTAAATTTGTAATACATCTATCTCTCGATTTGCACGATACTTGATTTACATGGTTTTTAAATTAAAAAAAAAAAAACTAATTGCTAATTGGAATAGTTTTATGTTTTCAAAAGGACATTCACCTTTCAAAAATCTCCAGTGTTGCATATCTACAATCTTAATTCTGTCATTCTAACAGACGTTATCCGTTTTAACGATCTAGGCGTAATATTTGATTGAGATTTGATCCTCATACAGATGACTTACTTAGAGCAGCTAGTTTTATCGTACGTACCTACTTTCAAAATCTATCTATAGCTAAGCTTCTATTTTTAAAAATTGTACGTCATCTACAAAGAAATTGTTCCTCTGAATTACTCATTTCCCAGATTCAAATACATTGTATCCAGAATTTTTGAAATTTGTATAAAACGAATCGGTTAAATAAATAAATACTAGAGTTTCAATTCTCAGACTTCGTATTCAGTATAAATTTCTCTTTGTGATAAAATAAAAGCCTCACTTTACGCGGTTATTATGAACGTATCTACAACTTTTCTTATTATTCTTTGATTCAACTTAAATGGTCCAAACCTTATTTGAACCTAACCTCCTTTTTTATATGTATAAGGCGTCTTACTTGACATGGCTTCGATTAATACAATTTTTCTTAGAACGTATCTGCCGTGTTAGTTGAGGTGTATATTTTTTTAAATAAGACGTAATCTTATAAATTACAATAAATGTATCATCATTTCTCTACAGAGACAATTTTTTCTATGGCAACTTAAAAAATTGTCATTTGGACAATCTCTCTTTATCAATCATTAAGTTTTTTAATTTTTTTTAATTCATTACTTCTGAATACAAAACAATTTAAACGATGTTCCACGTTTTTCAATCCATTTTACATTAAAAAAATTCAGAGTTCGTAAAGACTACATTTTATGGTAAAATACTTCATCCAATCATACTTATATTTAATTAAAAAGTAATTGAATCACTGAATTAAATTGATGAATGCAACATCATTAATGACGTACCTTAATGTCCTTGCAGCTTGTTTTTAAAATACTTCTTTCAACTTTTTCCACTAATTATTCAGAGTAGGTATCACTGTATCTAGGTACTTTATTAAAAACGTCAGCACCTTTTTCCTTTGAGCTGTCTGTTGCCTGCTCGGTTGTAAAATTCACCTCTAATGATTGTCAACTGCAGAAAATTGTTTGGGTAAAGTTGTTCTCCTTAATAACTTTTAACTTTAATTTCGTTTTATTTTCAAACTTTTCGTGTTTCATTTAAAGTTTAAATTATACTTTATAATGTCTCTTGCACTGTTAATTAATAAAATAAAATAGCTGCAGCAAAATTATTTTTAGTGCACTTCGTTTGGTAGTATGAAATGTGAGTTTGCACAATTGCATCATTCTGCCCAATTTGACACAAATCAATAATTCTGAATTAAACATTTGAAGTTTGTCATGATTTTCTTTTTTTTGATTTTGGCATTTTTTTTAAATAAAATTTTTAAATTTAATCGATCCGAATATACATATTACAGTTTACATTGCAAACGCATGTTTCATAATAGCTGCGTTTTTTTCATCTGGATCTGGTACTGGATCAGTATCAAATGAAAAAAACGATTCAGATTAATCACCGGGATCACGATTTTGGGTTTGAGAAGCTGGAATTCCTGTTTTTGCTAATCTAATAAGAATTGGGGATTAGACGACAGCTTTCGTCAAAGAAAACTCAAAAATGGTCTTCAAAGTTTTGTTTTTTATTAAATCCCATAATCAGAAAAGCGATTTGATTTATTTTGTTACTATAAATTACTTTTTCTTTGTGTGCTCAGAACCAATCGACTACAAATTTCATTGCTGCCATCATTTCAGAAAAGAAAAACTACAGCAGCGACTCTGTTAGAAATTTCCAAACTATTCATCCGACACTAGCACTTCTCGTAGAATTTTTTGTAACCACTTCTTGCGGATCATTGATTCTAATCCAAATGAAAGTGTGGATCACGAGTTGTTGTTGTATATCAATGTTAAGAGATTGATCCAGATCCTGATCCGATTGAAAAAAACGCAGCTATTGAATAAGTTAGATTCAAAGCAAGTCAAAGTCCATACAGAAAAGCAATGCTGATTCATTTCTCACTGCAGTGAGCGAAATTAATTTAAAGCCAATGCCTAATCTTCATTCTGATTTACAATGTTTTGAAAACAAAAAATAAAAAAACGTATTGACACCCTGTGGTAGCTGGGCACCTTTGTTTTACTCTTGTTTGTAAACGTTTCCATGATTCATTTGCTAATTGATACTGAGATACGTTGAATTAGTTGAAATCAGCTCACGGCGCGTGTTATTTACGGCGAATTTTAGAATTTCCAGAATGTAATTTATACCTTTATCATAACATAATCACGTGAGTGTTTTTGTTTTATAAAAGTATGCGTTTTCTTAAATGTGTATAAGGTTTTTTGGTAATGGTTCGAAAACAACACTTAAATAAAGCTGGGAGACCTGGTGTTTTAGATTATAAGGACAATTCCCGCATTGTTATAAACAACTTCGCCAACTTGAGCAAAGAATAAGGAACTAAAATTGCAAAACCCGAAATCATAATCAATAAGTAAAAATTATAAATTTTAAACGAGGCCAGAAAACAAAAACTAAAAAATAAAACCGTAGACAAAAGGAAAAAAATATCAAGAAGACGACGTGAAAAAGGAGCTTATTGAAGTTACAAGAAAAAGAGATACATTCACATTTGTTACCATAGAACAAGACTGTCAACGTTACATTACAGAAGATGACAATTCTTGGTTTAGCGAATTTGGGCTAACAATTTCAAGTCGCCTGCGTTAAGAAAAATTGTGTATAGTCAAAGTAAGCAAAAACATCATCGATAGCAATTAGAAATAATAGCGGATCTAGATGACTTCCTTGAGGAATACCAGACATGATATGCAATTTTAATTCTAATTTTATTTTTCTACATGACAATGCAGCTTTTCACACAGCTAAATTTGTTAGAAAATATTTACAAGCTGAAAATATAGATATTTTACCGTGACCAGCACGTAGTCCAGACTTAAACCTAATTGAGAATTCGTGGAGTACATAAGTGCGTGAAATTCCTCCTGAAACTTTAAGAAAATTGATAAATTCATGCTAAATCGTGCATTTGATGTAATACAAAATCAGAGAGGCTCTACAAAATACTAAAACGAAAAGAGAATTAAGATTTGATGCAAAAAATTAAGTCTTATTTGATTTTTATCACGTACCTTTATATTTATTTCGTAGTTTAATTTTAAAAAGAGGTTATTAAAGAATGTATATAGGGTGCTTTTTTTTCGTGACTATTTTTTTTTTGTCAGTCCCACCTCGAAATTTTGTGACAAATACCTAAACAAAAATTCCCTGAAAATTGGAGCCCTTAATATTAATATTAAGTACTAGACCAAGGCGTATAAAGATTTCCCATATAAAATACACGTAAACTTTGATTATTTTTCTTTCAAACTCTACAGCTCAGAGGCATGTTATGGTATAATCTTGGTCAATGGGAGAATTTCTTCAGAATTGAATGCTTTACAAAAGTGTCCATTGCGGTGTAACCCTAACTCCCACCAGCGAGGTAATACGGGTCACTAACCCCAATTTTTCCATGAAATTCTCGCTTTTTGCCCCTATCTCGTAAATAAAAAGAGGTGCAGAAAAAGTGAATATGACAAACTTGTAGCAAATTTAATTTCCTACAAAAAAGTTCTGAACACCAAATTGCTAACATCGATATTTCTTGAGATATTGGGATTTGAAGTTGAGGTAGTGTTTCTACAATTTAGCTCAATAATACATACATGAAACTTCCACACTACCTCAACTTCAAAGCCCAATATCTCAAGAAATGTCGATGTTAGCGATTTGGTGTTCGAGAACTTTTTGGAGCAAATTGAATTTCCTACAAGTTTATAATATTCACTTTTTCTGCACCTCTTGTTGTTTACGAGATAGGGGCAAAAAGCGAGAATTTCGTGGACAAATTGGGGTCAATGACCCGTACTACCTCGCTGGTGGGAGTTAGGGTTACACCGTAATGGACACTTTTGTAGAGCATTCAATTCTGAAGAAATCCTCCCATTGACCAAGATTATACCATAAAATGCCTCTGAGCTGTAGAGTTTTGAAGAAAAATAATCAAAGTTTACGTGTATTTTATATGGGAAATCTTTATACGCCTTGGTCTAGTACTTAATATTAATATTAAGGGCTCCAATTTTCAGGGAATTTTTGTTTAGGTATTTGTCACAAAATTTCGAGGTGGGACTGAAAAAAAAAATAGTCGCGAAAAAAAAAGCACCCTAGTATTACATAATATAACAAATATTAAAAGTAGTAGATGTCAAGTGGTGCAAATAACTTTGAATATGTGAAAAACGTTATTCAATATATTTTTTGGCTTGAAAACTAAATAATTGAGCTGGGAAAGATGACTAAGTAGCAACAAAAAACAATCTGCGTCACAACAAAAGAATGATAGACATAAATTAAAACTTTTGTTTCACTTGATCATGGGTCTGTACGTTTGTTGAATGCGCGTCAGGTCAAAGCATATCGTGAGTAATTTGCTGGTTCTCTGCGCATCGCCGGCAGTAATTATTCTAAATAATTAACTTCTTGTGGATAAAATCTTCGCGATATGGTCTGATTGTACCGGGCCTGCTTCACTAGATTTTCACAAAGACGTAAGAACCAACCCAACTGGACTGAGTCTGAAGACTCAAGAATCTCGGCGGAGAAACCAGTCGCATTGGACATCAAGGCTGATGGAACCAATCCAGCACTAGCCGCATATTTTAATATAGAAAAGCGCTTCGCCTTTGTGACGATCACTGCCAAGATCCATTGTAAGTGTTCCGTCAGAGTGCAGTTCGCCGGCTGAGACGAGCACTAGGAGGAAAGGGAGCGGAGCCCATGAAGCATTGACCTTTAAGTCTCTCTTACGCCTTACAAAATATACTGCACCACTTCTGTTCGGTTCCGTCTGAAGCGGCGCCAAAGAACAACAAACCTCTCTATTATTTCCGCTGGGATTATTCGTGCAATGTGCCTTACGATTTAAAATTCGAAACAAATTCTATCCCGCTTCGACTACTGTCTTAAATCTCAGGTAGGACTAGAATAATAAGTAAGTTACAATCTTTTGCGTGATTCCTCGGAAGCGATTACCACCAAAATTGCTTGACAAACGGTTGGCCAAATTCGTGGTCTGTCAATTTCCGGTGCGAATATTGGCGGCGTCAAAACAGGTTCTGGTACTTTGGCGGCATCGCGTGCCTATTTAATGATTTAAGAATAGAATTGGTTACTTTCACTGCTTCGCTGCCGGCCGGTTACTGGTCAAACGTGATTTTGCTGGCTTCGCTCATTTGCGAAATTGTGTCAAGGAAATTGCGAAATTTTCTCACCGTGTAAACGGCCGGTGCGCGGGTAGGCACAGCCTGAGACAGAAAGTGATTCATGAATATAAGAAAATGTATTCTTCGAATTAATTTTATCTTACTAGAAATGTTAATGGAGCGGTACAATAAGCTCGCAACAACTTGACTAAAATGTTAATCATGGTGATTGATTTCAACTTCCGAGAATGCACCTGAATCAGTTTTCAACTTATACAAATTTTTAAAGTTAGTTCATCCCTATAAAATGTAAAAAGCATTCTATCTATCTTATGGCGGACTTCAAGTTTTGAAAATCTTGTAAGTTTCCATGAAATTCGGGGTTTTTGTAGTTGCTGATCACGAATTGAAATTTCTACTCTTTGCGTAATCTAGAGACAACGGCGTGGACGTGATAGAATTTTGTCTCCTTTGGGATGCTTTATTATAGTGAGTCCCCTTGCCTCTCACTTCTCGGGGTGCTTTATTATTGTGAGTCCCCTCCGCCATATTGAATCCGCAATTTTCAATTTTCAAAATTTGATGTTAAATTTATGATTAGCGACTACCATAACTCCTGTATACTGAATTTCATGAAAATCTGTGAGATTTTTAAAATTTGTTGTCCGCCATATTGAATTTGCCATTTTGAATTTTAAAAATCTGATTTTAATCTCATAATCAGTGACGATAAAAACCCCTTGGTACAGAATTTCACGAAAATCTGTACGATTTTCAGAGTTTCAGATTTTCAGAATCTGCACTATAGAAAATCCGCCATTTTGAAAAGGTTATGAGTGATTGCGATCAGCAAAAAAACTTTTTTCTGTAAGTTCAAACATTCCGATCACCGTTGATCATAGTAAGAATTGCATTGCAAAACTCTATTGACTTGAAAAAAAAATTACAAAAAAAAAAATTTCAAATTTGTTGATCCTTTTTTCCCGAAAAGTCGCCATATTTAATTTCCTATTGGAAAAAACTCAACTTTGACGACAGATTCTGAAAGAGCGCACTCAAAACTAGTAAGATTCATGGTTTTTATTGGAAAATAAATGTCCTTTAATTGTAAGAATGAGGTTTCAAACTAGGTTCTTTGGGCGTTAATGGGTTAATCCGAAAATTTGCAGCGGATAAAAATGTAATCATAACACATTACACGTAAAAAAGTTACTTGATAGCGTAATGAAGAAAAATTCAATATAACAATTTCTACAACTGATAAAAATAGTGGGCTTTTCTATGTTACAATTTCTTTGTAGGAATTGTACTTCAAAAACTGGCCAACTTTCATCAATAAATTTTGTGAGTAGACCATTAATGCCTAAGAACAAATAGAAAAATTGATCATTATTGGAATTCTAAACAGAAAATATTTTTGATCTTAGGGTCTGTGCAAATCGTGACTAAAATTGTGCTACTGACTAATTCTTTCCAAGCTTAAAATTCGAATTTCCAGCAACTACATTCGAAACAAATTTTTTACTGCAAATTATTCCACTATCAGTTGTGTCAAATAACAAAAATTTATTCTGGTCCGAAAAAATAAAAAATTCAACTACATCGATTTGAGTGAGTTTGACGAATTAGAAATTCATTTGTCAAAATTTTTCAAAGTCCAAATTTTAAGCAGAGTTCGTTAATTATGATTCCTCTTTAACATGCGAGAGCTTAATTTACAATTTAGTGATAATTAAAAATGAAGGCGTACTGTGACTCATGCATATTATTGTACATTAGTCTATTTTAAAAATTCGTTGTCAATGACAACACTGGTTTGGATATTATAAGGAAGGTGCATCTACTAGAAGATTTGTTAATGAGTGATGGCTATTGTACAATCATTGTCTCGTCAATTATTTTACAATTAAACTTTAACAAAAAATCAGTGTATCTGCAATATTTTCGTCACCACCTCTTCAATCCATGATTAAGATTTAGTAAATATATATTATAACTTGGCTTATTTGGAGTCGAACATAAATAAAAATTCGCCCAGCAGGTTGCGAGCTCTAAAAATACACAAACGTGCACGTAGTTAATCAGTTCGAAATTAATAAGGTGCGGAAAGCTTAAGCGGCTCGAAAACTTATTAGCTTGTGATAAATCCGCAAAGACAGCAGATCGCGCCTGCGAACGATACAATTAGGATTGGACAAAATAAACAAGCGATCGCCAGTGGCCCAGTTAACTTGTTGCTGACGAAGCAGCTCACTTGAACGGTTCGAATTAGGCGGTTCGAATCGAACGTAATCAATTGCTCCAATTCGAAGACATGCTCAAGATGATTGCGAAGCGTCCAAAGACGACGGCCGATACTCCGGTGATATAAGAAGAGGCATACGATTCTTGGTGGTTTATTAGTGGCGTTTGTCTTCTGGGCAGTTTCTTCGACTTGGACTGTCCAGTGGTGGCGGAAGGGAATGAATTCTTGCTTCTAAGAGAGCACGATACGCGCTCATTGTTGACAAGAGTCAATCACTAGAATTCCTGTTTGGAATATTCTATCAATCTGACGATTATCTTTCTGGTGTGCGGCATAAAATCCACCTTTCCAAGGTGTGCACTTGAGCAGCACGAGTGGTAGACGTGCTCAAATGGTGCACAAAACGGTCATCGATCCTGGTTATTGCGCGGAACTAATTCCACTTGAGTGCAGTGAGAAAAGATGGGTCTTATGGATTTGAATTGAAATTCAGCCCCAGAGACAGGTGAAAAAGGAAAAGGTGAGAAATTATCGAAGAATTTCCAATTCTGAATTACAAATTGGATGAGTATAGAGTTGATATGGGATGCGAGACTGCGAGACAGCGAGACTGCCTAGCCCATTACCCGAGCTGCTATGGCAATATTGCCACCGAACCGAAGGAATCAAATCTACATATTCGCTCGGATATTCGGATAAAAGTTTTATCGATTACCGCCAGACACCCGCCCTTCAAGGAGGTGCGGTGACGTGACAACGACGTCGCCCTAACGACAACTGCTTGCGTGAATATGAGCACTTTCAGGACCCTTGGGCAAGGGGAGCGGGGAGACACAGGAATGGGGCGAACTGAAAATTTTATTCCCGCCAGACAATAAGTTGACTAATCCTGTTTGAAAAGGAGTTGTCGCATTGTCATGATAAAATAGAGGATAGTGGCTGAAAGGGTTTCTCATAGAGGGTTAATCTTGAGGTGGTAGGTGAACTCCTGCTTTTTGTAGCTCACGTCTTGTGGAGCAATATAAATGATCGTTTAAAATGACTCTTTTAAGGTCCTTGGGGCTCTGTACCTTTTTATCGCAATTAAAAGCTAGAATGGAGATGTTCTGAGGTATCCTTAATCGTTGCGGATATTGCGATTCGTGACATTTTAACTAAGTAGTAAACGTGCTTTGCTTTTGTAAATGACGCAATTTCCTCAATGTCTCTGAAATAAATTCCTTTTTTGGGGGTCTTCTACTTGTAAAATGTTTAAACATTCAAACGATTTTGTATGGACTTCAGACGGTTACAGCAAGCAGTATTCATTAGTTCTAGTTTCTTTGGAAACAATTTGTATTTTTGTTAGGGTTACACCGTAATGGACACTTTTGTAGAGCATTCAATTCTGAAGGAATCCTCCCATTGACCAAGATTATACCATAAAATGCCTCTGAGCTGTAGAGTTTTGAAGAAAAATAATCAAAGTTTACGTGTATTTTATATGGGAAATCTTTATACGCCTTGGTCTAGTATTTAATATTAATATTAAGGGCTCCAATTTTCAGGGAATTTTTATTTAGGTATTTGCCACAAAATTTCTAGGTGGGACTGAAAAAAAAAAAATAGTCGCGAAAAAAAAGCACCCTAAAATAAGCATTCTACGAAAAAATATTGCTCCCACTTAAAATAAACGTTCGTATTATCTACAAACTTTACAAACAAAAAACACCTTATTTTGTTTTATTATTGTAATAATAGTTAATAGTAAAAGATACTAACACTGAGATGTGGTAACCTAAAAAAATCGGGTACTCTTCTTGTAACATTGAATGAATTTTGACTTCAATAACTATTTTCAATATTCAGTAATAGATAGAAAATAAAACTTGATAACAATAAGACTAGATTTAAAGTTTCTACCATTCACTTTCCTAAAACTCTAAAAATCCTTGCAGAAACCTTTCTAATATTGCAGCTTTTTATGATAAAATTTAATTTAAAGTGTAAATTATTTAATCTAGTGAATATTTTGAAAATTTTTAGTTACCAGAATGAAATTAGTGAAAGTTTTCAACTTAGATTGTCTTCACAAGCTCTACAGAATTTTTAAAAATATATTTAATATTTCGGAAAACAACATTCCCAAATGGATTAATTTTCAAATGTCTGAGGAAGACAAACAAGAAAACAAAATACCTTTTTACTTAAAATCAGGGATTAATTTGTGTTAACCTAACATTAAATTAAGATATATACTACCATGATCAAAAAGAAAGGAGACTTTTGATCGTACAGTGCCATAATCTGTTATCCGACTGTAATACTTTTTTGTTGTTGTTCATTGACGTTCTCTTTAATTTGTGGCGTCATACATTGATATTTATAGTAGGTAATCGCAGTGTTTTTTTAACATTATCTTTTTGCTTCACGATTTTTATGGTTTTTAGCAATCGAAAAAACCAAAGAAAAAGTACTATATTACAATCGGACAACAGATGGAACTGTACGGTCAAAAATCCGCTTTCTTTTTGATAATGGTAATGCATACATTGTTTATTAACCCTCTTCTAACACTGTGGAAACAAATAACTAAATGAGAGTCGAGTAAACAATCGCAGTCTACTGAATAGTAAAAGAAAGGTCGACACTTTCGACCAAACTCGACATTCAGTAATGCCAATAATGGTCGACATTTTCTTTCGTCGACTCGACTGTGATTGGCTTAACTATTAGAAGTTGTCTCGACGTAAAATTATTAAAAAAATCGACGGATGTTAGGTCTCCGAGACCCAGTCTTTCTAAATATGACATAAGGTTGGTTATCTTGTCTGTTCTCGTTAAGTGATAATGAAAATAGTCTGTCTAATTATTGAAATGTAGGTAAATAAGTGCGCAAAATGTACTTACATCAAAAAGTAGGATTCACTTTCTTAATTGGACTGAAGAAGTTATATAATTAAAATGTCATGTGCGGTTTACGAAACATAACAATTAAGAGCTACATGGGTACAATTATTACAGGATATTTTAAATTTCGTGTTGTTATAGAGGTAAACGACACCAACAAATTAATCGATAAAATTAGCACCCTACATCAAAGCCTGAAATGGCAAAGGAAACCATAAAGCGCTGTTTTTGGTCGCCTTTAATTACTCCATTTGAAGACGTTTGAAAGCGACCGAAACGAAAAAGGCCTTAAGGTGGGCGCCACTGTGGTGGAGTCCTCGTTGTCAGGCGGGCTCATTTGCATGATTGTGAAATTGAAACCAGTCGGGCTGGCATGGCAGCCTGTTGAGCCCCTGGGAAATTCACGGACCACCGAATCCTTTCGGGATTGTATTTTTTTTTCCTTTCTTTTTTTTTTTTTAACGCACTTCCCTAAAATCAGTCTGCCTCATCCCGCGATGGCCAGAGGAGCCCCACAGTTAATAGTCCCGCACCAATATTGGACTTTTGTAATTTGGTATTTATGCTGGGGGTGTACTGGGGCGAGTTATGATGGGAAAGTGAGCAACCCGGAACATCTGCTATAATTCCAGCGAGTTACGTGCACGAGCATGCACGTCAGCACAATTCACATCAGCACATCAGCATTCCTAGAAACCCAGTAAGAAGATACAACTAGCATTCCTGCAAACCCAGCAAGAAGACACGATTGGACTCCCCCGGGTGATTTTCGTGGTGGGACAACAGTCAGTCTGACAGAAGCTTCTGGACCATAATCATCTTCAACAATTATAACTTAGAAAAATTATTCAAACATTTTATTCGTATCGTATCAATAAAACCAAAACTTAAAAGTAATTATCGAGTTTTCATTAAAACCCGTAACTGGCGCAGTCGAGTAACTTTGTCACGGAGATATCCATCGCGGACAGCTCTAACTATTTCTAATAGCTAAGTGGCACAATCGGACCGGAAAAAAAAAATAAAAGTAGCGTGAGCGAATCGAGTGTGAACGGAAAAATTTGTTGTGGTCATACTTACTGTTCAAGCGCTATCAGGAAGGAAATATGGCAAATGAGAAGATTTTAATGTAAGTAGAATTTTTGCTCCATGTCAGACTCCTCTAGAACCCCTGCCTCCTTTAGCGAAAGCAGTAGTCTGGAGCCAAATATCGAAATTTTATGCTCTGAATTAAAAAATATCTCTGTGAGTGAGAGTGAAAATAAAATAGTTCAAACGGAAAATAGTGATATTTCAGAATTAAATAAAATGGCAGTTCCAACTTTCCTAAAAGTCCACGCGGAAACGATACCCGAGTTTGATGGGGATACAAACGAGTTGCAATTTTTCATCGAGAGTGTTGATAGTATAGTACAAAATTTTTATGATACCGCAAATGCAAGTAACTATCAAAACGTAGTCATATTTCGAACAGTGATTAGCAAGCTTAAAGGCTCAGCTCGCGAAGTGGTAAATATTAGTTGCGCGAATTCAATCGATGAGATAAAGAAAGAACTAATCGCAAATTTTAGCGATCCACGAAACGAAAACTGTCTGTCCTTCGATCTGAACAATTTGAGACAATTTTACAATGAAACACCCTTCCAATTTCATGATAGAGTAAGAAAACTTTTGAATACAATCTCGAATTACTTGGCCCTCCACGAATCAAACGCAGAAGTCCGAAAATTCAAACAAAATATGTATAATAATCAAGCACTTGAGGTTTTCCTGGCCGGCTTGAGAAATCCCTACGGAATTATGGTCCGAGTAAAGGAACCAAAGTCCATGTTAGAGGCAATAAATTTTATAAAAAAAGAAGAAAACATTAAGTACTTGCAAAACGCTAATAGCCGCTTCTTTCCAAACCAGCGAAATCAGGTTAAAAGTGACACGGGTAGGGTGAACCACGAAACTTACCGTTATATTCCAAGAGAAACTCATAATTTAAGCCAACAAGATCAACTTCGCACGAATAAACCCCATGCAGAAAATCTTAATGCTACTACTAAGCTACCCTTTCCAAGTAGACCGGTAAACTTTGCACCAAAACAAAACATTAAACCCCCTCAACTACCGACACATTCCCAAGTTTTCGGCAAACCGAAAAACGTTTGGAACCCGAGTCCAAATCACGTGAATAATCGGGACAAACCGGTTCCAATGAGTGTCACTACCAGATTAACTAATTCATCTCACAAACCTCAACCTTCCACGTCGAAAATGGAAGTAGAGGAACTATTTAATACAGAACAACTAGACACGCCGGAAGACAAATCCTCAGGTCTCGAAGACGAATATTCCGGCCACGAATACGAAGAATTAACAAATGACGAAGACTACCAAAATTTTTGTCCAGACCCACAGAACTTACCACCACCATAATCGATTTGAATCTTTCTTGTGACCAGAGACAACTACCCTTTATTAGTATACAAAAACCACCTTTAAAATTATTGGTTGATACAGGTTCAACAAAGTCCTTCCTCAACCCGGAACTTATTGAGAAATATTACCCTAATTGCGTAAAATTCGACCCTTTCGTAGTGTCCACTTCGTTCGCATCCTCAAAACATAATAATTCTGCTACAATACCAACTTTCGAGGAATTTAATGAAGATAAGATGCTTAAATTCTATGCATACAAATTTCATAATGTCTTTGATGGACTTGTCGGGTTAGACATCATAAAAACACTCAAAGCCAACCTAGATTTCTCAGAATCAAAGTTCAAAACGCCTAAGGCAGAAATAAAAATTAGCTTTCTGAACACACCCCCAAAGGTTTTACTGGAAAAAAAGCTCCCAGGAAACACAATATCACAGGTAAAAATACCCGTTACACCTAAAACCGGTGAAATAATTGTGCCCCTTCAGACCATTCAAAACTGCATAATACCGGAAACTCTCACAATGGCAGAAGATGGCTGGGCTAACGTTGAAGTCCACAATAATTCTGACAATGACGTCAACTTCACCATGCTATACCCGTTAAAAACCACTTCAGTAAAAAATAATTTCGAATTCTACTATATGAATGTACGGGATGTTGAAACGGAAGACATAAAGGATGTTATCATAAATTCGTTAAGAACCGATCACATGAACGACGAAGAAAAATCACACATATTTCCACTCCTCAGACAATATTCAGATATCTTCTACGCAGACGACGGCCCCCTATCATTCACTAGTAAAGTCAAACATAGAATTAAAACAACAGATGAAATACCAGTTCACCAAAGAAATTACCGCTACCCTTTTGTGCACAGACAGGAGGTTAGTCAACAAATACAGAAAATGCTGGATCAAAATATAATAAGACCCAGTATTTCGCCCTGGTCTTCGCCCATTTGGGTGGTGCCCAAGAAGCCTGATGCCAATAGCAAAAGGAAGTGGCGCATAGTCATCGATTATAGGAAACTAAATCAAAAAACAATAGACGACCGTTATCCTATCCCTAACATAAACGACGTTCTTGATAAACTAGGAAAGTGTAACTACTTTTCCACCATCGACTTAACAAGCGGTTTTCATCAAATCGAAATGCATCCTGATGATATCGAAAAGACCGCATTCAATACTGAACATGGACACTTCGAATTCCTCAGAATGCCTTTCGGCTTAAAAAATTCCCCAGCGACGTTCCAAAGAGTTATGGACAATGTGCTTAAGGGGCTCCAGAACGAAATCTGCCTAGTCTACGTCGATGACATCATTGTCTACTCAACCTCCCTTCAGGAACACATTGTCAATTTAAAAAAGGTGTTCCATCGTCTTCGCGAGGCTAATCTCAAAATCCAAGTGACCAAATCAGAATTTTTAAAAAAGGAAACAATATATCTAGGTCATGTCATAACCCCTGAGGGCATCAAGCCCAACCCCGACAAAATAAAATGCATACAGAATTTTCCGCTGCCAAAAACCCCCAAAGAAATTAAAGGATTTCTGGGCCTGTTGGGGTATTACCGTAAATTCATCCCAGATTTCGCAAGAATTACTAAGCCTATGACCTGCTGCTTAAAGAAAGGACAAAAAATCATTTTTTCTCCTGAATATATTCGATGTTTCGAAATATGCAAGGAGCTACTGACAAACGAACCCATCCTTCAGTACCCTGACTTTACACGCCCCTTTAATCTTTCAACCGATGCCAGTGAATTTGCAATCGGCGCAGTTTTGTCTCAGGGACCTCCTGGTAGGGACAAACCCATAGCCTACGCGTCAAGAACTTTAAACGACACAGAACAGAAATACAGTACAATCGAGCGGGAACTACTCGCCATAGTGTGGGCAACAAAATACTTCCGCCCATACTTATACGGCCGCAAATTCTATATTTTCACAGACCATAAACCGTTGAACTGGCTCTTTTCTATTAAAGACCCAAGCGCAAAGCTTACAAGGTGGAGACTCAGGCTCGACGAGTTCGACTATGTCATAGTCTATAAAAAAGGGTCAGCGAACACCAATGCTGACGCATTGTCACGAGTAAAAATCGGCGAAGTAAACACTAACACAGTTACCTCGGAAGATCCGGATGGCGAAGACCTCGAAACTATCTCCATTTTAGCAAATGTCTCTGAAGGTCCCAACGTGAACGAAATTGAACCGAGTAACGATGGAGACGAAAACGATACAGTACACACCAGCGAAGAAAACCCTATATTCGGAGTACCGATTTCTGAAACCCCTATTAATTACTTCAAGAACCAGATTTTCCTAAAAATTGTTTCACTCCCTGTAAAGCCACCAAAACTTTATCGGTTGTTTCAAAATAAAACTAGAACAATCATTGAGATCCCACAAAGTGATTTCGAGAGGGACGTTATTAGTGTTTTCAAAGAATTTGCCGCGACACACAAAACGTTCGCATTAAATCTAGACCGAGAAGAATACATCCCCAGACTCTGTAATATCCTCAGTAGTACATTTAGAAATCCTGGATTCAAATTGGTCCTTTGTAAAAAGACATTAGAGGACATAAAAACTACGAACCAACAAGAGAATATCATCAAACTGTGTCACGAGGGTAGAACAAACCATCGCGGCATACACGAAACAGAAGCCCAAATAAAACAACGGTACTACTGGCCTAATATGAGGAACGGTATAGCCCGCTACATTAATAACTGTGATTTGTGTTTAAGAATGAAGTATGACCGCCATCCGCCAAAACAGAAATTTAGCATCACCCCCACACCCAGCAAACCTTTCGAAGTCGTGCATGCAGACACGTTTACGTTAAAAAAACAAAAATTCCTCACCATAATTGACAAATTTTCGAAGTATGGGCAAGCCTATCCTCTAGACGGGTTGACTGCGATTCATGTTGCAAAAGCTTTCATTAATTTCATGACCCATCACGGCACGCCCAAACTCTTGGTCCTCGACAACGGCTCTGAGTTAAAAAACAACATAGTAAAGGACCTAAGTGAGACAAGGAAAGACCTAAATATTATTGATCAAATCCCATATGCAGTCCTCGGTTATAATCATTCTATCCATTCTGCAACAATGCAACGACCAATAGATATAATAAATGGTCATTTAGGTAGCAATAGCCCATTCAACATAGATATCAATAAACTTCTGTACTCAAATTACATTAACCACCACAAAGAAAAAACTTTAGAAATATATAAACAATTACACCAACAAATGTTTAAACAAAAAAATGATGTTATCGAAAAAAGAAACAGGGATAGGGAAGAACCGCTACCATATCAGCCGAACACGTTGGTTTACCACAAAACGAGAGCTCGGGACAAAACAAGTCCTCGCTTTAGACCTCACGCCGTTAATAATGATAGAGATATTACAGTCGAAACCCCAGAAAACACGTACCACAAAAGTAATTTAAGACGACCCCCATCTAACAACCAAAATATATACTTACAGGAGCTTGCTCACCCTGGTGACGGCGGTGACCGCGGCGGAAATTAAGATAACAAACCTAGAGTCCAATCCTGGCATCCTGCCTTTCAAATTGGGTAAAGCAAAAATTAAGGCTACCTACCACACCTTTATACATTACTTCGACCTTGAACCAATAGGGAACGAGCTGAGCTCAATTTCTAAGCAATTCGAGACCGTTGAGTCAACTGATATCAAAAAGGAACCGTATGCCTCGGCACTGAAAACAATGAAAAATTCCATATCATTTCAACTTGAACTTTCAAGAGAGAAGCTAAATTCTCTCCATTATCCGGCTAATAGCAGGAAAAAGAGGGGTGTTTTCAACGGTTTGGGAACGATCTTCAAAAGTATTACGGGTAACTTAGATTCCGAAGATGGCAAGAGATTCGATGAGGCCATTAATGCTTTAAAGTCTAACCAGAATAATATCGCCACGACGTTGAACAGACAGATTTCGCTGACCACTAGAATACTAGAAGAGTACAATAGCACACTTAAACTAATTAAAGAAAACGAATATCGCTTAGCCGCTAAAATTAGCGATATCATAAAGTCAACACAACTAGATGAAAACAACTTCTTTCGAATTAAGGTTGCACTGGACGAAATAGGTGCAGTGACTAGTGTTATTTTGCAAACCCTTAATACACTAGAAAACGCGGTCACATTCGCGCGACTTGGAATTTTACACAGTAGCATCCTTAGACTGAAGGATTTGGAATTCGTCACCCAGATGATTCTGAAACATCACTCCCCGAATGAGCTGTTTTTCGAGGGTGGAATTCATAACACCCACAAATATTACGAGCTGCTAAGTGTCGAAGCATATTATTCAGACTACAGAATTGTTTTCATTATCCACTTCCCCATAATGCACCCCGAGATCTATTCCTTCTACCACTTATATCCAATACCTAATAAAAATAACGATATTATCATCCCCTCCAAACCATTTCTGGCAATGGGAGACAAGAACTACTACTACGACGACAAAGAATGCAGAAACATTGGTTCAATTTACTGCTGCGATGCCTACGAAGAGATGGAGCAGACCAAACAGGAAGATTGTATCCACGAGATACTCCAATTGAAAGCTAATACTTCAACTACTTGCAAAACAGTCCCAATTATCGTAAAAAACGAAATAATTGAACGAATAACTGATAGCCACTATATTGCCATTTTTCCCCAAGAAACGAAGATCAAAATAGATTGCACGACATCAGATTTCACCACACTAAGGGGAACCCATTTGATAGAACTCCCACTAAACTGCAGCTTCCAAACCACACAAAATCTTTACACAAACAATGAACACTCGACCATAGGACAACCCTTACTGCTACCAGCCATCAGAACACCAAAAACCACAACCAACGATCTTCAACATCTGATCCTAAACGACATCCCTTTGGACAAAATACATCAAATCTACAAAGAACAGCAGACCATCCAAGAAGTCAGCCTTAGAAGCACGTCAAGCGGGTTCGAGTACAACTGGATAACCTTTCCTTGTGTCATCGTGGTAATTATAATAATAACAACGAAGTACATCTGTAAGACCAGAAACTCAGTCACAAAACCAAAGCAACCAATTCCCGAGGCGGGACAACCAGCAAAAATAGACGAAGCATCGCCATCCATTCATCCTTCAAACCCAATAAGGCACTACGCAACAGAAATCGAAGACGAATAACTGATCCATCCTGTGCATGTATGGATCCTTCTAAGGAGGGAGGAGTTACGTGCACGAGCATGCACGTCAGCACAATTCACATCAGCACATCAGCATTCCTAGAAACCCAGTAAGAAGATACAACTAGCATTCCTGCAAACCCAGCAAGAAGACACGATTGGACTCCCCCGGGTGATTTTCGTGGTGGGACAACAGTCAGTCTGACAGAAGCTTCTGGACCATAATCATCTTCAACAATTATAACTTAGAAAAATTATTCAAACATTTTATTCGTATCGTATCAATAAAACCAAAACTTAAAAGTAATTATCGAGTTTTCATTAAAACCCGTAACTAGCGTCGTAGCTTTCGAACGCTGGCTTAAATCCTTAAAGCGGATTAACACTGCATGACCGGCGCTGTTTGTTCTGCAAAATTAGAATTTGTAATTAAATCTAAATAAAGTCGAAAATGTGCAAATTAGTTTGCGTGAATATATCCAAATATTTTCGGTTGTAACTAGAGCCGCGGCATGTAAACAGATTTTGATTTATCTCCAGACAGATCCACTGCCGGTTGGTAAAATTTTTGTAGTATATCATTCGAGGATGCATGCAAAATTTATCGATTTTCTTTAAGCGCTTGGCAATGTTTCAGGTAAGATTTATTTATTTTACTTATCAAAGTAAACAGGTTGTTAGGCAGTGGATTAAGGAGAGATCTTCAGGTAACACCTTGAAAATAAGGAGGCTATTGAAAAATTGTTTTGGGATTAAATAAACACGAATCTATTTGATTCTAATGAGCTTTTTGTTGCAATTCACTCACAAGGTGTCTCACTTATTTCGGTCCGACCACCACACAAATAATCAGTTGACATTTAAATCACTGTATTTTCACGGAAAATGATCAAATTGTAATTGTGATTGCAACTTCTAGAGTTCGTTACATACATCATTTAGAACATTTCCTCAGATCATAAGACACCTAAAAGGTCTGTCTGGTAACTTTTGGGTAAAATTGTCTTGAGTAAAAATCTGGTAAAAAATTTCATATGGTAGCAGGTATAAACATCAAAAGTTACCAGACGACTTCAAGTAAAAATTGGGTATACTACTGTGTCCAAAAAATAAGGTGACATTTGAATTTAAACTGCGCGCGTCGAAGGATTTGGAGAATTATTTTTTTTTAGGTTGGTAGTACTGTCAGTGACATCTGTGTGAAATTTCATGTCAAAATATTCATTAGTGTTTGAGATACGCGTCGTTTTGTGAGCTGCTAAAAGTGAGTTTTTCGTTTTTTGCGATGTCGAAATTTATTGAGCAAAGAATTTGCATTAAATTTTGTTTGCGGAATCAATTTTCTGCTGCGGATACGTTGAGGATGGTGCAGAAAGCCTTTGGTGATGAGGCTATGTCTAAAAAAAATGTTTACAAGTGGTATAGTGAGTTCCAAGCCGGCCGTGAACGTGTCGAAGACGAAGAGCGTCCTGGACGACCATCAACCTCAACCGACGAAGCTCATGTCCAACAAATCAAAGATTTGGTGTTGAAAAATCGTCGATTAACGATTAGAGACCTTGCTGATGAAGTTGGCATATCGAAAGGCTCAATCAATACCATTTTGAAGGATGTTTTGGGCCTCAAGCGCGTCAAATCTCGACTGGTACCGAAAACATTGAATTTTTTGGAAAAAAGGCGTCCCATACTGCACTCGTAATTCGTGATCATTTCGCCAAAAACTCAACCCATATCGTTCCACAACCACCGTATTCACCTGGCACCGTGCGACTTCTGGCTGTTCAACAAGCTCAAAAGACCGCTCCGGGGACACCGTTTTGATACGATAGAGGAGATTGAAGCCGCAGCGAGGAGGGAACTGAAGGCCATCCCGGAAAGTGACTACAACCAGTGTTTCGAAGATTGGAAAATCCGTTGGCATAAGTGCATTGCATCGGGAGGGGATTACTTTGAAGGGAATGAAATTGATTTGGAACAATAAATAAAGAATTTTCAAAATAAATACAATGTCACCTTATTTTTTGGACACAGTAGTACCTTCAAAATCTTATTGTGTATTTAACACTAGGTTCACGGAACGCGTCAATGTGACGAATTTTAGATTTCGTGGCGAAATTTACAGAAGTCGTAAAGGTATTACTCATATTATGCAAAAAGTATTATTCTGGAATCATCAAAGCCCCATTATAAATAATCGAAGCAAAATCCATTATGAGTGCCAATTACATTAAACGTTTTCACACTAACATTCAGAATTACTTCATTTAGAAAAATAAAGTTGGTATATTTAAAAAAAAAAAAAATTGTTAAAAGACCACGCCATATATATTGCTGAAACGTTGTAAATGTTTAATCATTTTCGTTGTTTAATACTAACTACCAAAAATAATGAATTCGAAATTTTATACTCCGGGTTAGACTTCACGCTGTATGTTTATATTATGCAAACAATACTCAGCGAATTGTTTAATTAATTATAAGCAATTTTAACTTCTCATATTTTTGCGTGACTAATCTTTTGTTTAATTTGCTTTCGAACGTTTTATTAACGTGCTCTAAACCTAATATTTTCATAGTAAGTGTGATGTGAGGTCAAGTTTCACGAAATTCTTAGTTAAACAACAAATTCATTCGAAACTTGAAATAATGTTGCCTCCGATCGTCTTTTAAGTGATTTAATTTTTTATCGAAATACTGCAAAACAAAAAGGAGGGTTATGATTTTAACAGTCTATGTTAGCATGTATATTCATTTGTTCTATTGAAACTCCTAAACTACTCATCACATTTGACAAATGAGCTTCTGTTGGCTTCGGCTTAGAGTTCCGCGTGTCATAGGCTACATGACGTTATGTTTAATTCAATATTGCAGATATGAAGAACAAAATACGCAACACAAAAAATATAAAAATTCGACAAATGTATCGAGTTTCTTATCAAATGAAAGCTTTTAAGATTCCAAAAATATATAACTTATATATAAAGAAATGTACTATGATGACGTGTGACTGCGGCTGTGGAATTACCGTTATTTATTTCATTAATGAACGTAGTAGGTGATTTCAAATGATGTTTCAAGATTTTACATGCATATAAAAAAAGTGAAGCCTTGTTCTAAACGTTTTTAAAACGCATTTAAAGTCGTAGTCAGATTTTCTTTTTTTAATTTTATTTCTTTTTCCAACTCGTGTTGTTTTTATATACGATGAAGTAGCGTTTTAGAACTTTTTCGTAAAAAACAATTTTTTCCTAAATCCTTTTATTAAAATCTAGTTTTTCATATTTAGAAAATATTGAAAAAAATACTTGTAAATATTTTTGAATGAAATTTCCACAAAATGTTCATGAAATGTTATTCAAATATTCATGGAAACAATGAGGAGAACTACATACTTTAAAGAAAAATGTCCTTTCTGAGTACTCCTTATTCGAAGAAAATGTCAATATACAGTTAAATAGTCATCTTACAATGAGGAATGTGGTTGCACCTTGCGCATAGTAAATTAACTAATAAAAAAGTTAGTTAAACCCAAATTTTCAAAAAATCAATATTTTTTTTTATGAGTGATTTTGATAGGGAATATCTTGAAGAATAAGAATTTCGTTATATTAAAATCGAATTCGGTTTCAGTGCAGGCAATGCAGATTAAATTTAGGTAAGCTTTTCCTTCTATATTTCTTCTTCTATCTTTTAAATTTTAATTTATTAAACGTAGTTTTCTCAAAACGTACAGTTGGTGTACACGAGTAAAAAAAAACTATTTGACCGATCGGTTTGAAATTTTGATAAGTTATTTAACACACGATTTTCCAGGAATTGAACCACAGACAAAAAAGACTTTTCCAAAATTTTCCGATTTTCATCAGATTTTCCGAGCCAAAAATATGCGTCTTTTGAAAAAAAAGCCGCCATTTTGTTATTTTTTAATGACCTTTTGGTTCAATCCCTAGAAATTTTCATACCAATTAAAACCCTTGTTTTTTTTTTGTAGTGACTCAAAATTGTGTACGCCGTGATTTTTTGAGGTTTTTTTGAAAAAATTCCACCAGCCAAAAAACAGCCTGGAAAATTCAGTTTTTTTTTTTTTTGTATTCTTTGAAGATTACGATTTCTCAAAGTTTCATTAGTAGGGTAGGGCGGGGCTAGTTGAGCAACTTTTCATTTGAACGGTGATAGCTCCTCAACGATAAGTCTTAATGGCTTGTTATGCATACTGATGAGTAAGTAATTTATCCCTTTCCAAAAGTGCCCATAGCAATTTTTTTCTAACAAGTCGTATTTAAGAGCTACAGCCGTTTAAGTGAAGAAAGTCAGAGATGCTCAACGTACCCCACAGGTGAGGTAAGTTGAGCAAGGGTATGGGGTAAATTGAGCAGTTAGAAATTCTAGCCAAATCACGGGTTCAATGTTTACTAGACATGAAATAAAATTTCTATTTTACAATCAACGTTTTATTTATAGTATTTTAGTGGCATAACAGGGAAACTAAAAGTAATTTTCTTCTAATATTACAAAAAAAAAAAAGAATCAACAAAAACTCAACATATCTTTAGCTTAACTTTTGGATTAGAACTCAGTCTTTCTACTTAAAATCAGACTTGAACATTTATATAATTATCAATAAAGCTTATACTAATAAAAATATTAATGAGATCTTGGAAACGTAATCGTCGTTGTCGCTGTTTCAATTAATACAAACAAAAGTAACTATTACTCAACTAACCCCAACCCAAAAATTTGAAACAAAAGTAAGGTTATAAAAAAACTGTTAGAATTATTTCCGAAACCTTTATACATACCAAAAATATACTATATTAAATTTATGGAAGTTTAACACTTACTTAATTGAAAACGGATGATATTTGACTCGTATAGAAGAAATATTCCCATTCACAATTTATTTACTTTTTGGTCGCTAAATAAACAAAGCGTGCCTGTACTTCACTCGATCGACAAGTCGTCACTGGCGGTTGCGCTATGAGTTCCTCCCTCGCGATCGCTTCTTTCCGCAATTTGATGCATTAGCATGCGGTGTATAGTTTCTGAGATATTTCGATTGCCCAACTTACCCCTATGCTCAACTAGCCCCACCCTACCCTACATCTCTTTTCTTCCCTTTAATTTTCCAATTTTCAAAAAAAAAAAATTTTTAACTTTTGGGTGTGTCAAGTCCCCTTAACGTTCAATTTCCTTGTTCAAAGGCTTATATCACCAGATTAATTATTTTTCGTTGTTAAAATATGCTTTATTGGCGCATTTTTAAAATACGATTTTGGTTATATTTATGAATGTTTTCCTTTCATTTTGGCATCTTTCGATATTACTTAAAATTACACATAATTTCTCGGAACTACAACATTAATTTCCATTCCTGTGTATTATTGATGTTTTCCCATGAAATTATAAATAGAACACTAATCAAAATTATTCAGATTACTCTATTTCTCCAAAATGAATTTGACTACTCCATAGATAGATGGAGATATAGATAGATAGATAGAATTCATGTCTATTAAACGACTTCGACCTTAAAGAGTCGTTCGACAAATTGATTTATTGCGGTTATCAAAGTAAATTTTACAGCGAAACCAGAGCGATTGAAAGTACTATTTTCCTTGCATAAAATTGTATTTACGCAGCTCCTGGTCGCTTTATGAGAAGATTTATGGGATCCACGGGATCCAACAAAACACGTGAGTAGCTCAGCAGGCCGTCAATAGCCATTGCTGGTCCACTGGTCAGCACTTTCCCTCCGCTTTGTGTTGCTGACCACAACGACCGCAACCATTATCCTTTGTTGGCCTTCGTTCGGCGAAAGGGAGAAAAATAGCTTCGAAGTTGATTTCCACGTAATTAGGACCGGCCACAAATCTAATCAGGGCCGATATCTCTGCTGGACCATTCTTTGAAGATTGAGCCGGCATCGGATCGGACCCACCCTGTCTTTGCGGATATGCGTAACAATGTCTATCGCTCTGAGGGAATCATCCCATTATTTTGCTAGCGTGGCTGAAAGGAAAATTGAACGGTGTTGAATGTTGCTGCGCTGGGCCTCGTTTTATCCCGAGCTCATCATCTGATAAGCCCAGGGTGCTCCGGCCCTTCGAGCTACGATAGTGGCAGTCATCAGATTCCACATGCCCACTCCGATCAGGGTCTATTGTGGTTCCGTGACCCTCTTCCTCCTCCGGTTATTATTAGTTAAGCGACAACCGAAGGGCTTTCACGTACTTTACCCGTTTATTACCTTCGTTTGCACATTCCTAACTCGATTACTTCTGCTGCATGGGTGCTGCTAAGTGCCATCGCCTTTCCTCTGACGTTGGAGAAAAGGCACATTTGAAGTACAGCTGCGCAATTATCGTAGTAATCACTTTTTGTAATTGAATAGCTGTTTTAATTTAAATTAAATTTGTGTCTTACGTTTGATTTCACACAGAGAATCTAACAATTATTTTTCACTTTACAGGTAAGGAAGAGAAGATAATAATGGTTTTGTACTCTACAATGCTTAGTAAGTACCTAATGGAATAAGTCGTATATTCGTAAAAATACAATAAAACAAATTTAATGATTATTGGATGGAAGTAATGTAATCTTTAGTGGCATATAAAGAGTTAAAGGGTTAAAAAACAATGAAATTTTTATGGGAGTTTTCATTTCTACTTTCTAGTTAGATTTTTAAAAATAAATCACACAAATTACCCACTATGATCAGTATAGAATAGTTATATAAATATTTTCAGTACTTCATCCACATGTTTATAGTCCATTTTGAAGATATAAACAATCGACATTTCAAAGAACATTTTCTACTAGGCTGACCCCTAAAATCAATTTATGATATTTAGAGTCAACTTGGCTGCATGGAAGAGTCGGTCCATTTTTCAAAAAATGACTTCGAATATTAACAGATAAATTAAGAAATAATTTAAAATCACAAAAAAAAGGTGATTTTGTTTAATGAATAACTTTATCTTATTACAGAAGAATTTCGATTTGATAACTAATATATAATAAAATAGTGAACAATAAATTAATTTAATTATATTTGTTTGTCATTCTTCAATTAACTATTAGTTGTTAACTTTAACTTGCATATTGATATCCCTGATAAAAACCGCACTTTAAATAAGGCTTCAAATTTAAAAAAAAAAAAAAGTCTTTTAACCCTTTGAAGCACACGATTTAAAAGAAAACTCCAAAGTTGCACAGGTTGGTTTTAATTTTAAAGCAATGGCAACTCCAAATAAAATATTAAACTGTATGGCTATGAATAATTTCAACTTTTTGATATGGTTTAAAAATATCCCACCATGAATAAAAAGCTTTAACTAGTTTAAAGCAAAAGGTGATACAGTTTTTAACCCACCTAACCCTAAAGAGTTAAAAAGGATGCAAAATGTTCTGAAAAGCGTAAAAAAGCGAAGTTGAATATTGTGAATTAAGTATTGAATATATAACGACGTCACATAGGTTATTGTATTTTACTCGTCAAGCTCTTTCATGTGATATCCATAGCAAGGATTGAATTTTTTAATAACGTCACATAAACCATCTCACTTTGTCATCTAACTTTCATATTTATGCAAAATTTCAAAGCTTTCCAAGAAGTGGTCCAAACACTGATTACAATTTTTTTGTCGGTCAGTGACCGTAAAGACGAACATAAGTCTTGGAAATGCGTTTTTGGTTTACATTTAAATATTTTTTGTTATAAAAAAAATATATCTTATTTTTTGTGAACAAATATATAAAACGAATTCACATTTGTGAACAAATATATAAAACGAATTCACAATAACAGATTTTAAGCCAGCAGTTCCAAAACCTCAAGTTGATTGATTCTCATTAAAAATGTAAAAAGCCGACAGTTGTTAGTCATCATGAATTTTGAAAATGGATCATTTACCATTTGGTATTTTTCGATTAATGTTTTTACAAAAAGTTTTAAAACAGCCTCTCTGAAAATTCTTAAACTTTTCAACACTCATTTTTTCATGAAAATTCTAAATCTCTACATTTTGATAAATCATATGAAACTTGCAGTTTTGCAAACCATTGGGTATTAATTTTCATGAAAGTGGCACAAAATTGAGAATTGAAAAAATTGATGGTAATATGGACGATTTTGGAAACATTTAATTTATTTGTTATAATAGTACCTATAACTTTTAAGTTTTTCGTTGTTGTAACATTTATGAAAAAAAAAAAGGGTAAAGGGCAAGTTCGACTCGCGCACAAAGGATTGCGTACTATATTTTCTTAGGACTTATAATTTTCCTGTAAACTCCAAGTAAGGCGTTTTATTTCCTGTATTTTCGGAAATAATGCAATGGAAGATTATGAAAAAAAAAATATTTCTGTATTCCACATAACAATACCTTTTAAATGTTACCCCACATGATATATAAAATTCGAACAATTTTTTTTCCAAGTTTGATTCCTCTTTAATTATTACATGAATATTTTAAAGTGCTGACTAGTGTAAAATATGTTGGTTAATAAGATATATTACTACATATATCAAATTTCAAGTTTCTGAGTCGCATGATTTCTGAGAACAGACACGTGAGTGATCTTTTAAGGGTTCTGTTTTTTTTCCCCCTTTGGAGGTATAGAACCCAAAATCTGTAGTCAGAAGAGATTTGTAAACATAAAACTATTAAATATTAACTTACATAAAATCAATGTAGAATCAAGGCTGAATTACATTTGTTTAAGTTTTATAAATTACTTTATTTCAACAAAGATTTTATTTTTAAAATAACGAGCGTTGCGCATCATCAATAAATAGTGTATTTTTTCTGAATTTTCAAAAAAGTTTAATTTTGAAAAAAAATTATTGATCCAATCCTGTATACTTTAACTGCTCCAAATAATGTCTCTATCTTTGTGGAACACAAAACTTTTAAAGTGAAGCACAAAAGATCCGTCAGTCTGAACAGCCGGCAAAATCAGTAATAAACTGGCTGCAAATTATAGCAATAATTTTCGTAATAACTGCAGAGGGTGTGGCCATTAAGTCCGACCTTATGATGGTTTTATTGGCCCTCGCAAGAATATTAGGTACTAATTTTGTTGTAGTTTATAAAAGTTCTGATTTCAGTTATGTCTCCATTTCCTGCTGGTTTACGACCACACTACCGAAAAAGGCTCTTAATCCCAGAGATTCGCAAAAATTCGTTCTGTGCGGTGTGGAACGTGATATCCCAGCAGATGTAAGTGTCTTTAGTTGAGAATTGAGATACGTGACCGGTTACGCTGACACTTTGCTCTGCATCGAAGTTCTTGTGATCATCGACACCACCCCTCTTGAATTATGACCTGAATTTTCGAGAGCCCTGTTCGGTTCGCCTGAGACACCGAACTCTTCGCCATGATTTATCCCCGCAACGACAATATCACGTAATTAATCTGCCTGAAATTAATATTGGCTGAAGACTGGAGAGCAATAATTCATCAATGGACGTTTTCTTCGCGCCGTCTTTGCGCGTCGCCTCGTCTCATCGCTGTGTTTCGTAATCTTCGCGGTCTCAACGGTTTTCGTTGTTAAGAGTGCCGACGACCGTGACATTGGTGCTGCCAATTACACCTTTTTGCACAATTTTCATCCGTTGCGGCAAACGTAGTAATTTCGGGTCAGTTGGAATGGAAAGTCGAAGCGTAAAATTTTTCGGTTACTGCCCCAAGAGTGTTTACATAACAGTCAGCCGGAATTATCTTCCGATTAAAATCTAAATCCACGAGACTCTGACTCGCAAAATTGAATGTTATGTAAACTTTCCTTTGTGTGCTCGTGCGGCTTTTATTCGTGCCGTGATTCATTTTTTTTTAGAAGTCGGGTTCAACGCTCAAGCAACGCCCCAGTTGCCGGATGTGCCCTTGAATTGAAAAACAAAAAAACCGCTTCGTTTCTGTGCATTGAATGATAGAAATAACGACTTTATTCCTCACGAATAAAATTATAAGGTATTAGACGTCAAGTTATTTAATTATCAAAAATGTATGGGAAATTTTTTTTGTGTTATTTGTTTTTAATTCCAATACATTTTCTTCTATCCATACACATAATGTCTCACTTATAAAGGGTGGCCCATCGGCTGGTTTCTTTTTAAAAATGCTATAAAATAAACACTATTCAATATTTTTCAAAGTTTGTTGACTTATTGAAAACAGTAAACTTTCCGATCAGTTATGGAATATGATTTTATTTAAATGGGGTCTCTATTTAATGATACTCGATTAATATTGTGCTTAAGTACCTGAATCATGTTTCTGGATTATGAGTATAACATCGAAATACCCCACAAAAAAAAAGTCCAAAGGTGTCTAATCGCAGCTTCGCAGTGGCCATGGCACATCTTCAAAGTGCGCAAAAAAAATCTTCGAGTGCGTAAGAGATCGATTGTTGCACGGCTTGTTTGACACATAATGCCATCCTGTTGGAACCAGAGCTCGTTCAAGTCCAATTTTTAAATTTCTTGTTGTCATGTTCCTTCATCTTCCAAGAAGAAGGGGAAAATAATGCTACCAGTCCAAAAACCACTTAATAGCCCACGCTAAAGATGCATTGGCTTCTACGAATACGTGTGGGTTTTCCGAGCACCAAATATGAAGATTTTACTTGTTTACATAACCGCCGAGATGAATGTGTGCCTCATTCGAAAAGTTTATATTTTTTTAGTAAAATCGACATCAATTACGAGCTGCTCTAAAGCTCAAAAAGAGAAGCGATAACGAACTGGGTGGTCATTTTGCATCATTTCCTGGGTCAATTGGGTCTTGTAAGGGAATAATCCGAGGTCTTCGTACAGAATTATCCTCAGGCTAGTGCGGCTAATGTTCAGTTGCTGAGACATGTGACGAGTTAAATTTCTCGGGTTTAGGTGAACACTTTCAGAAACAGCAGCAATATTCTTGGCTGAGCACACAGGACGAACCAATTTCACGAACTTTTTTCACAAAATTGGATACAGCAGACGTGGTTGGTGTATTATTTCGACCGAAATTTTTTTCAAAATTCGCACAGTTTCAGCATCATAGGACTTACTTTCGAAATAATTTTTTAATTATTTCCCAACTTTAGTCAAGCTTAAGGGGGTATTCTAGTGTAGAAATTCGAAAAAATCGAAAACTTTTTTTTCCCACATTTATAAAGTTTAAACATTCAAGAATATGCCTTCAAAGGGATTTTTCAAAATTTCAATTATTTACCGAGTTATAGCGATTTTGGTGAAGCGACAACAAAACTGGTCCGACCGGAATGAATTGAACAATACACGGTAGGCGCGGCCCGAGTACCTGCGGATAAATTCCTCCATAAAACTTCTTTTGTATTTTATACCTATATATTGAAGATTTTGAATGGGAGGAAGGTCCCCTGTATGGAGCAGGGATCGCCGATTAAAAATATTTAAGTATACCGTACAATTGTATGAGTGCAACTGCTTGAAACTTTACTCTAAACTTTAAACGCGTTTTTCTCGAAACTACTTTTTTCAAGTTGGCGGTAAGGATATCTCGAGATCTACTAAACCGATTTACTTGGTGTGAACGTTCTCTATATATCCCTCTATCGTAACAACCTCAAAAAAGTTGAAAATTTTGATTTTTAATATTTAAAAAAAATTTAAAACTGTTGAAAAAATCGCAAAAAAAAAATTTTTTTTTCAACCGGCCGCCATTTTGTGAAAAAAAAACTTTTTTTTACTTTTTTGAGGTTGTTGCGATAGCGACAACATTACTAATTAAGAATCCGTTGGATTTTTTTGTTTCAGTTAACTAGAACGGTTGTAATTTTTACCGCCGTCACACCCCCTTTTTTTTGGATCCCCCACTCTGCCAGCCGATAACTTCTGGAATTTTTGGTTTTTATTGTTTCATTTAATTTTTATGTATTCTTAAAATATCAATAAGCAAATAAGGAAAAAATGGATACTACAAATATTTTTTGTTCTTTTTTTACGAAACTTGAAAAAACGGCCGAAATTCGTGCTTCTACACTAGAATACCCCCTTAACTCTACTCATTTCGTACCGCAAAGATATGATACTCTATTTCTGTTAATTTTTTGAGTGTGAAGTAGTTGTTTTTGTTAAAATAACATGTAATTTAAAAAGAAACCAACAGATGGCCCAGACTTTAATTGAAGAATTAGCTGATCCAATTGTCAAGCAATTTTCTTCAATGCGTGGCTTGATCATCTACTAGGGTTTAGTCGTTTTATTAAGATTGGTGTAATATTTTTCTTGAATTTTACGCATTTTCATGACAATTTGAAGGATAATTTATGTTTCATTAATGACTCAAAACTGAAAAGAGTTCAATCACTTTTTTTTGCAAAATTAAAAAATATATATATTTAGAAAATATGTGGATATTTTGTAATATTTTAGTCTCTTGAAATATTTGTACTGATTTGTTATAGCTTTGTTGTTTAATTTAAATTTTAACTAAATTTAATTACAAAATTCGAGTTATGTCGCCTTTTCAAAAAATGAAAAATTTTCTAGGAAACTTGCAGAATTAAAGCATATATTTTAAGTTAGTTATAAAAAGAAAAAATTTACTAAAGGGAAACGAGCCCCTTTTACGAAAATGAGTAAAGCTTGGTTGAAGAAAGGCTCGTTTCCGACACTGTCATTATTCCTCTTCAAAAGTTTAAGCATTCTTGTCTTTCGCTGTTCGTAATTTCACGCTCCATTTGACCGACGAATTTGAAATTCAAAAGTTCCGGCGAATGAATTTTACTGACTAAGGCACGTGTGAATGTCTTTCTGGCTTCTGAATTTGAGTTCCTTTTTAGTCTGGTCTGAATGAATAAGTAGATATATCTACATATTTGTAAATACATGTAAGTTCTTTCGAAATTAAATCGTGTTGTATAGTCTAAAATGCATTTTCGAATGTTTTAATGACTATTTTGTTGGACTTTGATTTTAGTAGTACGTATCTTCGAATACTGTCTACTTTCTGATACGATCAAAATTAATGGCGCATATCGAATTTCTCATTAAAACAGTATTCTTATCGTCTCAGCAATTATGACTCTTAATAGTCGATATTCAGCACTCATTAGTCACTTTGGGTCGAAAATGCGAAAATCGTTTTCCATTCAAAATGATGGCACGCAGAGGGTTTTTATGTGAGCCGAGTGGTGAATGGATGGATGGATGAGTGTATCACGACACCGATTGCGATTGGAGTTCTATAAATATTCAGTCAAACACATTATTACTGCGGCACTAGACACTAGAGGTATTTCTGTTCCATTTGGCTAAATGGGACACTGTTTCCGGCGGTGCTTTGTGCAGTTTTCGTGAATATTATAGCGTGCATTTTCGAACAAGTCCGCCGGTTCGGTACTACCCGCCCGCCCTCCCGGTGACGACGTCTGTACCATTCGTGAATATATGTCAAGCCGCAGCTTCCGTCTCTAATTATAGCGAATGTGGAGAAAAAAAGGCGATCGCTTTCATGTGACCAGAGATGCCACGGTAGTCGTTTCATAATTAATCACGGGCGACGTTTTATCACAACTTCTGAAGCGCCTCGGCGGCGCGGGCGGCGTCCCTACCGCCACCATCAATCGCGGCGAAATGCCATTTTTCATGTGTCATGATAACGAACCGCAGCATGTGATGGGGAGAGCACACCAACGCGGTTCCGGCGATTAAAAGTTTTAAAAGCTAGGAAGACTCGAAGATGCTATCGCCGCCGCCCTTAATGGCCCAGCATTTTTAACGAAATGGGGGCATCGCTGCCGACGTCACTGGGAAACCTTCATTTCGTAACAGTGGCACGGTTGGTTTTTTTTCTTCTAAATTTGAAAGTGGATCCAGACGCCAATATCTCAGCTAAATTTAAAAGAAAAACTCCAGGATGAAAAGTGATTATATTAAAACCGGATTTCTGCTTTTCTTTGCATACGTCTTGGTTTCGAACTAGACACATTTTGTCGCGCATTATACTACTCCACTGTATATCTACAATATATATCTCCTTGAACGCGAAAACGTGGGTATGCATTGAGTAGGAGAAAATTACATCTCCGCACAAAGAAAATACTTTCCTTGGGCTCAACTCAATTATTCTTTGCTAGCGAACGTAAATTCAATGCCTGAATCGTAATTTCCCTCCTAAGGCTCCTGAAAGAGTTCATGGACTCATCTACGTGTAACGAAAGAATCTTAAAGGTGCAGTCAACGTCACCTGAAGTACCCTCGAGGTTGATGTTCTTGCAGATTTCGTCTTGCGTCTTTTAAAATTGCAGAACAAGGGTGAACTTTTTTATGACAAAAGAAAAATTTCAAAGAAATTCTATTTAACCAAGTTTTTTAAGAATTTACTTTTCTTTTCTAGTTTAGTTCGTCTGAGGCATGAAAATAAAACTTTATTAAGGTAGAGTTTTACAAAATAAAGAAAAAAACGAATGTAAGATAAGAAATCTGCGGTAGACATCTACCAATTTTCTGATTACTATAAAAATGTTTTCTTTTCTTTTTTTGAATTCTGCAAAACTGGAGCTTGATTTTGAATAATCATGGAGAGATGATGGCATGGTACGTTTAATTGTATTGATTGGAAATTATAATCACCTCAGGTCTTGAAATGATGCGGCCAAATTTGAAGTTTAATAATTTTACTCCCAATATAAAAACTTCTACCAATATTTGACAAAGTATAAAAAATTAAGGAGTTTTTTAACCTAATTCATCATGTGCCCGGCATTTCAAATAATTTTTAATTCGTATTTTTGTTATATACGTACTATGTAGTAAAGTTTCATTTGATTATTTGTCAAACGTTTATTTATTTTCACGATTTAAACATCAACTGGATTCTCGTAGACGAATAAACAGAATATAATATAGGTATGTGGAGGTTACTCAACTACTCTTATATTTTATGAAGAACTAGCTAACCATAACTTGGCGTTGTCCGAGATTGTATCGATAAAGTGTGAAAAAAAGTAAATTAGTGTAGAAGTGTAAATTACGTATCTTTTGTCTATCGGAACACAATAAGTTTCCTAAAGGTCAAGAGAATTATCCAACTGTGCTAATTAGTTCTCGAGATAACTTCAAATAAGTAAAAGAAAGTAAATTTTTTTTTTTGTAAAAAGTAGTGCAAATTAGTTCATTCGTGTTAATTTATAAACGGTGGACTCCATCTGTTAGTTTCTTTATAAATTACATGTTATTTTGGAACAGACAACTTTTTCGTGTTAAAAAAATTGAAAGAAAGACAGTATCTTATCTCCGGGGTACGAAATGAATAGATTTATGCTTAAACAACTTTAAGAAATATTGAAAACTTATATCCGAAGTGAGGGCTGTGTTGCCAAAGTAAAAATTTTGGTCGAAATAATTCACCAGCCGACGTGCCTGCTGTACGCAAGTTTCTGAAATTGGCAAATTATCTTATCGAATGAGCCGAATTTTCATCTCGGCGATTTTGTAATAAACCAAAAATTACATTGTTTGGGGCTCAATAAACGCACACTCACACACAATGCACCCTTAGAGTGTGGCTGTTTTTCGTAGTTTTTTAAGTAGCGACATTATTAGCCCATTTGTTTTCGAAAATGGAAATGGCAACAATAGAGAGCGCTGAAGAGACGTCGAAATCTTTTGTTTTTGCTAGAAATTGAGGAATTAGATGAGTTCTGGTCCCAACAAGATGGCGCTACGTGCCACACAAGCCTTGCGATAATCGTTTTTTTGCGCACTAAGTTTAATAATGATGTAATCAGCCGTTTTGGAGATGTGCAATGGCATCCAGAAGCGATTCAGGCACTTAAGCACAATATTATTAGAGCTATTCGTGAAATAGATACCTGAAACATCGAAAATATACCGGGTGAGGCAGCCATTTAAATGAAATCATATTCCAAACTAATCGGTAAGTTTACTTTTTTCAATAAATCAACAAGCTTTAAAAAATATTGAATAGTGTTTATTTTATAGCATTTTTAAAAAGAAACTACCCGATGGCCTACCTTTTAACTTATATCTACCGGTAAGACAAGGGTGCCAACGGTAAGAGAATTATTCAAATGGGTTCAGTAGTTCCTGTGATTATCTCTTACATATATATAAACATTTATAAAAGTAAGGGCATGTAAAAAATATTTCATAAAAATTCCCAGTTGATCTGATGATAATTGTTGGATGATTAATTGATAAATTTTCTGATCACTGTAAGAAATATTGTTTTAAAATCTCATATATATTTATTACACTTACATTAAGCGAAGAAAAAATATTACTTGAAATAATAAAAATTTGATATGTAACTACACCTTTAAAAGCTTGTTTGAATCTTGTGAGAGTTTACAAGGTAGTTAAAACATTAAACTATTGTCACTTTGTCCAACACATGTTATTTAAAAAAGAAGAAAACATAAATGGAGATCCCCTTAGAATACTCAGAAAATTCTCCAACTTCATTCTAACAGTGTTATTAGGGTTTTGACTAGTCAACGCTACGAAATAAAGTTCAGAAATGTGAAAACTTAGTCTTTTCCATGTATACGTAATACCCTGACTCCGGTCTCCGGTCTTAGGGGTATTAGAATAAAGAAATAAAATAAGACATTTTCGTAAGAAGTTCCCCAAACGTTACAAGCTTTTATCAAAATAGAGTTCCCCTGAACTTCATGTGTGCGATAAGATTTTGTGTAACAACGGAAAGGAAAAACTATCCGAGAGTCAGAGTGAATTCCAGGAATGAGATTCACCTTTGAAGTAAAAAGTCGTGCAGCGGAGGAACAGGTTTTTGTTGTGGCTGCATCAGAGATCGTGCACATTTAAGATAGGAAAAAGAAAAAAAGAGATAAATTCTTTTAAGAACTACACACAACAACCATGAGGGCCATGACTGGCGGCAACAGGTTTTCTTTAGATTGATAGTCATCACCAATTGTCGTCGACCTATTCTAGCTGGCATTGATTTTTCTATGTCTTGTCTGGTGGAGAAAAATTTTATAGAATTTCAAAAGAAGCTTTTGTAGAGAACAAGATTTGAATGAGCTGCCTGCCGGTGCATCGACAAGCCTCCCACGGCCGAACATCCGAAAGGTTAAAGATTCAGAAACCGACTGTTGCACGTGCTCCATTCTTCATTCACCAAAAGCGGAGGTATTTCCGATGGTTTTACGCTTACCTGTGCCTGAAATCTTAATTCAATTATAAGTGTGGGAGCTGTGGTGCGATTAAGAACGAAGTACCGTTAAATAACTTTCCTATAGCTAATTCAACTGGGATAAATTATGACTGACTGCATTCTTTGGGGTCTTACGTAACCTTTTAATGCATCAACGAATAGAGAGAGCTCTTCGAAAACCGTAAAGAAGTACTGCCAGTCGTAACTATTTTACAGCTCTATCATCTATTGCATAGTGTACGTGCTGCACCTGCATTTACTGCACTTACTATATGTGCCCTGTAGTTATTTCTAAATCTCTTAATTCAAAGTTAAGGATATAAAAGAATTCTTTAACGTCATTTCATCACAGAGAAACCAATATCCATTCTGATAGAAGTTGTTAACCACTTTGATGTATAAAACTTCCTGGGTATAATATATATATCTTAAAATCTCACAGGAAATTGATTTAAAAATCTCAGGAACTCGCTTTTATATTGCTGCATTCTATCCAAGATTTACGCCAATCCCGCCGATATAGCCCACTACATTTTCGCTTTAACACCCGCACTAAATCTCCGCCCTTACCTAATGCGACTATATCCAACAGCCAGTCAGGGAGCCAGGAAATCACCCTTTTCTTAGCAACCAACGTTACGTTTTCCTCAAAGATTCGAGGAGATTCCTTCGCTTTTGATGCGGACAAGACGTGCTGATAGCGGAGGTGCTCAAGATAATCGCGAACCCATGCCAAAATCTTTCCCCTTTTGATTATTTCTTTTCGCCAAGCCTAGCTGCGTTGTACGACCTACGAAATTTATGTTCGCCATAAATAATTTTCGACTTCGATTTACGGGCTCAATTTGGAGGAAATTCCCATCGATTGCTGAGATGCTGTGTAACTTATGCCCAAGGAATTCTGAACGTTCATCAAAATTTATTTAAGTGCTTTCAAGCTGAGATTCTTCTACTGTTGTCTGAATGAATGTAAACTTTTGTATCAAACTTTAAGAATTAAAAGACACACTTCCGGAATTCTCATGCAAATTTAGATATATATCCTTTCGTTGCAACTATAAAGAAATTATACTCTTTAGTGTAAGGTAGTCTCGGATTCAAACCATACTGTAATTATGTGCAAATGCAATCAAAAGGCTGCAAATGCACAAAGGTTGTGTTATATGAAAATTTCACTTTATGAATGTGGAGCTAAAGTTTTGCGGTTTAATTTGAAAAGTTTACTATGACTGTCTTCGCTTTTGTTTATTGCATGCAGAAACTTTTGTAGCAACACGGGTGGAACGTTCTCAAATTTACAACGTTTAACTTTGCCAAGTTTCGCTATTAAAGTGAAATGAAAGCATTCCGCCAAATTGAATGTATTTTCTCAATTTCTTCTTTTTTAGTTTGAAGTTTTTCAATGGTAAAGTACTCTTGTTCGAGTCTAAAACGTGACAATATGACGGTGGTAAGCAAAGGAGCGCGGTATATAGAAAGAATTAAATGAGAATTTTTTTCTCAGAAGTTTTGGCAAAGTTATTCAATTACGTGAGAATTTATTCCATTTATAGAGCTCGAAAATTTTCCAGTGATATAAACGAGTATTATACATGGCAGTCTTACTGCAGTTTTTGCATTTTTCTACCTATTCCATTCTTAATTGCTTGCCATTTACTTTTTCAACGAGCTGATAGGTATTTACTATTATACAGGGTGTTTAGTAATTACGTGTTTTCAATATATAGTATGTATTGTACAGCCATTATATTATTACCACTCTGACAATTCTGAACATTTTTATACTAAAATGAATATAAATTAATATTTTGTAATATTACTCTTATTTTTAAATACTGCCACTATTCGTGTGGCATGCTTTTAACAAATGCAAAAATGCAATCATTGATGGCTTAATTTTTCTTCCATATATCCTTAATATGGCTGGCGTTCCTCGTCAAATATACCTTATATTTAAATAACTGCCATACGTTCACGATGGTATTAAGCTCTGGTGAGTTGCCAGGCCATGGCAAAAGAGGTATATTCTCGAAAAAATTTCTTTGACCAATTTTGCAGTGTGGCATGGTGCTCCACCTTGAATTAAATCTTCAAAATATGAAGATATTCTCCTTCATACTTCCTGCTAATTTTACACTGCAGGATGTGATACTTCTTCCCTTCGAGCAATTTCTTGTACAGAATGTTGCCCTAGTTTTAGAAGGCTACAAATACTCACCCTTTTTGTTGGGAAATATTGGATTTTCTTCCCATTCTTAAAAATAACCACTTTAGTATGTTTTAATAAAAATTCCAGATAAAATTCAGTAAAAAAAAGTACAACTTCGCAAAGCAGATCCTTGGTGGTCTTGGTAATGAAACATACAAAAAATATTTCCAATAAGTCACGTAATTCCAAAAAACGCTTCATTTAATTTGATGTTGCCAGGTTAAAAATCGCATCCAAATTGAAACTTTACCCAAAAAGGACCTGTTTTTATAGGATTTGCCCAATTAGACACAAAATCCTATGGTCTTCGCCCACTTTTCGGGAAAATTACCTGCATGTGAAGAAGGTCGTGGTGGAAATAATTTAATAACATAGAGCTGTATATAGCAATCAAAAATGTTAATCAGAAAAGTCCATAGAATGAATATATGAAATAATTTTAGGTACTTCTGGCATTCCAGTAAACTCTTTTTCAATTAATCTATCAAAATGTAAAGTTTATAGTAAATCAACTCCACTAGAAATTATAAAAATTTCAATTGAACGGTCAGGATTTCTGAAAGCTAGAAAACATTTGACAAATAATCGTAAAAAAAGTGACTTTTTTGTCTTAACGCGTTTTTCAGAAATCAGTACTTGAAATGTTCCCATTTGTTCAAAAATCAATATTTCCAAACAGTTTTTTTAATGAGGAGTATTCTTTTTTTATGCCGAATTCAGGCAAAACGTGTAGCTCATAGTTTTACGCAGCAAAATATCACTTTTTAGTACAGTGAATCTGTCGTGAAAATAATGTTTAGGTGGAAAAAATTTTCTAACGAGCAAATGTACGTGGAATCGTTGAAGGGTAAGGATACAAAGTGATTTGTCATAAATTTGTCACTTTCACACACTACACTTTTTTGAAAACTCAAAAAAACTAAAAAAAAAATTTTTTGAACACATTTATCTCGGATTCTATGCATTTTTCAGAAAAATTTATAGACCAAAAAATGTAGAGAATGTTAAAACCTACAATTAATGTCATCGACCCAATACCGTACGACAAAATTTGCGCGCTGTAGGTGGTGCTAAAGTTCGTAAACATGTGTTTTTCGACTTTTTTGTCCGCAAAACGTTTTCTTTCAGCAAAAAAGTGAATGAAAAAGTTGTTGCTCATAAAATTACTTACAATATTTATTTAAAACATTTTTCTGTACGACTTACCTTTTAAGAGTTATAGCGCAACAAATGCCGTGTACCACGGTGAATAGTTCTATTCTAACTTTCACTGGCGGGATTGGCCTAGAATCTAGATGTACAAAAGAACCGAATTTCTACAGCCCCCTAAACACTGAGAAGCGTACATTTTTCAGTTCCTCAGTGAATTTTGGAGAGTAATGTGTCACAAACGTTCTCTCTTAAAATGTCTGTTTGTTTCGTTTGTAATGAAAACGTGGTGGATGAAGGTCGTTCAGTTACTGCGAAAGGTCGGGAAACTTTGTTAAAAAGAGCCGTAACGAGAGAAAATCTTGCCCATCAAAAATTGCTCGAAGATGAAACCAGTTCAATCGTCATTCACAACAATTGCTACGTCAGTTATTCTGATGAACGCCGTGCTAAACGTGATGCTCAGAAAACACACAACTCGTCAAGGTATTTGAACCAAATTTTCGTTAACATTTTTTACGTATGTTTAATGTTTCTTGATCGATCATTGTTCTTGTTTCCGTCTCCATCATTTCCGTTTCGTTGTTAACGGTTTTTTTATTATAACATCTTAATAGCTGTTTGAGATACTGATATGAAACTCCAAGAAGAAAAAGTTTTTCAAGTCTTAATCAGTCATTTTTTGCCGTTTTTGAAATTTGTAAACGATCATGTTTCCTGATTTGGTTTATTTTTAAATTAAAAAAACTTACTGTTGAAATTGAAAAAAAGATTGTTTATTAAATGTGATATGCATTTTCATATTTTTCTGAATTAATTTAGTTTTCGTCAAAGTTGCTTCCAAATGTACCTTCCAAACTGTACCTGCACTAAATTCCTAACGGTACATTTTAGACGAATTTCATTTATATCTGCGCGGTCCCTTTCCAACCATTTTCCGTTACCTTCTTTAGGAGCATTAAATCATGCATCGTCACTTTAAGAGACTCCATTCGTAACATTTGAAAAATATATAATTGTCGATTTGAAGTTCTAAGAAAACAGTATTGAAACTAAAATTTCTGGAAATGTCTGAAGAACACACTTTGTTGCGGTATAACTCGAAAAAGGTAAGTCGTAGCGAAAAATGTTTTAAATAAATATTGTACGTAATTTTATGAGCAACAACTTTCTCATTCACTTTTTTGCTAAAAGAAAACGTTTTGCGGACAAAAAAGTCGAAAAACACATGTTTACGAACTTCAGCGCCACCTACAGCGCGCAGATTTTGTCGTACGGTATTGAGTCAATGACATTAATTGTAGATTTCATTGTTTTATACATTTTTTGTTTAATAAATTTTTCTCAGAAATGCATAGAATCCGAGATAAATACGTTTCAAACATTTTTTGAGTTTTTTTCAATTTTCAAAAAAGCGTAGGGTGTGAAAGTGACAAATTTATGACAAATCACTTTGTTTCCTTACCCTTCAACGATTCCACGTACATTTGCTCGTTAGAAATTTTTTTCCACCCAAAATGACAGATTCACTGTACTATTTGTTCTTTTGTTGCTCATTTGATATCTTTACTAAGAATTTCTACCCCTTTATGGAGGTTTTTCGTCGATGAAGTAAATTATATACCTACCGCCAAAACTGATATGAGAATGGGAAAATTGTCGTTGGCATTGACAAAATAAATAAGGAAAAGCAAATCCTTGTCAGTATTATTAAAAATATTTTTAAAGATAAAAGCTGTAGAATTTTGAATCCCCTAAAATATATACTTAAATATTTTCTAAGGATCAACGAAGGCCTATGCCTAAATATGTCAGAGGTTCACAGGGTGTTAACAAATTAGTTCTAAGAATTTTGTGGGTTTAATCGATATCGCAAATTGAACAACTTTTGGAAATTAGCTTAAAAAACTTCAAAGAACGTAATAATTCTAAATAGAACTACAAATTAATGATTCAGATTTTGTCCTCTAATTAAGCTATGAGACCTTCCTTCAGCCCAAATTCTAGGTCAACGGAGAACGATCCCCATAAGTTTTGATGTGTCAGCCAGTATCAAAATACACTTTAAAAGGCCGTATCTTTTTATTGCATTGAGTTTTTGAAGTTTTTACAGGACCATGAGCCTAGACTTTAGTATTTGGTATTAATTTCATCTCGATACCTCTAGCCATTCTGAGAAAAACGGTATTGGACAGGCAGACAAATAGACGGACAACAAAGTAAGGATTCTTTTTTTTTTCAATTCGAGGTTCGAAACCCTAAATAAGTAAAATAAAACCTTAAATGTTCTAAGAAGTATGAAATAAGTTTAAGAGCATTTGACATTGTGTCCATTGTTTATATTTGTTATAAGAATGTAATTCGCTACATGAAACATTAGAAAATAAAAGGTTCGTCCTTAATGGGTCTATTTTGAAACTCCGCAGTATTGGTTGGAATATTACATCCTCTGATATTTATCCTAAGCGAGATTTTATTATCAAACCGTGTACTATCATCTACTGAATTCTTTCGAATTCAAACTTAAAATTATTATAATTCATATTTTTTAAGACATCTGAATTTGATGAAGCTGATACAATTTTTTTAATATCAAAAGTACCTAAATCTTTTATTGAAATTTCCAAACAATTATCACTAAAATCCATCTAAATTTGTGTTACATTGTATCTTCCTTTAAAACCATCTTAAACTGAACCAAAGACGGCATTCATAAAAAAAACTGATATAACTTCTAATTTATTGACGTTAAAGATAAAGAATAAATTATGCAGAATGAATTTCCGGAATTGTTGTTTTGTTGTGTACCCCAAAAGTCTGTAGAACGGAAATTTATCATTTCCGTGACGCATAATACCAACTTACCCCCAGAAAACCTCTCGATCTAGATAAGCCGCATTTAATCTTTCCACTGTCATAGCCAACCGTATTATTATCCAGGGATTCCGGGTGTTCGCGTACTGGGGCGCTGGGTGCGAATCGATACCGCAGGTACATGCCATCTTCGTAGTCGCCCACTTCTTTCTAGATTCTTCTTATGTTGCTGGCTGAAGAAAACTTCCCCGGAGCCATTCTTTGTGCGGAGACAATGGCAACTAACCCGAAATCGTCTTATCTGCCTCCGCCTTTGAGAAATGTTCTCTTTACAAAGAAATTAATATTATCAGAAAATTCTCCGCAGCCATTCTCCGGGTGCGGACTTATCTAAGCCTATTTCGGTTGAATAAAGCACAAATTGACGCGGAAGGGAAATTTCCCAGCTTAGGACCCAAAATTGGGCTGCATACACACGCCTCACCTGTGGGGATCTAATTTGAATAAACGTCGCCGACAATTGGTTCAGGTGAGATGAATCAATTCCATCAAATGACACAGTTTCATTTGGTGGGTTACTTGGTGGCTGATTGTCTGCTTCAAAAGTTCCATGATCGTAGCTCGGCCCTGATTTGCATATCAAATAACTCGCACACAAGATTCAGGTGGTCGGGCTCTTTTGTTTTTAGATCTTCTGCGATTTTATGTATCTACGGTTGGAGTATCTATTTCGTGAGCTTCATTTTAGTTAGAAGTTGGGTGGTAAAAATTCAGGTGCATTCGATTCTTTTTTCCAATTAAACAAGCAACCCGATGGATTTCTCCTATCCAATTAATTCCAGTGTATGATGCTCGCTGAATGGTGGGAATTGGCCGTGAAACAATTTTAAATTTCTTTGGAATGTGGATGGTATAGGTGCACTTCATTTTATCATGATCCACAAATTTAATTAAATTTCCCATCGTGCTCTAGAATGGTGGAAATTGAGGAAACGCGATAGTATTTTAGTCCGATGGTATAAAAGGTATTCAGAGAATGCCTATTTGTTTTGCTCCAAAATTTTTGGAGAAAATTTATGCAGGACTCTAAAAGTTTCTGAATATTTCGCTTTTTTTTTGGCGAAGGTACGATCACGTTTAAAAATTTTATAGATTATTTAATATGTAGAATTTAAGGTAATTTCTCAATTACTTTGATGTAGAAAAAAATTATACATGGTGTCTCAGTTAGAGACGGCCAAGTGAAAACTAGGGATGGAGGACCTCATCGCGGTTCGGTCGAAAGGCAAATAGGTATATACCTTAAAACCTTAATGGTTTTTAAGTTATTGGTGCTTTTTTGAATTTCGAGAAAATTTTCATTTGTGGTCAGTTTTTTACATGCCATTTCTACAAATGAAGGAATTTTGAATATTTTGTTTTAATAATTACACTGGCGTTCAAAATTAAGGAACTCAAAAAAATTGTCGTAATTATTAAACCGCTGTATCTTCGTGAGAAATGAACAGATTTGAATGAATAAAAACTCATTTTGACGCTTGCCCTATCTATTTTGACACCCATATATTGCTACTAGAAAATAAAAACTTTAGAAAAATCTTAAAATAATATATGCACAGGTAGCAATTAGGTAAGAAATCTTCATGAATAGAAAATCAAAATATAAAGCCTAAAACTAGTGAAAACACAAATGGTCCAGCCTTCTTGACGTCAGAATTGCTGAACACTTTCTTAATTATTTTTCTCTGCTTATGAAGAGGTACGAAATAATTCATCAAGGATACCAAATAGTATCAAATAGGTACTAATTGACTGATAAATATTAACATAAATTTCTCATCTGGTCCAGCCATCCTGAGTTTACATTTATATGCTATTTGAATTGTACATATTCAAATTATGGACCAATTGAATAGCAATCAAGCATTTAGTGAAAGTAAATAGTTTCAGTAAAAGCACTCTGTACAAGTTAATGCTAGAAATTATATGGATAATCTTTGACTTGTCAGTATTTGCTGGGAAAATAAGTATTTACCAGGGACCGTAAATAACTGTTATTTTTATATTTTTGATGTAAAAAATCAAGTAGTAAGAGTTGTTTGATTTGCATAAAACTTATACATGATACCCAACATGACGAGTACTTTACGATGACATGGTCACTTTTAAATTTTATACTTTTATTATAAAAGTCAAACTTAATAATTATTATAGGTTTCAATTTCTTTCAATCAACAATACTAGTTAAAATTAATTGCAAAAGTTTTAGGTCATTAAAGACAATTATTTTTTTTCTTTATTTTTTCAAGCCGTTCAAAACTGTTATGGAAAGACTTTTATTTTTTAAATCAAAAATAACTATTAAAAAAGACTTTTATTTTTTTCTGTCTTGTATAAAAGTCTTTTTAAGATTTTTATGTTTTCAGTTTTTTATAAAAGTCTTTGAAGACTTTTATTTATAAAATATAAAAATAAAAGTCTTTGAAGACTTTTATTTTTAAAATATGAAAATAAAAGTCTTTTGCAGAAGATAAGTAAAATAATCATCACGATTACGAAATAACACTATAAAAAAAATCATAACATTGTACTTAAATGTTCAAATTAAGTACAATATTATGACTGCTTTTATAGTGTGACTCCCTAATCGCGATGATTTTTTTGTTTATCTTCTGCAAAAGACTTTTATTTTCATATTTTAAAAATAAAAGTCTTCAAAGACTTTTATTTTTATATTTTATAAATAAAAGTCTTCAAAGACTTTTATAAAATACTGAAAAAATAAAAATCTTCAAAAGACTTTTATATGAGACAGAAAAAAATAAAAGTTTTTTTTAACAGTTATTTTTAATTTAAAAAATAAAAGTCCATTGTTAATCATAATTTTTAACAAAAAAAAATAAAAATCGTTCATAACAGTTTTAAAAGATTTAAACTAATAGTAAGCGAAGATTATAGTTAAAAATAACTTAAAATATTTTTGGTGAAATATAATTGGTTCATTTTGTCTTAAATCATATAAGTTTCAAAGTAATAATTAATTTTAGATTTTTTATATATAACTTATAACAGTTACGATCCCTGGTATTTACTGTCTATCAGAAATAAGTAATTGCTACCTTGTTATTGCTAAACATGTAAGCAAACATTGAATTAACCATGGAAGCTGAGGAGTTTATTTTTAAAAATCCTTCACGAGGTGCGTAATTAAAATCAAACCATCACAAGTAATCACGACGAAAGCAGGGCAAATGCTCCACGTATAAATTGTTATAAACAATTCATAAACTCAGCCATTACTCCTTATTATTTGTTCCGTCGTCTGGTGTCTCATAAGGTTCTATTCTTGGACCGCTACTCTTTTTGTTATTTATTAACGACTTGACCATGGTGATTAGTTCTGACTGTCTTTTATATGCTGACGACCTCAAAATCTTCCGAGTGATTCACTCAGCAAATTGACTGTGATATTCTTCAGACCGACCTTTTCGCTCTTGAAGGCTGGTGTAACGCTAACTGTCTGTCTATAAATGTTAATAAATGTTTTAAAATGTCAATTACATTAAGAAAATTACCTCTGTTGCATGATTACAGCCTGAATTCTGTGATCCTATCAGAGGTTTAAAGATTTGGGCGTGATCTTTGATAATAGGCTAAGTTTTGACAAGCATATCGATGATATCTGCAAGAGATCTTACAGGCTAGCAGAATCTATTTTTATTTAACACTTCTGCTGACTTCCATAATTTGTCCACATCATATTTGTATACCTTTCTTTGTCACCTATTGTATAATTGGAAATTTTAATTTCTGTACAAAGCTTACTATAAATAAATAAATAGATTACGTATACAACTAAATTTAAACATTCAACATGATGGGCGAGAGCATGAGATTATAAGTTGCTTATTCTTCTAGCGATACTTGTTTAATTCACTGCTTTTTTTACGTTATCAGTGGTTTGCACTTAGTTTATCACAAGAAGTGTGTGCCCAAATTATAACTCTATATATTTGTAGAGTAAAGGCGCGTTTCCAATACAGCGTGGAGATTCAGAGTATTTGCTATCTCCATACTTCACACGATAGAGTTGTATCTTTTGTCTCTTTAAAAATTTCACTCTGAATCCGAGAGTCAGCGTGAAAGTGGGACCTACTTCTACTTCCGCGCTGGAGATGTCGAAAGCTTTCGAACTTGATTTAATACGAGATGGCGCTGCTGCAAAGTTTCCTTCTTGGAATGCAAAATTGGCAAAATTATTGCTTCTTATATACGAAATAAATTTATTACTTGACTAATTTGTTTACATAATATAATATTCTGTAGAATTGCTGGTTATTTTGGCAAAAATTAGTTATTGAAATTTGTGTTTTCGGATGAGTTGCACTAAGTCACCTACAGATGGCTCGCATATTTTCGAACTACTTTAATAATCGACAATTCTGAAATATATTTATGTAATGAGCTACTGCAAGGGTAGCTGCAACTTTATTTCCCATAATTTTAATTAATTTACAAGAATACAATATTCACTCTTCACACGACATTTGCCAAAAAAATTACACATGATTTCGAAAGCTCTGAATATTTCGAACATACTCTGCGCTGCCATTTGAAACGGGCCTACTTTGGCGCTGAACTCCACGCTGTATTGGAAACGCGCCTTAAACTAGATGTGGACCACCGGTGCTCCACTCCGCCAGATAAAAGCAATGCGCATGGATCACAAATGGTCCACGGCGTGTTGAATGTATTAAGGCGCGTTTCCAATACAGCGTGGAGATTCAGAGTATTTGCTATCTCTACACTTCACACGATAGAGTTGTATCTTTTGTCTCTTTAAAAATCTCACTCTGAATCCGAGAGTCGGCGTGAAAGTGGGACCTACTTCTACTTCCGCGCTGGAGATGTCGAAAGCTTTCGATCTTGATTTAATACGAGATGGCGCTGCTGCAAAGTTTCCTTCTTGGAATGCAAAATTGTCAAAATTATTGCTTCTTATATACGAAATAAATTTATTACTTGACTAATTTGTTTACAGAATATAATATTCTGTAGAATTGCTCGTTATTTTGGCAAAAATTAGTTATTGAAATTTGTATTTTCGGATGAGTTGCACTAAGTCATCTACAGATGGCTCGTATATTTTCGAACTACTTTAAAAATCGACAATATATTTATGTAATGAGCTACTGCAAGGGTAGCTGCAACTTTATTTTCCACAATTTTAATTAATTTACAAGAATACAATCTTCACTCTTCACACGACATTTGACAAAAAAATTACAGGCAATAACCCGATTTCGAAAGCTCTGAATATTTCGAACATACTCTGCGCTGCCATTTGGAACGGGCCTACTTTGGCGCTGAACTCCACGCTGTATTGGAAACGCGCCTTAAAGGTTGCTCGAATAGAACTCGAAATAATTGATAGTAAGTGCGTATAAGTAAAAACCACTTAAATTCAAATATTTACTGAATATTTCAGTATTTTCTAGAACAACTAGTAAATAATGCTTCTAGTAAAAATATTGGTGGAATTTTTAAATAAAAGCTTTTATTTTTATTCACAAAAATGGCCAGTATTCCCTACAAATAGCATTTGCTGGCTTTTATTCACTTGGCCCAATGTGATAAAAAAAAACAGACTTTTATTTATTTATGCTACAACTGCAACAATTTGATGTATATAATGTTCAAAAATTGAAAATGTGAAACTTTTTATTTACTCTCCGTAGTTATTTGCATTTTCTTTAATTTATTCAATTACAAATAATAAAAATGTTGATTAATCCGTGGACATTAATAGTAATATTTATTTATTTAATATTTCATAAAATCACAGAATTTGATTAATTATATGTTATTACAGTAAAACCCGCTTAAATGCACATCCAATTTGTCAGAAAATTTCGTGCATTTAAACGGTTTGTGCATTTAAAAGTTTTTAAGATAAATGCACATGTTGTGCATTTAAGAGAGCTCGGATTACTTTTTTTAAGTTTGGTTAAATACATAGCGTTCTGTTTTCCTCTTTACTTTACAAATTTTACCAAAATTAAACAATTACAATCCGCAATTTACAAGGTCCACCCGCCAACTCAAAAAGACTGAAATGTCAAAGCAAAGACTAACGAGAAAGTGTTCTTCTTCTTCTTTGCCTTTAAATGGTAACCACCGAGAGGACAATGTAAAAGTACTACACTTCTACAGAAAATGAATTTTTGACATTACATATCTGTTCATTTAAAATATGTACATTGCATTTATCCGGTTATTTTTTAATTCAAATAGAAAATTCGTGCCTGAAATTAATGTGCAAATAAGAGGTTTGTGTATTTAAGATGTGTGCAATAATGCGGTCTTTGTTTCTACACATTAATAAGGCAAAAAATTCGGTGCATTCGCATCGTGTGCAATAAAATGAATTGTGCAGTAAAGCGGGTTGCATTTAAGCGGGTTTTACTGTATTATTATTTGATACATAATTTGATGTTGTTATTTCATCAAAAAGACTTTATATGTCCGATACGTGATTCTCATTTCAGGCATAGAGAAGGGATCACGTCTCCCTCACGTTAAGAAATAAAATTCTGCTTCTACTTCATAAAAACCTAACTTCCTAACTTACTTCACAAAATTCTCTCTAAATTCTAAACTTCTGAAAAAATTAGGTAGCCTTTTGCAACAAAAAGTGATATTATAAATGAAAAAATTTCGCGCGGTAAATCTTAAGAAGAGTTTCTTATTAACAGAAAAATATCCAGTAAGAAGTTAGATGTTTTTTTCCATTTTTTACTTGGATAAAAATTTTGATTTTTTTTCTTCTGAATAGACTGTAGCTGTTGTTTTGTTTTTTCTGATTCGCAAATAAAAACTTCAGGAATCGAAGTAAAAAGGGCAACGGAAGGTTTCAAACGCCCAAATTAAGTTTGACCAAACCAAAGCAACACCGTGCGACCTTCCGAGAAAAAAGTGTCAGCGGATACGGGCCCATCAGGGAAAAGTGAAAAAGTGCCACGGGGCGAAAGAAGTAAATGTTGATTTGATTTTGCAGAAATATCGGATAACAGGCCGGGCGGGTATCCGGCTGCAAATATTGACAAACAATGAGAACAAATAGCCGACGGCCGGGCTTTCGCGGCCCAATATTTGCCGTCAATCCATTAGAATCTCGGCCAGTAAATACTCGCGCGAGTAAGGCTATTTCGGATTCCGCGGGGAAAGATGCGCCTCTTCTGTTCGCTAAATTTCTCTGAAAATAGGATTTTTTTGCTCAGACGGCCGCACATGGCTTTCAAGTGCCACAGTGGAAGATTTCGTAGGCGTCACGGAACGTGCGGCCGGCTTCGGTGACGACAGCACCTGTGACTAAGCAGCGATACTCGGGAAGCTGGGAAACCTGTTGCATCATTTGCGCGATTTTTATTTCCTTAATTACTCAGTCAGTTGCGAGCCCTTGCAACAATTTTATTGTTATTACACTTCGCACAATGTAACTGCTGTGCGTGATAATGAGCGAAAGTACCTTTTATATGCGATACGGAGATCGAAATTATGTAGATCAAAAAGCCGGGCACATTAATTTTCATTGATAAAAAACGCTCATAAAATCAACCTGTTGCCTTGAACAGAAAGGTACAAAACCTTGTAAAGTTACTCTGGTTAACATTGGGCCTCTTCCAAAACGCAGAAGGTACTGCAGAAGGAATGTAGAAATTAATAAATTTATAATTACCAAAATAAAAACTAAAATTTTATTTTAATTTTCTTTTTCCTTCTTTGACTCTGAAACTAGGTTATTATACTGGAAGAAAAAACATGGGTAAAAATAATCAAAATCGTAGCTTAAAAAATCACCAAACAATAAAGTTGGTCTTTTTGAAAAACGAAAAGTAGTTAATATCCTGATTATAAGATTTTGAACAAGGGCTCGGAACTCGGAAAACGTTCAAAATTAGATTGCCTTGGACATTTTTCTGAACACTCTCTGTTACATCAGATGATAATACCTAAAAGGATTTTTGGCGCAAAATCTAGCATATCATTTACGAAAACTTGTGGCATCATCGCAGCACAAATTAAATGTAGATCAATTTTGTGCCTTACTCGATTAAATAAAATTAGTCTTTTCTGAAATACATAGTATAGATTGTTATTATATATTTTTCTGGTCAATCTGAGGTTGGACATTTGTTTAACTTACAACAACATTTCTCACATTTCTTTATGAACTATAAAAATATTATAATAAATTTTTACTAGAGTTTTATTAACCCATTAATAACCAAGATCGTTTATTTTATAACATGTTGTTGAACCTAAATTTTATGTAAGTAAAAAAGTAATAAATGGATAATGGATTATGTTTACAGGTGTGATGAAACAAAATCCGGTCTCAAAATTGATAAAATTAATGAAGTTTAAAGGAAATCCTGGCATTTGGCTTGAATCTAAAAGCCTCCAAAAAATCTGAGTTTTTCATTATTATTTCTTGTTAATGTTATCATTCAACGCTTATGATGATATTAAATGATAATTATCAAGTTTCCCAACAATTGTCAATGCATCGTTCAATTTCCAAAATGGTGGATCCAATATGGCAGTCAAAAAAGAGCCACAATTCAGTTATTTCCTAGATTTTCCGAAGGTTTATTAATTTTTATGAACATTTTATGAGTACAAATCATTTTTCTCATACTTTTAAACAAAATTGCTATGTAAAATGACGGATCCAATATGGTGACATTTATATACGTTGTCAAGATTATTTTCTCAAAGAAAGATAAAGTCATTAACATGTAAATAAAAAAATATCTTCATTAATTTTGTGCACCGATGGTTTAAAATATCTTCTGAAATTTTGTGCCTGAAAAAAAAAAAATTATAAATATTGCAAATAAGGAATTTTTTTTCATTTTTGTGTATAAAAACCGCCATATTTAATTTTGTTGTCAAACTTTACGAATTTTGAGCCCACATTCTGTTTCAGAGAATATAAAGAATCTTTTATCCTTTATCCATTTATTACTTTGTTACATACATAAAATTTAGGTTCGAAAACATGTTATAAAATCAACGATCTTGGTCGTTAATGAGTTAATTCCGATAGCAAATTAACCCAAAAATTGAATAAGGATTGTACGTTTACACGCTGTAATTGTTGATAATTGATGTGTGCTGCAGCTGAAATTTAAAAATCAAATATTTTATTATTGAACATAATAATTTTCGAGACTGTATTAAAATAAATATGTATGGGGAATTCTTTTTCAAATCAGCCGACCCCCCAGTCCATTACAATTTTGGGGTAATAAATTTTTTGAGCACAACAAAAAATTTGTCAGAAAGTTTAGTTTTTAAAGCCGTTTGGTGTTTTTTGAAGAAAAAAATTCTAACCTCAAAAAAACTGTTTAAAGTGAGGCACCTCGCAAAAAAATGCCATTTTTCAGTCAAAAATGATTGCGAAAATTATAATTTTTCAATAATTTTAACCAAATTACTCAGAAAAAGTGTTTTCGGGGTAGCTGAAGAAGAATCTGTTATCAGATTTAAAATTCAAAATGGCTGATCCAATATGGCGGACGACATTTTTGAAAATAATTCCGATTTACACCAAAATTGGTTTAGAGTGGTTTTTAGGGTCTCTGATCACGAATCCGAGGTCAGATTTTCAAAATTCAAAATGGCGAATGAAAATTTTGAAAATCAACAGATTTATATAAATAACTTAAATCAGTTTACTTAATGTGAAAAAACTAGCTTTGTGGGCCGAATTTAAGAGAATCAATTTGTTACTTTCATAAGGTCAAAGCTGCAGAAATGAAAAATGGTTAAAATCGTAGAAAAATTGCATTTATCTCGATTTTCTTGATTCAAATATTTTTTAAAAGTGGAATCTTTTATATTATCAAATAAAAGATATTTGTTTTATAATTTTAAACGGATGTAACCCCTTAACACAGTTAAAACTCATAAAATTTCGATTTTGAATAATAAGAAAAGAATCAACGTAGATATTTAAAAGTGAATATTTTTGAATAGCCCATGGCCCAGAGAATTAATTAAGTTAGTAGAGAAAAAATTCTTGATTCAAATATTATACATTCAATGAAATTAATTTATTGTAGTCTCGTGAAGTGTAATGGAATGACAAAAATATATGAGCATTTTAATCAACTATACCATATTCTGTTACAGTTCTTCTCCTCACTTTTAGAATAATAAATCTTCAATTAATCATTGATTAAGCTACAAAATACTAAAACTTCGATATTTTAAGATACGATTTAAATGGCTCCAGAATTGAAGTAGAAAAATCAAACGGTATGCATAATAATATCGGATTTAAAGCAATTTGGATTATCTGCTCAAGAAGTGTGAAAATGTAGGTACCGGATCCATGGTTTATTGGCTTTTTTATTGTGAACCTGTCATCCGGTTTTCAAATGCAAAAAAAAAAATCCCCTGAGTCACTGCCGCTGAGCTTTGTCTTCTTAGCGTCACATTTTGCGCCAATTTGCGAAACCGTGCCATCGTGAACACCGCAGTCTTGACTTTCCCACTGGCGGGCTTCATCGGAAGGTAATTGACATCATCTCGACATCTTGCAGTCGCCTGCCCCCTCCCAGGTTCGTATCGATGACACCGAAGCCACAGCGTAACGTCAGCGCTGCAGCGATCAGCTCTTGACTGACACCGATTAAGCGCGGCATAACCGCGCAGAGGTGACGCTAGTCGCGGGCATCTTCTACCGAGTTTAATGAGGTTTTAATTTAAACACAAACACTCCATGAATCGGAGCTGACTTCAGAGCTTTGTCCTATTCACGTCAGAACAATTGCTCAACATCCAGCCGGCCAGCGAGTTCGAGTTACAAGTTACAAATTTACCGCCTCGCCAAAAATCCGTTCCGTCGGTGCTGAACTAAACAAATGAAAGTTTATTGAACCACGAATGCGTGGCCCCCGTCTAAGGCGGCTTAATTGGCTTCGCCCTGCGCGGGGGCCAGATTGGGGCTGAATGGCGTAACACGTAACCCGTCCATCGAGGTCTGTTTATTTACTAAGTAAGCGCAGGAGCTGCACGCAACGTGCGCCTGGACCAGACGGACATTCAACCGCCGAAAGTTGTGCAATGTCCATCGTCGCAAAAACCAGATTTTCACTTGACCTCATTTCAGATTCAGTCACTTCCTGAACACTCCCCCGCCGTTGCCACCTTTCTGGATTTATCGTCTTTCTACGAGACCTATGTTACTCTCTCCTCCGTCACCGCCTTGTTTACTTTGACTTCTTAAAATAATTCCCCCTAGTTAATGGGCAGCTGGCCGGCTAATTAGAATTCTCCGCGTTTGGAGTAGGCCGGAAGAAAATTGAAGATTTCTTAAAACTCTAAGCAGGCTCACCCATTTTCTGGAAACTGTTTAATTAATGTTACATCTTCAATCCCATCGTTTCGTCCTTTTCAAACACTCGATTGCCTCATTGAAGACCATTCCAATTTTTTCTATCAAAGACCCTAACTCTATACCTTTCCTTTAACTTTTTTCCCCGCTGAGGAAGCGGGGATTGTGTTTTTGACAAATATGGAAATTCTTTACCCTCTTTAATCTGGCATGGAAAAAGTTATTATTTTAGGATTAAAAAAATGTATTCATTTTTATGTTTGCCTGACAAAGGTTCTGACTTCTTGTAAAACTTTCTTTCAATTTAAATTCAAATTTTTGTGGAAAATAAACATATATGAATATAACTTTGGATTCAGATATGTTGTTTTATGTAATATCCATGTGTAGAACATTAGAAAATTTTAATTTTTTGATTTTGTTCTTTCCTGTAAGTATATAATAGCATTCAAATATATATATCTTGAAAATACGGAATTTGTTTTAAAATTGTTTTATGTGGACATTCAGTTCACAAATTTGAAATTGTATATGCTGGAGCAAACTTACAATTCGTAATTGCTGTTTTGCCTTAATATTTAGGGGTATTCATACTTTATGGTACTTGCTATTTAATTGTTGTAAACATTTAAAAAAAATCGGTTGCCATAGAAACAACTAGGAATATTTTAAATTTTATAGTTTGTACAACTATGCAATAGAAAAAGTGACAAAGCGTGAGTGATTACCTCTAATATTTTGAATATTTGTTGAAAGATTGGGTATTTTATTATATTATCATAAATAAATTTTAATTTTTGATTTTTGTACACAGAAAAAATTTTTGTTTTTCGAAAGTATGTATGTAATTATATTGGTTTTTTTCCATCCTAGAGCCGAAACGGCTGGATAGATTTTAATAAATGAGGTGTCCTTAGAATCGTCTTTATTCCTGGAGTGTCACTAAGTATTTGACATCACAAAAAATCCAATATGATGGACATATAAGTTATAATGAAAATAAATTGAGTGTTTTGTTGATACCTATAGTGTGGGTTGCCAAAGCAAAGGATTCGTTAAGATAATTTTGAATGCATGTATTAGGTGTGGTATATTTAATTTTCTAGGATTTCTAATTTTTAGTAATGCCTAGTAATTTTGATGAATGTTGTATAATTTATGTGAAGTTAAAGTATTTGTTACACTTGTTACAATTGAAAATATAATATTGAGATTGGGAGTCGAGCTCTGGGAGTGAATCAGAAAGAAGGAAAATGTATACCAAATTATTTAACAGAATGAGGTATTGAAAGACGTTTTATGACTTGTGAAATCTTACTTCAAACACAAAAAGGAAGTCATGAACAATTGATCTGTTTTGATAATCCTAAAAAAAAGGCATATGGAAAGAGAAGCGAACCACTACCGTCAACGTCAACATCGACACTAAAACAAAACATTCATACTGAAAAAGCTACCGTGATCAAAAAGTAAAGCCAATTTTGAATTTAAATTGCGCAGGTCCATCGATTCGAGCAAATCTGCTTGTTTTCATATCTGTAGAAAATTTCACGCCAGTATGTCATTTGCTTGGCTAGTTTCGTTGTGAGAAACTAAACGTGAATTTTTGGATTTCTACAATGTGCGATTTTATTGAGCAAAGAAATTAAATTTTGTTTGCGGAATTAAATTTCTGCTGCAGAAACATTTAGAATATTGCAGAAGGCTTTAGGCGATCAGGTTTTGTCTGAAAGAAATATTTACAAGTGGTATAAACAGTTCAAAGAAAGTAGAGAAAGCGTTGAAGACAAGGAGTGTCCCGGAGGACCATCAACATCAATCAATGAACAACATGTCAATGAAATCAAAGATTTTGAGCTCAAAAATCGTCGGTTGACAATTATTTTTGTGGCATTGCTGATATTGTAAACACTTCATTTGGATCGGTCCAAACTATTTTGAAAGAACATTTGTACTTGAGAAGAGTCACATTTCGATTGGTTCCAAAAACACTCAATTTCTTCCACTACACTGCATTGGTTCTTCGAGACTTTTTCATCAAAAATTCGATGCATGTCGTTCCATAACCACCGTATTCGCCCGATTTGTCTCCATGTGACTTCTGGCTATTCTCTAAGCTCAAAAGATCGCTTCTGGAACACCATGTTGAATCGACTGGTGAGATAAAAGAAAAATCGAAGAAGGAACTGAAGGCCATTCCAATCATCGAGTTTCAGAAGTGTTTCGAGGATTGGAAAAATCACTGGCATAGGTGTATTGTGTCGGGCGGGGACTACTTTTAGGGGATAATATAAATTTGGAAGAATAAGTAACAATGTTCAAAGTTATAAACAAATTGGCTTTACTTTTTGATCACAGTAGTACTGTGTGTGGTGGGATCAGAAATATGCAAATATTATTTTATGAGCTGTTAAAATCTAGTGAAACTATTACAGCCGATGGTTATAAACACTAGTGAACACCAAATAATCGCAATGAACCGATCATCGAAGCAAAAACTCCCTGAATTTACCAAAAGATATGAATTTTGCACGACAATGCTCGGCCACATCAGTTGGAAACGCTGGGCTAGTATGTTCTGCCGTACTGCCGTATTTAATAGACATTGCTCATTCTGACTATCACTTGTTTCGATCAATAGCACCTGCCCTATAAACACAGCACTTTCACTCTTATGAAGAAGTTGAAAAATAAGTCGAAAATTGGTTTGCTTCGAAGGATATTCAATTTTTTCATCGCGGAATCCATCTATTGCCAGAAAGGTAGCAAAAAGTTATAGGCAGATATGGAGAATACTGTAATTAATAAAAAATACCACACATAATATATTCCAAATAAAAAGTATAATAATAATCTTAATTAATTAAAAGAAAACAGTCTCCGTTTACGTTTAAATTCTGATTTTGAGTATAATTGTTATACTCTGAAGCTCTGTTTCTTTGTGGTGTTAAGTTGTCTTGTTTTTTTTCAATTAATTAATTCTTTTAAAGATTGTTATTGAAAACTTTATATGAAAGAAACAAGTTTAGATGAAAAACTCAAAGATTAAATTTTGCGGGCCTCCTCTGTGCTTAATACAAAAACAAGTTTATGTCTTAATCTAGTCTGAAAAGACTTGCCCCTTTTGGGATTTTTAAAAAACCTAACTATATTATTTTTTTGAAATGGTTAATCGCATTAGCAGGGTTGTTCTTCAATTTATTCTATTTCACCCCATCGTACGTGCGTAAATAAATTACAATGATGAAAGGGAATATGTTTTAAGTTATACCCATAACCAAAATCCCCTAAGAGGCTTTGTTGCGCTTGTTTGCAAAAGGATACGATACAAGAGCTACTTCCAAGAAAGAAAAAAAAAAATTAGATTTTCTTCCCTTTGCCCTATATTCGAGCTTCCTTCACACAACACTCAATTACGAGCCATTATGGACACTAAAGTGAATTTAATAAGAAAAGGATACCTCTTCTATCCAGATGAGAATAAGAAGCAGGAAAAGGTTTTGCCCCCCAAAGAGAGTGGATATAAAGTGCCCAAGTTGTCGTTCAACTTCAAACCCAAATTACCCAGGGATCCCTTCACGGGCAAATAAATCAACACGGAGCGGAATCGAAGAAGAGTTAAGAACTTCTTAAAGTTCAAAAAGGTACCTCACGGCCCTCGCATGCCTGCGTGCCCCCAACGCAACCGAGCTTATCTTTTTCGCAAAACACAGAAAGGTTCTTTACGAGCCTCTTAACCCGCAGGGGAACACATTCGCACAAGCTTATCTCGGGCTCGGCTCCTTTGAAAATTAATTCGAGAGCTTTGCCAAAAACGCCTTCGCAGACTGGTGGAGGGGGGAAGATTACTAAAGAAGCCCTAGAAATCCAAGAAAGTTTGTCGGGATTTACCGAGATACCCGTTGTAACTTTAAATTTTCCCAAAAACGAATCAAAAACTCTTGATATCAGGATAATGGCGATGTCAGCGCTCTCATACTTCTTTTTTTTTCCCATCACTGAGATGTGCCCTTGGTGGTGGGAGTGAAACTTGATTTGAATTCCTTTTTCTGGTGGCTTACGAAGGCCTAAGAAGCTCCATTATCCCTTTTAAGAATTTGCCTAGTGTGATCAGCGAGGGCATGTCCTTGAGGGCGCCACCACACCTAATCTATGGCTGCGTGTTGTGTGGCGGGCGTCGTTGTTTTGTCGCAATTGTTTTCACAAAATCTCTGCTCTGCTGATGGCACCTTATTTTTGTTATGATTTCCCGTCTTCGGGGACTATTTTTAGATTTGAACGTCACCAAGCTGTTGGCACGTTGCCGCGTATTTTGCCAGCACCGGCCCATACAGGATCAGCCAGTAAGGCACAAGCATTACGTGACGGTCCACAGATGTGTGTGCTCACTTTCTTCTGCTTTTTCTTAGTGATTTCGTCTTCGTTCAGCCTCCTCCTAAACGGCGCGTCGAGCGGCGGCGGGTGAACGCATTAATTTTGCTAATGATCTTGCGCCGCAAAAAGTATGACAAAAGCAGACCGTGACATCACACGTTCGTTCCCGAGCTTTGTTGAGCTTTCCAGCACTCGTGCCGTGTGATAAACATTAGTGTTGTCCGCTCGGGTGCCAAAAACAATGACACCACTTTCATGGTGTCGCGCTAAAGACGGATTAGGTCATTATCTGAATTAGAGTATCGGCGTTTACACCACGAATTATTGATATTGACAGCGAGTCCAGCTCTTATCCAATTAATTAGAAATTATTGGTTGTTTTTCGAGCTACGACGATGCCACGAATTGGCCCCATAAAATATGTTTTGGACGCTGCTGAAAGTGTGTAACGAACGACCACCAATCGGGATAACTCAGGGACTTTGCCAGTCTGCTGGCCGAAATGAATCTATTTAATTTACTTCAGCTCAGACAGTAAAAATTCTCGGGAACATCTTGAAATAAAAACTTAAATGTATCCTCTAATTGTAGACTTCATGTCCTTTAAATGCTTCAGGTTGTGGAAAATATATTTTCAGAGTCTTCAACAATTGTTGTTATCTAACCTATACATATATAATAATAGAAGCAATTTACATTCAATTTTCCACTTTAAATTATATACCTAAAACTGGAAGTAGCTACGTACAAGCAATTATTGATCTGATTTTGTATTCAATCGCTCAATTCTAGTTCTATGATATCAGCTGCATTATACTTTAAAAATCTTCCGCCTAATTGGGTCTGCTTAGGACGCCAAACATAGATGAAATTTATGCGAAAATTGGCCAAAATTCTGTGAAAGCAAAATACAAATTTTTATCGATTATATATATAGGTCTAAAATCTAAATAATACCTAAGGTATTTATTTTTAATAATAAAAAAGTTGATAAGAAGCACATATTATAATTTAGATTCATTAGAAAGCTACTGAACTAAGCTTTCGAAAAACGTTGAATATATGGCTAGATTACGGCTTATTCATTAATTTTTTAGTTGTGAAATTTCTGATTTCGACAACACAGCATTCACTTTGGAAGTAAGCTTTCAATATTTCAAGATTTCCTAACATTGTTCAAGCATAAATCGATTCCTTTTCTACTGAGGAGATATGATACTGTGTTTCTGCAAATTTTTTGTGTGGGGAAGAGCAGTAAGTGTTAGAATAATATGTAATTTAAAAAGAAACCAACAGATGGACCACCTTTAATAGACCTTTATTCGGAATATTTCTATCAGTAAATCCAACTAATAAATCCGAAGGGTCTGTTAGTACTACAGGAGGCTCAAATTTGTTTCTCTTTTCGAGTTGACCAAATCTTCTACCTATGAAAAAAAATAAAGCTTTAAGAGAAATATAATAGATAAAAATTCCCCTCGGAGAAGGTTAGGATTTTCTTTTCACGTATAATAATGTATCAAGAATCTTTTTAAAAGTCTGCTTTAGTTGAATGCGTTTTTGTCTTTGTTCGTTAGCCATAAAATGTATTAGTATTTTTAATTAATTTGTGTATACAGTCCCATTTTATTTTCTAACCGATTTTCTAGGCTAAGATTCAGTTGTCCCTAGCTTACATCGGTTCGAAGATATGTATGTCGGTGATAAATTATTTGTTTAGTTTCGACTTACGTCGGGTTGGTTTTGCACTTTTGTCGCTTTTCGAACACATGATTCAAAATTTGCGGAAATATTCATAATAATTTCCCTTTTTGAATAAAAAGATCATAATAAGCTCTGTGTTATTCTCATTATATTTATTTTTTTGGAACAAAAATAAAAATAGTTCATAGTTGAAGAAATTATTTCATTTACGGAAATAAAGCTCAATTTGCTAAATTTATACAAATGTGTAATTTTTTATGTATATTAGAAGTTAATTTTGACTTGATGTCTCGACATGCACATGTCGTTTACGGCGGGGAATAGGTGTAACATAAATAAAGATAGACTTAAAAAGTTGTACAAATAGCAAAAAATCATAGGTTTTTTGTTTAAAGCATTATTTTCAATCTGTCATATCAATCTTATTTGCGTCCATCTATAACAGAATAGTCTTTAATTGTGTAACGATAAATAGCAAGGTTTTGAAGACGCCTTGCCAGCGTAATGCATTCAATAAAGTACCAGAAGAATGTAACCCAGAAACTTAAGAAGTGTCTCAAGGAAACTACTTGCGTGGATGTGATCCTCCGCCACTTGCAAAATTGCCGGCAGGTGTCAACTAAGTAGTCCACCCTTCAAGAGGAGTCGTCAACCCGGCTGCACCCAGTATATTGTTTTGTTCGCCAAAAATTCACTTTTTGAGCGTCGTAAAGGCGAAAATAAGTTGCATTGGTCCCGAAATAAACTGTCGTCCGATGCAGCGTGTTTAAATCGGTTGCGATAATGGTGCACAGTGCATTCATTAGGCCTCAAAATAGCGTCTTCAACTTCAACGGTTGGCTATTTCGGCCGAACGTGCTACTTCTTTTCTTGTGCGTGTGATCCTCCAACGGCCGTCGAGCGGCGCACGACGGGAATAGCCCGCGAAGCTTGGCCAGTTCTTTATTTATCCTCTGGCTAACTAAATTCAGCCGAGGTGGCGGCTAACTTCGGACTGTCTCAATCTATTTCTGCATGGCTAAGCAGCGCAGCGCCTGCAGTCATTGTGCGATAAGAAGGGCACAGCGTACGCGGGTAATTTTAGTGCGCGGTCCGCTTGACGCAAGTGCGCGCGCGGCTGCACCACTTTCACCTCATCAGATTAATGTAAGATCCGAGTAACCCAAGTGTTTCCTTTTGTTTTCTTGCAGTTCATCGGATGGGAGGAGGTGCCGAGGCCCAACACTCGCACGGAAATCGTCCAAGCGATGCGCAGAATTCGGGTAAGTGCATTCCCCACTGGTGGCGGTAGTGTCGGTGATAAATTCCTGATTTACGATCTAGCGTCCGAGTTTAATGGCACTCGCTTTATGGCAGCTCCGATAGCTGATTATTTACGACGCCGCCGAACACTCTTCACTAGCAGCGCGTACCAGAGCCATAACTCACAATTGATTACGGATCGGATACTCCAGCAAGGAGCTGTTAACAACATGCGAGCACTTCTGCCCGAGGGCAAATGCAATTACTCCATATCGAAAAAGAGTTTAATTCAGTTCATATGCCATCTAGAACATGCTACTCTTATACCAATTTTATGATAGAGAATTCTTCTGCAATTAATCGTGGTTTTTTTCGCCTTTTAATGACCAAAGTCATATAAATTTTTATCGAAAGCAAAGTTGATCTCCGATATTTTTATTAAAATTTGGGATACTTAAAATTGTATTCAATTTTTATACTCAAACAATAACCAACAAGAGGACTAGATCTTTTTTTCCTACAATAACAATCAACAAAACAATTAGACAGAAAATTTAAAAAAATTGTTCGCCCAATGCTATAGTTATTGACCGAACATAATATTTGGTATGTTATGTATATAAGATTATAATATTATGAGGAAGAAAATTAGTTTATTAAACAAAATTTGACTATGCAAAAATAAACGCCAAAATGTATGCAATACTTCGATCAGTGCTTAGGAAAAATCCTCTTGATAATACACTTGTCTTAATTTGTCTTTTTAATTTTTGGTCAAATACCACGATCGTTTAAGTAACTGTCAAATCTGAATGAGTTCTGAATTCTTTCATTTAAGTTTTGGTGAAAATTGTTTGACAGTTGTGAGGAGAAAAGTCGTCAATTCAGACTTCAAATAAACTAACTATTATACAATACGTTTTCATGCAGAGTTGAAAGATCGAATCGAAATTGGGTTGAGATTTTATTTTTTTTTTTAGTCTATGATACTTTCTTGAAAATTAAATCAAATATAATTCCCACAATGCAAAATATTTCTAAAAAGTTAAAAATACACGCTTATACATATATTTCCATCAATTTGCTAACAAATTTTAATTTTCTAAACAATATTGAAAAATCCTGAAGATCTTTTGCTACGCGGAATATAATTATAAGTTCAAAGTTTTCTGCATGTAAACATGGTGATAGTCGTACAAAATTTTTAGTTAATCCTAGTAGTCTGAGTTCTGCGCTAAACTAATTTTTAGCGAGTCTCAATTATAGGTTTATTAGTGCAGAGAAATGCCATGATGACATTTTGGAGACCAGCAGAGAATTTGCAATTATAACGGCGGCATCTTTAATTCAAATTTTAATTGACTGAGAAGAATAAAAAAAAAGAATTCAAATTCTTTTATAAATTTGAATTTTCAATGCTTTTGTCGGTGTCGAGATCCACTTTTTCAATTCAACATAATTGTGGCAGTTGAAATTTTAGTATTGAATTCCACGCTAAGCTAAATCTTCATACAAAATTTAACATGCTAAAATGCTCGGCTAAGTATATCGTAATTGACATTTCTCATATGAAATACAAATACCAAAAAGTCTTCATCGAATTTAGCAATAACTTATCGGCCTAGGTCATTTCTTTCATGCTAATTTAACTATCGGTGTTCACTTAAAGGTCTAAATGTTCATTATTTAGCTACTTTATATAAAGTTTGTGCCACAGAAAACCTCCAAAAGACCTTATACATTTTCATGTAAATTTGTCAGTCAGTTCATTGGACCTGTCATCTTAAACTTCTAAAAAGGTTTGTTTCCGTACTTTTCTGGGCGAAAAATGGCTATAAGGGTAGGGATAAAATTCTTTCGGGCTAAAGAAATGCGAAAGAAAAGCAACATTCAGAATATATTTGTTTTTGACACTTGACTTTGAATGTTGTCATAGGAAGCTATGATTTTTGCGACTGTCACTTTCGACCCAACCAATTCCATAGTGCGGGAACAAATTTTGGGCAGATTTGGGCAGATTTGAGCAACTTTATTCACCCACGGGTACCCAATTACGATTACAGAAACAAACCTAATGTCGGACTTGAAACATGGTAATCGCCAGAAATGTTAAAATTACGGTCGTTGTATTGTTCCATATTCTATAATATTAAGTTGAATTGGAATGTACCATAAAGCACATTCGAGTTAGGGTTATGATACATACTATACACGAAAATCAAATATGTAATAAAAGATTCAGTAAAGTTTATTCCGAATATGTAAGTGCAAAGATTTCCTCTTTAAAATCAGTTCTTAACCTTAAAAATTGGTTCAGATTTCAGGTCAGAGAGTTAGAAGCGTGTTTGCACACTTTTTAAATAATAGTGAAATCCCTTGAAAGAAAGGAACATGTAAAGTATATTACAAAGATCCAACATTTTAAGATGTTTTTTTGTCTAAGAGAATTCAAGTTTAAAGTTATATTACTTTGGGGAAAGATAAAAACTAAAACTATTCTTACATACTACTTGAGCTGCGACTAAATAAGTTATTTCATTAGCTTCTAAATAATTCCTTAATAAGTATGTTTTCAGGCCAAGAACATATTAAGAAAATTTGTCCACAATACTTTCGTGCAATTCATTTTTAAAATTTTATTTTGGGCAACTTGAATTTTATTTATCTACGTTTTGAGATATTGAAACCTAAGGGCTTGAAATATCACTTAATGAATTATTAGCTTATTTTTCAAACTCAGTGCTTGTTTATAAATGGGTAAAAGGTTTTTATCAATAAATTTGTCTTATTGATAACTAATGTTATATATATCTTGAAAGTTAAAATATAAATATTTGATGTGGTCAGCGCATGTATTAGCAGAACCATTCAGGCTCAGTTTGCTTTTGGGAAGATTACATAGAATTCGCTTGCTTGCATTGTGTTTTGTTCAGATTTAGCTTAATGTCCCATTTATAAAAATAATCTTGGGGCTTTTCGAGTCCAAATAAGATGTTGGAACAAATGTACAAAGCGCTATTATGTGAGCAAAAAATTTCTGTATCATCTGCAAAGATTGAGGAAGAACAATTTAGGATTTGTGGAAAATCAGCCATGTGAACTTCATCGGAACTCCTACAATAATAGAGAGTTCGGTGGAAAAAGTATTCCTAAGGTAAACCTTAAAGGCACGAGTACACATACATTTTTTGATTATTAAAACAAACGCAGGAGGAAAACTGAAATTTATCATTTTATGTATTGTATAAGAGTATCGTGCCAAACAGAATCAAAGTCAGACTGGACGTCAAGAAGTACAAATAGTTATATAACTAGAAAAATTTAAAGGTTTAAGGGGGTAGTGTATTTTTTTGCGTTTCTTTAAATTTTCTCATATAAATAGACAACATCTCAAGATTATTGTGTTAAAATTTGAAATCGATTGGAGCAAAACTAACAGAGATATGGAGTTATAAGTCTCCGCTGCTCCGATCCGGCTGCGAGCTGTTCCTGTGCCTTATAAATTCAGTGTTTAGACTTTAAGGGGACATTATCATTTGAAATGGACAAAAAAACGACTTTTTTTGGAATTTTTTTTTAAAACCCTATTGCATTTATTCAAAAAACTTTTTTCATATATTGAATATATAGGCATTGAAGTATACAAAAAAATTTGTTTTTTGTTTTTTTTGTTATGTTTTGCGGCAATAGAGGGTGTTGTACGAAAAGTCCCTTTTTAGCTGGTACCAGCTCCTGCGGTCTTCCTGCAAAAGATAACGACAAAATTCAAAATGGGTTTTGTTCTTTGGACTTTTTTCTATGACATAGACATTTAAAAATAGTACTTTTAATTTTTTAAATTATTTTTAGGACTGTTTTTCTAAAAAAAATAAAAATTGGCCATTTTTGGGGGTATAAAAAAGTATGTGTATAAAAAACAGGGTGGGGTACTTTTATGCATTTTTAAAGGTCTATGTCCTAGTATTTATGATAATGAGTCGAATGCTTTTCGATTTTTTTAAATCTATCGAGCAGAATTTGAGATATCACTGGTACCAGGTGAAAATAAAGTAGTTTCGAGAAAAACGCGTTTAAAGTTTTTGTGCGACGCTGCAAATCTATAGAAACCGGTATATATAGCTATAACTTTCGTTTTGTTTCGAATTTCTCACAACGGTTTGAGGACAGCATTTCTATGATATTAAGGAATACTTTTATGTAAAAAAAAAAAAAAAAAAAAATTAATTTTTTTTTCATTTCAAATAAGAATGTGCCCTTAAACGCGTTTTTCTCCCACTTAGCATGTTCAAAGTCGGTAGACACTGTAACTCAAAATCTACTTGACCGATCCTCTTCAAATTTGACGAACTCTTTCAGTACATAAAATATGAAGTAGTGACGTCGAAATAATTTTTTTTGTACATTATAATTAGTTTTACTATGAAAAATAGGCTGATTTTTACTGGTTTTTTTCTTTAAATTCGAGTTTTGACTTCAAAATTATGCCAAAAATTGAAAAATCGTCAAAAAAAAAAAAAAAATCTCGACCACATTACCTCGAGAAACTCATAAACCAAATATTTGCGATTTTTTGATTTAAGATAATCCAGTAATGAGTTCTGATGTCCACCGCAAACTGACTTTTTTTAAAAAGTATCCCAAGATTTGTTCTCAATGGCTTATTTCTTAATATTTTAGGCTAAAAATTTAATTTAATATTCTTGAAATGATGCTTTATTATGTGTACAATTTTTAAATAAATTCAATTTATCATATGCTCAGGAAAAATTATCAAAAATATGCTTAAAATGAAGCGAATTAACCCTACCCTGCCTTTAAGACGAAAGTTGACGTAATTTGAATTCTAATTTCTATAAGCTAAATTTATATAGAGCTAATAAAATATTTATTAATTTATAAGGGGAATCAAAGTCAGTATATTTGATTTCATTTCACCCATAAAATTTGATCTCAACACAGAAAATTCTAGGAATTTACTGTATCCATGGAATTCATTTCAAACTTCGTGGAAAATTCATAACAATAGAAATTTCCAAATTATGTTTTTACCAGCAGGCTCAATGTTCCGGTCTTGTGTAGTTAATTATGAAGTAATATTAACAAAACTATTCGGGTTAACAACAGTTTTCAGGGCAATTCAGAGGAGGTCCTGTGGAACAGTCCTCTAGCCCCAATAAACAAACAGCCGAGGGACTCCCAGCATGAAACTTGTGCCGCATTAGCAAAATAAGACCGACATTGCTTTTGATGAAAATTTTAAGGTCAAAGTCACCCAACAAGAAATTCGCCCTAGAAAGTGTAAATCAAGAGGGCCTCTGGCGCTAAGCACCAACTCATATGGACGCATGGTGAACCCTATTAGGGTCGTCTGGAGTAGAATCGGTCGGGATGATGTCCTTGGTCTATATCCTATACATACAAACGAAACAGGGGACACAAACCTTTGAAGCTAACAAATATAATCATCGCCGCAGGGCACATCATTTCGACTCATACATATTTAATGATCTCTACGATTTTGGAAATCGCCATTAGTTACAGATTAGATAACTGAAAGCGTATGGGGGCCTCGCTAGTATTCCAGCAAGAGGTATAATGGAGGGGATAAATCAGAGTGGTCGTGATTTATTAACGTCTGCCTAACGAGAAGTCGTTACCGTGATGGCGCGTGATTGAGACGTGTGGACTTTCTTCAGGTTAATCTATCAGCTGTCGAAAGTCCTAAGATTTCTCTAGAGGTGTAATAAATTTCTTAAAAGTGTACCATATTCCTGTAAAATAACAATCTCAAAAAGCGGTTTAGGACTCTTTTCAAGACAGTTTAAAAATACTTAAAGTGTATGTACCATACTTCTTTAAAGCATCTTAAAGTTTTTCTAGGAAGTTGCTCGGCAAAAGTTTATTTTACGAGCAATTATCAAACGTATTATAAACAAACGAAATGAGTCTCTAGAATCAGGCCTTTAAACTGCCCCAAAGTCAAAATGAATTATTTATAGATAGGATTTTCTCATCTCACGAGATATTTTATGTTTTTCTTTTTCAGTACGAGTGCAAAGTCCAGAACATGAAGAAACGAAAGGTAACAATACACATATCAGTGCAAGGTGTTAGAGTCTGCTTAAAGAAAAAGAAGAGGAAAGTAAGTATGCTCTTAACGAAAGCATAAGTTCTGTAATGTCTGCATAACTCACTCATTTTTTTTTTCTCTCTTTTCTTGCAGAACCTAGAATTAATGAATCATCCCATCTATAGGATATTTTATGTTTCCCACGATAGTAGCGATCTCAAAATATTTAGTTATATTGCACGAGATGGCAGCACGGACACTTTCAAATGTTCTGTTTTTAAAAGCAATAAAAAGGTAAGTGTCTTTCTCAACATTTTTTTTATTGTTCACTTTTTTATATTTGCGCGTTTTATTTTATGGAGTTTCCTTTTATCTTTTTGATGGCACTGCCAAAATGTAATAAACTCACGGTCTTTTTCGTTATTGCGTTTAGAAACGTGATCATTTCTTTGAGAATTTTTATAGAAGAAGAGTATTTGTTACTAACCACTGCCAGAGTCAAAATTAATTTAGTAAACCAAAACAAATGGAAATTTTTTTTAAATACAAATGTACACCTGGTTGAGTTGTATGACCAGGCATGTTTACTGTAACAGTCATCGGTAGGAATAAATAGTTTTAGCAGATAAATCTTCGACAAACAATTGTATCTTTAACACGTTCACAATCCGTGTACCACCGGTGGTACACAATCTGTGCAAAACGTATATATATATAAAAAACTGTCGCTAAAGTGTTAAACAAATTTTGCTATAATTTTTATATATATATATTTTATATTCTTAAGTTTTTTGTTTGTCATGATAGTGGTAGAGGTAGTGTTTCTACAATTTAGCTCAATAATCCATGAAACTTCCACACTACCTCAACTTCAAAGCCCAATATCTCAAGAAATATCGATGTTAGCGATTTGGTGTTCAGAAATTTTTTGTAGGAAATTGAATTTGAATACAAGTTTGTCATATTCACTTTTTCTGTAACTCTTGTTGTTTACAAGATAGGGGCAAAAAGCGAGAATTTCGTGGAAAAATTGGGGTCAATGACCAGTACTACCTCGCTGGTGAGAGTTAGGGTTACACCGCAATGGACTTTTCTAGAGCATTCAATTCTGAAGAAACCCTACCATTGACCAAGATTATACCATAAAATGCCTCTGAGCTGTAGAGTTTTGAAGAAAAATAATCAAAGTTTACGTGTATTTTATATGGAAAATCTTTATACACCTTGTTCTAGTACTTAATATTAATATTAAGGGCTCCAATTTTCAGGGAATTTTTGTTTAGGTATTTGCCACAAAATTTCGAGGTGGGACTGAAAAAAAAAATATAGTCGCGAAAAAAAAGCACCCTAATAACACATACTATATTTAACGCAATACTCTATTATTAATGCAATAATATAATATTTTATACACAATTATTTCAACTCCAAACAGTCTTAAAACTGATATCGTTTAGTAAAGACTATGACATTTTCATTTATAAATAATTGGAACTAATTTTTATATTTTAAATAACTTTTTTTTTTCAAAATTCAGATATTCATATATGTATTTTAATATGAATCATATCAAATCTATTATTCCATATTTGTGAAAATTTAAAAAACAACTGGAAATTATATTGCTGTATCAAATTCACGTCTTTCTTCAGTAGAAACAATAAATAAATAAAATATTGTACTATATTCTTAATATTCTACAATAGCTCGAATTGATGATTATTATGTACAAATTAATAAACATATATGCTTACTGTTTAGTAATAAATACAATTATATTCTATTAAAATTATAAGCACCTAGAAAGTATATAAACATGTTTTAAGTTATTTAATTGAATAATACCAATTAATTAATTAATTAATACCATATATTTTTAAAAACTTTAATTAATTAAAAATAAGTAATTATCGTGTTCCAACTCGCTTCTTAAAGCCCTATTTTTTTAGAACAGAACACCATACACATACAATTAGACTTTTAATATTTTCTTAGGAGATCGAACATTGAATTGGAATAAGTAGTTTGTTTTTAAAATGCTAAATGGATCCTACAAAACTTATTTTTAGAACATTAACACTTTTAGGATGTTGAGGTTAAGAATGCTATTTAAAATTAAGCGGCAAATGAATTAATAAAGGAATTGAGGATTGATTGATGATACATAGGTTTATATTGGTCTATTTTGACTCGGGAGGATTTCCCTAGATGTTAGTCGTCTCGAAAACCTAACTAATATTAATCCAATACTAAGGATTCAAGATAAACTGTCTGTATTGGATTAGTCATTAGTCGTGTTTTCGCACTAACTTTTATTAACAAATTTACACGAAAAAATTTAAATTGGATGCTTTTATAAATTAATTTTTGTGTCATTCTTTATTATTTATTTCTGAAATACTTATAAATATTATAATACTAGCTGGGTTACTACCGGTTTCACCCGGGGTTGGGTAAATACTTACTAATTAAACACTTCTCCATTGGTCTAGTTTGTTATATCCTAGAAATTGATTCAACCCGAAAACTCCTTTATGGATCCGCAATTTTGAATATCCAAATTTTAATAATGTTCTAAATTAGTGCTCTAAAAATAATCATTGTACCAATTTTCATTAAAACCCGTTGAAATCGAGAAATTTTGGTCGCCATCTTGGATCTAGAAATTGTGATAATTTCCAAAAATAGTAGGCCCAAAAAAATCGTACTAATTTTCATTAAAATGCATTGAAGTCGAGAAATTGAGATCACTATATTGGATCCGCCATCTTGAATTTGCAAGTTTTGCTCATATTCGAAATTAGTGGTCTCAGAATAATCATTGTACTAATTTTCATTAAAATCCGTTAAAATCGAGACATTTTGGACCCGCCATCTTGGATTTACAAATTTTGATAATATTCGAAATTATCAGCCTCAGAATAATTATTTGCCATCTTGAATTTCTAAATTTGGACAGCGGATTTGAAATCAGCATCCCACAAAACCCCTAAGTGCCAATTTTCATAAAAATCGCTTCAAATTTAAAATTTTCAACCGGCATCTTGGATCCGCCATTTTGAAACCCTATATATTATCCGAAAAAATTTAGCCTATGTGTTAAATTGGAATATGTACTACCTTTGGACAAAAAATGAAAAATATTAAGCTCAAAGTAAGTGTTTACTTCTGCGGGCATCATATGTTTAAATTTGTATGAAACTGAAGCGCAAACGAGGAGCAGTTGGAGCAGTTGGAAAAGTCTTTTAAAGCGCTTCTTTTTTACGTAAAAGCTTCAAAATTATACTGAATTTTTCAACTATGAGACGATGATAATGATATTTAATACATAATAATTATATACAATATAATAATTTGTTTTTGATAAACGCTGTGATTCTATCCATTTTATTTACATTATTTCCTTTAAGGATTTTATTATTTATTTATTTGATTTATTAATTTTTGAAGTTTTTATACCATGTCCTTAGGTATTATACCAAGCATTAAATGTCTGATCCTGTACATTTTATGTATTTATATATATTTTGAAAAGTAAATCGTATTAATATACGTGTAATTATATAGCAATTGGGAACACAGACGTGGACATATTTAAATTTTTGATTAATAGCATTAGCATAACCCGGGTTATTTCGGTAAAATGAAACAATGGTCGCCATCCACGAAAATTAAAAGGAAAATAGACAATAAGATCTGCGACCATCCCCCTTCTGGAGGTGCCTCGATATAAAACACAATTTCAGAAAAGTCACGAAAACAAGCCAGCACGAGCGAATTTTTTGGCTTGATTGGACAATTTTAAACGTTTCCATTGCGAAAATTTGTTGGAGCTGGTCCAACAGCTCATTCTGTGGCAGAATGTCACTCGGGGAGGAATTTATTATGGCTCGGGAGCACCTTGCAACGTCTTTGCTTCGCTCCTGGCCGCTATTTAATTCCATAACTGACTAAGAATTAATTAGCAAATTTACAGCGATGATTTAAAACAAGGCGAAGTCCTGACAAAGGCTTCCCCCGGCACTCGGTAGCGTCTTCTAGGGCGCGTCGTTTAAGCAATTAAGGGGCTTAATTCAGCGTGTAATGGACGCCGCTTAAACGAATTCGGGACGCCAGACGATGTGCGGCAAATTGGGGGAACTTTTCGCGAAACACCTACAAGTTGTTAGCATAATTACACAGCTTTCGCAAGTGGACCGTTCCGCGGATCCGTGTAAACAAAAATCCTCTCAGCAATTTGCCGTACGCGCGTGCCGTCGCAATTTCAGCCGCTAATCTATTGGCACCGTCTCGCGGATCGCTAAAAGAAAGATACTTTTATTTTCGTTCTAGTGGTCTTCGAATTTTAGAACTTCCTCGATCGAGAGTGCATTTGCAGGCAGGCGTCTCGGCCAAATCTTCTTCGCATTTTTATAGCTATTTGCGGGAAATATTTTATGACGATCGTTATGAGAGACTCGCGAAATTTTGCTAATTTGACGGACTGGGCTAAGTTGCTGAGAGTCTGTCAGTCGGCCTCGGACAGTTATTTTTCATAAAAGAATTTCGACAGATTTACCTTCTTGAAATTTTCTTCGCAATTCCCTTGAGCACAAATTTGCCAATATTCGAGAGGACATGAAATTCGCGGAAAAACACTGCCGTCTGTTGGAAGGACTATATTTAGATGATCTCTTGATGACTTTTCAAATAAGCATCTCAGAACATAATTGAAGTATTTTGAAGAATATTTGACGTTTTTACGAATTTTATGGAGTGGATATTGAAAATTCTTACAATGGGAGCAAAATGATAAAAAAAAAACCTATTTCATTCCTCTCAAGTTTGTTTCGATGACTCATTAAAGCAAAATATTTTCTATACATACAATATATGGTGAAAAGTCTATACGCACCGTAAATATGAGCTGTTTTGGTAATATGAGGTGGACCATCTGTTGGTTTCTTTTTAAATTACATGTTATTTTGACACAAACAGCTCTTTCAAGCTCAAAAACTTGACAAAAACACAGTATCATATCTTCGCAGTACGAAATAGATATAAGCTTGAACAACGTTGAGAAATATTTAAAACTTGTTTCCAAAGTAAGTGCTATATTGCTGATGTGCAAATTTTAAAAAGAAATTGCGGTAAAATAATGCAACTGACGTACGCAAGTTTGTACCCAGCCCCGATTTAACTTTTTGTGTGCGCTGCCGTTAAAGATAGATTTTATTCGGACAAAGCAGAAACGATTCAGACACTCAAGCACAATATTGATCAAGTTATTCATTAAATAGAGCTCCAAAATATCGAAAATGTGCTGCAAAATTGAGTTGACAGGATGAGCTACTATCAAGCTAGTTGGAGGAGGAGAAGTCATTTAAATCAAATCATATGCCATAACTATTCGGAAGGTTTAGTCTTTTCAATAAAATAACAAACTTTGAAACATTTTCAACAGTGTTTATGTTAACATTTAAAAAAAAAAACTAGCTGATGGCCCAGTTAATCAAATTTGAAAATTAACAAAAAAAATTGGAAAAAATAACATATTCGTAAGGGGAATACCATATAAATATTGCAAATCGACATTCTTTGAAAATTAATGTCAAGTAGGTACTAAGATACAAATACAATTGTAATTTATGATTTATGTAAAATACAAAAATTAAGTAAACAGTCGAATTAAGTCAAGCAAAGGCAAGAAAAATCTATTAAGTTAATAATAAGAAGCATTATCTATCATTTTTAAAAAAATTTATGAGCTAATAGCTGAGCTATAGAACATCAGGTCTGAGATAGATAACATTTTTGAAGTTGTCAATTGTCATCAGTATATACATATGTATATTAGGGTGCTTTTTTTTCGTGACTATTTTTTTTTTCAGTCCCACCTCGAAATTTTGTGGCAAATACCTAAACAAAAATTCCCTGAAAATTGGAGCCTTTAATATTAATATTAAGTACTAGACCAAGGCGTATAAAGATTTCCCATATAAAATACACGTAAACTTTGATTATTTTTCTTCAACACTCTACAGCTCAGAGGAATTTAATGGTATAATCTTGGTCAATGGTAGGATTTCTTCAGAATTGAATGCTCTATAAAAGTGTCCATTGCGGTGTAACCTTAACTCCCACCAGCGAGGTAATACGGGTCACTAACCCCAATTTTTCCATGAAATTATCGCTTTTTGCCCCTATCTCGTAAATAAAAAGAGGTGCAGAAAAAGTGAATAGGACAAACTTGTAGCAAATTCAATTTCCTACAAAAAAGTTCTAAACACCAAATCGATAACATCGATATTTCTTGAGATACTGGGCTATGAAGTTGAGGTAGTGTTTCTACAATTTAGCTCAATAATCCATGAAAATTCCACACTACCTCAACTTCAAAGCCCAATATCTCAAGAAATATCGATGTTACCGATTTGGTGTTCAAAAACTTTTTAGAGGAAATTGAATTTCCTACAAGTTTGTCGTATTCACTTTTTCTGTACCTCTTGTTGTTTACGAGATAGGGGTAAAAAGTGAGAATTTCAGGGAAAAATTGGGGTTAGTGACCCGTACTACCTCGCTGGTGGGAGTTAGGGCTACACCGCAATAGACACTTTTATAGAGCATTCAATTCTGAAGAAATCCTACCATTGACCAAGATTATACCATAAAATGCCTCTGAGCTGTAGAGTTTTCAAGAAAAATAATCAAAGTTTACGTGTATTTTATATGGGAAATCTTTATACGCCTTGGTCTAGTACTTAATATTAATATTAAAGGCTCCAATTTTCAGGGAATTTTTGTTTAGGTATTTGCCATAAAATTTCGAGGTGGGACTGAAAAAAAAGCACCCTAATGTATATACACAATATAATTTCTCATTGTCCAATCTACGTTGTACTTTTTGATTGAACAGACTCAAAATAAACTTTTAAAAATAAAATAAAAATAATGTAAATCAGGATATGAATTTGTTTGGTTTAAAATAAATGATGTGAGTAATATTAAAAGTATGAGTTGTAATAATTCATATATATACCGCATTCCAGTTTATTGCGCATAACAACACTCACTTTCATTATATAACACAATTTTGATGACATTTCTCTGAGTTACTTCTACGCAATAATAATGTTTAGATTTTGTATGGCAATATGCCAAAATTTTGCTTTAGTCTATAGTATGTCATAGTCATTGCAAAAACTGATTCTCAACCTCTCATTTTGACGCCACTCAAAGGAATTTCACTAAAAACATAAGAAAAAAAAAACACGTATGTTCGCAAAGTCATATGACATATACACGCAATAGTTTAGATCGTACAGGTGCTAGCATTCAATCAAATTGATGAGGTGACTTATTTGCTATCTGATCAACATGATCCTTGACTTTAAATGGTTTATTGATGTGTCCTTACGATTATGAGATAGTACGATTAATTTCAAATAGAAAATTCAAAGATGTAATAATGTAGATAATTTCAAAATGTAAATTTAAATAATTATCTGTAGCGTCTTAGTGAGTCTGGTAATGCCGTCATGACTTTAAGATATGTATATTCAGTTATTTGAAAATCTTGTTGTATTTGTCCATACTGTTGGTCGTGTATGATCGATCAGTCCGAGCTTTTTGCGATGAGCCAGCTTTAACTCAAATTTAGAATGGCAAAAGCTTCACCAACGATCGGTTGCGCGTCTCAGTGCGTGCCGTGAAATTTAGCAAAACGGTCGCTACTGTCGATCTTTCACGATCGTTTCGGTTCAAGATATTCGCAATTATTTTGGAATTATGACCGGTTTCCGGCAAGTAGTTTAGTCTAATCGACCGGAAGACTTAAAGTGTCTAGTGATCTATTTTTAATGTAAAAGGTGTTGATACAAGACGCACTGTAGAGAAATATTTTGATCAGACATTGTAGTGAATATGGTGTAGTACACCACCAGTGTGGTACGGCAGTGTCCGAAGTTTGCATATTTAACGAAAAAGTGGTCGTAAAAGTAAAGATTTATGGGTCTAAAAAACCACCGCCAGTGTACTACTTTTAGCGATCGTGAAATTAGCACGTGAGCTAGTGTTTTTTTGCAAAGATTTTATACACAACAACAAAACAAGGCCTTCTGTTGAATGTACTAAAAAATAAATAAAATTGTATATAAATAAAAGGAACATACAGTCGCTGCGGGTGGTTCAAAAAATCGCAGAACGTGGCGAATTTTCTCTGTACAAATTAAGCATTCTCTGGGTTTTTCGGGACGCGCGTAAAAAAAACTGTTTGTCTTGGCGAAAAGTCTGCGGTGTCGCACAGGAACGCATAGACTATGTTCGTTGTGGCGCGTGGGCGAATTCCTCTTTTTTTTTTGTCTCAAATACTTCTTTGTTATATTCTTTACTATATTCCTCGAAATAGTCTTTAATGATGGATCTTTATGACACCTTGGCGAGAATTGGTTTTCTTTCGCACGTCGTCTATTCGTTGAGACGCAGAGTTTTACGCAATCGATGCCTAAGCCAATGAACTTCAGGAGCTCCTGATTTAATGCCCACCTTTCAGCCGTACCCCCGACATAAAAAAAATGTGATTTTATTGGCATCGTTTCGTTGGGCCTCTTGATTTTTAATAAACACTTCAGGGATAATTAATTTCACCCCGATAAAGCGCATCGAACAGAACGCTAATCTAAAATCCTGTATGGGTTTCATCGCGGTCCCATAAATACGTGTCCAATACTTTCGCTTGATGAATCTTCTATCCAGCTGAGTTAATTACTTTTATGGAGATACGTGTTGAGCCCCATAAGCCAGATGTTTTGACCGCCTTTTCGTCGTTGCCAGTATTTACGCACATCCTCCTCCTTGTGGTCAATATAAAAAGAAATATCAATATCAATCTATATCGAGCTAGTTAAGATGTTCCCATGAGTGATGGAGTTTTTGGAGATGATAGGCGCTCAAAGACTGCCCCAACTTCTGTATATTTTTTCTCGTGGCCAATCTATTTTCGGCTCAAAGCAGAATTTGATTCGTCCGACTCTCATATAAGCGAAAGTAAAAAAAAAATTGCAATCTGTTTATTATTAGCTATCGAAATTTATACCGGAACGTGGTGGTAGCTGGCGTCAGCAAATTTTTTTGTCACGTGGCGACGACTTAAAAAAATATATGTCTTAGGATCAGTCACAGTGGCTCATAACTCATATCGAGGACGAATTTTTGTTATGAGTGTTTTTTTTTTTTTTTGTGATGGTGGTGCATTTACCCCAACTAAATCAAAATGTTTGGACAGCTTTGGAGCATTTTAGAGAATTTTCGGTCCAAAATAAACTTCTTGCTCCATTTTCGAAATGGCTTCTAAAAATCCCTCGTGTATTTAAATAATAAATTTTAGCTAAACCAACTCAGACGAGGCCATTGCACGAAACATGCTCTGGTTTGCTTCCAGTCTCGAATAACAATCTATTCATATTTCGAAATGCTTCCAATATTGCAAACTAATATTGCAAGCTTCTGCAGTTCGGCAGCACTCATTCTCTTGGCTCCGTTTGTGTTTACAGCTGAAATTTGAATCTGGCACTATGAAGGAAATTATTATCTTTTAAATCAATTGATTTCCTCCTTAATATGTAAACTACAAATTATTATCATAATTTTGAATATGACTAAAATTCATTTACTGATAGTATCATCAATTTTTGGTACTCAAATTTTAAATTTAAGCTTTACACATATGTGTAATGTATTTGGATCTTTGCTGTTTATACAAATAAACTGAAGCAATAATCAATTGACGTGCTTTTGCTTAGATCAAATGTTTATGTGATATCTAATTTTTATCTAATTAAATACTCAGAAGGTCCTTACTTTAATCAACTTGAAGAATAAATATAAATAGATATTGTAAGAATAATTATTTGTTTAAAAAAATAACCAATATTTCACAGTACAGTAGAATTTTAATAAAGAAAGTTATTATGCTAAGAAATCCATTTTTATAAAATATGCTATGTTTATGTTTAATTTTTTTCATACATTACCCCTCACATCAGGTTGAATTTCAGTAAAAAGCAAAAGCAATCGTTTATAGAATTCTGTACCATAATTGAAAAGATAAATCAAATTTTTAGTCTATCTGTCGGTTTCTCACGCAAAATCTCTTAGACTGTTTGGCGTACGGGCATGAATTTTTAATTTCCGAACTTATTAAATCGGAGAAAAAGAACAAATTTCGAGAATATTTATGGCTACAGAAAAATTATTTTGGTTGTGATTCATTTGCTATTTTTATTTTATGAAATTAAGGTATGAAAATTGTGGGTGTGCTAGTTCTATTCACAATTGACCGGCTTTTTTGAAGAATTAGTGAATTAGTGATGAACAAAACGAGACCAAGAGTACGACAGCTTTGGTATTGGTCTTAGTCTTGGTCTTGCATCAATTGACTTACAAGGAAACGTTCTCAGGTGTGTCTCACCGGTTTTGATGAAATTGAAATATGTTATAGAGTGTCGAAAAATAAGAGACACGTATTTTTTTTATCTGCGGATACGCACATGTAGGGGGAACTTTTATTTATTGTTTTTTTTTAATAAAAATTGCTGTATTTTTTAAAAGTTTTTCCGCCATATTGGATCCGCCATTTTGAATTCTTTAAATTTAAAATCAGATTCGTAATCAGCGACTCCAAAAACCCCTTAATACTGGTTTTCACGAAAAAACTGAAATCTGAAAGAATATACATCATTTAGGTATTAGAGCTAGGGGTTGTTTACCCCCATGAGGAGCTTTTTTTTATGAAAACTCAAAAACAGGTCAAATTTATTTTTTTAAATATGTAGTATGTAAAAAAATATTGTTCAATGATTTTTTAACTAAAACTGTTATTTTTGTAACGCAAAATTATAAAAAAAAATCGTTTTTCTGCAATAAAAAATAAGGGTTGCCAACCCCGGGAACGGGATTACTTACAAAAGGTAATTATTAACATTTTTAAAAATGTCGGACAGCAGAAAGTTAGTAAGTGGTCCAGAGAATAGATGTTTAGAAAAAAATTAATGAAATTGAAATGAAAAAGTGCAGAACAAAAAATCAATGTAAAAATTCGTAGTTACAAAAAAAAAGGGTTTTGGAAAAAATAAATTTTTTTTTAAAAGTTAGTTGGTAGAACTGAGTGGGGATGGAAAATTGAAACAAATGTGGTTATTAAGCTAGCAGGCGCGAATGTATAGAAAAATTATTGAGAATTTCGAAAAGAAGTAAGAGAAATTCTTTCGAAAGAAATTAGGAAACTCCAATTTAAAGAAAGTGAAAAAAAAAATTTAATAAAACAAGTAGTAAGAGACTTTAAAAAAGGAAAAAATTTGTCATATGTGCTGATTGTTTTTGCAATTTTTAAAGAAATAATCAATTGAATCAAAGTTATACAATTTTTGAAGAATGTTTTGTTATCAATAACTTTAGCAAGCCTTAAAAAAACTATAAACTATATATCCTTTGAATTGGTATGAATACCGAAGTAGATTGATAATTTTTACTATATTTGGTAGGAATTTGTACCATAATTTTAATATATATTTATGTATATTAAATTTGCTCTAAATTTCAGTGATTTTCGTTAGACTATTTTTAAGTTATATTTAACCAAAATTGCAATTATAATAATAACCGTAATAAGATCTTCTGTATAAGAATTAAATATTGAATTACAGTATCTCAAGAACACTAGAACAAAACACTTCCAAATTTGGAAAATAAGTTTAATTAATACGAAACCAATAAATATTTTGTTCAAATTTTATAAAATTCTGATCGTTTTCACTAAACCCCATATTACAGATAGGAATATTTTTGTAAAGCTAGAAACTCGCCTTAGATACTAGAAATAGAATAAGAATTGTTTTTCAGTCATTTCGCAGTTCGGTTTTGTTCTTGGTCAGTGTTTACTGACACGAACATTAAAGAAAAAATCTGCAGTTATTTTTACATAAATTAGTTTGCACAAAAGCGACACCACCCTAAGATTGCGTTCGTTCACTCTTAAAGTGAATTTGGTTTGGAAGCTGTGGTTAATTAATTTAATTAATAATTGGTGAACAAATACAATCTGACAAACTTGATAATAGTGCGACCAAACTTGACTCAACTATTCAAGAATAGGTCTAATAAAAGAAAAATAAAGCTGTTTAAATACAGCCCTATTGAACAATTCATGGGATCATCTTTAAGTAAATCCCAACACAATCACTATACAGTTTATATGTTCAATGAAGTCCAATTTGCAATCAGAATAACTCCCAAATCATGGACAGTATGAAGATGTCTTAAAGCATAATTTGATAAGGTAAAATCAAAACGCAGGGGGTTGCGGCTCTACAAAAAGTCATGATTTCGCATTTACTAATAATTAGTTCTAAATTATTGTAGTGGAATATATTTAGGTCCTTTTGAACCGCGTGGTGGTCGTTAATATTTTTCTTTTCGTACGAAAGAATATTTTCATATCGTCTGCATAGATTAAGATTTTATAGATTTTAAGAAATTGTGAGACGTCCCTAATATATAAAAAAAAAAAGCAAAATCGATATAAGGGACTACCCTTTGGGATTCTTTTCCTCGTCTTGATCTCGGTTTTGCAAGTTGAGTCTTGGTCTCGGTCTCGGTCTTGGATTTTCTGCAAGACCCAGACCAAGACTGATTCTGCTCATCACTAGAATGTATTGTTTTTTGTTATTTTTTCCCGGCGAACGGCTTACTGGCGAAACTAAAAAAAACCTGTATATCTTCAGCGACAAACAGATAGACAGACAGACTGAGGGACATTGCTTTTCTTTTTTGAGGATGATGCTCGTCCTGCAAAGCAAACGAAATTAAAAAATCGATTAATATTTCATTTAATGGCGGTATCAAAATCTAATCTCTATATATTTTCCTGATAATAATTCCAGGTTTGAATTAAACGAAGGCAAATTTTGTAACAGTATGTCATAACATAATCTTTTACAAATATTGAACTCACAAGGAAACGTTCTCAGGTGTGTCTCACCGATTTTGATGAAAATGAAATATCATATAGAGTATCGAAAAATAAGACACGTATTTTCTTTTATGTGCGGATACGCACATTTAGGGGGTGAAAACCACGCCTAAAGTATGCCCCCAAAAACAGTTTTTCCTAAATATTTCAAGTTCTAATGAATTGTTTCGAATGAAACAAAATGGAAATGATGTTCATAAATATGCTAACCTTTTGTAAGTAATCCGGTTCCCGGGAGTGGCAACCCTTATTTTTTATTGCAGAAAAACGATTTTTTTATATTTTTGCGTCACAAAAATAACAGTTTTAGTTAAAAATCATTGAAAAATATTTTTTTACATAGGTACGATTTTGAAAAATAAAGTTGACGTGTTTTTGGGTTTTCCTAAAAAAAGCTCCTCAAGGGGGTAAACAACCCCTAGCTCTAATACGTAAATGATGTATATTCTTTCAGACATCAGTTTTTTCGTGAAAACCATTATTAAGGGATTTTTGGAGTCGCTGATTACGAATCTGATGTTAAATTTAAAAAATTCAAAATGGCGGATCCAACATGGCGGAAAAACTTTTGAAAAATACACCAATTTTTATTAAAAAAAACAATAAATAAAAGTACCCACTAAATGTGCGTATCTGCAGATAAAAAAAATACGTGTCTCTTATTTTTCGATACTCTATAATATATTTCAATGTCATCAAAATCGGTGAGACACACGTGAAAACGTTTCCTTGTAAGTGGTATTATGGTCCAAAATAAATAACAAGAATTATTTGGGTTATTTTGAATCAATGGCCAGTATTTTCAACAACAAGTTCCATTTTCCAAATTAATGTTAAGATAGGGTGGGTTTTAATCAATAAATATCCTCTTACACATCTGAAAACCACTACTCCTGTCATTAACAAAAATAATACAGAGAAAATTCGCCCGTGAGTAGTATTTTCTTATCAATAATGGAAAATTTAAATGACAGGCATCAATATTTCCGGTAATTGAGACCATCTCTATTATATATTGTGACAAAAGACTGTAAGAATAATAAAACCGAGAAATAAATAAAATGATGAAACACGACATTCAGCGCGAGGGCTCTCCAATAGCAACGGATCTGCCGATGACCCCGTCAACGAAGCGCCGGAATGAGGTCATTAAGTGCATCAATGGAGTCCTAAAAGCGAAAGGGGGCTCTCCGAAACAGAGTCCTCCACCACGCAGCCCCATTAGCAAGGCATTCGATTTTCTACCTTGGTCCAAGAGCAAGAGGAACTCTGAAAAATCGCGAGATGAGAATCTGTCGAAGAACATATTCCGGAATGGCGCCACAATTCGCGATATTTTAGCGGACAAATCGAATAAGTCGAAAGCAGGCAAGAACAGTCTCATCCACAAATTTAATATACCCTCGAGCCAGAAAAGGGGCAGACGACTCTCCAGAAACAAGAGTCTGGACATCGACGAAATCATAAAGAAGGTGGAACAGAAGTATCAAGATGCTGACGAGGGCGTCATGACGTTTCTCGATGATACTTTTATTGAGAACATCATGAAAAGCGACGACACGGGTCAAAACGACCCCGGCGAAAATGTGTCGTCGAGGAACGGGGGCTCACCAAAGCATATTCTGTTCAACGACGAAAACGTCGTCTACTTAATCAAGAAGGAGAAACCCGTCAAGCGTGCCGACACGACTCCCAAGGAGAAGCAGAGGAGCAGTCTGAAGGGCAAGGGCCAGGAGGAGAACAACAACAGCATCTTCGCCGAGGGTAGCGTAATCAAGGCGCGGCTCAAGTTACAGAAGGTCCCCTCAAAAGACGACAGCAGCATCGGTGGGGGAGTGCCGGCGGCGAAGCGCGGAATCCTCTCAAAGTACAACTCGTTAGATAGCCAGCTCCCGCCACAAGAGCCAGCTCCATCCGCCGTCGCTGCAGCATCCAAACTCTCGGATAGAACGATTCCCGAGCAAGATGCTGTGCCTGAGTGCTCCAGCGGGGTCGGCGGCTACGATAAGTCGAGGACAAGCAAGCCACGTAAGAAGCTATCATTCCGGGACCCGGTCGTCTCCCAGCGTGGAAGGAACGCGCAGTCCGTGTCGAAATCTAATAACAGCCAGCCCTCGAATTCAAGCAAAATTGCAGATAATGCGACGGAACAGAGCAGCATCTGCGATTCGGACTTAGAGGTAAATCTTTGATGAGTCCAGGAAATTAAGCTCTCTTACCATACCTCCCCGCCTTCTGCAGTCCTCCGCGGACAGTTGAGCTCTGTTAGCAATTTTATCTGTCTATCCAGACAATTATATCTTGTACCCGCTGAAGGGCTAATTTTAATTTAATCCTCTTTTCTTTCCTCTTTGCAGTCACAAGCAATGCGCATCGTTAGGACTGTAGGACAGGCTTTCGAGGTGTGTCACAAATTCAATCTTCAGAAAAATTCCCTAGAAAATAATGATGAACGATCAGACCTTTCATCTTCCGATATTCTGGATCAAGACAGGATATCGGAACAGCTGAGCGACGACGATCTTCCTAAAAAAGGTGAGTACTTATTTTTTTCGTTATAATAATGTCTCGTTTTTATTTTTATCTTTGTTATTATTTCTTCTTATTTCCTGCTGTGTCCATTGTATTCTTTAATAGTTTCCCAAAGTTACATCTTACAAGTTACACCTTAATGCAAAAAGCAAAAGCAACACTCTGTATAAACTTTAACACGTTCAACCAGGCATGGACCATCGGTGGTTCACAGGCATTATTTTTATCTAGTTTTCTCTACAAATAGCGTTTTATGTGCACCTGCTAATCAGAGAATTATAATTCGGGCATTCACTTCTTATGATAAACTAAGCGCAAGCCACTGATAACGTAAACAAGCAGTGAATCAAACAAGTGCCGCCAGAAAAATAAGCAACTTAAAATCTCATGGTCTTGCCCATCATTTGTGTAGATTTCGAAAAAACGCGCCGTGTTGAACGTTTTAAAATAGGCAATCGAAATGAATGTAAGTTTGTATGTTATTGTTTAAGCGATAAAATTAAAAAAAATATTATTCTAATGCTGGATACATATTGAGCGAACGAACGTGAACAAATGCGAACGAACTTGAGTTGAGTTGAGAACATTAGTTGTAAAAAAAAATCACAATGGCAAATTTGTCCTAATTCTCCAGTTTAGTAATGAAAATAACACAAATCATTTAACAAAATTATTTCATTGCCCCCTTTTGCCCTACTAGACAGACATCGCACTAAATTAATAATTAGTTAATTACTCATTTAGCTCTAATTATTAATTAATGAAGTGGTGACAGACAGCCAATTGTTAATCATCATTTATCAGCTGTCAGTTATTCAATAGTCCTTGTGCTTTTCTTCTTCTTGTTTTTTGTAAAGGATAGCGCAAAGTAATGTTACAACTGGTATAGAAATACAAAAGTAGCTGAATTTGAGTAAGCTTTTCATCATTTAGGTATACATGATCATGTTTTTCGTCATTTAGCGGCCATAATGATGATAAGCCCATGACAGACAGTACCTAAATTAGTGATTAGTATCAATTAGTAATTTATGTGTGCTGTATGTCTAGGGCATTATAGCATTGAAGGCTAAAATTGGCAATTCCTTATAAACATCCTTAGAAAATATACCAGGTCCAAAAAGTGAGTTAAAAAAATAAAAAACACACTAAAATTACTAATTTTTCTTAGCTTATTTCACCTGTGATATAAAGGATAAACTTTTTAACCCATTCACTTATAGTTAAGGTTATATAAGTAGTAAAAAACACAAAATTTTTCAATATACACACAATATTAATAGACAAAAAATGTATAAAACATTTTTGTAATCTAACGACAATTTAAATAACACCTTCAAAAAGTTCAAAGCCCTACAAAATAAAATATAATATTTTGGCTCAATATCCCTAATTCCTTACATCTGTTTAGAATTGTATCTTAATATTTCTACTAAATGTTAGAAGTTGGCACAAAATCAGATATATATAAAAATCGTCAATTGCACTACTTATTGTCAGTGAAATATTGTTGTATTATTAAATAGTCCGTTTTAGCAAAATTACGCGCTATAATACCTATAGAAATTTTAATATTATTGCAAGCAAAAATAACAAAAAACTTATTTCAATTTAAACTGGCTAGGCGCGAAAAATAAACAGCTTACAGACAGACACATTACATCTGATTGGTGAAGCAAACACGTTCCACTGAAATGCAACATCAAGAAAGTTTTCTTGCAGAAAATCACACATCTCAAGAAATAGTTTTACACGATCCACAATGCCCCCCACTTCGTCGGGAGTAAAACTGAGTTTTTTTTTTTTTTTTTTTTTCTGAGAACCAAGGTGTGCTTTGACGTCACTTGATGAGAACCATAAATAAAGCTTGTCTCTGTGGCGAATGTGGTGCAAGTCGGCCCCATTATCCACGAAGTGGTTTTTCGATTATTTTGCATTTTCTGGCGCTCGCTTCTATGATTAGCCAAATAATTGCATCTACTGGACATCGAACATATTCCTGGTGCAATTGTCTACAGAAATTGCCTCAATTTATGCACTCTGTGGCTGGGGGTGTCTATCAGAGGCTCACCATAAAACTCATTAATCGCTTTAACTGCCCGAAATTAGGATGTATGAATTTACGTTATGGCACGATTAGTGGCGATGAAAATATTAAACATAACAGGTGTTTTGGATATTATCTGACACGTTCCCTGGATTTTTTTATAACGAAAAGATATCTGGATTTTGAAGTGCAATAGATTAACCTTATATTATGTGACGTTTCAATGGAGAAGGAATTTATAAAGTAGGGGCAAAAGAAAGAAAGCTAAAACTTTTCATTACAAAAGGTGTCCAAGATTATTGTTTAATAAATTATTACACTTATTTTTAAAAGCCCAGCTATCCTAAACATTAAGATATGTACCATAAAATCATATAAGGCCGAAATAATTTAAACCAGAATATTTTGGAATATATTACTGGTATTTGTAGACCAAATGATAAACGCTTATTTATCTTTCTTAATTAAATATGTTAAAATTCACAGCCTTCTTGTCCTTTTAATGTCTTCTGGGGTTTAAATTGCAGGAAAAAAAATATTGTAAAAAAATAAATAAATATAAAAAACATATACAAACCTCTACAAACTTCAAATTAATAAAATATCGATTCCCCATAAAGACGAGGATGACAATGTATTTTATGGCATTTCTCCAAAAAATTAACGTAAGTCAACGAGGCCGTGCGTTTAACACTTAAAAGATTTTCAGTAGATATCTCGTTTTTATAGCGTTTTAATGTCAGCCAAAAGTGATAGACCGCATTTTATGTATTTTTTGCGCATATTTGAATATTGCTTTAATGTTCTTTTCCAGTGATAAAAATATATTTTATTATTTATAAATATTTCTGAGAATCTAAAACTTGAGACTACTAAGTAAATGTTATTCATTTTCTATTCTATTCAGCTTTAAAACCTTATATACGTAAACCATTACCAAGAATGATTGAAAGGATAATTTATATAAGAAAAACCAAAAAAAAGATAATTAAAGATGAAAAAAAAGTGTAAGAAGACCGGTGTTATTTTAAAACAATTTCAGAAACGCTTTATAATATTGTATTATGAAAAGGGTATCTCAAAATCTGCATTCAACTTATTTTCTTTAATAAAACACATATTTAATATTTCATTTGAAATGTGAAAATGTTTTTAATTAATTAAACATTTTAAAAATCACAAAAAATCGAAGAGAGGCAAAACGTTGATGTTAAGAAAACGCTGTGATTACTACAAACGTCAATGTATGACAGCACAAATTATAGATAATGTCAATAAAGGTTCTGCCAATCAAAGAAAAAAAAAGTATTACAATCGAATAACAGATGGCACTGGTACGGTCAAAAGACCCCTTTATTTTTGATTGTGGTAGTAATATATAATTTTTTTTTTTTAAATATTAAAATGGTATTATTTAAGCAATTAAATCATTCCGAACTTGCTCTTGTTAAGAATAAAACAAGTCAAGAAATTTAACATTTTGTTCTGATTTTGATTTATGCTACTTTTTTTTTAATTGTAACTGAAACGAAGTAAAAAGTGCCATTATTTTTTTTAAACTTTGCTTTTGTGAAGGATGCACATTCGTTTTGGATTTTTTTACCCTCAATTACAACTAAATACATGGTGCAATATTTCTGATTTTTTGCCAGAATCATAATCCAAATTAATTAGAATTCTTTTTGTATTGGGATCCAAAGTTGTGATTCCAATATGGCATCCGAACATTTGCAATTTCATGGGATTTTTTATTAAAATGAATGAATCAAAGAGCTTTTAGGATTGCTGATATAAGTCTGTTATCAAAATTCATAAATTCATGATAGCTGCCGAGAATTAAAAAAATGTCCACCCCCAAAAGACTTACAAAGAAATAAAAACATAACGATTTTGAGGGTGGGTAATTTTAAATTTCATATTCTTGGGTTTTTTAGGAATCATATCGACTTTATTCATTACAGGACGAAAGCAATGTGAAATGGCCACACATTAATCAGAATCAAAAATCGTGTCGACTTGTGTAATGCAATGCATATACTTAGGTCTCTGGGTGCAGGTCATAGACCCGAAAATATGGGATTGATTGGCATATTTTTGTATACTGAAAAATATCACAATATCTCACAATTTTTCTTCAGTGAAAGAAGAATTTTATGTTTTTGTCAATAAATCTCCTCAGCTATCGCAAAAACAAATACTACACGGAAAGTATCTTTTTTGTCCTTGAAATATTGTGGAGCTCATTTATAGTCAAATCCTATTTCGAGAGACAATATTGTTTAAAATTGACTGCATTTTGACGTTGGAGCGCAGGCTTTGGTTGTAAATCACTGGGTGTTGCTCGTCGTAAGCAAATGACCGACTCATTAATTTCAGCCAGGAAATTTGAAAACTTAGAAGAGAACGAGAAGTCTGTCTGATGTGACCTTTCCGCGATGTAAACGAAATGACACGTCCGATTTTAAATTTAGAAAGCCAATTTCCGTGCAAGCGAAATGAATAATTTAGTGTCGGAGTCCGCGCGCTCCGTCCGACGCGCGATAATACACAAATTTTCTTAGCAGAAATTGACAAAATCACATGAAGCCGAAGGCTTGGACGTTAATCAAAATTGAATCCGTGAGGTTGCTCAATTTTGCGTTGGCTTTACGAAATGGTGCCATGGAAATAGAATGGCTCTTGGGGGTGCTGAGGGACAGGGAAGTGCTTGTTTTGTCTCTGGGAGGCATTAAGCCGCCGAGTACCCGTGGTGCTACCATTAATGTCTGGATGACACAGAATGATGGCAAATAATGGTCCGCACTAAAATATGCCCTCCACAAATTTCCGTGCGGCATAAATGCCAGTAGAGTGTCTAAAGATAGAAAATCCCCAGTGGACGTGTAGCCGCCACAATTAAAAGGATTATTTGCAAAGTTGTCAGGGCTGTTGTTTTAGGCATCGGCTCCACCCTGTTAAAACTTACAGAAGTAGGGAGGCCATTAGTTAGCTACGAGAATTGCTCTTTAGGGAAAAACTAAAACAAAAGAGCGGCTGCTGGTTTGTTTTGGGAAATTACACAAAGTGTTGTGATATCCATGTCTCAGTTTGATCCTAAATTTTACACAAAAACCACATCTACACTCAGGAAAATTCAGAGTAAAAAACCTCATAAATATATAAGATTTTACAACTTTTCTTTATGGCTTGAAAAATGTTTTTTGCTGCATTAAAAACGAAAAATGTTAAAAATCTTATTATTTTTATATAAAATTTATAATACATAGAAATTATGAAACTATACGACAGAGCTTATAAAGAAATTAATATTACATATTTATATGACAATTTATGTTATCAGAAAATTTTGTTCTAACCAACAATGAAATTAATTTAAAACATATCCAAAATAATGAAATTTAGTCATATTTCTTATTATTTCTTGTACTTTGTTGGGTCTATTTACATACAATTTATTTCCTCTCCCCTGTATAAAAAAAAATCAAATATTTTCATAAGACTTTAATCTTGTTTTGCTTATCTATAGATTTTAATAAAATCAGCGGGAGATGTGCGAACGACTAAATATATTATGAAACTCATAACATTATTTTATAGTGATATAATAGATCTACAGGGTGTGCCATTTAAGATTTGGAATTTGAATCGGCTATAAAAAAAAAAAACAAATGAATATTTTTTCAAAGTTATGAGTGTATTAGAAAGATTGAACCTTTCCATTTAGGAATGGAAGACATTTCAGTACGTTTTCGATTGTTTGGGCCTCTCTTTCGTCAATGGCAACTTCGATTTCACGTTTCAAGTCATCAATCGTCTTTGGATGGTTAGCATAACACTTGTCCTTAACGGCTCCCCACAAAAAAAAAGTCTAACGGAGTCAAATCGCAGCTTCAAGGTGGCCAATTGACATCAGCATTTCGGCTGATTATGCGATTTCCGAAAACAGTGCGCAAAAGATCGATTGTTACGTTGGCTGTGTGGCACGTTGCGCCGTCCTATTGAAACCAAATGTCGTCTATGTCATACTCTTCAATTTTGGGAAACAAAAAATCGCTTAGCATGGCGTGGTAGCGATCGCCATTCACTGTAACGGCGTTTCCTTGCTCATTTTCGAAGAAAAATGGCCCAATAATGCCGCCAGACCAAAATCCGCACCAGGCAGTCACTCGTTGTGGATGCATTGGTTTCTCCACGATGACGTGTGGATTTTCTGAGCCCAAGATACGACAATTTTGTTTATTGACGTATCCTCCGAGGTGGAAATGAGCTTCATCTGAAAAGATGATTTTTCGGTAAAAATGCCCATCTTCGATCAAGCGGTCTTCGGCCCATTGAGCAAACCGAAAACGCATCGGATGGTCATGCGGCTTCAGCTCTTGCACTAATTGAACTTTGTACGCATTTATACCGAGATCTTTATGCAAAATTCTTCTCAAAGAAGTGCGTGAAATGTTCAATTCTTGAGAACGATGACGAGTTGATGTTGATGGTTGTTCACGCACACTCTGAACAACAGCAGCGATGTTTTCGGTTGAGCGCACTGGACGAGTACGTACACGGGTTGTTTTATCCAACAACGATCCAGTTTCACGAACTCGCTTCACAAATTGATCCACAAACTGCGTTTTTGGCACATCCTTTTTGTCAAATTTTTTCCATAAATTTCTTACAGTTTGAGTAGAAGACTCACCACTTTGGAAATAGGTTTTTAATATTTCTCAACTTTGTTCAAGCGAAAAGCGACCCATTTCATAAATGTCAAACATAAAACTAACTTTCTGTCACATCGGAAATGTCATCAAACGTTCCAACCTCAAAATAACCTATAGGTCCAATTCCAAATGTTAGATGGCCCACCCTGTATATATGAATTTACAAATAACATATATATTTTAACACTGCATTGTTATTTCATATTCTACTTACGTAAATATTGATGGAGAGCTTTATAATTTTACAATTTGCAATATTAAATTGATTATTTTTAAATCAACATTTTTCTGATACGATTTTAAAACGTAAAATTTTTCCGTAGAAATATTGTATAGGTCAAATAGGCTTCTGTTTGTGAAATTATAGCTTCTCCCCTATAGTAAAACATAATCCGCTTTCAAATTCAGATTTTTTTGAAATTTTGTATATGTATATATTTAACTGACTAACTAAAATGACGCTATATTTAAAAATAAACTGAATTTTTTGCTTTATAAAAAGCCGTCAGTATTTAAAAGAAGGAAAACTGGATGATTTCTACGCTCCAAAAATCAAAAATGTTCCTTCTCTCGAATAGGGTAACAAAATAATGGGACTTTTATGAGAAATTCGAAAATTTATGAGCTATAGCAAGCTTTAAAAAATGTAAAAAGCTAGACTTAACAAAAAAGAAAAAAAACTAATTTATGTATACACTGAGAGAAAAATGATTTTCTAAAATCAAGAATGATTAAGATTGAATTGAGATTGAGAATTTCAGTAGGTAAAGTTTTAAATTTCCCTAATAGAAAAACCGTCATAAACAAAAATCACAACTAATAAAAACTATAATGAGTAATAAATGTTCTCGTGAGTTAATTAGTGTTTTTCCAACTCAGTTTTTTCTTAAAACAAGCGTACTTCGTATAAGATGGCGCGAGATAACCTGGAAATCATATTTGATAATTTTTACTATTAGAAGATTTTATATTATTACTATTCAATTTTTTTTTGCAATACCCGGAGTTTATTAGACTCTATAAACAAGGTTTTAAAAATTTTGCAAACCTGACACCGGTTATTATTTCGATTTCCAGCCATTATAAATATTGTAACAGAAAACACTACTGTTTTCATAGTCAATATCTTTAATAGGATTCTAAATTCTGAAGCTAATTTAGTATTTAATTAGAAACTATGGTAATTGCGTTGTGATTATAGATGATCGAAAATAGCATTTTTACGAAAATATACAAATATGCTTAGCTCCTTCCCCGATTATTAATAGATTACTTAAAAAGCGAATCGCAGAATGAATTGAAGTAAATAAAAACATGTTTCTCTTTTTTTAATTTCAGAACGCATCCCCGTAACACCTGAACTGAATCTACAAAGACCAAATCATTTAGAAATAGTGCCACAGACGAACAAGAAGCCATCAAGTGTAAGTATTTGCCGCATTCATTTTAAATCGTTCAAATAAAAAAGAATCTGCATTTTGTTGTATCATCAGAAAATAAAATCAGTTTACAATTTGCTTGCCAAAAATTGTTATTTTCCAAAAGCAAAACGACGAGCTTTGCCGCCATTGCACGAGGCCCTCCTATTTTTGGGGAAATGACTAATTCCGAATAATGGCACATTTGGACGCAAACCGATAGCGATTTTGTGCTGAAAGAAGCAAGCTGCAGACGGCTGCTCTGATGTCACAGGATTGTTAAGCTCCTCCGCCCTGGGCCAAGGAGTTCAGGATTAACGATCTCTCTCAATAGTTGTTGTCTGATGGTTTCGCGGGCGGACTACTCTTAAGAAAATCACTTCGGCCCGACAGTTAAAAATAATTAGGAAATTGATTCAAATTTTCGCTTCTCAAAGAAATAGTCTTGTTTATTTTTCGAAGCAAAGCAACCATTAATTCTTTTACGATTCGATGATTAATTGCTAAACTGCGGTAAAAGAAGAATAGGCGAAAAGTTTGCTATCTGTACAAAGTTATGATAAATTGAAATTCCCACAGACGACTACAAAAAGCAAATTGGAATAAAGTTATAATTCGCTACGATATTTTGTAGCCAAGTCGAAATTAGTCAAAGCGCTGGATCGTCGAATGTTTTAGTCCACTCCGGCAGTCATAGCCAATAAATTTAATCACAGTTTGGCAAGATAATTTTTTTGTTTTCTAACTTTAGTCAATTTTTTTTATGAATATATATCAGTCTAAAATTTTAAAAATTGAGTAGAACAGAGATTCAATGTAATTTGGAAAAACTAATCTAATGTTTAGTGAGACGAAAGTAATATCTGTGCATTCAACGCTCCTTATTTCTCTTTTTAGGTTTAGGGTTTTTCTTAACGCTGTATGTTTTACTTTATCATTTTAGATTTTTAAAATAATAAATTGGGTGCGTTTTCACAAAGTAAAATTAAGTTTCAATAAAGTACACTTGTCACATTTTTATTAACATACATATATGATACTTTTTATGTTTGGCTACTTTAATTTTATTCAAAACAAGAATATGCAGAATTACTGCTAGCTCTATAGATTAAAAAAGAAAAAAAAAATACTCTAATTCAAACTTCTTTATTCAAAACCTTTCAGTAGGATGACAGTAAAATTTCGAAATTTTTGAAATTAAATAACAAATCGTATAAAAAATTATACAAAATCTTATTTCATATCTTAGAGTTTAATGAATACAGTTTATGATTTCTTGTCTTATCAATGCTTTTCGATGCCTGTAGTGTTACAATTTTCAATTAAATGTAGATTATTATGTCCTCAATCTCTAGAAACTGAATAAACAAAAAACGTTTTAAAATCGAGCCTATAGTTCTTGTGGAGAAAGTAAGATAGTTTTGATGTTTACCTGCAGCGCACTTAAACGTCAAGCGTGCACATGTCACTTTCGGGGCATATAACTCCAAAGTTACTATGCATTTCACTTTAAAATATTGCCACAATATTTTTGAGATGTTATAAGTAAAATTTATTGAAAAAAAGAAATAATGAAATTTTTGAAAGTTCTGATTGTGTCAACTTTTCAAAGTGTGTAAAAAAGTTTAGCTTTTTCGTTAAGGCCCAAACGGATGCAAACCTTCACATAAAAATTCTGAATTGGTCAATACCGATGTAAAATTTCATGAACTTCCAGAATATTATAATGATTTTTAATTAAAATTGGAACTATAGGGGTTATGTTCGCTTTTTTAAACAAAAATCAGGTTTTTAAAAAAATTTTTTTTAGAAAATCGTTATTTATGGCACGAAACCAATGACAAATTTGGCGGAAAAGCAGTAATATGTCATGGAGCTTGTTCCTTAATTTGCAAATGCGTACACTTTGAAATTTAAAATGGCGCTATCCAAAATGGAGCTTCAAAGTCGAAAATTCAATGACATAAAATATTATAATACTATTAAAAAAGAAGTTCTTAATGGATTTATTTAGAAACTTCTACAGGGAGATTTTTGAGTTCGCTGATTGTGGATCCGAGGTCAAATTTAAGAAATTCAAAATGGCGGGCTCAAGATGGCGGACAAAGACATTAAAATTTTAAAAATCTGAGCATAAAATAACTCTAGGTGGTTTTCGGGACCACTGATTGCGAATCTGAGGTCAGATTTGAAAAAATAAAAATGGCGGATCCAAGATGGCGGACGAGACAGTTTAAATCACATGGATCTAAGCAAAAATTTGCACTGGATGGTTTTTGGGGTCGCTGATTATGAATCTGACATCGGATTTCGGATATATATAAGTCTGCTACTAGAGTGATTTCAAACCAAAGCTCCTATCTAAAAACGACTTACGTTTTCAGAATTTTGGCAAAAGAAAGCCACCGTCATGAATCAACGTTCAAAATATCACTTTTGAAAATTTGAGAGATGTGCACGGTACCCTACAAATGTGATTAATTTCCAATTGAAACAAGCAAGAAGTTAAAAACTAGTACCTAAAATGGGTTTTTCCTTAGACAGGATGCAAAGTGGAAAATGGAAGGAAATTTTTGGTCCACCCTGTGTAATATTAATATTTCAGCGTCTTCAGTTATTCAACCTTTTGCCGATTTATGTAAAATTATTAAAATTATAAAACGATTGTTTCTATACCCCTGATATGTTCTACACACTTCGTGTCATGAAAGCGCGATAGATAGCAAAAGTCTCGTCTCCCTCAACTTCAGCCACACAGAGATCCATGCGTAAATTCTGAACGGAGTTGATTGTTATGCAACTTTCTTTTCCATTTGCAATTTCCTGATAATTCCATTACGTAGGAGTTCCCAACAAGCATAAAGATTGGTTGGAGGGGAGCATTAGTCAATAAGAGGACAAATAGCATCATTTCTCAGCGGCAATATCGTTCGAGGAATAAAAGAAACCGCTCCTACAAGTATCCTTTGAATACAAAGTGGGAAATTTTTTTCGTATATTTCCATCATCCCTTTCATTTAGAGATCGTCAAATCCACGAGCATCCCCCTCCCGCGCCGAAGAACCGCCCTGCGCCCCGCTGACATGGGTTCGAGCCAAATAGCTAGCATATGTGCCCGTCCAGAAAACTTCTTCCATCAAATAACTCCCTTTTTTTCTCGCAAAACCACCGAATTTCGGGGGCGCAATGTCCCTATCACTGTCACTTGTCGCACATTTCAGGACCCACCCTTCCCGCTCGAGCTGGGGGAAAAAAAATGGATTTCGCATCAGTGGGGATCCCTCTTCCATATGTATGATTTATCGTCGAAGGAATGAATGTATTAATAACTGTGCACGGGATTCGGGACGTTTTTTCCCGAATATTTATTTGATTTTTGGGAGATGAGGTGTCAATGATGGCCGCCGCAACGGAATCGGGATGGCAGACATTTTTTCCACGTCTGAGCGCATTTCTAGCATTGTTACTTTATTATACTGTCTCGAGAATTGAATTATTCCTCGTGCAAATCGTGCCGGAAACTTGAATTAGGCACCGCCATGATTTATAACAAAAATTTCTCATTTAAATAGGGCCAGAAGTTGGGCAACGAGCGCTTAAAAAGCTTAATATGATTTTTGCGACTTTGTCGGCTCGTATTAATGGGAATTTTTTACAATTTGTTTTTAGAATGGTGGGGATAAGTCACCCAGTTCGCCTATATCAACATCAAAAGAAATTCACGAGCTTAAGGAGCAGCTCGAACAGCAGGCGATGCAGACGAGGCAAGCGTTGGCCCAGTTGATGCTGGTCAGGGAGCAGCTGATCTCAGAAACAAATGCGAGAATCGAGGCGCAGGTAAATACAATTATTTTTTTTAATATTTTTTCTATTATCTATATTTATAATAAGAACGCTACTCTCAATATTAGTAAAATGCATGTAAAAGATCGGCCATCTGTTGGTTTCTTTATTTAATAAGTTGTTATTTTAAAATAGACAGCTATTTAACGTTCAGAAAATTTATAAAAACACAGTAGCATATCTCCGCGGTATGAAAATGGATAGGTTTATGTTTATGTTTATGTTTAAACAAGGTTGGGAAATATTTAAAACTTATTTCCAGAGTTGCTAAAATAGTCCAAATTTTGAAAAGAATTTTCCTTCGAAATACGCACGTGGGATTTTACGCCGATTTAGGTACTTAAGCATAATATTGATCGAGCTATTTGTGAAATATGGCCCCAAATCATCGAAAATATGATGCAAAGTTGGCTTGACAGAATTGGCTACTACCAAGCCAGTCGAGGCAGCCATTTAAATGAAAGCATATTCCACAACTAATCGGAAGATTTACTCTTTTCAATAAATCATTAAACTTTGAAAAATATTGAACAATGTTGATTTTGTAACATTGTTAAAACATAAACCATCCAATGGCCCACCCTTTACATACGGTAATCCATCATCATCTATTGACTGAAAATCGTACTTTAGCATTTTAGATATTTTTCCAATAAAATTAAGAAATACTTATTTACATTACAAATACATTTTGTGAAAATTTAAAACCACAGGTTTTTTTTTTTTTGTTTATTTATAGACGGAGTACGAATTTGCAAAATATAGGCCCAATACGCCCTCCAGTTTGCCTATTAGTTTCGTTATATCTCATAATTGTTCTGTCGACGAATAAACTATTCGAGCTAAACTCTATTGAAATAATTTGAACCACGCAGTAATTTTCAAGAAAAGTGGTACAAGACGGGGTAATTAACGTTTGGTGGCTAATAAAACTTACAATTTATAAGTTGGCAGAATATTTCCTTCTAGCAAATAATCATTGATATCTTAGTTTTTTTATAATCAGTCATTAAATAATTATAATTAAAATAAATAAAACAAAAATAAAATTGATTTTACCCCGTCCATAAGTGGGGCATATAAATATATATATATATAAATTAATTTCTTTAAGATAACCTAATTATAAATAAGTCTAGCTCAATTGGAAAGGTATACCATATGACGTAGTCTTTATATCCTCGTTTCCTGTACATAAACAAGGGGGTTGCAGTGTTATTATTAGAATTTCGAAATTTGCTAGTTAAAATGTAGACCTTATTGTTGTAGAGGTCCATCCCTCAAAGATTTTAACTTAAATAAATTTAAAGTATTAATCTTAATTATTAATTCGTTAAAAGTTAAAATTTTTAACCTTTGAATTCTCTTTTCCCCGCTAAAACTTCTTTATTAAAATTCTTCACATTATACGCATTATTTTTTCAGTCCGTTTTATATGATAAGCCCTAAATTTCAACCTTTTTCTTGTCCATTCTCTGGTGTCACTTTCAGTATGACATTAACTCGAGTGGAAACAAGCATAAGAGCAGTTCAGGTCCTTGTTAACTCGACGAAACTCAACCTCTTGAGTGGAAACCTGGCATATGTTAACATTTCACATTCGTTAAGATTCTGATCTTGTTATGTCGATTCTGGTTGGGCCTTTAAGTCGCATATTGAAAGAATAAACTTTCTTAAAACTTGCAGCTACAAAATGTCATTTGGATGAAAATAATTTCTATTATATTATTAATTTTCACTTTTCCGGGAAAAAGTTTTAAAAATATATATTAATATCTAGTAATGTCCCAGTCCTAAGTTTAAACTTTACCTTTTCTCTTTATTGCATTAAAACCATTTAATTTCAGGCAAGAACTCAGCAACTTTTGCAGCAGAACAGGGAGCTGTTGGAGCATCTTGCGTCCTTGGGAGGATACGTGGAGCCGAGCCAAACTGGGCTGACTGCAGCGAACATCGGTCTTGCGCCACAGGTAGGTGACCTTCCCTTCAGCTCTTCTGCTTCCGTTCTTTTGTGAGCATTCTCGTTTCAACCCTTTTTAATTAGCGCATGGGCTTCCATTAACCCCCAAAGCCAGTTAGCTAAGTCGCATGGTTTCTTAGTGTCCCAGAGTGTTTTTTTTCCAGTTTTGTGCTTTCCATAATGCGTTTCGTTTGTATATTCCAAGTGTATTTTCTGCATGAGTTATGTGTGTATAGAACCGGCAGGTAAGTGTTTCTCTATGTTTAAATATTGAATGCAGTTTTTTGTGCGCTCCCCGAAGCCTCCCGCCACCCTCACTGTTGCGACTGACTGACGCCAACAATTATTTTAAATGTTTACTTCTAGTCGCAACTACAAATGCTCCTGCAAGACCAGACGGATCTGTCGTCGCCAATGCGGAAAGCGTTTCTTTCGCCATCCAACAATAATAATTTAGCGTCAATCAGCCAGCAGCTGAACAATTTGGGATCGATCAATCAGCAGCTGTCGACGTTGAGTCACCAGCTGAATGGTCTGAACCAGCAGAGTCAAAATCTTCAAAATTTTCAGAATTTGACCAGTTTGCCACTTCAGACGACGACGGCGTTTCCGTCGCTGAACCAAATTCAGAATATTGGCAACAAACTGTCCGGACTGTCGCAACCAAATGCGGACATTTTCACACAGAAGGAGCTCTTCCAAGTGAACCAAGAACTCCTGAACAGACTGCAAACCCTCAATTTGGGCATCAGTCCGAATGCCGGAAACAGCAATGGACAGAATATGAATAACAACAATTCCCCGCATAATTCGTTTTTCTTCGCCAATCCGGGAAACATGTCGAGCAGCCCGAGCAGCAACAATAACTACAACTTTTTGAATTCGCCCAGCAGTCTGGGTGGCAACTTGACACCCTCACCGATGAGCACCCTCAACAGAAACTCGTACTCGAACAGCCCTATGGACGAGAACTTGGGGCTCAGCATAGATAAGAATTTGAACAATGTGGAGGACAGCCACTTGATAAAGCCCTTGTCCCAAATGGGCGGCACCCTTGCCCTTGATGCAGACGGTAAGGTAAAAGTGATCGTTCCCGTCTCGAATGGGGGGGAGAACAATCGCCAGGAAGCATCCCCTGGGAAGGGCTGCTGCGGCAGCGACCAGAAGCTGACCGTCCCGGGAACAGTCACCCTTAAGGTGACCGACGAGGCGGGCAATGTGACCAACTCGAGAAGACTGTCCGCGACGCCGAGCTTCATCACGAGGAGCACCAGCGAAAAGGTGCCGAACCGAAGCCAGATGATGAGTCAAGTACAAAGGACTGCTTGGGCGAGACACACCACGAAATAGTCTCATTGGAGTATTATTAGCACGTAGACATCCACCACGGAACCCCGTATCTTAGATTTAGACTTAACCTCCACAGGAAGGATTCGTAGAATCTAAGCGTAGCATTAAGAGCTGCAGTTAAGTTTGTAGGAACTCTAGTCAAATTTTTATATTTAAACGTTTTTCTCTTTCGTCCCTTTTGGTTAGTTAGGGCTAAGCTGTATTTAATATCGTTAATACATATCTGTAAATATTTCTTCGGGCAGTTTTATTACAATTAATTTTCGGTATTATTTTATTTTATAATTTTTAATAACCAGGTAAGTACAAAGAAGTTAATAATACTATATATTTCGAATGCAAACCTTTAGTACAACATATATCATTTGGATAACGCAAACTTTTTTTTAAGTAATTCAAACATACATATTTTTAATGTTTTACCTTAGAATCTAGAGGTTCTTAGCCACAAACATCAGGTGCATCACATCTTTTTCCTATGGGGAAGGTCGGGTAGACCCGGACATTTAAATTTCTTAGAAACTAACCACGTTGCATAGGTATAGTTTTATTATAAATATGTGCCCTCTGGAGTAAAAACAAATCCAACTTAATTGCGGCGTGGGCACAGAGTGAGTTACACGTGAGTGTGTGTTTTGTTCCCGGCAAAACAATTTCGTTGCTCCTGTCAAACTTCATTGAAGGTTTTCAAGTACAATAAGTAAGTGTGCGTACTTGTTTTTTGGTTAATGTTGTAGGGAATTTTATATATTTAAAGGTTATAATAGTATTTGTAACATTTCTTGTACAATTTAAGAGCTGTGTCTAAAAATTTTGCATGATAGCGATCGGATACCCCCGGACTCGATAATGTCGGGTACCCCCGGACAATGTTTTAAGTTTTGAATTTTGCGATATTGTTTTAACAAACTACAATTGTTTTGTTAGTTTGCTTATTTATGGGAATTACTTTAAAATGTTGTTACTATTGTTGCAGAAAGACTTGAAATATGCCAACATTTAAGGGGGGACTTAGTTAGTTAAAAGTTATTTATATTAATAAATTTTAATAATTTTGAAAATGTACAATTGACGTGTTTTTTTCTTTTATAATTGAGATCTACAGCTTCTCTTCTTAATGCCGAATAATAATCTGCTAGCTCAAATAAAAAGTCCCGCTGTCCAAACAAAAATTCCACTATTGGTCCGCAGAGACCGACGCCGGCCAAACGGAAAGTTCACTGTCGGTCATGTGGGATCGACGCACGCCGCGATCAACGTGTTAAATATATAACATTTTCAAATAACATTTCACCTTTTCCCACGCAAAAATTCCCTTTTCCATTTGAAACGTATAAAAATCTATTTCAAAATTGCTCTTTTTTATATCAAAAATACTAAATTCCAAAACATTAGTATCGATGTTTAATTTCGAAAAGAGCTTATTATTCTAAATGCAAAGTATCAGAATTCAATTCAAAAGTTCATTTTTGTTCAAAACAAAGGTAAAAATGTTGTTTGTAAGACCAAAAAACGATTGGGCCACCATTGATTACTATGTCTGGGCTACCCGCCATATTTTGTGTCGGCTAAAAACGAAGGCCAAAGTATTTTTTAAATATTTCTTTGAAATAATTTGATATGATTACTAATTCTTAATTAACATAAATGAAGAAGTTCCTAGTTTTATTTTAAGAGTAAAATAAAGATAGGAATTTTGTTTTTTGGTATTTTTATTTGCAATTCATTTAAGTGTCCCGGCTACCCGACTTTCCCCTAGACATTTTTTCGATTAGTTGTTAATACACGTAAAAAAGTGTGCAAAAGGATTAAATATATATGTATATATCTACAAATACAAAATACAAATACGACAAAGACAGATTTTAGGATTATACATTTAGTGTATAACATATATAGTGCATATAGTAAATTGTTTCGGAAAATATTGAAAGCGAAAACTGCCCCCAGCGCTTTTGAAAAACAAAAAAAATATTCTTATATAGTACATGAAAATCTTTGCTGAAATTTTCAGACCCATAGACCCTCACATCTCGTTTTCTTGTGGAAGTAGAAAATTCGTTTTTTTTTTCCCCAAATTATAGTGTTTTTTGTCAGTTACAACATGATATTTTTTTCGAAATTTTTATGGCGGGATATTCAAATTTTTGAACGCGTTCAAAATTTTTAAAATTCAATTTAAAAAAAAATTAAAAGAATAGAAACGACGAACAAAAAATATATTATTTTCTGGATGACAAGCTACAATCTATGAATTATTTCAGATTTTTAGATGTAGTGCAACAGGGTCAACATGTCGAAAAACCATTTTTTTAGCATTTTTCGGTATTTTTACCTCTTTTTTAAGTCTGATTTTCTTTACCTAAGTATGAATTTTTTTTAAAGTCATTTCCTACCTTGAAATCATCCAAGTAGTTTTTGAAATTCACAAAGAGATCATAGATAGGCGATAATCCTAATTGCAAAATTTACAGAATCAAGTAACGAAAAGTATGGCTAAAATAATGTTGTACGATATATGTATATGAGCCGTTTTTTTCTTTTTTTTGAGGTGTATAAGTCCATTTTTGGAAATAATGAGTTAATGGTAGTTTTAATCATAAGATATAGATATGCTCTTTTCATTTTTATAATAACATAGTCAGTATTGTACAATGTCCTCATAAATTAATCAAAAGAAGTTGAACTACGAAATGTTATCTTAGCAATGTTTGTTCAAAGTAGAATAAGTCCATTCATAATAATGATAATTGAAACAACTTTCTAATCGCATTAATTATTTATTATTACGGCTTCAGTGTGCACTACCCTCAACGTCTTTACAACGAATAATACCTAACGAAATAAAAATACAACGTTATAAACAAGATAATAGTGATTTTTCTCAGATGAAAGCAAGGAATTAATTTTAGTCACTAAATAAAATACATTCCACAATGCCCCAACTTCAATTAAAATATAAATTTGCTTTTATTTATAATGTGTTACCTTTGAAAGTAGCATAAATACATTTGTAGTTGAAAAATCGTTTATTTTCTTTAACATTTTCGTTAATTATTACTATATATTAAAATTTTACAATTTTATTTAAATTTTACAATTTTAAAACCCATATTGAATAACGTTTGCAAATATTTTTAAGTTAATTCAAGCGCAAACCCTTAAATATCTTAGTAAATAAAAAATATACTTATACCACTTTCAAGAACAACGGCTCATATATTTATTTATATAAAGCAGTTTACGTGGTAATTATAGCTCCTAAAATAAACTTACATGTGTAATATTAGAAATTTTAGCACAGAAAACAATATTTTTATCACACTTTGGGCTATAATGCATAATAATGTTTGCTATTCAAAACAAGGACTATATAGAAAATGTATAGTAAAGACGCCCATAATATTCTATCTACAATATTTCTTTCATTTAGTCTCAAAATACATGGCTTAACACGTTGACGCGGGCGGCAGCACAAAATGTTTTTAAAAAAACCCACAAAAAGAAATACATTAAGTCTATTATAGCCTACCAGTAAAAATAACCTCTTCAATTTTTCTATAAACAAATTATTTTTAACCACATAACGTTTTTTTCATCTAAGAAAACTATGTTACAAAACTATAGCTGATATGAGCCACCGGTGGTACACGCTGCGAGATAATTGGCGTGTGATCCACCGGTGGTACACGCCGGCGTTAACGTGTTAAACAAAAATAAGACATGCTCATGTTTAGCGCACTCGTATGAAATGATTAGTTGAATTGACTACTTAGATATGAATTTTCATTTGATAGAACATAAAACTCTAAAGGGTTATTAACGGCTATATTTTTTTAGATTTATTATTATAATATACGTAGCAAAAAATTATAAAATGCCGCTTGCTACTTTCTTTGTCCTAAAAAAAAATGTTGAACTTTCTCCAAATCCTATCTTTTTGCGTTTTGTTTATTTGAATATAAGAACAAAGCCAAATTGTAGATATATTTTAGGAATAGTGGCACGTTACTAATCAAAGTAGATTTTTATATAGAGCGCGGTGAAATGAATTTTATATTTTCAATATTTGATTCAAATTCAAAAATAGGGAATCTGAGAATAACCAAATTGCAAAAATATCAAATGTGAAATGATACGTATACTTGAGGGCTAAGAAATTTTACTATTTGTGTAGCAGTTTGTATTTATAATATTTATAGGAGAATAAAATACTTGTCTGATTATGCAAGTCAAGGTTTTTGCCTGTTAGGTAATTTCCATAGATTTTTTTTCCGTCGATTATATTTAAATGAGGAAACGAAAATTATGACTTGTTACTTTGTTAAAATAAAAGTTTGAACCTTAAGCTTTGATATAAAAATACAACAGTTTTTAAAACATTTCGAATTACTACGCGAAATTCGGGGTTTTCCCATATTCTGATTATTTCCTATAATATACAGGGTGTCCGGTAAGTAGTGCGCCAAAATTAAGGGGATGGTGGCTTGGGTCATGACCTACCAGAATATCAAAATATGACCTTAGTGAAAACCTCACCGTTTTCGAGATATTTGGGTTTTTATGAAAAATTAAATTTCGGATTATTGACTAGTTGGTGCACATAAAAACACATGTTCTCATTTTTTTTTTGCTAAAATATTCTAGATAAGTTGCCTTACCTGGTAAGCATGTCATTTTTTATTACTAACACAAGACTGTCGCAAAAAAAAATAATCAAATTTTTTTTTTGCTATTCAAAATTATTTGACTCTACTTTGACCTTAGTTGGTGAAAAAAAAAAATGTACTAGGCAGTGATGAGAAAGCAATTCAAAAAATTGCTTAATTAATGCAGATTTTAGAATCACCCATTTTATTCATGAATAACAAGATATTGCCATGTTCATTTTAAATCAAATTTAATTTTTCATAAAAACGCAAATATCTCGAAAACGGTGAGGTTTTCACTAAGGTCATATTTTGATATTCTGATAGGTCATGACCCAAGCTACCATCCCCTTAATTTTGGCGCACTACTTCCTGGACACCCTGTATAGTGAATGGAAAATTATAAGTTACACACGCTCATGCAAAACTTGTTTTCCAAAATGATTACAGAAGAATATAGATAAGTGGTATTTCCTATATTTAAGTAAGGATTCATGCTTTCATTTGAGCTACATTACAAGTTCTTATAACATTGTTTTATAATTTTTCAAAAAAAAGGAAAATAAAATCTATTGTATTGCACTTTTTAACCCTATTTTTCTCGAAAACGGGAGCCAATCAAGCATTTTTCTTTACGAATTCGTAAATCACAGAAAAAATCCTATAGAAATGACATATTACTTGTTTACAAGCAGAAAAAACAATTTAATTTGTTGAGTAGTGTAATTAGATTTAGCCATGATAAATTATTTGGATATTTCTGATAAATCAATGGCATTAGTGCTAATTTTGCTGTGTGCTCTGTCCATATGTAGGGATATATAATTTCTCTATTCCGTGTAGTAACCTACACGCTTAATTTTTATAATTTAGTATGGTTTTTATTTGTACAAAATATATAGTCGGCTTCTATAATGACAGATTATTTAAAAAGTGTTTCGGAAGACTAATATGTGATGTACTATAATTAAAAGTTGAATCTCAAAATTTACCAATATGGCGTGATTTCCCTACTAATTAGGGACGACAGCCGAACTCCAACTGGCAACTGTGCGAATCCTTTAGGGCTCATTATCATTAGTACTTTGATTAACTTTCCACCCCACACATGGGTTTGTGGTTAAATTTGAAAGAATTTTCCTCCTCTTCTCGTAACATAACGACGCGACTTAGGGTTTAGGTATAGATGGCGCTGTGAACAAGAATCTTTTAAGGAGTTACGCGCAAAATATGTTCCACAGTATCGAAGCGAGTTAATTGCAGGGGAACGGCGCGCCAGCGGCAAAAGTGATTTATCACCCCATTTGCTTCCATAAATCAGAAAACTTTCATCTCCAGCACCTAATTATCTTAATTTATTTTCCAAGGATTAGATTACCTAACAAGGCACAATATCGTCGGCTTAGTTTGCCTCCTCCAAACCCCGGCTCTCGTCTCTAAGAACAAAGTCGGGTTCAATATGTTTTCGTTTACTTTTGTAATGCGAAAGTCCAACTTCGGCAGCTGAGGAAAAACTTTATCGAGAGGTCTCTCACTGCTACAAAAAGAAAAATGCATATATATTCTAGTACTCTTAGTTTGCGTGGAAAGTTTTCCTGTGCCCGGTGCCGGTGATCCCAAAAGAAAAGTTTGCCCTTCGGGGGTGTATTCGACCTGCATAATACTAGACGCATTATTGGATAAGTTGCCCAAACCTCAGCTCACAGTCAGGCAAACTCCAGAGAAACCAAATGAATCCGAATGGGCCGGGGGCCAGGAAGCTGGATGCTGGAGCAGAAGGCAACAGCTCAACTTGCTTAACACCAGCAGCCCAAAGTGCTTCGAAGCAGGAAATGAATTTTTCAATCAGCCCTAAGTGAAAGTTCCCAGTTTTATCGGTTTTCTTTGCCCTCACCCCCCCTCCGGGACAGGGACAGCAAAATCCATCGCTCCCATGGCGATGTGCTCTGTAAATGCATTCGAAATTCATTCCAGATCGGGCGGTCTTCGCAAAGGTGCCACATCCTCGAAGATCCTGAGCGAACCCTAAGAGCTTGAAAGCCTTTCACCAGTTCAAACACTTGAGAGATGTTTTCTATTTAAAATATCGCAAAGAATACTGTCGCTATCATGAATAATTGCTCCTAAACGAAGAGCGTGAAGATATTCCAGGCCATCCCCAAGCCTCGCTGGCGGCATCTTAATCCCGCGCCCCCGCCACCTTTCAGTGAAATTCCAACGCAGACAAATTTATTTCGCAACTCTTTAATCGAGTTTCCCTGCCTCAAGTGGAAAACTCGGGACTGGGGTTTTCTTGCGATTTCCGCTCGATTCGAGATGGTGCTCTTGCTATTCTTGGGAGGGACTGTAGGGGGATGCTCATCCAATTTCTGTCAGAAGTTTCTCGACACGCTACAACCAGAAACAAAATTCTTTAATACTTTGAAAGTAACTCGTGAGTCTCGTGCTGTGTTAAGGACGTTTATTTACCTAATTTCTTTCGAATTTCCTGACGTTAGTTGGCTACGCTGCAGCAGGGGTTGAATCCTTTTTCATCATATCACATCGTAACATACATACATACATACAATTTTAATGAAATCGATTTTGGATTCCTAATATGAGTAAGGGGTGGGTGGGCCATCTATTGGTTTCTTTTTAAATTACATGTTATTTTGATGCATACAGCTTTTTCGCGCGCAAAAAATTGACAGAAACACAGTATCATATCTCCGTCGTACGAAATAAATATATTAATGCTTGAATAACGTTGAAAATAATGCAAATTTATCTCCAAAATGTTCGCTGTAATGTCGAAACATTACGAATTTTAAAAGAAACCACACTGCACAGCTGCGATTTAACGCCGTTGGGCTTTTTTTTTGTGGGGTGCCGCTTAAAGATTGATGTTATGCTGCTAATCCAGAAAGAATTCAGGCACTTAAGCACGAGGCAGCTATTTAAATGAAATCATATTCCATAACTAATCGGGAGGCTTAGTCTTTTCAATAAATTAGCAAACTTTTAAAAATATTGAACAGTATTTATTTTATAGCATATTTAAAAAGAAATAAGTCGATGACCCATATCGTTAGATTGGGAATTAATTCTATATTTTTAAAACGTTTTTATTACCTCGCCTTCTTGTCTGTTTGTTTGTTCGGTACAAATTTTTTAATCGATTTTAAACTAACTTCCCAAAGATGTAAAGACTTGAAACTTTAAACATAGCTCAGAACTGGATGCCGAGTATACATTTTATTCTCATTCGAAGTATTATATAATATTTTATTCTCAAAATGATATAAAATATTTTCAGTAAACTGAAAATACTCTATTTTATATTTAATCTAGAGAACGCTTTATTCTTCAAGAGTATTAGAAATGTAGTCCAACATTTTTGACCGTATAGGCTATCGTGCAGTTGCATACATTCAGGAGAGTATAACTCTAGAAGTAAAGATAATTGAAATTTTTCATAATAGATATAAATGTTCTACTTAAAAATACCTTTTCATTAATGTATAATTTATTACTATTGTTGGATGGATCCATAAATTTTTGCTCATTCTCCTTTACATAAATTTTGATTACTTTAAGAATCGACAAACAATTTAAAAGAAAAAGTTGTCCAAACAAAACCCAAGAAAGTTTCCATACAAATCGCATACATATTAAAAATCTAAATCTAAATCTACATAAAAAGAAAATTACTTTCCTTTCCGTTCCCTCGTTTTTTAAAAGCACGTATGCAAAAGCAAAATTGGAACTTTAAACCACATCTCCATTTGCGTCATCGCTGGTCTATTGAGTTCTAAGGAAATTCCTTCAAACAATTTATATTTATTGGATTGAGTGAGGGGAAGGCACTCGAAGGAAAAATTTACAAATCAGAGTTCGATATCCTTGGAGCTATCACTTGCTTTCATTAAGTTCCTGCTCCGTCCTGCTTCTAGGATACGTCCTGTTGCCGGAACAAGAAAAGTATTTATTGGCAAGGAGCAGGAGGTTTCGAAAGTATGAGGATTTTTTTTATGAAGGAAGTAATAACAGATAAATAAAAATAAGCTCCAATTTCGCTTTGAAGGTAGTCGACCCTTCGGCTTCTGACTCCTGGACTACGACCCCGGATATATTTTCTTCCCAGTCCCTGAGCAACCGCCCGCCGCAAAGGAAATCTGCGGGAAATTGAATATATCGTCACTGCTCCACTTTTTGGTGGGGACGCAGAAAAATTATTTTAATATTAAATGTCATAACCCAGCGGAATTTAAACAGATTACATTACCTGTTGTCTCGGGGGACCGCGCACCAGGACAAATTCACGACCGAACATGGGATGTCGTACGACAAAATCGGGACTCGGTGGGCACATGTATCAGCAGCGGCAGCAGACATTTTTGCGTAGGGAAAAAATTCTCAGGATGAAGTTAAACCATGTGGCGTTCGGTGGAGCCCCGTCTGGAATTTATGGAGGTGCCGTGTGCTGCAGCCCATTCAAATTCTGCGGCTTATTGCCTTCACTTGCACACGCGTTTCATTAAATTGCCACAAGATGAATTGTCCTCCCCTGCTGCGTTGAATTGCTTGAATTATGATTAAGTTAAGATAGAAGTCGACTTCTCCAACTACTTGCCAGTCCTCGGGACGGACGACTTCTTTTCGATAAGAAAGTTTGCTTTGTGTTCTCTGAAGAAATCTTGCGCTACGTGTGCTCTGGTGACCCAAAAAAAAAAAAAAAGAAAAGAAAAGAAAAAAGAACGAGCCTTTCTGAAGGACCTGCTTCTCATTCAAATGAAAACGCGATAAATGAGGACGACGTAGGTGAGTGATGAAAGCATTTCTGAAAGAGGTGAACATCGATTTTCTTCTGCAGTCGCAGGAAAATGCTCCACCGCCTCACACTCGAGGAGTGGAAAATAGAACGAGATTCGCCTCCTGATAATTCAGCGTTAATTACTCTAGAGCCAGGTGGTGAATGAGTGCATAATGGGGCTAAGGTGAAAACGCTGAGGGTTATGCAAAGCGCATTACTGCATCGTTAGGAAAGACCCATGCCATGACCGGGGCGAAAAAGCACATTTAGATTAGCTGAAAAGTCATTTCGAATTATATTTACCTTGCGACTCCGATGGAAAGTCCTCCGTAAGATTCTCACGTAATAAAGTCTGGTTAGTTTTGAGTAAAAGTCTAGTAAAAAATTTCATATGGTAGTGGGAATTATTCGTACTCTGCGACATGAGTAAAACTTAGTAAGTTCTATCAGGAGCTAAATTTTTTAACCATGCGACACGATTAATAGACACTTTGAAGTAAAAAATTTTAAACAGATTGAGTTTTCTTGTATTCTCACTGATTTTGATGATAGATACACTTAACACTCCTTTTACACGGAATATACCATCTTTTAACCGTATAAAAAAATTTTGCAGGAAAGACACGATTGGTATAGTAAAATGTTATCCAAAAAAGTCTACATATACAGGGCAAAAGTAGTTTCCTTCCCCTGTTTTGTTAATATTATAAATAATAAGTCTCAATATCTTTGTAAATTAATATATACTTATGTATTTCTTAATTCCCCTTAATCCTTTTTTTTAAGTCGTATGTAGACTTGGTATGTACAATACCAAAATGCATTTCGACAAAAAATCAACTAATATAAAATTAGTAATATGTATAATGCATAAAGGGAAGAAAAAATTCTAAAATAATAACAAGAGCATGTCGCGCAAAATTGATGCCATCCGTAGATCTGACATATTCATTGATCTGGAATCTAATTAATATTTCCACCCGGTAAAAATATTTTGAATAGACTGCTTGTCAGAAACTGGGTGAAATAATAAAACTGAAAACAGACTGAAAAATTAACCAATTTTTTCTGTGTTAAAAGATGCCCGGAAAAGAGACTGATAAAGAGAGGTCATACTTTGTGGGTTAGCCATTTAGCCGAGTCTCCGTTTATTTAAAGAGGTTCACTATTGTAGTAAATCCCCAAAGCCCTAGGGTGCAACACTCGCAAATAAGGGAGAAATTTCTCTCAAAAGTTTTAGGTTTACCAATTAGTACAAGTTCCAAAAATTCGAACTTATGAAAGTTGTCTTGGCGAAGTGAACAGTGTATATGTTTCTTCTAACTTTCTTCATAAAACATATTTATTTGCCAAAATAATTCAGATTATAAATAACATACTTATGGAATTTAGCTTTTTTTGTACTATTAGTGAGTCTAATTAATTTCTTCATTGTTGTTCAGTGTTGCACCCTAGGGCATTGAGGATTTACTACACTTGTGAACCTCTTTAAATACACAGAGACTCGGCTAAATCGGTGAGCCACACAATGTGACCTCTCCTTGTGAGAACGAACTGAAAATGTACAGAAAATGAATTGAAATTTGATTGAAATCAAGCAAAAAATAGACTGAAATATATTTTGCATTTTGCATATTTTCAGTCCTGTCTCGATCTAATTTTTTCACTCAGACAATATTTCAAAAATTCAAGCTATAGCGAAAAATTCTATGTCCAAGAGTTGCAATTTCAGTCTCTTTTCAGTTTCGGAACTGGTACTCATCAAAGGTAATTTATATTTCAGTCTTGATTCAGTCTGTATTCCAATACAACAATGTTGATATAAAATTTTAGTCTGGTTTCAGTCACTTTTCTGACTTAAAAAATAGTTCCGCCTCATTTCAATCTGAATTCCGTGTTGACTTTCCAATGTTTTCGGTGCAAATAATAACGACTTATTTCAGATTGGTTTGACATACACATTTTTCTCGGTGTACATGTTCTTTCCATCGTATTCCTTCGATAAGTGACTAATGCGTGTAAATCAACTATCTTACTTTGATTCTAAACGTTAATAACGTTAGGTTGTGACACAACAATTTCAAAATTACCTTATTACCTTGAAATAAATGTGAAATTTATGTTAAAATCTTTGTTTGACGGAATGTTCGTCTACATGTTAAATAAAAACGTCAAGAAGATATTTTTGAAATTGAGTACGTACGAAATTCTACATTTCGTTCATAGACTATCCAGGGTATGGGTGGTATTCATTTATAATTTCATCATACGTACCATCTGCACACCTGATTTTAGAGGTGCCATTCAATTTATCATTATGTAAGGGTTTCTGTGCTGTCTTCATTTAAACCGATTTTTTTTATTTTGTAATATTGGGATTTTTATATAGGAGAAATGAAAGCAATAAATTTGAAATGTTCCGAAAAATTCTGTTTTTACCTTTTGTAAGGAAATAAATGCCACAAATCAATACCTTCACATCTTCTAAAATTATGTAACATGTTAATTTCCTACAAATTATGGACTTTGTTTTCAGTTTGTTACCTGATTGTGATTTAAATTCTGCAAAAGTTCACATTGTCATTTAATTTAGAACATGAATTGCTCAAAATTGTCCCGTATCAAGATTTAATCAAATATTCCTTTTCATTTTAGCTGTCGTCAACGGCGAAGGTGACAAGATGGTTCCAGCAGCTTCCCTGGAACACAGCGTCCCTATCCAGACCGGAAAGTGGATTCGTGTCAGGTGATTCTCGATCGGAACGAAATCACGAGGATCCTTTCAGTGCCAAAGAACCTGACGACCTATGTGACGAATTCCTCCTGGTGGAAGGTAGCAGCACGCTCTGGACGAAGATGAGCGCCAAGAAACGAAGGAAGCTGCTCGGGATGCGACTGGGCAAAGTAACGACATTTTAGCAGCTCCTCCTGCGAACGAACAAACGACCCATAAATTAGATTATAAATAAAAGCTGTAACTCGAGGGCTCTTCAGCCTTATGCAATTAATGTTAAGTGAAAGTATTCAAATCAGTCGGTGCGCGCTTGCAGCTTTGTATAAAATTCAACGTCAAGTGCTCCGGACTCCACCGATTTCAAACGCTCGATTAGGCTTAGATTCTTAATTTGCCATAAAATTGAAAGCGACTTCACGATACCGTGTTTTGTGTGCGACTCCCGCTGGGGGAAGGGCACCCTTTAGGGGAGGACCCCTTCTGAATGTTTTATTCTTCATTGATCCCCTTTTCTGTGAGGCAAAGGGAGATTTCACATGAAGGGAAAAACGCATTCAGCTCACATAAAAGACGTGCTGCTATGCACGAGTGTGATTTCGGCAAACCACAGCTCTCTGTGTGAATACTTATCTATATAATATATAGTATTATTAGAAAATGTTAGATACTTGCAAGAGAACAACTAACAAAATTACTCAATAGGACTTAAGTAGTTTAGGTAGTACATGTTTTTATTCACCCAAATCAAAGAACAAATTTATCATTTCTTACTTTAGGGATCAAAATTTAATTTAAAAGTATCTTTGGTACCCTTAAACAGCTGCTTATACCATAAAGGTTGGGTCATTGGCAGGTTTCTTTTTAAAAATGCTCGGCTGAATACTGGGTTTATCAGCATTACGTCGATTTTTAACGACACCGTACAAAAAACCACTCGACCAAAATTTCTTCCAAAAGTCACAATGTTTCGGCAACACAGAACTCACTTTGAAAATAATTTTTCAATATTTTCAAATGTTTTTCAAAGCTTAGTATATTCATTTTGTACCACGGAGATATGATACTATGTTTATGTGAGTTTTTTGACCGCGATAAATCCATCCGTATCAAAATAACATGTAATTTAAAAAGAAACCAACAGTTGGCCCACCCTATTTTTACGACACGAATAATCGATAATTCTGTTGCAAATAATTGCATTCCACATTAATTTATTCTACAGCTTAATCACGTATTTTCACCAAAGCTCAAAAACATAATCTTAAATTTGGTTCTAGAACTAGTTTATTATTTTTTATACTTTTAAGAATTTGGTTTTCAGCACGAAAATTACGATTTTAAGGAACCATATTTACAAGGGAATGTGCTTACTTTATCTTTTTACCTTAACTACAAAACAAAGCAGGTGACATTCAAAGAAATGTTTCGCTAAACAACTTTTCTGTATAGCTTTATGAATACTTATCATAATTTTCTTGGAACATTAAGTATTCTCGGTTCTCAGCGTATCCTTTATATTTTCTGGACATTCGAAAGTTTCTTTTTAAATCCAAAATCCTTAAAATTGCAGCACCCTTGTAAATTTTTATATCCCGAATTCTTGGAAGATATAAAAGAAAATTTGACTGAGGAAAATATTTAATTAATATCAATTTGCAGAGCAGCTGTTTAAATTTCACACCGAAGGTAATGTAAGGTTTTAGACGTGAGAATAAATATTATATCAAAATCGCATCAATGATTTATTAACGACAGCTCTACACATTGCTCAAGTTTTTATACACATTGTGCATATTTCAATTTAATTTTAAATTGCAAAGTTGCTCAGAAGACGCGAGGACGGAATCTGTTTACTGTGATAATTTTAGTCCTAATTGCGTCCCAAGCTTTCTTTGTAGTTGATAATTAATAAGGGGTAAACAACTAGATTAAAAAAATATTTTTAAAAAAGTATCCGAAGCAGTAACCGACTTCTCATAGAAAATCACTTTCAGAATTGCTCAATCAACTGGAAATTGGAATTTTAAATATGAACTGAAATTAATCCGATTCTCTTTCTGGGTAAAATTTAAGAGCCCTAGCTCAAGCTATACCAGTTTAAGAAATATGATTTTTAAGAAAACGTGACTAATTGCTACTATCGAATTCTAATCAACTCAAAACAACAGTGCTTTTTCGAATCTTAATGTCTAGAACTACCTTAGTTTCGTTCTGAGTAAGTGATGTTATAGAAAAAAATTTTAGTTCCACCTTAGAATAGATTGGCATGGTTCCACATTCAACAGTACACATTATTTGATAACATACATAAAAGAGCACCATTAACAATTCACCTTTCGATTGCAAAAAGTTATTTCGTTAAAGCAATTCTGAAAGTAGAAGTCTTAAAAAAACACATTTTGAATTTTAAATAATTCTTTTTTGGATTTTATGTTGTTTACTCTTATGCGCTCATGTCCTGCAAGGTGGTTTCGTCTGAAGAATATTTAGCAATGTGGATAATAAATCGACGACAGGGCTTTTAAACAAAATAAATATTTTTGGCTACTAACTATAGAAAATCATTCCAACTGAGCTTCACACTCAGCTTGCATATTATTTATTAATTACTCTTAATTACGTAGAAAAATATTCGCGTTTTTATTTTAAGAGTTGAGACTGATTTGATTTTTACTCAATAACTATTAGTAGCAATAAATACCTTTTAAATATATTCGTGTTTTATTTTTTTTTCCTAAACCACTCAACTTTATTAAATACGAATAAATAATGTATTTGTAATTTTATATCTATTTATATTATAAAAGTTTGTTAGTTTTCCACAAAATATTGTATAATAGAAAAAGGCGTAAAAAGACATACTATCAATTATCCTAAATATTATAGGGCCCTATTATGAAAGCAAATTCCGCTTGACACATTTTCAAAACTGAGATGGTAAAAAAATTAGTAATTTTCTAGTCGATTGGAGCGCAATAGACTTTCATAATGGAGTCCTAAAATAGCACTTTTTAATAAAGACTCTTTATGTATATGCCTTTACATTTCGTAATTTGCATGTTCTGACACTATTAACGTTATGTTTGTGTTTCTTTGAGAGAATCATTTAATCAGCATGTTTATATTTTCAACAATAAGCAGAATGTCTTTACGATACATGTAGTTTTAAACAAAATTATTATGTAGCATCTTAGACACAACAAAGTGAATAATTTAATAGTATTCTTAAATTCGGACTTGCACATTTTTCACAAATCACATTTTTTCAAATTTAAAAACTTACATTTCCAAAATTATGAAGAGTTAATCTAACAAGGAGAAGGCGCCTACTCGTCATCACTGATTTCGCTCAAATTTATAGCACATGTAGGGCTTGGCTACAAATGAAAGTACCCGAAGTGGAAACTCCAGATGGCCAAGCGTTTACAAAATAATAGTATACAAAAATTTTCACGCGGCTCTAAATCGCATTCATTGTAGCACTTTCGCAAAGAGGCGGCTGGTGTAGTAGTTAACACTTGGGCTTGTGATTCAGTTGCCACGGGTTCGAATCCCTGCATGCGGAGGCTTTTTCTCGGATCTTTCCTAATTTTTATAAGATTCGGATCCGCAATTAAGTGAAGTGATAAATTTTTTATTGGGTGTTCCCACTTCGGGTACTTTCATTTGAAGCCAAGCCCTACATGTGCTATAAATTTAAGCAAAATGGGTGATGACGAGTAGGTGCCTTCTCCTTGTAAGTTAAATATTGCGTTTTTAAAATAATCTGATCTAGATCTAGAAGGTTATACTGAATTGAAGTTTTTGTAAAATTAGACTTTGACTATGCTGGATTTTTGTGGAGAATTTATTTTGATGTTCTAACCATATCCTGAAAAGTATCCTTAATTTTAACCGTGAGGTTTACTTTAAGGCTAAGAAAGGAAGAATTCTAGTTTTTCGCATACTATATATCTCGAATTATAAAATTTTCGAGAAAAATAGTTATGAGAAAAATTGTAGTTTATAAAATTCTACACAAAAAAGGCTCTTTACCTTTTTTTCGTAGAATCAATCGTTTTTGAGTAAAAGGTGCGGTAAAGTTGCAATGTCTGCTTTTCTTAAATACGTTTTCTTTTAACACCAACGCGGGATAGAGTATTGGGTGCTTTTTTTTTTAAAATGTGGTATCTCTCGAAAGCCTAATTCACATTAAATATTTAAATAAAAAGCAGATATTGCAGTATTTACCCCACCCTTTACGGTTCGTTCTACCTTTGTCCTTTAGCCTTTTTTATGTGCAATTTTATAACCTATAATTTTTCTCATGACTATTTTGATCGAAAAATTTATAATTTTCGAGATATTTGTAAAATACTAGAACTTACTACATAAATAAAAACGCAGTTCAAATTAAGGATACTTTTCAGGATATGCTTAGGACATCAAAATAAATGTTTCCACAAAAATCCAGCTTGATCGGAATCTTTTCAAAGTTTTGTCCTTTTTATGTCTAATTTTACTGTGATAATTTCTATTTTTTCGGAAAGAGTTGGCATGGCTATTTCACTTCACGCTTCTTTTCAGCTTAAATAAATTTGTACCTAATTCAATTTATATCAGCTATTACTTCTAGTTCATGATTCAACAATTCCAAATTATTTTTGCAATTTTTCGGTAAGAAATTAGTGCAGAAATCAGATTCTGTTGAATTTAAAAACGGCTTTATCATTGAAAATGTTGAAGACCTTAACTATAAAACTTTAAACACTTTTTAAGTTAATACGATCACTCTGCATTTGGGTCTGATAAAGATCAAATTCTTATTCTTCACAAAGCATGCAAGGTTATTTAAATAGAAGAAAATAATGCTATAAATTCAAAACATACGATTTTGTTGTAAAATATTTTATCGAAGGGTTTAAAAATGTCTAGTAATAGCTCAAATTTTACTTATCAAAAATTTGACGAGAGGAATTAAGAAAATTTATTTGATTAACTTTCAAAAGACGGAATGAGAAAAACTTAAATTTTGGAGTGTAATTGTAAAATAATAAAATATAATAAGTTATTGTTTTCAATTTTGGGATATTAAGGGCTTGTTCGTCGTTATTTATCTAAGTTTTGTAAACCGGAAATACATATTTAGAAAGATTTTGTGAGTTTTTATATATTTACATTAAAAAGTGATGCTTTAAGATTTAAATAATTTTTATTCAGCTTTCAATAAGAAGGATGCAATATATCAACATAACAATTTATAATAAACAGCAATAACTTTGTTACAATAGATTTAAAAATGAATTTGTAAATTCGATTAGAAGAAAACCCCCAAAATGTATTCTACCTCATTGTTTTAAGATTACTTCGTTTTAAAAATTATTTGCTCTGTTTCAGCAGATTAAATGTTCATCTTCGACCATAAATTTTTATAAATTGATGCGAAGGCGCTGAAGAAGCTATATTAAGGTAAATTGAGCGTAACACATCGTAATTTTATAACTCAAACAAATGCCTATCATACATAATCCAATTACACTAAACACCATAGAAAGTCGTAAAACAGCGGAGCCATACAAAGGCAAACTCCAAGAAAATTGCCCCCCGAGGACTTTTTATCTGGAGCCCTCGTTCTTATGAGAAAATTCTGTGGATTCTTCATATAGGCAACATACATACATAAATTCTTCATTCATTCATATGCGATCATAAAAGCCCAACAGTTTAGATATATTATGCAAAATAAATTTTACGAACATAAATTGCATGTAGAAAATCTCCCCATGAATACAAAAAAATACTGACGAAAATAAGCAAATTAAAAGCTCACGTCTTGTGATTTTCTTTGTTTTTCTGAATTTTTGGCGTCTATTCAATGCTGCGGAAATCTTAAAGAAATTGGATGTTTCCATTGTTTTATTCTTTGTGTAAGTTTTATGTTTTTTCATTAATTTGGCATTTATTTGGTACTCTAGATTAAAAATCTTCTAATAATTACAAATTCAATGGTTTATATGTAGGAATAATTCGTAAAAATACTAAGTTAAGACTAACTAACGAACTTTAAAAATAATAATATAAAATTTTAAATTTTTGGATTTTTATTGACGAGTTAGAGAATATTAAAGCATTTAAAATTCCTCAATACACCTTAAGGAACCTTTTCTGGAGGAAGTGGTTTTAATGTTACTTGGAACAAAATTCCACTTACGAACCGCCTGAATAAAGTCAGAATGCTCTCCATAGTTAGAGACACATTTTGGTGAATTTAGGAGAAGCCTCCTGGTGGAGCGTAATGGTTGCAATTCCTCTAAAACGAAATATTCTGGACTTTTGATATGAATAGTTTGTGGAGAAATGTTAGCTCCTGTTTTACCTAGTACGCTCTTAATGTAATATTTAACGCATTGGCAAGAGGCGTAATGTGGACTACAAATCGCATGAAGCTTACAAAGGAGGAGATTGCAATATAGTATGCAAAGTGAGGCACCATCATTCGTACATCAAAGAATAACTCAACTGTACTAATCCAAAGTCAACGCAAAAAATTACACACCCTGGACATCACAGAATCAACATGGCTGCAGCATCCAAACTTTTTACCGTGACAACAATTTCTACTTTAGCATTATTAAGCAAAATTGGCGAAATGTCCTTTTTATTCAAATTTTGTCTGTATATAACCAAAGCTTTAGACTTTTTCAGATTAAGATTCATTGGTCGAGAACCAGTTATGGATACATATGGGTATTCTGAGATATATTTGGACATTATCAGCATATTAGTAAACGACACAACTTTTTAAGTCCGTCAGCAAATTTTACACATAAAACAAGCTTTTTAATAAAAATAATGTATCATTGAAGCTCTACGTTAAACCTGGAAAATAAAATCATAATTTATAAAGTAGTTGTTCAAGCTCTGCTGCTCCTATTTGGTCTCAATGTGCAAAGGCGCATTTATATAAATTACAAATATAATATTACAAAACAAAATTCTTAAAACGATATTAATTTTACCGTAAACTACACAATAGGGCCAATATGGAGTCAATAGCACACAAATTGAAACGTATTTTTGACAAATTCTTTGAAAAATGTACATGGTCCAAACATCCCTTAATCAAGGAATTAAGTAGATGATAGGTTAATATAAGCTTTAATTAGTACCTAACCTACGTAAGAATAGTTTTTTTAATTTATTTAAATTCTAGCACTAAATTAATACCTATATTGTATAGCTTATGCACAAATTAAACATACAATAAATAAATTACAAATTAAAACTTCAGCAAATCATTTATGAATGAATAAACTGAATAAAATTGGACCAAGTATAGAACTCTGTGGTACTCCGCGGAAAATTGGTATAAAACTTGGGCTCGTCCGAATTAAAAGCTTTCTAGCAGCCGTAGAGCATTAAAACTGAATCAAATGCAAAATCTAGAAGTACAAAAACGGTCACGTTGCTAATGTCAAGCTCCTGCTGGATATCAATCGTAATTTTAAGAAGAACCGATTTGCATCTGTGATTAGGTCTGACACCAAATTGCCAAGATGATAACATATTATTATCATGAATATAAGCATTATAAAACAACATTTCTTTGTAATCTCTTTTTAAGTTTCTAGACTTTTTATAATAATAGTATGTAGTAGTACATAGAGTTAATCAATTTCTAATTCATTATCTTTATTTTATCAATACACTTTATATTAAACAACAAAGAATAAAATCGTCCCTTTAAAAAATTAAAGTTTCATCCCTCTTGAAATAGTCACAGACCTTTAATCTTGTAAAATAACCACATTCCGCTTTTTAAGTCCATTACACACAGCTGGTCCAACCCTCCGAAGACTTTAATAGTAGTGGGTGTCAAAGAGTCATTTATCAAGAATGTTATCAGATTTAGAAGGTCATGATCTGCTTTAGACTGAATTAAAATGTTATTCATGTTAAGAGCAGCAAAAAGGAGTTTCTCAGACAATAGGAGTTCCTTTTGCTGGTGCTCGCTTTATTCGACCTGTTTTTAGGTATATTAGTCGAACGTATGTTCAAATTTGGTTAGAATTTAAATTTTGAAGAAATAGAAATATAATACGCAAGCAATTAAAACAATATAATAGTATATTATAGTCTTCTTTACTTTATTCTACCATGTCTATTGCATTTTTATCGATATAAATATTAATATTACGTGCTCGACCAAGGCGTATAAAGATTTCCCGTATAAAATATACGAAAGACTATGACCTTGACCATGACCTCGAATGTCATGTCAGTGTCAAGATGGTTCTTTAAAAGGGAACGGAAAATTGTCCGCTCTTTCCATTTCCGTGGCCAAAAACATGGTTTGCCCTTCAAAAACCATATTGACCTTGATATGACCTTCGATGTCATGGTCAAGGTCAAGGTTGTGGCCAAGGTCACATTTGGACGCAAAACCTCTGCTCTTTCCAAATCTGCAGTAACAATAAAGAGCCATATTGACCTTGATATGACCTTCGAGGTCATGGTTAAGATCATAGTCGGACGTAAAAGTGAACCTTTTTAACGGCCGCACACTTGTTCATTTCGTATGCTACCCTATGAGATCAATCTTTTCTGCTATTAACTGTAGCTCTATATTCTAAATTGAATACACAAAAGAATATTCACTGATATTAGATTTTATTCGAGTGTGTAATAATGGGGGCATCAAACACCTTTTCTCGTGTTTCTTCAATTTTACGTGACCTATCTAACCAACATTTATATGTTTGCCACAATACCCTCAAGGGACGTTCATTAAATTTTCGATTTAGAGACAATTTCCAGTGCCTGCTCACCTTGATGAAACGAATTCCGCACGGTGTGACTTCAATTAAGAGGCGAACTTGTCTCCTTCGACATGCCTCTCGAGAAGAGGACGCCTTCGCACCTTTCCTTCATCTTATGGATGCAGGGCACGCAACAGCCCTTAATGTATCCTTTATCCGAGCCCAAGCAATAGCTGCTCCCACATCTCTCTCTAAGTTTATCCGAATAATTGTTGTGTAATTGTTTGCCATAATGGTTTCATTTATTTCCCTCTGACGCTTCCTCCCTTCGACGTCGGCGTCGGCCCAATTTCAGTAGCTCATCTTGGCGATTCCATTCCGTTCCGTTCCGGGAGGTCTCGTTTTAAGGGTGCTCGGATCTTTTAATTTTCTTCTCGAATCCTTTCCTTGGCACACATTAAGAAGTGAATATTTCAAGATAACGGGACACTCGTAACATTCACACTGGCACGAATTATGTAATTGCAAGCGGGTGGCTGCCGTTCCACAGTAATTGGGTGGGACAGCGCAAATTAATGCGTCTTAATGAGGCGTGCGACGAGGATAGGAAATGGGATTTTGTAATTCATGGCATATTCGTAGGACCCTGCAGTATTATTGCTGCCGGAATGAATTCCATGTCGGTTCAACACATGCTAATGTTCTGCAAAATTTATCATCCCCGACGTAACATTACATCCCGAATGTGGGGGGGAGGGGAGGATTAACTGCTAACCTCCGACCCCCGAAAATATAATCGCATCCTGTCACGCGGGGTGAATCCTTAAGAAAACGTGTGCGTAGGAGCTCACTAAATTGTAAGATAATGAAAAAGCGAGCTCGTTACACATTTGAAAATACTCCTTGGTAGGAATAATTTACATTCCTCTACCCTTGAAGGCAATATTTTTGCACTCATAAGAAATTTATACTATTAATATTATACGCTAACCTAAAGGAGGCACTTTTTTAAATTGCGAAAAATGGAAATTCGACGACCGGAACAGAAAAATAATTCGGAATAAATATTAAATTAACCCATTAATGCCTGAATAACAAAAAATTTTACGGCAACTTCGAGGCGCTAACTTTTATCGAAGGGGTGGTCAATTCTCATCGAGACCAACTTTTCTATACGTATTTTGAGTCGCCCGACACGATCCAACCAAAACAAAAAGTGAAAAAAAATTATTATTATTGTTTTTTTTTGCAATATTACGTAAATAAATACCTTTTTCATGTCATTTTTTTCGAAAAAACGACAGATTTAGTGGAGAAAAAGCAACTTTTTACTGCAATAAAGTGCATAAAACGTGTTATTAGTACTTAAAGTTCAAAAATATGCAGGTATTTTTTTCGTTAAAAATATTAGGCTGCATAAAAATTGCAACAATGTAACGCATATTTGCATTACTTTCGATCACTTTTTTTTATCTCACTATGTTCGACTATTCCCAAAAATGTATATAAACTATTTTTAAGGGTCACTGATTACGAATTTGCTATCAGATTTCCGTAATTCAATAATTTTTGGCAAAATTCTCAATTTTTTCGAAAAAAAAATTGAGTATTCGGAGTTTTTGGGGTCACTGATTACTGATTAAATGCCTGCATATTTTTGAAGTTTAAGTCCTAATAACACGTTTTATGCACTTTATTGCAGTAAAAAGTAGCTTTTTCCCGACTAAATCAGTCGTTTTTCGAAAAAAAATTACGTGCAAAAGGTATTTATTTGCATAATATTGCCCAAAAACAATAATAATAATTTTTTTTCACTTTTTTTTTTGGTTGGATCGTGTCGGGCGACTCAAAATACGTATAGAAAAGTTGGTCTCGATGAGAATTGACCACCCCTTCGATAAAAGTTAGCGCCTCGAAGTTGCCGTACAATTTTTTGTTATTCAGGCATTAATGGGTTAAACAACATATTCCGAATTTAATTTCGCTGTGAATGCAAGATAAAAGCACGAGAAATAGACAAATTATGGGCAATTGAAGATTGTCTTGCAATTTTCGACTTGAAAAGGATCTGAAACGAAATGTGATACTGTAGTTTTCTGCAATTTTTGATAAATAACACCAGAAATGTATGATTTGTATGGTCGGTAATTGTCCCAAAAAACCTCTGAAGGACCAAAGATATTCAAATAAACCTCTCTCTTAGTTATACCCTTAGTAACCCTTAAAAACTACTTCGACACAAAAGAGCTCGCTTACCCGAACTTGACTGACAAGGAAACGTTCTCAGGTTTGTCTCACCGATTTTGATGAAATTGAAATATGTTATAGAGTATCGAAAAATAAGAGACACGTATTTTTTTTTTATCTGCGGATATGCACATTTAGTGGGTACTTTTATTTATTTATTTTTTTTTTTATAAAAATTAGTGTATTTTTCAAAAGTTTATCCGCCATGTTGGATCCGCCATTTTGAATTTTTTAAATTTAACATCGGATTCGTAATCAGCGACTCCGTTTAACCAAAACTGTTGTTTTTTGTGACGCAAAAATATAAAAAAAAAATCGTTTTTCTCCAATAAAAAATAGGGGTTGCCACCCCCGGGAACCGGATTACTTACAAAAGGTTAGTATTTATGAGACATCTTTTCCATTTTGTTTCATTCGAAAAAATTCATTAGAACTTGAAATATTTAGGAAAAACTGTTTTTGGGGGTAAACTTTAGGGGTGGTTTTTAACCCCTAAATGTGCGTATGTACAGATAAAAAAAAATACGTGTCTTTTATTTTTCGATATTCTACAACATATTTCAATTTCATCAAAATCGGTGAGACACACCTGAGAACGTTTCCTTGTGAGAACTTATGAGAAGATAAAAATCATTGTCTTTTCTCTTTTAAGGGGGGGTATGGTTTGAAAATGACTTTTTAAGCAAATTTTTGTGAATTTTTTTTGGAAGTATGGCCACATTATTTTATTTTTTAATTAAATAGGCTTTTTAAGTATAATTCAAGGAATAATTATATGAATTTTCAAGTAAAAATATTAAGAATTGTGGCAACGGTAGCCATTTTTCGCAGACACATCCAACAAAACAAAATTAATTTGCGGTGGACATCAGAACTCGTCACTGGATCATCTAAAACAAAAAATTCAAAAAGATTATGTTAGTTTATGAGTTTCTCGAGGGAGTGACGTCGAGCTTTTCAATCTTTATCGATTTTTGAGTTTTTGGCATCACTTAGAAGTCAAAAAAACGAATTTTTTTGTAAAAAAAAGTGCGAAAATCAACATATTTATTATTGTTAATATAAAACTATGCAAACAAAAAAAATTATCTCGACGTTACTCCCTCGAGAAACTCATAAACTAACATAATCTTTTTGAATTTTTTGTTTCAGATGATCCAGTGACGAGTTCTGATGTCCACCGCAAATTAATTTTGTTTTGTTGGATGTGTCTGCGAAAAATGGCTACCGTTGCCACAATTCTTAATATTTTTACTTGAAAATTCATATAATTATTCCTTGAATTATACTTAAAAAGCCTATTTAATTTAAAAATAAAATAATGTAGCCATACTTCCAAAACACAAAAATTCACAAAAATTTGCTTAAAAAGTTCATTTTCACGACTACTGCTTTCAAATCTAGTATTCAAATTCGAACATTCAGAGTGGTGTATCTAATATGGCGACAAATATATCTGACTTAAAGGATTTCCATGAAAATGAGCACGTAAGAGTTTTCAGGGCCACTAAATTAAAATTTGCTATTCAAATTTGAAAATTGAAGATGGCAAATCCAATATGGTGACCGAAATTATTACGATTCAAAAAATTATTAATTCAAAATAGCAAATAGCGACCGTGACCGAATTCGATTCTTTCTTTGAATGTGGGGTATTCGGGGTCTTGAATTATGCATTTTTGGTCAAACTTTCTATATTATATTGGTATAATAGTGTAGGGGAAGCCCGGGCAAGACGAATATGTTAAAGGAAAGACTAAAAAAAACACACAAATTTCTAATCAACAACAGTCTTTTTATTATTAATTTGTACTTAAGTTAATCGTCTTTGGAAAACGCAAGTAAAAACTTTGAAACTTAAACAACTTCTACATAAATTTTTGATTGCAAAAAAAAGTGCCTATTATCCGTTTTGCCCGACCCCCCCGGGTAAAACGGATACACCCCCAGGGCAAAAAGGATAAGTAAGCAATTGGTGTTTTAATCATCGCACTCATCACAGTAGTAGCTGCCTGCCCCTAAATAAGAAGTACAGTTCTCGTGTGCCCACTTCTTGCATTGGTTGCACTTTATCCAATCTTCCATAGGCGGATAAATATATTCTTCTGAGCACACTAAACAAAAATATCTTGTTTCATCCTTCCGATTTTTATTGTTTGACTTCCTTGTTGTTTAATGTTTACTAGAACCGGCCAAGTTGGATTTATTAGTCTCTTTGCATGTAGATTTGTCAGGACCTGCCAACTTAGATAATTTTGTTTTCTTATGTGCAGTTTATAGCTATCCGTTTTGCCCATATCCGTCTTGCCCAAAGCACTAATATTCAAAAGTTGTATTAGCCTGCTGTAAAATTTCAACCGACGAATGAAAAGTTACAAACACAGATTAAAGTTCAAAAAACACGCAATCGATTAAACAGAGTCTGTTCCTTAACACTTAATACATAATACAAAAAATCAATGCACATACCTTGCCAAAAATCGTAAGAAGACAGCAAAAAACTTTTATTTGTATTTTTACAACAAGTGCACGCATCTATTGTTTTGGTTGAATTGTCATGGCGCGGCTGAGTTGCTGTTTTACCGACCCGAGCTCGTCCAGTAGCGCCATCTATTGTAGGTTTTTAATAATAGCGAGTATCCGTCTTACCCACACTATGCATCTTGCCCGGGCTTCCCCTACGTTTCAAACAAAATTGCCAAGACCATTTTTTCTCTTTCGAGGCGAATTATAAAAAAAATCATAAAAAATGTATCTGTTGTTTAATGTAGTTATTTTCGACTAATCTTTGCTCGATGACTAACAAAAAATGCCAAACTTACACATATCCAGCCAGTATCCCTGAAAAGGGTAAAACATTTAAGATTGGCGCATTTCCGAAGAAGCTTTTAATCCACAATTAAGTAGAATAATTTACCTGGAATTTTTTGTTATAATTTTGGTGAAAATATGATGCATATAATAACCAAGAATCCGTGAAATTCCCCAGTTGAGGATCATGTGAACTCAAATAGCACTCCTTGAAAACCTTCCATCCGTCGCTCAGAGTGGGCAGCATGACTCCAAAGTGCTGTAGTAAGCTAAAACCATTAATAATTACACAGCCCAGAGGGGGGTTCGGAGAATTCTATTTACCCCAACTTTTTCTATTTCCATTTTCCTATTTTTGTTTGTTTTTTACCTTTTACATTTTAATGTGGTAAATTGATGTAGCCTGCTGCTCCCAACTGCAACGACATAAAACTGGGCGAAATACTTGTTAACTTGCTTAGAACCTAGAACCAAACCCTCATATTATAGGACCTCTCTCGTAAATTGGCCTAAGTGGGCCCAAAGCCGGGCGAATATTGCGCTCGGCGGCCGCACACAATTACAAACAGGAGACATACACGCAAATTCCATGGCTCAGGTCTTGTACCTGGAACACACCTGTGGGAGCTGGTGGGACCAAGTGGGCGCAGGTGGGCGCTGGTATGCGCTGGTGGGCGCTGGTGGGCGCTGATGGGCTCTTTGTCCCGGCCGAAGCCCCATGTTTATGTCCTAATGGAGTATGTGCAAAGAGACCGTCTCGTGTGGTCTTATAACCGCCCCGGGCTTGCAATAACATTTATAGCGGAGCCAGAGTCAACAATTTAATTCTTCCCGCGGGAGTCGGTTCATTCGTGCCGCCTAGAAAGTTCTCAGTGCTCTCTGAAGAAAGTGGAAAAGTGTGGCCCAAGTAGAAACGGTGTTAGCCCCTCGTTAAGGATAATAAGGAATAGATTGCCCGCCCCGCAAAGCCCACGTCATGGGGGACCAATCAACCAGTGGTGGCGGCGAAAAACGAAGGCCAAAGCCCGGCATTCTCAGACTGGACATATCGAAGCCTCGACGCTCATCAGGTGGTTCTGTCGAATTTCGATCGCAACCTGAGCTCCTGGGCGAGGTATGTATGTGTGTATTTAATAGCATAAGTAGGTATGTTGCAATTAATGTCGAAGGTTTTTGGAAAAGTCACATTCATGGCCACAGGCGATGATAATGTGCTCATCAGCTTATTCTGGATACTTACCTAATGCAATTTCTACAGTAGTTTGCTAAATTGTCTCCCTAAGAAATGTTGTTGTCGGTTTTTTTTTTTGTAATTTATAAGATATCGCAATATTAAATCTGAGTAATATTTTAAAGTGTTTCGTAATAAAAAAATTCATTTATCAAAAAATATGAGAAAAATTATTGAAATAATTACACAAAACAAAATTTAAAAACACAATGATTCGAACAAATTTTACAGAATGGTCCATTTATTGTATTTTAGCCTGTTTCTTTATGTTCTGCAATGTTTTTAAGGTTTAAATTACTGAAAATAATATTTTAAAAGAATTTTAAATTTTCATACTCACTAGTGTGAGCTCTTGTAATAAAAGTAAGTGAAATCCTAAAGGGCAAACACATCGAACATTTTAAACTTTAAAGTATTTATATGAATAATTTTTTCCCTTTAAGTGTATCCAAATGCATTTATATTTATCAAAGTCATTTTTAACTTTGTGCATTGCGAATGACTGTTTGAAATTTAAATTCCAATGTACCTAATTTTATATCTAAAAAATTAAAATGTACTCTTTCAGACGCACAATTACAATTATGTTTTAATTTTACATTGCCATTAACAATGTACTTTACGAAGTTACAAATACCTTTTATATTACAATAGTATTCCGTATTTATGAGGAAATTATTATTGTGATACACATAAATTTACATTTCTTATTGATTGTTTTAGCTATTAATTCTGTAGAGAATTTTAAAGAGTGCTTTTTTAACCACCGTCCGTATTTTGCATTTAAATAAAACACATAAAAATTGTGCAAGGAACCATAAATTTGGTTTAATTTGAAAGATCATTTTTTAACATTTAATATTTAAATACAATTTCGGGCATATAAACACCACGGCTGGGCGGACTACATTTTCAAGCATTCGGAGCCGTATATCCGTAATAACACGTCTTATATTGAGTTGCGGTGCGTAAATCGAAACTGGTTTACCAGCGTAGACCAGAAAATTCACATATACAAATAGTCCCTTCAATAAACCGATTGTTTCGTTCGCTGTATGTCACGTAGCGCTCTCCTGTTGAAACCACAAGTCGTCAACATCAATTTTCTAAAGTTTTAAAAACAAAAAATGGCAGATAAATGCTCTGGACCGCTCTGATGGGCGATTATTCGGTCCATACAATTTTTCAAATGCTCTATAAGTGTTTATAGCTGAGCCTTAAATTCTAAACTACATTTTCACGATGTGGAATCGTTGCTGCGATGTGTATCTTTCCGTGATTATTTGTTTATAATAATGAAAATCATATAAAAAACACATTGACACTTATAACAAATTACAACTCATTTGACAGTTATACATATCAGAAATCCGGTCAAGCCAGTCAAAAACCAAAAGACTTTAGAGTGCTACATTAAAGTTCGAAGACCCCTTGTTTTTTAAACTAAGAAATGATAAGTTTCAAATAGCCGAAATTTTTCTCTATCTTCACAATGAGCATAAATATGTAAACAGTATGTGAAGTGTAAATTTTATGTAGGGTTAAAGTAAAAATTCTTACCCATATCCGCCAATTTAGAGGTTATGGTAATTTTCTCTATTTTACACACATATTTCGAAGTTGATTTTATAGGGACCTCTTTTTGTATTGTAGATAATATCAAAAATACATTCCAAAAGTTGCAAATATTTTCCTTGCGTTCAAAAGAAAAGATTAAAAACAAAAGTTTAAAGAAAACCAAATGTTTATTGCATTCCTGGAAAATGTAATTAATATTTTCCTGTATGAATTCTTTTACAAAGAAAATTTCCTAAACTCAATCCGCCTTTTAAATGTAACATTGCACTGGTCTGAATGCGAAATGAAAAACCAGTTTAAAATATTCACAGAATTTAGTTTCACTGTGAAAAGTACAAAGCGGGCTGAATCTGGCACCATTGACAATAAATCCTAAAACAGATTTAGTTCAACAGCCAAGAGGGCATATTTAAAACAAAACAAAAGCATGAACAAAGCGCACATATTCGTTCGTATCATCCTAACGCAGCAGAGTGCCCACATGCCCTTAAACCCGGAAATAAAGCTGCCCTTTAGTCAACATGTGACTTTACCCCATTTTTCTGCCCTCGGGGCGGATGAGCCCCAACCACACAGCTCGGGAAGGCTTAACTTCGCCAGATACATATAAGATTCGCCCCAAATTATTCATACACTGAGAGTGCCGTCCTGTGCAAATCCCTTTATAAGTCTCCCTTCTTTCTGAGTATCATATGCATGGATATTCATAACATTCCCCGGAATCCTCGTCCGATTGTATTATATATTTTACAAAAGCTCTCCGCATTCTTCAAGAACCCTCGAGTTAATATATTTTCTTTTTTTTTTGTGTAATTTCATAAACTTCAGCGCTTAAGCTTTATTAAGGAAGTTTTCGCATTTCTGCAAAAAGTTCCCTCACTTCATAAATGTTACCGCAGATCCCACATACACCTACACCCTAAGAAATTTTTTCCAATTTGAGAGGAAAAAGTCAAAATAATTTCTACAAATTTTCCGGGGAAAATTCGACGACAGCGGCGACGGCCAAGCGACTTTTCCGGGAAAAACGGACAGACTTTGTAATAAGTCAATCAAATTGAAAATTTTCAGCGAAAAGGCTGCTTCCCACCAGACGCACGTAGCACTTCTCTGTTCGTGACTCCGTGTCTGATATAACTGGCACCGGGCGAGTGAGGAGTGGCCTTGTCGCCGCATATAATTACTAATAAAGGAATCCCGTCCCGGACCGAGTTCTCGCCCCCGTTCGCTCCGGGTCTGATTCTGGTATTAAGAGGTGCTTAGCATTTATTGATTAACTTAACCCTACGCAGGTCATCCAAAGGATACACCGCACAACAGATCCTTACCCTGTGTCCTTTATATGGGTCATTCCTTTCACTATGCCGGAGCGAACGGACTCTGCTAAAGGGATGTGGTAAGGTTCTTTTTGTAGGAATAGGGTCACGGAACATGTAGCGGAACCTTCAATGGAAAATTATGGCTTTTGCCGTCCTAAAAGGTTCCTTTCATGGAATTCCAGGTATAAAACCCTGTCATGATTTAATTTTCGGATGGGGCTACCATTGAAATGTTTCAATAATCTTATCAGGGCGGAGCAGAAGAGGATTCTCTGGAATCTCGTAATATTTTTATTTGAGTTTTTTTTTTTTTTTAATAAACGAAAACATCCAGGTTACAATCATGAATGCTAATAGGAAATAGTTTTATTAAGGGTTGTATTACGATATATTTTATTTGTTGCTCATCGAAACCCGGTACTCTTCAACTTCGAAGCTAAACTTTTTGCATAATTGGTATATTTTAATTTTCTGCATCAAAATAATAGTTATAGGTTTTGATAGATGATGATTTTGAATTTATTAATTAATCGACTACGCACGTAAAGAAGGGCTATACTTATATGTCTGACCGAAGGTCAATTTGTCAACCGAAGTCGATGTTCAGCTGTAAGTAGACTCTGAAATGTTAGAACACTTACTGAAAATGAAATAAATACAGGGTGATTCCTAACGATATGTTCCAACATATGCTACCGATTCTATGGAATCCCCTGATCAACGTTTATTCTAAGAGCCCCTCTAAAATTCGTCGAGCTACGGGCAATTTTATATGCATGGATCCTTTTTTTTATTGAACTCCCCGTAATTTTCTTAACACACACACTAAAAATATCTATAAGGTATGAATTGATAAAGAACTCTTACTCCGTATCAATAAGTCTTCCACCACTTTTCTACCCTACTTAATTTAAAAGCTGATGGCATTTTCACTAATTTTTTCAAATTTTATTATTTTTATTTATTAAATTAAAAAGAAACCGACAGGAATCGAACCTGTGACCTTTAAGGTTTATTTTTTTTTTTTTTTTCGTAATGTACAATATAAATATACCCACAGAAAATGTCATGTAAATCCGGTGAATGTCCTCGAAGTAATGATTTTTTTACTATATGTAAGGTGCTTTTGAAAGTTTAAACACGTTTTTGTCAAAACTGTGTTTCTAAAGTCGGTGTCAAGATTTTTCGGAAACGATTGAACTGATCAGTTTCAAATTTTAACACAAGTATATTTTTTAGTAATTAATTGAACGTTTTTACTCACCGTTAACTTTTTTCCATTTTATAAACAATTTAAGACCAAAATTTTTGTTAATAATCGATTTTTTTTTTAAGAAGCCGCCATTTTGTCAAAAATTCTTATTTTACTTATTCCTTCGATTAATTACAATATAAAACAATATAATAAACGAAATATATTTTGCTGGATATCGTGGTCATCGCAAGACACCATTTTTTAGAGTTGCTTACGGAGATCAGCTGTAGTACCTTTTAAAATAATTATTTTTACATATAAAAAACATTAAAATACATTCAAGAGTTACCATAATATGTGTACAAATTTTTAGATTAATAACTTAAAATGTCATCTCAAGAAAAATTCTTGAAAAATCGACTTTTTTGGGCCTCCTGACCGTATAATTAAATTGACGCTTCAATTGGTCTTACCAACACAGCCGTGGCCAGTTGCCGATTCCTCTGAGTTATTCCGAATTAAGTTCGGATTAGAGAAATGCTATCGATCCCACATGCATACATATTTTACATTATCATATTATATTATATATTTAAATTTCTTTAAGGTTACAGTCAAGCTCGCATAATTGCACCAGGGATAAGTGTCCATTTAGTTTTATTGCACGAGCCATTGAAGGCAGTTTACCTTTTCTATAAATTACATCTAAAAATATTCGTTTAAGCGCCTAAATTGCTTACCTGTCTCATCTGCATGATATAATTTATTTTATATGTATTTGCCGGAAATTTTAGGTAGGAATAAATCAAACGCCTTGATCCGTGTAATGTTTTTTCCTGATATTTAGTATGTTATGATAATATAGTATATTTATGGTAGTATTTTCTTGTTTCGTCATTGAGGGAATTTAAAGCTAGTTGCCATAAGTTTCCTTATACATATTTAAAATATATTTTACATATTTAATATATTTATTTAAATACAAGCTGTTTTGTCGGGTTTTCTAATGCATCATATAGATTTAGGTTTTGATTTTCAGTGAGGGATAAATTAAGGTGCTTTCTTATATTAAAAAAGTATACAGCCTTGTTCAAAAGTATTAGGCACCCCTAGTTTTCTGCAAAACAAGCCGTTTAAGACATGTGTAATAAAAAATGCACATATTTTCTAAAAAAACATGATCATTTATTAATTTTATTAATACTTTGTATTTCCCCCGTTTGCTTTTATCACCGCTGCAATCCTTTTCATCATATTGTTGACTAAGGTGGCACAAATATCTGGAGATATTTTCTCCCATTCCTCAAACACGGCTTGGCGCAGGGACGAAAGTGAAGTGCAGTTACGTTTGTGGACTCATGCGTTTAATATGAGCCAAAGATGCTAGATGGGGGATAAGACTGGTGGACTGTGAAGTGAAGGCCAATCAATGAATTAGATATTGTTGTTCGCGAATAACTCGCGAATTTTCTTTGCTGTGTGACAAGGAGCATTATCTTGTTGAAAAATATAATTATCAAGTACTCCTCCGAGAATTTGTATTATGGGTGGCTCCAAAATTTGTTCCAGCATGGGCTGTATATTTTTCGGAATTCATCCTTCCTTCACACACAAATGGCTTTCCGATTCCTGATGTGGCCATACAGGCCCAGATCACAATACTTCCGCCACCATGTTTCACTGTAGGGACGAGGCAATCCGGACGAAAAGCTTCCTCCTTCCTCCGTCGCACGAACTGTGTCCTAGGTTGGGCGAAAATCTGTAATGTAAACAAAAACATTGAAAAAATTAAAAAAAATTTTTATTTCTTAACTAAGATCCTCAGAAATTATTTTTTTTTTTAAAGTGAAGAAGAACAGTTGGCATATTTACCTCAATATTTGATTCGTCCGATCATACGACTTTTGCCTAGTTCTCGGCTTTCCAATTGTTATATTTTTTCTTATTTTATATTTTTTCGCCCATTCAAGCCGGTTTTGCTTGTGTCGCTCAGAAAGCCATGGATTTTTTCTTGCCTCGGAACCACGTAGTCCTGCGCCTATAAGTCGTCTTCTAACTGTTACTGCGGAAAAACTAGCTCCCGCTTCATCCTGAAGATCTGCAGCGAGATCTTTCGATGCTTTTCTGCGGTTCCGAAAAGGCATCAATATTACAAGACGATCTTGCCTTGATGTGGTGGCACGCTTTCGTCCGCTTCTGGGCTTATTTTTGAAGGATTTAGTTTCCTTATACCTTTTGAGTGTTGTTTGTACAGAACAACGTGAGCACTTTATTTTTTTTGCAATAGCTGTTTGACTAACACCTTTTTTACCTTTTAACACTTCCTTATTAAAAACTTAAAACGAATTTTTAAAATCACTTAAAACCGTTTCTAAATTGCACTTTATCGCATCTAACACCAAACCATAAATGAGCGAAAATTTGAAAAACATTCTCGTTTTTATAGTTACTGGGATTTTACGACTGGCAAACCCCATCATTAAACTGGCGACAGTTGGGTATGAACACCTACAATGTTAAATTTTTCTGGAATCCATTCAGACTCCATATATCAATGAATATCGAGGGTGCCTAATACTTTTGAACAAGGCTGTATACTATACATTCGGTGATCATGAGGAACAGATCGTTAATTTTTTACAATAGTGACATTACGTGTTATTATTAATTTTAAATAATTTGGAATCAACAATCACTCTAGTGTTTATGGTACATTACTAGGATTTGCGAGCAATTAATTTGTACAATTTAATGGGCATTTTCAGTTTGAAATAGCATTTCTCTTTAGCTCTGAGTATATCATTAATGAAGACGAGTGATAGGATAATATAACAAAAAAAAAAAAAAAAAAAAAACAAATTAGAAATACTTCTCTTAGCATTATTTCATTGTATGAACTAAGTTTACACGTATAGATGCGATAGAGATTGTGTCCCTAATTTTTAAATTGTTGATCCTATCTGGCAGGATGTAGTAACACATAATAAAAAGAGTTTGACTAATAACCGAGGTCTTTATGACAGCTTAGAGTACCATGAACATTGCGAAGCATTATTATGCCACAAATGGGACTATCCTTGCACGCAAGGAGAATTTTTTCACCCGCGCCTCCGAGACTTTTAAGTGTCTGTATGAATTATGCATTAGAAATAAATTTAAATGTGATACGGCGCTTTAAAAATAACCCTAGAAGAAATTCTAAAACATTACTATATAGATGTACGTAGTAGTATCTGAATTTCGGAAATTATTCTATTTAAAATGATGAAATTTTAAATTAAAAACATACATACATACATGTTTGTAGTTTGATCATCAATTTTGAAGCAAATTCATTAAACGAGTTTGAAGGTTGACGATGTACATATATGCAACTAAAATAGATTTCAAACATACATATATGTAAAATACACTACGACACTGTAGATTGGGTACGATAACGTGATTTTTAAAATACCGATCTCATAAATCTTACCTCTTTTGATCTCGACCAATCGAAAATGGTCAAAACTCAATATCATAATGGATAAGTAAAAATAATATATACTGAAAATATTATTTTTATTTATTTTTCGTTACTTTTTGTTTCTTAAAAACCATGCACAATAATTCGTAATTGTTTTTATTACTGTTGGTTAATTTAACTCTTTAAGGGTGAAATTTCATCCCATCCGAACTTAAGCAAATAAGTAAGAATCAAAACACGTGAGCACCCCCAAAAACCACTATTTCGTCGATTTTTATGAAACATAGATCAAATGAATGCCTATAACAATACTAAACATAGCCCCAAAGAATTTTGCAAAATTTCAGTTTTTATTGTTTAAATATTTTAATTAGGTACTTTTAATGAAAAAACTAATTTCTCGGACACTTTTCAACGAAATGTTATGAACATTTTATGAGAGATTCTTAGAAGTTTATATTTTCAAATGAAATAAACAATTTTCGTAAATTTATTTATTTATCTATATATTTATAATAATTAAATAAATTAAATTTAATAATGTTCTCATGTTTCGATTCTTTCGAATCTAGGCGCAAAATATTCCTCGGAACTTGAACTATAAGAATCCGCGAAAAAATTTGACTCCCCGACTCATTCTGTAATTCGGCATAAATTTTCTTCGATGCAAGTTTACTCTACGCTACAGTTAATTTCTCGGTGTACGTAGAAAGTACGCTAAGGCACTCTAGCGTTGAAAAACAGACCATCAATTGCATCGAATCGACGAAAAATTATTCTTCTTCATGATAACGCTCGGCCTCATGTTGCTTTAAAGGTCAAACAAAAACTGATTTGAATGGGAAATTTAACTTTTAATGCAACCACCTAATACAATCAATGAAATGTTGCAAAAGTTTTCTAGTTTACTATTTGTTAGTTTCTAGTTTGTTATAATATTTTTATAATAAACTCTCATGTGAATTAAATATTTATATGATTTCTTTTCTTTCTGAAAAATTCAAAATATGATAACACCGGTTCTTTTATATCTAAAACTTCGACATGGCACTCGCCATAAATTCGCAAAAGTAAAATTTCTGTTTTTATAATAAGATACTCCCTCGTGGCAATGCTCCCCAAAGGGCGAACTCCTCCTGCTCTTGTTCACGTTTTCTTTTATAGATAATGCGATAGTCGGAACGTGCCATTGATAATAGGGCGACAAAAAGCGGCGAGTGAAAGCCCATGTAGGGCCCGAGGCAAAATCCAGCCAGGACGAATTAATAGAGAGATATTGCACCCATGTGAGCGGCACCCAGCCCTATGGATGTACCCGAATACACCCGCAGACTTGCTGCTTTTGCCTCGTGGCGGCTCGATAGAATGGCGCTGAAGGAAGCGGCGAGTTTTCACGTCCACCAGTATAAAAACGCGAATTTATGGGGTTCATGGGGTCATAAAGAGGCGCTTTGTTCCTAGCCCATGGGGCATTAATTAATATCGCGTGGATATGTTTCCCAGTGATTCTCAAACTTACAACTAGTTTGCGAATTCCCACATGGCCAACATTTTATTCTGCTAAAGTGCTTAAAATTAATTTTTTATGATAGTCCCTTGGATTTTCTAAGATTAAAAAAATTAATTATTCAACAAGAGTTATTTGCATTTATAAAATTCATAATGTAACCAATTTATCTGAGTTATGCCGATTTAGAAAGGGTAAGGTAACGTAAATGTTCCATCACAAGGTTCTGGAAGTAAACAATTTCATGTTGAAACCTTTATTTTTGAGGAGCAATTAATTTCGAGTCCACAAATAATATTGAATAAAAGAGTATTAAAATCTCTATTAAATCAATTTTTTAGCAAATATTTATCGTTGAAATAACTACACCTAAAATAAACCTTAATAAAGTCCTACTTAAAATTGTTGTTATAAAAATAAATAAATGTATATAAGAGGGGCGTTCAATGTATTCTCGGTATAGGCATGAAAGAATAAGCAGAAAATTCTGAATAAAATTTGTTTTTCCATGTAGTCCGCCATCACCTCAATACACATATTTGAGTGGGAAACTAACTTTTCAACACCCAGTAAAAAATATTTTTCTTCCTTATCTGAAAAATGTTCATCAATTGCCGCGTTCAACTCTTCATCGTCGGAAAAATGCTTACCTCGAAGATCTTTCTTAAGATTTGGGAACAGAAAGTAATCACTAGGGGTCAGAGCCGGGCTGTAGGGTGGATGATTGATTTCTTCAAATTCCCAGTCCCGCACAGCAGCCTTGGCAACGAGCCCTGTGTGAACCGGCGCGTTGTCGTGAAGAAGCAAGACACCTGCGGTCAATTTTTCACGTCTTTTTGCTTTTTAATTGCCTCCTTTAAATTACGTAGGGTGTTTGCGTAAGATGCGGCAGTAATTCTTTGACCCTTTTTTGTGTACTCAATCAGTAAGATTTCCTTAGAATCCCAAAACACTGTGGCCATGAGTTTTCCGGCGGATGGAGTGACTTTAAACTTCTTCGGTGGGTTTGTTCCTCTTTTGTGCCACTGCATGGACTCTTGCTTACTCTCAGGATCATAGTGATGAACCCACGTTTCATCACCGGTAACTATTCGGTCGAAAATACTATGCGGATTTTCACCACAGAGCTCCAAAAACTCCTTTTTATTACAGCGCGATGCTTGATTTTTTTCAACATTGTCGCATCAGTCATCGTAGTTGCCTTTTCGTAATGATATCTTGAATAGTAATGGTGGCAATTAGATCAAATTTTATATTTATACCCTCAAAGGAATAATAGAAAAAAATACGTGTATAATTTGACATGGAGTGTCCATGTTTGAATTTGTGTGTAAAGGGTTGATAATTTCTTAATTCTCTCTCGAAATGCTTATTGTATTGTATTTTTTGCAAATCGGACCAGCAATTAAAAACGCATCATCAAGAAGGATTGTCAATCAAAACTTTCTTTTCAAAACTATGGTAGCTATGTACCATAAGTTAAAATAGCTGGGGTTTTTTTTTTTTTTTTTTTGTGGTGATCTCATCTGAATCTGGAATTTTGAATTGAATATTTTAAACCGTAACTTGTAGCAAAGGTTTTGAAATAAATAAACGCATCAAATAGCCATAATTTTTACCCATCCAAAATTCAAATCATAAGAAGAACAAATTATTGGATTAATTGACACGAAATGGACATGAATCAATGCAATTTGATGTTCTTATAACAAAATTAAGAAGTGTTGCACTATTCAAAAATGTTAATTCAATGCAAAATACCAAATGTAGATGAAATCATTAAAAAAACTCAATTTATATTGACTATTTAAGGTTTAAAAAGTCTAATTTAACACCCCATTCAGCAGGATTAAATTAGAATGATACGAAAAATGTTTGAATGTAATCTTTTGCTTATAGTCTTTATTTCCCCATTTGTATACGTATATATTTGGAAATTTTCATTGCTCTACATAAAATCTTTAAGGAAAAAGGACTGTGTTAGACAAACATTGGAGTAATCCTGCCTCATGAATCGGAACACTATACAGGGTGTTCAGAGGTGGGAGGTTAATACTGCAGGGGGTGAAAGGTCAGACCGAGATAAGCAAAAAATCGTATGGGTGGGGGGGGGCACCGTTTGGCAGTTACAGGGTGATTCGTAAATCAGGATTTTGCCTTATATGGGAACCGCTCTTGTATTTTTATCTTTTTTTCTACGCATCGCAGCGACCCCAAACCGATCTAAAAAAATCACTATTTGGAAGCCCTTTCCTAAAAGTTTAACACCACCCCCCTATCCCCAACCCCTTGGCCTGAATCCCCCCTGGAAGTTGAAAAAATTAACTTTTATTTCACGATTTTTCACCTTTCGCCCCACTTTTCTCCGAAATTCATGTTATTAACATACCTACTTTTTATTTTTTTTAAGTTGCCTATCTAATTACCTTTCCAAAAAGGTGCAACATGCCCAGGTAGGAAAAGGATATGAAAATTTATTTACAAAAATCCTTTTACAGAATATCATGACAATTCGAATTTTTAAGAAATTATACTTAAGTTAACTAAAAAATACATTTTGTTCGCTTAAAAACTAATTACAATTAAAACGTATGTCCTGCACAAGCTGTTCAAAATGTTTTCCGCTAGTTTCGATGCATGCAAGTAGCCTTCGTTTTATTTTACGTTTGAGGTCTATGGTAGCCAGTCTCTCCCGTATTTTCGTGGCTGCAGTCACAATCCTGGTAACTAATTCTTCTCTGGTGTTGATTGGTCTTGAGTAAACTTCATCTTTCATAATTTCCCATAAGAAAAAGTCCAGTGGAGTAAGGTCCGGTGACCTAACAGGCCAAGGAATCGGTCCACCTCGTCCAATCCAGCGCTCTGGGTAATGCTCATTCAACCTTGCCCTAACAATGTTCCCAGTATGCGCAGGTGCTCCGTCGTGCTGTAAATAAATTGCGCTTCTGGTGGCCAGGGGGATGTCCTCCAACAGATCCGGAAGGGTATTCTCCAAAAAGTTCGAATATAGCTGACTATTCAGCACTTGGGGCAAGATGAAGGGTTCTATCAACTTTTTGCCGATGATGCCAGCCCAGACATTGACACTAAATCTTTGCTGGAAGGACCGACACCTTGTCCTATGTGGGTTCACATCTGACCAGGTGTGGAGGTTGTGGAAGTTTGTGATGCCATCCCGGGTGAATTGCGATTCATCCGTCCACAGAATTCGGTCTAGAAACCTTCTGTTTTCGATGTCAGACTCGAACAGCCAAGTGCAAATTGCAATCGTCTTTCGGAATCTCCTTCCTGTAGTGCTTGGACCGGGATATGGTGGTATGGATGTAGTCCCTCTCGGTTCACAACGGTCCAAACTCTCCCTGAAGACAATCCTGACCGTCGTGCGACCTGCCTGATGCTTATTTCAGGGCTGTTCCTGACGATGTTGAGGATTTGTTGGTCGGGGTCCGCTGAATCGGCCGATTTTCCTGCTAGCGTTTCTGCTCTGGGGGCGGTTACATTTCCGGTTTCTTTTAACTTTCTGAAGTTCCTTGAAAATACCCTTCTGTTGGGTACCCGCCGATTCGGGAATCTCCTTTGGTATTCTCGTACGGCCTCACTATCATTTCCGTCTACTAAACCGTACACGTAAATTATATCGGCATACTCTTCAACACTGAATTCTGCCATTTTATCTTAATTTTTTCTATTAAACACCCGGTTTTATCGCTTGCTTCTTCAACTGTGGTCAATGTCCTTTCAAACTTACCCATTTTTATACCATAATTCATAGGAGGTATTAGAAACGGAGCGTCAGGATACTTAAGAGTCAATACTGGATATAATAAACTAATAACCCTATTTAACGAGATTACATTTATTATTTTATTACTGTTTTGCTGAAATAATAAAAATGTACTATTTCTGTTTCCTAAACAAACATTTCCGAACTTGCTGTCATAAAAATTGTTTACTTAACGACTTTTTCCATTATGGTGCAATAAAGTAATTAGGTACCTGTGAGGATGTTTTAATTTCAGGACTTTTGCAACCCTTTTCTACCTGGGCATGTTGCACCTTTTTGGAAAGGTAATTAGATAGGCAACTTAAAAAAAATAAAATGTAGGTATGTTAATAACATGAATTTCGGAGAAAAGTGGGGCGAAAGGTGAAAAATCGTGAAATAAAAGTTAATTTTTTCAACTTCCATGGGGGATTGTGGCCAAGGGGCTGGGGATAGGGGGTGGTGTAAACTTTTTTGGAAAGGGCTTCCAAATAGTGATTTTTTGAAATCAGTTTGGGGCCGCTGCGATGCGTAGAAAAAAAGATAAAAATACAAGAGCGGTTCCCATATAAGGCAAAATCCTGATTTACGAATCACCCTGTAACTGCCGAACGGTGCGAGAAGCGACCCCCCCCCCCCCCCCCCCACCCATACGATTTTTTGCTTGTCTCGGTCTGACCTTTCACCCCCTGCAGTATTGACCTCCCACCTCTGAACAACCTGTATACCAAATGAAAATTGGTTAAAATTTGATCGAAATAAATGGGACACATTCAAACCCAAATTTTAAGTTTGTTTTCAATTGAAAACTTTTTAATGTCAGAAGACAATTTGCGTAATTATAGATTTTGCCTCGCTTTGTCAAGAAAGAGTCCTTATAGCATATATTCCCCCTAAATTATTTCAGAAATGCCACTACTCAAATAAGTAACTAAAATAACAAATAAAAAATTTGAAAATTATGCTTTCCAATACAAGAAATAGATGGCGTACTTGAATCTTATAATGTGTAGAGATAATCCTGCTTTAAAATACTGAATGGTCTTTCATGGTATCCTGATATTCAAAACAATATTTTAACGTATCCGAGAAACAAATACAAAACCTTTTCTACCATGAAACATATGAATTTGCTATAACTACCCAATAAATAAGTGTTAAGCCTTTAATCAGAATTTTAAATGTTCAATTATGGGAGCGAATAAGGCTGTACATATTTAGAAAATTTAGAAATTTTTAGGTTATTTCGAGGGGATTATGTAAATATGTAATAATGTTTTCTTCCAAACCAAATTTCGCCATGCTGGTAAAGTTTTAGAAGCGCTTTTTTTTGCGAAGATATTTTTTTGTCTTAAAGCACAACCACGGTAATCCTTTATTTCAGCATATCCCCGCCGACGACGCTTGCTGAAGATATTAATTTAATCCGTCGTCTATTGAATAATGGGTATATGTGTGGGTGTTCTCATTATATACTTTTTTTTCGCGGCAAGACAGCAGACAGGTCATCAGGTGAGAAATTGTGGGAGTTCAAATTGCGCTTTCACGACATCTTCGTGACCACGAACGCTTCCTCACACTTAAGACCGTTCCCAATCGGAATGCAAAGTCTCGAGACTGAAGAACTCGCCTCGAGTTGGTCATCCGGCAAAGATTTAAAAATATCGAGCGTTTCGTTATTAATCAACTCAACGAGTGGCCGCCGGTACCCCGGCGGTGGAATTGCAAGAAAGGGTATGAAAATCGGCCAACGTTCTTTTAAGGGCTGGTCAAGCTATCAAGGTGGCATTAATCAAGAAGGCATTCATATGTCTGCCGTTCGTTGGCTCTGTATATGCGTGCCCCAGTTCGGATGAGCCTCTTCAGACTATCGCCGCTGCTGGCCGCTGCCTTGCATGTTTGATTTTCATTTACATGTTGATATAAGTCCTTCAAAGGACTGATGATTTTCGACCACCCACTGGAATGAATTCTTTTTTGATTAGATTTCGAAGCAGCGGAGAGCTCATAGAGGTGTCTTTTGTCGTTCCATTCAGTCTATCTATCGAACTCTTGGGTGACGCTGGTGAATAAGAAAGTGATCCCGAAAGTGTCCGATGTGAAGTGTCTAGAGTGTGCCCTTCTTAAGTGATGCTTGTCACTTGTGGCAGAGTTTGAAGTGTAGTGTAGTGCAGGTCTATTATATGTTATAAGAGTGCTTCAGAAATCTAGTAGTCCAATTTTCAAAGGGAATTTTTTTATATCTAATGGAGGAATAATGAACGGCTCCAGATCGAGACAACAGAATGCCATTCTTCGCATAATTTGGATTACCTTTGAGGCACTAGGGATTACAAGACACGAGACGGTTTGAACAGCTCATGAATCTATAAGTTATTCTGCAAGTTTAATCACACACAAGTCACAAGTTAGTAGGACTCCATCGCATTTCAGTTGTTGTTTTTTTCGAAGCACTTTTGCTGTTTTTGAGTTTTGCACTAGAAAGTTCGTTTCCTTTCGTGATTTTTTTGGTCTGTATATTTTGCATGAGTTTAGTAATGATTTATTGATTTTTTTTTTTTTTTTTGTGACCTATCCAAAATATACAGTTTTATATGAAGCATGAAAAACTTAAAAAAGGCAACGGCAGGAAGAAATATGTACGTACTTTTTCTTATTTCGGGTTTTTAATCGAAACTAAGTTTTAATCCACATAGTATATTTGGTATTTACCTTATAATGCAAACATTTATATAATACGAAAACTTATAATATATTTGAAAGTAATTAAATAAAAACGAGTTAATTCGGATATTCCTATACAACCAATAAAATAATTAAATAAACTAATTTCGTGATTGATTTAAATATTTTTGCTATAGGTTTTTCACCTAACAAGATTGCTGATAAGCAGCACCAAAAAATATTATTTAAATGTTATAAAACCATCTTTTTATTGAAACTATTGTACATATCTGGTTCAAACGACATGAAGGAATTGAACTATACATCTATTTTAATATTAAATAAAGCAACCAATTTTCACTAACAAGGAGAGGTCACGCTGTGTGGGTCACCGATTTGGCCGAGTCTCCGTTTATTTAAAGAGGTTCACTAATGTAGTAAATCCCCAAAGCCCTAGGGTGCAACACTCGAAAATAAGGGAGAAATTTCTCTCGAAAGTTTTAGGTTTACCATTAGTAGAAGTTCCAAAAATTCGAACTTATGAAAGTTGTCTTGGCGAAGTGAGCAGCGTATATGTTTCTTCTACCTTTCTTCATAAAACATATTTATTTGCCAGCATAATTTGGATTATAAATAGCATACTTATGGAATTACGTTTTTTTCAATGATACTTCGCCACGACAGCTTCAGGTGATTTCTACCTTATTTCCGAGTGTTGCACCCTAGGGCTTTGGGGATTTACTACACTAGTGAACCTCTTTAAATAAACAGAGACTCGGCTAAATCGGTGACCCACACATTGTGACCTCTCCTTGTAAGATAAATGTTATATTCTAAAATAAAGAATGATTAGAATTAAATGAGGTTATGAAAAAAAAAAACTCAAGAACAAAATTCACAACTAATAGAAACTAGCAAAAACACTAATAAAAGCGATAATGATTAAATCATAATTAATCAGTGCTTTCGTAAGTTAATTAGTGGTTTTCCATGAAGGTTTAATTCAATTTGTTCATTAAACAATCTTAAACATACTACTGAAATCACCTCAAACTCATATTTGAAAGTTCTTTTTACAAAAAGATTTTATATTATTTCCACTATATTTTTTTCTCAGTGTTGTAGCAGTGCTTGTTGAAACAAACATTGACCATGTTAAGTTATAACAATAAATAGACACAATTTCGGTTCAAAAATTAATCAATTTATTCTCATAAAATTGAATAGCATTCCCTTTACTTCAACAATTCTATAGTAAAATAGGCATTAAAATAGATGAAGTTGGATCCGATTGATTGAAACAGAAAATTCATACCAGATGAGTTACCAAGGTGTAATTGTTTAACAAACTAAAAAAATTTTTAAAATTAAGCATCGTTGTATTTTTTATATAATAGCATTTGGTCTAATTAAAACCACAATATGCCTTTAACATTTTATACAAAACAAGTAAATTTGTATTTTAAATGTATCGCATATTATATATACATACATTAAAACCGGATATATTTTAACCCATTAATGCGCAAAACGAGAATTTTGTGCACGCAAGTTCAATTTTACGATTCTAATAGAAAATTGGGGCGATTTTCTTTGAAAATTGTATATAGAGGGTTTTTGGGGATGCTCTTTCAGAATCTGGCTTTGAAATCTGAATTTCGAAACATTTTTGGATTTTTCAAAAATTGGCCAAATTCGAAAAACCAAAAATAGTATTTCTAAAAAAAACATATCTAATTTTAATTTCAAGCATTTTCTGTTCTACAAAATTTTTTTGTAAAGTTGATCCTTTTCGTGTAAAAAAAATCGCAAATGGCCATTTTGCAAAAACCAAAGCAAAAAAAAATTTTTTCAAAACAATGGTTTGAGAAAGTTTAGACATTCAGACCGCGATTTCTGGTGGTTATATGATCATTCAATGACAGCAACGACAATATAATCGACTTTGAGAAGAAAAATTATCAGTACTTTTTAAAAAAAAAAACAGAAAAGAATAAGGTTATTAAAGCTTTTATGCAAAACAAATGCCAGATTCTGAAAGAGCATCCCCAAAAACTCCCTATGTACGATTTTGGAAGAAAATCGCCCCCAATTTTCTATGCGAACCGTACAATTGAACTTGCGTGCACAAAATTGCAGTTAGAAAGTTTATATTTGTTATGAATAAATTTCTAAATAAAATAGCAATAGAATAAATATTTCTACAGGATCTTCGCCAGTTTCCGGTGTTTCAATTCTCACAATTAAATGGTCGAGAAATCTCATTTAAACGAGTATAGAGTTTCTATAAATTTTAACACGAAGACCACATTTGTGCAGAAAATCTGTATACATGATGTTAATGCAAAAGGATTTTTTTTTCAAAATATTAGATCCCTCTGTATTCCGCTCCTCAGCAAATAACATGTAAAACAGATGGTTTCAAATTTTCACTGATCCAATTTTATTAGAAATATACCGAAATACAGAGACCGCACACAGTTGAGAAAAAAAAAGTGTGTAAAGAGATCCTTTTCTCGAGACTTAAATTCAAATTACCACTCGACTTGTCCTTCAAATATCAAATTATTCCACTCCTTTGGAGAACTCCTGGCTGCCGAATTTCCCTTTGAAATTAAACCCTTTCTTTATTGAATTCATCTCTTACCCAATTGATTTAAATCCAATTCTTTCTCAAATATAAACCCCTCCAAACGAATTTTTCATCTCTTTCTCAATTCTATTAATCAAAATTACTTCTTTCTAGGTAAATTACAATTTTTTTTTTTTAAATTGCATAAAAATCGGTTTGATTAATATTTAGTGCAATATCTTTTTGTCGTTTCTTTTCAGTTTTCTTATTGTAGTGGTATACTATTATAGTAAGTATATCAATAAATACTTCGAGATATGGGCTTTTGGTATTTTGACTGTACAAGATTCGATATTTTTATAGAATATCAGAAAATGTGGTATTTTTTTTGTTTTAAAGCAAATATAAACCAACACAAAGAATTCGTGGAATCAGAAATATTGCACTTTTAAGAATGAAAATTTAATAGTAAAAACTAATAATAATAAAAAAGAATGTATGAAGAAATAAATATGACTCGAAATATGTCCTCAAAAGTTGTAATCCTAATGTTTTAGGGATATGAAAATAAAAATTTGATATTTTATGCTCGAGGAATCCCAAATAAAAATATCTAAAAATTTTAAGAAAGCCGAACCACCATGCACTTTGAATGTCTTATAAAACATATAAAAATAGAAATATTACATGTGAGGCCGTAGCTCTACCACTTAACACTAGAACTACCAAGATCCATCAAATTGACTTTCCTTGAATTCATTTTGTTTTTCAAAGTTATTTCTTAAAGATTTATGCCAAAACATATTAAGGTTGCAAATTACAATATATTGAAAAAGCTTTTAGATTTAATATATAATTACCCATTCAGGGTTCAAAGGATATTGCATTCAAGGTGCAGACAAATTATTAAAATTTGGTAGGTCTAATGTTGAAGCCTACCACGGCCGCACCCATGGCTGCACCATCGGCTGAGCAAATTTATAAATATATATCTACTATATATAAATTGGTTCGGCCGTGGTGCAGCTTAGATGCGGCCTATCTTTTGATATCAGTGGTAACAGTCCTTGGTCACAAATATGCCATTATCAAACAAATTTAAATAAAATAAATAAATAAATAAAATAAATAAACCCCCATGGAAAAAACTCAACGCACTATCTCTGTTTGGCAATATCATCTAAGAAACAAAACTGACAAAATTTTCTTATTTTGAAAAATTAATTTGAAATTAAGTTGAATTACGAAAAGTTACATTTTGATTTTGCAGTTTTCGGTGATGGCTGGATGGCTGCAAAAAAAAGTTATTTCTTTTATGGTCATAGTGTTGAGTATGAAGTATGAAGTATGAAAGCATAAGTTCACAAATAAATAATTTGCCTATCGTATTAACGTTTGTACACATTTTTCGTATTAAAGTGAAAAATGATGATCTCAAAAAATATCACTCAGAATAATCTGGAAAAATTCGAGAATGTTGGTGATGATAATTAAATTGGTCGAATCATTATTAATTCTTGATTGGAACATTTCAAAAGACATTGACACGGCTTAATTTTAGCCTCCTCACGGATAAAACGTCGGATTAAATCGTTCTTTATTATTATTTAATGTAATGTAAAACAATTTAAAAATACATAAACAGATAAAGTATACTAAATACACATTAATGAACGCATACGGAATGTTGCCTATACAATGAAATAAATAGCTTTAAATATGAGAGAAAAGAACTAGTAAGTCTCCAAAAAATGTCTCATTTAGAGAGGTTCATCGATATCACTTAAGGAGGTTTTTCAGTATGGAGGTACCGGGACCTGAGAAAAAGTCTCAGTTATAGAGGTTTCTCACTTATCCAGGTCCCACTTATCCAGGTTTCACTGTAATTGCACAAAAGTCTTCAAAACAACAAAATTTTTCATTTCTTCAACCTGCCACTTCACAAGACAAATGCGTGCTTGTCACCGTCGATTAGGCGAAAAGGATATTTTCATTTTGTTCATGCAAAGGTAGAAACATTTTTAGTTTAAGATATTTACTCAATTTACTATAAAAGAAGGAAAAAGGTGATTAACTTAAACTTTAAAGTAGTAAATGCAGTCGACAACAATTTTTATATTTTTACATAGTGATCACTTTTGACCACAAGTTTTTAAACGCATAATAGCGCTGGATGTAAAGGTATAAAGGGGTGTTTCAAAGCCAGCTCATTTTGAATTTGGAATAATTTTTGTTATGTCAAATATGGAAAGCTGACATTTGTAATTGTCACCAGCAAGCTTTAGAAATTGTGAAAATTTATTACTAAAATCATAAGAATTTTGCAGAGACGCTATGAAAATGCCGCACATTTTTTAGTCGTCATCACGCAATATTTTGACCCGCTATAGCGAGAAGCGAATTGAACACCAAAATCATGCAATGTAATAACATTTTCCATTTTCTATGCGGATTTTTAAAAGTGAAAGTGTATGTAAATGGCCCGATCCATACTGCCTCACGCCTCTTTCTTCCCAGACAATGCAGCAGGTGTTTTCCTAATGATGTTGTGAACCTAGTTTATTTTTATTCATTTGTCTGTGACAAGACAGCGACCGAAGGAGTAAAATGTTAAAGCCACTAAGCAAAAATGATTCAGGAATACATTTATCCTTCAAAAATCTAACGTGCTGGCTCATTGCCAGTTGTTTTTTTACGACAACATTTATTCTGCCTAGTATAATAGGAAACTCAAGCATTTTCAGGTAGACCTAAGCACGGGGCAGCTATAAAAAGATATTTAGGAATTTTGTCCGTCGGCCTACCTTCGAGCAACAGCAACAGAATTCTTGGGAAAGGGTGAATTGACGAAATTCAGCGACGAACATTTTCACGGTTCAAATGAAAGAAATATGCGTTTTATTAAAAAAAATTAAATGAAAGTCAGTTTTACGATAACCCTTTATCTACAGTAATATTTATAATAAAGAAGTAAAATTTGTGAGTTGGTTTTTTTGTTTATCTGGAACTATTGATCGGATTAAAAAAATCCTTTCACCGTTGGCAAGCTTATGTCTCTCCGGTAGATATAGGATATAAAACAACAAGAAACAATATTTTCACATTAATTTACACTACTTTATTATGACAGCAAGACACAATGTGACACATAACCTACCACATGACATTACAGATGAAACAATAAATGACATGTTACATTACAGAATTGACGTAATATTAATTTTACATATGACGTAACAAATTAAACGATACATAATATGACATATGATATGATATAATATGACACAAGACATGGATGGAAATGAGACTTGTTACATGTGACCAGTAATATTGAATGTAAGATAGAGAAAGTGGACTTGATTTTTGAGCCTGTCCTTTCATTTGAGTTTTCGAGCACTCTGTTCCATTTAAATTAAGTTTTGGTTTCTTTAAAAGAGTGATTGCTTCCAGGTAATCAGTTAGGATACATATAAATAGCATAAATACCTTTTAACGTTTTAAAAAGATATTTCCCATTCAAATGTTAGAAAACTATTATACGACTCCATCAATCTCTATGTTCTACATTAAATTTAAATTTTAAGAGAATTTCCGCTCATAAGTATTGCCCAAGTGGTTTTGAAGTATAAGTTAAAGGATCGTCCTACCTTAAATAGTAAAGCCCATAAACGTAAATTCCTCTAAGATTGCTGGCTGAAGACAATAAAGAAGTATAAACAATGGCAGCCATTGAATGAAAGCACTCCACAATAACAGTGGCATCTTTAAAGGGGGCGGGCTGGCTATTGGCCAAAAGGTAAAATCGTGGAGTTTTTAAGGAAAGGACGAACGCTTTACGACTGTCGTTGCTCACCGAGCTTAGTTCCATGGCCCGATATAAATTTGCATATTGTTAATTTAATAATGGAACAAAATGTACATCCATTTCGTAGGCAGCAGCATCTCCTTCGCTTTCCGGAACGACATCTCCTCAGCAGCTGTCTGTAACGTGGGCATCACAATGCGAGGATCCGAACTCCCCCGACAGTAAGCAGATGCAGAACTACTTGAGGTCCCCCCAAGAAAGGAGCCGAAGGTGGGTGCTCCGCTAGGCACGTGAACATAATTGGTTCCGGAATGATAAGAAATGTGTTAATTTGCAGGAAACAGCAGGGGGAGGATAGAGCCGAGTTATCTCCGGATCCCACAAGCCCCTTGGATGCCACAGGTACTTATGTTGCGGCAATTACATTTCTCATCCCATACTTATGCTATCAAAAAAAAAAAAAAAAAAATGTAAATAAACATAAAAAAATACAGAGGGGAATAATTCCGAGGACGAGGATTACTCTTTATCTGTATCCGCGATAATGCAAAGACGTGCCAGCATACGTGGCCACCGGAAGAAGAGTCGCAGTTCAAGACGAATGTCTAGCCCAATGGATCACGTACTGGAGGCTGGAGGAGATCGCCGCCGCTCGAGCGTCTACACGACCAGCTCCGGAGAGTATGTATATAATAGTTAGAGTACCCCTCCCTTGCCTTATTTCCGGGCATTTCTTGAAACGTCTCGGGAAATCCTTTAATCCGCAGTACTGCAATTTCTTTGGACGATGGAACAAATCAGGATTCTACCCAAGAGCAAATTTATGAGAACATCCGACTGCACAAGGAAGTTATCCAGTCCGTGAAGTACCAGCCGTGGAGCATGCGAAGGAAACTGAAATTAGTGCGCCAGGTTAATTTTGAATCCATTTTTACTTTCGGTGCGGATCCCAGCCGTTTTTAATGCGAATCCTTTTTATCCAGGCGAAGGTGTATGTGGCTAGGCACGAGGGTGCTCTACAAGAAAGATTTGCTATGTCGAGGAGTACACGGGATCTGTGGGCTAGATTCAAAATTGTCATGACAGCGGTAAGTATTTTGATTAAAATTTAAAAAAAAACACATAGAATGAAACATTTAGTCGAACGACCTTCATTTCAAACTCTTTGGAGCGTAGAATCCAAACTGATTGTGTTGGGATTAACAATTTTACACAATGCGTTTTTGAAAGAGTTTATATACAGGGTGATCCAAAAGTATGGAAACGGCTAAATAACTTTCGAGGAATGCATTTTGGAGAAAAAAGTTGTAGACAAAAGTGTTAGGAATTTTCCCTGGCTATTTAATGGTGGCCGTAGATTTGAGCTTGACCATGGCCTTGAAGGTCATTTCAAGGTCAAGTTGACTTTTTTAAATGGGAACCCATATTTTTGACCACGGAAATGGAAAGAGCGGAAAATTTTACGTCCGACTATGATCTTAACCGTGACCTCAAAGGTCGTATCAAGGTCAAAATGGTTCTTTAATTGGGAACCTGCATTGTTACTGCGAATTTAGAAAGGGCAGAAGTTTTGCGTCCAAGTGTGATCTTGACCAGGTTCCTTTTTAAAGAGCCATCTTTACCTTGATATGACTTTCGAGGTCATGGTTAAGATCATAGTCGAACATAAAATTTTCCGCACTTTCCATTTCCGTGGTCAAAAGTATGGGTTCCTATTTAAAAAAGTTAACTTGACCTTGAAATGACCTTCAAGGCCATTGTCAAGGTCAAATCTACGGCCACCATTAAATAGCCACAGAAAATTCCTAAGACTTTTGTCTAAAAATTTTTTCTCCAAAATGCATTCCTCGAACGTTATTTAGCTGTTTCCATACTTTTGGATCACTCTGTATATTTGTATTATTTTGAACAGTTTGACCAATCACAATATAGTTGGCAGCACTTTCAGGTGGCACCTTCTGTGGCTGCTGATTCTCTTTTGTTTTTTTGTTTTTCAAAGAAGTAAGGAGTCGAGTTTTCCTCTGTTGCTTTATTAAGGGGAACCATTAGTGTGACATTTTGAAAAAACTAGAGCAGTGGGGGCACTTTTTTTTTTTTAAGCCTCGGAAAATTGCGAATAACTTGCTGAATTTTCAATTCTTTGGTCCAAAAATTGTATCATGTATTTACTATATATCCACAAATATATTTTTAAAATATTAAAATATTCCATTTAGTAGTTGTCTTTAAAAAAATTCTCAAAAATCACCTTTTTTTCAGGCGTTCACACTAGTGGTTTAAAAATAGGGACTAATTATAACCGGTTGAACACAGATTCAATATAAAACTTTTATTAAGAAAATTATAGAATAAGACTTCCTTTCTCACATGTTCATCGTGTTTTTCAAAAACTTTCGTTTAATGATATTTTTTTCATAATAAAAAATATTTTTACAAATTTTTCAACTATTTGAAAAAATAAAAGTTCAAAAGTAGCTTTTTATCAAATTACATTTAATAGAAAAAATAAAATTCGAAAGTAACTATTAATTCCTATTATATTTGGGAAAAAAATAAGTAAAACATTTCGGTTCCTAATTAAGCACAATTTTAGTTCTCGACTTACAGATAAAATTAACAAATCCTTTTATTTTGACTTAAAAAACCATCATAACGTAATCGAATTATTGTTATTTGTATAAAATGTTTGCAGCCATAAACAGGCGATTTCAACTTGCTTCCGGTTTTAATAGCAGAAATTAATTAAAGTCACGTAGTTCAGATAATCTATCAATGTCCAGGCGTGCTTTAATTACAACACAGGAAACATAATCATGAGGGAATTTAATATTTGCATAAAGTCGACTTTTTGCATTATATGACAAAGCTTTATGTAAGGGCACAAACCAAATTAAGTTTAGGATTTCAATTTGCATTTACATATTATTTTCATTCATATCATTTGATTTAAATTTAACGATTTGTCTTTAGATGTTAATTAACGTTAATTAGTCGTTAACTGTTATATAACTATTATGAACAAAATCGGGCAATTTAAACTTTTCTAAAATTGCTGCTGAAATACGCTCATCTATACATAAAATAAAATATATAAAACTGTAAGCTAAGTACATTGAGAATGATGATTAAGAAGGATGATAATTTTTAGAATTTTAATTTTTTTTAGTGTGTTTGTACATGCATCACCTAAAGACTAATGACTAAATTCGGATGGAGATTTGAGAAAAACATAGGACTTAACTTAAAGTAACAAATAAGTTTTATTTTATTGCAATAGGATCACTCAATCACAAGATATGCAAATTTAAAATTTTCAATAATTCACTCGTCCGCACATACAATTTTTCGATACTGCATACGATATAGGTTTACTACGTTTCCTCAATTTGTTTAAAATTTCATTTCAATCTATTGCTAATATTTGTATGAATAGTTTTCAATTTTAAAGGGGGTTTTGTGGATGAAATTCTATTCTATCTCATTCTAGGATTCTCTATCACAACCACAGATTTGAGTAACAATTAAATTCTAAGGTTACATTTTACCTAGGAATTGAAGGGGTGAAGATAACGTAGAAATCATTTCTGGGGTTACTTTTTACATAGGGTTTGAAGGGGTGAAAATAAAGAATGTAGTTTTTCCTAATTTAAATTTAGTAGCAAGATGCATATCTTTACATAAGTTGTAAAGAACGCAGAACTCATTTCTGGTGTTTCATTTTTTAGCCTTAACCACTTCGGTACGGCGCACTATGATATATTTGGACGATTTTTTTCCATTTTTCAATTATCTCCCGATAGAATAATGCTATTGAGATGAATTTTTTTTTAAATGAAAGTGCACACTTTGGCGGATATGGAAAAAATACTAAAAAGTTCTGATGACCTTCATTTGACCTTGAAAATTGGCCTCAAAGACGACGATTTTTAGAAAAATTTGATATTTTTGGATGTAGAAACTATATAAATTTTTCCTTTAACTTTATTTCTGACTGAAATTCTTCGGGAGGTGTTTAAGAACTAGAGAAGATCGATAAAGGTCATTCGCAGATCACGCGGAGGTCATTTGAAGGTCATTTTCCAGAGGACTACCACGAAATCGCTTTTTTCGCAGTCTGACCGGGAAAAGGATTGTAGATTCGGTCTTTGGATGCTCAGGTCGAGCTACAGTCTCAAGGATAGTCGGTAGTGGCCAGTCTAACGTCATCCAGAGGTCATTTGGAGGTCAATTCAAGGGTCATTTGGTGGGAATCAGCAAGAAATCGCCTTTTTTCGCAGTCCGACCGGGAAAAGGAGTTTGAATCCAGTTCTTGGATGCTCAGGTCAAGTTATAGCCTCAAGAATTATGGGTAGGGGCCAGTCTAGGGTCATACAGAGATAATTTGAAGGTCAATTAAATGGTCATTTGGTGGGAATCACCAAGAAATCACCTTTTTTCCGCAGTCTGACCGGGAAAAGTATTGTAAATCCAGTCCCTGTATGCTCAGGTCGAGTTATAGTCTCAACAATTATCGGTAGTGGCCAGTCTAGGGCCATCCAGAGGTCAATTGAAGGTTATTCAGGTTCATTTCAAGGGAATCACCACGAAATCGCCTTTTTCGCATTCTGACCAGGAAGTGGATTGTAGATCCAGTTCTTGGATACTCAGGTCGAGTTGTCGTCTCAAAGATTATGGGTAGGGGCCAGTCTAGGGTCACCCAGAGGTCATTTGAAGGTCATAATCAAGGGAATCACCACGAAATGGCTTTTTCCCGCAGACTGACCGGGATAAGGAGTGTAGATCCAGTTCTTGGATGCTCAGGTCAAGTTATAGCCTCAAGCATTATTGGTAGTGGCCAGTCTAGGGTCATCCAGAGGTCATTTTAATGGAATCACTACGAAATCGCTTTTTTCCCGCAGTCTGACCGGGAAAAGTATTGTAAATCCAGTCCCTGTATGCTCAGGTCAAGTTATAGTCTCAACAATTATCGGTAGTGGCCAGTCTAGGGCCATCCAGAGGTCATTTGAAGGTCATTCAGGCTCATTTCAAGGGAATCACTACGAAATCAACTTTTCTCGCAGTCTTACAGGGAAAAGGATTGTAGATCCAGTTCTTGGATGTTCAGGTTGAGCTATGACCTCTGAATGACCCTAGACTGGCCACTACCGATAATTCTTGTGGCTATAACTCGACCTGAGCATACAGGGACTGGATTTACGATACTTTGTCTGGTCAGACTGCGGGAAAAAAGCCATTTCGTAGTGATTCCCTTGAAATGACCCACAAATGACCCCTGGATGTCCCTAGACTGGACACTAGCTATAATCCCTGAGGCTATAACTCAACCTTAGCATCCAAGAACTGGATCTACACTTATTTACCTGGTCAGACTGCGCAGAAAAGGCGGTTTCGTGGTGATTCTCTTGATTATGACTTTCAAATGACCTCTGGATGACCCTAGACTGGCCCCTACCCATAATTCTTGAGGCTATAACTTGACCTGAGCATCCAAGAACTGGATTCAAACTCCTTTTCCCGGTCGGACTGCGAAAAAAGGCGATTTCTTGCTGATTCCCACCAAATGACCCTTGAATTGACCTCCAAATGACCTCTGGATGACGTTAGACTGGCCACTACCGACTATCCTTGAGACTGTAGCTCGACCTGAGCATCCAAAGACCGAATCTACAATCCTTTTCCCGGTCAGACTGCGAAAAAAGCGATTTCGTGGTAGTCCTCTGGAAAATGACCTTCAAATCTCCGCGTGATCTGCGAATGACCTTTATCGATCTTCTCTAGTTCTTAAACACCTCCCGAAGAATTTCAGTCAGAAATAAAGTTAAAGGAAAAATTTATATAGTTTCTACATCCAAAAATATCAATTTTTTCTAAAAATCGTCAACTTTGAGGCCAGTTTTCAAGGTCAAATGAAGGTCATCACAACTTTTTAATATTTTTTTCATATCCGCCAAAGTGTGTACTTTCATTTAAAAAAAATTCATCTCAATAGCATTATTCTATCGGGTGATAATTGAAAAATGGAAAAAAATCGTCCAAATATATCATAGTGCGGCGTTCACCAGCCGTGAAAATTATCACACAGCCGACACTCTCTCTCCACACGATAGTTTGTGGAAATTTTATTAATTAATTTTATTTAAATGAATCACAAGTATGCTATAATCATTTCTACTAGGGTCTTGGCAAAGGGTAAAGAATCGTAGTCAGCTGAATCTACCCATTAAAACTGCATAGCAGATAAAGTTGCTGTCGACTATAGTCGACGCTCGTACCGAAGTGGTTAAATACCTAGGGGTTGAAGGCGTTAAAATACAGAGGGAAGTTTGTCTTAATTATAGCTAGTAGCAAGATGCATAACTTTTCATACGTTTTCGAGCCCTCGAAATCAATTTTTTTGAGTTTATCGTTTACCTAGAGGTTGAAGGTTTGAAGATAGAAAAATTGAGTCATCGAGCAATGTTCCTAAGGGATGTTGTTAAATGTAAATTTTCCGCCAAACGATCGATGATTTATAAAAACAAAGATCAAAGAAATATTTTATATTAAAATAATATCTACAATAAATAAACTATACTATGTTTTTCCAAAGGTTTTTGACGCTTTGAATCCGAATCTGACCTCAGAATTGCTCTATCATGTCAGATTTTCGAGAGATTTTAAATTGTTCACTATATTTGAGGTTATGTTAATTGTTACGGCATTTGAAAGAACTACTACTAACAATTTTTGCGACCAGGATTTCTGGTGAAAATTGAACCCAAAACTTCTTTCAGAAAAGTTTAGTTTGTTTTCTGGTTTAGAAGATAGGTTAAATTTGTTTCTGATCTTCCCAATGGACTTCAGGAAAAAATGTATAACATTTTAAATAATGCTCAATTGTATTAATATTTAGATTAGTTTAGTTCTAGATTTTTATTGATTCATAAATCAATATGGATTATTTATTTAATATGTTGTGTTTAGTATCCACGTAAGATGTTAGATTGTCAATGTTGTGTAATGTTGTCATTACAGGTCCACTTTGATACCACTTTTTTGTGATCAAGGTTTGGGTTGACTTTGGACCTTTTAAAATATATTTTTATACACCTATTTTCCGAGCAGTACCCCTTACATAAAAAGCAATTATTATGCATAAAGTGTTATATTAGTATACAAGATGTGTAACCCCAAATTTGGATTTTTTAACAACTTTATAAAATCGATTGTTCATATTTCGGTCGGATCGACTGTCCAGTTTTCGATGATAAATAGACTTTTTATCGGTCCAAAAATAAATATCTAATTTTAACAGCGCTGGCGGCACTGGAAAAGGGAAATCTATAGTTACCTCACAGTCCTTATCCCGTGGGAACTTCGAATAAAGCAAATCGAATCGCACTTTGGGTCCGGGGTGGCGTCTTATTTCACGTTTCTGCGTTGGCTGCTCTGGGTCAACATAATGATCGCCATTCCCCTGTGCGCCTTTGTAATAATACCCGAGGTAAACAAACCCCATCCATCTTCGCAAGGATAACATTTATTTATTTTATTTCTTGTGTACCCAAAAGCTTTTAGCAACCGATCCAAATATGTACGACAAGCGGAAAAAAATGACCAAGAGCGAGCTGAAAATCGCAGGAAACGTCCTCACCATTTGGGAATTCGGCGGATACTTGAAGTACTCGCCCATGTTTTATGGGTAATCGAATAAGCCCGTGCCGCATTTTGGGACTGTGGTGAAATTTTTTTTTATTTTTTCCAGGTTCTACTCCCACTTTTCGGGAGCTGTCCGATGGGGTTACAATCTGCCGCTGGCGTATTTCCTCACATGTGTGGCTGTTTACATTTATAGCTTCGTTGCGATACTCAAAAAGTGGGTACCAACTTTCCAGAAAACCCGGAATACCGGGAATAAATGATTTTCCTCTTTATCCGCAGGATGGCTGAAAACTCGAGATTGTCGAAACTCTCCCTGAAGGATGATGAATGTGTGTTTTCGTGGAAACTTTTCACAGGATGGGATTTCATGATTGGTATGAGACGTGCCATTCAATCGCATTCGATTCCTTCCCCTTCTCAGTAATCATTCGACTTTGCAGGCCATGCGGAAACTGCCCATAACAGAATCGCTTCCGTTGTGGTGGGCTTCAAAGAGGCGCTCCTGGAGGAAGCCGAGAAGAAAAAGGACAAGCGGAAGTATAGCAAAAAGGAGGAATAATACAAAGAATCGGATATTTGATGTTTTCCTCTTTCCAGCTGGCGAATCATATTGCAGCGGATACTCGTGAATATCCTCATAATTGGACTCTTGGTCGCCTCAGGCTACACAATTGTAATCGCTGTCAGCAGGTAAATATCCTCCTATTACGTTTGACTTTTACAGCGTCACATTAATATCATTACATCATGCGAAATATTGTGGAATGTAATTCGGGAAATCAATTTACATTTTGTTTATCCCCTGGGGATGTTTCTGACGAAATATTCTCTCTTTGACTTGCCTACTTCATCTTCTTATTAACCGGAAGATATTTTTTCCAGAGCAACATATACAACAATTAATTTTAAGTTGGTCCAGTTTATTAGGTATCGTCCGTGTATTACTTCACACAAATTTTAGGGTTTTTAGACCTCTCCCTGACTCCATATCCATGACTTTGTTACATTCTGTATGTCCCTCGTCCCCTATGTGATGTCACATAATCTAATATTTGCAGGAATATATCCATATATGCATAGTACAACATTCACTTTTGTTCTATAGAGTAATAAAGTTTGCGCCATCGGCTGGTTTCTTTTTAAAAATGTTATAAGATAAACACTGTTCAATGTTTTCTAAATTTTTTTGATTTATTAAAACTAATAGACTTTCCGATTAGTTTCCAAATATGATTTCATTTAAATGTTTTCCCTGGCTGGCTTTGCCGTGTACCCCATCCTGTGAAACCAATTTTACAGCACATTTTCGTTGGTTTTAGGCCCTATTTCACAATATTTTGTTTAAGTGCCTGACTCGTTTCTGGATTGGCAGGATATCTATTCATTTCGTACCGTGAAAACACTTATGTGATGTAAATAATAATGTCATTATATAAAAAAACATTCATTTTATCATTCACGCTTACACTATTTTCGCATAATACCATTATTTAAGTAAAAAGTTTATTAACCCATAACCTGAATAACAAAAAATTTTACGGTAACTTTGAGGCCCTAACTTTTATCGAAGGGGTGGTCAATTCTCATGGAGACCAACTTTTCTAGACGTATTATGAGTCACCCGACACGATCCAACAAAAAAGAAAAGTGAAAAAATTATTATTATTGTTTTTTTGCAATATTATGTAAATAAATACCTTTTTTACGTCTTTTTTTCGAAAAACGACTGATTTAGTGGGGGAAAAGAAAATTTTTATTTACAATAAAGTGCATAAAACGTGTTATTAAGGCTTAAACTTCAAAAACATCCAGGAATTTTTTTCGTTAAAAATATTAGGGTGCATAAAAATTGCAACATTGTAAGTTATCTTCTACCCACATTTGCGTTACTTTAGATCACTTTTTTTTATCTCACTATGTCCGACTATTCCCAAAAATGTATATACACTAGTTTTGAGAGTAACTGATTGCGAATTTGGAATCAGATTTCCATAATTCAAAATGGCGGATCCAAGATGGCGGACAATTTTTTGCAAAATTTTCAATTTCTTCGAAAAAAAGTGGGTATCCGGAGTTTTTGAAGTCACTGATTGCTGATTAAATGCCTGCATATTTTTTTATATTCCCATTTGGGTCCAATGCCGCCATCCTGACCTTGCCAACTTCGATGTTATTGTAAAAATACTTATCAAAATGCAAAAACAAAAATCGAAAAATAAGGATACTTATACAAATCGTAAAGGGTTTAGGTTCTAGGCAGAAACTACACAGAAACCAATATATTAAAACTTGGATCCGTAAATTTCAGATCTGAAAATGCAGGACCGAATGCCAATTGGCTGAGGCGAAATGAGCTCAATATTATCATGACTTTACTCTCCTTTTTCCTGCCTATGATGTTTGAGGCGTTGGGGCTTTTTGAAAATTGGCATCCTCGTCAACAGCTACGACTTCAATTAGCCCGGTAAATGTTATTGACATTCAAAACTACATATTAATTAGAATTGTTTTTAAAATGCAATTTCAGAATAATGATCCTGAATTTGTTGAACTTGTACTCGCTGATGTTCTCCTTCATGTATAGTATAACCGGAAAGGAAGATAGTTACAAGCAACTGAAGGATACAGCGAAGAATGCTAGAGAGCAAATGAAATATTTGGAAGGTGTTTTGAATAATATTATTGCCCGTATCGCTGCAGCATCATCGATATCCTTCCTAAATCCGGTTGACAATGAAACAGAATCCTCTTTATATCCTGACAATGGTACAGATTGGAGCACTCCCATGTTTTCAGAATCACCCACAACCCTCGGTGTTGAAAATCAGACCATTTGCACAACAATTTTCTTAAACTGCTCAAAGACGCGGAGTTTGAGTAACAAAACACTCACTACATCGCTACTGCTCTTAAATTTAAGCACTACCGTCATTCCGGATTTTTGGCATAAAATTCCCGAATATTCGACAGATCTGTCTAGTTTCGATGACGTAGATAACATGCACTTCAACGACTCCTACTTTGATTATTTTGATTATTTCGAGAACTTTCCTGATGATTCATTGGATGGAGCTGTTGAAGGGCCATTGGCAGGGTACTCCGCCCCCAGAAGGAGCAGAGACGTTGGAGGAGCAACGAATACCGAGATTGAGTCGAAGGGGGAATTCCCGAATAATCAAGAAGCCAATAACGTCTTCCAGGGAATATATGATGCCAGCGGGCTCCGTGGCCTAACTAAGGACGATATCGAAGATGGTGAACGGCCCGTAAACATCACTCAGGAATTCTTCGAGGTCCTATCGAAATTCATTGCGAACGCCACTGCTGACGGCGCTAATAAGAAGGGACCCTGGCATGAAGGGAGTAATAACAAGTTGGCGGCACTCACACTCAACGACTCAATTCTCGTAACCGAAATGTTCGAGAACGACCTCTACGACGGTGAGGACGAGGATAATTGCACTAGAGTCGTTTGCTTTACCATTCCAGATGCATCTGGAACTTCGCCACTCAGCTCCGAAGACGGTGGCGGCTCGACTCAGTCCTTCGAAATGAGCACGAGCGAGCCTTCAATCGATTACTCGCTCCTGGCGCAGCTTGACGATGAGAAAAGATTCTACGAAGAGGCCATGAGGAACGTTAGCAGTGAACTTAAGGAGGTTCAAAAAAATTTATCTGCAATGTGCTGGGAAACGTCTTTAGGGCAAGAGCTATCAAAAGTTATAGTTTTTGACATGGTAAGTAACTTTTCCTTATCTAATTTATTATATATATAGTACTAGTTAAGTTATCTTAGTTAAATAAACACTTCTTAATTCCTCTACCATAGTTTCGTATATCTTAGAAATTGTTAAAATCAACATTAGTCGCTTCAAAATAATCATTGTGCTAATTTTGATTAAAATCCGATTAAATCGAGAATTTTTCGTCGTCATTTTGTATACGCCATATTGGATTTCTAAATTTGTGGATTTGAAGTCAGCATTCCCCAAAACTCCTTAGTACCAATTTTCATGACACTACAGCGTCACCTATCGGATCCTAGCATAGCTATGAACCATCGTTTCGATAAAACAAATATATTGTGGGAATATGACCTTAATCGGTCAAATCGTTCAGAAGTTACACGATCACTAACAGACGCACCAACAATTATATATACATATTAAGATGTATGTTCTAATTTTATTCATAAAGAGTACAACAGATTTTGCAAACTTCGCCTTTAAAAAAATGCATTTGAATATGAGATAAATCAAACGCTTCTCTTAGTATACAGGGTGTCCGGTAAGTAGTGCGCCAAAATTAAGGGGATGGTAGCTTGGGTCATGACCTACCAGAATATAAAAATATGACCTTAGTGAAAACCTCGCCGTTTTCGAGATATTTGGGTTTTTATGAAAAATTAAATTTGATTTCAAATGAACATGGCAATATCTTGTTATTCATGAATAAAATGGGTGATTCTGCAATCTGCATTAATTAAGCAATTTTTTGATTTTCTTTCCCATCACTGCCTAGTACATTTTTTGTTCACCAGTGCAGGTCAAAGTAGAGTCAAATAATTATCTTATGTGCACCAACTAGCAGAGTTGTTAAAGAATGCAGCTTTTTTTGAGTTTTAATTTAAATGAATGAAGAATTCATATTTTCCATTCTTTTATTTCTCTGAAGAATGGGAATGGAATTAGATGAATTCCCATTCCTCAAAAAAATAATAAGGAATGCACTCTGTATTCATTTTGCAAAAAGAATGCATTACTACGAATGCATTCCTCTGGAATTCAAAGCATTCTTTGAAGTCTTTGTGAATTCATTGCATTCACTTGAATTCACTTCCATTCACTTGAATTCACTTGCATCACTTGAATTCAGTGAATTCTTTTGCATTCTTTTCTGGCTGGAAAGTGATGATTTTTAGGAATTTTTTAAAGAAACTATACAATCGACAGTTCTGAATTTTATTTACATTTGCCCGACATAGGGGATTTAAGATATCTGGAAAAAGAACGAAATGGCAAATTTCTAAAAAATTTTTTAGAAAAATCGAATAGTTTTAGTGCCTTCAATTGTGGATAAAAAGAAAAGAAAAAAATCGTACGTCAAGATTAAGAGATTAGTTTTCTAAAGAAAATGAGATCGCAATCATATGAATTAGCTATATCGATTTTTTAACCGACGAAAAAAAAGGGAGGAGATCTATATTTTTTAATTAATTTTTTATTTTATATCTTTATGTATGACCACGCATAACTTTTTACAGAGTAGTCCGAATTTGATGAATCTTTTTTTATTGTATAGGGTGTACCTCGAAGTTTGTCCCATTTAAAGTTAAAAAAAATACAACTCTACGGTTAGAAAAAAATATGGAATAATTGATTTTTCATTCATCTGTGAACCGCTTCTGTTGAAACTTGGCACACATATGTAGTTCTGATAACACTACAACATAATGGGGACCTGGAATTAATCTGATGATGGAGACGGAAAAATTTGTAGATTTTAAACACAAAAAAATTAAAAAATTAAAACTTTTTAACAAAAAATTAAACTGGCGAAAAAAGAAACTGAAAAGCGAAAAATAAAATAAACCTTTTAAGTCTTACTAACTAAGCTCCTAAGCTAATGTAAGTAACTAATTTTGAGTCAGCACCAAACAAACAGTCAACGTAGACCATTAAATTACTTTAAAGAAATAATCAAAACAAAATAACATAAAAATACAACGTGAAATCTCCAGTGATAAACAATGACACTTCGCGACTTGTTTGGCGCCGACTCAATATTAGTTAGTTACGTTAGTTTAGGAGCTTAATTAATAATTAAGACTTAAACATTTTTTTTCTTCATTTTTCAGTTTCTTTTTTCGTCGGTTTTATTTTTTGTTAAAATTATTTTAGTTATCAATTAGATTCAAAAATGCGTATTGAGAAAAACGCATTTAAAGATTTGTTGTTCACACAAAAGTTACTGAAACCGGCTCAAGCAGGCGGTTGTAACTAAGTCAATTCTGTGAATTTCTCAATGAACTTTCAGAACATATTCCTTAATTAAAAGAACTATTGAATAAAATAAGAACATAATTATTTATTTCAATAAACAAAATCAAAAATTTTCACATTATATAAATATGCCTCACATATTTTTTAATGTTTTTAAATTTGAAGTCGGGGTCTTCTTATTTTATTTCTAATATAAAAATGGAAAAATCCACCGGATTCAATATAATATAACGAAATGCTAAATTCATATAATAAAAATAAATCTACGCATATATGTCATTTTACTTTTTAACAGGGATCGAAAATAACAATTATTTTCAATTTTTCCACCCAAAAAATCATGTAGACAAATTTGTGGGAAAATTGGTTTAAATGTAGCATTATGATTCTTATGGCCTGAGCTTTAAGAATTTTATGTGCTTTTTAAATTTGTGATTGTTTCGAAAAAGATCAAAAGAAAAAAATTATTTTCGCATTTTTATTTTTAAAATCAAAAATAAAAATCAAAAAATGATTTTTATTTTTAGAATCAGAAATAATAATCAGAAAATGATTTTTATTATAAAAATCAGAAATAAAAATTAGAAAATGTTTTTTATTTTTAAAATCCCTATCCCTATTCCCTATATATATATAAAAATGAAAATTTGTTTGTTTGTTTGTTTGTTTGTTTGTTTGTTTGTTTGTTGCTCAATCACGCCTAAACGCTTGCATCGATATTTTCCATTTTTTGTCCGAAGGTAGTACATATTCCGACTTAACATATAGGCTAATTTTTTTTCGGATAATACGTAGGGTTTCAAAATGGCGGATCCAAGATGGCGGCTGAAAATTTTAAATTTGAAGCGATTTTCATGAAAATTGGTACATAGGGGTTTTGCGGGATGGCGATTTCAAATCCGCTGTCCAAATTTAGAAATCCAAGATGGCGGATCCAATATGGCGACCAAGATTTACTGATTTCAACGGATTTTAATGAAAATTAGTACAATGAATGTTTTGACGTCACTGATTTTGAATATTATCAAAATTTCGAAATCCAAGATGGCGGATCCAAAATGGCGACCATATTTCTCGATTTCAACGGATTTTAGTGAAAATTAGTACAATGATTATCTTGAGGTTACTGATTTTGAATATTATCAAAATTTACAAATCCAAGATGGCGGACACAATATGGTGACCAATATTTCTCGATTTCAACGGATTTTAATGAAAATTAGTACAATGAATATCTTGAGGCCACTGATTTTGAATGTTATCAAAATTTACAAATACAAGATGGCGGAACCAATATGGCGACCAATATTTCTCGATTTCAACGGATTTTAATGAAAGTTAGTACAACGATTATATTGAGGTCACTGATTTTGAATGTTATCAAAATTTACAAATCCAAGATGGCGGAACCAATATGGCGACCAATATTTCTCGATTTCAGCGGATTTTAATGAAAATTAGTACAATGGTTATATTGAGGTCACTGATTTTGAATGCTATCAAAATTTACAAATCCAAGATGGCGGACCCAACATGGTGACCAATATTTCTCGATTTCAACGGATTTGAATGAAAATTGGTACAATAATTATTCTGAAGCCACTAATTTTGAATATTATCAAAATTTCAAACTCCAACATGGCGGATCCAACATGGCGACCGGAATGTCTCGATTTCAACGGATTTTAATGAAAATTGGTACAATGATTATTTTGAGGATACAAGTTTCGAATATTATCAAAAGTAGTAAATCTAAGATGGCGGATCCAATATGGTAACCGAATGTCTCGATTTCAACGGATTTTAATTAAAATTAGTACAATGACTATTCCGGAGCCACTAATTTCGAATATTATCAAAATTTCCATATCCAACATGGCGACCAAAATTTCTCGATTTCAACGGATTGTAATGGAAATTAGTACAGTGATTATTCTGAGACCACTAATTTTGTACATTATCAAAATTTCTAAATGCAAGATGGCGGACCCAACATGGCGTCCAGAATGTCTCGATTTCGACGGATTTTAATAAAAATTGGTACAATGATTATTCTGAAGCTACAAATTTCGAATATTATCAAAATTTATAAATCCAAGATGGCGGGTCCAATATGAGACCAAATTTCTTGATTTCAACGGGTTTTACTGAAAATTAGTACAATGATTATTCTGAGGCCACTAATTTCGAATATTAGCAAAATTTCCAAACTCAAGATGGCGGATCCAATATGGCGACCAAAATTTCTCGATTTCAACAGATTTGAATGAAAATTGGTACAATGATTATTTTAAGGCCACTAATTTTTAATATTATTAAGATTTGGAAATTCAAGATAGCGTATCCATAAAGGGGTTTTCGGGTTGAAACAATTTCTAGGATATAACAAACTGGAACATTTGAGAAGTGTTTAATTAGTAAGTATTTATCCAACGCCGGGTGAAACCGGGTAACCCAGCTAGTCAGAAATAAAAATCAGAAAATGATTTTTATTTAAAAAAAAAAAAATAGGAAAATGGCTTTTATTTTTAAAACATATATAAATGTAAATGTTCGTTTGTTTAAAATCTTAAATCTCCGAAAGTTCTTTGAAATAGCTTTGACATTTTTTTTAAACTGCGCCAGCGGACGTAAAAATAACACACGCTAAGCTAAATATTTTACGGCAATGGGAGCGCTATCTTTTGAATGTGATAGCAATGCACCCAATACTAAACATTGATCATGCCGGACACCTCTGGAAAACATTTTCTGATTTTTATTTTAGATTTTAAAAATTTTTATTTCTGATTTTTTAAAATAAAAATCAATTTCTGATTTTTATTTCTGATTTTTTAAAATAAAAATCATATTCTGATTTTTATTTCTGATTTTTATAATAAAAATCATTTTCTGATTTTTATATCTGATTTTAAAAATAACAATCATAGTCTGATTTTTATTTCTGATTTTTATAATAAAAATCATTTTTTGATTATTATTTCTGATTCTAAAATCAAAAATCATTTTTTGATTTTTTCTTTTGATCTTTTTCGAAAAGATCACAAATTTAAAAAGCACATAAAATTCTTAAAGCTCAGGCCATAAGAATCATAATGCTACATTTAAACCAATTTTCCCACAAATTTGTCTACATGATTTTTTGGGTGGAAAAATTGAAAATAATTGTTATTTTCGATCCCTGTTAAAAAGTAAAATGACATATATGCGTAGATTTATTTTTATTATATGAATTTAGCATTTCGTTATATTATATTGAATCCGGTGGATTTTTCCATTTTTATATTAGAAATAAAATAAGAAGACCCCGACTTCAAATTTAAAAACATTAAAAAATATGTGAGGCATATTTATATAATGTGAAAATTTTTGATTTTGTTTATTGAAATAAATAATTATGTTCTTATTTTATTCAATAGTTCTTTTAATTAAGGAATATGTTCTGAAAGTTCATTGAGAAATTCACAGAATTGACTTAGTTACAACCGCCTGCTTGAGCCGGTTTCAGTAACTTTTGTGTGAACAACAAATCTTTAAATGCGTTTTTCTCAATACGCATTTTTGAATCTAATTGATAACTAAAATAATTTTAACAAAAAATAAAACCGACGAAAAAAGAAACTGAAAAATGAAGAAAAAAAATGTTTAAGTCTTAATTATTAATTAAGCTCCTAAACTAACGTAACTAACTAATATTGAGTCGGCGCCAAACAAGTCGCGAAGTGTCATTGTTTATCACTGGAGATTTCACGTTGTATTTTTATGTTATTTTGTTTTGATTATTTCTTTAAAGTAATTTAATGGTCTACGTTGACTGTTTGTTTGGTGCTGACTCAAAATTAGTTACTTACATTAGCTTAGGAGCTTAGTTAGTAAGACTTAAAAGGTTTATTTTATTTTTCGCTTTTCAGTTTCTTTTTTCGCCAGTTTAATTTTTTGTTAAAAAGTTTTAATTTTTTAATTTTTTTGTGTTTAAAATCTACTAATTTTTCCGTCTCCATCATCAGATTAATTCCAGGTCCCCATTATGTTGTAGTGTTATCAGAACTACATATGTGTGCCAAGTTTCAACAGAAGCGGTTCACAGATGAATGAAAAATCAATTATTCCATATTTTTTTCTAACCGTAGAGTTGTATTTTTTTTAACTTTAAATGGGACAAACTTCGAGGTACACCCTATACAATAAAAAAAGATTCATCAAATTCGGACTACTCTGTAAAAAGTTATGCGTGGTCATACATAAAGATATAAAATAAAAAATTAATTAAAAAATATAGATCTCCTCCCTTTTTTTTCGTCGGTTAAAAAATCGATATAGCTAATTCATATGATTGCGATCTCATTTTCTTTAGAAAACTAATCTCTTAATCTTGACGTACGATTTTTTTCTTTTCTTTTTATCCACAATTGAAGGCACTAAAACTATTCGATTTTTCTAAAAAATTTTTTAGAAATTTGCCATTTCGTTCTTTTTCCAGATATCTTAAATCCCCTATGTCGGGCAAATGTAAATAAAATTCAGAACTGTCGATTGTATAGTTTCTTTAAAAAATTCCTAAAAATCATCACTTTCCAGCCAGAAAAGAATGCAAAAGAATTCACTGAATTCAAGTGATGCAAGTGAATTCAAGTGAATGGAAGTGAATTCAAGTGAATGCAATGAATTCACAAAGACTTCAAAGAATGCTTTGAATTCCAGAGGAATGCATTCGTAGTAATGCATTCTTTTTGCAAAATGAATACAGAGTGCATTCCTTATTATTTTTTTGAGGAATGGGAATTCATCTAATTCCATTCCCATTCTTCAGAGAAATAAAAGAATGGAAAATATGAATTCTTCATTCATTTAAATTAAAACTCAAAAAAAGCTGCATTCTTTAACAACTCTGCCAGATATCAAGTGATGTAAAGAAGCCTCATATTCGAATGAGAGCTTCATTACAAAGTAATCGTTATCGATTTCCTCTGCCCGAGAGGCTAAACGAGTGAAAATCAAGAGCTCTTATGTAAGATGAGAATCAACTGACCGGACTATGTGAATGTGATATCCCTAGCGCACCAGACAAGACAAGAGGATAAAAGGTATATGTATATAAATAGCTTCTCAACTTCAGCAAAAATCAAAGACGATCATGAAGGTAATGCTGATTTGACTCCATTATCTCATTACGTGTCTTGGCCTCTTGGGATTCAATTTGGTAGGGGATAAAAAGAATTCCTTTTTCGGGTTTTTATTATAAATCGACCGACCAGCTAGTTCTGGCAATTTCACTTCAATCCTGAGTGGATTGTGATCTATCTAGATTTGTAACATTTTGTGATTGGGCTTCTATGCGAGCGGATATATTAAATGAACACATTCAACTTCGTCGAGAAATACTCAGAACACTGCGGGAAATATTCGGAATGCGCATATCTATTCAAATCCATATTCAAGTCAGTTCGTCTACTAATGCTGCAATCATCCCTAAATAGATAAGTCTACAGTAACACTTCCTACATATCGAATGGTGCATTCGATTGCAGGAGGGGCTGCATTGAAACCGAATCATATTGCATCCTTTGAATTTGAATCCGTAGAACGTGCACAGACTCGAAAAATAATAAAATATCTTCGGGCTCTTCCGTTGCAGATTATGTCGATTGCAGCTCCACTTTGCATAGACTTCCTGCGGGCGCTTTTCGTTCGATACGTGAACGACTATTGGTGCTGGGACATGGAGAAGACGTTCCCTCAGGTAAGTACCAACACTTTTCAATTCATCTCGCCTTCCACAGGGGAATATATTTTCCTGCACGATTACAGTACGGAGATTTTAAAATCGCCGAAAGCATCCTCAATTTGGTGTACAATCAGGGCCAAGTCTGGATGGGAATTTTCTTTTCACCCGGTCTTGTTATAATTAATATCGTGAAACTCATCATTCTCATGTATCTACGGTCGTGGATTGTACTCACCTGTAATGTGCCGCACGAATTGGTTTTCAAGTGAGTCGTCTCTCTCCTTAACGAGCGATTGAAAATTACTTATGAGCACGATTTATGCTTTCATTCCCTAGAGCATCGAAATCGAATAATTTCTATCTCTCCCTTCTCCTAACGATGCTGTTTTTATGTGTCCTTCCGGTTGGTTATGCTGTGGTCTGGTTGCGTCCTTCTTCCCGATGTGGACCATTTTCGAAATATGAGCGGATATCTCAATTTTTCACAAACACAACCATTGATGCACTTCCCCCGTAAGTGTAACACTTTGATTTTTAGAAATATTATTTTACTAAGAAAAGTTTAAATCTCCTAGATCACTACATAAACCCCTGGAGTACATGACATCCTCAAGCACGGTTATACCTTTGCTGCTTTTGCTTATTTTGATCATTTACTACCTGGTCTCGTTGACCGGTGCTCTTCGGGAAGCTAACCAGGATCTCAGGAACCAATTGCAGAAGGAACGAATGGAGGAAAGGAGGAAGATGTTCAAACCTGAGGAAAAGCCAACTGAGGATAATGCAGCTGGTATATCTGCTCGCTGGAAAAAGGTTTTGGAAGCGTCTTCCCCTATTACTCCTACAGGACCCGGGGCTATACAACAGCAGCAGGACTTCGAAGACACAAAGATGCAAGCACGCAAAGGTTTTGAAATTTGTTTTTTTTTTCAAATTTACAATCCGCATCTACATATCATTAAATTTATATTAATACCCTCCGAATAGAGCTTTAAGCCTCTTAACTGCGATCAAAAATCATGTTAACCCGTATTGTCTCAATTTGTCCGTTTTTGTACGTCAACTTTAAGCTTGGACAACTTTATTATTTAATTTTAAGAAGTTCTGAAAATTCATACCCGGGTATTTTCAATGGTGCTCTTTGAAAATGTCATATGAAAATTAAAAAAAATTGTATTTTTGAAATACAAAAAAAAAAAAAATAATAAAAAAAATAAAAAAAAATTAAGGGGTTGTAATCCACCCCTGAAATCAACATTTTTACGCTAACTCGCTATCTAATGGATTTTTCTGAAAAAACTTGTTTTGGCTTTCGAAAATAGGTGAAAATGGGAAAAAATATATTATAGGGAGGATAAGAACCTCAATTCTTTTGTTATCTAAGGTCAAATTTCATCACCACCCTAAGAAAAAGCCCAAAAGGGGTCAAATTCGGCAATTCCTGAAATTGTTTGGCTTTTCTGCAATTCTTCCTAGGGTTATTTATTTAATTTGCGTAATAAGTATTACATTTATTTATTTATACACGAGGGGTATTCAAAAAGTAAGTTTCCCTGTGTTGGGAAAAAAATAAAAAACCAGTTTTAGGCTATAAAAGTAAATTTATTTTATTCTTTGACTATTAAACTATTTTTCTACATAGTCGCCGTTGACTTCAATACATTTTTGGTATCTGTTCGCAAGCTTAAACAAACCTTCCTTAAAAAAAGGCGTGCTCTGTTTTTGGAGCCATGATTTGACGACCATCTCGATTTGTTCGTTTGAAGCGAAGTGCTGGGCACCCAAGCTTTCTTTCTACTTTGGAAAAAGGAAATAGTCACTTGGTGCAAGGTCTGGATAGTCGTTTGATGGCATTTCTGAGTTTATTTAGCACTTCACAATATCGATCTGCATTAATCGTGGTACCTGGCTCAAAAAAAACCGACCAATAAAACACCTAACCGCACGTAATTTACAACTGGACACGCTTTGCACTGTTAGCTCCATGATTGCCGAGCTCGTACTGCTGAAAACAGTATTCGTGGCCACCAAAATCAATTCTCTCAATTTCTTTCAATAATCAAAGGTTTAATTTCTAATTACGCATTTTGATATTTCACAGAGCTTCTTGCCAAAATAATGAAACGAGCTCTAAGGAAAGGATCAGGAACATCTGACGATGAGACGTCTCCAAATCGATACCACGAGGATGACGAAACCGACAATGAACACCACGATTCGTTGCCACACGACGAGGAGGGAGGAATTAAAGTGCACAAACCTCTGAAGAATGGAAGAAGAATTAGGAAACCTTCAATAATAGACATTATCCAATTAGCGAAGAAGGAGAGGCTCAAGGAAACCCATCCGAATGAACGTTTCAAAGTCGACAAGGAAGTACCCGACCCAAATGAGAACGATCCCGAAGCGAATCTTCGAATCGTATCGGAACGACGAAGAAGCTTACTAAAACGACAGGATAAAGTCAGGGAATTTAGCACTCCTGAGATTCCCGAAGATGTTTCTATAAACTACGAATTGGTAAATGAAAAGGGTAAAGCTCCATCTCCAACTCCATCTGTGGAACCGAAAAGGTTCAAGTTTGATTCCCAGTCTGTGGAAAATGAACATCCAGAAGCTTTGAAAAAACGATTTTCTACGAATATGTTTTTCAAAAGAAGCATCAGTGCCGAACCAGAAAGAGAGTCTTCGACTGAAAAGCCTTCGACCGAAAAACCTTCGACGGAAAAGGCTTCACCTCAAACTACTCTTACAAAAAGTAAAAAGAAACTCGGCTCATTCTTGGCCTTAGTTAAGGAAGCTGTGAATACGAGAAAATCGGAAGAAAACCTTACCACGGCTACAAATAATAATGAACCTGAAACGCCGGATACTACCAAGGCTCCTACGAAGGAACCACCGAAGGAAATCGTTCCACCAAAAATACCACCAAAAGCAGTCGAAGAAGAAACCAAAGTGGTAGAAGTATCACCCGTAGAAAGGAAACTTTCTTCTGGACCTGGATCGCAAAGAAAATTAATTAAACATCAACCAGTCAAGAAAGACGACTCTTCTTCTTCTCTGTGGTCCGATAGTATCCCTGTAATTACAATAAGTAAAACTGGAAGCCAAGAGTGCATTTTGGAGTGCAATGATGCAGACCCCAACGGAAATCAAAAGAAAGAACCTTCTGAAAAGAAGTAAATATATTTTCGTAAACTGATCCGATTTGATCGATGATGTATGAGTATTTCTGTAATTGTGTGTTGTGTTTTTTTGTCGTATTTATTGGTAGCAAATAAAATCAGCATTAAATTGTATGTGTTCACATTTATATACTTTCAATTTTGCAAATAAAATAGCCGGGCATTTGCAAAAACTGCATTTCATTTCTTCACACGAATAACCAATCTATCTTACAAGGAAATGTTCTGGTACGGTATCTCTCACTGATTTTGATGAAATTGAAATATATTATAAAGTATGGAAAAATAAGAGACACATATTTTTTTTTTTTTTATCTGCGGATACGCACATTTAGAGGGTGAAAACCACTCCTAAAGTTTGCCCCCAAAAACAGTTTTTCCTAAATATTTCAAGTTCTAATGAAACCAAATGGAAATGATGTCTCATAAATATACTAAACTTTTGTAAGTAATCCGGTTCCCGGGGGCACAACACCCTTATTTTTTATTGCAGAAAAACGATTTTTTTTTATATTTTTGCGTCACAAAAATAACAGTTTTAGATAAAAATCATTGAAAAATATTTTTTTACATATGATTTTGAAAAATAAAGTTGACCTGTTTTTGCGTTTTCGTAAAAAGAGCTCCTCAAGGGGGTAAACAACCCCTAGCATTAATACGTAAATCATGTATATTCTTTCAGACATCAGTTTTTTCGTGAAAACCAGTATTAAGGGGTTTTTGGAGTCGCTGATTACGAATATGATGTTGTAATAAAAAAAATTCAAAATGGCGGATCCAACATGCCGAACAAACTTTTGAAAATTACACCAATTTTTATAAAAAAAAAAAAAAAAACAATAAATAAAAGTACCCACTAAATGTGCGTATCCGCTGATAAAAAAAATACAAATGCTACAAATAAAGTAAATCACACATCAGCAATTTCCATGCCAAGTTGCAAATTAAATTAACATGCAATTAAGTTTTGATACATATTTGCATATACTGTTTGATAAAACATGTTTCGACAAACTTACATTGGAAGTTGTAAGTTTCACATCACTCCGCTTTAACGTGTATAAATTTAATATTCATTAGACTTTTCAAAGTTGGAATGTCTAATTATAAAACCATTTTATTAAAAGTACATTTATTATATATGCCCTTTTACAATTTGTTTGATGATACTTTCGAATGCAACTAAAGAGTTACAAAGCTTTTGGTTGTTCCCATATAATAAGTGGTTTGAGAACTCAATAAAAGCTGAAGAAAACTTAAAGGGGTTGCTGGAAAAGATTTTTATAGATAAAAGTGTACAGTTTGGTACATAAATAAGAACATACATAAAATAAATTATCCACAAATAAACTGTAACATCAGTAATATGATTTTTTAACATTATGAAGATAGCTACATTTTAAATATTAATCTGTTTTATGCATTCCGACCAAAAATTGAAGAACTCAAAGTAAAAAAAATTTTTGACGGCCGCATTTTTCACAAAATGCTTTGCACTTGCGGCGGCACAGCATTTCTTTGTAGCTCAATTCAAACATTAATTAATTTGACACCCTGTAAGTCACTCTGTAAATAAATTTTACCTTTATATTGTACTATTAGAAAGGCTAATGTCTATACTTTTATTTGATATGCTGGTTGCTACCCTTTCTGCAAGTATATTTAGGAAAAAATCGCTAGCAAATTGAAATCACGTATGCGTGACTCCGGCCGATAACCGCAAGTAAACTGAGGTCACGTATATGTGACTCCGGCCGTCAAAGTGTTAAGAAAGATTCTATCTTAATAGTTATTGCATTTGATTATTATGTAATAGATTCGATATTTGCATACTAATAAATAAGAAATAAAAAAAGAAAAATTAAATTTAGAAAGTATTACTTAAGTTTTCAATAATTTTTAAGAGACCCCAGATCAAGTCTTATGATTTATTTTGCCTGAATTTAACAATTGTTTTTTATTGTTACAACTTTTTGAGGTATCTATGGTTCGAGAAAATAAAACATTTACGAACTGTATAGGTGCCATCTAGTAAAAAAATCTGAAACAAACATAATAGTTTACATAAATTCCAAATGCTTTTGGCTATATGACCATTTTTTTTCTAAAATTCGAATTTTTGGTACTTTTAACGCTTTATACACATCATTTTCGCCTCTGTTTATTCCTATAACTTAGAAACCAGAATTTGCTCCTCAATCACACAATAATATTTAAAATATAATATACGATTTAAAATTGCTTTGAAATAAACTTCTAAATTGACTTCACACTGAGAAATTTTGCTGTAGATTACGAATTCATAAACGAAAATGTCCTATCACACGTCACGTTTCTTAGCAAAGTACTTACAAGGAGGGGGCACGACCTTGGGAAAACGGATTTGAATGAAATTTTGCCTAGTAGTAGTATTTCATGTTGGTATACTAGGCATAAAATATTTCCGTCCAATGCCCAGTAGTCTTGTCTTGTAGGAGAAAAACTTACCCAAAGTTCACCGTATACTATACATATATACACGGTGTCACAAAAGTATGTAAACAGTAAAATAACTTTCGGAAAATGCATTTTGGGAACAAACGTTTCAGACAAAAGTGGTTAAGGTGGTAAAACTTAAACGTAAAATTTCTTGACCTTGGTATGACCTTGAAGGTCACGGTCAAGGTTATATTGAACGTAAAATTTCCCGCTCTTTCTAAATAGAGGTTCCCATTTGAAGAACGACCTTGACCTTGGAATGACCTTTAAGGTCGAGGTAAAGGTCAAATCCAAGGTCACCATCGAATAGCCAGGGAAAAATCCTAAAATTTTTGGCTGAAACAAATTTTCCCAAAATGCCATTTTTGGTCTAGTATAAGTCCAAGGTATTTGATATTTTTTCTCCATTCTATTTGTGTACCAGCAAGGTGTAAGTTACGAGAAGGTAGGTATTGGGAATGTCCTTTTCGTGTTGTAAAAATGGATTGGCATTTGGACACGTAAATTTTGATTTGCTTCAGGAAATGGACTTCAAAGAAATCATTCATTATTCCGTCTCGAAGAAATTACGTAAAGTATCTTTCACTTAAATATAAGATCTCCAACTTTTAGTATTGCTCATCAAGAACTCATGAAGATTAAAAAAAGTATATAACGAAAATTTCTATGTTTTTTAATAATTAAAAATTTTAAATTGTTAAAACAAAATTTTTAAGAGATATTCTTCACTGCCCAGGGCCCTGAAGTCTTAAAATCTGGCTCTGATGAGTTAATAATGAATTAGAAATGATGTATTGCTGCTTTTTATTTCGTTTGATTTTATTACAATAATAAAACAATATAACATACTACACATATAATAGATTAGTCATATAAGTTTTATTCTTACACAAAACAATATAGAATACGTTTTTTATTACATTGTAGCGTTTATAAAGCAACATCTGGAGCCCAATAAATCGGGAAAAACCCCATTAACCAAAGCACAGTCCAAGAAAAACGTTCGCCGGTGAGAACGATCAATCGTTATCCACAAAACCCAGAGCTGCTCGCTTGAGTAAGCCAATGTAACTGCCACAACCACACCTGAAAATCTTTTAGATTTCTTACAAGACAGTAATCGTATATATGCTGAGAAAGATCGCACATTTTACCAATGCACTCCATGTAAACAACCGCCAACACACATGGCGAGCGTTGACAGACCTCTGCCGTTGGGAGATCTTAAGACGCCGGCCATTCATAAAAAGAATTATTAAAACTCAAAATTTCTTTGAAAATGAGACGGAGCACTTGGTCTAGGGCGGAGAGAGTGAGAAACTTATGCTGCTCCTTTGGTACGATCTTTGCGACATAAATGTGCACTTCCATTCGGATCGGAGTTTCTGCCCAGACGAGATCGTTTCGCTCCGATCGAAGGCAGTTCAAGTTTGAGATATCTTAAGTGAAGTAGTGTCTTAAAGTAAGCATAAAACGCCCTGCAAGTTGTTTATTAGGTTTTTGGGGGGAAACAAAATCAATTTATTTCTTGTGAAGATCAGTAGATGGGAGTTGCTTCTTATGGTATATATAATTCCCAACCCAAATATGTACTGTGGTGCTGTGAAAGAAGGGATCGAGCTAAGTGAATTGTGTGAATTACAAGAATGGTCATTTACATGAGTGAAGTTACGTTTTAGTTTCGCACGTAAATTTTCTTCGACACCAGCACAAATCCAGGAATATCTGATCTTTGAGGAAGTGCACTGATCTTTCGTTCAAAGATCATATGAATAGTGGGATATAATGCGAGACTCTTTGCCTGTGTGCCCGAATCTTGAATCATCTCCACTGCATATATAGGAAGATTGAAATGCAAAAGCTTTGCGGTTGATCTGCTTAGATTTCATGCAGCGGAAGTTCTTGTGGAAATGCTCCATATCAGCAATATTCCCTCGACAAACGCCGCTTTGTGTGGGTGCTGATGCGGACTCCGGAGACGTTTTGCTTGAGATGATAAAAACTGCTTCAGAGCAAAAATGTCTGGACAATGAAATTGAGACGAAATTATTATCGTTTAGCTTTCTTTAATTACAGCCGGCGGAATATTTAACAGCGCTCGCTCCAAGATCTAATTAAGAAGGCTATTTTTAAACGATCTGTTTGCCCAAGATAAAAGAATACCGCGAAGATTAGAGCCTCTCTTATTCATCCTAATCAGGGCGCGGAATTCAATGTTTTCTTGCATTGTTGAGAATTATGTCACTATCGGTGTTGTACTTGGATTGCACATGCTTGTAAAGGCCACTCTAAGTTGACTGCATTAAAACAAGACCCCGTCTCTGATTACAATGCAATAAGCATTTTCACATATACCGGAGACTGAGGCTAATGAATCTTTCTGTGGAATCTGCCACCGCCGCCCGCCGTCGTGCCGGTTTCATAGAATTTTTCCTTTGAAAAATATAAAAGATTTTCGACTCTAAACGTTTCAATGTATATGAAAATCCTTATCTTTTCTCGAGTATTCAACTTTGTTTTTGTGCTGCAAGAAACGATAAAGTGTCTTCCGGCACCAAATACTGATTGTAATATAAAGTTCCAACGCCTAGATGTTAACATATTTGCCAAAGCTTTTTCATCATGTTAACTTTCAACTAATTAAAATTTCTTTAAAATCAAATCTTATTTTCAAATAGTATTTAAATATACATTTTTCTAAATAAACTCAATATTTCAGTGAATCATCCAATTTTATCCAAATGCACTCCGAAAATTCATAATTTCTAAATTAGCCAAGTATATTGGTAATTTTTGAATAAACGAATGTGTTCGAAAACTAAAGTTAAAATGAGGAAAATAAATTGGACTTCGAGTTATTTGTGTTTAAGTGCTCTAGTGCTCTTTTGTACAAAGGAAATAAATGCCATCGAAAATACACATTATAAACCACCGCTGGAATGCTACGATCCATATGGAAGACCTCAGGTATGTTATCAATCTCAATCTTTTATATCACGGCCATTGCTTTTATGATATAACTCCATATGATATCTATCAGCCATTAAATTTCAAGTTAAATATAATGCTTTGTCCCACTTTCAGCCTCTAATCTATGTATCAATCTAAACAATATAACACAATTGTGTTTGTCTCATTAATCGATCATTTTCCATTTATTAATAAGATCTTTTAATCTATTTAGTCTATTAAGACATTTTGAATAAAACAAATAAATTTAAAATTTAAAAATCCAAGAAAAACACATATATTCTTTTATTTTCTTAAAAAGAATTTCAAGATTGACTCGTTTTTAGTTCGCCAAATGTTCGTCCAAGTATAAACAAGGCTCTGTTTGATAGTGATTGTCCAAAACTTAGTCATTTTAACCTTGCCCAAAGTTTTGCCAAATTCCTTTTGCCATATTATTGTTCATTACTTTTGGGTCAGACATGAACCACTATTTGTCCACCAAGATTAACCCATTAATGCGTAAAACGAGGATTTTGTGCACGCAAGTTCAATTGTACGATTCGAATAGCAAATTGGGGTGAATTTCTTCCAAATTCATATATAAGGGGTTTTTGGAGGTATTCTTTCAGAATCTGGCATTTGTTTTGCATAAAAGCTTCAAAAACGTATTTTAAGGTTTTTTTAAAAAAAGTGCCGATTTTTTTGGTAATCTTTCGTCTCAAAGTCGATGATCTTGTCGTTGCTGCTATTGAATGATCATATAACTACCAGAAATCGCGGTCCGAATGTCTACACTTTCTAAAACCATGGTTTTGATTTTTTTTTTCTCTTTCGTTTTTGCAAAATGGCCATTTTGTAGAGCAATGTAATAAAACTCTTCGCTATTTTTTTATACGAAAAATAAACTTTACGAAATAAAATGTATAGCACAGAAAATGCTTCAAATTAGCCAAAGAATATATATACATTTTTTTAGAATTTTTTGGACTATTTGTTGGTTTTTTGGATTTGGCCAATTTTTGAAAAATCCAAAAATGTCCCGAAAAATTCTGAAAAAATTCACACGTGTTCTTTGGCTAATTATAAACACTTTTTGTGATATAAAATTGATTCGTATAATTAGTCCTTTTTGAATAAAAATATCACCAAATTTCATCATAAAAAAACTTGGTTATATTTTTACTCAAAAAGGATCAATTATACGAATAAATTTTATATGACGAAAAGTGCTTATAATTAGTCAAAGAACATGTGTAAATTATTTCGGGACATTTTTGGATTTTTCAAAAATTTGCCAATACCAGAAAACCGAAAATAGTCCATAAAATTCTGAAAAAACTTACATGCTTTCCTTGGCTAATTATAAGCACTTTTTGTTATAATTTTTTTTTGTAAAGTTAATCCTTTTCGTGTAAAAAAATCGCGAAATTTTTTATTACATTGCTGTACAAAATGGCCATTTTGCAAACACCAAAGCAAAAATAAAACTTCAAAACCGTGGTTTGAGAAAGTGTAGACATTCGGACCGCGATTTCTGGTAGTTATATGATCATTCAATAGCAGCAACGACAAGATCATCGACTTTGAGACGAAAAATTACCAAAAAAATCGGCACTTTTTTAAAAAAAACCCAAAAAATAATAGGGTTTTTGAAGCTTTTATGCAAAACAAATACCAGATTCTGAAAGAGCACCTCCAAAAACCCCTTATATACGAATTTGGAGGAAATTCGACCCATTGGATAGATAACCACGAAAAAAGATAGTAAAAGTAGTTGTATTAATCAATAAAACATAAATTTTATTTTATAACAATATTGTGCTGTACTATTTTGTCCAAGACTTGCACCATAATCGCAACGAAAACATTTCATAAAAATATATAATTGAACCTAACCGCTTTTGCTCTGTTTAAATTATTTCTGTGTCGTCTTTGTTTCTTTAAAGACCTGCAATCTATCTCAAAAAATATGAGTTAACAGGAGACGATTATTATACATTCAATCCAGCTTTTATACAGTCTATGGGACCGAATTGATCACAGAGTAAAGAAAATAAAAACATCGGGATATTTTGCGATCATTCAACCCATTAAGATATGCATGCTTAATCATGACATCACGATCTTGTGTGGCACCAAACCAAGTGTTAAATACATAAACAACTTCAAATAAGCTAGAAATCTTATTAAAAACTTTATTTACACACTGTATGGCGTCGATCGATTCCTATCAATTAATTAAATGATATTGTAAGGTTAAAAATAGTATTTTAAAACACAAATTTCAAAAATACACAACGTAGGTACATATGCTAAAAGTGACTCACCCACTTCTTTCAATTACACATAGATTTTATCAAAAGATTGCTATTTTATTAGCTTAAAGCACTGCCAGTTGATGCATTTTGGAAGATTTGTACATAAAATTTATTCCATTCAATTTTTATATAATTAATTTTATTTATTTTAATTAATTAATGTCAATTGAATAGTTGTACAATTATTTTTTTCTTCTAGTTTTCTCTTACTAATATTTTTATTAATACTTGCCTCCATAATTCATAGGAATTATTTTACTCTAAATATATTACATGGATTATAGTATAGTGTTTACGTAGAAAAAATTATGGTTAAATGCCTTTTTCTGGTATCTTTGAAGAATTAAAAGAGCATAAACGTATTTATTATTCAATAACTAATCGGAAAATTTACTTTTTTTAGTAAATCAACAAACTTTGAAAAAATATTGAACAGCGCTAATTTTATAGCATTTTTAAAAAGAAACCAGCCGATTGCCCACACTTCAGAATAATAAGAAAGCGTAGCGAAAACAAGCTCCAAGAAGTATTAAAAGTAACTAATAACGTGTTTCACGTTTTTTTATTATTAAGACAAACATGTCATATGTGCCTTAATATCATAGTTTGTAAATATTGTATAAGATTTTTTTTATGGATGGGTGCTTCTAACGAAATGCTTTCAAATATTCTGAAAACACAATGGACCCTATTCGGAAGTTGATTTCGCTAGACTTCGCATACTTTAGAATTCTTCTGTGGCTATCAAAGAAATCAATTGACTAATTAAATCAAACCCAATTTATGATCATAAATTCCAAGCAATACAATTTGAGAGGAGCTAATTTGAATAGTTCGTTTTTGATCTTTCCTTAATTTTTATTGTAAAGCATCAAACTACAAAAAATTTCTTTTCTTTACATTGAATCAAATTGAAATTACTCATTCTGCTGTCAAGTGTAAAACTTCCGAGCGACAGCACACGCAAATTTTATTAAGACTTGGAAACAAAAGTCGAATTAACTTGAAGAAAAAACATGCGTGATAAACTTTGACCATAAAAATTTGCAAATTGTGAAAAATATAAAAACCATGTAATTCGTAAAACTAACAGGAAGTATTTAGGAAACAATTACATAAATTGATTAGCTATGGCATAGAAAGAATAAGTTTTTGATAATTTTTAGGGTAATAGGACCTTGTAATTGTTTGTAGAATTTCTTGGTTTAATCTAGTTTGCATGTATTTCTAAGTTACCAAAAAGAAAATCGTTAACAAAGTAGCCTTATTATTAATTTGAGGATGCAGTGCATTATACTATATATAGGAGAATTTTTAAATATTTTGCAATCACATCATCTTTTCGAATATTAGTCTTATTTAAAAAGAGCAAAATATAAAATGTACCATAATGCGTTGTCGCAGAATTAATTAATTTTTTCAAGTGGTTGCGAACTCCACGACTTCCAACATTTTATAGATAAGAAGTTCATTGACAATTTTTATAATTTATTTTAAAAATACCCAACGGCTGTTTTATTATGAATTGAATGATCTAAAATTCACATTAAAGTATATTAAACAATGTTCCTTTTACCTCTTAGATATTATTGGATTATCTACACACGTTCTAATAAAGCACAACTTTCACTAAATTTAGTTATGTTAAGAATATTTTAAAATCGCGAATCTCTTAAAAAGTTTAAGCGAAAATTATTGAAATATTACGAGATCAGAAGCGCTTCAGTCAATGCATTTGCCGGAAGTAATAATCATGTGGCAACAATTTCGAAAAAAAAAAATAAAAAAAATTATATATATGAAAGCGATAAGCGTAATGTTGAACTCTCGGTTTTATAATTCTTCATTCTTTCGAGTCTTTGATCAGTGAACGAAAGAGCAAATAATGTAATGTCTTTTAAGTAATTTAGGACATCGCCTAGGGAAGTGAATGTAACCTTTAACCTGCACTTAATATTGTTATCATCATACTATCAGAAGACTCGTAGAGAAATTCCCATTCTTAAAATTGAATTTTTAAAAAGTGATATAATTCATGAATCACTACTATTAAACTTTAAAAAATATATATGAAGATTTAGTAAAATTTCAATTCTTATATATAGGTCAGAAATCTTTAAAAGTGCACTCAGCAATTTTATATACAGAGCTGTTTGAATTTGTTTTCGTTTTGGACACGTTCGGAGATATTTGAGAGAAATTTTTTAAATTACCAGGAATTAATCGAAACTGTAATAACTTTTTCTTTCTATTTCTATTTCAAATTGTTTTAGACTACTACAAAAAATGTGTTACCTATTAAAAATAGAAAAGTTTTAATTGAATAGTAAAGCATAACATCTTTTTTGGATTTTATTTGGATTTGTTTCGACTATTGATTGCTCCGTAACATCTTCTAAATTAGGACAAGAAAACGAAAATAGTTAAAGAATTTAAACTGATGAAATTCATCGATAACACAGCCACACAAAAAAAGAAAAGTGGTCTGTACTTTACATGCGATATATAGTTTTCGATGTATTTTCGCGCGCTGAGCACGAATCTGGAGTCAGAATTGAGCCATCACATCACAGTTAATTCCTAACCTAAAAAAACAGGTAAAAAATAGCAAAAATCCGAATAAGTGTACAAGGAAAAATACATGAATTTCTTTTTTTCATATCCAGATGTGTATTTTTATATAAAAGAACCCCGTGAATCCAAATCCACCGTCAGAGTTGAGGTGGCACGTCATGTTTCTTTCCTAACCTCAAAAAACCGGGTCAGAAATATCGATTTCCAAAAGTCAATCGATTTACGCTAAATTCGGTATGTGGGGGTTTTCGGGGTCGCTGATCACGAATCTGAAGTCAGAGTTGCAATATTCAAGATGGCAGACCCAATATGGCGGACAAGATTTTCGAAAATCAACCGATCTACACCAAATTTGGTATGTGGGGGTCTTTGGGGTGGCTGATCATGAATCCACCGCGTTCTATGGAAACCGCGTTATAAGAATCTCAGAATTAATACAAATTAAATGATTTGTACCGCGTTATATGGAATCTCAGAAATAAATAAATTCTATATAAATCAGACCTATATAAAAACTGCATTCTCAAAGTAACAAGTTGTGACTGATATGGTTAATAAATAAAATTTTATAATAGAAATGACAATGAATATGTAGATTTTTACATATTTAAATTTTGGTTTAATGACTACTAGAATTCACAAACAGAGGAATACACCACAAATTTTAACTATGTACATGCAAAAATTTAACACATCGAATAGGTGCTGCCATAGATAAACTTTTCAATCCATTTGAGTTGTTGGAATGTTCTTATATCAAAAACGCGTTATAAAGAGATCGCGTTATAGGAGAACTTGTCGCATTTTTCACACCGGGTTATATGGGAATCACGCTATAAAAACAACGCGTTATAGGAGACTTGACTGTATTAGGTTACGATTTAAAAAAAAAAACAGTTATTTCAATAATGTTTTTTTTACAGAAAGAAAACAGATATCGTTTTGAAATTTGCACAGATATTTAATTACACTTTAGATATACAAAAAAATGTTCTTTTAATTTTTGTGACTGGTTTTTGAATTTTTATGATTTTTTGAAAAAAATACAGAAAAATTATGGCGGGTATGATTTCAGGCGTCTGAATCGCCGGAAAAAATTAAAAAAAAAAAGACCAAATTAATCCTTGTTCAAATGGCTATCGTGTGAACTAGAATATTTTTTTTCTACCAAAAAAATAAAAAAAATGGCGGCCATTTGGAAAAAAAACAATTTTTAAGGTTAGAAAATCAGCTGAAAATCGGCTAATTTGTTGCCGATATACACCATTATAGTTCATACGACAGCCATTTGAACAAGGATTAATTTGGTGTTTTTTTTTCTGACGATCCAAACGCCTGAAGTCATACCCGCCAGAATTTTTTGGTGTTTTTTTTTTTTTTCAAAAAATCATAAAAATTCAATAACCGATCGCCAAAATCTGAAAAAATATTTTTGTATATCTAAAGTATAAATAAATGTTTTTTTAAATCGTAACCTAATAGCCCCCTTAAAAAATTTTTGAACAGGACGTTGCAATTTCATATAACTTTGTACTTTGTTGTATATGGAGGATTTTATAAAACAAACACTAAATTTCATATGTTATATCAATAAATTAATAATGCATGCCTATCATACTATTGTAATCCGGTTTTTGTAATTATTCTTGGGTAAAATTAATTGTATATTAAAATTATAAGAAGAAGAGTTTCGAACGTAGATATATAATTTTTTTCTATTTTCCCTTTTACAGAGATGCTTACCAGAGTTCGTAAACGCCGCATATCAACTGACCATCGAAGCTACAAATACATGCGGAAAATATGCTGAGCAAGAATTTTGCATTCAAACAGGATATTCAGCCCAAAAGAGTTGTGATATCTGCAGGTAAACAATTTGTATAAACTTTTGTGCGAATATTTCCCTAATTTGCATACTTAGGCATGACACATACCCTCCTTCACATCTTACTGATCTGCATGATCCCCAGAATCCCACTTGGTGGCAATCAGAGACAATGTTCGAAGGAATCCAGCAGAAAAATCAAGTGAATCTCACATTGCACTTAGGTAAGATCAAAATAGGGACTTATAAAGATGTCGCAGCATTAATGCAACAAAGCGAACGACAAAAAACCTGCGGCAAAAATATGTATGCTATTGAAGACACTGCAACGACTATAAAGAGGTGCATAATCGCTGCAAGAAGACATACCCCTGTCCAGTTGCAGTGTCTTCTTGGTGATCAATTTCTTCGTCCGCAAGTCGTTTCGTATGGCGCCTTACACTCTTCCTTTTCCAGGTAAATCATTCGATATCACGTACATTCGCATAGTATTCTATTCGCCGCGACCGGAATCGTTCGCCATCTACAAGAGGGAAAAGCAGAATGGACCATGGGTTCCATATCAGTATTACAGTGCAACGTGTCGCGATACCTACAATCTACCCGATTCACTTTCCGTGGAGAAAGGTCAAGATCAATCTCAGGCACTGTGCACCAGCGAATACAGCGACATCTCCCCGCTTCGGGACGGTAACGTCGCCTTCTCGTCACTCGAAGGAAGACCAAGCGCCTACAACTTCGAAAACAGTCCTGCCTTACAGGTAATAAAATAAATAAGAGAAAACTACTATACAAAATCAGTCAAGTATCATGTTATTTAGGATTTCTAGAAATCTAGAATATCTTTTTAAATATATATAAAATTCAATATAATCCTAATTCGAGTACCTAATTTGCCAATTCTTTAATTTTTATATGAATATTTTAAAGTGTTAACTAGTGCAAAATATGTAGGTTAATAAGATGTACTATATTACAATGCCAAACTTAAAGTTTCTACATTGCATGGTTTCTGAGAAAATCAAATGTGACAGTCGGACAGACGGATAGATTGACCAACGAACAGACACGCGAGTGATATAATTTAAGTTTTATAATTTTTCTATATAATGAAAGCTGCGAATTTACTTATAAAATGAATTAAACTATACTTCGTATCCAAAAATACACTTATTCACCATTAACTTCAAAAGATTATAATTTTATTCAATTGAATTATGTAAAATCCTTTGCCGTAATGATAATTCCCCTAGACTAGAGCGTAAAATTGCTTGATTAAGGGGGCAGGACACTTCTTTTTTATATTTTTTAAAAGTGTTTTTTTTAATAGAAAAATTTATTGAATCATTTGAAAATTTTACACATTAAAATATATGTATCAAAGAAAACAAAAATTATTTTTTCGAAATTTCTGACGTTTGTGCGGCAGTAATATGGCTGCGTAAAAAAAAACCCTTTTCAAACTGGTTGGTAAGAAATCTCAGCTCTGGAACGTCTGAAACAAAAAATTCAAAGCACATATTAACACTTAGCCGACCGCACGCGCTACAGTGAACTGTTCGATTTCCACCGCACTTTTTTCATAACGCGAATGATACTCACTATTTGCAATAAAAGGAGTCTGAAAACTATTTAAGAAGTATATATATATATATTTACGGTAACAATTGCGTTTAACGATTTCACATATTGTTTATAAGAGACATAAAAGTCGTGCACCGACTTACTTTAAAATGGGGAGATCTCCCCGATCGGTCGGCTAAGTGTTAAAATACATATAAGTCAGCTGCTATCGTGTGAACTACGACGAAGTATTTTGGCAAAAAAACAACAAAATGGCGGAATTTTTAATTTTTTAACGTTAATTTTTAATTTTTTTTAGTAAAATATTTATAAACAAAAAGGGTTCAGTATTAACCTATATTAATAATAATGGTTCACACCATAAGCAAACATATATGGAATAAGTCCGCAAAATTTGAGCCCAATCGGACCAGTAGTTTTTTTCAAAAAACTGCCAACAAGGTCAAAAAACGTAGTTTCGAGAAAAACGCATTTAAAGTTTTTTTTATTCAATTTGCAGATAATTCTGAAAAAAAAAGTATCTTACGCTTATTCGGCAATGCCTTGTCCATACATTACGCCTTCCTCCTTTTCAAAATACTCATCCTCTTGTATACAAATTTGATGTTTTTGAAAAATCGATTTTTTTCAAAAAATAGAAGTGTACTGCCCCCTTAACTTCAAAAGATTGTAATTCTACTCAATTGAATTATGTAAAAATCCTTTCCTGTAATGATAATTTCCCTACAGTGTAAAATTGCTTCATTAAGAGCATAATTTTACACATTTTAGTATACAGGTTTTATAATATATTTTGTCGATGAATTTTGAATGTAGTTTAGTATTTATTTAGCAAAGAAAAATAACTATTTTTCCCTATCTATTAAAATATTGATAATTTTACTCATAGTTAATTACTCGATAATGCTAAAACTTACTTAAATTTTTGTGTAAAATTATATCTAAAGTAAATTTAATTTTAAAATTAAAACATTTGTGTGGTAATTTTGAAAATTTCAATTTAATATTTCTTCTAGATTTTAATATATGATTTTATATAGAAATGAACTAGAAATTCAAAAAACATTCTCAAACATCATATGATATACCAATCTAACAATACAGAGATTAGTCAGTTTTGTCGAGTACTATCCATAGAAGGAGAAAATTAGAATTTCTCCTAATTTTGCAGTGAAAATTAATAAATAGAAAGCAATAACATAAGCGAATAATTTATTTATTTTTTCTGCATTCTTCCAACATCGAATCAACCCACTTTTTGGAATCTAGGAAATTATTACAAATTTGTTGAGAAAATCTTTGAATTAGTTGTTCTAAGTCCAAGAGACCGATGATAGCATACGTGAAATGGACAAAACCACGTATATAGAGAAAAAATGAATACTGAAAAATCCGTTCTGGACTTAAGCCTCAATATTACGTCCAATTTTTCTTTGTAAATTTCCGAGACAACCACACCGGAGAACCACCCTGTATCGTAACGCTCCTAGCTTTTTAAGACATGAGATTCACTCCAACCTGTTTGTTTTGACTTGTTTTTCACTATCTCTGTCTTTTAAACGTTTTTGCAGTACACCCTGTTTATATTGTCTTGTAATCTATTTATTTATTTCATACTTTACCGAAGTTTTTAACTTCAAGATAGGGCACTTTAGGTAAAGGTAGCTTATATTTATTTTTTTGTTATAAGACATAAGTACGCAGAATTTTAACCAAATCGAATTGACACAAAATAGACGTGAAAATTTTATTCCAAATTTTTATCTAAAAAAACAAATTTGTAGGGTAAATAAAATCAACAAATTTCTTCATAATTATTCTTCTTTTAGCAATGGGTAACAGCGACAGATATCAGAATAACATTGGATCGTCTCAATACGTTTGGTGACGAGGTTTTCGGTGACCCTCAGGTGTTGAAATCATATTTTTATGCTATTGCTGATATTGCTGTTGGTGCGAGATGCAAATGTAATGGACATGCAAGTAAATGCGTACCAAGTACAGGTAAAAAAAAACGACTATTTTACTCCAGGGTATGTAATTATTCAAATAATTTTCATTAAAACCAGGTTTGAATGGAGAACGAACTTTAGTTTGCGAGTGTAAGCATAACACGGACGGTCCAGATTGTGAAAAATGCCTTCCACTATACAACGATGTCGAATGGAGACGAGCAACTTCTAAGGACGTCCACGAATGCAAAGGTAAGTTAAAACACTAAGAAATTCAACCGTTTTTTCCAGTTCAATCAAAAGCCTGCAACGATAGAGACCAGTTTCCTTTTAAGAAGGCTTGTCATGCGGACCGCGATCGCTCTCCGAAGACCTCTAAAACTTGTCAACTATCAGTTCTTGGTCGACAGCGAAAGAAGTCGCGCATTACACTTTTTTGATATTGCGATTACTTCGAGTCAATGATGCTTTTGTTCGCAATTATTGCCGGATTGTTATTTTTGAGAATTCAATGCGAAAAGTATTGGAATTATGAAACAAACAGAATTTTTACACATTCACCGTGGTATATTATAATCTGTAAATACAATTTTACCTAAAGATACGCTACTGTTTACATCTTTTACTCGGGTCAAGAAACTTCTGACCACTCGAAGAATTTACTACCTTTTTCGGTGTGCAGTACCAGTGATTGTGTGCTTTTTTTTATTTTTATTTTATCTTATCATCACTCCAATTAAACGACATTCTAAAATCCGTTTTTTTTAACTTTCCAGCTTGCAATTGCAATGGATATTCGGAAAAGTGTTTCTTCGATCGTAACCTGTTCAGTTTAACAGGACACGGAGGTCATTGTATCGACTGTAAAGATAACAGAGATGGTCCAAATTGTGAAAGGTGTAAGGACAACTTTTATATGAGAGATGACGGATATTGTATTCACTGTGGTTGCAATCCTATTGGTAAATTCAACATAATTTATTAAATATGATCATCTAATGTAGGACGTTTCAGGATCACGATCTCTTCAGTGTAACGCAGAAGGTAAATGCCAATGTAAACCAGGTGTAACAGGTGAGAAGTGCGATAGGTGTCAGGCCAATCATTATCAGTTTGGACCTCATGGATGCCAGCCCTGCGGTTGTGATCCTGGAGGCTCATTGGGCAATGTTCCGTCTTGCGATCCAGAGTCTGGATTCTGTTCTTGTAAGGAGAATGTGGAGGGCAGACGTTGCAAAGAGTAATATGATTCATATTATTCTTATATTATTTTTACAATTTTTTTTTTTTTCCTTTAACAGATGTAAGCCCGGCTTTTTCAACTTAGACATAGAAAACCGATTTGGTTGTACTCCATGCTTCTGCTACGGACATACTTCTGAATGCCAAAGTGCAAAAGGTATATTTCTTTTAACAACATTCGATCATTCCTTCACGAGGTCATTCTCGGTACAACACGTTTAAAGTTTGTAGCATCCTTAGAATGACCTTGGACGGAATCTTTAGAGTTGTCTACTAAATTTTTTTAATTTTATATACAGGGTGTTTCACAATGATATACTCCAAAACATGCCAATCGATTTTATGGAATCTCCCGATCAACGTTTGTTCCAACGTTTGTAGCCTCTCTCTAAAATGCGTCGTTTAAGAAATACAGAATATGTGTAGATATACTTTTTTTCACTCAACACCCTGTAATTTTATCAACACATATCCTACCAACCTGTATAAGGTATCAATTGATAGAGAACACTTTCTTCATTCCAGTAAGTCTTCAACCATTTCTCTATCCCAGTCTCATCATGAGTTTCAAACTGGCAAAGTTCAAAATGCTATAATATTATAAGTAAGTTAATAAATAAAAATAATAAAATTTGAAAAAATTAGTGACAATGTTATCAGTTTTTAAACTTTGAGAATTTCAAACTCGTAATTAAAGTGGGATAGAAAAGTGATTGGAACGGGGAAAGAGTTCTTTATCAATTGATACCTTCGTAGGGTGTATGTTAAGAATATTACAGGGTGTTGCATGAAAAAAGTATACCTATAAATGAGAGACTGCGCGTAGTTCCTAAATGACGCATTTTAGAAGAGGGCTTTTAGAACAACTTTTGATCAAGTCTTCCCTAGAATTGATAGTCATGTGGTTGGAACATATCTTTATGAATCAACCCTATATAAGTACGTATTTAAACTGTATCAATTTGTAAATTACATATATGTATCAACTGTTTAACTGCTCCCCAGGATACTCCATTGTATCGATAACATCGAATTTTAACAAGCATCAGGAACGTTGGCATGCAGTAGACAATTACAATCGTAAAGCAGATTTAAAATATAATCAGTATAGCCAAACGATTGGTACTACGGCGCATGGCAATGAATTTATCTACTTCCAAGCATCAGACCGCTTCTTGGGTGATCAAAGGGCCTCTTACAATCGTCTCTTAAAATTTAAGTTGCAGCTTGTGGGTCAAGTCGGACCTAGTCCCTCGTCCAGTGATGTAATCCTGGAGGGGTCTGGAACAAGAATTTCTCTTCCCATATTTGCGCAAAGCAACAGTTTACCCGATCAACAAATGAAGGAGTATGTTTTTCGGCTGCACGAACATCCCGAATACTCGTGGCAGCCAAGTCAATCGGCCAGAGGATTCATGTCCATTCTAAGCAACTTAACTGCCATTAAAATTCGCGCCACCTACGACATTCAAGGCGAGGCAATTTTAGACGATGTTGAGCTGCAAACTGCACATCGTGGTGCTGCCGGACGCGCTGCGACATGGATTGAGCAATGCACCTGTCCCGAAGGATATGTAGGACAATTCTGCGAATCCTGTGCACCTGGATTCCGGCACAGTCCAGCCCGGGGTGGACCCTTCATGCCGTGCATCCCCTGCGACTGCAACAAGCACGCCGAAATATGCGACTCCGAAACAGGTCAGTGCATTTGCCAGCACAACACGGCCGGCGATACCTGCGACCATTGTGCTCGGGGCTTCTATGGAAATGCACTCGGCGGAACCCCCAGCGACTGCAAGAAGTGCCCCTGCCCCGATGATGGGGCCTGCTTGCAGATGGCAGACGACTCGGTCATATGCTTGGAATGCCCCACTGGCTATTTCGGTGCTAGATGCGAGCAATGCTCAGACGGATTCTACGGGGACCCCAGCGGACTGCATGGACAGGTGAAGATTTGCAAGCCATGCGACTGCAATGGGAACGTCGACCCCAATGCTGTGGGGAACTGCAATCGCACAACGGGGGAGTGCTTGAAATGCATTTACAATACAGCGCGACAACATTGTGACCAGTGTTTGCCTGGTAAGTAATAATAGGTTTAAGTAGATTCAAGGGATATACCCATTTTGGACCTCAGCAATTTTTGCGGGTTCATCAATGAAATTCACTATTATAGATAATTTCGAAGAAGAAAGTCTACCCTATCAAATCATTGGGGGAGATCACTCATACTTAACCGAATTTTTTTTGCTATAATCTTTACCAAATTTTTCATCAGTGTGAATATTTGCGAATTATTTGCAGATAAAGGGCTTAACAGAAAAGCACAACAAGAACGTGCTTAGGGTCTTTGTTTCCAGAGACCCCTATTTCTATCCTAGCCACATTTATGCTCTATTTTGCATATCCTAGAAATTATTTCAACCAATTCAAGTTAACGCGTGGATTGAGATCCTGAGAAACCTTTTATGCCAATTTTCCTGGATATCTTTTGAATTATTGTAGAAATATTCTTCGCCATATTGGATCCGCCACATTTAATTTTCAAATTTTGACAGAAGTTTTGAAAGGAGTGGTCCCCAAAACTCTTATAAACTCTTTGTATTAATTATCACTGAAATCTCTTAAAATTATGCGTTATATTATATTTTAAAATATCAATAGCAGATCCAAAATAAGCGACCAGACATGCCATATTAGATTCGTCATCTTGAATCACAAAATATTGATGTAAACGTAATAGATTCAAAATCATAGGCCCTAAAATACCTCTTGTACGAATTCCCTTGAATTATAGAAATTTGGTCCCGCCAGTTGCCATATTGGATTTGTCATCATGAATTTTCAAATTTAGATATGTGATTCAGCCATATGGATCGGCTAATTTGAAATTCCATAAGTATATTCCAAATCAGCATCCTGAAAAACACCTAGGTACCAATTTTCGTGATAATTACTTGAAGTTTAACGTTTTTGTTGTCATTTTGGAACTCTATATTTTATCTGAATAAAAAGTAGCCTATGTATTAAGTTGATATATGTACTACCTTTGAACAGAAAATGAAAAATATCGAAGCAAGTATTTAGGCGTGATTGAGTAACAAACAAATGGTTTTTCGGTTACATAAATATTTGTACATGTATAGAATAGTGATCAATAAATGAATTTTGTACTCATTTTCATAAAAATTCATTCAAAACTCATGGTTGAGTCCGCCACTTTGAATTTACAAAATTTCGTAAAATATACGAAATAAGTGGATTCGAAAGTTTTTGTTAATTTCCATAAGAATCTCTTGAATTTTACCTTTTTGGTAGGCAGCCCGAATAAAGACTATCTGGAATTATAATAAAATTATAACTACTGGACAGATTTAAATGAAACTTTGCCGTTTTATACCTTGGAGGCTTGGTCATTATCGCCTATTCGAATTATTACGATATTCCTTATAGGAGTTAAGATATTATTCATTTAATTATTTAAATTTATTTTTTTTAAAAATTTGGCATAGTTTACCGTGGGCTAATATTTTGGATATTATTTGTTTCGTTAAAACATTAGGTCTCAAAATACAAACCCAAGATGGCTACCAACAATTTTAAACTTGATGGGATTTCCACAAAAATTGATACTTGGGGGTTTTTGGGGACACTGATTTTAACTTTTAACTACTGAGGTGGATTTAATTTCATGTAAACACTGACGTGGGGGCCTCAGAGGCCCGTATATATATGTGCTTATATTTAAAAATCTTTAGGTTTTTTAGGGTTTAGTGTTTAATAATTAGCTTTAGTGGATATATTTAAACAAAATAAAATTATTTTTATATAATTTATTTTTTTTCGGCGCAACTAAACTCGAAGGTAATAGAAGGTACGCGTGTGTCGTGTGCGAGAAATTCAACAATTTTACTTTTGCTCAAGGCCTGAGAGGCCCCTACCTCAGTAGTTAAAGGTTAAATATACTATAAGAAACTTGGATTTCAAGATGACGACCAGCATTCAAGAGAATTTAATGAAAATGAGTACAAAAGGCATTTCGGGGCTTCTGTTATTTCTTAATTTTTATACCGAATTTCATTGATGAACCGAATATAAAAAATTTAAGATCCAATCTTATGTGGAAAAAAGGATATTAAATGTTTAAGAATTTGAATTATATTTACATAAATTAAATCTTTCAGGCCACTTCGGCGATCCTTTCGCAATTCCTCATGGACAGTGCGACAAATGTAGTTGCTACCCACCTGGAACTGAGCAGACAGAGGATGGAATTTCACAGTGCGACCAACTCACTGGTAATATAATATACAATAATAATTCTATATTCCAGTTTATGATTTCCATATTTCTTTTTCAATACAGGAAATTGCCGATGTAAGGCAAACGTTATTGGGCGAAATTGCAATGAATGCGAGCCAGGTTACTTTAATATCGTATCTGGAAACGGATGTGAAAGTTGCAATTGTGATCCCGTGGGCAGTTTTAACAATACCTGCGATCGATTTTCGGGACAATGCTATTGTAAACCAGGTGTAACAGGGTAAGCGTAATATACTTTATTTTTATGTTAATATTACTTACCACTTTAATTATTTTCTTTTCTTTATTTTATTAAAATTCATAAAAATATCGTGTCAAGTAAGAACTAAACTAATAAACGACTTATATAATTCAAAATATCACTGAAATTGATTAAAACTCTGTAGCCTTTCGTAAAGAGGTTGTCAACAATAAAACTATAACTATATAAGCCCGAATAATAAGGGCGTTAATACAAAAAAAAATTGTTTAAGTTACTTTTAATTAAGGTTTAACTCAAAAATCGTCAAGTCGGAAATATAGAAATAATATTTACTTAAACTCACTTTAATACCTCCTTACTGATTTTTATGAAGCCTTATAGGAAAATTTGTTTGGGGTCACAAGTGGCAAATGTTCAGCAACATTTTGTGAATCGCTTATACATCCCAAGATATTTCCACCATGATTTTCTTTATATTTACATAAATTTTTCGCAAACATTGTGGAAAATCCTTAAGTTGAAGATGATTGATATTCCTTGTATATGCTATTTCATATAACAAATGCGTGCTTGTCACCGTGAACAAATCGAACAAGATATTTCACTTTAATTCATTAATTTCAAGGATTCTTGTATATTTCTTTGCAATCTAAACGTAGAAATATCTTTAATGTAAGATATTGCACAATTTGCAGCGAAATTAGTAGCCTTTAGCCAGTTAGAGGCTTTACAGAAGCACATAATTTTTCATGAACATGTTTTCAACAAAGTTGATATTTCTGCAAAAACCTAAAAAAGTATGATAACAAAATCCAAATCTATATTTGAAAGTGATATAAAACCACTTTTTGAAAATATCACACCGCTCATTAACTTGATTTTGTATCCTGCACTGACAAATACGTTTCAATATTCATTTTTTCTTTTATTATCAGAGTTCGATGTGATCAGTGTGACACCTACTACTATGGATTTTCATCAGAAGGTTGCAAGGCCTGCGATTGCGACAAGAGCGGTTCCAAAGGATTCCAATGCGATCAGTTTGGTCAGTGTCCTTGCAATGATAATGTAGAAGGAAGACGTTGCGATCGGTGCAAAGAGAACAAATACAATCGTCACTTAGGATGTATTAATTGCCCATATTGCTATAATTTAGTACAAGACGCAGCGAGTGACCATAGAGAAAAACTTCGTAATTTGAGTCAGGTACAATAATTATAAAATTTTAAATTATTTTAAATAAAATACAAAATTTACTCAGACGTTGGAGGATATCGCAAGATCTCCAGTTGCTAACGATGATGAATTTGAGGCTAAATTAAAAGCTGTTCAAGAGAAAATTGATATATTGGTCGATGATGCCAAAGCTGGAGCTGGTGGAGGTGATCAGACTCTAGTAGAACGTCTTGGAGACTTGCACACCCGCTTGGATAATGTTAAAACACTTTTAGATAGCTCAAATAAACTTCAAAATGCTGCCAATCAAGAAATTGATAAAGCTCGATTAAATTTCACAGTGGCCGATAGAATTATAACCGATGCTAAAAATAAATTAGCGGTAGGAATTAATTTATTCATAAAATAGGACACAATATTACAGTATAATTTTTTGTATTTAAGGATGCCATAGAATTGCTTAAAACCGAAGGATATCAGGCTTTAGCTAGAGCTCGTGATAAATCTGAAGAGTTTGGAATACAATCAGAGCAAATAAGCGATATTTCACGAGAAGCTAGAGCTTTAGCTGATACATTAGAATCTAAAGCTGCATTCGATTTGAAATATGCAAAAGATGCCAGCGAAGCTGCTACAAAAGCTTATGATCTTGCAAAGAATGCTATAAGTGGACAGAAAAATATAAGGTTTTATTTAAAGGGATATATTAATTTTAAATAAATATTTTTTTAATTATATTTCTTTTATTTAGTGATGAGCTACGTAGTAACATACGTCTCGAAATGGTACAATCGAAGAATAGACTCACATCAACGACTGAACTAGTAAAAGATGCCCTTACAAAAGCAAATGAGACATACGATGCAGCTCTAACCCTCTTTACGAATGTGAACGCTATTACGACACCCGATGTTAACATAACTAGCCTTAAGGAAGAATCCTCTTCTGCCTTTGAAGATGTAAGTAATATTACAATTTTTCTGAAAGCAATATATAAAAATTTTTGCATAAAACTTTATAGGCCCTATTGCTTGAAGACAAAGTAAAAGCGCTTAGTATGGCTCATGATGAAGTTGCAGTCGATTTTGTTGAAGAACTAAATTTGGCTAAGATTTTACAGACAAGGTAAAAATATGTTTGTACCCTTAAAAAATTACACTGATCATTTTTTAATACAAACAGGGGTGAGGTGCAGAAGCAAGATGATATTGTTCTCTTAGGAGACGCTCAACACGCTTATGATCAGGCCCTTAAAGCTGTATCTCTTGGAGACAGTATTCTTAAGGAAGCAAATTCTACGTATCACACATTAGCTGGTAATTCTAGACTATATATATTATATTTAGATTTTTTCAATTCATTTTTACTTCATTCTTCAAAAGGTTTTCAAGCTGATGTTGAACAATCCTCCAAAAGGGCTCGTTTAGCTTTGGAGACTGTTCCTGGAATCCAAAAAGAAATCGAAAACGCGGAACTTTTGATTGAGGATGCGGAAAAAGTAAAAATAATGATTATTTTTAATATACATATTATTATAATAATTAATATTTAATTTAAAATTGCAGGCTTTATCAGGAGCTAAAGAAAATGCAAACGAAACGAGGAGAAACGCTCAAGAGGCTCAAGAAAAATACGCTGAACAAGCGTCTAAGGTAAATATATTTAAAAAAGATTTAAGGGAATGTTCTTATTAATTAATAAATTCTATAGGATGCTGAAAATATTAGAAGGAAAGCCAATGACACTAAAGTCAATGCCAGAAAACTTCGTGGGGAAGCTGATCAATTGAACAATCGTGTTGCTGTTACAGAAACAAATATTGAAAAATTAGAAGAAGCTTCGAGTCGAGATGATAAACTAGTAGAGGAAGTTAAAAGAAAGGTAAGACTTTGAAAATAAAGTAATATATTGCGATTAGTGGAAAACAAAAAATATGCAACCTTATAGGACTTAAACTTCAGAGCAGAATTGATTGAAAAACCAAACTATTTAGTAAAAGAAATCCCAAAGAAATAGTTAAAGAATTCAATTTAAGAAAGATTTTCGTTTTTTTCAACGATAGTCTGAATTATCGATATTTTTCATTTTTTGTCCGAAGTACATATTCCAACTTAACATACAAGCTATTTTTTTTTTCGGATAATATATGGGTTTTCAAAATGGCGGATCCAAGATGGCGGTTGAAAATTTTAAATTTAAAGTGATTTTCATGAAAATTGGTACTTAGGGGTTTTGGGGAATGTTCATTTCAAATCCCCTATCCAAATTTAGAAATTCGAAATGGCGGATCCGATATGGCGACCAAGATTTCTCAATTCCAATGGATTTTAATGAAAATTAGCACAATGATTGTTTTGAGCTCACTGTTTTTGAATATTATCAATATTTCCAAATCCAAGATGGCGGATCCAACATGTCGACTAAACCGCCTTGATTACATCGGATTTTAATGAAAATTAGAATAATGATTATTCTGATGCCACTAATTTTGATTGGTATCGAAATTTCCAAATTCAAGATTCCGACCAAAATTTCTTAATTTCAACGGATGTTAGTGGAAATTAGTACTAAAATTATTTTAAGGCCACTCATTTTCGAATATTATCAAAACATGAAAATCCAAGATGGCGGATCCAATATGGTAACCAAAATTACCCCACTTTAACGGATTTTAACGAAAATTAGTACGATTTTTCTCTGGCCACTAATTTTGGAAATTAAAAAAAAATTGCAATTCCAAAATGGTGGCGACCAACATTTTTTCAATTTCAATTTTAATGAAATTTTGTGCGATGATTATTTTGAGGTCACTAATTTTGAATATTATTAAGGTTTGGAGATTCAAGATGGCGTATCTATAAAGCGGTTTTCAATTTGATACAATATCTAGGATACAAAAAACTTGAATATTTGACTAGTGTTTAATTTTTACTACTACATTTTTAAACAGGTTGGACTTGCTAAAGCCGATTCACTCGATGCACAAAACCAAGTACAAAAAGCGATGAACGAAGTACAGCAAATAATGGATGAATTAAAAAATTTGCGAGATATAAACATATCTGATTTGGATGCGCTTGGTAATTTTATATATAAGATCTACATAAGAACATGAATTAAATCCCTTTTTTTGTCTCGTCAATAATTACAGAAGTGCGTCTTAATGCTGCTGAAAATGAATTAGCAAAAGCCAATTTAACCAACCGTTTAGACGCTTTAAGCGACATGAGAAATATGCAAAATAAATGGATTGAAAAGTACATGAACGAAGTGAGTCAACTGGAAGTTGAAGTAAGCAACATTAAAGCCATAGCTGATGCACTGCCCGCAGGATGTTTCAAACGATCAAGACTGGAACCATCATAATTCATAATTCATAAGACACATCTTATTTTAGAAATTCTATAAGTTTCCTGCAACAAGAGCGATACATACTCAAAACAAGCCAAATCAGTTTTCTGCCATTTATTATTTTACCAAAACTGCAAATTAAAACTGGTGAGCATAGAATTATTCTATTATTATTATTATTATTTTTCTTCTATTATTATTATTTTTCTTCTATTATTATTATTTTCTTGTTTGACTAGGTAACCATTTTTGTTACTTAATTAAGCTTAAGTGCATTTTTTTTTATTTGTATACAGAACGGACGGTATTTTTTAAGAATTTAGAACAGTTTAGCTTCTACGAAGACGATTTTGCTCCCTGCAGTGTTCAATTACAATACATTTTGTATCCTTTTTTTTTTATTAAAACCTGTAGTGAAGGCTACTTTTAAGGTAAAACCAATAAAACGTTTTTATCACAATTTTTTATTTCACCTGTGTCTCTTTATTTTCAATACATGCCCATTTACACTATCTACGAAAAGTGTTTTTTTAAAGGTGAGTATCATCATTAGAATCCTCGGGTTTTAATGAACTTTTATGCACGAAATGCATATTTTTATCAACTTCTACGAAATATGTGGGGATCAAACCTCGACCTTTAACTGGCGTCATACCTCTGTAATCACACTCAATATCAAATGATGTCAGGATGTTGGCAGTTTCTTCAGTTACCTGAACAAAATCTCTTACAGAAAAAGCAACTTATTTTTACAAACTTAAAAAATATACCTGAATTTTGCCAGGTATTCCAGTTGAGTCCATTCTTGAGGCCATGTTGACCGGATTTCCCCACACATCATACAAAGGTTTGCTCGATCCGACCACTCCCGCTGTTACTTTTCCGTGAGATATACCTGAGAAAATATTATTTTCTATTCACCCAATTTCACTAATTTATTTGAATATACAAACCTACTCGCAGCATTCCAATATGATCATCTCCAGAACTTTGGAAATTTTCATTATTAAAAAGTTGTAGTGCATGCATTAATTTTAAAGCGAACTCTGTTAAAACGTAAACAACATTATGTGATTGTCTAGTGCTATGTTTCCTTTCGCGTATTGTAGTTGTCCCATTTGGAGTTTTGATTTGATCCACATCAAGATGTGTTCCCCGTGGAGCTAACAAAATTTTTGGTTTATAATAATAGACTTTGCTAATTATTCTTCTTATATTTACAACGAACACTTCTCCTCCCGTTTGCTAATACTGATGATGAGGAACGCTGTCCAGATATTCGTCTACTGCCTGATAAAGATGTTGTAGACTCGCAACGACCGGGATCTAATCCACACGCTGCCATATAAGTCCAACCTGCGACTTTAATTTTTTCTATTTTCAAAGGTCCTGTATGTGATGTCAGCTATAAGAGGTAAGATGTTATTACAATTTCTTCTCAATCATTTTAAAATATTACTCACAATTTCATCAAAGTCACATATTATTCGATTTAAGACTTTTAATCCAACTTTTTCCGTATCGTAATTTTTTATAGTCGCAAACATTATTGCCACATTTTCATATTGTTCGTAGTATAGCTCATTTCGCATTGTTTTAGCCATATATATTTCGGCTGTAAATTATAAAATCGGATAATCATTTTAAATAAAAATATCAAAAACGGCTACAGAAATTTTAAAGGTATATTTATTTTTTTTTTCTCAATGAGCCGTCATTGAAATATCGAATTCACCATTGTGGATACAATTTTTTGGTGGACCTATTATTATACACCACAATTTTAAAGACATAGTTGAAAGCATGATTAACCACATTAATTTTCCCCAATCCTTAAATAATTAATTAAATAACAATTTATTCCGCCTGATCGAAAAAAGGAAGTTCTGATCAAAAGTTTGAAGAATTGATCTTAGCTTCAAAATTTACTTACAAAGATTTGATTAACGTACTAGTTCCCTGAAGAATAAGGAAAAAAAGGCATTTAAACTTTATTTTTTTCTTTCAGCTCCTTTATTATAAATCTAACTGCATCTTTTTTTATTTGAATATTTAAGTCTTGAAGTTGACAAAAAAAAAATGTTTTTCATTTTTTAGTACTTTATTATATATATAGAGGGCTCTCAAAAATGAGCAGTCCAAAAAAAGAGGGTTCCATGGCGGACACTCAATGTCAGAAACGGCAAGTCCGAAACAAAAAACCAAAAAGCCTGTTAAAAAGGAAGATATTTGATGAGACAATTCACCACAATTAGTAAAAATTCGGTAAAAAAAAATGAGGGATGTTTGAAAAAAAAATTTCAAAAAATCGCATTTTTTTCGCTCTGGTCGGGCTGCAAGTATGTTTTTAATCAACTTTTCGGAATTTTTTGGTGAATTGCCCTACAATAGACCTTAACAAACAAAACACTATAAGGTTTATTCAAATCGGTTCAGCCAATCCGCAGATTGACTATCCGCCGTTTTGAAAAATTTATTTTCGAGAAAAACACGTTTAAAGTTTTTTTACGATATACATATTTATGTGTGTAAAGTCAAAACTGCGCGCGCACTTAAACTGCTGTAGTTCTTCGATTTTTTTGAATTTCTTTGTAAAAATTAGCAGATGATTTCTGAAGGTATATGGAATCATAAAATGTAAAAAAACAATAATCGATTTTGTGGACAATTTTGAGGGAACTAGTACCTAAAGCAAACTATTTCTAAATTTATCTTCTGGATAGAACTTATACAAAACACTTTGCGTTTATTTTTTGACCCTATTTGGTTTTGTATTTATTTTTTAGTTAGATCAGCTACGCCACTATCCTTACTTTGGAAGATGCAAGAAACGAGTCAATTCGTCTGTTTCGACTGAATTACGTACAAACATTCTTAAAAACATGTTCCTTACTAATTCTGCCAAAGAGAAATGGAATAATTTAATTTTATCTCGTTTTTCCAAACAAGATCTCTTCAATATCATGAAGGAAAAAGAATCTCATTGAATCTGTGTCTATCTTTAGTATATTAACTTAAATATTGAGTGGTTGCATTAATTCCCACTGTTCACATATAGATGTGGGTAGCAATTTTTGCACTGAACTATAATTACTGTCAGTCACATGTACATTTTTGAAGCTTGAAGGTGTGTTAATAAAATCCAGTTAACAGTCGGCATTTTTATATTCATTAAGTGATATTTGATATACAGTGAAAAATGGTACTTCTGCATTATTTCGATTTGAAAAAAAATGCGACTGAAGCTCACCGATTACTCGCGGAAACTTATGGGGAATCTGCTCCATCCGAAACAGTATGCAGAGATTTGTTTAGAAGTTTTAAAAGCGGTGATTGTGTTGTTTATGACAAAGAACGGCCAGGTCAACCGAAAAAATTTGAAGATGAGGAATTAAAAGCGTTATTGGACGATAATCCTGCCCAATCGCTTAGGGAATTAGCTCAACAACTTGGAGTCGATAAATCAACTATATCGCGACGTTTGCATGCCATTGGGAAGATTTAAAAGGAAAGAAAATGGCTGCCACATCTATTGACCGAGAGTGTTATTGCGAATCGGCTAAACATCTGCATTTCATTACTTCCAAAGCAAAAAAAGAAGAGTTTCTTATGGCGTATTGTGACCGGAGATGAAAAATGGATCTATTTTGAGAATCCAAAACAGAAAAAATCATGGGTTGATCCTGGTCAACCGACAACATCGACTCTAAAGCGAAACATCCACGCTAATAAGACAATGCTCTGTATTTGGTGGGATATGGAAGGAGTTGTCTATTACGAGTTCTTAAAGCCGAACGAAACAATCACCGCTGAGCGTTATGAACAATAGTTGGAGAATTTGTACAAAATTTTGATGGAAAACAGACCATCAATTGCATCGAATCGACGAAAAATGATTCTTCTTCATGATAACGCTCGGTCTTATGTTGCTTTCAAAGTCAAACAAAAACTGATGGAGTTTTAATGGGAAACCCTCGCCCCACCCAGCGTATTCTCCAGACCTGGCTCCATCAGACTATGATCTGTTTCGATCGATGTAGCATGATTTAAAGACAGGCATTTCAAAAATTATAAAGTAGTCCAAAAATGGATTGCTGATTGGATAGCCTCAAAGGATAGAGCTTTCTTTCGCCGCGGAATTCAATTGTTTGCCAGAAAAGTGGGAGAAGGTTGTAGCTGCCGAAGGCGCATATTTTGATTAAAATCATTACAATTTTTATCATAGAAATAAACATTCAAAAAACATAAAAAACAGCGACTTTTAATACAATCACCCAATAACATAAAAAATACTCACCAACATGAGCCGGTAAGATATTTTGAACTAAAATATTAATAGTTTCATTTGTAAACTGTGCATCTTCTTGTTTCTTTTGTAGTTGTCGTTTCCAGCTAGAAAAATATACTTACTATTACTATTTCAATAACTTAAATTCATATCTTTTACGTACTTGTAATCAACTTTCGCTATATACTCCGTTTGTCTGTCCATTAAATGAAATATTCCGAGAGTGATAAGAACAATCAACAAATGTGAATATTCCGGATCAAGTCCAAGATTTGTTGATGGACTTTGATGATATATGTAAACATAGCGTCCAAAAATAATCCAAGAATATATGGCAAGAATACAAACTCCCACACAAAATTTGAATAAGAAAGGTATTCGCACGAAAAGAAAACTCATTGATATTGTTAAAACTAAGCTCTCAGTTATTGCCTGGAAATAAAATAGTAGTAAGTAGAATTTTAAAATAATTAAATCAACTAAAATTACCCAGGGATTAAAACAAAGATGATGTTCCTTCATATAAATTATTGGAATAGAGTACGACATATTTCTTGTTGTAGCTGTTGGATAGTCTTTGTATTTTTTACATTCAACCTTAAGGAATAAAATTGTTATTTTGTGTAAAAGCTTATTTATATACTATACCAATTGGAGCAATGAACTTCCACATAATGTTATAACAATTAACAAATAGATGAAAACTCTGAACCAAATATTCCTCATTATTTTGAAATTTTAAATTTTGGTTTATCATCTTCATCATCGGATGGTTTTTTTAACATGAGCCAAAGTTTTCTGTACCAAGTAAGAGGTAAAAAGCACAATAGCGTACAAATTGCGATCCCATTAACAATCCAAAATAAATCACTTCGTCTGAAATATGTTTGTTTTTTTTTAGTTTGCTAACTAAGGTTTCATTTAGATTTTATTATTACGGATTATTTATGCCTTGTATAGTAATTATCCCTAAAAATGTTATGACTCCAATTAAAGCGCTGTACTTCAACATAACATCTGCTTCCCTAAGGAACAAGAATTCCCATCGCATTTCTTTAAAGAAGAGAAAAACTGTTGAAACGTTGCTTCGAAAATTCCTTTCTTCCATTTCATCTTGAGTTAGACGCTTCTGTGATCCTAAGAAATATTTGCTAAGGCTAATAAAAAGGAAAATAAACTATTTTATTATTATTGGAATGTTTTTTTTTAGTATTATGTCAACATTAAGAGCATATATCTGAAATAATCACACAATAGCAATCAAGAAAAGGAAAGGCATAAGTATTCTAAAAAATATTTGTATTCTTCATTACTTATTCCCTTTCCAAATCCATTCAGGTAATTGGTGTGGAAATTATAAAAGTAAAATGTTGTTGCAATTGTAAGAGATGAAAGTATAAAAGATATGCAAAAAACTTACTGAAATTTTCCAATTGGCATTTTATCTAGTTCTCGGTTCATTTCTAACTTTGTTTGAATTCGAATTTGATTATATTGTTCAATCGTATTCTGCATAAAATTCTTGTGAACGGATGATTCCATTTGGAGTTTTGAATACTAAAATAATAGATAAGTATGAATATTAACGTTTTATACAATCTTTTAATTGTCTTACCCGATTATTTTCAATAAGTCGACGTGCACCTGTTGACTGCCGATGTAAATCTTCTCCCATGTAAGACTGGTAATTAAAAGCCAATACAATAGAATTCAACTACTCATTTCATTTTTTTGAATTACCTTGGGTGTATGAATTAAAAATGTTTGAATTCCATATTTTACAAGAACTTCATCCTTTTTGGCTTGTAGCGTGCCATCTGAATATTTATAGTCACCCTCCAATTGTTCTAATGTTTGTTTGCTGACATGTACTCTCCTAAAGGATATTAGTATCTGGAAATTTTCTAACTTTATATTTAATCTTACCCAGGCATTCCCGTTGCTTCAAGTCGGTTTGCAATATCTACATCCTTTGACCAAATATCATACTGCCATTTACACGCCCCGATAACACCTGATAAGATGCTTCCTGAATGAACTCCAATACGCATATCAATATTAAGTTTGCGCCGTTGTCTATTAATAAACACAATTAGCCTTAAGTATAATTTAATATTCTCTAGAAAATACATTATCCATCTTACTTGACTTCTCTAATATCTTTTATCATTCTCAAACCGAGACGCACACAACTTTTGGCATGATAGTCATTTTTAACAGGAACTCCAGAAACGCAATAGTAACAATCCCCTAAGAATTTTATTCGTAGAACATTGTTGTCCTACAAAATAGATAAAATTGTTCTATTTAATCACAATTGATAATAATCAGTAAAGTAGTCTTAAAATTCGCAAATTCTATCCGAACAATAAATATAAACACAAAATGCATGCTTTTAATTAATACGATCTTCTACAAACCTCGGAAGCTTGATCAAATTTAACAAACAATTCATGAAGAGTTTCAACCAAATCCTTAACATCATCAAATTGTGTTGTGAGATATGTGTAATTTACAACATCAGCATACAACACTGAAACGTCTTTATGCTCCTCCACGAATAGTTTACTAAAAAATTCAATGAATATTATTAATTTTCTAAAAATTCTTTTCATACTTACTCTGTTTGTGGTCGGCGCCACATTTTTGCATTCGAATTACCTGAAATTGCACTATCAAATAATTATGGAGGGTAGGTATTAAAATATATTTAGGTTAACTACTTGCGATCAACGTTAGCAGCCCGATTTTTGCGTTGTTGCTCTGCTTTAATTTTTTCTATCCTTTCCCTCACATCTCTTTCCAGATCGTCAGCGGTATGGGCTGGTATAATGCTCAGTAGTAAATTTTTCTAAAATTATTTATAGGAAAATATATTGAACCTTAAGAAAAATATAAATTAAGCTGTTGATTTTTTTTTATGATAAATTTATTAATTTATTAGTTTTCCTTACAAATATTTATATTAATTACTGCGAATATTCAAAAAAAAAATTTTATTTTGATTAATGCCTACAAACCTATGACAAAAATATTACATTTTTGATTCGGTGGGCTCTTTTGTTTACTTTGGCATGCTATATGACAGCATGACTTGACATATGACATGACAAAGTGACTGACACGTGACGTGACGTAACATGATACATGATTACACCCAGGACATGGAAGAAGATGAAAAGTGAAATACAAAAATCTATTATGTTATTAAAATTAAAGGTATCATTTTGTTATATCAATTCACATTTGTTACAAGTGACTGGATTTGAAATTTGGGCCTTGAAACATTTTTCAAGACAAGATTCGCTTTTAATTTGAATTCTCAAGCATCGCTCTTTTTTCCCGCCCGATTATGTTTTCATTGCACTTTTTATACCTACTTTTAAAATGTTGATTGAATTACGTTTAAAAGAATGATTGTGCCCGAGCAAAGCCGTTTAATTCAACTAATATTTACAAATTTTAAATATCTACTCCCTTTATTTACCTCTTGATCTCTTGCATATCTCAAAAGAAGATTCTCCTCGACGCACTCCCGTCTATCTAAAAATGCTGTCCTGATCGCGATTTCCTTCATTAAACGAAAATATATTCCAAAAAAGTTTACACAAAGTAGAAAAATAGCCTCCGTAGTAGTTTTTATGAGATAGTGGTCATCCAACCTGTAGGTCACCATAACATAGGTCATTAAGTAGCAAATGGTCACAGCCATCCCCAGAATGAACGAGTGCCAGTTATCACTCAAGGGTATGAAGATGTAAATCGCATTGAGCACATAGCTCCCATAGGCTGGCCGAAGAGGTGGTATAGGGAAGTTAACCGTCGCGTGATAAAGTGGAATGATTAGATCTGAAAGTGCCTCCGTCAGATAAGAAGTTACTCACTCTTTGGTAAAGGTAAACACCTGATATGACGAGTATGAACACAGCAATGAACGACGTAACATAGCTAACCCACTGTCGGCGCCTAATGATATCTTCGCGAAAGGTGATGAAAAGTGACGCCCAGACCAAAAGTGTAGCTCCTAAATATGAGAATATTTCCGGGAAAATAGCTTTTTTATCCTAGAAATAAATTTTTATTCATTATTTAATTGTAGCACAGTTTGGATACTGGGGGGTCTACTCTGACATTAACGGCTGCAACGAGTATCACTGAATGAGTTCCGCCAACCAACATTTGTATGACAATAAAGACGGATAAATAGCTCCTTTGCAATCTCTGAGTATAGGTGTTATAGAATGGCTCCAGCTCAAGATTTCTGCATTGTTTCTAAAATTTAATAAATACCTTTTTTTGCTTATTATTCTAGTTAAAAAATACATATACATACCCGTAGAAAACCCCACTCCCATTTTCTATCGCAGTATATTCTATCATTATTGTTTTGGTATTTCGTTTTGAATTGTTCTGATTGTTTTCTTATAATAACATCCATCTCGATTTTTCGGTATGTATTTCTTTAGAAAACGCTACAGAATATAGAAATTTAAATTATGAATCCATTTTCAATCAAAAAAAACCAATTCGATTTATAATCTTAATTCAAACATTTTCTATTTTAGCCTCTACACTACATTTCTATATAATTTTTTGTCCCATAACCCCTTTAAAAGAGGTTTTACTTTAAAGATTCCTAATTATAATAATAATATGTGAATTTATATATATAGGTATATGTTATTTTACCTCCTTGAAAATGTCGGTTTTCGTTCAAAGTAAACATCATTTGCGGGAAGTGCTATTACACTATTTTATTGCAAAGAAAAGTGCAGCGGAAACTCATCGTTTGCTTGTGGAGATTTACGGTGAGCATGCTCCATCTAATACAGCAATGGTTTCGACGATTTCAAAATAATGATTTTGGCACAAAGAACATGGAAAACCACCAAAAAATTTTGAAGATGCTGAATTGGAAGCATTATTGGCAGAGGATTCTGGCCAGACTCAATCAGAATTGGCTGCAGCATTAAATGTTGAACGATCAACTGTTGCAAAGCGTTTAAAAGCAATGGGAATGGTTCAAAAAGTTGGTAACTGGGTTCCATATGAATTGAAAGAAAGAGACATCGAACGGCGAAAAACAATATGTGAAATGCTACTTCAAAGGCAGCAAAGAAAAGGATTTTTACATCGAATAATCACAGAAGATGAAAAATTGATATATTATGAGAATCCTTAACGTAAAAAATCTTGGGTGAAGCCAGGTGAACCCGGCTCATCACAGCCAAAGAGAAATATTCACTGTGACAAGGTTATGCTGTGCATTTGGTGGTATCAGAGAGGTGTTGTTTATTATGAGTTACTCGAACCCTCTCAAACTATTAATGGAGAATTTTACCGACGACAACTAATACGTTTGAAAGGATCCATAGAAGAAAAACGACCAGAATGAGTGAATAAGCACAGTAAATTAATTCTTCAACAAGATAATGCCAAACGGCATACCGCACAAGTCGTGAAAATATATTTAGATGGACGGAACTGGGAAGTGCTACTCCACCCGTCATATTCGCCAGACATAGCTCCTTCGGATTATCACTTATTCCGAACAATGCAGTCAGATCTTACGGGAGAGCGGTTCACTTCATACGAAAGTATCAAAATTGGGATTGATTATTAAATCTGCTCAAAAGACCAGGAATTCTCCATGCAAGGAATACGTAAATTACCTGAAAGATGGGCGAAGGTTGTAGCTGCCGATGGAGTATACTTTGAATAAAGTTTTCTTTAATTTTATAAAAAAGCAAATGTGTTTTATTTTAACAAAAAAGGGCGGAGTCATATTCACACATACAATAAAAAGAGATTCTATGGTAAAATTCATACTTTGAATTAATGCAGGGGTGAAGAATAACCAGAGTCAAAGGAAAAATTTAACTATTGGACAGCCGGTTTATTATTACACGTCCATGGGCCATCTATAATTATAGTAATTTAAAAAAAAACCACTTTGAGACATAATTTTCACTGAAAGTATTTAAACAAAAATATATTAAAAAAATATATACTTTTTAGAGTTCCGTACCTTCAAAGGAAACAGACTTTGAGATCACTCGGGTATCTGTCCGTCTGTCCAACTTTAGCAGCCGATTTGTTCAGAAACCATGTGACGTAGAAACTTTAAATTTGGCGTAATAATGCATTTTACCAACCCAGAAATTTAGCACAAGTTAGCACTTTAAAATATTAAAACCGAAATATGGTACTGACTATGTACATACTAGCTTGAAAATAAAAAATTAGAAAAGCAAAAATCTTTCACAATTTTGTTCTAACAGTCAATACATATTCACGATTTACTATCATTATAAAACACGTATATGCAATCCATAGTACAAATGCAAGATAATCTTCTGCTTCTGCTAGTCAAAATATAAAAAATTTGCAGTATATTCATTCAGACAAAACATAGCAAATCTTATATAACACCACTATTTTTATAAGTTTAAATTTACATATAAAAAATCTTATGGTTCTATAGAGACAAAATTAACCATAAAAAATATCCAATAATTTCATATCATAATACAACAATCAACAATTGATAAAATTTTACCTCGTTATGAAACACTTCCAAAGAAAATGTTACCAATAAACTTTATTGTACACTTAACACCTTCATTGGAAACTTTCACACTTTCATATTTATTATCAGCACTGATCATGATACGCCACAAGAAAAATCATTTTATATTAAAGATCACTATGTCATATTTATTTAATAATCAGTTCTCGAGTATTATAATTTTCCAAATACCCTTCCACCGAACTAATTCACCAATATATATATTTTTTAATAATTTTATAAAAATTAAATAATTTATTATCGCGTCATTTATGAAGCAATCAAATTGATCAATGGGAGAAGAAACGACCGAAACAGAAGGCACCTGTCTACTACCAATGTAGAATTTACTGAAAAGAGTGACTACCTGGTCTTATCGCTTTAATTGAATTAACTCTGAATTGATACCTCAATGGGAGTGTATTCAAGAAAATAGAACCGACAAAATCTTCGTCTCCAAAGCTCTTCACAATCCGACGTATCATAAAAAAAAATACACCTTATCAAATGGCTTTATGATGGCTGAGGAATAATTTTATCACAGCTCATTTGAGATTATCACAACGCTTTATTCATGTATAGTAAAATAGAATACGAAAAATCACTTTACATTACCACTTTGCAGAAACATAGGAGCATATGCCACAAATTTTGATTAAAATTTGACCTGATCAAAGCAAGCCGTAAATAAATTCGTACAAAAGGCATGGAATCATAACTTAATTTGAAAATCTCTGTGGTTATCTTTATTAAGCATTAAAATCGAATATATAAGCATTTCGTGAAACAGTAAAGTAAAATCGTCAGTAACAAAAATGTCACAAAATTACTTGTACATGCTCGAGATCGTCGTCGATGATCTTCTTATCACGCATCCTAACAAATGTGCTCCTGAGGAGTATCCGACATGCGTAACTTTAGAATATCGTGATTATATATTTTTCAGTATTTGTGACAGAGATTTTGGGGGTTGCATGGACACAAGAGTTAAAAATGGCAAATGTGTCCTCTTTGCTATGACTGGGCCAGCAGGTGATGAAGATAAAATTATTATAACTGTGGCAAAGCAGAAAATTGAAAAGTGTAAATTTCTATTGGGTGCCACTGAGGTACCGATTAGGGCACTTTTTGATAAAGTCAACGAAGATTTTGTCGACGAAAATCCCTACATTGCCCAAGAAGAATCGAAAAAGAAGAAAAATGAAAGTGCATCGAAGACTAAGGATGAAGATAAAAGCGATGATGAAGACGATGAATTCTCGCGCGTAGAAGAATTCACTCCTGCATCGGTTATATCCAAAAAGTTACTATCTTTGTTCGATAAAAAGGGTAGACAGACAGGAAATATAGTTCTTGTGATACGGCTTTCGTGTATGGGACCTACGATTGTTTCACCCTTTCCTTTCGGTAGTAAACAGGAAAAAATGGGAGATTCAACAGAATGCTGCATTCCACCGAAGTGCGATCCTTGCTGTATACCACCACCTAGTCCTTGTCCAAAGCCGGATAAATGTCCAGCGAAGAAAAAATCTAAAAAGAAAAATAACATTTGCGAAAAATTACTTGGGAGCATGCATAACGATTGTTGTTGTGACGAGTGCGAATTGGAATGTGAGGGTAAGTATTGTAGAATATTCGATTTACTCAGAAAAATTTTCCAAAAATTTACAATATTTAATTACTTCGTTTATGCAACTCAAAACTTTTGTAATTTAAATAATACTCCTATTATTAAGGTGATTACTCCAATTGACTGAATATCAGTTGATTCTTAACGACCCAATAATTGAGATCATGGCAATTATCGATTATAATCGAATCGACTACACTTTCGTTTCCTTGCCTGGATATTACATTAAATACTAAAACACATCTTTCCCAACTTGTAGAAATCGATATTTGTAACACCATCTCAGAATCAGTAAGGATTTTTTTCTCATAATAGATAGTTAAATGGTCATTCTGATTTGGAAGACCAAAAATAGCTGATAAATAAAAATTTTCTGTTTCTGCAAAGGCAATCCAATACAGTGTGAAACTAATCGTCAGAGTAGGATCTTTTTATAATTAAAGCATAGAGTAGAGTTTTCGAAATAATGTTATTGCCTTATAATTTTCTTGTCTTGATTTATTTTGTCGACATTTTCTATGAAATTATTTATTGTATTATATGTGCAAGTTACTCTCTATTGAGCGTCGTTTTTAAAACACAGAATTGTAAAACGATTGCAACATAACCGACATGAAGAATAACACAACAATATACAAACGGTGTGTTAATAACAGAACCTACTGAAAATATAAAAATATATGAGAACCGCTCCTTTATGAGCCTATCATGAACTGAAAATTATAAACACAATATATCCAACAAGTTTTCAGTTATTTTAAACCAAAAATAAAATTCAGTATTTTAATAATTACACAGATCTGCAAAAAAAGGGTTTTTGATTATTGTTGGGCAGCTGATGGTCATTTCCGAAGTAATTTTCTGCGTAGAATCTTAATAAGAGCTCAGAATTGGCCCATCACGTCAGGCTTTTGAGATATTTTAGGTTATCTGTAAAAAAATGGCTTTTTTTGCTACTTTTGAGGTTATGTACAGCTACAGAGTGCACAATATTTTTTTTTTTTTATCTATCCTACATATTCCATCATTTAGTTCTCCTATTACCCTTCAAAATGCGCTCTCGGATGGTGCTGTACGATTTTCCCTTCAAAAGTTATGGCCACTTTAAGATCACGTAATGAGTTGGAAAGCATATGGCATGCTAGACTTGGTCTGTATATGCGTTCCAACTCATCACGTGATCTTAAAGTGGCGTTAACTTTTGAAGGAAAAATAGTATAGCACCATTTGAGAGCGCATTTTGAAGGGTAAGTGTAGTACTAAATGATGGAATATGTAGAATAGATAAAAAAAATGTTGTGCGTTCTGTACATAACCTCAAAAGTAGCCATAAAAACATTTTTCGTGTACATAACCTCAAATATCTCAAAAAATTCTGACGTGGAGGGCCAATTCTGAGCTCAGATTCGGATTCTACGGAGAAAATTATTTCGGAAATAACTCTCAGCTGCCCAACAACAAAACCTTGCAAATCTGTACCAAGATTTAATATATTATATTTTATAAAAAATACAATCAATGCTATTTATTGAAGTTTCTTTGTGATTTTTTGCTAAATGAAAGAGTTCGTATTGTTCAAAACTTGTCTTGTCTAGAAGAAGCAGTAAAGTTCTTCGCATAAAGCCTTAAAGACTTGTTTTAGGGAAGTTCGTAGTTTAAAAATGTTCAGTACTTTCTTGAAAGTGCCTGCATGCAAAAAAAAAAAGAACTTTTTTGAATTTCCAAATAGTTTGACCTCTTAGTCTACTTCTAGTTTTTATTTCTTTTATTCAATGCGTTAAAAATGCCCTTTTTAGGAGTGTCGTTTTGTATTCGAATTAAAAATATATGATAATGCAAAATAACATTCACAATAAGTTCCATAAATTAATTGATCATTGATTAAAGACATGCTTGATAATTTTATTTTCGTCTATTTTATTCATTGCAAATTATGCATTTTCTTATTGCATCTAAAACCATATTCACGACAGTCTATGGCAGTTAGACACCTCTGGGGAAGTCTATAGTGTCGCAAAATTTATTTCACTGAGTTTCTTATATTTAAAAGTAACATTTTGAAGTTTTAAAAATTATGGCTAGTGATTATTTAAGTATTTAAACAAATAATTCTTTATTATTGAATGAATCTAAAAATCATGAATCATTAAAGTTTATAACTTTTTTATGTCTTTGTTTTATTTACAGAGAAACAAAAGACTGTAAAATATCGAAAAAACTGAAACGTGTGCGCGGAAGAAATGTTTAAATTAAAACGTTGATATTTTTGGGGGACTCATGCACTTGCTTTTGTTTAACTCTTTTTCTTCGCCGTGAAATAGTTGAATCATTTTGTTCCTTGTTGATTATCTCGCAAATTAGGTATTACAATAAAAAATGTTTTAAACAAAAGTTACGTATTTATCGGCGTAGAAGCCGAAACTGCAATAAAAAAAATTTGGACCCTAATTAAAATTTAAAATATGCAAACCCTGCCTAATTTTAATATAATTGAATAGTTCCCTCGAAAATATTAATTTATTTTTTAACTCTGTTACTTTAGTATCTTTAACAAACAAAAAAGCTTAAAATGTTCAAGAATATAGTTAAAACTAGTATTAGAAACTCAGTCAAAAAGAGTTCACAAAATTCGATTCACTAAAGACTTCTCCAGCGATAAAAATCTTATTGTCCTAGACTGTGACGGGAAACGATAATAATCGTCTTTTTAGCAAATTTGCAGCATATTGCTGAATAACGAGATTTCACGTTACTTGCGTTTTGAACATATTCAAAGACATTCCAGCTGAACTATATATTTTATTTAAAATAAAAGCGAATGCTCGTTAACAGATTGCTTTTGTTTTTCTTTTAGATCGTGACGATGCAATAAGGATACTTAAATGCATAATAAATAACTGCAATAGAAGGTCAAAATAAAAACATCACATACAAATTTTCAGTTTCGGTTAGTACACTATTGAATTTTGTTGAATTAAAACAATGCTAAACTAGTTCTCTCTTAGGTCTCCTGGTCATCTTTTAATATTAACACGAGAAACAGTATGAATTACAAGTCTTTAAAGGAACCACACGTACTCTTTTTGTTTTTTGGTTTTTTTTTTTTCCTTTTTCAAAATTACAGAAAAATTCATGTGTAACTAACTACTTATTAATAAATTGTAAAACTACAATTTAACATACATGTTTGTAATCATTTAATCGAATATTTGCCGTAAAAGTATTGTTTTAATTAGATTTATGCACTACCAATCAAAATAGAAACAAATGTTAAAGTATTGGCGTTTTTTCCCACATAACATCTAATCGTTATGATTTCTTTAAGATATTTAACACACAAAATTACATAATTGCAGATGATCGTTCGAAATAAAATTTGAATCGATTTTAAATTTTATTCGAATTTGAACTATCTGTTCCGTATTTTGATCGTTTTCAGATTTTAAAATAACTTTTGATTGTTATTTGTTTATAATTCGCAAAATTCGCTTAGTTACAGCCATTTGTGTGAACTGGTTAAATAAAACTTTAACCGCGTTTATCTCAAAAATACGTTTTTGAATCTTGTTGATAGCAAAGCGATACGGAAATATAAATTTATTGAAGATTAAGGACTGATTGTAAAGGTTAAACGGTTTTTAAATGGGTATTCTCATTAAACTAGTGAAAAAATATATGATTTAATTTATCTATTAAGTTTCTGTTTATAGGACAAGAATTCAATGTTTGCCTAATATTTTTCGAAAATATCAATCGATCTTTAAAATTATAGTTCGAACAATAGAGAGAAGTTTTACGGGGAGAATAAACACTGGCAATATATTCAAATCAGCTTCTGAGTTTATCATGCTTATAGTTTTGAAAAAAGTTACTTTTCAGGCTTTTAAAGTTTCATCCAAATTCAAATTTTCAGTTGAAAGTTCCTCCTCTGAAAGCATGTATCCTTGTTTTGTTTGTCCGCGAAAACCGGACCCAGGACCTGACGCTTTTGATGAATTTGAAGCTAATTTTAATGGAAGTGGACTTACCATACGAGTACTCAAAGACAAAAATCAAGTTGTAGATGTATGCGACAGTGATTCTGATTACGAAACCGATAGTCAAGATTCATTATGTGGACGAAACGAGGTATTTACCATTTTTATTATACCAAATTTAATCTAACGTAATTTAAATTTGTCCCAGAAGAATCCATGTAGTACTTGCAAACCAAAAAATCCATGCGATCCGTGTGCTCCGTGTGATCCCTGCAATCCCTGTAGACCCTGTGATCCCTGTGATCCATGCAATCCGTGTGATCCCTGTGGCATAATAAAGAAAGGTCATCACACCAAACCATTTGTAATGAATGAGATCCAAAAAAATGTTGGTGGTAGATTTATCAATCAAAAAGGTCTGCCACGAATACAGGGAAATCTGAAATATCGCGGAAATGAACAGTGTGGTACTGATTTTGAGCTACCAATTCCAATTACACCCTGTGGGGGAGAGGACAAGGTGGGAAAGTATAGAAAGAAGCCACCTGAAAGTAGAAATTGTTGCCTACAAGTTAAAGGTAATGATATCGATAGGACTCTTAAAGGTCTTAATAAAGCGGGTCCGGACGGACTAGAGGTATGTTTTATTATTGCTTTGTGGGAATCTTTGAATTATTATGCAACGAAAATTTCAGATTTGTCATAAAAAATGCACTGAAACCGATGCAGATGTTTTTCTCCTGAAATTAGGAAAGAAACAAAAGTGTAAGGGCAAAGAGAATCTAATTGAGATCGAATTGAGAACACCCAAAGAGCCTGTATGCAAGGAACCACGTAGAATTACAAGAGAGGCCCAGGCTGATGACTACGACATAGACCAAGCTATGAAAGATATTTGCGCCAAAAAAGGCAAGGGCAAAGGAAAGGGTAAAGGCAAAGGTAAAGGCAAAGATAAAGGCAAAGATAAAGGCAAAGACAAAGGCAAAGGGAAGAAATAAAAGGTGCAGATAAGAGTAAGGAAAAAAAGAAGTAAGATGAGTGTTAAGATGGGCAGCCTTAAATTATGTTTTTTAATACAGTTACAAATCACAATTGTCAAAAATAAATAAACTAAATGCTTGTTTCAGGATAAATGTTTAATCTGTATTTCTATACTCTACACCTGCGGTCATAAAAACAGCACCACTTGAAATTCATATGAAAAAATTGAATAAAAGGATACCTACTTTTCCAAATGGAATGATTCTTTGTCATAATAATCAATAGTAAGTCATAAACAGTTTGATTTTCATGCTTTATTATTATTTACTTGTTTATTACATTAATTATGAAATTTGTGGATAATTTGATATATTTTTATTTAAACATAGATTAGACATAATTTACATTTTATGTACAGTACTACGTTTGGCTGTGATAATTGCTTCGATCCTAGAAAGCATTGAGTCCACCAATACTCCAATGAAGTTATCCGTTATTTCGTTCCTTCACACAAGATCCAGTACTTGATTCAGCTTTCTTTTGCTCCCGGCTTATAATCTGCTACATTCTGTTTCATCACATATTACAGATGTTCGATAGGATTCAAATCGGGCGAATTCGCTGGCCAGTCTAGTTTCTAAATTCCAAGATCAGAAAATGTTCAAACCGAAAAGTCTCGTCAGTGCTGACTAGATAGTAAAAAACAGAGGGTCAGAGGATACTTACGGGTCAAAGCGTCAGTGGCTCTGTTTATGTGCATGCTATGTAAATCTGACAATTTTGCACCGCCAAATTAACATTGATTTTTCTGCATTCTAAGCATTTATGTTAAACTGTGTGCAATTATATTATTTAACACACTTTGTGGCAATTCTCAACAAGATTGACCATCTAATAAAATTGCCATTTTTTCCGCATATCCGAACTCTGACTACTGTTTATATGCTTGCTAAACGTCGTGTGTTCACAATAATCTTGGATTGAACATTAATAAATGTGAAGTTTTATCTTTTTGTAGAGGCCGCAATCAATCTAAGTTTTGATTATAATCTTTCGAACGTTACTATTAGACGAGTTCACTCTGCCCGTGACTTAGGCGTTTTCCTGGATTGCAAACTGGATTTTGTAGAAAATATAAACTGCATGGTGACAACGGCCAGTATTATTCTGGGTTTTATTAAAAGATGGTCCCGTGAATTTTCTAACGTCATTGTGTATAAACAGTTTTATTCGTCCTTTGTACGGCCAATTCTTGAATATGCTAGTCAAGTTTGGTCTCCCTATTACCAAGTTCATATAGACAGCATCGAATCTGTCCAACGGAAATTTATCCGTTTCGCCCTTAGAGAATTGCCATGGAGCAATCCAGTTATCCCCCCTCCGTACAAGGACCGTTTGAAACTTCTTGAGATGCATTCCCTGGAAAAACGTCAGGAAATCGCGGACGTTGTATTTGTACACCAACTTCTAGTTGGTAATATTGTTTCACCTTCTCTCAAAACGAGATTCAAGTTCAGGGCGAATGAGCGAAACCTTAGGCATGTTCCGCTTCTACAAACCGATCTGTGTAAAACTTACTATAGCTTCTTTCAACCAATTAACCGCATGAGGTTGAGCGTAAATAAGAATGCTGATTTGTTTGATGTCCATGTTGTTAAGCATGTATTGAAAAAGAACTTGCTTGTTTGTCATGTCGCTACTAACAACGGACCAAATGATGACGATTCTTATGCAGCAAATTAATTTTTGTTGTCTTAAAGCTTAGACTAAGCTGATGGTCTGTTTAAAAAATATAATTTACATTTTTCAGCTACAGTAGCAGAACTAAAACATAACTGCTACTTTAACTACCTTATTTGTTTACAAATATAACACAGCCTGCTACTTTAACTCTGTCAAATTTATATACAGGAACATTTTCAATCAATTTAGTCAATATCTATCAAAATATACTACAATACACAATTCGCACAGACCTTTTCTTATGCAATAAGATTGTTTTTATGCAGTTTTTAACACGTCAATAATTTTACTTTGAAACTTATCCTTAAAAATAATAAAATTATAACTGCTTTATAAAGAAAAGTCGTAATGTCTGAAGTTGGAAAGAATTTAGAAATTCAACAATACATTAAATTATCAACTCAATTATTAGTACCTATATTTTTAATGTATAAACATAGCATAAAACAAACATAGGTTAATCTTAATTTCAACTTTTTTTGCTTTCTTGAATTTTCTTCAAGAGAAACTCTATTCTGTCCTTCATGAGGGGCTGTCCACGTCTTGTTTTTTTGCTAATTACTTTCGTTCTCTCAAGACGTTTCTTCTTCGTCTGCAGCAATTTTGCAGCTTTTTCCTCTTGATCGGCTTTGATTTTCTCCTCCCGTAGTTCTTGTTTAGATTTTGGAGTTTCCTGTAAAAAAAAATATTATAAATACACTATAAAAGATAGAAGGCAAATATTTTATTTATTTTATTTATTTTAAAGGCTGCACAACACTTTTTTTTCTTTAAAATAAACCAGTTTGGGTAATTTTGATCTATATGCATTCCCTGTGCAAAGTAGAAATACGATATATAGCACTTTTAATATTGTCACCTTCGTAAATTAGGACTACGTGATAAAGAATGAGCATAAATAAGCATTTAATTGTTAAAATCAAAGCCGCAATAAACTGGAATCCGTTTATCTATTTCTTCCGATATTTGTCATTGTGTTTATCGACTTTCATTTTTAAAAGTTATTGGAATTTTTGGAAGTTAGATCGTAGAAGTAGAAGTAATAATTAGTATTCGACATTTGATGGTATTTGGCAGCTCTTTCTCTTTTTCAAGTTTCTTTAAGACCAATTTGTTCGATACTCTTTCTATCCATGGAATCTTCAATATTCTTTGATACATCATTTCGAAAGCTTCCAGTTTCTTTAATATCGCTTTAGTACTGTCCATGTTTCAACACCATATAGGAAAATTGATGGCACGTAGCTCTTCATAAGAGGTAATTTTAATTGCAGGTTGATTCCTCTTCCACATAGGACCTTTCTTAATCTGCAAAAGGTTCGTCTAGCCTGTCCTATCGTGCTCCTGATTTCTGGTAAAATGTTGTCTTAAAGATATTGATTTTGAGTTAATATTTGTTGATAATAGGGTTATTTTTAGACAAAATTGTACTCAACTCTTCCAAATTCTTTGCAATGATTACGGAGTTCATTTGCATATCTTATTTTATTTATTGTTAAGTTTTATACCTGCTTTATAGAATAGAAGCCAAAATATTAAATTTTAACACGTTGCATACTTAAAGCTTTTGCCTGTAGGCCAATGCATTAAATGCTTTACCGGTGATCACAATAAGTCTTATTATTTGTAAGCCAATGCATTACCAGATATGCACCGACTGGTTTTATAAAAATTCATTCCCAAATGCTAAATGTTAAAACTCAAAAAAAATAATTTTGTTGATGAGAAGAAAATACGATGTAATATTTGTACATGTAAAATTTATTTTATTATTATTTACATATATTCAATGACGTTTCTAGAATTGAAATGATTGTTCTAGACATAAAAATGATTTTTCTAGATATTGTCCGCAATACGTGTCCACTTTTTTAAGCTTTTTTTCTGGACTGCTAGGAATAAAACGATGCAGATAAGTGATAAAACCGTAGAAGAAATTGGAAAAGATTTCTGGGCATTACAAAAGGAACAAATTGATTTAAAAACAGTGTAGATTTATTCCAGTAATCTTCAATTGTTGGGTATTTTACCAAGCCCATATAGTACATTACAAGACTCGAAAACTGCTTTATTTCCTTTCTGTCTGTTTCCTTCCAATTCTTAACTCAATTACTTCGATTAACTCTAATGCTGTTAATTACTCGTATTTTTATTGGTTTCTTCAACAGAAAGATAAACAACAACACCAGTCAAGAAAAATTGGTAGTAATCAAAAGGGCTATTTCCTTCAGGTGATATTTTGCGAATCACAGATGGTATATCATCAAATTTGTTTAAACTGATCCCTGGCTTATGCGCCACAAAGTTTATAGACAAACTTAGTCCCATTTCTTTTTCGAAAGTATAACTGCTAGTATTTGAAGAATACTCTGTGTGTTAGTTATGAATTTTCAAATGTTCACCCAAATTGTTTTATAAATTCATCTAAATTATGATAGATGTTTGCAAGTAATGAACCTAATTTAGAATTTTAAATAACTTAATCGGATGAATAGAAATGGGATATTTTAACCAATATCCCGCGTATTTACCTGTTTTTTCTTATTATCCTTTTTTTGGAATGTCTTCTTTTTCGCCATTCTCGCTAGAAATAAAAATTATTTAGAGTTTAAGATCTTGGAGTTTGAAATTTAAACATTTTTAATTTTCTCATAAGACGCGGACCGAGAAAAATATTGAAATCAAATTCTAGCATAAACTGACTTACATTATCCAACAATGTCTTAAAATAACCAGAGTTCAGCGAATTAAGGAGCAAAAATAAGTTTACAAAATTATTCCCAACTGTCAAAGCCACGTTCCGTATCTTGTTCTTGAAATAACATAATTCCCCCTTTGGAAGGCTGCATATTCGCGCGACTCCGGATTTTGCTATGGGAAATTATACGGCGCTAACTTATAAAAATTCGTAAAACGAATCAAGCACATATTTAAAAGTCAGGAATTTGCAGGATAATCTTTCTAACTGAAGTGTTTATTTCATCGAGCAAAAATTGCCCAACCCTGAAGCAAAACGCCACAGATGAGTACCAACGTGACAATAGTTCGGCCTTGGCATTGAAAACGCCAATTGACAATTGGTACTTGAATGGGACGTCAACAAATCGCCGGCTTTTCTGCAATTTACCTTGGGAAACTGAATTTGATGGTCCATTTGAGCTGCTCAGCGCACCCTTAACGATTCCGTCGCGATGCCGAAGAGTGAAAAAGTCCGAGTGAACGTGAAGGACCGCGTCGAGGACGACACCATCGACCTCAGCTTGTCGGACCTCTCCGACGTCCCCGTCAGAGATATCGTAAATATTCCAAACGCTTTGGCTCCGAGTTCGGCCGGCCGCTGAACCGCTCAAATCGATTACGACTCACACGAGTTTTCTTTCAGGCGAACTTCAAGCGCGCCACCATCCTCGATCTCTCCAACAACAAAATCATATCCTTGGGGGTGAGTGCCCTTCGGGGCTGTGTTTGCGGGAAGGGTGCGACCGATTAATTGACTGCTTTTAGAAACACTTTGGGATCTTGACGCACCTAACCAAGTTAGACCTCAGCAAGAACCAAATCAAGTACCTCCCGGAGGATTTCAGCAATCTGAGAAATCTACGGCATCTCGATCTCTACGACAATCGTCTCGAACATTTGCCACTCAGTTTTGGAAATCTCCATAATTTGAGGTAACTTCAACTAGAAATAGGATACGTTTCCGTTTCTTCATATTTATTAGCTGAATTAGATATCCAAAGAGAATTTTTGATTTGATTTTTGACCCTATAGTAGGGCAAAACATAAACTTACTGATTCTATGTCTTATATTTGCATAAACATACATTAACCCTTTCCTTACCACAGTCTAATCCGCCAAACGGTGTAGCTCGCCGCGAATTGTGCACATTGCATGTGCATATTTAGAGATTTTTCAGGCATTATAAATAAAAATGAAAGTTCGGATAATTTAAAAACTGCCGGCTAAATACTGATATGATATGCCGGATAAATACGGCTCTAGTAATGAAAAGTGCACGAAAATTTGAGATATATTTAGAATTTATTTTTATGATTAAAATATTGAGAAACGGTATTGAAACTTTTTAGGTATATTATAGTACTCATGCTGCATACAAAAACATTTTTTTTTTTAAATTATGTTATAAGTGGCACTAAATAAGACCCCCTCCAAAAAATTGACCTGGGTGGTATGGTAGATTTTTACTCTTCTATTTATCTCAAAAGTAAAAACCAATTATTAATCAATATGAGTACAGTTATGACCGAAACTAGAACAAAAAAAAAATATTGAAAATTGACAGAATGACCCGCTTTTGAAATTCAAACTCTGAAAACAGGTCTTTTTCTTATCAGTTTTTAAATGTAAAAGAAAAAGTTTTTGAAATAAAATTCTAGTTCCGGCCAAACCCAATTTTTTCATGAAATTCTCGCTAACATCGATATTTCTTGAGATATTGGGCTTTGAAGTTGAGGTAGTGTGGAATTTTCATGGATTATTGATCAAAATCCCCATCTTGGGCCCGCCGTTTTGAAACCTTATATATTATACGAGAAAAAATAAGAATTTATGTTAAGTTGTAATATGTACTAACTTCGGGCAAAAAACCAAAAATACCGATGCAAGCATGATTGGCATGATTGAGCAACAAACAAACAAACGGACTTCTACTTTTATATACATATATAAGGATTACTTTTGAGTTTGATGGCAAGTAACATTCTAGAATTATGATAAAATAGTTAACAAAAGCATTTTTACGTTTTATCTTAAACAAGAAATTTAGGTACAAAGAATTCGGGACTTTGGATTGAGTATGTACAAATATTTATTTACAAAGTAAGCAAGATTTAAGTAAATTAACCAAGATACGATGAAAACCAACATCAAATTCAAAATCGTCCCATTTACCCACAAATTAAAGTTCAGGATAAAAAGGGAACAACGGTTATCTCTATAAACACAATATATTACTATTAATCGTAAAAATTTACATCATTAATATGCGATCTATTTTATTTCTACTTCCTCAGGTATCTTGACTTGAAAGCGAATCCTTTAGCTCCAGCATTAGGAAAAATCGTTGGACCATGTTTGACTACCAAAGATTGCAACGAAGCCGCCAAAAATACCGTATTTTACTCTAGTCCAAATAAAATACTTTTTAATATATATTTTATTAATACTACCATAGGTAAAATTTCTCGCGCAAATGCAACTAGAAGTAGAAAAGGCAAAAGAAAAACTGCAAGAGGAAAGTGATGCCCAAATTGAGGCAGTCGAAGACATTAAAAGAACTGAAACTCAAAAACCTAAGAAAAAGAAAAATAAGACAAAGTCAAAGAAGAAACAGGCGGTCGAGAACGCTTCCCCCCCAAAGCCACCAACCCAGAAGACTGCAAGCCAAAAAACTAAACATTCTAAGGCAGTAATTTATAACGAAACAGAAGTTAAATCCGGTACTGTCTTCAAGACGCTATTCGTTTTCTTCTTCCTGCTTGCCATCAACATTCTAATGCTCTACATGATAACTGTTAAAAATCCCGAGATTGCCGAAAAGATTGTCGCTTTCATTCCTCCTTACTATAGGGAATTAATACTCATCAAGACGGAGGATGTGCGAATGAATTTCTTAAAGGTGTCCGAATGGTTGCAAAAATTTAGGACCCAATCCGCGTAACGGACCAAAATTTTTTTTGGAATTTCATAAAACGCTTTCACACAAATACACAACACATTACAAAAAATTTGTTCAACCATCCAAACTACTCAAGTTGCAATAGACTCAATTAATCCTCCATGTACAGTACAGATCACATCACAGTTTGTTTACGCATATATAAAGTTATAATGTCGTTTAATAATATATTCCGTTTTTTTGTATAAACCATTTAATGTCATTAAAGTAAAGTGTTTTTTTAAACAAATCTTATAATGTTTTTTCTTGATATATGTCTTTTTACGCGTCTCAGTTTTATTCCTACTTATTAAAGAGACTTCTAATTTATTGTAAGTACAAAGAGCATGGTAAAAATTTGGAACCAAATTTATATTGTAGTTTATGAGAAATGTGGTTTTCTGTAAAATTGTCGTAAGTGTATCATGTTTAGAAAGCATGAAATTAATTTTTTTTTAAATATAAAAAGTTGATTTTTAACAATTATCTTGACACTTTTTGATAAAAGTATCACGATATGTTATCTCTCCAAGTTATGTACAACATATATTATTTATTTATTTATTTATTAGTGACAATTCATCATAGACTGATTACTACAAAAATAGCAAGTACATGTATATGGCATGAAAAGTGCAAAGTGAAACCTTAACGAAGCTGACTCTTCAGTTGGTTTCGCGACAAGTTAAAATCGATATTGGCTTTATGATTATTAAAGGCGCGTGACATCGACGATAGAGGATTATTCATACCATAATTAGTACGATGAAAAGGCACTCGGAAGAAATCATGATCACGCACGGAGCGAGTCGGGAGAGAAATTGAAAGTAAGCGACAAGCTCAGGTGAGTTGATCCTGCCCGATAGGCAATCAAAAGCAAAAACTACTTTCGCAGTGTCGTGTCGTTCCTCAAGAGATTGAAGGGATAAGAGCCGCAGCCTGTCAGAGTAAGGAGGTAGCACTGAAGGGTTGCTCCAGGAAAGATTACGGAGGGAAAACCTAAGAAATCTACGCTGGACACCCTCGACGCGATCAATAGAAGTCGCATAAAACGGAGACCAAACTATACTGGCATACTCAAGAATAGGCCTTACACATGTAAAATACAGGGTCTTAGTTACAAAAGGATCATTAAATTCCTTGGATCAACGCTTAACAAAGCCAAGCGTGGAGCTGGCCTTACGAACGATCGCATCGATGTGTTCAGAAAATGTAAAATGGCTATTCAACCAGATGCCCAAATCTTTGGTTTTGTCAAGTTTTAGTAACGAGCATCCGTCAATAGTATAATTAAAAGAAGTAGTACTTTTCTTGCGATGCACATGTAAGTGCATTTGTCAATATTTAGTGGAAGTTGGTTTAATGAGCACCATGTGTGAAAAGCATCAATGTCAGAATTTAAAAGTTCACAGTCATGCTCGTTACGTATAATACGAAAGATCTTGGCATCATCTGCGTAACAGAGAATCCTAGAGTTAGAAAGAGACAGAGACACATCGTTGATATAAATAATAAAAAGTAAGGGACCTAAATGACTGCCTTGAGGTACACCCGAGGTGTTAAGGATTTCTCTGGAGTACAGACCGCGAAATAAGACTCGCTGTGAGCGATGAGACAAGTAGGACCCAAGCCATTTGATAACAAGAGGTGGGAAACCAAGAAAATGTAATTTAAAGAGCAGAATTCTGTGATTGATTCTATCGAAAGCCTTACTGAAATCAGTGAAAATGCAATCAATTTGTTTACCATTTCCCCAAGATATTAAGTAAAGTCTAAAGATTAGTGCTTTTTTATATCCATAGATTAGGATTCAGGCTTTCATTTAAGTCATATTATGACCTATGAAAATCCGTTATTTTTTAATATTAATTAAAAAATGGCCGAAATACGGTCTTTTGCACTTTTTAACTCTATTTTTCTCGAAAACGGGAGCTGATACAATAAAACTGAGGGTAGATTTGAAATCAGTCACCTCGAATTAGTAAACAAACATTAAAATACTTTATGCAACAAAAAAAAAGTTTGATTTTGTCGTGCTGTGCTATTAAACATCACAATTCATTTTTTTCATTTTGCATTTGAGATACTTAAAGGTTTTATGTATCTTAAAAGAAGGCAGCTTAAGGATAAGACAAACTCGCAGTTATCAATAAAAGCGTTTATTTCATTAGAAGCTTCCGTAATTTCTCTTTTCACTCTTTAGTTATAATATGTAGTATCGTTGGACTCATTCCAAATGCCTTTTTAAAATCTTCAAAATCTCTTAATGTTCTTCAAAGTCGTCGTAATTAATCTTCTGACCTCGCCACTTTGTACAATACTCTGAGTTGGCATACGTTTGTATAGGACAGAACATTTTAATAGCATCTCGTGCGAATTGGAAGAATCTTGTTTCGTATAAAGTTGAAGCTTACATAGAATAAAGGCGCTAATGCTTAAAAAACCTGTACACTATTTATATACCTGCAAGCATATTTCAATCTACAGATATTACGTTCATTTGAAAATTTCCATATCAGCAGCATAAATTAATATTTCATTGTGTTTAATTACCATCTCAACATCATTTATGGACATTATTGAGACTAATGGACCCAGGTGACTACCCTGAGGGACTCCAGAGCGGGATGTAAAGGAACTAGGAAACTGCGAACCCTGTTCTGACGATTATCGAGGTAGGATTTGATTTAGGAAATAAAACGAGGATACTGAGTTTGAGAACAATGATTTGAAGAGAGATGCTTTACTAAAGTCGGTGGCAAGAACGTCGACTTCTTGACCACTTTCCATAGCATGCAGCATACGTGACACGACAACTGTATGGTTCATAGTTGTGGATTTATCTTTGAAAAAATCGTCGGTGAAAGCGCCGATTTTGGCGACACGCCTTGTCTCTACAAATCAGCACGGTTTTCTTCAGGATTGTTCCACTTCCACAAACCTTCTTGAATTTGTCCCTTTCGTCATTGAAGGCTTCCAGAAGGGTCTGCAAACCGATTGCATTTATACTGACTTTAGCAAAGCTTTTGACAAACTGTCCCATTCGATTATAATACTCAAACTTGAAAATCTAGGCTTCTCTCCATTGCTTATCAATTGGATACGCTCATACCTGTCCAACAGGACTTATCAGATTACTTTTCGGAATGAAACTTCTAGAAAAATATTTGCCAAGTCAGGTGTACCGCAGGGTAGTCACCTGGTCCCGCTCTTATTTATTTTGGCTGTTGACGACATTACATTTTTGCTCAAAGACTGTAAAATTTTAATTTATGCTGACGACATGAAACTTTTCCGTTATACGAATAATATTAACGACTGCCACACGGTTCAAAGAGATCTGGATACTTTCCAAACTTGGTGTGTTCACAATAATCTAGAATTGAACATTAATAAATGTGAAGTTTTATCTTTTTGTAGAGGCCGCAATCCCCTGAGTTTTGATTATAATCTTTCGAACGTTATTCTTAGACGAGTTCGCTCTGCCCGTGACTTAGTTTGAAGTTTGAAACTCCTTGACATGCATTCTCTGCAAAAGCGTCGAGAAATCGCGGACGTTGTATTTGTACATCAACTTCTAGTTGGTAATATTGATTCACCTTTTCTTAGCGAGATTCACGTTCAGAGCGAATGAGCGAAACCTTAGGCATGTCCCGCTTCTATGTAAAACTAACTATATATTAGCTTCTTTCAACCTATTAACCGCATGAGGTTGAGTGTAAATAAGAATGCCGATTTGTTTGACGTCCGTGTTGGTAAGCGTATTAAAAAAGAAATTGCTTGTTTGTCATGTCGCTACTAAGAACGGACCAAATGATGACGAGTCTTATGCAGCAAATTAATTTCTGTTGCTTTAAAGCTTAGACTAAGCTGATGGTCTGTTAAAAAAAAAAAAAAAATAAGACAATAGCCAATGTCAATGGATACGAGGGAGGTTTGAGCACTGTTTTGCATGTAGCGAAAATAAATAAGATCGCAAACTTGATCACTGAAGAAATCAGCGAAAAAATTGGCGACGGTAGATAGGGATGATGAGGAAACATCAAGTTTAAGGGTCGAAGGGTATCCATTGAATTTTTTTTTAATTTGACGAAATTGTAGAATTGCTTAGAGTCGAAGATAAATTTACATAGATTGCATATGGTCGAGGTATTCGCTGTAAAGAGATCTACAAAGTTTGGAAAAGAAAGAATACACTTTACACAAAATATACCGACGTGTGTATGTAACCGGTCAAATGAGTATCAATGGTAGATAAACAAAAGAAAAAGTTAATTGAAATATTGGAAAATCTATTGCATATAATTATTAATATAAAAAATGCATGATATTGAATGAAAAAAGACAACAACATTTGAATGAATTAATCAAAAATGTACATCCAGTCATAACCGGTCATATGGTATAAATAGTGTTAAAAAATATAGTCAAAAACTTAATAACAAGCTGTAGAATTTTGAACTAATACAATTTTAATTAAGCATCCTGTTTTATATAATTTATTTTAAAATTCAACTTCTTGTTGCATTTTTCGGTGTAGTTATCTTAAAGGTCCAGGCATGTTTCAATCCTTTTTTGTCAATTAAGTTCTTATCTGGAAACTGGACATACAAAGAATAGTTGTTTGCCTTCCACTATAAAATAATATAATATTAATAAACCTCACTAAAATATTAAATAATAAATCTTACCACCAATGGTTCAGTATGGCCTAACCCTAACATCTCTACTATTGTATATTTGTCTAGTCGTCCTCCAAGAGCATACAAGTCAATTGCATTTCTGTCATATGGATATTGTAAAACCATTGCATACACAATCATTCTCTCTAAACGAAAAAATAAAAAAATTCAATATTTCGACAAAATATACAAAGTAAAACCACAACCTCTAAATGAATCATACTTTTGGGTATACCATACACCCTCCGTTTTAGGATCTTTTTGAACTATCCAAGCCTGGCTCCCATAAATAGCTTCACCGTTTATTTCAAGCCATTTACCCATGTCTAAAAGGCGTTCTTCAAAAATTGGGTCAATGGTTCCATGTCTAGTTGGGCCGACATTAATTAACACATTACCTCCACAACTTACTGTTGTTACTATTTCTATTTGATATAATGAAGTCATTAAACATCAAATTAATACGTTACGTTATTAACAAAAGTTACCTTTGATTATTTCATCCGAAGTCATAAAATCGTTCAGAGTGGCATCGAATCGATGACCCCATGATGATTTATCCAAACTAAAAACATTCTCCCACTTACGTTTTTGAAGAACACCTGGATTGTATCGATCCTTACAAGTTAAAAAGCCTCCATGTTTACATCTGGTATCTATCCCCCAACGATCGTTGGTAACAACATCGTAACGAGCAGGACTTTTATTGTACAACCTTTGGAAAAAAATTTGAGTTCATGAGACTAATCAAAAAATACGTTTACAATTAAAATTACCATGAAAGAAATCCAGTTGAATTCCAGTATCTTGAGCTTATATCTTCGTCTCCGTACGCCCAAAGGATATCTGGTCTATAGTAATGAACAAGCTGAACGAGCTCAGGATGAAGTTTATTAACAATATATTTTTGTTGCTGGAAATCTTCCATTTTGTCTTCCATGTAAAGCTTATTAAACCATTCACCCAAGGAGTAGGATACCCCAAACTTTATTTTTAGCTTTTGCTTTATTGCACTATACAAATCCCCTAGTTAAATTAAAATTAATTAATTTATTTATTTTTAAAATATCAATCTTACATAATATATCTCTGTTCGGACCAATATCCAAGGAGTTCCAACTAAATGAATAACTAGAAGGCCAAAGTGTATAGCCATCTTGGTGTTTACCACTTACTATCGCATATCTGAAATAGTAAGTAATAGTAAATTGCGACATATTTTTGGGGGTATACTCAAGAAATTACTTTGCTCCACTATCATTAATAAGTTTTGCCCATTGACTTGGATTAAATAGTTCTGCTCGAAAATCCTTAGCGAATTCTTGATAAGTGAACGTGGGACTGTAGTAATTCTTCATAAAGGTCACATATTCTGGCTTTGCGGCTCCTGAAAACCCTATATATATCAAAAAATGAAAGTTCGTTTGTTTGTTTGTTTGTCCCAAGGTAATACATATTCCAACTTAACATATAGGCTTATTTTTTTTCGAATAATATGTAGGGTTTCAAAATGGCGGATATAAAATGGCGGTTGAAAATTTTAAATATGAAGCGATTTTCATGAAAATTTGTACTTAGGGGTTTTGTGGAACGCTGATTTCAAATCCGCTGTCCAAATTTAAAAATTCAAGATGGCGGATCCAATATGGCGACCAATGTTTCTCGATTTCAACGGATTTTAATGAAAATTAGTACGATTTTTTGGGAGTCAATAATTTTGACTATTGTCAAAATTTCTACACCAAAGATGGATTTCAACAGGTTTTAATGAAAATTGCTACAATGATTATGTTAAGGCCACTAATTTTGAATATTATAAAGATTTGGATATTCAAGATGGCGGATTCATAAAGGGGTTACCCAACGCCGGGTGAAACCGGGTAACCAAACTAGTAAATAATATATTTTTATTTTTAGTAACATAAGGATTTATTTATTTATGTTTATAGCACAATAGATAAATCCTACTGTCCTGTACTAAACTGGCACTCTCGGGGGTCAAGCTAATATGGCGCTTAGTAACATAAAGAGATGTGTAGAGTATTATTCAACAAATCCACTTATTTTTCTGTAGATTACATAGATAGATTTTGAATTTTTGGTCCGTCATATTGGAAAATCTTGGAATTTTCAGTTTGGCTAGCATTTGAAATTAGCGACTCGAAAATCCCCTTTTGACCCAATCTTATGGAAATCCAATGTTAAGGCAGTGAAAACGGAAAGCTTCACAATGAGAAAAGAGTTAGATCCCCCTATACAAGTACAACATTGCATTTGAGTTTCCGAGCACTCTTTTACCCTTAGTTATGCTCTTATTGGAATTTTTATACTTTTTACTTAGGTACTTTCTTTTTGATACTTTCTTTAGAAGAATGATTGCGTCAGGGCAATGTCGGGTTACGGGTAAACTAGTTAGATAGAATTCCGCAAGAATACAACCATAAAGTGGATTGGGAAACAAAAATTATATTAATTCGCTGTTGATAAAACAGAAAATAAATATTCTAATTACCTTTCCAATTGTGCCAAAAATCCTGATTTCCATAACTGGGGACGGAGTATACGCCCCAATGAAGGAAGATTCCTATTTTAGCGTCATCGTACCACTGCGGCAGAGGTCTTGAGTTCAAACTATCCCAAGTTGGTTTGTACAACGGTTCACTAAACACTGCTTGAACACTAAAAACTACTAACAGAAACGCGGAAAAAATATGTACTCTTAAGCGAATCATTGTGTAGCTTCCTAAGCGGATTCAGTAATGCTGCTTTAAGCCATCAACATCACGGTTTAAATAGAGAAAAAATCCATTCCGTTCTGGCCTGATAAGAACACAACATCTTCGATATCTGTTTCCGGAAAAAAGATCTTTTGATAATTGGCTATTGTTAAACTTTTTTAGTATATTTATTTTATCTTCTTATCGAATCGTTGAAATCGTAGATAGTTGTGAGCCAAAATTACATTAAATTGGCTGAAAGTTTACTAAAAGTACTTGAATATAATTGTTATTTTTTGTAGATTTCCAGTGAAAAAAATAATTTGCTGATCAAAACGAAGTGATACAAACGTACGTGTCAGTGGCTCAAATTATTCCTATAATCTGAACTTTATCGAACAAATTCCCGGAAAATTTTTTTTTTTGTATCATTAGATATTTTTGTGTAGAGGAATAAGACTTCATGTGACCTCTGTGCATTCAATTAAAATTTAAAAAATAAAAATTAACAAAAATAAAACACTATACTTTTTCAAAAAAAATTCTTTTCAGAGGTTTTTCAAAATCGCTAATACTATAGAACATTGGGTCCCTTATGTTATATTAAATATAAAGCTTGAAATACTAATTATTTTAAAAGTGAAATATTCTTAGTGTATCTACGAGATATTTTAATAATACTTAAAAGGTTTGGACAATTTGGCAGATGAAAAATTGGTTGTAGTTTAACATTTGTTTTAGGTGTTTTTTTTTTTTTTTTATGCCAAATACGAATTATGAAATAAACATTTTTCATAAAATATGGTTTTTAATAAAGATAGGGATAAAAAAAAACCGTAATATTTAAATTTTTGGAAAAATACATATTTAGAAAAAAAGCGGAATGAAATAAGAGTTTATGACGTAACTCAAATTAAAGTTCAAATCTTCCAAACTCTGCTTCAATTGATTTTTAAAGTTCTCTGCTAGTATTCCACAAATTGATTGCATTTTATGGAATATTTAATTACAATTCCATTTTCTGGCCCATATATTTTTAGGATATAAAGAATTAGCTAAACGTTCTAAACAATAAATCTAAAGTAGAATGTGCTAAGAAAAATAAATGATGATGATGATTATGATGATGATGATGACGAACAGCTTAAAAACTCGTTCGAAACATTTCCCTAAATCACCTTTCTTCACCATCTAATTTATTTCATACCATAGATAGTCAAGATAAAAGCTCATGAAAAATTTGATTTCTTAACAGATTTTAGTAGGAGTTGAAAGTAAATCATATATTACAGCTATGGCTTAGGCTACAAGCTTTCATTTGAATTTCGTTTCAATTGTTCGAAATACCCATTGCCTTACTTTTTAAACCTAATTTTCTCGAAATTGTGATGACAAAATTTTGTTTTTGAATTCGCAATATACAGAAAAATATTATTTATTTATTCAGCTTAGTACAAGCTATAAATATGTAGATACAAAACAAGCATATAAACTGAAACGCTAGAACATATAAACAAATTAAAAACTAGGGGGGACGTTTCAAGACTTTCTTGGCTTACAAGGAGAAGGTACCTAATCGTCATTACCGATTTCGCTCAAATTTATAAATGAAAGTACCAGTGCCAAAGTAGCAGTGGGAACTCCAGATGGCCAAGCGTTTACAAAATAATAGTATACAACAATTTTCACGCGGCTATAAATCCCATCATCAAGCGGCGGATGGTGTAGTGGTGAACACTTGGGCTTGTGATTCAGTGGTCACGGATTCGAATCCCTGCGTCCGGAGGCTTTTTTTTCGGATCTTTCCCAATTTTTATAAGATCCGGGTCCGCAATTAAGCGAAGTGATAAAGAACCCCGCACAAAATGTATGGGAATTGAACACCGGTCAATTTTTATGAAACTTCGTATTTTGATAGCCCTTGTTATGCTGATCAAAAGTTCCAATGGGCACAAAGCTCGAAAATCCCCCGACTCCCCCAAAACAGCCCCTAAAGGCCAGGGGGCTGTATTTGACAGATTATTGGTGAATTGCGTTACCGAAATATTTTACTACTGTAGTCAAACCCCCCCCCCCACCCCCCCCCCCACCCGACCCCTAACCCCACCATAAGGACCGAATATAGTACGAAATATAATTACAATCATTCTGCCTAGTTTTCAATGTTTTCTAATTCTACTCATTTTAGACATGTAACGTTCTTCGCAAAAGGTTTGTAGGAGGATAATTTAGATGTTGTTGATGACGCGCGAAACCTAAATACCAAAGTATGGATGCAACATGCGCACAAGTTCCTAAAGTTCTCGCTCCTGCTTTGCATGTACAGTAATGTCCTAATATTAATTCTTGAACCTCGTCATCTTCTTGTTGATTATTTTCTTCGTTGAAAGCAATCCATACTTGTAGTAGGGGAGCCCAAGCGGGGATTTTGGTTGTTACTCGAGCGCGTCAGAAAATCATATGGGGAGAAACCTTGCACCCTGTAATGTACCCCTACCATATATGAACCCTTAATACAGGGGAGTGCGGTGAGGGCAGCCCGTCAGATTAGTAAAAAAAAATCGATCCTCAGAAATACTCGAGCGCGTCAGATTAAGAACAGGTAAGTTAAGTACATCCAGAAAAGTTTATATTTCAATAATCTGACAATTTGAGCGTGGCATAAGGAAATGGGCGAGTCACAAAGTTGTAAAAAAAAAAACGTCACTTCGAAATACTCGAGCGCGATTGAATTTTTTTTTATTCTGAAGGAAATTCTATCAGGATCATGAAAAACATATAAACTAACGGTTTTCATGGGGCGATGTAGCTAAAACCATCGATAAAGGCTGAGGGTACAGGTACTGAGAACTACATATGTATTCCCCATTCCGCGCCTCACGTTCCTTCTCACACTTTCCCTATCTTTCACTCTGTCCCACAGTTCCTACTGACAAATGGATTTCTGCCGGCCTAAATCCTAGTAATCGCCCTATGTGCGACGTTTTGTTTTGTTTATTGTGTTTTCAAGTAATTTTGTGAATTTCATGCAATAAGCTTCATATCCATTGCAATAATGAGTGATGTAAGTGTGAAATGTGTATTCTGTGAAAAAGAAACTTGTGGAAAACTGAAACACTAAAAAAATTAATCCAGTGAGGATGAAAACTGAAATATTTTTCTTTAATTATATTTGTTATCTACTTTTATATAAATAAATGATTGAATTTTCTATATATAAATGTGTGTACATATTTTTTTTATTACATCCAGTAATAAACAAAAGAAACTAAAAAAAAATTTTTTATTTGAAAAATGTTACATTAACAATTTTTCAAATTGTCAGATTAGCAATACGCCTCTATATAATTGTCAGATTATCAATTAGGGCGACTAAGACATTGAGTTGAACCCTCTGTATAAAAATCTGACGCGCTCGAGTATTTCAAGGTAACTGTTTTTTTTAAACATTTTCAAAAATCAGTCATGAGTTTTGGTCCTGTCCAAATCATCAGCCATTGAAATAGGGGACTTTTTTGAGTTCAATTAGCATTGCCTTTCAATATCTGACGCGCTCGAATAACTTTTTGTTTTTTTGTTTTTTTACCCCTTTTTACAGCCACCCACCACTATCTAATCGTCAGATTAATATCTATCGGTTATCAGAAAGACAAAACAGGTATACACTATGAATGTCTGACGCGCTCGAGTATTTCCATGTGACTGTTTTTTTTTTTACATTTTTAAACATTTTTACCCGCTCTTTTCCCCACTAAAATGGAAAACTTAACATAAACTTTTTTTCGTTTTAGAACCTAATCTTCACAATCCAATAGGTCCCCATGACGCTCTAGTAACTGCAAATTTAGCATCCCGGGCTCCCCTACTATTGGTACTGTGTTGCGTTTTTAAATCGAGAATACATTCGGAGTCTTACGAAACCCGGCTCGTTCGTCCTCAAATCTATTTCTAAGTTTTGGTCAATTTCATCTTCCTCTTCTACATCAGCTCCCATTAAAGTGTCTTGAATATAAGACGGTGATAGTCTCAATTGATAAGTTCCGTAAGTAAAGTTTTTTATAAATTTCATATTTAGATGAGGAAATAAGGGTAAGTGTTCCGGTGTTAACGTATGCCATTTAGCTCTTTTACGATGTAAGTTTTCTTGCTCTACTCTAGCTTGAACGACATTTACATGGAATAATCGTTGAAGCAGCATTCGTTGTGCTAATGCTCCATCTGCATACTGCCTATCGATGGTTACATGGAACTTATTTATCATAGCACCTGCAATAAGCAGAAAATCATTCAAATTGACTGTATGAGCCATTGAAATAGTACCTGAGAAAAACTTGAATATATTTTTCAAATGCCCATTTCTCATTTCTACTATCCAGCGTGAACATGTAACAATAGGGTTTGATTTGCTTCCTCTGTCGAAAATTGCGCTCGCCCTTCAAGAAGGGGTGGCATTTTAATAATAATACCCATCATTTCAAGTCTTTCAACTGCATCGCGATATCCTCGATCAACAATTAAAATATCTCCTTCTCCAAACCAAGCCTGCATTCCGTTCACATCTCTTGTGAATTCTTTTAATAAAATATTAGCATCATTGTTTTGTACATTAGAAAAGTAAGGCCCTTGAATATCTAATATGTACATAGCCGTCTGGAGCGACTAGCATTGAAGGTTTAAGCAAGTGTTTATTTTTATGTTTACAATACGATTGTCTTAAAGCCCTAAAACACGAACTTTTCTCTATGTCTAAATAAGTACAATCAACGTATACGATTACCTTTCTTTCTTGTACATTCGAATTATATAATCGATTTGTGAAATCAGTTACATGTTGTTGTATATATTGCTGTCTTGTAATAGCTTGAAATCCAATATTTTCATTTATAAATCTTCGTTTTAATGATTGACGGACCGTAGCAACTGCTAAACCTGCTGCTTGCCTCGAATTATAATTAAACATAATAGATAAGAAGTCGTCACTTAATCCTTGCCTTAGTTTGGACAAAAAGCATAAGAGATCTTTTTTTTTTATGTATCGAAATCCTCCTTCTATTGGAAGCGGATCGCAATAAGAGAAGAGATCGTTAAAGTTCGCTTTAGTCAAGGATGTAAGAATAACTAATTCAGAGTCTGAGAACTCAGTTTCATTTTCATAAGAACGACGTGTATCATTATTAATGTTTTCACGAAGAGCTTGGAAAAATAATTGTAACTGTTGTCCTTTCAAAATGTACGGCCTATTAACGAATCTCAAACCTACTAATAAACCATCTAACAATTTTTCGTTATCATTTAAATGATGCTTACAAAACAGTAAGTTTTCTGGGACATAAATATTTCGTTTTACGAATATATCTATTCTACATTGTAAAGTTAGTCTGTGGATATTCTCAGTAGCATGACAAATAAAACAACCACCTGCATTTATTTGGGTTAAGATGTTCAAACGTAAACACTGAGGATCCTCCTGTAAGATTTCTATTTCTCTTAAAATCGATAAGTTACAATTGTTGCACAAACGTGTTTCACCATCGATATTTAAATGCGCTCTTCCAGCTGCGCGACGTCTTTCAAATGCGATTTCTTGCCGTATAGCAAGAAAATACCGAACTGAAAAATCTCTTCAACTATTCTGAAAAGGACTGTTAAAGAAAAGGGTAGCGAAGGTGAAGTACGAGCTAGCCAACTATCCTGCAAAGGACCGTATAGCAAACAAATACCCAACAGAAATATCTCTTCAACTATCCGGAAAATGACTATTGAAGAAAAAGTGAACAGAGATGAATAACGTGCTCTTCGACAATCCTGAACGTATAACAAGCAGATACCCAACTGAAAAATCTCTTCTACACTGAAAATGACGCTTAGGTGGCTGTGGAATGCAATACACGGTCACCCAGTTCGAGAACCCGTAAGCGGGAATAATTCATATGGCTTTGGTACGGAGTGGGGGGGGGGAGTGTTTCACCCCCAGCGTGTCAGGGGTTTTGGGGGGAGGGGGGGGGGGGGGGGGTGGGGTATTGACTTATGATCGTTTAGGTGGCTGTGATATGGAATGTACGATCAAACGTTTCCACAACCGGTAAAATCGCATGTCGAGCTATAAGGGGTGGTAGTCGGGGGGGAGGGGGTTCGACTGTTTTGGAAATGGCAGGACGAAGCCTAGTTACTGTGTTGGGGCTGCAGGTTTGACTACAGTAGTAAAATATTTCGGTAACGCAATTCACCAATAATCTGTCAAATACAGCCCCCTGGCCTTTAGGGGCGGTTTTGGGGGAGTCGGGGGGGTTTTCGAGCTTTGTGCCCATTGGAACTTTTGATCAGCATAACAAGGGCTATCAAAATGCGAAGTTTCATAAAAATTGACCGGTGTTCAATTCCCATACATTTTGTGCAGGGTTCTTTTTAATTTTATTTCATTTATTTATACGCAAAAGGCATAGATAAGGAAAAAAATTGGGACTGCAGACTTTTCAGCAAAGGATTGTAATTAAAGCGCAATACCAAAAGACTTTGTACATTAAAATTCAAATTTTTATTATTTTTCATGGATGATTTACATTTGGCGGTGATTCATTATAGAAGCAGGGGAAACAGTAATTCTTTCTGCATCTAGCACAGGTTATAAAGGCTGCATTTTTACAATCACAACGTTGTTTCAACGGTGAGTGGATGCACGACAGAAGCGAAGTTTCCTACACTATAAGTACATACAGGGTGACAAATGAAAAGTTGACTAATCATTCATAATTTTAAATTGACTGCAGGAGAAAAAATAAAATAAAAATACATTCAGTAAAGATGTCATTTTTATTTAAAATTAAACCCATGTTGGATACAATTGAAATTTCTTATAATTTTATTTTACAAATTCTTCACAATTATGATTTCTTTAAATTTTATATACAATTTTTATCAAGAAGTTAATTGGTAATTGCGAATGACTTGCCTCGCTACATTTAAACTTTTTACAATTCCTAAAAGAAGATAAATGCGAGTGACTCGCCTCGCTGTATTTCACAACTCTACTCACTCTTTTACTGTGCTGCCTGCCTGTACTCGAAATATAACGGTTAATAAGTGCGCTTGTGACAATAAAATCGCAATGTTGCCTGCACTTAGTCCGAAATGGTCACAATATACTCATTTTGAAATAATCAACATTCCAACTCATTGCGCTTGAATATTAACTATGATTTATAATACAAAGCATTAAGAGCTGTTAAAATAAATTCCAAAATGTGCATAAAGCAGTACAACAGCATAATTACATTGTCTTGTAGCGCCTAGAGATATGCAAAATATCAGATCATGAAAAGCTTTAAACAGCGAAGCAGGCAGACAGCTTACAAAATTTGGTGTTGTGTTTAGCTAATCAAACTTTAAGCTAAGACAAGATAGATAAAATTCAAAAATTCAAAAATAGATGGGGAATAAGTCAGATTCGACTGAACAACCCAGTTGAATCAGACATTTTTGAAAGATACTTATTGAGATTTAAAAAAATTGACAAAATTTGGCTATTTACATAAATACATACTTGAAAACATTACTAATAAATGCGGTCACCACACGATGAAATCAGATAATTCTCTTTAATTCTTACCTTCTGAGAGTGTTTTAGCTGGGTACATTTTTACTTCCAAACTTGGTATGAAGGCCTCTATGTGCTTCGGTATAATTTTTACCTCTAGAATAAAAACACTAGATTTTTCTTCGTTTTGAAGGTTACTCATTTTAAAGTACAAACTACTCAGATACTCGTAGTTTATTACTAATTAAAATTAAATTTAGTATACAGTTCTTGTCCGTAAAACCAATATTTATTCATTCAATTCCAAGTATTTACTAGAAATTTCAGTATTTGCTAGAAAAAATTAATTAATAAAATCACTCGCTACATTTTAAAGTAAAATGTATAAATCTTAAATCGAAATCAATTATGCAATTTGTGTACTTTTAATAAAATTGCAATCGCTTATAGAAAAACGCGATTTTAGGAAATCGTATAAGTTTAGATAAAAATAAAATTAAAACTCTTAACAATAGAAGATTATCGAAAAATCTTAATCTTTTTTTGGGAAAATTAATCGATTGTAATTCTTATCAAATCTTGAGATTTTTGATTTGTATATAAACCGTGATTTTGATGACATAAAGGAGCATTATTGAATCTGCTTAGGAAGCTACACAATGATTCGCTTAAGAGTGTATATTTTTGCCGCGTTTCTATTATTAGTTTTTAATGTTCAAGCAGTTTTTAGTGAACCGTCTTACAAGCCAACATGGGATAGCTTAAACGCAAGACCCCTACCCCAGTGGTATGATGACGTCAAAATAGGAATCTTCCTTCATTGGGGGGTATATTCCGTCCCTAGCTATGGAAACGAGTGGTTTTGGAAAAACTGGAGAGGTAAGAAGTCACTAAAAACCCTTATAATTTTGTCTTATCCGTTTGTTCTGTCCACTGACATGAAAGAACTGGACTGCTAACCGTCGTCTGAAAAATGAGACTATTTTTAGCACAGGCTCAATCCTCATGGAGCAAATCATGCTATTAAAAATGCCCTAAAATACCGTACAATTATGTTTAAACTGACGCAAATTAAAAATAATTGAGCTTTCACGAACCGATTTCTCTCATATCACGCTCAATTTTAAGTTTTTTCATAAAAATGTTCCTCACGGCAATCAGCTGGGTACTTAAGAAAAACAAAGATAGCTATACAAATTATTTTTCTGCCTTTGTCTAACCTTCACATTTCTCGTTTATACCAACCCAAGCTAAAAGTTGTATCACAAAATGAAGTAGCCATCTGTTGGACATCGTTAAACTATTCTAACAGCTGATTGCAACGGAAAATGATGAGTTGGCGGGCAACTTGTAAAGGCTGTCGTGGGTAAAAGTGATGTGCAAAAAGCTTGTGTTTACTTTTATTTATCTATTGGGAGTATCAAAAAGATGTATCACACGCGAAGATACTAGAAAAAACCAAAAGAAGTGCACATACATGGCGCCACCTTCATTTGGCTATTGGCCATTTTTTTTTGTAAATTTGTCTGCCTGCGGGCTTAAGAAAGAGCGAGATAGTTAGAATTCGGTCAAAATTTGGTCTTACTTTTGATGTGAGTTTTTGTACGGAATCAGCAGTCCAGTTCTTATATGTCAGTGGTTCTGTCCGTCCGTCTAAGTTTCATAATTTGGTAATTTTACAAGTAGACAGGTTACTTTCGTATTAAAGACTTTTAGCTTATGATGCCATTGAACACATTCAAATAAAATTATTTTAGGCAACATACCATTAAAGAGAAAAAAATGATTCCTCACTTTCTTGATCAATTCTCAAAATTAGTATACATGATCAAGACAGTGAATCTTACTATTTGTTACTTTTTATAATACTAACCTGACTATCAACCGACGTTACTCGTGCACATTATGCAATTATATGTTTAAAATTTGACTACTATGGTATTTTTTTCTTATACATACATATAAAAATCTAATGATTCCCAAATAAAATAGTAAAATTATAAACAAATGTATTTTTTTAAACAAAATATGAATGATTAGCGTTAAAGTCATTCTGGTTGAACAATTTTATCCGTATCGACATTGAAATCTAATGATAACATTTCGCGAAATCTCAACTTGCCTATGGTAAACACTAGAGCACAAACATCCAATCTAGGAAAATAAGAGTTTTTTAATAAACGTGCACTCTCGTGCTGATGATTGATTCCTTATTATCTTAAGATAAAAGAAATTTCAACGAAAATTAAGATAATCCATCAAACAATCTCAATGTTAAACAATTAATGTGCACGTGCCTTAAATAGGGTGTTTGGTTGATATTTTTCAATACTTGCGATAGTGATCACTCAGTAGAAGGCTAGCAAAAAGAAGGGTGATCAATGATTTCGTCTATTATCCTGTAACTAACGAGATATCACAATATGCATCCTATAAAGTAATTAAAGAGGGACCTTAAAATAAAAACCAAAAAATCATCACTTTATATTAAGTTAAAATGAATATTTCATTTATAGTCCTACTTAGATAATAATTATAAATTAGATGATAACGATTATGATCTAAATTTTATTATTCGATATTTTGAAAACGTTTACCAACTAATTTTTATAACGATTAATAAGTGATTCTTATCTTTCGATATTTTAGTTCTTAATCATAATTTTAGTACTACGTGTACTGTCATTATGTTGCTATAAAATTTCAGCGTACTCGATTGTAAATTGTAAGAGCTACGACCGTTTCTAACAGATGGGAGAACATGACAAAATTATTAGGTACAAACTAAGCTATTACATTTTTTAAAACATATTTAACCCTTCGTCTGTATATTGGATGTGTGAATATGACTTCGCCCTTTCCCAACATATGTCTTTTTCAGTATTGCTTACGTGTACTAATAAATGGCAACACTTGTGTTCGATAGTACTTTATGTCAGCTGTCAAACGCACTACGTAACATTTGGTTGAAATATTAGCAACAAGTGCTTTTACCTCCTTGAAAATGTCGTTCCAAGTAAACATCATTTGCGGGAAGTGCTATTACACTAATTTATTGCAAAGAAAAGTGCAGCGGAAACTCATCGTTTGCTTGTGGAGATTTACGATGAGCATGCTCCGTCTAATACAACTGGTAAGAAATTGTTTCGACGATTTCAAAATAATGATTTTGGTACTATGAACAAAAAACATGGATAACTACCAAAACAATTTGAAGATGCTGAATTGGAAGCATTATTGGCAGAGGATTCTTGCCAGACTCAATCAAAATTGGCTGCAGCATTAAATGTTGAACGATAAACTGTTGCAAAGCGTTTAAAAGCAATGGGAATGGTTCAAAAAGTTGGTAACTGGGTTCCATATGAACTGAAAGATAGAGACATCGAACGTAGAAAAACAATTTGTGAAATGCTACTTCAAAGGCAGCAAAGAAAAGGATTTTTGCATCGAATAATCACAGGAGATGAAAAATGGATATATTATGAGAATCCTAAACGTAAAAAAGCTTGGGTGAAGTCAGGTGAACCCGGCCCATCACAGCCAAAGAGAAATATTCACGGTGACAAGGTTATGCTCTGCATTTGGTAGGATCAGAGTGGGGTTGTTTATTATGAGTTGCTCGAACCCTCTCAAACTATTAATGGAGAAGTTTACCGATGACAACTAATGCGTTTGAAGGGAGCCATAGAAGAAAAACGACCAGAATGGGTGAATAGACACAGTAAATTAATTCTTCAACAGGATAATGCCAAACCGCATGACGCACAAGTCGTGAAAACATATTTAGATGGCTCCTTCGGATTATCACTTATTCCGAACAATGCAGTCAGATCTTACAGGAGAACGGTTCATTTCATACGAAAGCATCAAAATTTGGATTGATAATTAGATCAGCTCAAAATATCAGGATTTCTTCATGCAAGGAATACGTAAATTACCTGAAAGATCGGCGAAGTTTGTAGCTGCCGATATACTATCATTGTAAAAAGTAATTAATCGCCCGGACACAAATGATCCCCGTATACAGACGAAATTAATTGTAATGTGGTTATTTGATTTTTCAAGTAGCATGGACAAAGCTTCACAGATAAACATTGAGAAGAAGTAAAGTTATAGCATGGAGTTCCTTATATAATGGAAGTTCCAATGTCTTTATGATTCACTATGTGTGTTGAAAATTCATTAACCAACAGAGCTTTTCCTCTGAACTACCAATTAAACATAAATTTATTTAAAAACGACAAATAATTAATGCTTTCTAGAATAATGACACAATTTTTAAACCTTAAATACAAAGTATACATTTTCATTATTTTCATAATACTGCTTAGGAGCAATTAAATGTATGATTTATAATGGAAAAACATTTTCTTTTCAGATTCTAAAATTTCGGCTTATGTCAACTTTATGAAAAATTATTACAAGCCCGGATTCACTTATCAAGAATTCGCTAAAGATTTTCAAGCAGAACTTTTCAATCCAAATCAGTGGGCAAAACTTTTTGAAGACAGTGGAGCAAAGTAAATCTGTGGTATACTGAAAAATATATTAACAACTTTATTATAACAAATTTTGCAGATATGTGGTATTAACTAGTAAACACCACGATGGTTACACACTTTGGCCATCCAAACATTCATTTAGTTGGAACGCCATGGATGTTGGTCCGAATAAAGATTTGATAAGTAAGTTTTTAATATTTTAAATATTTTATATATATAATGTGTATTCATAATGAACTTTAATTTCCCCAGCGCCCTTAGCTACTGCAATAAGACGGAGTGGGAAAATGAAATTCGGTTTATATTACTCTCTATATGAATGGTTTAACAAACTATACTTAGAAGATAAACAAACAAATTTCAATCAACAAAACTATGTTGTGAATAAAGTTCACCCCGAGCTCAAGGAGCTCGTTACTTCGTTTAGACCAGATATTCTTTGGTCGGACGGAGAACAAGAAGCAAGCTCAAAATACTGGAATTCAACTGGATTTCTTGCATGGTAATTTTAATTAAAGGCAATCAAAATTAAATCAATTAAATTAACTAAAATTCACCCATAGGCTCTACAATGAAAGCAGTGTTCGTACAACTGTAGTTACCAATGTGTAATGTAAATGCGATGCAATCGGCCTGAGACCAACGCACTCGAGTTGTTTGTAACCAAACGACAAACCGGCACACCGCCGAAAACGCGCGCCAAGCAAAATAACATGCTTGCACCGATTAAGTTACGAAAAAGTACTTAACGCGGTGAGTGAAAAACTTAAGTGCAAACGCGATATGGGTCAACCCGAGCGGTGCACTTGAAGCGGGCCAGGTCAGTTGCATCACATAAAATTGATGATTTATGTTAACCATTAAGTAAGTATTGGAAATATGTGTGACCCTTAGGTAAGTGAACAATTTGTATAAATAGGCTAAGAATTTTTGAATAAAGGGGGATTGTTATACTGACAGCAAGACTGTACACTTGGTGTGAGCTCCAAAAAGCGGCACCTATTAACTATCCCGAGGAGTTCTGCTCTTTAGCTTGCTCCTCAAGGAGTTCTGTCTTTCGGCTGGCTCCGAATCCTTTCTTTCAGGACCACGCAAATACTATTTGGCTGGTAAACGTCTTACATTCCGGGACTGCCCTCTGGGAACCATCACATGGCGACCGTGACTCTTTAGGAGATCAACCCGAAACCAGCAGCGCATTTATAGGCATATGGCAAGCAAGGCCATAGATAAAAAATTCAATAAGCTGTGCAGGCTAGCGCAGAAAAATCTACCGGAACAGTGCACCAGCGAACTTTCCTTATACCCTGGAGGACGTCTACTGGAACCATATGTACCCAAGCCAGTAACCACAGTCGCAGAAGCCACAGAAATACCTGAATACATCGCGGGGCCGAAGAAAATTACTATAGAAGAGTACCGAAGGAGGACATCAAAAACAACAATAGAAACAACGAAAGCAGACCAGAAGGCTCGCAAACCAACACGAGGAGGTCAGAGAGCTCGACTAAGTAAGGACGTACACAAGTACCAGGAACTCCTGAAATTAGCAGGAAATCTGCAAGAGAAGATTAAATACCAAACCCTTCTAGCGATAGCTAAGAGAGAATTAAACAGGCTAAAGAAGGGAAAGAAAATTTAAAACCGGCATGTTTAACTAATTAGTTTCTGTCATATTCTTACAGTTATATATATTATTATCATCATTGTACTATTATTGTAATCGTAATTATCATAATTATACTACTATTGAAAAAATATATATAGATGTATAACATATAGAATAAATAATTGAATTAAATATGAAAAACCAAGTGTAAGCAATATGGGTGGAACGAGTTCAAAACAGTCGGACAATAACGGAGAAATAGTGAATAATCTCGTTATTGAGGATACAATTAGCGTTGAAAACAAAGAGATCCTCATCTTGCTTTTCATTTTAGTAGTCGTGAAAATAATTCAAGTTGTATATACGCTTTATAAGGAGCACAAAAGAAGTCTGAAAAAGAAATATTTGCAGTCACCAACGGTATTAAAAGTATAATTATCAAAATGCGAGATTTCATCATAATAATGATCGTGGTGGTCAGCGTGACAGCAATAGGATTTTTACCAGTAAAATTTGGACTTGATAAAGTGTTAGAATACGTTAAAAATCATCCATTACGGTTAAGTCAATAGCGTACACTAATTCGGATGGAAGAACTAAATATAATTAAAACAGAATTACAGAAAATTCAAATCAATTTTAATAAGAGCAGAAATCGGCCGTATACGGACAGAACATTACAAGAGAAAGAGCAAATAGTTAAAGATCTCTACGAAAAGGCTAAAAGATATATTAGTGTAACAGCTAGTGCGGAAACTATACTCCTACTAAAATCTATATTCCTGCAAATCAAGGAACTTGTTTACAACATATTGGCGATAATAGAAAATCAGAGACAATCAAACAAAATGGCATTTGATATAAGAACAGCAACCGCACTCGTCCAACAGTACGACGGAAATGAAGAAAATACTGAAGCATTCGTCGAGTCAATAGAATTGCTAAACGAACTTACGCCAGAGGAACATAAAAGTGTAATGATTAAGTTCATTAAAACGCGAATTACAGGAAAGGCTAAGCAAGCGATTACCGCCGAAACAAACACCGTATCTCTGATCAAGGATAAAATCTTGAAGAAATTTTCAGCGAAAATTTCCTCAGATGCTGTGCTGGCACAACTAAAGTCCTGCCAACAAGGGAACAGGAAGCTGGCGGATTTCTCTGCTCAAATTGAGAACTTGTCAAGGCAGCTCACTAGAGCATTTATTTCAGAAAAAATAGCGACGGGTGAAGCAGCAGAGAAATTGGCCGAAAAATTCTCGATTCAAACATTCGCGAATAATGTATCAAATAGAGAAACTTCACTGATACTAAAGGCTGGCAACCTTACCTCATTGGCTGAAGTAACAGCAAAGGCAGTGGCCGTAGACAAACCTCAGCCAAATAATATACTGCACTATAAAAGCAGACAATCACGAAGATTTACAAATCAGAACGGACCACGTTACAAAGAAGGATTTGACAGGAATAGAGGACGGTGGTCAAGACATCCAGATCAAAGATTTGATAATAACAGATGGCGAAATAGACAAAGTTACGGAAACCAAAATAATTATCGCAATAATACGGGTAACACGCAAGCCCATGGACAGCAACAAAATAACAGAAGTCAACAAAACAATAGAAATATTCGTTACTTTGCATCGGGGGAACAGCAAACCCCCCAGCCACAAGAAGAAACACAACGGTTGGGGGAGGATGCGCACCTAAATTAAAAATTTATACTTTCAATATAACAGTTACAAATTTTGTTAAAGCGTATGCAGATATGTGTAGTTCAGTATGCACATTCATTGTCGACACCGGGGCCGACATATCAATTTTTAGGCGAGGAAAAATAAGTAATGACCAGCTTTATTATCCCAAAAATACCTGCATGATTCAAGGTATCACTGAAGATGCTAAACAATCGATAGGGGCAACATATACCACTCTTACCTTCAACGATCAGTTTTCGATCGAGCACTTATTCCAAATTGTTGACGATGGTCTAGCCATAGAGGCAGACGCTATTTTAGGACTGGATTTCCTAACCAAACTCAAAGCTTCTATTGATTACGACACTTGGACGCTTACACTAAATGCGCCCGGCAAATCAGTAGAAGTACCCATACTGAGTGGCCCAGCACCAAATTCTATCGTGCTACCACCGCGATGTGAAATAGTACGAAAAATGTACCCAATAAAATCAGACACTGATAACATTGTCGTGAATAGCCAGGAAGTTGAGCCAGGCATTTTCGTCGGAGGAACAATTACCTCCGCAAAGAATCCCTTAGTTAGAATATTAAACACGACAAACGAAACAATTACACTTCGAGAGCCCAAACTCTCAGTACAACCACTTGCTGATTTTCACATACTCAAAAATCAGCATAAAGATAAAATTAGATCAGCGCAGGTAATTGCAAAAATCAACCTTAACTCAGTTCCGGATTACGCAAAACCACAGTTTGAGAAATTGTGTCAAGAATACGAAGACATTTTTGCACTTGATAACGAAGCGCTTACTACTAATAATTTTTATGAGCAACAAATTGAATTGTCAGACCAAGTACCTGTGTATACTAAAAATTACAGAATACCAGAAGTGCATAAAACGGAAATTAACAGCCAAGTAGAAAAAATGTGTAAAGATAATATTATCGAAAATTCAGTTTCACCATTTAACTCTCCTATATTACTAGTACCTAAAAAGTCCACTACTCAAAACAAAAGGTGGCGTTTAGTAGTTGATTTCAGGAATCTAAATAAAAAGGTACTCGCTGATAAATTCCCATTACCGCGAATAGAAGAAATTTTAGATCAGATGGGCCGTGCAAAATATTTTTCAACTCTTGACCTTATGTCTGGATTCCATCAAATACCACTAGAGGAATCTTCCAGAAAATATACAGCCTTCTCAACAAACCAAGGCCATTACCAATTTACCCGCCTGCCATTCGGACTCAATATTAGCCCGAACAGCTTTCAGCGAATGATGACAATCGCTATGGCAGGCCTGATACCAGAAATCGCATTTCTATACATCGATGATATAATAGTCATCGGATGTTCACAGGCACACCATCTCAAAAACTTATCGGCTGTATTCAAAAGATTACGAGAACGAAATCTCAAACTTAACCCAGAAAAATGCAAATTTTTTCAAACCGAAGTAACTTATCTTGGTCATACTATTTCCGCAAAAGGGGTTAGCCCTGACAATTCAAAATTTGAAGCAATTAAAAATTATCCGGTACCTAAAAACGCTGATGAGGTCAGGCGTTTTGTAGCATTTTGCAATTACTATCGTCGTTTTGTACCTAATTTCGCAGATACTGCACTCCCTTTGAACAAATTACTCCGTAAAAATATAAAATTCGAATGGTCGGAACCTCAACAAAAGGCCTTCGAGACGTTAAAAGCATCACTTATGTCACCCGCAATTCTTAAACACCCGGATTTCAAAAAACAATTTATTATTTCCACCGACGCGTCCAACACCGCGTGCGGTGCAATTTTAGCGCAGAATTTCGATGGGCAAGAGCTACCCATCGCATACGCAAGTAAAACATTTACACAAGGAGAACGCAATAAATCAACGATAGAGAAAGAACTAACAGCCATTCATTGGGCTATCACCTATTTTAAACCATATATTTATGGCCGAAAATTTATAGTCCGATCAGATCATCGCCCGTTAGTATTTTTGTTCGGGATGAAAAACCCTACATCAAAACTAACGCGCATGAGACTGGATCTAGAAGAATTTGATTTTGAAATCCAGTACATTAAAGGCAAAGAAAACTCTGGACCCGACGCATTATCCAGAATTAAAATTGACATAAACGACCTAAAAGAAATCAGAATCTTGCAAGTAAAGACGCGTGCAATGACGAGAAACCAGACACTAACAGAAAATGAAAAGTTACAAGCCACATCCGAAATATCGCAGCCTGATCAACTGCGTGTCACGGAGACATTGGTACCATCTGAAGTAACGAAATTACCTGAATTAGAAATCGACGTCGAAGAAAACATAATCGAGCTCAAAATGAAATTAAAGAATAAAATATTATATAAGCGGTACGAAGCATTAAAAGATACCCAATCAGTAGAACTTGCACTAGAGCAAGCACTCGAAAAATTGGATGATTATTGTGATAACGAATTTCAGGCCAAGAACCTGAAACTCTCTGCAGGGAGTCGAATTTTCAATTTCATAAATATAGCCGCATTTAAAAACCTAGGTAACAAAATATTAAAGAGAATAAACATTACATTATATAAGCCGCAAATCGTCATCAAAGATTCTGCAAAGATACAACAAATATTACATAATTTTCACCAAATTCCCACAGGAGGACACTTGGGACAAGCAAGAATGTACAAAAAACTAAAGGAAATATACGTGTGGGAAAATATGAAAAAATCAATAGCTAAATATGTTAGTAATTGCGAATTGTGTTTAAGGAACAAACATCAGAACCACAACAAGGAGCCAATGGTTATAACAACTACACCTACCAAGGTTTTTGACATAGTGTCAATAGACACAGTAGGACCGTTTACAAAATCTCAAAATGATAACAGGTATGCCGTCACCATTCAGTGTGATTTAAGCAAATACATCACAATTGTACCTATAAGAGACAAAGAAGCAAATACAGTTGCTAAAGCAGTAGTTGATGGATTCATATTAATATATGGACCAATGAGTAAAATCAAATCCGACCTGGGAACGGAATATAAGAACCAGATTTTCTCGGAGATCTGCAAAATGTTAAAAATTGAACAACTTTTCGCTACTGCGGCGCATCCAGAAACAATCGGAGCGCTTGAGAGAAATCATAAATGCCTCAATGAATACCTAAGATCATTTGTAAACGAGAATAAAGATGATTGGGACAGTTGGATACCCTATTACACTTTTTGTTATAACACTACTCCTAACACGACACACGGTTATACTCCATTCGAGCTTGTTTTTGGTAAAAGAGTCTATCTGCCTTCAGAATTGACTGTTGACCATCCAGATCCGATATACAATCATGAACTATACAGCAAAGAACTGAAATATAGACTTCAACAGACGATACATAAAGCAAGACAGCACCTTGAATTATCGAAGCAAAGTAGAAAAATCGCAACTGACGCGGACAGTAAACCCTTATTGCTAAAAATTGGTGACAAGGTACTAATTACCGCTCAGAATAGGAAAAAGTTAGACCCATTATACAATGGACCATATTTAGTTAAAGCCTTAGATAACGTAAACTGCACCTTAGAGGATAAGAATAAAAACATAACTATTACAGTACATAAAAATAGATTAAGGAAGGTAGATAATTAAGAAGCATTAGTTAAGTAGACGCTAAATACTCTAAGTTATGTTAACAATGAAATAAAACTAAACTATAAAGAATAAAGATATATATTGTTATAAGTCAGGTCACACATAAGTAATAACATAATATGACAATCATATAACCAATTAATTTAAGGAAGTTAGAGTATAATAATTAAGAAGAACAAAAAAAAAAAACAAAAAAAAAAAACAAAAAAAAATTTTGGGAAAATTTTTTTTTTCTCCGTAAAGGGAAAGGTGTAATGTAAATGCGATGCAATCGGCCTGAGACCAACGCACTCGAGTTGTTTGTAACCAAACGACAAACCGGCACACCGCCGAAAACGCGCGCCAAGCAAAATAACATGCTTGCACCGATTAAGTTACGAAAAAGTACTTAACGCGGTGAGTGAAAAACTTAAGTGCAAACGCGATATGGGTCAACCCGAGCGGTGCACTTGAAGCGGGCCAGGTCAGTTGCATCACATAAAATTGATGATTTATGTTAACCATTAAGTAAGTATTGGAAATATGTGTGACCCTTAGGTAAGTGAACAATTTGTATAAATAGGCTAAGAATTTTTGAATAAAGGGGGATTGTTATACTGACAGCAAGACTGTACACTTGGTGTGAGCTCCAAAAAGCGGCACCTATTAACTATCCCGAGGAGTTCTGCTCTTTAGCTTGCTCCTCAAGGAGTTCTGTCTTTCGGCTGGCTCCGAATCCTTTCTTTCAGGACCACGCAAATACTATTTGGCTGGTAAACGTCTTACATTCCGGGACTGCCCTCTGGGAACCATCACAAATGATCGTTGGGGCACTGATACAAAATGTAAAAATGGAGGCTTTTTAACTTGTTCGGATCGATTCAATCCAGGTGTTCTTCAAAAACGTAAGTGGGAGAATGCTTTCAGTTTGGATAAAACGTCATGGGGTCATCGATTCGACTCAAGTCTAAAAGATTTTATGTCTTCGGATGATCTTATTAAAGGTAACTTATTTTAATAACGTACTATTAATTTGGTCTTTAATCAATTTATTACTTTAATAGAAATAGTGACAACCGTAAGTTGTGGAGGTAATGTGTTAATTAATGTTGGTCCAACTAGACATGGAACCATTGAACCAATTTTTGAAGAAAGGCTTTTAGACATGGGTAAATGGCTTAAAATCAATGGCGAAGCTATTTATAGCAGTCAGCCTTGGATACTTCAAAAAGATCCTACAACAAAAGGTGTATGGTATACGAAGAAAAATGCAACACAAGGTAGTAGATTTAAGTAACAGTCGGAGGAAACATTTTTAAAATATTCTTTTACATAGGCCGAACGCATAGAACGAATGTATATGCAATAATCTTAGAGTATCCCTACGACACAAACAAAATTGAATTGTTTGGGCTTGCAGGCCGTTTCGATAATACAACAACAGTAAATATGTTGGGCTATCCTCAACCACTTGTGGTAAGACTTAGATATTGCTGAATATTTTGTTGCAAACATTTTAATAATTAATTTTTTCTAGTGGAGAGGAAAACCAAAATCTTTGGAGATCCAGTTCCCACCAAAGCAGTTAGTGGACAAAGTAGAATTAAAACATGCATGGACTTTTAAAATAAATATACCAAACTATTAGATTCAATACATAAACTGTTCAGCACACAATTTGTTGCCAATTTTTATACTGATTTTGTAATTTGGATGGGCTCAACTTATAGTTCCTTAATTTCTTCATGGTACTGCCATTTATGCTAAATCTACATTAGGTTTTTAATCGGATTTGACCTCGGCAGAGGAAATCAGCTGTTTTACAAAAATATATCTTGGACAAAAGTACCTCCAAATATAATTTAAATAATCATTTCATAATTCCCAATTTTCATCACGCTTTCCGTCAACGAATATTAGCCAAATCGGCAATTGATAGTCTCACTAATTTTTCATTCAAATCATTATAATTTTGAAGATAATATTAATAATTAAAGTTGTTTAGTGAACTTGCATGAATTATTGCAGGCGATTAAATTTGTTATAAAATCTTTTACCACATTTCCGAGATATTGAAAATATTTAAGTATCAATAATTTTGTATATTTTCCTTCAATGTCCTTTTCTTTAAAGTAATAAAAAATATTATTTTATCATTTTAGTTAGGCAAAGTTTTAAAGTCGGTTTTAGATTTTTGTAAAAATTTACTTTATTTTTAAATTTTTAGTTAACGGGAAGTGGGTGAAATTCAATAAACAGAATTCATCCCATAATTTTCCACCCTTATAGGTGGGATATTTTTTTCAAATTTTAATGAGACCACCCTCGAAATATAGCCTATTCAGATAAAAAAAAGAATCATTAAAATTGATTCACAATCGGCGAAGATATCGCGTAACATACACACACACACACAAATATAGTCGAATTAAGAAACTCCGTTCTTTTTTAAGTCGGTTAAAAAAGGAGCTTCATTACATTCAAATTGAAACTGAGATTGAACTTTATTAGGCGTGATTATGACCAAATCACATTAAATATCGCTATTAAAAAGGCCGGAGCAGAGGTTTGCATGGAAATCGATTTCTAGTATTACGCAGAGCCGTAGCCCTGATTTTTTAAAAACAGAACAAAGGTTGAACAGTCAGATGAATAAAACTTCCGCTCTTCTTTTTTCTTCGACAATGATGAAATATTTTAAAGACAGTTTTTTATCTTAAGCAAATCATTTTTTATTCAAATTTTTTAATTTAATAAAATTAATTTATTTATTTTAATGAAAATATGTGCAACTGTTCGCATATTCAGTTGCATTCAGTTGAGTTGAGTTTTATTTACATTTTTAATTTTGTAATATTTAATTCTATAAAAGTATATTCTCATATATACAAAATGTAATAATTGTAAATTTTTTCTCTTTTATATATATATATATATATATCGATTTAACTTTTTTAAAAAAATCAGTAATGTTTTTCTCATACCACAAAGATAAGTAGCATTTACTTTTTCAAGGGTCTTTTAAAAAAAGTGCTATGTCCTACAAAAAAATTGATGTATGAAAAAAGATGCCCTCGGAATGAAAAAAAAAAAAAACCATATACCTCATCGCAAAATTCATTAACAAAGGTAAAAAAATAATTGGTCTTCTCCATTAGGCAATAAATATTGGCGCCTTTAATCAATTTGAGAGTAGTGGAATATTATAAATAGTACATTATAGATGCGATCAACAAACACTTCTAGCATTTATTGATTTACTCAGATTATAACTGATAACTGGAGAAGTTCAAACATATTTTTTAAAATATTTCTTACTCTTTATTTCGCTGCTGATTTTCTTTTGTGAAATCGTTTTTTTTTAAGTTTTTGATATTTTAAAATTAAAGTGTTTCAAAAAATCAGAGCTTTTATTTTGCATTTTTTTAATAAGAGTTAGTAGTATAGAAATTTTTAGAAATATTTAACTAAATATACATTGAAGATGTAAAAATAAAACTTTATTTTAAATTAATATTTAAACTCTATTTAAAAGAGTTGTTATTCTAGTTCAAAAATGTAAATTACCACCCCCTTCCCCCTTCTTCCACTTTTTACTTTAAGAAGCCACACAACCCTCCTCCCCCCCAATTCCTTCCCTGGTATTACGCATATGAGTAAAGGTATCATATCGAAGTCTATGAATGAAAGTGTCAGGCCCAAAGTATCAAATAAACAAATATCGCTATCAATTAGAAACTAAGCGATACCGAAAAGTATCGATACTTTTTTCGTGACCCTATCTTCGATTACTGAAAAATAATAGAAAAACAATATGTTTTGATAAATTATATTAAATTATATGTATGTTTTAGGAATCACCTCTTCATCTTTAGTAATCTGACACCCCACTTGATAAAATTTGAACAAAAACAATTTCTTTTTGTTTCAATTTCTTTATGCCACTGATATTTTTTTTTATTTTATAATTAAGCCTATCTCACTCTCGCCATTGAAATTAAAAAATGGCACAAAACTGTTTCAAATCATTTAACAAATTAGGTGTTCCTTCTTTTTTGGCTTCAGCGCAGTAAATTAACGATATTCTCTACATAAAAATCTGTTTTGATTGTTTAAACAAATTAGGAAGCCGCGAATGATATTCATAAAAGCTATTCTCCTCGAGCTGAATCGAAATGCAACAAATGTAATTTCACAATATCCCTGGACAAAATGTTAAAAGTTACCTAATTGATAAAGTAATTATTGCAACAATCTCTTGGTATCTTGCAGTATCAAGATAAATTCCATCAACCATCTGAAAGAATCTTAAAAATTATTGTTGAAGAATTATTCGAGATCCAGTGGCCGTTATCAGCAGCCCTCAACATCTGTATCTACATCGATGAGTCAGGCGATACCCAATGAAAGCTTGTGTATTTAAACGAATTAAACGCAATTTTTAAGCTCAAAGTGTGCTTAAGCTCAGTTTGTTATTGAAGTTCATTGCTTCTGGCCACAATGCTGAGCTCCGTGGTGAAAACATTTCAAGTGCTCCTCTTATTGATATTTAGTTTTAGTCAGTGCGGGACAACTCAGAATAAAAGAAATTTATATGAAAGTTACGAGCCAACATGGGAGAGCCTAGACAAAAGACCGCTTCCCCAATGGTACGACAACGCTAAAGTTGGGATTTTTATTCATTGGGGTCTTTACTCAGTTCCTAGTTACGGAAGCGAATGGTTTTGGTATTATCTAGATGGTAAGTGATATTAATAACACATCAGTTTGAATAAAAATAATGATAATGTTAATCAATAGATCTCCTCAAGTAGTTTAAAGTGCCTTTATGTAGATTCTAGAGTGTCACTGTTATAATAGTCTAAGAGCTGGTCGCCACTTCGACTAAGGTACAGCTACAAGGCTGAAACTTTTTGTACATACTATTTAATGTAATTGAAGTAAGAAAATCCACGTCTGGCAGGATTATCGCGGTTGCAACATTTTTTTTTTTTTTTGAAGTTGGCAATTTGTTATTAAAAAAAATGTACTACTACAAGTCTGGCATCTGAGTATATCGTAAATCACACTATTTTGAATACAAAAAAAATATTGCCAGACGTTTTTCGCGGTTACAAATGCCTGTCAGATGGGTCTAAAGGTGCTAATATTTGGAGAACTGGTCGCCACTTCGATTAAGGTACAGCTACAAAGCTGAAATTTTTTATACATACTATTTAATGTAATTGAAGAAAGAAAATCCACTTCTGGCAGGATTATCGCAGTTGCAACAAATTTTTTTTTTTTCAAGTTGGCAATTTATTATTTAAAAAAATGTACTACTACAAGTCTGGCATCTGAGTATATCGTAATTCACACTATTTTTAACTGTATTTCTACTGAAAATGTTCTATAAAATATTCTAGGAAAACCAGACAATACTTCCCAGATGAATATATTATTCACCATATGTAGTGGAAATACAGGTAAGATCAACTAATGCAGATGCCTATTCGGAAAAGAGTTATGACAAATTATAATTACATATATTCAAACAGAGATTATTTTATTATAGAAAGTAAAACAAATCACAAGGCATAGATTAATATTATATAATTGTTTTTTTAATTAAAAAAACATAATTCTGTACATAAAAAAAACATAATTCTGATGCTGAACAATTTGCTTTTTCATTTTTTATTAGTTATTATTCTGTTTCTTCATCATAAACTATTTCGTCCTCTCTCAAGCATTTGTAACCGCGAAAAACGTCTGGCAATATTTTTATTGTATTCAAAATAGTGTAAATTAAGATATACCCAGATGCCAGACTTGTAGTAGCACATTTTTTTAAATAATAAATTGCCAACATGAAAAAAAAAATTTTTTTTGTTGCAACCGCGATAATCCTGCCAGAAGTGGATTTTCTTTCTTCAATTACATTAAATAGTATGTACAAAAAGTTTCAGCCTTGTAGCTATACTTTAGTCGAAGTGGCGACCAGTTCTCCAAATATTAGCACCTTTAGACCCACCTGACAGGCATTTGTAACCGCGAAAAACGTCTGGCAATATTTTTTTTGTATTCAAAATAGTGTGAATTACGATATACTCAGATGCCAGACTTGTAGTAGTACATTTTTTTTTAATAACAAATTGCCAACTTAAAAAAAAAAAAAATGTTGCAACCGCGATAATCCTGCCAGACGTGGATTTTCTTACTTCAATTACATTAAATAGTATGTACAAAAAGTTTCAGCCTTGTAGCTGTACCTTAGTCGAAGTGGCGACCAGCTCTCCGACTATAAATTTTATCATTGTTTTGTTAATTATGATATGAGCAGATTTATAGCTTAAGTACACTTTAAAATTAATCAACTGTGTTATCGTTGATCTCATAAACAATATATTCGGAAAATTTCCTGATGCATTGCAAAAAAATACACATTTAATCTGTTGCTTGTGTACACTTGTGATATTATTATCATTTCGTGCAATTGACCCATTCGAAGTTTTAAGAAGTATTCAGCAGTTTTGCATATTTTTAGGTAATGCGAATGAGTTTATGTCACCGAAATTAATTTGGGTATGCCGTCCAAAACACTAAAAACGATAATAAAAGGAAGAGTGTTAGTTTGTTAACAAAATCGGCCTATATGAGCGCAGCTGTGAACCACAACCAAATTTTAAAATGTTTCAAAATGAAGTAATAGTTATTAAAATAGAAGCAAAATAAAACTGGTTCAAATCTTCGCACTGTGCTAAAATCTCACGCAAAAAAAATAAAACTAAATTAGATTTTTTTTTTTAGAAAACAATTATAGAAAACTAACTGTGTTTGGGTAGCATTTTCTACAAAAAGCGACTGGTAGAAATTCTTTGTTTTAAGGGGGGAGTATACATTTATTGGATATTTTAAGAACTGAGAATATACATATCGAACTTTCTAAAATAAATTTTTTTGTATTTTTTTTATATTAAATAGGGCTGCGATAGGGCTGCCGCAATTAGGTCCCTTTAAAAAAAACGATTTGCATAAAATCTAAGCTGTGGAACGTGTGAAACAAAATATTCAAGTAGGATATTAAAATATAAATCAGTCTCAATCGTGTGAACTAGAATAACGTACTTTGGTTTAAAAAAAACAAAGTTTTGAATTTGTTTACCCTTTTTTTAAGTAAAAAAATTGTTGAAAAATGGGTAAAATATTAACGGATATTTGTAAATCTAGTTCACAAACGGCACGGTTGCACCACGGCTGAACCAATTTATATAGATATGTATATACATATTAATAAATTGATTCAGCTATTGATGCGGCCGAGGAGCGGTCAAGAGTGCGGCCGTGGTTAGCCTAAGCGTTATACATATATATTATAGTGCGGCCGTCGTGCGGCAAAATTTTTTCGACAAATAGATCCCATGCGGCCGAATAAGGCATTCAAACTGCAAACCTTCATGACGATGAAACACGAAGGTGGATCCATTATGATTTGCGGGTGTAGGAATGGTGTCGGTCCCGTATGTAGAATTGAAGGTACGATTAAGAAGGAGGACTACCTGAGAATTTTGCAGAGCAACTTACCTCAGGCAATAAGAAAAAGTAGGATGCCTGAGGAAAAAGTTTTATTTCAACACGATGGGGACCCCAACATATAGCCAAAATATGTAGTGAGGGAATGGCTGGGAACCCAATACTTTTCAATGTTGACGTGGCCGGCACAAACCCCAGATATAAGCCAGATTGAAAATTTGTAGGCTTAGGTAAAAAGAAAATTAGCAGGATATGCAGAACCACCAAAATGGCTAAACGAATTATGGGATCGCTTCCAAGACGAATGGAATAAAATGTCTCAACAAATTGTTGATAATCTATACCAATCAATGCCAAACAGATTTAATGAATTAAAGAAAAATAAAGGGTTGTGGATTAATTATTAAAATATGAGAGTTTCATTTATATATTCAACGGGTGCAAAACTGATCACATGAGTTACTTGCGGAAAATTTAATTAAACGTAAATTGTATGAAGAATTATTGAGAGTGCTTTTTACTAAGATTTATAGTAAACATGAAGAATGCAGGGAATTTTATTTCACTCAAATCGGAACTTTTTTCCGTGTGCAGGAGTTAACAGAAGTCAAAATGTAGAATCATGTGATCAGTTTTGCACTTCACTGTATATATATTTTGTTATTTTTTCGTTTTTCGAAACCCTCAATAATTTTCCTATGCTTTCGCATTTCTTGGCTTACTAAACTTATTTTCTTAAATTTTCCATCCCTCGAGCTCCAAAATGACGTTTAAAAATAATTTTCTTCTTCTATTTAATTATTGTATCTCATTTGTGTATTATCAGCTGTTATCTGTTGGCAATAGTAATAAAAAATAGTAAATATACTTATCTAAGATTTTTGTTTTAACAATTTATTCTTAACTAAAAATTTGAAATGAAATCTTGTTTTATACTCTTTATTTTTTAAGTATTTCTAAACAAATTTAATTTTATGTCCATCGCTATATTTTAGAAATCTAAGAATTGTTTAAGTATTGGATTTCAATAGCTCAAAGTCACCGATTGTTTTATAGGTACCAAGCTGCCAAATTATGTGAATTTTATTAAGAAAAATTACAAGCCTGGATTTACATATCAGGAGTTCGCCAAGGATTTCACTGCGGAACTGTTCGATGCAGACCAATGGGCAAAACTCTTTGAGGATAGCGGAGCAAAGTAATAAAACTGAATAAAGTTTTAAAAATATAAATAAAGAAATTTAATTTATATGAATATTGTAGATACGTTGTTTTAACAAGTAAGCATCATGAAGGTTACACACTTTGGCCTTCCAGCAGATCATTCGGTTGGAATTCGAAAGACATTGGTCCCAACAAAGATATAATAAGTAAATTATTTTGTTCAACATAATTTCTACTAATAAATTGCTAATGATATTTAATTTAAACAGGCGAACTATCCACAGCAATAAGAACAAAAACTTCATTGAAGTTTGGCTTGTACTACTCTTTGTATGAATGGTTCAACAGAATGTACATATCAGATAGACAGAACAAGTTCAAATACCAGACTTATGTTCACAACAAAGTCCATCCTGAGCTTCAAGATCTTATACATCGATATAAACCAGAAATCTTATGGTCAGACGGAGATCAAGAGGCTAGTCCTAGCTATTGGAATTCAACTGAATTTATCGCCTGGTAATGCTTATTTATATAATCTTTTTAACATTGAAACAAATACGGCATTATGTCTAAAGGCTCTACAACTCAAGTCCAGTCCGAAAAACGATTGTAACTAATGATCGTTGGGGAAAAGGTGTTATGTGTGCTCACGGGGATTTTTATACTTGTGCAGATCGCTATAATCCTGGTCAATAACTCTCTTTTTACTCTCGATTTTATGCTAAATTTAATTTTAATTTTAGGTGTTCTACAACCACATAAATGGGAAAATGCATTTACAATAGATAAAACCACATGGGGCCACCGTTTTGATACCACTCTTAAAGATTACATGTCGTCGTATGAACTTATTAAAGGTAAAATAACTATTTTCCAGTTTCACATTAAAACTTTGTGATTTTTATTAGAATTGGTAATCACCGTCAGTTGCGGGGGCAATGTATTAGTGAACATTGGTCCTACTAGACATGGAACTATAGAACCGATTTTTGAAGAACGTCTTAGGCTAATGGGTACATGGCTTAAAATTAATGGTGAAGCTATCTATGACAGCAGACCTTGGATTTATCAGAATGACACCGTCACCTCTGGTGTCTGGTACACCAAAAAGGATGAAGATCCTGGTTGAAATTGAGTAAACTTTTGAAGTAGAAATATTCATTATGTTATTTTTAGACCGGATTAATGTATATGCCATGATCTTGGAGTATCCTTATTTGACAAATGAAATTGATCTCTACGCCTTAGGTGGACTATTAGACGACAGATCAACTGTAGAGCTTGTAGGCTACCCAGAGGCAGATTTATTAGTATGTTTAGTTTAATATCTTTAGCATTACGTTAATTCTTTCTTACTTTCCTTTCAGTGGTTTGATAATTCTACAGCTCTGCATATTGAATTTCCACCAAAGAACTTAATGGACAATAAGGGATTAAAACTAGCATATACTATTAAAATAAATATTGAACAGTGATATAAAATATTTTGTAAATAGAAATTTTGTATTTTAGTAATAAAACTATAAGTGAAATTCCTTCTGAAGTCCTTTTTTTTAATAAAAAATAATAATAACAAAAGTAAGGTGAATTAAAAATTAAAGCTTCCAAACTTCTGAAAAACCTAACAATTACTACAATTGCTTAAATATACAGGGTGTTCAGAGGTGGGAGGTCAATACTGCAGGGGGTGAAAGGTCAGACCGAGACAAGCAAAAAATCGTATGGGTGGGGGAGGGGGGGGGGCATCTCGCACCGTTTGGCAGTTACAGGGTGATTCATAAATCAGGATTTTGCCTTATATGGGAACCGCTCTTGTATTTTTATCTTTTTTTCTACGCATCGCAGCGACCCCAAACCGATCTCAAAAAATCACTATTTGGAAGCCCTTTCCAAAAAAGTTTACACCACCCCCCTATCCCCAACCCCTTGGCCACAATCCCCCCTGGAATTTGAAAAAATTAACTTTTATTTCACGATTTTTCACGTTTCGCCCCACTTTTCTCCGAAATTCATGTTATTAACATACCTACTTTTTATTTTTTTTAAGTTGCCTATCTAATTACCTTTCCAAAAAGGTGCAACATGTCCAGATAGGAAAAGATTACGAAAATTTATTTACAAAAATCCTTTTACAGAATATCATGACAATTCGAATTTTTAAGAAATTATACATAAGTTAACTAAAAAATACATTTTGTTCGCTTAAAAACTAATTATAATTAAAACGTTTGTCCTTTAAAAGCTGTTCAAAATGTTCTCCGCTAGTTTCGATGAATGCAAGTAGCCTTCGTCTTATTTCACGTTTGAGGTCTATGGAGCCAGTCTCTCCCGTATTTTCGTGGCTGCAGTCACAATCCTGGTAACTAATTCTTCTCTGGTGTTGATTGGTCTTGAGTAAACTTCATCTTTCATCATTCCCTATAAGAAAAAGTCCAGTGGAGTAAGGTCCGGTGACCTAGCAGGCCAAGGAATCGGATGCTTATTACAGGGCTGTTCCTGACGATGTTGAGGATTTGTTTGTCGGGGTCCGCTGAATCGGCCGATTTTCCTGCTCGCGTTTCTGCTCTGGGGGCGGTTGCACTTCCGGTTTCTTTTAACCTTCTGAAAGTCCTTGAAAATACCCTTCTGTTGGGTACCCGCCGATTCGGGAATCTCCTTTGGTATTCTCGTACGGCCTCACTATCATTTCCGTCTACTAAACCGTACACGTAAATTATATCGGCATACTCGTCAACACTGAATTCTGCCATTTTATCTTAATTTTTTCTATTAAACACCCGTTCTTATCGCTTGCTTCTTCAACTGTGGTCAATGTCCTTTCAAACTTACCCATTTTTATACCATAATTCATAGGAGGTATTAGAAACGGAGCGTCAGGATACTTACGAGTCAATACTGGATATAATAAACTAATAACGCTATTTAACGAGATTACATTTATTATTTTATTACTGTTTTGCTGAAATAATAAAAATGTACTACCTCAGTTTCCTAAACAAACATTTCCGAACTTGCTGTCATAAAAATTGTTTACTTAACGACTTTTTCCATTATGGTGCAATAAAGTAATTAGGTACCAGTGAGGATGTTTTAATTTCAGGACTTTTGCAACCCTTTTCTACCTGGGCATGTTGCACCTTTTTGGAAAGGTAATTAGACAGGCAACTTAAAAAAAATAAAAAGTAGGTATGTTAATAACATGAATTTCGGAGAAAAGTGGGGCGAAAGGTGAAAAATCGTGAAATAAAAGTTAATTTTTTCAACTTGCAGGGGGGATTGTGGCCAAGGGGTTGGGGATAGGGGGTGGTGTAAACTTTCTTGAAAAGGGCTTCGAAATAGTGATTTTTTGAGATCAGTTTGGGGCCGCTGCGATGCGTAGAAAAAAAGATAAAAATACAAGAGCGGTTCCCATATAAGGCAAAATCCTGATTTACGAATCACCCTGTAACTGCCAAACGGTGCGAGATGCCCCCCCCCCCCCCCCCCCACCCATACGATTTTTTGCTTGTCTCGGTCTGACCTTTCACCCCCTGCAGTATTGACCTCCCACCTCTGAACACCCTGTATACTAGGAGAGAAATGCTACTAACAAGGATAGGTGACACTGTGTGGATCACCGATTTGGCCGAGTCCCTGTATATTTAAAGAGGGTCACTAGTGTAGTAAACCCCCAAAAGCCCTAGAGTGCAACACTCGTAAATAAGGACGTTTCTCTCGAAAATGTTAGGCTCACCAATAGTATAAATGTATATAGTAAATTCGGTCTTATGAAAGCTGTCGTGGCGAAGTATCATTGATAAAAAGCGCAATTCCATGTATATTATTTATAATCCGAATTATGTAAGCAAATAAATATGTATTATGAAGAAAGGTAGAAGAAACATATACGCTGCTCACTTCGCCAAAACAACTTTCATAAGTTCGAATTTTTGGTACTTGTACTTATTGGTAAGCCTAAAACTTTCGAGAGAAATTTCTCCCTTATTTCTGAGTGTTGCACCCTAGGGCTTTGGAGATTTATTACACTAGTGAACCTCTTTAAATACATGGGGTCTCGGTCAAATCGGTGATCCACACAATGTGACCTATCCTTGTAAGTATTGAATTTGGAATTTCTTGCCTCTAGTCAAAAGTAAAATTATGGAAAAATATGTACACATACAGGGTGTGCAGGAAGTAGAGCGCCAAAATTAAGGGGATGTTAGCTTGGGTCATGACCTACCAGAATATCAAAATATGACCTCGTGAAAACCTCACCGTTTTCGAGATATTTGGGTTTTTATGAAAGATTAAATTTTCAATACCTTTTGTCGGATTATTGACTAGTAGGTGCACATAAAAAGACATGTTATAATTTTTTTTTTACTAAAATATTCTAGGTAAGTTGTCCTACCTGATAAACGTATCATTTTTTATTACTGACACGTGACCGTCGCGAAAAAAATAATTAATTTTTTGTTTTTTTGCTACTCAAAATTATTTGACTTTACTTTGACCTTCACTGGTGAAAAAAAATGTACTAGGCAGTGATGGGAAGGCAATTCAAAAAATTGCTTAATTAATGCAGATTTCAGAAAGGTATAACATCACCCATTTTATTCATGAATAACGAGATATTGCTATGTTCATTGCGCAATGGGCATGCTTACCAGGTAGGGCAGCTTATCTAGAATATTTTAGCAAAAAACAAAATTATAACATGTCTTTTTATGTGCACCTACTAATCAATAATCTGACAAAAGGTAATGAAAATTTAATCTTTCATAAAAACCCAAATATCTCGAAAACGGTGAGGTTTTCACGAGGTCATATTTTAATATTCTGGTAGGTCATGACCCAAGCTACCATCCCCTTAATTTTGGCGCACTACTTCCTGGACACCCTGTATATCAACAAAATAAATTTTTTATTACACAGTAAACAATTTGTGGAATATATCAACATTAAAAGTAGTAAATTTTAAATTTTGCGTATTTTATTAGATGAAACTAACTTTAATAACAACACATAATACATTTAAAATTCAGAAAAGAGATTAGAATTACATGCTGAGAAATTTAAAAACGCAATTCTTCGTTAAATATTTCATTGTATCCAACAAAAAATGAAAATTTGTTTACTTCTAACTTTAGGGAAATGTTTCAAAATTACAAATTTTCATCAAAATCTATAAGGAGACCTCAAATCGAATCTGTTTGAATTATCTAAAATTGCCTCCTTAAAATGTTGTTTAATATTACTTTAATTCTAATATGAATGTTTTATACATTTTTCATTTTTCCTTAGGTTTTGAAGGCTTCTCAATGTTGTTTCATTTTCAAATATTAAAAGCATAAGATTTTTAAATATTTTGCAATAAATAGAGTCACGAGTGTTGGCTCTTTAGAATACATTGAATATTTTAAAATTTGCAGTATTTATGGATGATTTCGCTCTTTAAGTATAATCGTGATTTGCATGCATTATGAATCACTATTTGAAATTTAAATCCCAATGTACTTTTACACCCGAAAATTAAAATTGAAAATTTCAGATTAAAAAATTACATTGATTTACGAAGTCATAAATAGCTTTTAAAGTCGTGCGAATTCATCAGTTTACACTTTTTTATAGATGTAAAATTAAACTGAAAATTTGTATGTTTTAGTGCATACACAGGCATTTGCATTCACAGTCATAAAAAAAAAAAAAACACGTTTTTGAGGATTCCACATCTATTTTTGGGGTTACTTTTTACCTAGAGGTTGAAGGGGTGAAGATAGAGAGGGTAGTTTTTTACCTGTTACCGAAAATAATAAGATGACGATTTCGATGACGCTAAGCTCATTTCTAGAATTATTTTTTACTTAGGGTTCGAAGGGTTGAAGAAAGAGGGGGTGACCTTGCAGATGAGCGAATGGTAAAATTTCGGGCAGAACTCTGAGGAATAAGAAAATGCATATATCCAAAAACTAGAGTTTGGTAGAAAAAAAAGTTTTCCTTGTTTTTAACTATGAAATACCCTTTCAATAATTTCCAAAAAAAATATATGTTGTAGCTTTGGGTCGAAGTACACTATATGAACAAATTGGCGGATGGTACAAAAAGGATATCATAACCTGTATAACATATATTTTACCCATCAAGATCAGTCCAGCCATTTTCGAGAAAATGGATTTTTTCAATTTTCCAAAAATTCGTTATAACTAGTGTTAAAAAACATTTTTTGAAATTGATATTTGTAATAAATTAATCCCATCACCGTAGCAACTTACCACATTAAAATGGGCAAGATACATGCGGGGGCAGCCCAACCTCTCTTATCCTGCTACAGCCTTTCATCTTTAACCGCTGAACTAAAAAAATACTTTATTTAATCTGTGCAAAAATACAATAAATGTGTTACAATACAAATTTATTGTTAGAATACTACTACTACTTTGAAAGCTGGTCACCAAGTGAACGGGGTCTATTCAAGTAAGTTTAAAGGAAGCAAGTTATAGGAAGTGAAATATTAATAATAACAATAAAAAAAGACGTGAGTTCGTTCAGATTATCATCATTAAATTTGGAGACATCGTTAGCAGATAACAATCAATCAGATATACAATTAACTAACAAATGTAGATAATTATAAGCAAATAATAAGCAATAATCAATTGGAAGCAACTAGCAGACAAGTATTTAAGTTACAATTAGCTAGCACAAGACACAGTTGAAGAGCGAACCTTTCGGATAATATAATATACGTTTAAAATGCCATATTCATTATAATCAGAGTGAAATAGAGTTCCATTATCAATTATGATTGTTTAAAAACTATCTTAACGATTATTTCAATTTATCTAATCATTGATTTTTATTTGAAAGTCCTAACAATTAAATTTATCAGCGCTTCTTCTCTATTTAAATATTTTGCAACCCAAGATGCATACTGGGACAGTCCATATAAAATTTCCTCGATATGTTCCCAGAATTTCTCCATCTCAAGAAGAATAGCAGAATTGAAAAGTATTGATTTATTTATATTTCCACCAATCTGATTCGGACTTCGAGAGCATCAAAACATAGGTTCAAGTTAGAGGTCAAGACGCGACGGCGCTAAAGTACGCTTCGTACTTCGACAAGAAACAATGCACAGTATCGCTTTTAGCGGGGGCTTTGCAAGTAGACAACGGGGCGAGTTGTCGTTATCAAAAGCGGCAAGCTTACGTATCTAGATCGAATCGGGAGCGAGGGAGCGCTTAACAGCAGTCTGTGTGACGTGCTCAGCTTAAGTGGTCAGTTGCAGAGTGTGAAGGTCGGTGCGGCAGAAAGACTCACTTAGTTCATTTTTGAAGTTCTCCTCTAAAACAAGCAATGGTCCGTTCGAGGGTGCAAGTTTGGTTAATAATTCTACTCGGGATTTTCTGTAGAGATTTTTGTACTGCCGACGTTGAAAATAATGAAGTAGACTCGGAGACTATAAAGTATGATCCTACGTGGGAAAGTTTGGACAAAAGACCACTGCCCCAATGGTATGACGACGCCAAGGTTGGAATCTTTGTCCACTGGGGTGTCTACTCGGTCCCTAGTTTTGGCAGTGAGTGGTTCTGGACTAATTGGAATAGTAAGTGAAGGATTGTATTCGTAAATATTTTGAATCTTATCGCAAATTTTGAGGGTGTCAAGTGTCGTGCACTTATCTCATATGCTTCACGCAAAGTGTTTACTTCTTTTAAAGCTACCTACCTTATTTTAATTGAATTCGTGAGATAGGCCTACTTCTCAATTCGCTGATAGCATTATCTAGTCTCTCGGAAAGTAAGTAGCACAAATCGGGTACTTGTAAAATTATTATTATTATTATTTTATTGATTTATTATATAGGCTTACCAACAGTATATACACTTAGGTTTCTTGAGTCTCTAACTCTTTGACTTTAAAATTCCCTGCTTCCCTACTATTATTATTATTATAGATATAATAACAATCCTTATTTTAATATATATACATTAGGGTGCTTTTTTTTTTGCGACTATTTTTTTTTTTTAAGTCCCACCTCGAAATTTTGTGGCAAATACCTAAACAAAAATTCCCTGAAAATTGGAACCCTTAATATTAATATTAAGTACTAGACCAAGGCGTATAAAGATTTCCCATATAAAATACACATAAACTTTGATTATTTTTCTTCAAAACTCTACAGCTCAGAGGCATTTTATGGTATAATCTTGGTCAATGGTAGGGTTTCTTCAGAATTGAATGCTCTACAAAAGTGTCCATTGCGGTGTAACCCTAATTCCCACCAGCGAGGTAGTACGGGTCACTAACCCTATTTTTTCATGAAATTCTCGTTTTTTTGCCCCTATCTTGTAAATAACAAGAGCCACAGAAAAAATTTGAATGACAAACTTGTAGGAAATTCAATTTACTCCAAAAAGCTCTAGAACACCAAATCCTTAACATCGATATTTCTTGAGATATTGGGTTTTGAAGTTGAGGTAGTGTTTCTACAATTTAGCTCAATAATCCATAAAAGTTCCACTCTACCTCAACTTCAAAGCCCAATATCTCAAGAAATATCGATGTTAGCTATTTGGTGTTCAGAACTTTTTTGTAGGAAATTGAATTGCCTACAAGTTTGTCATATTCACTTTTTCTGTACCTCTTGTTGTTTACGAGATAGGGGTAAAAAGCGAGAATTTCATGGAAAAATTGGGGTTAGTGACCCGTACTACCTCGCTGGTGGGAGTTAGGGTTACACCACAATGGACACTTTTGTAGAGCATTCAATTCTGAAGAAACCCTATCATTGACCAAGATTATACCATAAAATACCTCTGAGCTGTAGAGTTTTGAAGAAAAATAATCAAAGTTTATGTGTATTTTATATGGGAAATCTTTATACGCCTTGGTCTAGTACTTAATATTAATATTAAGGGCTCCAATTTTCAGAGAATTTTTGTATTTGCCACAAAATTTCGAGGTGGGACTTAAAAAAAAAAAATAGTCGCAAAAAAAAAGCACCCTAATATACATACTTATGGAAAAAACATCGGCTTAAATTTTAGCGTAAAGTTTTGTATCCTTAAGAAAAAGTATTATTTGTTTCAGTTCTTGATATATTCAGATTTAGGGATATAGATATGTTAAATTTATTTATTTTATTATTATACATATTACAGGAGTAAAAAAAAAATGTTTAATTGTGAGGTCTTAATTGCAGGAACATTTCGAATATGTAACTGTGAGTGATGAGGCAGTGTCTTGTTCTGAACCTTGTTATTTTAATTGAATCTCTTCTATTTAGCAGATTTCATTTCGGGTTCAATGTTTATCTTTTTATTTGTTTGTCGGATTATTGTCTTGTTTATATTAAATTTAACGTGTGACAATAACTAGTTTTCAATAGCAATGACAAAGCACGGATAAAATTTGTAATAGTAACTAATTTTGTGACAGAGAGAGCAATATATCATTTATATAGGCTTTCTTCCATAAATTACGGATTTTGAAAACTAGATTTGACTAAAGGGTGTTCAAATTAGAGGTTTTATTTTGAAATTTGCTGCTATTCAAATTTTTTGTACTAGATTATGCTGTCATTTTTGTCATTATTAAAATTGTTGTTATTAAAAAACATTATTATCAATTTGGTGAACGTTTTTCAGAAGTTGAAAGAAAATTTTGGACAAAATGTTGTCAAACAAATGTTCCGTCATGCACCAATTTATTTTCGTCAATTTGTCTTTAAAAAAGCAAGAAGAAAATTAAATTTTTCTCAACTGTCAAATCTGGGGTAAAGAAAATCCACGACAAGTATTAGAAAAATTGATGCAACCAAACAAAGGAACTATTGTTGTTGGTCCCTACTTTTTTGCAAATGCAGCTGGCAATGTATAGAGAACATATAGTTTCAACAGGATATTGCTACGTGTCATACAGCCACTGCGACACTAGATCTTTTGAGAGAAAAATTTGATAATCGAATAATTTCACGTTGAAGAGATGTTAATTGGCCGTCTAGATCTTGTGTTTTTTTAACAGTAAGGTTTATGCTAATGATCCTCAAAATATTAATCTTTAAGTTGCTTGACAACATAGCGAGCATATCACATCGACAACATAGCGAGCATATCACTTAAATTGAGCCTCAATTACCAATTATGCAAAAATGCCATTGGAAACTTTGCAAAAAGAATGCTGGGTTACAGAGTCACTTAGCAGATATCGTTTTCCATTATTGACTGCAAACATTTCTTCTTTTCAGAAATTCAGTGATTTATTGTCTTATTAAAAAATTAAAATGAAGACTTAAATTTGAACACCCTTTATTTTACTAATATACGAGATGTTGTAAGACTTTCCGAAAATTCCTAAAATAGTATTTTATACTTTTAACGCTATTTTTGCCAAAAATCATAATCTCTGGAAATGATATTTAGATTGTTGCCTAGTGTTATATTAATATTAATTTTTATAAGATATATAGTAAAAATCTTACTTTAGAAATTATTTGTTGGTTTAATTTGATTGATAATTGGTTAAACAACTCTTTTTGATTAAGGGATAACATCAAGTTTTACGATTCTTCTCATATAATCTCTATAATTAGTTTATATTTCAAATTTATAGGTATATTCTAATTTATTTTTTGTAGGTTCAGTGCGCACATATGTCGATTTTATGCAACGAAATTACAAACCAGATTTCACTTATCAAGAATTTGCTAAAGATTTCACAGCAGAACTATTTGATCCCAAACAATGGGCGCAATTATTTGAAGACAGTGGAGCGAAGTACGCGGACTTAAAAAAAAAATAATTCTGATGCATAATACGAATTTTCTTACAGATACGTTGTCCTAACTAGCAAACATCATGATGGCTATGCCTTATGGCCATGCAATCGTTCTTTCAGTTGGAATTCATTGGATATCGGACCTAAAGCAGATATTATAAGTATAGGACATTTTTTTCAAATGTAGCTCTTTACGTAACTGGTCAATTCAATAGAGAAATTAGCCACTGCAATAAGAGAGAAGAAATCAATGAAATTTGGCCTCTATTACTCGCTCTTTGAATGGTTCAATAGGCTGTATTTGGAGGATAAAAATAATGGTTTTAATACCCAGACTTATGTACGAGACAAGGTCCTGCCTGACCTCCGAGAGATAATTTCACTCTATGAGCCCGAAGTAATTTGGTCAGATGGAGATTGGGAAACTAAACCTGAATATTGGAATTCAACTGAATTTATCGCATGGTAATTTTGTTTAATTTGATAATTCAAATCTTGATAATCTCATATCTTTTTGAAGGTTGTACAACTCAAGTCCTGTACGTAAAACAGTTGTAACCAACGATCGTTGGGGAAGTGGTGTCCTTTGTGCTCATGGAGACTTTTTCACTTGCAGTGACCGATACAACCCAGGTATTTCGTTTTCTTTTCTTTTTTTTATTATAATAATTTAAATAATTTTATATTAAACATTCTCAGGTGTACTAGTAAAACACAAGTGGGAGAACGCATTTACTTTAGATAAGACTTCCTGGGGTCAGCGATTTGATACAACCTTAAAGGATTATATGAGCCCTAAAGAACTTATTGAACGTAAATTTTAAAACTTTTTTACCTATTTTCTCATTTTTATTGACTATTTTCAATTTAATATTAAAGAAATAGTAATAACAGTCAGTTGTGGAGGTAACGTGTTGGTCAATGTCGGTCCAACCAGACACGGCACTATTCAACCGATTTTCGAAGAACGACTTCGAACCATGGGCAAGTGGCTGAAGATAAATGGTGAGGCTATTTATGGTAGTCGACCTTGGATTTATCAAAATGATACCCAAACACCAGGAGTTTGGTACACAAAAAAGGATGTAAAAGGTTTGGAATTCAGATTTATTTGAAAAAAAAACGTTTATTTTATAGTATTACATTTCATTCAGAATGGACAAACGTGTACGCAATGGTTTTAAAATATCCTTATGAAAAAAACGAAATCAACTTATACGCATTTACGGAGGACAAAAATAATACATTTTATGTAGAATTGCTGGGATATGGTCCTGTAAAGGTAACTATTATATGTTATCATCCATAAAAATATTGCTATTTATAATTTTCGTTTAATTTTTAGTCAAAATACGACGGGAAAATTTTGAATATTGCTTTTCCACCGAAGAATATCATTGATTATGCAGGACTAGAGTTAGCGTGGACCTTCAAAATAACGTGTCGTTCGTTAAGTTGTTCGCAAAAGAATAAATCTTTGGAATCAAATTGACATAGTATTGAACTAATATAATAAATGTGAAAATGTATTTATAGTCGAGTCAATGAATTTTAAAATTATTAGAACTGCTAAGCCCTCCAAAAAAGATTCGATTTTGATGAAATTTTTTTTAAATGTTTGTTATATTCAATTATTCGAAATTAGAAACAAAAGTAATGGGGCAGATAATTTTTTGAAATCCTAAATTTAAACTTTTTGAAGAAATTTTGCGGTTTTTATAGAAGGTTTTTGGAGTCGCTAAATACGAATATATTGATTTTAATAAATAATTAAATTTTTTTCAACATTTCTCACTAATAGTATCAATATTCAGTGTTTGAAACTTCTTTTAATACGTTTATAACCTCAAAGCACATGTATTCACTTAGAAAATCATTTAGTTTTTTATAATAAGTTTGTATATTATATTTTTATGTCCGAGTGATTAAATAACTATATATTTTATCAATGGACATTTTTATTATCATCACTATGTTGTATTATGTGCAAAATTTTAAATTTTCATTGTTGTTTCTGTGGCAAGTTTTTGTCTACACTTTTAAAAACGATGAAATTGCAAATACAAGAAAGCTATGAATACCCCTATTAAATATGATAATATAGCAATAAGTGTAGTTTTCAGATCTATACTAGAAAAATGTTGTAAGGCACATATAAAAATTATTCAATAGTAAGATTAAAATCAAGGAGTCTGTTAGAAAGCAATCAGCTATATAGTGATATAATCATAACACAGGGCTACAGATTTTATATGTTTTTCTGGTGCCGAATAAGTATTGTTTTATTTTTATAGAATTTTTTTCGTAGATTACGAATTTGTAAACGAAAATGTTCAATTAGCTGCTGTTTTCGAGAAAAAGTCGAAAAGATCGTATTTCAGCCATTTTTGAATGATCATTAAAAAATAACGGATTTTCATAGAAGGTCATAATATGACTTAAATGAAAGCCTAAATTCTAATTTAAAAATATGCAAATGCACTAATCTTTAGACTTTACTTAACATCTTGGGAAACACAATTTTCGTAACGAATCGTCAGGTGAAATATTCATTCCCTATCTGTTGTATAAAATAATCAATATATTGAAAAAATTACTTTCAACGGAATGTTATGGAAAAATTTGAAAGCGTTTCATATTTTTATGTTATAATTTAAGGTTAGAATCTTCATTTGAGCTACGGTACAAATTCCTATCACGATCTCTTATTTTTTAATGATCATTCAAAAATGGCTGAAATACGATCTTTTCAACTTTTTCTCGAAAACAGCAGCTAATTGAACATTTTCGTTTGCAAATTCGTAATCTACGGAAAAAGTCTTACAGATATGATTTGTCGGTTGTTAGGCACCTAAATTGGTGTTGACCAATGTAATAGATAATTTAAATTCAGTTCTAAATTTAGTTTTATTATATCTTTTATGAAGAAGTCGCAAAAATTGCAAAGGAGTTCAATAAACTTTCAAAGTAAGCTTTTATTAATAACTTTTTAACTAAAAACATATTTAATAGTACTTCCTTCAACTGTATGTTTTTTCAAAATTCAAAATTTAATTCAAAATGAAATAAAACTTTAAATCATACTTATTTATTTATATGTATATGATCGAAAATTTGGGAATACTTTTTAATCGTAATTACGGATTAAATTTAAACTTAAAAAATGTGGTGTTCAAAATTCGTCTTTCAAATTAATGCATTAAATACAGAATGTTTTGATTTGAATACATTTCACTTAAAAATTCTGTTGAACTCTCCTTTTATTGAATTTTGTGCGTTATTTGACAAATCTCTATATTTTTCGAACACTAATTCTTAATGTTTTAACAAATAAACTCATATATGTACATATCAAAAATCAATCTATTAAGATTGCAACAGGTAATGTAACAGGTTTCGTTTTTACAAGGATTAAAGTGTAATCCAAAAGGATTAAAAAGCACATATTGATTTTGTGCTTACTCAAACGAGTTTTCTAACTAACTATTAACGAAAGGAGAACCAAAAATGAGTTTTTATCAATTGGGATGGTTTAAGCTCTTAACCTCTTCAAAGTACTAGTGACATTTTTGATTATAATTAACCCCCGGAGTTACACACCTATTTTTTGGATCATCGCCTACACTCTGGGTCGATCAGACCCGGTTCACTTTTTGATCGCCTATATTTCCGCAACTACTGAACCTTGTGACTTTCCAAAATTTAGAAGTACACTTTCAACTATTATAAAATAATTTATAAGTATTATAAGTGTCTTTGAAGTCCTTAACATACTTAAGAAAATTCGCGAAAAACATTATTTTAGGAAAAAATGTAAATTTAGGAAAAAAATTTCAAACTTTTTTAATGTTTACGATTTTTAGTTAAATATTTATATAAATACTCTCTAACTATGTTGAAATAATAAAAAAATATAATCCTATATTGAGCCTCTAAAAAATGTATTTATTTCACATACTCACGGAGGATCTACAGGGTTTAAAAAATCGTGTTTTTTTTATATATAAATGACTGAAAAAAATTTTTTTTTTATTAACACATCAACTGATGACTCAACAAGCTGCAGTTAAACCTATAGTCGGGATATTGAACTATACTTGTAAGGATGTGGCACCGCCCTTTTTTAAAAATTCTGAGCGCCAATTTCAGTTAAATTCGGTGTATGGGTCTAAACGACCCAGTGTGTACTCAGAGGGTTAAACTAAGTATATACCTAACAACGTGATGTGTTTCATTTATTTATACACCTATAAAATGTATTATTATTAGGTATCAATAATTATGGTAGGTATTACTTCTTAGGTGGACCACCGGCTGACAATGAATCTTAATTATGGCCCACCTGAAAATTTGTTTGAGCAGCCTTTACTTATTATTTATTTTAAAAAATTGTATACAAAATTAATATAATTCTTTATTATAATACTTCTTTATTCATTGCATATTATTAAGTGCTCTAAAGGTAAAACAAATTTTTTATAAGGATAAGTATTTATATTCATCTAAATTCAGTGGTAAATTCTTACATATATTTTATCTTATTTTTAAAATCTAATATATTGCAGGCATTTCTGATTTCTATAGTTAGTGTATTAAAGATTGCAATTGCTGAATGAATAGGATCATGTTTTATTCGATTCCTCCTAAATACTGGTAGGTTGAAGTCTCCTTGAATGTTCCTTGCTAAAATAAGGCTTATTGCTGAATTCTGAATGCTGCTTTGATATCTTGTATACTTTTTCTAATTTTATAAACTGATTTAGGTTCAGGTAGTTGTTATAATGAATAAGCACAAATTATTAATCTATAATCGGACTAATTTTCTTACCGGGTACTGTACCTACATACAATATAATACAAAAACTTGAGTAAAGAGAATTTTACTCCTACAACAGAGTCCCTCGTCTCGTTCCGTTTAAATTCTCCTCTCAAGACGAAGATGTTTCTCTTTCAAGAAAGAGCACAAGAAAACGAGCAGCTGCTCTGGCTTTTGGAAAAGGAAATGGGAAAGCGAACACGTGGTCCCTAAATGGAAATGCTGCTGTTGAAGACAGAATCGATCGATTATGCTGCGTGCATATGTATGCTACTACGGCTGGTCTTTGGCCGGTGCGATTTTCATGGAATCTCGACGATGCTGCCTCGGGTGAATCATGCCAGCAGCGAAGGGCAGTTTTCTATTCATTATTCATTACATTGGTCCAAGTATAACATAATTTTCGGTATATATGCTTTTTGGATGTGTAGTTGAGTTGTATGAGGTGCGCATGGTCTGCAAGGAAAGGTGAGAGACCGTCGCGTCGCTCTCATCCCGGTTTATTGTAAGTTTTTTTCATACTTATTTATTTATGCTCTATGGGGCGCTTCACTTACTAGCGGACGGTGTCGCAGCGGTAGCTCCCAAAAGAAGCATTTTCCACTTGGTTCGGCATTCGGTTGATATAATTCGTGGCTTTTCAGCGCGGTAGAATAGTTCCCCGCGGTAAGTGATATCGGTTGGTTGGTTTTGTGGCACAGACGGACAGCCCTAGACTGTTTTCTTAAAACCAAACTAAAAGGTTTTGGGAAGTTTGTGCTTGTGCTGTGTGTGTTTCCTAAAAGTGACTTTAATTGAAATTTAAAAGGTAATGAATGTGGCAAATTTATTCAACGTGCTCTATGTACGTTATTTTATATATATTATAGTATAGTGAGTGAGCGACTTTCGACTTATTGAAAAATGTTCGGAATATTTTTAGCACAACACCGCCAACGTGTACAGAGTAGTGATTGAATTATTTGAAAAATTGAAATTTTTACTTCAACAGTGATAATGAAAATTTGCTACGTTTTCTACGTTGTATATGACGTTGCGCCACGTGTGTGCCTTGTATCTTGTTAGAAGTTGCTATAAAGCGCAATGTTCGAATGATAGACACCTTTTTTGCTCATATTAGGAGATTGTACTGAATCGTGGATTTGAATTGATTTTTGGCAACTATTTAATTGGGTTAATGTGGCGTGACGTTTAATTAGTCCCTAATCAATTGATTTTTTTTTGCAATCGAGACCTAGAAAGTATTTGTGGTTAATAACTTGGGTCCTATGCTTTTAGCTAGAGTAATCGAAAAGGTATCAGGAAACTATATATCTAGACTTAGACGCGTAAGGCTTCCTCGTGCTATGTGTAAGACTGTTTTGATCATGTAATCTAAAAGTTGTAGTACTCCAGAATTGAAAATAAATAATTCTAAGAAAAAGTACGGCTGAGCTTTTAGCTGCGTTAATGAGATTTTCACCTTACACTTGTCTGCTGCGAAATAAGTTAGGCCTTAGTGAGATTTTTATTTGCCCACGGGGAAGGAAAGAAAAATTGGCAACGTGCTTTGCGTAAACAGAGCTGAACGTTGTTTCCTTGAATATGCTGTTTTTTTTAGTTTGAATACTCGTAATTGTAAAAATCTATATATAATAGCACTACGTCATATGAAATTAAATAAGAAGACAATTTATTAAAAACTATTACTCCATTCATAAGAAGTAGTTAGGACACATAGGTTTTTGGAACTTCTTTGAAGGCTGGTCGAACTTTCTCTGATCATGAAATAATACATTTTTCCCAACAATTAAAGATTTTCTCTGTACTTTAAAATAGGAAGCCTTATACCAAAACCCCCGGGAATACATAAAAATACAAGCCGTGAAGTATAAAATGCACATGTTGTGTGAATTAGCCGCAAAATAATATTTTAAACCTGAGGTAAGCCACCTCCATTCGCTTGAACTGCTAAACTATACGCGGAAATTAAATGTTCTACTAAAAGCTAACAATTTCATGAAAATTTCAAGTATTCAATCCATTTAATGTAGGGTTATTAGAAAGAACTTACCTTTTCATTTAATATCTTCACTAAAGTTGATTTTAATTGCTTCCATAGTATTTCTGCATCTCGTCTTCATAAGAAATGCTGAGAAACTGAAGAAATCATCGGACTAACTATTGGGTTGTTCAGAAAGTAATTTCGTTTCTTTTGGTGAAAATTAAAGGCGATTTTCTTATAGTGTATAAATATTTTATTCAATTATATATTCTTCATTTTGGTCCAATACCTTTTGGTATCTTTCTGGTAGTAGCATGATACCACGCTCATCAAACTTCTATTCTTTGCTGGCAAAAAACTGATCCAAGTCATTTTTGACGTCGTCCTCATTTGAAGTAAAGGTTTTGCCATCTAAAAAATATAGTATAGAGCGGTAAAAGTAATAATCCGAAGGTGCCAGATCTAGAGAATATGGTGGGTATAGTATAATATTCCATCCAAGCTGTAACAGCTTTTCGCGTTATCTTGGTGGAACACTATACCTTTTCTATTGAACAATTCTGTCCTTTTCTGTTTGAGTGAATCATTCAATTTGTCCAATTGATGACAGTACACTTCAGCATTGATCACGGTATTGTCCGGAAGAAGCTTAAAAAACGCTTTTTTGAAATCTCAACAGCAGCACCTTTTTTAATGAATCTCGTTTTTCAAAGTGCTTTGAGCCGATTCATCTCTTTTACTCAATGATCTCTTGTATTTAGCATTGTTGTAGACAACCCATTTCTCGCAGCCAGTGATGATTCGCTTGAAAAATGGATAATAATTCTTTGACGTTTGAGAAGCGGATAACAGACGTCAATGCGACGGAGCAAATTTCTTTCTGTAAGAACATGTGGAACCAATCGAGTCGAGTTTTGAAATTAAAGCAAGGCGTTTCACGTGATCATGAACGATCGAATTCGATAAATTTAATCCCTCAGCGGTCTAATGAGTTGTTATTCGGCGGTTTGCATCAATTAATGCCTTTATTTTGCCTTCATCAGCTTCAACTGGCCTACCACAAACGTGTTGCATTGTTTTTACATCAAAATTTCCAGAACGACGTATTGAAAACCAGTTTTGGCACTGGCGTTCTGTCAATACATATTCTCCATACACATCAAATAATTTTTTTCTTGTTTGAACAGCATTTTTAACTTTTCGATAGTAAAAAAGTAAAATATGCCGAAAATGCTATTGCGCAGAATCAAACACAAAAAAACCTTACTATAATCAGCTGTCAAAATAAATAATGAAATTCAGTTTAAGTGTGAAGTTGGCTGTGAACAAAATAAAATTAATACCTCTGTTGGGAAAAATTCTGATTCAAAGGATTTTGAACGATCAACGAATATTAATTCATTATAACTTTTGAACTAGAAATCCAATTTGAATAATTTAAAGCTTAGAGCCTACAGGAATAAAATATGCGACACAACAGTGAAAACCCAATTTAAATCGGTGCAATAGTTTCTGAAATATGCCAAAACAAACAGACACATAGAGATAAAAAAAAATTATTTCATGGTTGCGGATGAATTTCATAACTAGTCTCACCATATTTTAATAAAAAATATCAAATAAAAAAGAGCCCATCAGTCAACTTAATTAAAATTAAGAATTTAGATAATTTTCCTAGATTACATATAACTATACAATTTTAGGCTGTTTTAGGTCGTCCATATTAAACTATTCTAAAACGAAAAATAAGCAACAAAAAGATTTTAAAATAAAGTTATCATCTTATACTGATAAACTTGGTCAAGACTTTGAACAACTATAAGTTTTACGTCAACTGAGGGACTTTCATCTTTTTCAAAAAGTATTATTATCATTTAATAGTTTATTATATGAAGCAAACTGCAAAACACATGTCTTCTATCACAAAATAAAACTTAAAAAAGATAGTGAACAACTATACTCTTGAATTAATGCATGATTAAATGATGGGGTTAACTCAATTGATAATATTATCAATATATTGCATTAAAAAACATATATACCAAGATCTACAACGCTTTCTTGACGAAATAGCTTATCATAAATCAAGTTCGAAAAATATCTTCTGTAGTAGTGTACATTCTCACAGTCAGTTTATGAAATTGTTCCAGAATTTTTAAAACACAAGTTTTATGAAAGCGAGGAAATTGTAATTTGCTTTTTATTAGATTTATTATAAACAATAGTGAGCCACAGTTGGTGGGCAGATTCATAATCAACAAACAGTACAAAGAATTTAGATTTCCAATAGTAATAAATTTTAGTCCATAACACTGTGCAACAATGCAAATTGCGCGTTGTGGTGCAAAGGTATTTGACGTTTTGTAAGTGTAGCAGTAGCTTGTCGATAAATATTACAGAAAGTTTAGTCAGCAGAGCCGCAATTGCTACACTCGCTTATCAATCTACGATCTAATGTTGGACAAAGCTTTCGGCGTTAATGAATTTCAACTTTACGTAGGTATGTTTTCCGGCGAGATTTTTTTAATGTCTACTTAATGCAAAATCATTCTCACAATCCCGGCAAACAATGTAATGAGATTGACAGATATACCATACATACATTATTCAAAGAGTATGTTCTCTAAAAATGCAATATTGGACAATTAACATATGTAAGCGGAGCAGTTTGATAGGAAAGTTAATAAAATGTGAAAATTAAATTAACAGATTGCGTAACTCTAGATTATGTTAAATGTTGTTTATAACACTTAAATGAGTTTCACATGATGTATTAAGAAAATAACTAAGGTTGTTACAGTATCCCACATTTCATAATCATATTTCATCCTCCTTCTTTTCCAGAAATTCTTTATATAATTTTTACAAAAATTTAAAACATTTTTTATACCCATACTCCATAAAAATATTGTTTGTAACAGCTAAGCGTAAAGAACCTAATTCTCCAATTTCATGGAATAAATGCTGATAAGATAAATTACTTTGTGACCTTTTAGAACGATAATTTAAAGTAATTTTTTTTATATACCTTGTTAAAAACATAAACAAAATTTTAAAAGTCAATATTTCCTTACGAACTTTCTGAATTGTTCTATTAAAACCATCATTAAAGTCGAGATTTGTCGACTTGAAACGTTTAAGTAATTGTTTTATCTTTAAAACAATATTTATAAAGTTTTCGAGGCCATTCTGCGAGTAATTCTACCTTTTATCAATATCAATTTCATATCTCTTGTTATGAGAACATGATTTAAAATTAATACCCAGAGCTTTCGTAAAATGTATTTACAATATGTGTATAGATGTGCCGGACTTATGTTCATCAGAAAATATAAGTTGATATTTAAAGCAAGGGAAACATACAAATATCCAAATGAATAGACCGTCAAAACTACCAACCTTTCTATTGGACGTTCCAGGGCGATAAATAACTAAGATATTGATTCTATTTTCCAATTCAATTTCAATTTGAATGTAATAAAACTAATATAAAAATAACATCACTTTTCCTACGAGTGAACACACTCTTGAATAGGAATTTAAAATTTTAATACAAAACACAGAACACTAGCCAAATAATTTATGTACTTGAAAAATTAATAAGCAGCTTTTGCGATTGCCTTTTTAAAAATCATGAGGTCGTTGTCTGAACGAAACAAAAATACTTCTACATAACCTACATTAATCTTTAATACAATATCGACTACAAAAATAGAACAAGACAACTGAAACCACCTGAACAGATTTGCTTAGTAATTCAAGGGATAATCACTGCCAACGTCTTTTTCATTTTGTAAAGTGAAGTAATGACGCTTGAATTAATTATAGATAATGGCATGATTGAGTTGTTTTCATACTTTTTAAGCTTACATATTTAGTTATTCAGTTAATTATATTCAGACAACGTCACATTACAATGGAGGACAAATCAAGATTATATAAATGTTCAAAAACATGCACAATTTCTCAAGAAATATCGATGTTAGCCATTTGGTGTTCATAACTTTTTTGTAGGAAATTGAATTTCCTACAAGTTTGTCATATTCACTTTTTCTGTAGCTCTTGTTATTTAGGAGATAGGGGCAAAAAGCGAGAATTTCATGGAAAAATTGGGTTTAATGGCCGGTACAACCTCCCTAGTGGGAGTTAGGGTTACGCCGCAATGGACACTTTTGTAGAGCATTCAAATCTGAAGAAATCCTACCATTGACCAAGATTATACCACAAAATGCATCTGAGCTGTAGAGTTTCGAAAAAAAAAAAATCAAATATGTACAATGGAATGATATTCAAAATCTGCAGAAAAGTAAATTTACGGAACAAGAATCTCATGAAATATATCTGTACAGATTCAATTCTATTGATATGGTATACTATATAAAGTAATATTAAATTACGAATGTTCGTAGTATTTCTTTTTATAAAACCCAACATTTTGAACGCCTAACTATAGTCAGTTAAAACTCTCAAGTCTTTTTATAAAGCGATTCTGAATCTTGTAGTCCCATACTATTAGATTTTTACACGTATGGAATACCATAGCTTTTCATTTAGATATTTTTAGTAATAGCCGATTAGATAAACACAATTGATGCAACATTATGAATGAAACTACGACTTTTCTTTATATAGTATTCTTTGATTCGATTTATACGATCTATCCCTCATTTTTCTATATATGTCTTGTTTTACACGGTTTAGATTACCACGATTTGTATTGGAATGTATCTACCAAAACATTAATATATTTTATTAGACAAATTGTGAACTCCACTAGTGAAACCGAAACCCCCACCTTGATAAGAAGTACTTGAGCTGATGAAATAAATATTCTTTAGAAAAATTCGCACTGGTTTCCGTTTTCATTAGAGTTCCAATGCTTCCGCTGATAATCCACGACTTAAATGTTTGTTTTGGTTAATGACGCAACATTCCCACGTGAAAATAACAACTGATAAGACCAATGTGGTGAGCCACCTTAAATGACAATAAATGAATAAATGAATCTCGACTTCTATGCGTTATGTAATACAAAAATTGCAAATTCTATCACTGTAACTAATGCCTTGGCATTAAAAACGTTCTTTAAATGCTTATAGAATAAATTTAAATGCAGTAGACCCCACTTCTGAATTTTTCCGGCTAATGCGAGGTGTGTTATTTTAAATTAGTACGGGTAAAGCTATTATTCATTAAATATAATTTGCATGGAAGAAAGCAAATAGCTTCATACGTTGCAAAAATACACTGCTTTGGTGTTATAGACTTAACTAATTAGAACCCAATTTAGTGCCACGGGGATATCATAAGTAAATTTTCTATATTTAATAGATATATATCCTGATGTGCTAATTATTTCTGAACATATTTTTGCTTATTAGTGCATTTATAAATCAATAAATTGAATTATCAGCGTATGTTAATTGCGTGATGTTTGTTATCTGATAAACCTCTCAACTTATACAATCTCTACTTTTTTTTTATAATTTTATATTATTTTAGCTCGCTGATAATGATTTAAATGTGTTTTATTAATTTTTAATTCGCTCTTTTATGGAAAATTGCTTCTAGAGCAGATAGTTTCGATTTTTCTAATTGAATAATGATTACGCTTATAAATCGAGAAACACTGATCCGTTTCCCCTTTACGAATTTTTATATACTGGTCGAAAATTCCAAATTTCAAGGGAATGTTATGAAATTTGACTTTGGCTATCGAACTTCTGACAAGCTTTTAAGACAATAAATTCAACATAAATATTATATATGTTTCAGTGAGAACTTGTAATAGGATCCTCCCATGCGAACTATATCTACTTATAAATATCATTCAGCATTGCCCCAATTAAAAAAAAGAACTCTACTTACTTTTTTCGGTTTACTACACCCAAATAGTGAAAGCTTGTTTTAAAAAAGTTTTTTTACATATTTATTTTCAAATTTTTAGTTCCGTATTCTATTCGTCATTAATTTAATACCCATGTCAAGAGCGTTGTAAATAAAAATGTAATCTATCATCTTTCAACGTCCGCCATATTGGATTTAGAACAATATTAGTTATACTAAAGTGCGTTTCATATTTATAACGCCACAAAAAAAAATATGATTTCTGGAAAACTATTCATTCCAGCAGAATACAATAAATAACGAAAATGATGAATTTGATAAAAAGGAAACAATCACTCATAATTTATAAACCTAACACTTCAATGGCTTCCATACGGAAGGAAAAACTGATTTTAGCTTGTTTCATAATTATAACGCCACGTACATTTTCTATAAAAATAACAATTTTATTTCAGCAAAAATAATATTAAAACATAGTAACGTAAAATTCATTAAATTAACTAAATTCTAGAACACAGTAACGTGAAGTTCATTAATCAAGAGTTGCTCTTTGCTTGAAAATGGAATAAAAATTCTGGTTTTCATGCTATCGATGAGACTTTGAATTAAATCTAAATCAATAGCATTCCATTCTTCCGCGATTGCGCGTTTTAAGTACTCAACGGAATTGTATTGGCGATTTTCCCTATACACCCGGCGAACTAAAACTCCCCAGTGATTCTCAATTCGATTGAGGTCAGGAGAGCATGGTGGCCACTCCAAAACCTCTATCGAATTAGAAGAGAACCAGGATCTGGTTTCGCGGCTAACGTGGATACGAGCATTATCCTGCTGAAAAATCCACTGTTTTGCAGGATTTTGCCGAATAAAAAGTACCAAACTCATCTGGAGCACATCCGTGTAATCCTTGCTTTTCATTCTTGATGAAGTGAATTGCAATTCTAAACAGCCGGACACAGAGATTGCACCCCAAACCATCACGCTTCCGCCGCCAAAATTTCTTTTGGAAAAATATAGCGGTTCTTTTCTCAAGTCACGCCAATATCCTCGAAAACCATCCGGTCCATCCAAATTCCATTTTTTTTCATCAGAGAATATCACCTAAATTCTAATTTCTGTGTCCGGCTGTTTAGAATTGCAATTCACTTCATCAAGAATGAAAAGCAAGGATTACACGGATGTGCTTCGGATGAGTTTGGTACATTTTATTCAGCAAAATCCTGCAACACAGTGGATTTTTCAGCAGGATAATGCTCGTATCCACGTTAGCAGCGACACCAAGTCCCAGTTCTCTTCTAATTCGATTGAGGTTTTGGAGTGGCCACCATGCTCTCCTGACCTCAATCCAATTGAGAATCTCTGGGGAGTCTTAGTTCGCCGGGTGTATAGGGAAAATTGCCAATACAATTCCGTTGAGGACTTAAAACGCGCAATCGTGGAAGAATGGAATGCTATTGATTTAGATTTAATTCAAAGTCTCATCGATAGCATGAAAACCAGAATTTTTATTCTATTTTCAAGCAAAGAGCAACTCTTGATTAATGAACTTCACGTTACTGTGTTCTAGAATTTAGTTAATTTAATGAATTTTACGTTACTATGTTTTAATATTATTTTTGCTGAAATAAAATTGTTATTTTTATAGAAAATGTACGTGGCGTTATAATTATGAAACAAGCTAAAATCAGTTTTTCCTCCCGTATGGAAGCCATTGAAGTGTTAGGTTTATAAATTATGAGTGATTGTTTCCTTTTTATCAAATTCATCATTTTCGTTATTTATTGTATTCTGCTGGAATGAATAGTTTTCCAGAAATCATGTTTTTTTTTGTGGCGTTATAAATATGAAACGCACTTTATATTATATTGCATTGTCACCGAACTCATGCACATGTTCAAAGTTTCAAAGCTCTAGCTTAATTAGAACTAGTTGTAATTTTGATCGCAATATTTGACCTTACCATACCTACTAACAAACTAAATACATATCAAGATTGGGCGAAACAATCCTTAAATCAAAATATAAACAAAATCGATTCATTGACCACAAAAAACCTACCGCCCTTTTTATGATATGAGCAACCAGCCCAATTGCGTTGGCAATCTTGACCTTGACGTTGTTTAGGTATCCACGTGTACTATTCTTATATTAGCTGAATGCTATCTTCTATCTTCCAAGTCTTAAAAATTTACAAATAACTTTTCGTGTATCAGATCTTCATATTATTTGCGCTTTTTTCCAAATCTGCAATACAAAAGACGTTGAACTTTAGTCCACTTTCTAAAAGCAACAAATTAGAAGAGGAGCTCCAACAGAATTCATTGAACCAAAGGCCAACATTTTTTTTGAAAACCTCAAATCGATGAATATGTAGTATCTGTGGGAAATGCTAACGATTCTAAATTTAGATTAAAAACTACAACAAACTCATTTTTCTTCTTTATACCTACCATGAACGAGACTTTTAGGCAAGGACAGAAAGAAGTGGGATAGTATGCCTAAATTTAATCTCGGTATAATTTGAATTTCTCTCTGATAAGAAGCGCTAAGTAATTTTTAATATTCACGGCATTTAAGAGACGATTTTCAATGAATTAAGCCTATTGAATTGGGAATTGATTATATTTGTTACTGCTTCTTATTAGTGTCGCTAATGTCTTTGAATATAATTTCCTTTGCGTACAGCGACCTACATATACAAAAAATGCGATGTAGCCGGCAACTCCTACGTTCGAAGTTTCCCGCAGCCACTCACCAAAACGACGGCGCTCATTTCAAGTGTGGAACCCAAGCGGGATTCTTTATTTAGTATCAATGTGCGACGACGAGCGTCTTGGCATCTTAAGCAGCTGACGACAAAATGACGCAACACTTTTTCAAGTTGCGTGGAAGTCTTCGCATTCTACAAGATTCCCCCAAGCCTATGGTTCTGGCAGTCCATGTGCTAGCGCCGTATATAAAATATAGATTTCTTGAGCTCTTCTTGGACGCCGCCATGAGCGAGGTCTCTTAACTCGCGTAAAGAGCCGCTCTTTATATACTTTGGCACTCTTCCATTCAGAATTTTACGAATGGTTATGTCTTTCACGTGGTGGTGGGAAGAAAGCAATTAGCCCGCCGAAATAAAGTGAAGAATTTTTTAAAAGAAACCACTTTTTATTTTGTAAGATTCATACTTGCTCCTGATTCTTCTAAACAGAGACTGTCCGCTCTCAAGTTTCATTTATCTAAAAATACTTCTAGCGCTCGTCAATGGCTGCTACAATTCGATTTTTTAGGTTATGTATACGTCGATTTCAGAAGCACGTGCTGTCTGGTGTCCACGATACTATGACTATACAGAGGCACGATATACATAACGAGAATGCGACCGAAGTTCGTGCAAAAAAGTAGTTTGGGTCATTGTTTACCTACATACATACACATGGGTTGAGATGCACGAAAGTGGATAACGACTTTTGGATGATGAAATCGTAGTAGTGGCATTTCAAAGGTGGGCTTGCTTTTGTCTGATGCAATATTTGCACTTGATGACAAGTTTGAATTGATGAAGTGTGCTCTTGATTTTCGGAAATAATTCGAAAAAATTGGAGTTCATTTTAAATTATGTATGTCTTTCAAATCGCTGGCAGTTTCACATTAATAACGTTATAATTCAACTCAAATGCCGTGGTCAAAAAGCATATATTCTAATTTGTCAGACAAATAAAACCAATGGAGATGCCGTCAATTAGGGATAAAAAATAAACCTTTTAACTTCTTCGTTTTAACCTTTGTTACACGATTGATATTCAGAATTGGCGATAGATAGCGCTAGTAGTATTCATAAACGCTGAAATATAGTAAAATTGTTTTTCTGTCGCTTGGTATAATTTAATATTGTATTATATTTATATTTTTGAACTCAGAATTTTCTCCTCTTTCATTTGACATCCTACTCGATACGATAACAAAAAAAAAAACTTTCAGAGATCCTACTTTTTGGATGTAACATCTGTCATATTAATTTTGTTCGTATAAAATGTAGGTTATGTCACCCGGACCATAATAACGAATCGATTGACACCTCATTCATGAAAATTGGCTCAGTAGTTTAGGCGCTACGGTGGAACATACGTAAATACAAATATACGTACATAGACTGCTAAAATAATAATAATAATAATAATCCTTCCTTTTGGCTTTGCCGTAGTCGAGTAATAAATAAAAATAAATTGAATTTTGAAAGTATTAATCGATATTTTCACAACAACGAATTTTAGACTAATTCAGAAATAAAATGGATCACAAACGAAACATAATGTTGATAATGAAAGCTGAATTTTCCGGTGGAAGAAAATCCTAACTTCCACTTAGAACTGCAGCAGTTCTGCGCCGTAGAGAGCTCAATCTATTTAATATTTAATATTATGCAAATGTAAGCTAAGCCGTATGCAAAAAATAAGGTAATTTTAAAAGGAGCCTTTTGGTATTAGTTTTATAGGAAGATGCTATGATAACCAGTGGTTGTTCTTAATAATAGAAGCATTCTATACATATCTCAGATTTTTTTGGGGTCGGGAATGTTGAAATAAGTGACCTTGAATATTGACATTTTACTTTTGAAGAAACGAATGTTCAGGTAAAAAAAAGAATCATTTTTAGTTTAAAAAAAAACACATTTTCATGCTATATTTACGAATCCTATAAAGCACATTTCATTGCTGTTTCCGCGTTGTGTTTTCTTCAAATTACTGTGATATTTTGAATTATGACTAAGACGCTTTTTCCGATGGTGTTCTATAAGTGTTCACAAGTGCACAAAAATTACATTCTTCCGTAAGAGGACCCTCATTAATTATGAACATACTATAAATGATTTTGTATTATATCGACTTGACCAAAGAGGATCGATGACCCTTACATTACGCGATTGTTATATTGCAAGTTTGTAAGTCCGATATTAGAGTATGCCTGCTGTGTTTATAATAATCAGTTTAGGATAAGGTAAGGATAAGACTCAAACATTAAAGAGAATTAAAAAACCTTAGAAATAATATGTTTTTTTTTTAAGATTATTTTTCTATTAACTATGCTTCATATGAAAAATACGATGAGTTTCTGTAAATTGTAAATGATTTTTACTTTCCAAAATAAAGTAGGTATTAGGTGTCTTACCATATAGAAAAGTCTTAGTATTAGCGCGGAACAACAGATTTTCTTCCTGTTTGAATTTGATAATTACATTGACTTGATGGTTTACAAGTTTAAATTTAATCCACATAAGACTAGTTAACTAAAGACACAGATCAAACAAATTAGCTTTCAAACTAGAATATTTCAAATTCTCATAGTTTACGACTCTTACCTTGTTTTGTTTGCTTATGAACTTAAAAGTCAAGATGGTTCATAATGGAACTATTATTATAACAAAATCGATATTTTAATATAATATAATTCGGTTTTGTGTACACGTTGATATAAGTCTTCAAGTACTTAAAGTTTAACTGTTGGGGGTGTATATATTTATTGGACGTTTTTATCAAATGTTTTTTTTTTTATACGGAAATTGATTTTAATTGATTACAATCATTTTGATGAAAATATACATATTGAAACTTCGAAAAAAATTTTTTTTGTATTTTATATTTTTTCAAATAGGGCTGTGATAGGGCTTCCGCAATAAGGTCCCTTTAAAAAAAACGGTTGGCAGAAAATCTCAGCTGTGGAACGTCTGAAACAAAAAATTCGAGCAAGATATTAAAATATAAATCAGTCTGTAAAGTGTGAACTAGAATAAAGTATTATGGTTAAAAAAAAAACAAAAACAAAAACAAAAAAATGGCGGACTTTTTTTAGTAAAATGGGTAAATTATTAACGGATATTTGCAATTCTAGTTCACACCATAGCAACACATGTGTAAAATAATCCCTGAAGATATGACCCCAATCGGTTGAATTGTTTTTTTTTTTCAAAAACTTGCCATCCAGGTTAAAAAACGTGGTTTCGAGTAAAACGCGTTTAAAGTTTTCTTCTATAACACAGGTCAACAAAATTAAACTTTTTTTTTGAGTCTGAGTTATGAATGCTATTTTCTTATTGCTTGTGTCCAAAAGGAAGGCAAAATTGTCATAATTTTGTTAAAACTTTGCTTTTGTGAAGGAAAATTTGACATTCGTTTGGATAGCTTGAACCTCAATTACAACTAAATGCGTTGTGCGATATTTCTGATTTTTTGCCAAAAAGTACGTTACACTAGAGAAAACAGTATAGGTACATTTTTGTATTGGGTTCCAAAGTGGTGAATTAAATATGGCGTCCGAACATTTGCCATTTTATGGGGTTTTTCATCAAAATGAATCAAAGAGGTCTTAGGGTCGCTGAAACTTAATCTGTTACCAAAATATATATTAAAGATGGCGGATCTAATATAGCAACCGAAAATTTAAAAAATGTCCGCCCCCAACAGATTTACAAGGAAATGAAAACATAACAATTTTGATGATTGGTCATTTTAAATTTGCTGTCCTGGGCACAAAAGGAAATTTTTTTTTAAATCAAGTTGATTTTCTTCAATTGTGAGACGAAAGCAATGGGGAATGACCGCATATTAATCAGAATCAAAAATCGTGTCTACTTGTGTAATTTACGCGCTTGGAAAACATGTGGTATAGATATTTTTCGGCATTTCTGACTTATATACCACATTGTATATATTTTCGATGTTTTTGAAAAAACGATTTTTTTCAAAAAATATTTGTATACTCACTCCCCTAAGAAAATGTTTAACAATTTTTTAAGATGCAAATCCAGAGTTCGGCAATTTTTTTTTGTAATCTGCCTTAGTGTACCTCTAATCCTTATAATTTTTTATCTATTGATTGAATGTTAACTGTAGCTAGTAATAATTCTCTAACGAAAAAAACCAAAGTACCTTATATTAAAATAATTTTCATAAAATCAAATTCCAAAAATTACCCTTGATTTCGTATTACACCTTAATTCTATTCTATTCTAAGCATATAGATGCTTTTCTTAATTTGACATAAAATCAAGCTTTGAATAAGATTCAATTCATAACAATTGAGCAATTAAGAATAAACGCAATTATAAGGGTGACATATTTAATTGCAAAAAATTTGTTTAAAAAAATATTGTTGATATAAATTATTTTGACTTTGTTTATAAATCTGCTTGGATTTGTTTTAATTATTTCTATACATAGAACTATATCTATTAAAAGATAACATGAGAATTCAAAAGCTACAACCAACATTGAATCAATCGAAATTTACCACAAAACATGGAATTTTCACAACCTTGAATACCACAAATAAATATAAATTCGGTTAGGTCAGTACACCGTCCACCAATGGATATGGATAAGAAATGTTATCTTTAAATTTCATTAACAAAACCAGTTCAGAGCGGCAAAAACAAGTGAAATTGATATATATTCAAGAATGTAAGACACAACAATCACACATACATACATAATTTATATCTGATGATACCATAAGAAGATATGTCGCTTTTGTTTTAAGAGATCTCTGTTTACATTTTTAAGATATTAGACAAGACCACGTGTGTTTTGTGTCTGGCACTCACCAGATTTGAGAAATGCTGATCATAAAATATGAATGAGAAAAATCTCACATAATGGCTAAAATGAAGTACATACATACAGTTGAAGTAAACCAGAAGAAATAGGAGAAGCATTTTATTTGATAACGAAATCAACAGATACTTACTACTTTTAAAGAAGACGTTCTCAGCTCTCTTCCTATAATCTTACGGCATACTGTAAGCAAGAATTTATGGGGTTAAATGAGAACATTATCGCTCCTCCAATACTATTTATTCGTAGATTGTATTATATTAAATAAATATTCTCTGAAATGAGTAAAGTACAACATGCGCATGCATAAATAGATTTATGTTATCTTGTCGGATATTGATCTATATTATTATTATTATTCTACATGCAGTGGCAATATTTTTAACTCATAAATAACTTTATATTGATAATGGATTTTGTTCGCATTGATTTTGTTATTTTCTTAAAAGCACGTTACTCTTATTTCAAAGCTCTTGAAGAAAAACAAATTTTCTTAATATGTCAAAGTAAAAAGCAATAGAAATTAACCATCTCAGCGTCGTTTATGCTTTCAGAATGACTCCTCTCTTTTTATTTCAACGAATTGCTTCAGTTCGTCTGCTATACCTATTACCTGAATCATATATAAGACTTATAAGAAATTTTACAGGTCATTCAGCAACATATAACAGATCAAACGAAGTGAATCACTTCGTTTCTCATAACAAGGCCTCAGATAATCTGTTGTTTTTAATAGTTATTGCTTCCCATTATGTGGTGACTTTTATTAGTTACTAAATAATAATAAAAAAAAATCTCAACGAAATATATCTTTTTTTAAAGGGTATAGATGACATTTTTTCGTAACAACTCTCTATTAAATTTGATCTTTTACTATACATATGATATATATTATACTTAGTAGTAAAAATTGATATTGCATAAATGTTTTATCTTTAGTGAAAGTAAAACATGATTTGAAATACGAACACAACTCGATTATTTAACTTTCGTTCTGATCTGAAATTGTACTGAGGACAGATGGAATTTGCTAATAAGTTGCCTAATGGTTTGACCGCAAAATATTCGATTATTGTGATTTTCTTCAATCCAGATTCATAGACTGAGCATGTAATGGCTGCTAAGGAGTAGTAAGTCAAGTTTGAACGCATCAATATCATTTATTTGGTACCATTAGGTTAGGTTAGGTTAGAACTGCCGGTCCAATTTTATAATAAAATAAAACTTTAAAACTGATTAACTAATGAGAGACCCTCATAAAAACAAAAATTTAATATAGAGTATGTATGATAGTAAAAGATTAGTTTTCTAAAGAAGGGAAGAAATAAACTGCTTCTAATTAAAACGATCATCGACAATAATTTAGTTTATCATGTAATTTGATGATGACAGTGTCGCATTTCACTTTTAGAGGGCAATTTATCTAATTTCTACTTATAAACATTCCTCACTGAAACGGAAAGCTCAATTTATTCGCATCCGTGCGGCACTTTCACATTGCAATTAAAAGAAATTTTAATACATAAAAGATAAAATGGTGTTCCCAGAAGTATTTTTTTTTTTTTTTCACTTCCACCTCGAAATTTTGTGGGAAATAACTAAAAGGAAATTCCCTGAAATTTTGAGCCCTTAATATTAATATTAAGTGCTCGATCAAGGCGTGCAAAGATTTCCCGTTTAAAATACAAGTAAACTTTGACTTTTTTTCTTCAAAATTCTACAGCTCAGAAGCATTTTATGGTATAATCTTGGTCAATGGTAGGGTTTCTTCAGAATTGAATGCTCTACAAAAGTGTCCATTGCGGTGTAACCCTAACTCCCACCAGCGAGGTAGTAAGGGTTACTAAACCCAATTGTTTCATGAAATTCTCGTTTTTTTGCCCCTATCTCGTAAATAACAAGACCTACAGAAAAAATGTAAGTGACAAACTTGTAGGAAATTCAATTTCCTACAAAAAAGTTCAGAACACCAAATCGCTAACATCGATATTTCTTGAGATATTGGGCTTTGAAGTTGAGGTAGTGTTTCTACAAATTAGCTCAATAATCCATGAAAATTCCACACTACCTCACCTTCGAAGCCCAATATCTCAAGAAATATCGATGTTAGCGATTTGGTGTTCTAGAACTCTTTTTTTGGAAATTAAATTTCCTACAAGTTTGTCATGTACATTTTTTCTGTAGCTCTTGTAATTTACGAGATAGGGGCAAAAAACGAGAATTTCATGAACCGTGCTACTTCGCTGGTGGGAGTTAGGGTTACGCCGCAATGGACACTTTTGTAGAGCATTCAATTCTGAAGAAACCCTATCATTGACCAAGGTCATACCATAAAATGCTGCTGAGAGAGAACATATAGTTCTTTTTTTTCTTTTTTTGTAAAATAAAAATTAAAAAATCTTTAAAAAGAAATGGTGCGTGCAGAATGCACTTCTTGTTGTTATTTAAATAAAAGAGGACATAAATCCATTATTCATTGTAACAAGATACCATAAAATTTTAAATCACCTGGAAGATTTTAAACCTAATTATAAATATGAATTTCCATTAAATAAGTCTCCACTTTCTGCATATCAGAAACAGATAAGAAATGTATTTTACCTAAACTTGAAACTATTATCAGTTTACGCCTTTAATAAATATTTACTATAAAAGTAACAACTGCTAGATTTATAAACTCAGAATGCAAATATGTGTTCTCATCATCGAATAAATGCATCTCAGCCTACAATACGCAATAATTTTCATCATTTATTTATCAAAACACGATACTTTATAATCCATAACGAACACAGCCAATAAGTAATTAATTAAAGACAAATGAATTTTTGATTAAATTAAAGTCGCTCATTCTGTTTTAGGCCATTGATACAAATTTTGACTAAACGATGCTTAATTGAATGGTTAGTAACAATTTTGATTTAATTTTTCTCCACAGACTGTCCGGCCGGCCACTGATCGATTAAATCCGTAAAATGGTTAATATCATAGTAAGTTGAAAGAGTTTAACTGTTCTATAAAATTATGGTTCTTATTTATTTTTTTGCATTTTATAGGATACTGGCGGTGGCGGTGGCGGTGGTGCGCCACAGGAATTGGAAACATTTTTGCCAAAAGATGGAACTAATGGTGTCATTATGTAAGTACAAAATTACTTCTTTGGTTGAGCCTCCTTTGTTTTGCTATATAAAGACAGTGTTAATTGAATGTATTCATTTTGATATACTGCCAAACTTCGGCACGTTTAAAGTATTTTCAATGAACATTTTAACAATTTAATTTTATATGATACAAAAGATTGTATTGAACGATTGCCAAAACTTCCAAAAACTGGTGAATTTATGTTTTGTTATGACTCATTTCCAAACACGTTAACTTTTTAATGCAAAGGATAACCAAAATCTACTTTATCAAAATTAGCGCAACATCCTTCTAATAAATTAAATTGATTCAATTTGCCAGAATCAATCAAGCGAATGAAAGAATAAAAATAAAAACCGATTGAGTGACAAGGTGAATGAGAAACGAAAAGTGAAAATTTAAATATAAATCACTAGGGATGGTGTGGTATGTAAATGTATTTAGCCTTTCCCCCAACATTTTTTTTTTGTAACATTAAAATTCCCCTCGGCTTGTGAGAACAAAGCGAGATGTAAAAATAAGAAAAGAGAAAATTCAGTGATTCGTAGTAGTAGTACGCGCGTACCGAAACAACAATTTGAATGAGATCCAAATAGGCGCATGGGAATTAAATGCACTAAAAATAGCCCAAGCGTAGATTTAAAGATCATCCGATTATGAAGGTGATACAGTGCTTTTCGAAAGTGAATCGCAATTGTCTCCAAGAAAGTCGTAAATGCATTCCATCTAAGTTGTTTTTAAAATAGACGAAACGTAAACGAATGATAAACAAGAAATGGCACGTGAATGGTTAACGTATCAAAACAAAAAGACTGATGATTTTACAAAAATAAACCCATTCTCCTCCATTCTTCTAATAGACACATTGAAGGAATATTGTGAAAGTACACTACTGATCGAAAAAAAGTGAGTGCAATAAGGGGTAGTAAAAAATAATCAGACTTAAAATCTTTTATAAAAATATATTTTTAGGTATTTCTTAAATGGTGGCAATTAGTGACGGTGGAATTTCATTCCAAGCAGTTTGTATTGCTACCCAAAGTTCATTAATATTGTTAATGGGATCTTTATGGATTTCTAGATCAATATGATACCAATCCTGACTTTAAGCAGACCACTGATCCATTTGCGAAAATATTCTTCTCCTGGAACCAAGTTTTCATCTTCCGGGCAGTATGACATGGCGCATTGTCTTGTTGAAAGGTGTATTAATTACTTTCGAGATAATTTGTATAAATATCCGTGTTTATTTCCACATTTTGTTTTACTTTTACTAGCTTTCCAATATCTGCTACCGAAAAACATACCCATACCATTATTCTCTGATTTCCCTTTATTGTTGCTTGGACGCACTGAGAGTCAAACTGTTTACCAAACCTCCTAATGCAAGTTTGGGGACTATCAGATGAAAACTTGGATTCATCAGACCATAACATATTTTTCCAATCCTTATTGTGAGTCGTTATAAGTAAAGAAACTCACCTGCAGCCTTCTGACTTAAAATCCAAAAAACAGACATGTAAAACTAAGGTACCTAAAATTGTTAATAATGCATACCGTGTCACCGGAGCTATTATAACAAATATTTGAAATAAAATTCAGTCAAATATTCCCTTTTCAAAAAGTGTGTCTATTTATTTATCTTCTATTTTTTGTCCACTTGCTATCACATTCAGAGGCTTCGCATTACCATTAAAAGATTTTTGTCTTTGACCCCATCTGCTTTTCATAAGTTCCATAATTGTGAAACGACTGTGTTCAAAACAGATAAATTCAATTCAATTCATTGATTTAGCGTTTATATATTATAATACAATCAAATTGGTGTCGCTATCCTATTCATAGAGAAAAAATTTAAAAACCTCGTGGAGGGGTAAACAGATATATTAAAAGCTCTGGATAGTGACAAACTGACTATCTTGACCCTTTTAGATTTTAGCAAAGCTTTTGATAATGTGGATCATTCTAAATTGTTAAATAAGCTTTCTGAAAACTTCAGTACTGTTATATTAGTGGACGCAATCAGCATGTATGACTTGACAATCCTGTTTCTAATTCGCTGCCTGTTTCCTGCGATGTGCCACAAGGTTCAATTCTTTGTCCGCTTCTCATTATTCATGGATGGATTAATAATTAATACCTAAAAAACTGTGTCTTGTCATTTATCGAAGCGGAACTGATACAATAATATTATCACCCATAATATATGATTGGTAGCGTTATTAATAATAGGATGACATATTGCGACCAAATAATCAATGTTATTCATAAGGTCTACAGCAGCTTTGGAGGGCTTTGGGTAAAATCTGATATTCTATCGATAGATCTCTGAAAGCCAATAGTGCGAGCCTTTATCATGTCATACTTTACGTGTGGCAGTATGGTGTTTTCGTCGTCTTGATACTACATTTAGGATAAGGTTTTTGGTAGGTTTAAATGATATCCTACATTTCATATTTAAGTTGACTAGATTTATTCATGTTTCACAGTACACCAGTTCATTTCTTGGCATTGACACTTGTCCACTGCTATTTCAAATTGCTACACGAAATAGGGTAGATCAACAACTAGTATATATTTATATAATTATTTAGCTAACTAGTTAATTTTGTTTTGTTTTAGCTATTTACTTCTATTAATTCTTTAACTTATGAGAACATTATTTTTAATATCTTTATTATTCCTTTTAACTTAAATTTGAACTTTTGCCAATTTAAATATTTCCTCCTGAACTTATTGTTATTACTACAAAAATAGATCCACAAAAATGTTGAATAACAATAATTTGGCGCCTTTTTGTAAAGTCAAAGATAAAACTTCACGTTGCAATTGACACAAAAGTCGGCGACCACTTGTGGAAATTATCTGATTAATGATAATTAGCCTTTGCTGTTTCTTGTGTGTCGCCGTTAATTGTTGCAATTACAACTGCCTCACAGACGCCTTTCGGAACATCCAACTTTAATGATTTCAACATATTTTTATTACTGATCTTTCGAGCTTAGTGCAGATTGAAAGATAATCATCAGATAAAATTTATTATCATGATTTAAAGTAGAGAATTTAATGCAATCGTTTTTTCAACAGCTTTGTTAGCATAAAAGAATATAATACTCAAAAGAATTTTCATACTTTAGAATAATAAAATTTCATAAATCTTAACAGATAAAAATATGTAAACTTACCAGAAATTAGATTTTTAAAAAAATTACCAAATACAATCTGCACACTATATTCCTCGAAAAATTGATAACTTTCGAAATCTTTGCTAAATTTCAACCCTAAAAAAAACTGGGGTTCAAATTAAATGTACTTTTGAGGATATGCTTAGTACATCAAAATAAAATTTGTCTACAAAAATTCAGCTTATTCGAAATTGGTTCTAAGTCAAATTCTAATTTTACTGGGCTATACGGCCACAATATGCGCCAGAAGGTATGCAAACTGCTAATGCAACAATTAGCCTGGCAATTGCTTCGCTTCTGCAGAGCCTCCGAATACTTCAGACTTTCATCCCATTTAAAGAAGAACCACATGAAACGTGTCGCTGATTTACTTCAAGTTCAGGCACCAATTGTCCGTTGAAATTGCAAACCGCTCATTTGTGATCCGTTGCGCACAGTGGTCAGGGCTTTATTGCATTCTGGGCCAGCAGAAGTCTCCGAGTCTCATATTTCCGCGATCAGAAATAAAAACGCTAGAATTAGTCCCGAAGAGTCAGAAATGAAGTGCATTCCACTTACTCGCAGAACATGACGAAATTCGGTATATAAATTAAGCACAATAAATCCAGAATACCTAGGAAATCGCAACCTTGCAAAAAGTCTCGGTCACGGTGGTATAGACGGTTTCACTGCCATAGTAAGAATTCAGTTTCTTGGGTCATTCTTCATTACGAGCTGAAGATAGAGTGATTTTGGTTGATAGGCAAGAACTATGGCCTCTATCAGGTCATTACAAGCAAAAACGCGAATTGAAATAATTTGTAAATAATCGTGATGACACCGCTTAAATAAATTTTTTTCCTGTTTGTTTTTCAGAAAAAGGAAAGATGTAGAAGCAGCCGATACCACAGATTTTGATCCGTTCAAGGAGCGAGATAATCCACATCCTACTTCGTAATTATGAAGATATATCTTCGATCCATCTGGATCCACTAACGAGTCTTCATTTTCCAGATACATGGACACTCTTACTCATCTTCTTAAGTCGGCGCTGGGCACGGGAATCTTGGGCATGCCTGTCGCCTTCATGTACTCTGGCTGGATACTTGGAATCGCCGCTACAATTGTTACCGCCATTATTTGCACGCACTGCGCTTATGTTCTGGTAAGTGATGCACTTTTTTCACTTTTTGCAACGTTTTTATTTCTGCAAATGTGTCTCAGTGGGTCATAATTCCAATTATTTTATATTATGTTGTCCACTTATGTTCGTTGTTTTTTTTTTAGGTAAAATGTGCTCACAAGTTATACTATAGGATGAGGGTAACTAAACTGACTTTTGGTGAAGTGGCAGAAATAACATTCTTAAATGGACCAGAATGGGCCCACAAATTCGCCGTCCCAATGAAATATTTAATTCGAATTTGCGTGTTCCTTACTTATTTTGGCACCTGTTCTGTGTATACGGTCATTGTGGCGAGAAATATTCAACAGGTATGTGAATAATTTAATTTAATTTTTTTTTATTTATTTAACTCTAGCTATAATATAATTTCGATAATTTGGAATAGCTCTTCAATAGCATTTGTGTGTTTATTTTTAAATATTATAAAGGATTTTTTATTAGTGCGTCCGAATTTTGAATTTAAATAAAAACATAAAAATTCTGCATGTGACCAAAAAATTTGGTTTTATTCGAAAAATAATTTTTTAACATTTCAAAATTTAATTTTGGATATATGAGTACCACAGCAGTTACATAGCGCATCTTATCAGTCCAATTTTTAACCACTTTTTCGAGCATTTAGATAAACTTCACAAATCTAGAAAATCACAAAAACTAGTTCAGCGGTGTCAAATCAAAATATCTTGATGACCAATTGACAGGTCCATTTCTTGAAATAAGATTCGCCAAACTGTCCTTTCAATAAATCTACTGTTTCGCTCGCTGTATGCCATGTAGCGCCCTCTTGTTGAAACCACAAGTCATCAACATCAATGTCCCAAAGTTTGGGGAACATAGAATCGCGGATCATTGTTATGTATCGCTCTGAGGGTCGTTTATTCAGTCCATAAAACTCACAAAGTCCTCTTATAAGTTTTTATAATTGAGCCCTGATTTCGAAAATAAATTTCGACGATTTGGTATCGCTGCTGCGGTGTATATATTTCTATGATGATTTGTTAGATTTTACCGATTACAGTTGACATTGACACTTATAACAAATGTCAGCGCATTTTATAGTTATCCCTATCGATTATCTGACGCCTCTTAAATAAACACACTTTGTCCTACTATTATCTCGTTTTTACTGCACTTGTAAAAAATACTTTGCAATACTAGGTATGTAGGGGTTTTCAGGACTGCTGATATTTAATCTGCTATAAACATTGAAAATTCAAAATGCTATTTCTATTAAGGCGAACAAATATTCTCAACTTTAAGAAATTGAAATGAAAATTAGTAGATAGCAGTATTCATTGCAACGAAACTTCAAGATGGTTGATACAATATGACAGTTTCGTTAACTATTATATACATACTACTATTTCAAAATTTCAAATTGAAGGGCTTTTCATAAAAATACGCAGGGTAAATGTTTAAAATTTCCGGTCACATAAAATTTGTGCTAAAGATAAATTGTTATTGAACTACGTAAAATTAGCGATTTAAATTTTGTTTTTGAATTATTCTTCCTATTATGGAAAAAATAAAAATTTTATCAAAAAATTACTATTATCTGAAATTTTGGAAAAAAATATGTCACTATAAAAATTGTTTTATTAGTCTTGGGAAATAATGTTTTTACCTCTGGAGAAGTCAATTTTGAATGGATTTTTTTGAAAATTGTTTCATTGACTATAATATTAAAAATTTAAAAGTAAACACATGCAACTTAATTAAAAACCTTCCAGTCCAGCGATTTTTGCATCAGATACCGGCCAATAAATTTTTATGTAATTTACATAACAAATGTTAATTATTGTTACTTATATGTATTTATTAATTATTATTATTTATCATCGTCTTCGTCTTTTTATGCCAGTTTATAACGTCAACGAACAAGCTGAAGAACTATTATAACAATTAAGACGAAAACAAAGCTCTAACTTGTTCGAATTCGTTTGCTTAATAACTTGTTGACGACAGCGTGTACCACCAGTAGTACAAAATGTGTGTCAAAACGCATGTATAACAGTTAGAGCTGATGTGAAAGAGTTAAACTAGTCAATTTCATACAGTCTTTCTCACAAAGTCAACCCAAGCCTTGACTCGCTCATCAAGCTAACCAATAAGCTTAGCTGTTATACGTATACTATGTAGCTAAGCTTACAGACATAGGTCCCTCTATTCTGACTTTCGGACGAAACCAAATTCGTAAAAGGGCGAAATTTTCCAATTCCATAATATCATTGAAAGCTATTCGATTAGAAAATAATGTATGCTTATATATTCGAACTTTCATACTAAATAGAAAGTTTGCAAATTTAGAGACCTGCGTTTTAGAAAGAAATTGAAAACTCTTAAAGAACAACCATAGATATGAATTCGGACAGAGCGTGTGTCGCTATGAGCTGCCATAACAAGACGAAAACTTAGATTCGGACAGGCTGTGAGTTGTGGTTTAGTTCGTATATGATTGATGCGAAACTTATGTACAATACATTTCAAAAGGAAGTGGACAGTAATTATACCCGGCCGGAATTCTGCTTTTCAATATTCTGCCATAAATTGAATCCAAACTTAAGTTATTCGGATACTTTATGAACTCAACCTTTTGCTTATTGAACTTAATAACTTAATTTCATCAAAATCATGAATATTAAATAATTTCTCTTCTACATTTCTATATTATTTATTTTTCAGGTGTATGAACATTTTTCGGACACTGAAATCAATCTAAGAATTTTAATAGCAGCTTTACTGATACCAAATATTCTCCTTTCATGGATACCAAATCTTAAATATCTAGCTCCAGTTTCAATGATTGCTAATATTTTTATGGGAGTAGGTTTATCTATCACCGTATATTACTTAGTGATAGATATTCCTCCTGTAGCTGATCGAAAAATAGCAGATTTTGCCAATTTACCACCATTTTTTGCAATTACAATTTTTGCAATGGAAGCAATCGGCGTTGTTATGCCGCTGGAAAATAACATGAAAGAACCTCTAAAATTCCTTGGAATCTGTGGCATTCTGGATCTCGGTATGACAGTAATTACAATAATCTACATGTTGTTAGGACTTCTTGGATACCTGCGTTTCGGCGAACAAACAGAAGAAAGTATTACACTTAATTTACCTGTTGAAGAAATGTAAGTGGAATGATTTATTTTTAAATATATGTGAATTATTTTATTATTAATTGTATTTCAGACCCGCACAAGCGGTTAAATTGCTTATCGCTTTGGCCGTCTATTGCACTTTTGGACTACAATTTTATGTTTGCTTGGAAATCGCATGGGATGGTATTAAGGAAAAATGCCAAAAAAGGCCCTTACTAGTAAACTATGTTCTAAGGTATTGTCTTTATTCTTAGTTTTAATTAATTTATCTTATTTATTAATGGTTTCCCTTCTTTTAGAACTGTCCTAGTTACAGCTGCAGTTTTATTGGCTTTAGCAGTGCCTACAATTGCTCCCTTTATGGGTATCATTGGTGCCTTTTGTTTCTCAATATTGGGTCTTATTGTGCCTGTAAGTATAAAAACCTTAATCTAAATCCGCAAAAATATTAATGTAGCATTAGTTAAAATGAATGCCATATTTATTTAAAATACTTAATTTAAGCGTGACATTTTTCGACAATTTCACCATTTGATGGCGTTTAAATAATCGATCCACTTAATTATACAAAAAAGTTGTTTTCATATTCTGATACATTTATGTCGTCAATTAATGCAAAACTTATGAATACGAAATGGAAAATTTACATTTGATTGAGTGTTGAAATTTATTAGTTTGAACTCTGACTTTCCTTATTATTATTCCGAACAATCGCAAATATTTGATAAAACGATATAAGAAAGATAAAAGGTTTAAGTCGATTGTTTGACCATTTTATGTCACTGAAATTATCAAAATATACAAGTCTAGTATTAATCATTCGCTCAATTTAAGCTATTTATGCAAGAAACTTTTTAATGTAATCGTATGTATTCTTGAAATTGCTTTCTATTTAATGCATTTCAAAATTTAGCATACTATAGATTTCATAGGACCTTGCAGTTCTAGTTATTTTGACAATACATTGCACCCACTCGGGAACGTTTGTAGAGAAGAAAAATATTCATAACTTCAAAAATAAATTCAAATTTTTCACAATCAAAATTAATCTAAAATTTGCGCCTATTTCTCGATTAGTGAAATTTTTAAGTCTAATCAGATTATCTTGAAAATCTGGAGCCCGATAGGGTTAACCAGTTAAACTTTTGATTCTGGCGTTTTACAAGAAAATCTTTTGTATTATAGTATTTAAATGTTTCATTTTGATGGCATCTTTGTAATTTTGCACATTTTTCCATACGATACATTTATATAATTTTCAAATCAAAATTTATTTTTCAAATATATTTTCTTCTCCCCAATTTTCAGGTATTTATTGAAACAGTCATCTGCTGGGGCGGAAATTTTGGCAAATTCAACTGGATTTTTTACAAAAATATTATTGTGTTTATTTTCGGTATAGGTGCCTTAGTTTTCGGCACACATAGTGCAGTACGGGATATCATAAAATTATACCAATCCGAGGATGGCGAATCGTAACTTCTACCGAAACAATAAAGAAAACATTTATAAATGTTCCATAACAGATTTTTAATTGTACATTTATATTTTAAGTGAACTCTAGGTATGTGTGATTTTTAATTAGACCTAGTGGAAACTGTGGTGAGATTGCTCACTGGCCAGTGTTTTGTTACTCGCATTGCAACATTCTGATTACTCCGCAGGACACTAGTGCCTGAAGAAGCATACCTACTGCCGCTCTTCATTGCTTTGGTTTTTTTTTTTTTGGAAATCAATTTAAAAACTCAAAATATGAAATTTTGAAACATTAATGGAAAAGAAAAAAAAAATGTATGTATGCTAAATTATTTTTACTATATAAGCGATATAGGTACGTTTACTTATGTGACGTTTTTTTTGTCACGTGTCTCTGTAGAGAAAAAGTATTAAAAGTTCAAAAGTAGATTCTTTTGTAGCTAAACAAGAACATGTATAGTAGTAATACTGTGCCTAAATTGGTAATTAAATTTTTAAATTGCTACTTTGTCTCGGGGAGACGCTTTTATATATATTGTGAAAATTTGTCAATTTGTACTGAATGTATTGTTCAGGCAACAAAATGAAAAGACATTTGGGGGATAGGAGCAACAAATAAAATGCAAGCTGCTACAACCAAAATGTTAACGTTTTAACTAAACATGTAGGAACAGTCAAATACTATTTATAATTTGTAATTATGTCACTTGTTTTATATTAAAATTATTTAAAACAAAACTCATGCTGATCTTTTAATTTTAACTGTACCCAACCCAACACAGAAATTCCAAAAAAAAGTAAGTAATTTAAATAGATACTACTTTTAAACAATTATTAATAGAACTTGTGCCCTTTTGCGGAAAATGAAGCTAAATGAAATTTTTGTAATGCATTCAAGTTAACTACAAGAAACGAAATGAGACAATTCCTATCGTCTTCTAGTGGAAGCCTGAATCAATTTTTTATAATAATACTAGTTATGGGCTTTAATTTGGTAATTAAATTGAATTTCTGAAAATTGCAGATTATATAAACTGCGTTTTTTTAATGACCTAATCGGGATCTCGAATTTTGCACTGAACGGTATTTTTTACACCGTGGCCTAGATAAAATAAATTAACATTTTCAATAAACTCATCAAATTGCCATGATTTATACCTATCCAAATTTTAAATCTTTAACTGAAATAATTATTGGATTCAGTTTTTAACACAAAATGAACATAAATCATTGCAATTAGATATTGTTTTAACAAAATTTAAAAGTTTTGCTACAAGGAACTATTCAAAAATGTCCATTTAATCCAAAATTCCAAATTCAATTCGGATCATTAAAAAAACGCAGCTATATAAAAATTGAAGATTGTTTAATCCTTATACGAATCAAAACAGGTAATTCAGCTCTAAGCATCACATCACACCAAGTGGAGTAAATACCAGAATCAAGCATATTTTCCACACAACTAGAAACAACATTTTCAAATTAAAAATAGTTTAATGATTAAATTATTCTAAATATTATGTTCTGAATTTAACTTTTTGTAAATTTCAAAGGTGAAAATAAATTTGAGCGCCCTAAACTTCGATCGACAAATGCAATATGAATTGAAATTTTGAAAACGAAAATTGGAGTTCTCTTAAAATTGCATAAACTATAGCATTTAGACTGTTTTCACGAATTCTGTTTCTGCAGCTGACTGCACAATTCAGCATTTACGCTTTATAGGCTTAATTAAGCTGACGACTGAGAGCACTGAATTTTTGAAAATAGCAAAGGCAAATTTCAATTTTTCTTTTTGACGTATTAAATGGTTTGTTACATTTTCGAAGTTTTTAATTTACTTTTCATATTTCGATCGAAACTTAGAACACCATTTTCAAGTTTCAAATTCACAAAACGTGAAATGTAGAATATGTCTGAATTTGATTATTCCGAAACTGAGAATTGACCTTGACGCTCCGAAATTGAATTTAAACAATTTAACTTACTTTCAATTCGATTGAAATTTAAAATCGATTTCAATTTAATTTCGATCGAAATGTAGCATCTAGAATGAATTTCAAATAGCAACTTTTATAACTTTTATTTGATATATATTTTTCTTTCATTTTTGTGTTTTAAAAATTTTTTTTTTATATTTTTTCAAAAAATCGTCCTATTTTTCTTTTCTTTAATAGCCCATCCATTGTTCCTCAATCGATTTCTTAACAGAAAAATTCATTTCGATAAGATTTTTGACCCCGAATTCGAAAATGTTTAACACGTCGCACGTCTTCGAGGAAAAAAGGTTAAGTAGCAAAGAGCAGCCAGGTTACAAAACATTATTTAAAAGTAATAAAACGTAATAAAAACCCGATACGTTTTCCTTTAATCAACTTTAATTCTATTGTTTTCAAAAGTTTGATATGTTAGAATATCTTAATTTGCGTATTCGTAGTCTAGTATAACTAGTAGTAGCAGAAATAAAGTATTCAGTTTGGCAGTTAAATACTGAATTTGAGAGTATAGCGATATTAACACTGAATACGGAAATCTACTAGAGCATAAACCAAAGGAGACTAAATATTCAATATGGTATCCATTACGATGGATTCGCTGGGCCCGTCTTTGGAAAATCGACGCGATTAGTCGAATCGAATCGAATTCCGACTCGACTTTCCTCTTATATTTGGGAAAACGATCGAGTCGACTTAAAAAGCAATTTAAACTATTACACTCATGCCCGCGTTTATTTTTGAAAAAATACCGAATTAAGTTAAATTTATATATTATTATTAAATATTTCAAACGAGTTTCGAAATCATGTTGCTAAATACGAAATTCTCGACATCGAGTCGAGTTCCAAAATATGGGCCTTGCGTTTCTTTTCAAAACCCGATCTGAATCAGATCATATAGCAAATTTTGCATTGAATTGAAATATTTTAACCGTTTACCTACAGCAATATTTTCAAATTGGCAAAAAGCACATCAAATTGCCATAACTACCACACATCAAAATTTCAAATCTTAATCTGGAAAAATTATTGGATTAATTTTTTTACGTAAAGTTGGAATAAATTTGATGTTCTTTTGGCAAAATTAAATGTTTTTGAGGAATTCCATATCGTAATTTAATATCTTAACCAGAATATTATATCTTTTTATAAATAGAAAATCAGTCCTAAGCCTGAATAAAAAATTCCTTATACACTCACAGGCACAATTAACCGCCCGCTTACACCATCTCTAAAAAATTATGTTTCTACATTCTGGCTCACAACTCCTCCAAATCATAACCGATTTTCTTCATTTAAATTTCGTATGAAATCTCCCGGCGGCTGCCATCTCTGCATATTTTTAGTTATTTTCCCCGTTCACCCCTTTCCCCTCAAATAATTTCTTAAGGTGCAAATCTCTATAAGAATTACAGGGTGGGCGGTTAATTGTGCCTCTGAGTGTATAATTATTATTATAATTGTGCAAACACACATAAAAAAGAACTATATATTGCCCAAAATAAACTCCACAAACGTATACTTAATTTATCATGGAATTTTTCAACAAAACGATTGCATTTAATGACAGATATTGAGCTCTTAAAAGGTAAAGTAAATAAATTGGCTCAAAACTTTTTTGTTAAGTGCGAATACAACACCAACCTGGACAACCTGGTTTTTCGGCAACTTTGCCTAGCTTAGATAATAAAAATTTTTTTTTAGGTAATTTTACTTAGTATATAGTAGTGTAGATAGGATAAATTATAATTCATGAGGTTTTCGTACAAAAAGAGAGGTATTGTTAAATATTTTTATTTAATTCAAGACGGAGCAGCACCTCATCGCACACAAGAAGTATTTGAAGCCATCCATAAATTTTATGGCCATCGAGTTATTGGCCTAGGGTACCCACGCTTTGCTAGGGGAAAAGGAATAGAATAACCACCTTACTCGTCAGATCTCAATCAATGTAATTTATTTATATCGTAAAAATTAGCATAACCTATTTGAAAATATAGATTAAATTACTTATTATAAATTTCTTTAAAATATTGCACTTAAAACCTCAATTCAGTTAATTTTATTCACTCCCATTCTGGTAAAATTTACTGCCCAGACTGCGACTAAACCGTAATATAAAAAGTAAATAGATCTTAAACTCCACCCTAAGTGCACGAAGTGTTGCACTTTAACGCTTGACTGGTGATTGGTGTAATGGTCACCAAGTTTACTAACTGACCGAATCACCTTTCTTGTTCTGTACTATCTAATTTGCTTTGATTACGTGTTTTAATTTATTTTGTGTGACACCATAATAAGGCATTGGATTATTACAACTTTAATGATTTTCAGATTTTTTGTTATAACATTCGGTAACAAACGAATTGAACAATATAAAATGGTCCTTTCATTTAGAATCACCGCAACTCATAAGACACTTCCGCAAAATGTATGAAATCTCTGTGAAAACTGTGGGCCAATATTCAAATAACTTTACGAAATTCGTTCACCATTATCTCGTTTTGGTTACTAATGAAAATCGTAGGAGCCATTAATGTCTGGCAGCACCATTGCCCACATCTAAGCCTTGAACGTGGCTAAGCAAATATCGACTTTTGTTTCCACAATTCGGCTTTTCCGAGCCTCTATTCTTCGAAATCATGAAAAGCTAAGCCACAAGTTGCAATTTTCGGTCACGAAGCGCAGGATAGAATATTTCGTTCGCGATTCGTGACCATATTTAGACGTGGTCTACTTAAAATTGCACAGCCGCCGTTTTGCAACGTTCTTTTCTTTGTTCTATTATTGGCAGAAGACGGTCTATCGTTTGTTTGGCCTGATGGCTTCGGCAGATAGCGCGGACAAGAATCCGCAAAGGCTTCAATCTTTAATTAGAGTAAGACTTTATGAACCTTGAAGTTTCAGTTCATTGTCAGTTACTAGATTCGAGTGAATAAGAATCTTGAAACTGCTAGTGACTAGACTTTAGCTAATTGTAAGTCGTGGTTTTATGATTTCTGCATTGGCCCTCAAAGATTTAAATTTAAGCTTTCAACTTGTTTTACCATTTAATTTTATATGCGTGATGATTCATTGGTCAAGTCGGCACGATTACTCAATTATTAATACCTTATGCAGACCAGTGGGCGACTTCCTTCAATTTTAAATAAATTTAGGTAACAACAATATCACATAATTGCAAAAACGGTGGAAATTATTAAATTCAGCCAGTTTTGACAATTTAAGGCAGATTAACCCCGTATTTTTCGCTTTTACGTAATCTTAAGGTTTTTCTCCTTTTCTTAATATCTGTTCTTTTTTAAATCAAATTTACAAACGATTTCATTGATTAACTTTTTACTGAATAAAAATGAAAGTTTTTGCTCACAAGTAAAAAAACATGAATTTCAAATGAGAAATCACAAAACAGTGAAAATTTTGTGGATTTGTGCTCTACAGTCGACGTGACGTGATACAGCGGCGGTATCAGGCTTTTTATGGGACATTTTAGATTACATTGGTTTAGTTTTTCGGCATTAATAATAAGACGCCGAAAGACGTTTGCTGACGGAACTCGCGACAAAATGTGTCGATCTTATGATTCGCGAGGTGGCTGTTTGCATGCAAAACGCCCAACGATTTCTTTGACTGGAAAAATAGTTTTTTCCCCATTTATTTTTCAAATAGGCAATAGTTACCGATGCTTGCATATATTTATTTACGCAAGCTTTCGAAATTCATTACAGAGCTTTTTGTTTTGACTATTCCGAGTTATTATCACGACAAAAGTGTATTCATTATGCTGTTTGTAAATTTCTTGCATAAATTAACGTTTTAAAGATTTGTACATAATAAATCCTCTTATAGTTCAATAACTCAACTAATCACGTATGAGAAAAAAACTACTTATCGTACAAGAATTAATTCGACCGAATTTTGGAACTTTTGTATTCTTATTTTCGATCGAAGCGAATTCAATGCGAAATTCAGATAGCGTTCATGCTTAAATATCCTTTTATAATGTAGAAAATGTGTTTATCTTGCTTTGGCGCTATTATTTTCACGTATCTGACGGCTACACAACCTATAACATGTTGGAACATACTTCTTTTAAAAAAAAACGTTGCTTACAGTCATGAAACATTAAATTTTCAACTTTTTTGATCGCAAATTAGTTCATATTCTTGGACAACATGTTATTAATGTACACAAATTTTGTTTTTGATTTAAAATAAAAATTACGACCCCAAGGATGCACGCAAACTGGAAAATCGGGTGAAGACCTTCTGTGGAGGATGCTCTACAAAAGTGTCCATTACAGCGTAACCCTAACTGCCACCATAGAGGTAGTATGGGTCACTAAACCCAATTTTTTCATGAAATTCTCGTTTTTTTTGCCCCTATCTCATAAATAACAAGAGCTACAGAAAAAATGTAAATGACAAACTTGTAGGAAATTCAATTTCCTACAAAAACGTTTTGTAACACCAAATTGCTAACATCGTTATTTCTTGAGATATTGGGCTTTTGAAATTGAGGTAGTGTGGAATTTGCATGAATTATGGAGCTAAATTATAAAAACACTACCTCAACTTCAAAGCGCAATATCTCAACAAATATTGATGTTAGCGATTTGGTGTTCTGAACTTTTTTGTAGGAAATTGAATTTATTTGGGATTAGCCCAGTGGAGACCACGGAGAGCAAAGTGAAAAGATCTCCGCTGAACAGCCTCAATACGAGAAATAGGGATCGCATAAAAAGGCGACCAAACAGGGCAGGCGTACTGCAGCATTGGGCGAACAAATGTACAAAACAGAATTTTAGTAACGTGCAGATCGTCAAATTCCTTGCACCATTTTTTTACAAACCCCAAGGTAGCACTAGCTTTGGCTACTATAGCGTCAATGTGGTCTTCAAAGGACATATGTGAGTTCAAAACAACTTCCAAATCCTTGGTCTTGTCAACTCGTGTAAGACCGTCCAAGGAGTAAATAAAGTTCAGGAGAACCCTGCTACGAGAAAATGACATACATTTACACTTACTAATATTGAGATAGAGACAATTGATAGAACAACATTTATAAAAGATGTCTAAGTCAAAATTTCAAAGTTCAGAGTCCATTTCATTGAAGACAAGACGAAAGATTTTGGCGTCGTCAGCATAGCACAAGATCCTTGAGTTATTTAACATCAGAGATATATCGTCGATGTAAATAATGAAGAGCAAGGGTCCCAGATGGCTGCCCTGAGGGACACCGAAAATTTTTTTTATTTCGTCAGAAAAAGCTTCACAAAATTTAACTCGCTGCGTCCGATCAGACAGATACAAGTTGATCCAATTCACGAAAACCGTGGGAAACCAAGAACAAATAGCTTGTAGATCAAGATACTGTGATTAATTTTGTCAAATGCTTTACTAAAGTCCGTAAAAGTGCAATCGACTTATATTCCAGCTTCAATAGCGGTAGTGCAATAATTAGTAAATTAAATTAAATTAGTTGTAGAAGATTTAGCATGTAGCATGTTGTTTTGCTTTTGTTTGTAACATTTCATTAAAATTTTTTGAAAACTTCATTCAAAAATAGTAATACTTCTGTTCAAAATCAGCTCAGGCGATCAAAACGGGATTTTATTAATGTCTTTTAAATATGGAGAATTAGTGCTTAATTAGAGATTGGTGTTTTTACAAAGTAGCAGACTTTAAAAGTGAAATGATTACTTAAAAATATCTTAAAAAGGCTACTTCCTTGCATATATAAAAAAGAACGTAAAAGCAACAATCTTTCACACAATATCCCTCTAAAATGCTAAATGAATTGTTATTTAACTAAGAATTTCATGAAAATTCTACTCACAATTGTTGATGAATTATAAAAATATTAAGTTTTGACCACCTTTAACTTTTTTGGCAGAATAAACAAAAGACTGCTTTGGCAACAATATGAGAAGTTAAAAACACTTATAACTAATTAAATATATATAAATACATCGGCCATTGTTTGCATAACAACACACAGCGTGAATATAAACCGAATTTCAAAAATATGTATGGGATACTCTTTTAACAATTTTTTTTTTTTTTAATTTACCAACTTTATTTTTCTGAACGAAATATCACAAAAGTATAAATTGTATCTTATCTAACCCAAGATTTAATTGCCAATCAAATAATTTAATAAATTCGAGTACAGCAATAAAACTACAAGGTACCATCGGTTCGCTTCACAATTTTACATATCTATTACAAGGAGGCCATAAATTCATTTTATTTCAATTCATTTTAGAATTATACCATTTCAAAAGTATATCATTTCAAGTCCATGACTTGAATAATCTTTAAAGATCAAGGAATCTGAATTAAAATAAAACTAATACTGACAATAATTGCAGAAAACGTTTATTTAATTTCACACACCATAAAACCATTTATTTAATTCACTAAAAACCAAGTCAGTTTAAAACGTCACGGACACTTAAAGATACTATTCAAATCAGTCGGAAGTGCTACACCCACAATACTTCAATTGAAGAAGGTCTTATGAGACGAAAAAAAAACCTATGAAAATATAATAGATCCGTGCCTCTGTAATGAAACGAAACTAATTTTAGTTGAAGGCAACAATTCGCAGGCTTTTTCAAATAATTCCGTATACCAGATGAGAAGACCACAACATCAATCTATAATAATGGCGTCTATGCTTGGGATCTGTGACTGTGCATTTACATAAAATTGTCCAAATGTTGCATTAAAATCCGTGACAATTAGCTTATCTTGATGCACAACATGTTGAACATGATATACTACTATACAAATAAAAAACACTGAAGTTCTGTTGGCTAATGAAAGAAGCGGCTAGAAGACAATCCTGATTTGTGTGCGACAACGCAAGCATCTTCGATCACATAACGATGACGTTGACTCATTCGTCTTCGAATGCATTAAGATTAAGTAATTGATCTCGAACAACCTTGAGGACCAACAAATTGGTGCGAATCAGCCATTGTCCCAGGCCACCTTCCAGGTAAGGTAAGGTAGTGTCCGCCACGTCTATTGCTCCTACTCACTTAATTGCTGACTGTCTAGGTTGCTGAGCAGCAGAACAGGTAGGCTTTTGAGATTTGCTCCACTTTGACCAATACCGCTCGAAGTGGCGGATGTTATGTTAGCATGCTCTGAAAGTGCATTCGAGGCAAGTATACACGTATTGCACAAGCAGTCAGCACTCAGCAGTGGGATCGCTCGTTGACGTTGACTGAGAAAAAAAACATAAGGGGATTTCTCGAAGATGGACCCATAGCAGGTAAACGTAGGTACTCTTGGTGCCCAGTTTGGGGCTCTTCCTCTGACGTGATTTCATTTCTTGATACAAGTGAAGAGAGGCACTTTCGTTTGATTTATTAACCTTCACGGAAATAGGTGTGCACAAATACGAAGACCTCCCCGACGATCATAATTTGTAGACTTTTGCTCGATCAAAGAGAAAGATTTGTAGGAATAATATGACACGATCGCGACCATTCGCATTTTATTTATGGGAGGTTTCCCATTCACAGGAAAGGTGTTAATGAGAAAATACATATTGTTATATAATAATCCACGGAATTTACAAATTATATATATGTCCCATGCGGAAATTCATTGATTAGGCAAATGACGTGAAGATTGTCGCGTGACATTTTATATGATTTTCAACTGATTCTATTAAATACCCATAGATAAGACTGCTTTGACTAATCTTTTAAAATGCAAATTTTGTTAATTGATCCTCCTAATACTCACATTGTCTTATATGTTTTCATAATTTCTTATACTTGAGATTGTATGATAAATGTGCAACCGTTTTTTTGAATCTTTATAAATCGGCAAACATTAAACTGCATGCTTTGTTTAGTGATATTAGCATAACTCTTTAAATGACGAAAAGTGAATATTTTAAAGGTGATTCACCACTGTGACGTCTAATACGTATATTTTTGTTTATTTGCATTTTCTTGCATGTACTTTCTGTAAGAATCTGTCCACCAAAAATTATAGTAAAATTCGCAGAAAATACGAAATTAATTTATTCCAAAGAGGGGCAGTTGGTAGTGTTTTACGCGATAGGAAGTTGTTTGAGCTAGAGCGTACGAAAACTCGAACATTAACAGTCCAATCAAACCACATTTTTACGTAATCGTTGAGAGTAGTGGGTTTTTTATATTGAAATTAATACTTTTTAATGTACTTTGATTACAGAGAAATGTCGTAAAAACGAGGAAATAGTTTACCAAAATAAATTACCATTCTGCCCAAAAATAAAAGAGCACTTAACGATAACTACGTGAACTTTTTTTTTAAATAAAACCAAGCCTAGATGACCAAGCGAATCTGGAAACGGAAATATTCATACTTCACGTTTTCAATAGAAATTGAGTAAATAAACGTATTTTGTATAAACCTAACTAACCTAAACCTGACTATAACCTAACAACCTCGAACTCTTAACTACAATTAGTGTTTTATGGGTTACCTGCAACAATAACGAAAATGACGAGAAACTTTTTCAGAGCTTAAAATTAGAGTTTTTTTAAACAGGGGGCGTGCGTCGTACTAAACTGCATTCTAAAGGAGAAAACTAAAAGGCCGTCGCGAGATACAACCCTTTAGTTTAGGAATAACATCCTGACACTTTCCCCCACCAACCACTGCCGGCACTTTTTTTTTAATTGCGAAAAATTAAGGTTTGGTGACCTTCACAGAAAAAGATTGACCCAGTGGTCTAGCGCCCGAAAATTTGAGGTATTTTTAGGAATTTTTTTAAAAGTTAAAATAATGAACAACGATATTAAAACTTTTTAAGTGCACTACAGTACTCATGGTGCATACAAAAACATTTTTTTAAAATTAAGTTTTTTTTAAATTATGTTAAAAATGGCAATAAATAACACTCTCACTAAAATGTACCTGGGTGGTGTGGTCGATTTTAACTCTTATATTTATCTAAAAAATAAAAGCCAAGAAAATTATTAAGGGACTACTACCGGTTATAATTTTGAAAAATTCAATTTTTTTTTTTTGCATTTTTCAACTCAATATAACTTGAGAAATCACGTCTCAAAATTTTATTTGGATATTCCCAAAAATATAAAAGTTACAGTAGTTTAAGCGTGCCCGCCTATTATATATTTATAAGTAAAAAAAAAAACTTTAAACGTGATTTTCTCAAAATGACCTTTTATCAAATGGCGGACACACTAACTCCGAATTGGCCCAACCGATTGGGCTCAAATTTGGAGTGCTTCTTTATTTGAGTATTCTGCACAGGAAAAAACCACAATATTAGTCAAAATTCAATCCAAAAAAATGTAGCAAGTGAAAACAAGTGAAAAAATAAGCGATTTTTTGAAAAAAAAATTTCAAACGTCCGCCATTTTGTTTTTTTAATCATTTTTTGACATATTTTGGTTTTTTCCTACGTAAGGGACATTCCTTAATAAAATGCCGTTTGGTTTATTTGTTTCAGACTCTTCGTTTCTGAGATGAGTTGTCCGCCATGGAACGAGTCATTTTTTGAGCTAGCAACTTCGGCGCCCTCTATAAACAAGGAAAAAAATGATAAAAATAAAAAAAAATTTTGTTGTAATATTTGAAATAATTATTATCACCATGCAAAATTTGAAATTTATATATAATAAAGGAGCTGAGAAAAAAATTATTGAAAATTATGCTGTTTTTTTGCAATCTAACCGGTAGTAATCCCTTAATCTAACCTGTAGTAGTCCCTTAATCAAATTGTGGCCGGAACTAGAACAAACAAACAAAAGTGAAAATTGACAGAATATATCTCTTTTGAAATTGAAACTCTGAAAAAGAGGCCTTTTTCTTACCAATTTATAAATCTAAAAAAAAAAAAAAAAATATGTAGCATCAAAATTTCAGATGATTCGTCTGAATAATTTTTTCATTTTTCAAAAAACCATGCAAAAAAAAGTAGTTTCGAGATAAGAGCGTTTATAGTACCTTAAACGTCTAGAATTTTCAGAAAATCAATTTTTTTGTTTACATTTTTCAACTACTTAGACCTCCAAAAATAACCTCCTAAAATATTTTTAAGGAATTCTAAGGTTATAATGGTATATAACAATTTTTAGTGACTGTGCGCGTCTTGGTTCTAAGCAGGAATTTTAATTTTAAACGCGATTTTCTCGAAATGACTTTTTTTTTCAAACTGCGAATAGTTAATCTCCGGATTCACTGGACCGATGTTAATAAATCTTAGCGCGTTTTGTGTATTAACATGTCCTGCGGGGTAATTTACCACAATTTGGCTAAAAACTAAAACCAAAATATAAAAATTTAGAAAGGAAAAAACTAAGAAAAAAAGGTCGTTTTTCACACTTTTTTTTTAAAATATCCTCCATATTTTTTTTTATCGACTTTTTATTAATGGTAAATTATCCTGTCCGAAACCTTCCGCTTTAAGAATCGTTTTGAATTTTTTGTTTCAGACGGAGGACTCGAAATTGACGCCATCTATAAATTAGAAGAAAAAAATCAAAATTGAAAGAAAAAAAATTTTTTTTTTGTATTCTCAAACAATTAAATAATATTTTGAAAAAAAGTTTTGTAAGTATATTTCATAAAGGTGCTGAGAAAAAAATTCTTGAAAATTTGGTTGTACCTTAAAATTTGTATGGATATTTTTAAAGACATGAGAACAATGCGCGGGCCGACGAGCTAATAAGGCTGTAAAACCTGAAATACTATCAATATCCTTACAACAATTTTTCATTATATTCTTGAAAGACTATACTTTCGAAATATCGATTTGTTCAAAGTTCTAGACCACAGGGTCACCCTAATTTCCTAAAAGCGTACTCTTACGATGAGAAATATCCAAGTTATACCTCTTGAAAATAGCCCTTGTTTTGGCAGCTTTTTACGAGATCTCATTGCAAATCGACATAATGATGTTATTTAATCTTGCATTCATAAGGAAATTAAATAATAAAGTTTCGAAATATGTTCTTTAATTCGGCGTTTATTATTTTTCTGTACAGATCACAAAACTTTCAATTTTCGCAATTAAAAAAAGTGCCCCTGTTTTTTAAGCTCTGCCAAAGTGTCCTGAAAGTGTACCTTTTTCTTGATTTGCGCAGTGTATTATAATTTTATTCAAATTCAGAACTTGAAAATCTATTAATCTTAAAAAAAAATTTCGAAATGTGCTCCACTTCCACAATTAAAGAATTTTTAACATCTGATGTTCTTCTAAAAAACTTAATTAATCAGCTACCAAGGCGAAAGTATAATCGCGGATTGACCTGTGACATTCTATCTGCATTATAAGATAAGTTTTTTTAATGATCTGGCAAAAATATTTAATTTTGCCCATTACATATGCCCATATTGTATGTTAAAAAATGAGTCCAATAATTTGTTCAGATAATTATTTGTATTATAGTTTGGATGGATTAAAATCATGGATGTTTGATGTCATAGTGCATAATTTGAGATCTAGATCAGATCATTAAAATACCGCAGCTATAATATATTAAATTACAATATATACATATTGGATATTTTTCTGTCTATATAAAATTCATGTTCGACACTCAAAGTTGAAATTACTATAGTATCCCCATAATTTTATTAATATCACATTACACTGTGATGAAACTAATTGCCATAATGATCCAAACCGACGCAAAGTGTTTGAATTGGAAATTACGACGCTAAAATTAGGACCACACCGTAAAAATTCGACTGGACAAATTTTTTTTTTTTTTTGGGTCCGCGTGGGCTAACTTTACACTCTGTAGACAAAGTGCAGACTAGATTGCGAGTAATTTTAAAATTCTGTCATAGTGAAGGGGATAAGTCCCATTCACCAGGTGGAGATGTGGCCTTTCGTCTTGAAGTGAATCCACTCTCACTCTCTGGTCATCTCTGGAACATCTGTGGCGGTCCATAGACGTGAGGAGGAGTGCTATTGTTTTATGTCGCGAGTAAGCGGTGGAAGTATACAAGGCGAACGAGCACCTGAATTCGCGGCATCTATGCTTCATTGAAGTCGATGAAGTTCTGCTATGCTATGTCTTACAATTTAAATCTAACTTCGGCTAGAGGTGCTCTGTTGTCTTCCGTGTTTTAGAAAAGGTGAACCTCCGTAGGAATCGCACTAGAGTCTACATAGAAGAAGGGGTCGAAATAAAATAGATCTCGATCCCTCCAATGATTTATTATTCACACTGCTCTACTTAGCGCGGTGCGGTGGCGGCGTCTTCTTAAAGAACTGTGAGCTTTGTGGTTTCTTTTGGTTCGCGAGTGCATTTCGATTTTATTAAGATCGCGCGCGCAAGACAACAGTTGGCGCCTTTGAAACACGTCCGGCTCGTTCAGATGAAGATTTTATTTTGTGTTACGATCATTAAACATTCCACTGTAAGAGTAAAAGTGTTATTGTGCAACAACACCTGCTTTATTAGACACTTAACGCGTCTCGTTAAATTTATATCGCGTAAGTGCGATTCAATGCAGTTGCATTTATTTGCTACACCACCGGAAAGAAGCTCCCTCAATAGTGACTAACTATTTCAGGAATCGCCTGTTACAATACCCAGTGAAATGATTCATTTTCGAGAAAGGAGGAACTGATTCAATGTATCTTCCAAAGGCTTAACATTTCAAAACAGTACGAAAACAAATTGTTAATCAAAAACACCTGTCTCTTTGGTTTTGTAAGCTTGTGAGTAGAGTTGTCTTCCATCAAATGATTTCTAAAAAAAAAAGTAATAATAACCAATAACACGAATACAACTTATGTTGATATTATATGATAATCAAATCTTGAAAGGTCTAATCAACTTGTCGGATTAGCTTACCAGTAATAACACGAAGACCTACTGTAGTGGTTCCTTTCGGTGTTTAATGCATAATTCTGTTAATACAGCAGGGAATAATTTCAGCACGTGGGGTCAACGCTGACATAATCACGTAACACGATGGGTTCGGTCAAACCCGAAACATTCTCAGAATTGCATCAGATTGCAGGTATGCTTGTTTATATAATCAACCTTAATGATTATTAATATAGTCGGTGTATTATTCACTATTATTTAGAGTGATATACGTGTAGAACTTTCTCATGAAATGAAATAAAATAAAACATATCGTTATTCTTTATTTGTACAAATACCAGCCATAGCGCGATTTTTAAATCGTACACTCAGCGAAAAATAGAGTAGCAAAAAGTGGCGCAAAAGTAATTAACCAAATTTCTAAATTAATTACTTTATTATTTTTACTTAGACCTTTCTTCCATTAAGTATTGAAGATGATATCGTTCAAACCACTGTCCTTAGATCACTTTTGAGTTATGATCTCAATTTTCTGGCGAATATTATCTTTCAGGTCTGCAAGATTCTGTGGCTTGCTCACATAAACTAATGATTTTAAATAATCCAGAAGAAAGAAATTTTGACTGGTCAAATTGGGTGATCTTGTGATACAAATCGCCAAAACAGAAAATAAGACGATCTGGAAACATTTCCTTCATAATTATTCCGCGTTTTTGTGGAGTATTTATTACACAACTATCAATGTCACGATGACAGACCCTACCTATATCAAGAAATGTAGAAATGTTATTTTTCAGTGTTCTTGGATGTACTAGCTTGAGGTATACAATTATTAAGTGGCAATGTTAATACTATATAAGAGTGTGAAACATTCATTCAACTCTGAATAGGTACGTATGTTACCGATTCAACTCTGAATAGGAGTTTTGTCTCCAATCTTATTTTATATACGTATAATTTTAAAAATATAACATTTCAATTTCAAATAAATCCTTTTCCAAATTAATTTAACCCCTCTACGGTTCAGAATAACCCTTCTCCTGATAAATTTGATCTTTTTTTCTGATAAATAAATATAACAACTTTCCTGGTCATAGTAATTGTTATTGAGTTTATTAAGAAATAGAAAAAACTTCTCGAGAGAAGATTAATTTTGAATCAGAGGAGAATTACATAAATTTGGAAAAAAGATATATTTGAAACTAGCTGGGTTATACGGTTTCACCCGGCGCTGGGTAAATACTTACTAATTAAACACTTCTCAAATGTTCTGCCTAGTTTGTTATATCCTAGAAATTGTTTCTACCCGAAAACTCTTTATGGATCCGTCATCTTGAATTTCAAAATTTTAATAATATTCAAAATAAGTACCTACCCTTAAAATAATCATTGTACTAATTTTCTTTAAAATCCGTTGAAATCGAGAAAGTTTGGTCGCCATATTGGATGCGCCATCTTGGATTTACAAATTTTGATAATATTCGAAATTTGTAACCTCAGAATAATCATTGTACCAATTTTCATTAAAATCCGTCGAAATCGAAACATTCTGGTAGTTATGTTGAATCCGCCATCTTGGATTTGGAAATTTTGCTAATATTCAAAATAAGTGGCCTCAGAATAATCATTTTACCAACTTTCATTAAAATCCGTTGAAATCGAGAAATCATGGTCGTCATATTGGATCTGCCATTTTGGATTTCTAAATTTTGATAATATTCAAAATCAGTGACCTCAAAACAATCATTGTACTAATTTTCATTAAAATCCGTTGAAATCGGGAAATCTTGGCCGCCATATTGGGTCCGCCATCTTGAATTTCTAAATTTGAAATCAGCATTCCGCTTGAAACTCTAGAAAAGCAAATTTCTTCACACATCGCACTCCGACTACAAAAGTTATTGCAACATACTTCTTGAAAACAAAATACACATAATTAATGTTTTTGAAGAAAAATATTAAATAAATAATAATAGTAAACAAAACTCCATCAACTAAAAATCAAATTACACAAATTTCTATAATCACTCATTAAGTGGAAAAAACAAATAAAAATTCTTTTCTAATAATAACTAATTGATTCGAATGACTAAATGCTGTCGATAAAATAATTTAAATGTAATGTGATTAACCAAAAAATTAAATTAAAATGCTCACGATAAGTGGCAAGAAATATTTTATAGGTTTTTAACCCAATGCTATAATATATTGATGGATAACATTCAGATATGCATACCCATTTAAATTCCTTGCACACGCTTTACTAAGTTTAATGAACTAATCAACAACAGATTGAAGAAATTTAAATACCAAACTCGGTTTTTTTTTCCTAAGATAGACGAATAAAATATCTTATGATTTAGCTGTTGCATCGGATTAGAAGAAATCGATGATCGATTGCGTTGCAGATGGTGCAACAAATAAAAACAAAAACGAAATTACTTTCGAGAGGCAAATTCATGAAATCGCTGATGATGCCAACTTGAACTTGGATTTCTTTCTTTCAAGATGAGCAAGCGGAAATTGACGCTTACAATTCGGGGCGAGTGAACGCGTACGTTCCGTTTTAGCGGATAGGATTGATTCAATTTTTTTTTTAAATTGAAACTACCGATGAGATTGAGTGATTAATTATTTCCTGTTATGAGATATGCAATTTTCAATATAAAACTAATTTTTGGATATGATTAAAAATGAAAAATTACAAACAAGCCCACGAAGAATTTAGAAAGGAATTTGAATACGGACACAATTGAATTTCGATCAAATTAGTGCAGTCATTTATCAAGTTTCAGATGAAAACAAAAGTATAAGGTATAAAAGAATAATGATCATGTCGAATTTCTTTGACCAAATGATATTTATACAATATGCGATTTCTTAAAAATAGGAACATCTGTCTTTTTCGTTTGTAGCGTTTTCTGGATCAATATTCGAATCCATCAAAAGGGGAGCTTGAATATTTTACAATAAAAATTATTCAAGCTAATTGAAAGAAAATAGAAGTTACTCTGCAACAACTAAATTAATTAATTGAAGAATGCTCATACTGGAAAAATTTATTTTTAAGAAAAATTAAAATTCTTCTCATATAGTAATTTTTGTTGCTCTGTAAATATTCTTTTTTAAACGTCTAACAATCAAATCTTGTAATCAAATTTTCAACCACTTCCCGTTAAAGGATTGAGTTATAATTTTGCACATATATCAAGTTTCGATGACCATAAAATATTATGGTGACATTAGGGCTGATCTGTTGATTGAATGACTAAAAATTTTATTAATGTAATGTCAAAAGCAATTCAATCACCAATTAATAGCACGTTTGAGTCTTGAGTCTTCTTGAGAATTTTTTTTCCTCTCTATCAACTGTAGAAACATTCGGTCAAGTAAAACCGAAGGCCGAACTTGGACCTTTTGTTTGAACGTCTTCTCAATACGCTAAAAAGTCAAATTAGGACTATTTGTTGAAGTTACTCTATCTATATTTAAAGAATTTCTTAAAAATTAAAAAAATAAATCTATTAAATAGTACCGTACATATTAAAACTATTTTTCGTGTTTCATAATTATTTTTTCTTTCTTATTATGTTTTTTTTTAATATGACTCCTAAATATTTCAGTTTCACACCATGAAATTTCTACATCATTAATCATAAAATTCACACCTTGCATTCCAAATCATACTTATATATGGAGGTCCAATATGGCATAATTGTGCAATATCCAAAAAGAAACTTCAAATTGCCCAAAATAAACTCCTTAAGATTATTCTCAATCTACCATGACATTTTTCAACTAAAAGATAAAAATAGCCAAACAACTTTTTGTTAAGTGTGTATTAGGGTGCTTTTTTTTTGCGACTATTTTTTTTTCAGTCCCACCTCGAAATTTTGTGGGAAATACCTAAACAAAAATTCCCTGAAAATTGGAGCCCTTAATATTAATATTAAGTGCTCGACCAAGGCGTATAAAGATTTCCCGTATAAAATACACGTAAACTTTGATTTTTTTTTCGAAACTCTACAGATCAGAGGCATTTTATGGTATAATCTTGGTCAATGGTAGGGTTTCTTCAGAATTGAATGCTCTACAAAAGTGTCCATTGCGGCGTAACCCTAACTCCCACCAGCGAGGTAGTACGGGCCACTAAACCCAATTTGTTCATGAAATTCTCGTCTTTTTGCCCCTATGTCGTAAATAACAAGAGCTACAGAAAAAGTGTAAATGACAAACTTGTAGGTAATTCAATTTCCCACAAACAGTTTTAGTACACTAAATCGCTAACATCGATATTTCTTGAGATATTGGGCTTTGAAGTTGAGGTAGTGTGAAATTTTCATGGATTATTGAGCTAAATTGTAGAAACACAACCTCAACTTCAAAGCACAATATCTCAAGAAATATCGATGTTAGCGATTTCGTGTTCCGAACGTTTTTGTAGGAAATTGAATTTCCTACAAGTTTTTCATTTACATTTTTTCTGTAGCTCTTGTTATTTACGAGATAGGGGCAAAGAAAGGAGAATTTCATGAACAAATTGGGTTTAGTGGCCCGTACTACCTCGCTGGTGGGAGTTAGGGTTACGCCGCAATGGACACTTTTGTAGAGGAAAAAAAAGCACCCTAGTATACATGTCACGATATTCCAAATAAAATAATAATAATTCTTTCTTATTAATTTATTTACTTGTCCAATAAATAAAAAAATTATAAATTTTGATGTGTTTACAAAATAAAACTTTCATAAATGTACTCCTGCAACAATAACAAAATTTAATCTTCAGTTGATTATAAAAGGAGTCCATATATAAAATCAATTAATTAATTTTTGAAAGTTGTATCATTATTTGTGAAGAGTGACTGGAATCATTCAAAATATTTCAAGGATGATTTCCGTAATGTTTTTTTCATTTCCTGGTTTTTGATTTAGTATAATAATTAAAGGTAACGAGCGATAAAATGTTTTTTTTACTACGAAGTATTATTAATTGACACTTTATATTACAAGGTAAGATATTTCTCTTTTTTTACCACGATCGATTTGAAGATCGATGCTACTGCAGACATTCCAAACTGTCCGATCAGAGATTTATTCAAGCTAAGTAAATTCAAAATCGATTATAGAGTTCATGATGTCGTTACATCTTAATAAAAGTCATTTTACATCGCCGGAAAAGATTTAAATTAAGCTACGACTACTAAACAGTGCTTGAGTCACGACGAGTCAATTAAGTGGTCATTCAAAGGTGCACGCGAATCGATTCTTTCGAACTTTAGTCAAGGAAACACTTCTGGCGGTTTTTTGAAGACGTGCAAATATGCATCCAGGAAGTGTTAGTTTTATGTAAACCATAAATGATTTTGAAGACAGATTTTGTAATATGATTGTAGAATTTGAGGTTGCTGGTTTATTTAATCGGAGAGTTGATCCATTCTCCGGAAGAATATTTAGATAATATGGCTATTAATGGAATGCAGGTTTCTGCACGCACTTTTATCTCGTAAAAAAATACGTATAGCACTATTATAAATTTAAAATCTATTTCCTTCGTTTATTTATAGGAAAAAGTCTAATGATTCAAAATTACATGCTTCAAACGTTGGATCATCATGACCTTCATTCTAAAGTATTCAGTGAAAGCTAATGAAAACAGGGAAAGTAAATCCATTGTACATAACCTAACTATATCACGAAATCAACTGAGATTTATGGGCTGCTCTAGAAAAGGTCGTTTACTCTTGATATCAATCTTGCATCTCATAGCGTTTCAATTTTACTGTCTCAAAACAGAGAGTAGTGGGCAGCGACTTGGTGTTTTTAGTTTTGCCGACATCTCGACAGGCGCCTCAATTATAAATTCCAAAGGCATACTCTTACCAACTTTTTCGAGATCTTTTTCCTTTTGAATCGGGAAAAGTTGTCTGTATATCCTAATAAAATGAAAAAACTAACGACCGACGTCTTGATCGTGACCACAAATTTAATTATTGGAATTCCACAGCATGCTGTAAAATAATATTAAGTAATTATTTATTCAAGTGACATTAATTCAATTAATAATTGGCTATTGATACACTTTACAAAGTTATTTCTAATCATAACAAGATAAATTCTATTACATTAAACATTATTTCAAAATTCAAAAGATCTTGAAATTATTCTAACTACACCAGTTGCATTCTTCAAAGAATTTAAATTAATATCTGTTCACCGGATTTTATTACCGTAGAATATTGCTGATCACCTAAAGGATCTTTACATTTGCTGGTTGCATTACCTAAGTACGTTGCATTGCCGGCATTAAATTAATCACCAGATCGACAGAAACGAGCCTCTTTCAACTGGGAACATTTTAACGATCGTAGGTGAGATCTCTGCCGCAGCAGGTCTAATCAACGCGGTATGCCTGTTGGATTATTTATTAGGTCTTGACTTTTGATCACCGTTAAGGAACTCGCGCTAATTGCAAATATTGTAAATTTTTGTTTTTTGTTCGCAGTTATTATTCAATGGTATTGAATACCCTATCTCTTTGAGAGTGGAGTACAACAACCTTTGAAATTAAAATTTGGTCATTTAGGAATTGTAAGCAATATTAAATGAAAAACCTATCTGTGAAAAATAATGAAAAACTATAAAAAGAGTACTTCAAGAATATTTCCTAATCTACAGACTGGAGTCTTAAAAAATAACTACTTTTTTCCCATCAAAACGTATAAACAATATCAAATAGTTTCATCAAACTCGGTTTTGTGGTTCTCAATTTTATCGTAGACATTGAGACATGTTAGTATATTTAAAATCATGGTTTTAAGGCCCTGAATTATTTTATTTAATACCCAACTCAGTTGCCATCATTTACTTTTGAATGCCATAATTTGACATCTTAGGTTTTGCAAATAATGCAGTCTTGATCCCATATCCATAAATATAATGATTTGGGTATCATTTTTATTTATTGTTTATAACATTCCAATTATTGACTATCTGCGAGGGCATACATTAATTAAATAATTAATCAAAATAACTCTTGCAGAATATATATTTTTGCAAATTTTCATCTTTAAGCCTATTATTTAATATCTGCTTGCAAGGCTTAGCTGAATTTTGAATCCCCAAGGCCGATAATTTATGATTCGCTGAAAATGTCATATGTGACTCTCGCAAAGTATCCATATAAGTTTAATGCAATGAATCGGATAAGTGGTTATAAAAATGATTCACTACAAAGTAAAATGCAAATGAAACTAATAGGATTGGATTTCTGTAAATTTATATTTTTGCTATAAGCTTCTTAAGTACCGCTATTAAAATATAAACATTTAATGATAGATCTTCAGGTGTTTTAGCAGTGTATCTTTTTTTATATTGAAGTTAACCTTATAAAAATTAAAAAGATATTGCATTAATTAAAATCAAATTAATTTTCTTCTAACTTAATCTAATAGAACAGAAAGATTCATATCCAGATAGTAATCGGTTCAAATGTATTAGGCTATGAAAATTTATAATCAAACAATCATTTAGTAGCCAACAAATCATTATTATAAACCATAAAATATGTATTAAAATGCAGGGTAAAAGTCAGATAATATTTTATGACTACTTATTAACCTAGGAATATGCGCATAAAACATTTATATTATTGACTTAACTAATTTCTAATAACTTAACATAAAGAAGTGAACTCCAATGTCCCTTTATCGTAGAGTGACGCCTAAGTTATATGAATATTCTATTGAAAATCGTGCTTTTATCAGAGTCAATAGTATTAAAAATTTGGATGTCTAGATTCTAGAGTAATGCCTCTTATGTGTAGTCTCCGTGTTTCTCTATCCACTCGCGTAGAATCAATTCAACGTCCATTTCTACGTTTTTCCTTCCACGGGCTTCCATGTGATAACCTCATCATTTTGCCTCTTTATCTAGATAGGATTAACTCATCAAATTAGACTCACTGCAATCTCAGACTATTTTTGCTATTGAATACTGAAACATTGGGTGGTTGCATTTAAAGTTTTAATCAAAATATGCACCTCCGGCAGCTACAACCTTCTCCCACTTTTCTGGCAACAATTGAATTCCGCTGCGAAAGAAAGCTCTATCCTTTGAGGCTATCCAATCAGCAATCCATTTTTGGACTTCTTCATAATTTTTAAAATCCCTGTCTTCTAAATCATGCTGCATCGACCGAAACAGATGATAGTCTGATGGAGTCAGGTCTGGAGAATACGCTGGGTGGGGCGAGGGTTTCCCATTCAAACTCCATCAGTTTTTGTTTGACCTTCAAAGTAACATGAGACCGAGCGTTATCATGAAGAAGAATCATTTTTCGTCGATTCGATGCAATTGATGGTCTGTTTTTCATCAAATTTTTGTACAAATTCTACAACAGTTCTTCATAACGCTGAGGTGATTGTTTCATTCGGCTTTAACAACTCGTAATAGACAACTCCTTCCATATCCCACCAAATATAGAGCATTGTTTTATTAGCGTGGATGTTTCGCATTGGAGTCGATGTTGTCGGTTGGCCAGGATCAACCCATGATTTTTCCGTTTTGGATTCTCAAAATAGATCCATTTTTCATCTCCAATCACAATACGCCATAAGAAACTCTTCTTTTTTTGCTTTGCAAGTAAAGAAATGCAGATGTTAAGCCGATTCGCGCAATAGCACTGTCGGTCAATCCATGTGGCAGCCATTTTCCTTCTTTTTGTATCTTTCCAATGGCACGCAAACATCGCGATACAGTTGATTTATCGACTCCAAGTTGTTGAGCTAATTCTCTAAGCGATTGGGCAGGATTATCGTCCAATAACACTTTTAATTCCTCATATTCAAATTTTTTCGGCTGGCCTAGCTGTTCTTTGTCATAAACATCACAATCACCGCTTTTAAACCTTCGAAACAAATCTCTGCATACTGTTTCGGATGAAGCAGATTCCCCATAAGTTTCCGCGACTAATCGGTGAGCTTCAGACGCAAATTTTTTCAAATCGAAATAATGCAGAAGTACAGATCGGAAAGACAACTTATCGCGATCCATTTTTCACTCTATATTAATGAATATAAAAATGCCGACTGTCAACTGGTTTTTATTAAGACACCTTCAAGCTTCAAAAATGTACATGTCACAGTAATTATAGTTCAGTGGAAAAATTACTACCCACATCTATATGTGAACAGCGGGAATTAATGCAACCACCCAATATTAATTCTATTGCGCTAGTTTCGTCATTTCGATGTACGAAGTACGTTGATTTCCAGCATATCGTTGAATTCAGAAGCAAAGAACTAAATATCTTATGAGTTGATCACATCAATGTCACTCTGCATTAATGAATTTTTTTCAACATGTTGATATCAATCTTTCGAAAAATAATGTTAAGAATGAACTAACTTTAAAGTGCTTCCTTTATTCAAAAAATCCAGAGGTTAATTCCCTTTGAATCCCAAAAAATCGTGGCAATAACCAACGACCATCAGGTCAAAATGACCATCTTTGCCTTCTTCGGAGCAGTTTCACCTGGAAAAGTCCATTGTTTTGATTGTCGCATGATCTCTGGTGTATAGTGATGAATCCAAGTTTCATCAACGTTGATCACTCGACGGAAAAACTCCTACAGATCTTGATTAAAGAGGTCAAAACACTGCTTAAAAATTGACAGCCATATCCGCTTGTACTCTACTACTTCGCGCACTTTCGTTCGGCGATCAGCGAGCGCTTTTAAACGATTTCCTCACTAACTACACTCCTCATCAAAAACAGATGTACGACCATGTTTAAATTTGTTGAACCAATATCTCACGGTTGTCATAGATGGCGAAGAGTCCCCATATACAGCATCCAACTTCGGTTTTATTTCTTCGCACGTTTTTCCTTCCAAAAATAAAAAGTAAATTACGGATCAATTGATTGATTTTTTTCAATTATATCGAAAAACACTAAACACGTTTAATATAAATGGATGTAAAATCACAACTAACCTAAAAATCAGTCTAAAATTTTATATTGCATCATTAGAAAGATGTTAGTATACGATAATAATACCAAATTTCCTCAGCAACGCCAACTGTCTTCAAACACGGGTACTTATTGATCCAGCCTCGTATAAATAAAAAAATCTTTGCGTTCTTTAATTAACCCATTAATGCCTGAATAACAAAAAATTTTACGGCAACTTCGAGGCCCTAACTTTTATCGAAGGGGTGGTCAATTCTCATCGAGACCAACATAGTGAGATAAAAAAAGTGGTCGAAAGTAATGCAAATATGCGTTACATTGTTGCTATTTTTAAGCAGCCTAATATTTTTAACGAAAAAAATGCCTGCATATTTTTTAAGTTTAAGTCCTAATAACACGTTGCTTTTTCCCCACTAAATCAGTCGTTTTTCGAAAAAAAAGACGTGAAAAGGTATTTATTTACGTAAGATTGCAAAAAAACAATAATAATAATTTTTTTTTCACTTTTTTTTTTTGGTTGGATCGTGTCAGGCGACTCAAAATACGTCTAGAAAAGTTGACCACCCCTTCGATAAAAGTTAGGGCCTCGAAGTTGCCGTAAAATGTTTTGTTATTCAGGCATTAATGGGTTAAAACTCATTTTTTCCATCGTTGTTTCATTATAGAAATTTGTCAACTGGTGATGTTATATATGATAACTTTTTCTTACATCAAATTTGTCAACAAATAATTTTAAATGTGAATTTCACTAAATATGCTTTTGCAGAAATTTAAAATACGTGCCATTGTATATCTAATGAATCATCAAATTTAAACATGCTAAACAGTGCTTATTTTAATTCTATTCATTAACCAATTATCATATTTGATCGTTCCACTAATCGCATTTAATTTCGAAATATGTAGTTGAAAAATCTTTACAAGGTCAAAACTATATAACAATCGCTTTAATAAATTTAAGATAAAAATAAATATGTCATATATTTTTGCTCCTATGGTAAAAGTTAATAAGAATATTTATAAATAAAAATACTATACCAAACAATTACCACTTATCTTTAAATTACGAAGGTAATAAACTAACAAATCTGTTTGATTTTAAAACAAGAAAACTGAGTCTTCGAATAAATTATAAATTAGATTGTGTAATAAATTTTCATATTTTTGAAATATATTACAAATTATTCGAGTTCGCCAGCATTTTCACACCCAAATACTGTTCCATCACGCTAGATATGTGTGCTCAATCGTGTATTAAAAAAAAAAATTCAAGGTAAATTCCTCGCAATAACAAAATCGTTCTCTGATGAAACATTATAGCAAAAATATATGCAATAACCATAATAGCTGTAATAAATGAAAAATTATGGTATTCAATGACTATGTCCTTCTTCACAGTCGTCAAAACCAACGAGAAAGAACCTCTCCCCATGCAGAAGACGTGATACGAAGGTGATCACATTTTTATCTGCATAGTGATTCGCCTGCACGAATGCGCTACCACCGCTGCGTAAGAGGAGGCAATCAACCCATAAAGTGCAATAAGAAATAATAAAATCGATGTTAAAATTTGCCAATTCCTTACAAAAGTGTGCAACAGAGTTGAACTCTTAATCAGAGGGAATCGAACTGATTACTTTCTATTAGACACACCTAGTTGCCTCTAATTAAGTGACTGGTAGAAGCCAATGTCCCCGTGGTTGCTAGAAAAAAAGTCATTATCATAAATCTCGCTCTTCGCGAAGGTAAATCGTATTTTCGGTCACTATGAGATGACAGTCTGCGAAATCTAAAATGTAGACTAGCTTTTATAATCTTTCTAATCTTTCTAATCTTCAAAATTTATATTGTATAAAATAGGCAGCTTCTGCGATCAGAGACAGCTTGGCGCACTAATTGCTCCCTCAGCAGAGTAAGGTATATAGAGGTAGCATTATTATGGATGGTACTGTGCTCATAATTCTGTGTATAAAACTGACAAAAACTTGGATGAATATGAACAAAAAGCGGATGATATGAGAAAGATTAATTTAAAACAGTTTTACGTTCACGACGGTGCCACCGCGCGCCGTCATTTATCTATCTACGCAGGTGCTAACGCGACCTAAGAAAGTGAAAGTGCCGACAGAGCTTCCCGGAGGTTTAATGAACGTGTTGGACACGGGTAAATCCCAATACAAAACACCCTGGAGTTAGTGAACGCCCGCCCGTCCATCGTGTAGCTGAAGATCATCTCTTGCAAAGTCCATCTCCAGTCTCCACCTACTAAAGGAACAGATGTAGTATTGACTTTGGTCACGTGATCTTCAGCGGAAGGAAGGCGAAAAGGTGCTATTGATCTATCACATGTTGATCAATCAGTCTGCATATCTTCGGAATGTTATAGTAATTAAAGAGCGATCGCCATAAATGCCATCCCACTGCTTAATCTATAGATTGCTGCTTTTCGGTACCGAAGTTATCGAAGAGATTTTATAACTTTCCGACATCAAGCAAGGCCAGCGATGAGCTTTATTTGTTGAATGCTATAAAATTTACTAATTGACGTCGTCGTCCGGTGTCCCGTCAATCTTCTGATGTGAGATTTTCGTTTAATTTATGACCGCATTGGTTGTGGGTGCAGGAACTAGAGTCAAGTAAAAGCCTTGATAATATACAGAAAATGTTGTTAAATGTACGTAATCTCTCTGATATTTTATGGGTGTATCATTATGAAGGTGATATAAGGAAGATATAAAGAATTTCTAGACAACCAGTTTCCAAAGGCACCAAAGTTCACCCATTTAAGTAGATGTCATCATCGGTTATAGTAGAAATATTTTGGTAAACCACTTAAAAGTTATCAGCTATTGAAAGAATTATAAAAGAATATCTATAATGCTCATTGTGTTCTTTGACACAAATTTATAGGTTAAAAATATATATACCATAATTTTTTTTGTTACACATACCACATTAATCACCAATCAGTCTATCAGTTTTAACTAGGCGTAAATAAATTAATTTTACACATTTTTTATTTTTTATTATAAACTTTGTATTTGATTGAAAAAGTGCTAAAAATGCTTTTAAAACGTTCACACAACTCAAATGTCTTCAAAAATATATCATACAGGATACGTGGCATAATTTATCTCTTTTTATGAAAATTAGGTAACATTTGCAAAATTCATAATCTGAATACCATTTTTTATTTATTATTCACTTTCGAATATCCAAAGGAACAGAAAGGCTTCTGTATAACAAACTTTGGAACAATAAATGTAAATTTGAGAAAAGGTGCTAAAATTTCGTTTGACGTAAATCACATTCACGTAACTCATGCCGCAGCCGTAATTTTAAAGAAATATAAATTTTTAAACTACAAGCAGAAGAGGATAATTTTCTATCAAACCCTAAATCATCTATTGGAAAATTAATATTTTGATAGATTTTGACAAATGAAAAAATTAAATTAATAATCTATTATGGCTCTGGTTATGTGTACAAATTTAGTAGAGCTAAATTAACAGGCTGTGCTAAATTTATACATATAAACTGTAGTTAACCCATCAATGCGCAAAACGAGGATTTTGCGCACGCAAGTTCAATTGTACGATTATAGCAAATTTGGGCGATTTTCTTCCAAATTCGTACATAAGAAGTTTTTGGGGATGCTCTTTCAGAATCTGGCATTTATTTTGCATAAAAGCTTCAAAAATCCTATTATTTTTTGGGTTTTTTTTCAAAAAAGTGCTGATTTTTTATGATCATTTTTCTTCTCAAAGTCGATTGTCTTGTCGTTGCTCCTATTAAATGATCATACAAACACCAGAAATCGCGGTCCGAATGTCTACACTTTCTCAAACCATAGTTCTGAAAGTTTTATTTTGCTCTGGTTTTTGCAAAATGGCTATTTTGTACATGTAGATTTTTTTGGACTATTAATCTTTTGGATTTGCCAAATTTTTGAAAAATCCAAAAATGTCTCAATAAATTTTGAAAAAAATTCACACGTATTCTTTGACTAATTATAAGCACTTTTTGTTATATACAATTTATTCATATAATTGATGATTTTGAGTAAAAATATCACCAAATTTCATCATAAAAAAATTGGTGATGTTTTACTCAAAAAGGATCAATTATACGAATAAATTTTGTATGACAAAAAGTGCTTATAATTCGCCAAAGAATACACGTGAATTTTTTTCAGAATTTTTCGGGACATTTTTGTATTTTTCAGTATCTTAACCCATTAATGCGCAAAACGAGGATTTTGTGCACGCAAGTTCAATTGTACGATTCGAATAGCAAATTGGGGCGAATTTCCTCCAAATTCGTATATAAAGGGTTTTTGAGGGTGCTCTTTCAGAATCTGGCATTTGTTTTGCATAAAAACTTCAAAATCCCTATTATTTTTTGGGTTTTTTCAAAAAAGTGCCGATTTTTTTTGCTCATTTTTCTTCTCAAAGTCGATTATCTTGTCGTTGCTGCTATTGAATGATCATATAACTACCAGAAATCGCGGTCCGAATGTCTACACTTTCTCAAACCATAGTTTTGAATTTTTTTTTTGCTTCGGTTTTTGCAAAATGGCCATTTTGTACAGCAATGTAATAAAAAATTTCGCGATTTTTTTACATGAAAAGGATCCACTTTACAAAAAAAATGTATTTGACAAAAAGTGCTTATAATTAGCCAAGGAAAACATGTAAATTTTTTCAGAATTTTTTGGACTATTTTTGGTTTTTTGGATTTGGCAAATTTTTCAAAAATCCAAAAATGTCCCGAAAAATTCTGAAAAAATTACACGTGTTCTTTGGCTAATTATAAGCACTTTTTGTTATATAAAATTTATTCATATAATTGATCCTTTTTGAGTAAAAATATCACCAATTTTTTTATGATGAAATTTGGTGATATTTTTACTCAAAAAGGACGAGCTATACAAATAAAGTTTATATGACAAAAAGTGATTATAATTAGCCAAAGAACATGTGTGAATTTTTTCAGAATTTTTCGGGACATTTTTGGATTTTTCAAAAATTGGCCAAATCCAAAAAACCAAAAATAGTCCAAAAAATTCTGAAAACATTTACATGTTTTCCTTGGCTAATTATAAGCACTTTTTGTCTTTTAAATGATACCCCATATACCTAATTTGTCCCTTCTTCAATTCTTTTATGAATGCTATAAAATTTAAATATGTGGGCTAATATTGTATATTGTAGGTTCCCATGGATTCCGTTTTTTTCCCCTTTGGATGTACAGAACCCTTAAAAAGATTGCTATTTTATGCAGCTAAAGTTCATGATTTATATAACTCGGTTCCACAGTAAAATTCGAATGTAGAAATATAGTAGTTTCCTTTATTTCATTGTTGTTGCCGCGACTGATTCTCTATCATTATTCGCGAGTTTTTTACTCGAAAAGGATCAACTTTACAAAAAAAAAAATTATTATAGAACAAAAAATGCTTATAATTAGCAAAATTTGCACAAAAAATGTCCAAATTCAAAAAACCAAAAATGGACCAAAAAATTCCAATTTTTTTAGTAAGGTTGATCCTTTTCAATTAAAAAAGTCGCGAAGTATTTTATTACATTGCTGTACAAAAATGGCCACTTTGGAAAAGTAAAAAAAAAAAAATCCCCAAAATCCCTTATATACGATTTTAGAACAAAATTGTACATTTGAACAAAAAACAAAACAATGTTTTATAAAAGTAGATATAAATAGATAGTTTTTGAAGTGTCGATGTTTTTAATGTTAATGTTTCGACGAATGGAGGCCTTTTTAATGTGGAGATATAATTTTGTACTATAAAAATCTGGCTTTATTTATTTATTAAAAAAATAGTAATACTGTAATGTATATAAAATAAAAACCTAACTATAAATAATATAATATAGTATGAAGAATATTTGTGTAAAATTTGAAGTCCATTCGTTCATTTGTTCTCGAGATATTACGGGTACCATTTTAGAAAACATTGTTTTGAGAAAAATGCGTTTGAAGTTTTCAATAAATATTTTTTAGCATGAATAACACCAGGACTGCACGCACATTAAACGTCTTAACTCCGTCAAGTTTGCAGATTTTTTAATGAAATTTTCAGAGAATATAGTTAAAAGATTGTACAATCGAAAAATAACATTTTTGAAAAATCGATTTTTTTGACCCACCTAGGTGTATTTAGTCCCTTAAACCTTTAATCCTCTTTCAAAAAAAAATAAATTTGCTCTCTAATATTTAAATGTATGTATGTACCTGCACACTAGAAAATAATTAATTTTTTTTTTCTTTTTCTTTTTTTAACAGGGCCAATAAACAATCCCATATGAAAAAAATCTTAATACAAGTATTTTTCTCTGTAAAATAAGCTTCCCATAATTATCTTTTTTATTCTTCTACGACTAATTATGGTACTGATATTGATAAACTAAAACCAAAAGGAGAGAAATTTAGCATCTATAATATTCACCCTGTATTAATTTTATTAACAAACACAATTTGCCATATTAATACGGAAATCATTCATTCATTGTCTAGCAGCATGTTAGTAAATTAATAAATAAAATAAACCAAATTCAAAGTCAACAAATTGAATAATTACTTAAGATTAAACTTAACATATTTTGGCATATATTTCAGTACCTTGAAATTTGCCACTTGATATTTCTTAAAGAGCACAAATAATTTTTCCGGAATTCATATTCAACATTTTTGTTTATATTATGTAAATTGAAAGAAATTCAGAGTTAAGAGAAATATTTATCCGGTTAGAGTTCCTGATTATTCAAATAACATTTCAATACTTGAGTTGACTGGCTAATTGCCAAAAACCCCAAGCGTGAAGTTGAAGAAGCTTGTGGGTGCTATATTGTAATTTGGTGGTATTTTCTGAGTGGTCGAGGTCATAATAAAGAAAGTGATAGTATTTTTTTGGTTTGAGTTTACAAGGTTTAGCTATAGAGAAGGATATATATATAATATAATATTAGCAATTTTATGTAGGTTCAACAGCCTGTGTTAGCGAACGACTTCGGTAAATTATAATATTATATATATAAAAAAATAATAAATCGACGAAATTTCTTCCACACGTGCTTAATAATTTCCTATAAAATGTGAAAAAAAATTAAATTTATCTCACACCGCAGAGAAAAGTCATGAACTGAAGATGGTCAAAACTCGAGATCACTTTCGCTCTCAAATAGTGTTTCGTTACAAAATCGATTGTCGATAAAAAAAAAAACACCTTTATACAAAAAATCGATTTGCATATTATTTATTACGATTGGACGCGGAGACGAAACATACAGCTTTCGGGAAAGAAATCTCAATCTTGGGTGCAAGACTACTCGATCGTAGCTTAGTTTCGCGCGAGTCGGCATTGTAATCTCGGATTGATCAGTCCAACAGCATACCGTTCAAATATTGCACTGACTTTTGAGATTTGAGATCGTGTCTTTTCTGCCAACGTTTGCCAATTGTCATACAAGTGCATGAAAACCATCTCAAGGGTGTTGTAACTTGGTGTCTTGATCGGGCCCACCTGCAAGCACCTGCTGCATGCAGAGAGAACCAGTGGCACCAGCTCGCTTCCAAACTTAAAAGATCTTCAATTGTCATCATTTTTGCCATTAATGAGGGAGCACCGGGCAAAAATAAATGGAGGAGCATAATTGAACTAATTTTGCAGGTGTTGTTGTGCATAGAAGCAATTTCAGTGAACGTATAATTATTCCAAAACCAAAGAAAGTGATATTGCAGTGAAGTGAGTCTAGCAGTCTAGCCGTCTCGTATACGTTCTTCTAAGAATTATTTAAGAAGTGATTGCTCGACTAAAAGTGAATTGTGCCTACCCTTTCGAGGAGTTTCGACAATAGTTAAAAAAACTGCATCATGAAAATTCTCATTTGCATTGCGCTGCTCGCTCTGGTGGCGGAGTCATTAGCCAAACCATCACAAAACAAAGAGACTGACAAAGTCGTTAAGGTGAGTCTTTTGCATAAGGCATTTTTCTTGAGTTTATGTTAATCTATTAAGCCGACCGGCAGTGAAATACTCCTTTTCGGGGTAATGAATTTTAAGGGAGTCATTAATTTTTCAAAAGATTAATGATAGCGCAAGCATTGTTGTTATGTTGCGCTGCATGGGCCACACGACTTGCTTAACTCAATGTGGAGTAAATATTTTGTCATACTTTTATTTTTTTTCATAATGGCAATCTCATAATTATCTGTATGGCCTTACGAAGAGATGCACTTAAGAAGATTTCGAAGACTGGTCAAGATTTGCTCTGATTCCCACAATAGGTTTTTTAAAAAAATACAAAAATATAGCTGCAGGCTTAATTTGGACACATCTTGTATTAATTTATTTCTCAAGTATTTCAAATTAATTAATTTAATCTTTTGTATTTTTTATCTTATTTCTTACAGTACGTTTAACCCTTTCGCTTTTAATGATTTATTATTGCAAATAATTAACTTTAACATTTTCGCTTGATTTTGATCTTTCTTTTTTGAAGTTCGTTTATGAAGTGATGAAAAGTGAATTTTTGAATATTTGTTTCTATTATTTTGAAAAATAGTCAACAAATTTAATTTTTGTTTATTTGTGTTATAATTGTACCTTTGACTTTAATATATACGGTAGGCCAACGGCTGGTTTCTTTTGAAAAATGCTATAAAATAAACAATGTTCAATAATTTTCAAAGTTTTTTGATTTATTGAAAAGATTAAACCTTTCGATTAGTTATAGAATATGATGATATGAACGGCACGATTATTGAACTTAGTGTGCAAAAGATCGAATAATATACGGCTTGTATGGTACGTAGCGCCATCCTGTTGAACCCAAAGCTCGCCCAAGTCCAATTCCTGAATAAGTTGGACAATGTAAGGGAATAATCCGAGATCTTTATGCGGAATTCTGTGGCGAATTTCGGTTCTTGGATTTAGGCAGACACTTTCAGCAACAGCAGCAATATTCTGTGCTGAGCACACAGAACAAACACGAGGATAACTAATCAATTTGCAAGCCACTCTCAAGAATTTTTTTCACAAACTTACGGACAGGAGGCGCGATTGATGCATTATTTCGACCGGAATTTCTTTTGAAAATTTGCAACACAACACTCACTTTGGAAAAAAATGTTCAATATTTTCCGAAGTTATTAAATCTATTTATTTCTTGGTAAAGAGAAATGATACTCTGTTACTTTCAATTTCTTGAGCGTGAAAGAGTTGTTTGTGTTAAACTAAATTAATTAAAAAAGAAACCAACAGCTGGTCCACTCTATACAATATATCCGATAGCTATTTAGGACTAATAAATTTGTGAAAAGAGTATAGAATAAATTTTAATAGTACCTGCCATTCAAATTGAACATTTTGTACAAGGAAAATTTTTACTAAACTGAACATTTTGTACAAGGAAAATGTTTACTGAATTGAACATTTTGTACAAGGAAAATTTTTACTAAATTAAACATTTTGTACAAGGCATGTCTGAGTGCATATACAGGGTAGGATGAGTTTTTAAAAATGTACTCTACCAAAAATAAATGAATAGGTTTTGTGTAAGGAACTAAATTAAACATTTTATACAAGGAACATTTTTACTAAATTAAATTTTTTTATACAAAGAACATTTTAACTACATTGAATATTTTATACAAGAAAAATTGTTACTAAATTGAGCATTTTGTACAAGGAAATTTTTTACTTAATTAAACATTTTGTACAAGGAAAATGTTGGCTAAATTAAATATTTTGTACAAGGTAACTTTTTAAAAAATTTAACATTTTGTACAAGGAAAATTAATTTCTGTTTAGCGGCATACCAAGCGGAATTTTTGTTTTTCTGCAATAAAAATAAGCGATTTTAATTGGTATGATTTTAAATAATCGGGATTTATCCGAAGGGGCGGGATTTTGATTGAACGGGAATTCATAGCCCTTCCCAAAAATATAAAATTGAATAAAAACAATTTTTTTGGGGCTACATTCGAATCAATAAATTGGTGCAAGTCAACAGACACCCAATTTTATATTGGATTCCAAGTATATTTGATATTTATGCGAAGAAAATCTTTCGTAATAGAAAACCAATCCCTCAAAATAACAAATCAATAAATTTTCTTATAAATTAAATATGTAGTAACAATGCTCCACATTTTCCAATTTATAAACGGTCAGATTAATGATTAAGGAACTACCGTATCTACAGATATTAGAAAATATTTTATAGGTTTGGTCAGATCTTTAGCGCAAAAAATTATGTCGTATCTCTAGTAGGCTTAAAAACTTAAAGCGACACATATTTTAACACTAGAACTACCAGCGCACAAGCTTGTAATTTTGGTAATTTTTTAACACCTTTAAAGTAATATGCTAACATTAAATTTAGTATAAAAATGAAAACAGTTTTAAAATATTTTCTTTGGCATAACTTTTAAAAGAAAGGTTTAACAAAACATTTAAAATAGACATTCTATGATAAGTAACAAACATACGATGAATAGTTGATATTGTTTGTTTGTTTTGTTTCACATTTGAATTAAATTTTTTTAAACTTTCATAATCATAAAGAGGATTTCGAACATTGTAAAACATAAACAACTTGGTTTTAAATGATTTAATGATCAAATCCATGAACAAATCGTTAGAACTTAAAAGTGACTAAAAGATAACACATTAATTTTAATTTTTTGATAGTGAGATTAGTGACTCTTACAATTTGTTCGCACAACCTCATCAGATATCGTCTTTACAACATTCATGGTATAGTCTAATTTTACAAAAACTACCTATTTGCAATCAACTTCACATTAAAGCAATGATTTCAATAACACTTTTAATCTTAAGTATAGCTATCAATTTATAATTTACTTAATGGGATGTTATGCAAACAGCAAGTTAAATCAGGTTTGTAACACTTTACGTTCTAATCTTGATGACAAATCTTATCACGTGGCGATTAAGATATTATATAAAACATTAATGTTTAATTTACTGATTTGAAATTGATGAAAATGTAGGTAAACTAAATTATAAGAAAATTGTATAATCTTTTGTTAAAATATTATGTTAATAGTGAAGTGCATATAATCATTTTCCGACTGATGTCATCAAATACAAAAAACGAAAAAAAGGTTAATAAAATTAGTTATTTGTTCATAATTGTACGTGATTCATCAACTTACAGATTTTTATATAGGAAATGCCAAATAAGTATTGAAACCAAAAATTACTTACTATATTCTTTAACATCAATCAGAAATCTTAATTAAAATTAATGTCTTCCTGTTTAAGATGTAATAATTATATTAAAACGATTTTAATCGCATTTATTTAAACAGCATTTTGATGGCTTTTCCCATCTCTTAAAAATGTTAATACATAAATTATATCTGGGAAAAAATCTCTTATAAAACTGAAAAGGTAATTTCCAGGTGCCCTCATCGCCCATGAATAATTGATATTTGGAGGATGGCAATCAATTTAGCGAAAGTAATATTTATGGATATCTTGTCTCCTCTGCCGAACGTCCACTTACCGACTTTAAAAAACCTAAATCAATGATTATTTAACAATTTTTTACACTTGAAGCTTAGATAATATGCAAATTAAAATTTCTCATAATTTTTTGTGCTTCTTTTTGTAATTCATCATTATTTAAGAGAGTATTTATGTTTATATTTCGAATTGAAAATTTAATACACTTTGAATGACTTTTGATTCTTTGAATAACTGTTGGATTAACTCAATCTGTACAGAATTTTTATAGTCATATTGTTCAATAACACCTTTTTTACACCTGATATGAGCATATACAACTCTGAAGCTATGAGCTAAATTTAGGAGCTTTTGAGATTTTTCTGTGGTACTCTAAAGTTTTGATTTTTTGGTACTCTAAAGTTTTTGAGGAGTAAATCACACCTTTTCATGATGAAAAAGTTTAAGTTAACTTAATTTTGTGTATTAGAATTCTAAAAATAAGTGATGTATGATTTTTATGGTTAACTTGCAAATAAACTATAACCACTTAATTTAAAATTTCAGTTTTGATCCAATATTTAAGTATAATAGATGTATATTTAAAAAATATTAATTGAAAACTCAAATTTAATTAAAGAGAGTAGGTTGAAATTAATCGTTTTATGTTTTATATTTTATGTTTAGCTGTTTTGTTTTTTATTTATTTATTTTATTCTTATTGAATGATTTTTTTAAATCTTTTCATCTTAAAAAAATTATAAAACCCTTTTTCTATTTATCTTATTATTTTGGAAAATTGGTACTTACAAGGAAACGTTCTCAGGTGTGTCTCACTGATTTTGATGAAATTGAAATATGTTATATAGTATCGAAAAATAAGAAACACGTATTTTTTTTATCTGCGGATACGCACATTTAGGGGTGCTTTTATTTATTGTTTTTTTTTAATAAAAATTGGTGTATTATTCAAAAGTTTGTGCGCCATGTTGGATCCGCCATTTTGATTTTTTTAAATTTAACATCAGATTCGTAATCAGCGACTCCAAAAACCCCTTAATACTGGTTTTCACGAAAAAACTGATGTCTGTAGGAATATACATCATTTACGTATTAGTGCTAGGGGTTGTTTACCCCCTTGAGGAGCTTTTTTTACGAAAACGCAAAAACACGTCAACTTTATTTTTCAAAATCGTATGTACAAAAATATTTTTCAATGATTTTTAACTAAAACTGTAAATTTTTGTGACGCAAAAATATAAAAAAAAAATCGTTTTTCTGCAATAAAAAATAGGGGTTTCCACTCCCGGGAACCGGAATACTTACAAAAGGTTAGTATATTTATAAGACATCATTTCCATTTTGTTTTATTCGAAAAAAATCACTAGAACTTGAAATATTTAGGAAAAACTATTTTTGGGGGGTAACCTTTAAGGGTGATTTTCACCCCCTAAATGTGCGTATCCGCCGATAAAAAAAAAAAAATACGTTTCGGTTATTTTCCAATACTCTATAACATATTTCAATTTCATCAAAATCGGTGAGAAACACTTGAGAACGTTTCCTTGATAGAATTATTCCCAAGTGAAAAATAAGACTGAAAAGGGACTAAAAATTGGATTTTGGACGGAATCCAGTGTGAAATAAGGCTGAAATTATTATTGGCACTGGAAACTGACTGAAAATAAACTGAAAACACATTACATTGAGTAAGTTAAGACTGTCAACTTTTGGACTTAGAATTGCTTTCACTTCATCAATATTTTATTTAGACTATTTTCAGTGTAATTTCAGTTTGCCCTTTGCTTCAGAACAAGTAGACTGAGAAGAGACTAACTGAATTTTAGAGCAAAATATATTTCGGTCTTTTTCTGCTTGATTTCAGTCAGTTCATCTTCCGACTACCCTTTAACACAGAAAGATGTGTTCCACTTTTCTACAGACTGTTTTCAGTTTTATTTTTTTTCAACACACAAATTGTTACGGAGAATGAAAATAATGAAAGTGTAAATTTTGAATCTTAAAATTAATAAATAAATAAGTAGGTTAAATAGTATTCGAACAATTTTTATGAAAGAATTCAAAACAAAAATCTTAAATATTTCCATACGCCTTTATTGGATTTCCTTATTTTCCAAAAGTTTATACATACAAAAGAAAACTGAAAAATCACATCGCAGAGGCGATTTAAAGGGGTATTATCATTAAATTAGTGAACAAATACAGTAGAGTCCGGATATAATGACCCTCAAGGGACCGGCGACACTTAGTCGTACCAACCCGACGACGCACAAAACGAACGAACACCGATGAATGTATTTAAGCTAGTTTTTATGTATTAATATTACTGCAATTATGAAATAATAATATACGTAGTTAGATTAATTTCTATAAATAAATAAAACAAATTCATATTAAAATAAACAAAAAACAACTTTAATGGGGAGGTGGTAAGGTGTATTTATTTGTAATTTGTACACATAATAAAGTATCATTTCAAGAATATTCAATTAAATGTTCAGCCTAAATTATTAAGAAATAAGCCAGAGCAAATCTTTGGATACTCTTAAAAAAAGAAAACAGTTTCCGGTGGACATCAGAACTCATTACTGGATTATATCAAATCAAAAAATCAAATATATTTGGTAAGTTAATGAGCTTCTCGAGGTAATGACGTTGAGTTTTTTTTTTCGACGATTTTTCAATTTTTGGCATAATTTTAAATTAAAAAACGAATTAAAAAAAAATAAAAAAGCGGTAAAAATCAGCCTCTTTGTTATAGTAAAATTAATTATAATGCAAAACAAAAACATCTCGACGACACTACGTCATATTTTATGTATTTAAAGAGTGTGCAAATTTGAAGAAGATCGGTCAAGTAGATTTTGAGTTACAGTGTCCAGCGAATTTGACCATTCGAAGTGGGAGAAAAACGCGTTTAAAATTTTAATAGCGCATTGAGTTGTTCGCTACCACTATAAGTCGAGGCACTGTATCTCCGGTAGTTTTGCTCCAATCAACCTGACATTTTTACTGGATACTCTTGAAGAGTTGCACTTTCAAATACAAAAATAAAAAATAAATGCAAAAAAAATAGGAGGTTAGGTATTGTTTGTGCGTAGGTATTGTAAACAACACTGCGCGTCGTTCTAAGCGGACGATTTCTTGTCAAAATAGGTCGCTATAAGTAGTTGGTCGCTTAAACCGGAGTCGTACTAAACGGACATGTTTTCAAGTCTATATGAAACTAAACTTGAGTTTGCATTTTCGTTAATAAAAACGGTTGGCCGTTATAAACGAAGTCGTTATATCCGGATTCTACTGTAGATGATTTTGAAACGTTTTTTCATCGATTTAAAAATGTATCTATAAAGTTTCTGTTTATAAGACATAAAACGTGTATTACTTGGAATTAGATTAATTAAAAAATAATAATAAGACGGAAAATGAAGCTTGTTGAAAAGGATGAAAATGTCAACCGATCTTAAAAATTGAAGTTCCAACCATAGAAAGAAGTATTATGAAGAGAATGAGCACTGGCACATTCATTTCGATTAAATCGTTTTTGAGTTAGCACGTGCACAGTTTTAAAAAAAGAGAAATGTGTTTTTTCGAACGCGTCCGGATTTTAAATTTAAATAAAATACATAAAGATTGAGAAAGTCACCATAAGTTTGGTTTTATTCGGAAGATAATTTTTAAACATTTCATATTTAAATTCAATTTCGAACATATAAGAAAGGTACATGCTAATTACATCCTATCTGTCCAATTTCTGACCACTTTTTCGAGCGTTTAGGGCCCTATATCCGCAGTTAAAAGTCTTGTGTTGACTTTCAATACGTCAATCGAAGCTAGACTAGAGATTTCAGTACAATTGACACTTTCATTTCTTGAAATAAGATTTTCGCCAAATTGTCCTTTCAATAACTCGAATGTTTCAGTCGTTGTATGGCACATAGCGCCATCCAGCTGAAACCAGAAGTCGTTAACATAAATATTCCGAAGATTTGGAAACAAAAATTCGCGGATCATTACTCTGTACGGTTCTGATGGGCGATGGGTTGGTGATAATCTCTTTTGTTAATGAGATGAATTTTGGCGATTTAGGTCAAACTAAATTATTTTTTTTGATAGGATTTTATTAGAATTTTTGGCTGCGTTAAATGAATGACTAACTTTCCATATAATAAAATTCTTGAAAAAATGTAATGGGATTAACCTCCTAACATGAAAAAAATGTAATAAATCAGGAAAAATATTAAAAGTTAAATATATCAGTCAAATAAAATATTCTTTTATATCTTCTGAAATTTTTTGACTAAAACCTGAAAATGTCTATTTTATTTTCAGAAACGACAAATTTATAGAGAACAAGTTCTTCCACACGCTGGTGGTAAAATTCCAGACGAAACGTTCACAACGGATCGACTTCTTTTGAATCGTTTGCAAAAAGAAGGTATTGCAATTCCAGATGGAATCATTCTTGAGCAGAGAAATCCCCAGGTAAATAGTTGGCCGCAGTCAATTTTACGAATAATTCATAATTTATTCAAATGTTAAGGTTCATCAATACTACAACAAAGCCAGTCGACCAGTCTATCGGGTAGCAGTCACCTCGGACGGGAGATACACGCCAGTTGAGGGCCGCTACGTCTACAGAGGTGTTGCTCCGTCGCTGGAAACAACTTATCTTTATCCACAAGTCCACAATTATCCCTTGAGACATCCTCCACCTCAGCCGATTATCCCGCGATACAGGCCACTTCCATTCCCGAACCCGGCAGCAACAGATAACCTTAAGCATCTGGCTACCAAACCTCCAAAGAAAGGTTTGCACATCGTCATTCTGTTTAAAATAGATTGAAATGTTTAATACAATATTTTTTGCAGTTTATTTGGTAGCATACGATTACGCACCAGCCGGAGCGAAAAGTTTGGATTCAATAGTTAATATCGGAAACAATCCTTTGGGTAGCTTTAGACAGCAGTCCTTGCCACAGGATTATATTACTACACATGTGCGACCTAAATTTATTTTATATTTTTAATATCAGCTAATTTTATATTCGTTTAATTCCAGCTACTACACGATTTCGACGATTTCTTCAAAGGGTTCAACCTGAGGGAAATTAGGAGCATAGACAAACAACTGAATCGCTCTAAGAGTGCTAGCATAAAGTAGCCACTACCTGCATCCCATTTTCATTAGCTTTTAACTTGTTTTTGTTTCCATCTTTTTTTTTAATACAAATAAGTAAAATTATAATAAAGAGTTCAGCTTTTCACTGTAGGTAGGAGTGATACACGCAGTTTCAGCAGTAGAAGTGCCATCGGAGTTCATTGAAGCGGGAATCAATTCCCCTTCCTGTGATCAATATTATGAAAAGAACTTTTTTCCGTGAAATATTCGAGAGGATATTTTACGAAAACAATTTGTTTGATATAAATATCACATCGAAAGTAAATAAACTTTTAAATAACTAAAAAAGATTTATTGATTTTAAATATAAAAGGTAACTTAAGTCAGAGTTTTGAACGTAAATACATACATGTGGGACAATCCGCGTAAACCGGATCAGAGCTACGACCAAAATTAGAAGCAACCAGAAAAATCAACCAAGGGCTCATTTTAAAGCTTAGAGCGTCTCCTTTCATATGCCGAGTGCGTCTTTGAAAAATCCAATATGGCGGCTTCAACATGGCGGCCGAAAGCCGGAGAAGAATCGAGTGTCCATCAAAAAAAGCTTGTAAAAATAAAAATTCGATCGGGTCGTTTTTTAGCTCAAACTGTAGCCCCTAAAAAGTTGGTGTGGAAAGTTAACAAAATCCAACATGGCAGACTCAATATGGCGATCAAAGGTCCAATATGGTGACCAAATGTTTGAAAATCAACCGATTTGCACCCGAAGTCGGATTTGTAAAATTCAAGATGGCGGATCCTATATGGCGGACGAATTTTTTGAAAATCAACCGATTTGCACCAAATTTGGTATACGGGGGTCTTGGGGGTCACTGATCACGAATCCGAGGTCAGATTTGCCAAATTCCAATTCCATTGATTTTCGAAAATTTCATTAGAAAATAATATCAGAAATGAATTTGGCGCCCAAGAAACATGTGAAACAGTGTGCCACATGACTGTATTTAGCAATTATTATTATAATTCCCCTTCCGACTTTTAAACCCCTCTTCTTCTGTGTAAAAAATTATGCCAGAAATGGATTTATCGTTCCTAGAAATACCCGAAACGATGTGTGACATGACATGCGTGTTTTGTGTCGATTTGCATTGAGATCTCTTAAAAAACTTCCAAAACAAGGGCTAATTTCAAGAGGCCATAACTTTGGATATTTCTCATCGTAAAAAGCATGCTTTTGGCTTGCATTCACAGGGAAATTAAATTAATTTTCGGAATATGTTCTTTAATTCGATGTTTATTACGAATTTTTCTTCTATGCAGATGTCCAAGTGCACATAAATTCACTTATACATTTCACATGCCTATTTTGCCAATATATTAACTATATGGCAGTTATTTTTTTAAATTTTACTCTTAAAGTTTTATTAAAATATTGATTTTATTTACTACATATTTTTTTGCTCATTATACTCATTACATAATGTATTTTTCGTAGGTAACCTTAATTTGATGATAGACAAAAAGCGACAAATGTGTTGGAATCACTGCAACTAAAAATGTAAACAAAATATAAATGAAAGTTCTTAATAATTGTTGTAGCTAGTATTTTCCAACAAAATATGTGGTATTACCTACTTGATATGATATAATATACATAGTTATTTTAAACGATTATCCGCAATCAGTTTTAATATCCCAGCAATAATCGCTCACTAAGCTCACTAAACACAAAAAAGAAATAACTACACTAAAATCAACGAAATCACTTTCGTATTACGAAAAACGATCGTTTCCCTACTTTGGTATTGCACGTAAATCAAATTCCTTTTTATAAATTTTAAAATTGTAATTTTTCGTTCGGCCGAAATAAAAACCTATATTAATGTCTAAAAGCATGAAAAACATGAAATTTTTGCTCGTCGTCTGAATGTGAAAGTAAGAAAAATAATCCAGTGAATATGAGGAAACTTCGTAATTCTTCAAATGATTTTTAATAATTGGACCCTAGGTCTATTACAAATGTGCTAACTAAAATGTTTGTTTTTGCAGTTTTTTAACTAACACTTACATTAAACCTCATTATGTAATTTACAAAATATTTTTAGCGCCTGCAAGTAGGCACTTAAAATTTGCTAGTGAAGATCTTCTTTTAAGACAATCCGAGACGCATTATCCGAGCGAAAATAACTAAACAAGGTTGTCCAAAAACATGAGCAGAGAGACTTTGTAATTAACTTCTTGAGGTATTTAATTAGAAGTCTTTTAAAAACTGTCTCCGTTTTTATAGCCGATTATGGGGGCTTGGGACCTCCTATTTACGAAACTGAATTCGGTTTTTTTCTATTACATCACGTTTTTGACGAAAATAGGGTTGCAATGCAAAAAATAGCGTATTTCGGCCATTTTTAAAAACTCATTCAAAAATAACGGAACATGGAAAAAGCTCTTAACACAGCTCAAAGGAGACCCTGAATCCTTATCTATATATATAAAATACCACTAATCTATAGCACTTACGAAGCATCTTTGGGAATAAATTTTACATGAGCGTGCGCAAGAAATCATCTTCATTCAGTATCTATTGTATGAAATAATCGCCTTATGGAAAGAAATGAATTTCACGTAATATTTAGGAAAGTATTAAAGCTTCTCGTATTTTAATATAATAACTAAAGGTTTTTACTTTCATTTGAACTAATTTCCAAGTTCCTGCGACAATTCGTTATTTTTTAATTATTTTGCAAATATGGCCAAAATACGATCTTTTGTACTTTTCAAACCTATTTTTTTTTTTTTCAAAAAAGTTTTTGGTAGCGGATTCGTTATCTACGGAAAAAATCCTATCGAAATTACCACTTTGTTTTGTAAAAGCAAAACCATCGCTGGCCTGTGTTAATAAAGGGACATTTGCTTTCTAAATTGAAAAAAAAACACTTTTAAAACTATTTTTAAAAAAAAATCTATAATATTTATTGAAAAACTTTTTTTTAAGTATTATAATACATATATGTATAAAAGAATATAACAAAAACAATTTTTTGATAATTCTTTATTTTTCATATCGGCGGTAGAGGGCTCATTCCAAAAGTCACGGTGAGACACTTTTTAAGCTTCCTAAAAAAAATCAAGTGAAAATTCAAAATGGGTTATGTTCCTTAAATGTTATCCTAGGGGATATACCTACAAAATTATTAAAAAATATTTTTTTCCTCACTTTATTCAAGATTTCCAAAAAGTGTTGAAAAATCGACCGGTTCTTGGGGTGAATATATATATATACATTTTTAGAGGTATATCCCGAATGCTTTTTGGTTTTTTTCAAATTGGATGATTTGAGCATGAGAAATATGTCTCATAAATCACAAGTTCAAAAAACGCGATTAAAGTTTTTATTCGATAAATTTTAAGATACGATAAGCGTAAGGTACCGCTAGAAATGTGTATATAACTTTTTTTAAATTTCTGAATTTCTCAACACGGTTTTGCGAGAATATTTCTGTGATGTTTTAGAACACATTTATGGATTTTTTTTCGATTTAGAAAGTAAATGTCCCCTTAAACATGCAATTCAGTTTTAACACAATATTGTTAGCATGATGTAGAAGAAATATTCGATTTTATTTTTCTTTTATTTAATTTAACATATTTTAATAATCTTTTTACATCTCTATTAGAATTTATTTTGAAGAAGATCTTTTACACATAGAGAAGACAAAAAAAGGAAAGGGAAAGGAAACAAGGAAGCTACGTTTTATAAGAAGCATCTCACCGAAATAAAGAGTTATAGGTTTAATAGTAAAAAAGTAGTATCATCAAAGTTCATCAAAAAGGGATACAGATTAAGTATATTTTGTAACTAGCTGTATGCGCGACTTTATTCACGATTTTCAGAATTTAAGATCTATTACTTTACCGATTTTGGATTTTAATGAAAAAAGGTATAATGATTATTCTGAAGCCATTAATTTCGAATATTATTAAAATTTGTAAACCCAAGATGGCGGGCGGGTCCAATAGGGAGACCATAATGTCTCGATTTCAACAGATTTTAATGAAAATTAATACAATGATTATTCTGATACCACTAATTTTAAATATTATCAAAATTTCCAAAACCAAGATGGCGGATCCAATATGGTGCTGCAAATTTCTCGGCTTCAACGGATTTTCATGGAAATTAGTACGATTTTTTTGGTGTTTATTTTCAATTATCAAAGTTTCTAGATCCAAGATGGCGGACCCAACATATAAAAAAAAAAAAATTGTCGATTTCAAAGGGTTTTAATGAAAATTGGTACAATAATTGTGTTAATGTCACTAATTTTAAATCTTATCAAGATTTGGATATTCAAGATGGCGGATCCATAAAGGGGTTTTCGGGTTGAATCAATTTCTAGGATATAACAAACTAGAATATTTGAGAAATCTTTAATTAGTAAGTATTTACCCAACGCCGGGTGAAGCCGGTTAATTTTCAAATATTTGTGAAGTGTAAAACGGTTTACTTAATATTAAACAATGTGTTTGTTCAATCAATTAATTAGGGATATGAAAAGGAAACACTATTTTCTTATATTAATGGTTTTGTTTGTAGAAACATGTTGTTTGTTGTTGTCCTGATGAACAAATTTCGATGGTAGATTAAAAATCAGATGCCTTCTTATGTATTTTGATAGTAGATTCGAAGTTAGCGGCCTCAAAATACCAATAGTATTAATTTCCGTCAAAATCCGTTTGATTCGAAAAATGTGGACCACTTCACCCTTCATTTTATCTGAATAAATAATATCCTAAATGTTAGTCCAGAGCATAGTTATAATTTATGTCAAGTTTCATTAAAATTTGTCCAGTCGATTTTGCGTGAAGTGTGCAAAAGCACGACTTTGTTACAATTTTATTAAATATATGTATAGATGGAATATTTTCATTTTCGAATTCCCTATTTACGGAAATATTCCTATAAAAACCATTAGTTGCAAAATTTCAGCAGACGAGCGTTATTCAAACTGAGCTTCCACGTTGAGGTATTATATAAATATATTATTGTTTTAAAAAAGCAGAATTTCTTTTAACTTTTCTTAGAAATAAACTTTTATGGATTAATAAGGCTGCTTAACGGCCGCTACAGCATACGATCAAAGAAGATCTAGCATCTAATTCGGTTTTCTGCAAGTCCTTGAAGAAAAATAGGAACATAACTCTGCACTGCGAACATTGGGCGCAGAAAGGGGTCAAATTACGATTGGCCTCTCTGCATCTTGCTGATGCCCATTATGAAACAGAAGAAACTACCAAGGAACCGAAACGACTCAGTCAAGAATTGAATCGCCCAACCAAAGATAGTGAAAGTGCCTCGGTTGTATTTTATCTGAATGGAATACCGCGGCCTGGACCGCGGAGGCTGCCTTCGTCTGTTACTCCGGAGAACACCACTGTGCAGTTGGGTATCATACGCGGTTCGATTTAGATCAGTTCCTCATTAAACTCTATAAATTCAAACTACCACTGAATTTCCGTTGCGTTCTAGTTAAGATGTCTGAGAGATCGAAAGTGTGTCTTGTTATACTTTCACTGTTTGTAGTGCTCTCGGTGAAATATGTTGCATCCATTCAAATTGCAGTAAGTAGATCTTCAGTTGTGCACTCAAATTCGTTTTAAAATTAATTAACATTATAACAAAGTAAAAAGTGTGAAGGAATCCGGAGAAATATTAGAAAGGAGTTGTTTAAGTACTTTCATTAATCTGCTCGTACATAAGTTGACATATTAAAATCGCCAAAATAAAATGCTTAAGACAAAAATTGAAACAGTTTGTTGCATAATTTTAACAATAAGTGCCCCAGCAATTGGTGCACCAAAACTGGTTTCCCTTGTCCAACAGTATCGGGTGTGCACGTTCTCGATGGTATTAAGACCGGCTTTCTTTAGGTCATAAGTGAGTGGATTGTAATTTGGGCTGCTTTACTAGATCTGGCTGATTAATTATAGCTCACATTGCTATTAGAAAAAATGAATATGCTTTTTAAAGCACCGCACCCGAAGTTAAGTTTCTGATTTCTTGGATCAAGCATAAATCGTTTCGCTTCTTACAAAGTTATTTTGATTACGTAGAAAACTTATTTTTGGTTAGGAATTGCAACAACTTTTCCTTAATCAATTATATGATAACTTTAAAATAAAGAACCCTTTCAATAACTCCATTAAACACTTTATCTATTTAATTAAATCTAAAATTTTGTTTTTTCCGAATATTTATAGTTATATGTAGCCAGATTATGTGTTACGATTCCATTAAAGAAATATTCAACTCTTTTCCTGTTTTTCTAGTATTTTTCAAAATATGTTGCAGTTACATCCATGAAAATTAACATCCATAACATATTTCAATATTAGAGTTTTAAAAACACTCACGCTTTTTAATAATTTTAATCGGAGTACGCTGATTTACATGAAATTTTGCAGTACCAACCTACATTTTATGCTAGCAATATTTTCTTTTAAATAATATTCTAAAAACTAGTGACATTCTTCTATTTGTGTCATTGTTTAAAGAACTTACTACTGTGATCAAAAAGTAAAGCCAATTTGTTTATAACTTTTAAAATTTTTATTTATTCTTCCAAATCTATATCATCCCCTTCAAAGTAGTCCCCGCCCGATACAATACACCTATGCCAGCGATTTTTCCAATCCTCGAAACACTTCTGAAACTGGATTACTGGAATGGCCTTCAATTCTTTCTTGGATTTTTTTTTATCTCACCAGTCCATTCAACATTGTATTCCAGAAGCGGTCTTTTGAGCTTAGATAGCCAGAAATCATATGGAGCTAAATCGGGTGAATACGGTGGTTGTGGAACGACATGTATCGAATTTTTGATGATAAAATCTCGAAGAACCAATGCAGTGTGAGATAAGAAATTGAATGTTTTTGAAACCAATCGAGATGTGACTGTTCTCAAGCACAATTGTTCCGATCCAAATGAAATGTTTAAAATATCAGCAAGGTCTCTAATTGTCAACCGACGATTTTTGAGCACCAAATCTTTGATTTCATTGACATGTTGTTCATTGATTGATGTTGATGGTCGTCCGGGACGTTTTTTGTCTTCAACGCTTTCTCTACCTTCTTTGAACTGTTGATACCACTTGTAAAGATTTCTTTCAGACAAAACCTGATCGCCGAAGGCCTTCTGCAACATTCTAAACGTTTCTGCAGCAGAAATTTCATTCCGCAAAAAAAAATTTAATGCAACTTCTTTGCTCAATAAAAACACACATTGTAAAAATCGAAAAATTCACTTTTAGTTGCACAAAAAACCCAATGAAACTAACTAAACATATGACGTACTGGTGTGAAATTTAACACAGATTGTAATAAAATACCCATAAACTACATAAACGTTTAAAAACACGTTTCAGAATGACGATAAAACGACATTGTTTTTTAAATATCCATTCCAATTATTATATTACCTGAAAATTATTTTTTTAAACAACGTTAACTACAAAAGCTTCTCTTAACTACCAAAAAGATCAAAATTTAAAATATTAAGACTCTATTTTGATCAATTCGAGAATATATTCACAACTTAGTTAGTTAGCTTCAATTTTGTCATACGGTCAAAAATGTTGGATTAAATTTCTAATACTCTTGAAAAATAAAACGTTTTTCAATATAGCTAAAATATTGAGACTCAAATATTTCCTTGTTCGAATTATTTAATCAAACATATATAAGTTTGTTTAAACGCAAGACTACAGAAAAAAATTACATTTTCAGTTTTTACATATTGTTCCACCACTTCAAAAAATTCGGTGAATGACACTTTTCAAAAAGGCGTTAAAAAAAAAGATTTAAATTTTATTTCTTCCGCCAAAAATCAGGGTTTCGTTTAAGAATCATGGCCAAAATGTTTTTTCATGTCTTTTACTCCTAAGAATTAGAAAAAAAATCACCATTCATTAATTTTCAATTTTACTATGAAAAAAACAAAAATTCGATAAAAGATGTTTTTTTGAAAAACTCGAAAACCGTTTAAAATAAAGAGCTGAAAATTTGGCTGAATTATTTTTATTTGATACCAAAACGATTCTCCAAGTACGAGTCAAAAAAGCCGTGAGGGTAGATTTCCCATATAAACCAGGCTATATCCTTTATTTCAAGAAATCTAATTTTAAATTCTTAACCATAGGAAAAAAAAAGGAATTTTTGGTGTAGCTGAAATCGAATACAATTGTAATAAACCTTAATATTTATACCCAAGCTTTTTTTCACATTTTTTTTAAATAACGCAGTCCAACAAAAAACCATCTACATTTTTATACACGGTTTATTTATCCTAACACAATTTTAAAACCATTTTCTCCGAATTTGTTCGTGATTGGCATAAATAAATCTATGTTTGTATTCTACATAGGTATAAAGTATACTATATAAACACGTGTGTATATGTATATTTCAAACAGAACTTATAATGCTAAATTTTTATCCGATTTTTGGACACGGTTTTTCCAATTAAATATGATTCTTTATTTCGTTTTACACGGTTGGATAATATGGACCAGATTATAGATCCCTAAAGCAAAAATAAATATTTACCTTTCTGCTTAAAATAGTGATTTAGATGATACTATAGATAAAGTTTTGTAATGGATTTTGAAACCCGAGATCAGAAATAATATAAATCGCAGGTCGACCGGATCATTACTAATATAATTGTGGATTAAGGGTCTTGATATAAGAATATTTGCACCTCTTTCTTTAAAAAAGTTTAATAAATGGTTTTAGATATACTATATAAATAAAATTATACTCGAATTATCTAAATTATAAGCTAATTAAAATATTAATTAAATATTTTAGGCATATGGTTCATTGTACAATCCACCAGTCCACGAAAAGAAACATGAAGAAAAACAAGATTTGAGTAAAGTACCAGGGATACCAGGTGTGGATTATCCAATTTATCATAAAGTCCCCGAAACAAGTTTCCACTGTGGAAATGTTCCTGCTGTTCCTGGAATGTATGCGAATATTGAAACTGGATGCCAGGTAATTTTCTCAAATTTCAAAAGTAGTTTCTATAAATTTTATATTTTATTGTGTAAATTTCAGGCATATCATGTTTGTCACGATGGTCGAGAAGGGGAACAAGGAGCCTCATTCCTTTGCACAAATGGAACTGTTTTCAATCAAAAGGAGTTTGCCTGTGATTGGTGGTACAATGTTAAATGTGAAGAGGCACCTCATCTATATCAGTAAATATTTATTAAATTTATAATATGTTACTAATAAAATGCAGTCGCTATAATTTTATCTAAAGTAGTCCTGTCGTGATATAAAAAAAAAAATAATTCAAAAAGTACCTGATATATAATTAATTAATTTTTTTCAAAAACGATATAAAAAACTTCTTAGTTCTAGAGTACTGCATATCGAAAATTTTTATTTTTTATACTTTTGAAAATATGTGTGTAACATTTATTTTTTCTTTTCTTATTTTGCTCTACAATATTTTCTGAGCGAATTATTACTGCTAGTAGAGCATAGACGAAAAATTCGTACTTATTTTTGTTTATCACACTTCTTAAACAACTATTACAATTTTAAATAGATTAATGTTTTATATATATTGATATATCACAAAATGAAATAATAGCGATTGTTAACATTTTTTTTTTTAAATGTTATTATTATTTACTTTAATTTTATTCTTTTAGCCTTAATGCTGATCCAGAGCACAATCCATTTATTCCTAAGAAAAAGCCCGAAGAAGAGCATCAGAAACTTTACTATCACGCTTAAGTTTTAAAATCTTCATCTGCGAGCAATATTAAAATCATATAGCATCAATCACTATCACATTGTAAAAAGTTTATAAAACGATATAAATGTTAAAATTGAGTGCAATGTATTGAATTAAAAGATATTTATAGCTAAACCGTACATAAACTACAGATTTAATTATTTATTAATTAAAAATCTATTTAACTTATAATTTCATATTTATCATATACGCTCAAAAAATTGTTAAATTTCACATTAAAACGCCTCGAAACTTTGTTTTTGTATTTTTTATTTAAAAGGTTTGATATGAATTGGAGTTGAAAAATTACTATTTTTATAACGCAACAAAACTATAATCTAACTTTATACAGTGTATGTTGTTTTATATTTTTTAAAGAAGAAGTTTTAAGTCTTTCTCGTCCCTTGTTAATGACTTCTTTTAAATGGCTCCCATATTGAATACTATATTCCATCCAAAATAGAAAAGAGTATATATATATCAATATCGTATCTGCACTATTTGCCTATGCTATCCCACATAGGTTCAAAGTTTACAAATTTAAGATAGCGACAGTAAAATATTTTGCTATGTTTGACCCAGCCCAATTGGAGGTTTTCAAGATCGTGAAGCACTATTAGTGGTAAATTGGAATACTTAAAAGAATAATACAATTTTTATATTAACACAAGAACAATCAAACACCTATTAGAAAACATATTCTAAATTGTCACATTGTGTCGACATATTACAAATAATACTTTAAAAGTAACAAATAATTTTATACAGAAAATATATAAAATTAAACTATTTTGAAAAATTTCACATTTAAAGACAAAAATTTTTAGTTTTAAAACAGCTTTATTACAAACAATTAGTGAAGAATAAAGGAAATCATTTTTTAGTCTGTTTGATAGTCCTTACAAGGTTGTTGTAAAATATATTGTATAAAAATCATCTTATTTAGTATTATACGAGGGTTTTCGTAATTTCATTACCGTGTTGTAGGTTACCGTGCTATACGAAGATTTCCGCAATTTTCTTATCGTGTAAGAGCGAAACCGTGCTGTAGGAAACCGTGTTATAGGAGGGACACCTGTATTTATAATCCCACAATATATAGTTCATAATACTGAATGTTTTCTACACTCAGCGAAAAATCGTGTACCTATTATATCAATAAAAAAAGCGGCCAAGTGCGAGTCGGACTCGCCCATGAAGCGTTCCATAGCAGCAAGTATAAAAGTTCTTGTTATTATTAGAAAATAATGGTTCACGGTTATGTTTATGAAATTAAATATTTTTTTTTATTTTTATATTTGAGTTATGACGTATTAAAAAAAACTACGCACTAGATCTCGTTCAAACCAATTTTCGGTGGAAGTTTGCATGGTAATGTACATCATATATTTTTTTTAGTTTTATCATTCTCTTATTTTAGAAGTTACAGGGGGGGACGCACATTTTACCACTTTGGAAGTGTCTCTCGCGCAAACTATTCAGTTTAGAAAAAAATGATATTAGAAACCTCAATATCAATTTTGAAGACCTATCCATAGATACCCCACACGTATGGGTTTGATGGAAAACAATTTTTTGAGTTTCAGTTCTAAGTATGGGGACTCGCACTTGGCCGCTTTTTTTTCTATTTTTGTGTGAAAATCTTAATGCGGTTCACAGAATACATCTACTTACCAAGTTTCAACAGTATAGTTCTTATAGTTTCGAAAAAAAGTGGCTGTGACATACGGACGGACAGACAGACAGACATGACGAATCCATAAGGGTTCCGTTTTTTGCCATTTGGCTACGGAACCCTAAAAAACGGGGAAATCTGCAGTGAATATTTTAAAAAAGTTATTGATTCAATATTGTAAATTATGTTTTCAGATAAGAAGTTTTCAAATGTATAAATGCATTAGGTTATTTTATTTTTTTCACTATGTTAAAAGCTATTATTTTATTTGTCAGAACACAATTCGCATTTAAAATCGTTAGATGAACAAACGTAAGTAGAAGTGGAATTTGCTTGAAATGCTTTTTAATTTAAAAATTTTGGTTTTATTCCATTCTTTTGGATAATTATGAAATTTTGGAAATTATGCATAAAGAAGAGATTAACAAACTTTTTAAAGAGTAAAAATTAGGCTTGAAAGCAAACAACTGACAAACTGTCAAAGTGACGTGAAGTAAATGTAATTTTAATTGATTTTGTTTACCTAAATGATCTAAATCTATAAAATGCTTTTATTCCATCAATATTCCATCATTCAGAGGTAGCTCTCTAAGAAAAGGATATTTTTTGAAAAAATCTGAAAATTAATATTGGAATTGTTCTGAGATGTTAGAATTGAAAATCATTTTCAATCTTTAATTTTGGATTTAAAATTAATGAAATACCATATTATGGAAGTTTGTTGTTTTGATAGCCCAGGAAAATATCTATACCTTATTAGTAGAGCCATAAAAGGTACTTACGAAATTTTGAGTAACTTAAACTTTTTACCAATTCATACTAAAATTATTAATATACTTAATAAAAATATTCTTAAGCTTAAATTTAATTTAATTTCATATATAAAAATAATGACATATTTCCAATTTTCTGCTGGGAGACTTTATTAAAATAATAATAATCGTTTATAATAATATATAGAATATTAGGGTGCTTTTTTTCGCGACTATTTTTTTTTTCAGTCCCACCTCGAAATTTCGTGGGAAATACCTAAACAAAAATTCCCTGATAATTTTAGCCCTTAATATTAATATTAAATGCTCGACCAGGGCGTATAAAGATTTCCCGTTTAAAGTACACGTAAACTTTGATTTTTTTGCTTCAAAACTCTATAGCTCAGAGGCATTTTATGGTATAATCTTGGTCAATGATAGGGTTTCTTCAGAATTGAATGCTCTATAAAAGTGTTCATTGCAGCGTAACCCTAACTCCCACCAGCGAGGTAGTACGGGTTACTAAACCCAATTTTTTCCATGAAATTCTCACTTTTTTGCCCCTATCTCGTAAATAACAAGAGCTACAGAAAAAGTGAATATAACAAACTTGTAGTACATTCAATTTCCTACAAAAAAGTGCTGAACACAAAATCGCTAGCATCGATATTTCTTGAGATATTGGGCTTTGAAGTTAAGGTAGTTTTTCTACAATTTAGCTCAATAATCCATGAAAATTCCCCACTACCAAAATTTCAAAGCCAAATTTCTCAAGAAATATCGATGTTAGCGATTTGATGTTCAGTACTTTTTTGTAGGAAATTGAATTTCCTACAAGGTTGTCATTTACATTTTTTCTGTAGCTCTTGTTATTTACAAGATAGGGGCAAAAAAACGAGAATTTCATGAAAAATTGGGTTTAGTGACCCGTACTACCTCGCTGGTGGGACGTTAGGGTTACGCTGCAATGAACACTTTTATAGAGCATTCAATTCTGAAGAAACCGTATCATTGATTAAGATTGTACCATAAAATGTCTATGAGCTGTAGAATTTTGAAGAAACAAAATCAAAGTTTACGCGCATTTTAAACGGAGAAGTTTTGCACGCCTTGGTCGACCACTTAATATTAATATTAAGGGCTCCAATTTTCAGGGAATTTTTGTTTAGGCATTTCCCACAAAATTTCGAGGTGGGACTGAAAGAAAAAAATAATCGCGAACAAAAAAGCGCTTTTTGTTTTAATATTTTATATTTTTCATCATAACTATATTATCAAAACAAAATCCATCAGATTATAAATTCGATAGGGAAATCTTTATCAATAACGTTTAAATTTAAGTTAATAAGAATTTATCGCTATATATTGGAACCCTTAATTACGAATCACCCTGTTCATATATTGTATATCTACTTTAGCTTATGTATATTTTTATCAAATTTCGGAGTCGTCTTAATGTTTCCTTTCTTTGCAAATACTCGCAAAAAAGTCTCGCAAGACCAATTTTTATTAGGCTCACCTATAAACTTTCGAGTTGCGCATTTTAGGGCAAAACTTCCCAGAGAAGTTACGTGAAAAGCATTAAAACTGCTGCAGATGTAAAGTTAACGAGATTTTTCGCAAGATTTAGTCTAAGCACCAAAAAAAGAGTTTAAGTATTCTTTCAAAATTGAAATTGTATCCAGGAAACGATTCAAAGTAGGCACTTTTAAATTCGCATAATATAAGAAATAAATTTGCCCTTCACCTCCACTCAAACTGCTTGCTCATTTTATACCTTTTAATTGCGGCGAGTAAAAAACCACGTGGAAATTCAAAAGTGGGTCCCCGCGGAAACCGAAGTACTGAATTTATTTATGGCTGCCCAGCGGGAGAAAGTGAATGATTCTTGGGTCGGTTCTTTTTGCTGGTCCCGCCATCGCAGGAAGTAATTGCAATAGGAGTGACTCAGTAACAAATGTGCCCCGCAGAAGTAGTCGTGTCGCTTTTTATGCGACTGCTCGTTTTTTTGTGAGCATGGAACCTTAAGCGACGTTACGAAATACTTATTATGGGATGAAATGTTACACAACTCACCTAATGGGGAAATGTTAAAGGTAGCAATTATGCTTGTAAAGAACTTCCGAAAAACAGTCAAAGGCTGCAGCCGTACTATCATTAGTCGGAGAAAATATAATTGTCTGACTGAGATGACAGCATATCTCACTTTCTCTAAATTGTAGGTTTAAAAAGGATATCAAATTAACTAATTATTTAAGTTGAAATTAATAAAGCATGAAATAGGAAAATATAAAATAATAATATAGTTCTGCTTGAACAAATTCATTTTTTTTTTGTCTAATATATACCACCATTCATGTCAGTTTGGTATTAGATTGTAAAAGTCGATAAACTAAAAAAAAACTGGCCTTAGCAAACAAAAATAAACATTTCAATTCATTTTCAAATTTATTGTGTATTGTACAGCATCTGTATTTACGTAACAAAAGAGTGATCCTCAAGTCAGATCTTCTTCATAAATTTTTAGAAGAAATAGCAGACTGACAAACAGACAGACATGTTGAAAATTAAATTTTTTAAATTACTTAACCCTTAAATGCGCGATTTTACTTTTTATTGCGAAAAAAATATATTTGGTAGTATTTGGAATATAAGTGAAATAAAAAATATTAAATAATTTTTTTAGTATATTTATTTAAAATAATCAATTGTTAGTTATAAACTACACTGCACAGTCACCAGAGATGATAAACTATTGTAAACAAATCAAAAGTAGTTTTTAAATAAACTTTTATTATTTAAAAACAGTTCTATGTAATAAAAAATAATATTTATTTCATATTCTTACCTATAAACTTCTTATAAAAATCTTTATCTACTGCCAAAACTTCCGAAAATTAGTAATTGTCACTTTGACAAGGCCATAGAGGGGGATAAAAAATAATTAGCTGTGTTGCCTATACACAGTTTTAATTTCCCAATCAAATATTAAAAATAATAAAACAGATTATTTCTAATAAGATATACTAGCTTTTTATAATTTATATAACATTTTACTGTCTGTTGTTTTTAAACAACACTGTGCTATTTAAGGGTTAAGGTACCCATTTCAAAAACTTCAATCGCAAGCATCAAAGTCATTTGTTTTATGCTTGAATTATTTTATTGCTTTTATTTGTAAGTTAAATTGTCTCTGAAAATTAATAAACTAATCCCCTTTTGTTTTATTTAATCCTTATCTCACTTTACACGGTTGTAATGAACATATCCTAGACTCTTCTTTATCTTCTTTAGATCGATTTACACGATTTGCAGTTTAATTGAACATATCCTTCTATTTTGTATGAATTATTTGTCTCGTTTTACACGGTTTTGGTTTGCACGATTTTTTCAGGAACTTATCTACAGTGCAAATCGAGGGATAGGTGCATACATTTCTTAAAAAAACCAACATGCTTGCTATCTATATATATAAAATTGAACCCCTATTTCTGTTGGTCACGCAATAACTTGAGAACGACTTTACCGATTTCATTCATTTTTTTTTTTAAGTTTTCTAATACTTTGTAGATGGTTCTTACGGAAAGAAAAGTTAAGAAAATTGCGCAGAAAATTGGATAATTTCAGAAAACTTAACGATTATTTTAACTTCGCGAGTTTGACCGGTCGCGCGTTCTCGATATCCATTTTAATGAAAATTAGTACAATTATTGTATTGAGGTCACTGATTTTGAATATTATCACAATTTACAAATCCAAGATGACGGACCCAATATGGCGACCAAGATTTCTCAATTCTAACGGGTTTTAATGAAAATTAGTACAATGATTGTTTTTGGGACACTGATTTTGAATATTATCAAAATTTACAAATCCAAGATGGCGGATTCAACATGGTGACTAAAATGTCTTGATTACAACGGATTTTAATGAAAATTATAACAATGATTATTCTTATTGAACTAATTTAGCACTTTACCAAAACTTCCAAATTCAAGATGGCGGATCCAACATGGCGATTAAAATGTCTCAATTACAACAGATTTTAATGAAAATTAGTACAATGGTTATTCTGAGGCAACTAATTTAGAATATTATCGAGATTTCCAAATCCAAGATTGTGACCAACAATTTTTCGATTTTAACGGATTTTAATGGAAAACTTAATTTTAAACAATGTATAAGTTTGTTCAATAAATTAATCAGGGATATGAAACGAAAACACTGTTTTCTTATATTAATGGTATTATTTGTAGAAACATGCGAAAAGAAAGAACACGATCAAATATTGGTCGACGCACAGGGCATAATGAAAATGTACCGGAAAGGGCAGTACAACGTCTGCTGGGTCAGCTAGTTTTATCATAATTTGGTTAATTACTTACTTATTTACTTATATGTAAAATTTTAAGAGCCAGCTAGAAAAACATAATACGATAATCTTGCTTGAGATAATTAAGAAATTTTTTAAATATATTTCGTCGTTCATGTCAGTTGGGATCAAATTGAATAGGTCGTTAGTTGTCGTCTTGGCATTTAGAGGGTCGAGCATTTATAGATTTATAGATTTTTCGCATAGAAACTCCATCGTCTCAGTTTCATACCTCAGCAAATAGATCGATTCGGCCATGGAAAATATTGAACTCTTGTGCTCCAAACTAAACCCCTGATGCCCGGCAGTTAAGTGCTGATCAGAAAATTCCATAGATATGAATTTGTTGAATTTGCGGCATTCGCGTGCATTTCTTGCGATCGAGCTGTGTCGGCGGTAGCGCCGTCGCGTCGTCGTCGTCTTCGTCGTCATCGTCGCCGCCACCGTCTAGGAACCTCGTTAATAGCTCACCATCGTCGCGATTGCTTCTTGTTCCGAATTATGCATAACGAGAAGGTGAAATCCCCAGTTGGCTTTTGCAACATAACCACCAACCAACCAGCCGGACGGATGATAGTCGTCTGCAACATTTTGTGATTTATCGAAGAATTGTGTTCATGTAATCGGCTTATATGCAAAGTTTACTTTTTGCGGACATTAAGAACAAAATGTCAAGGTGCAACATGACTTGCACCTACATTATATAATCAATTGTTTTCATTAGTTCCATGCAATCTAACCGAGATAAAGAGGTGAAAATGAAAAACTCAATTATTTTAGGTAATCAGTTCCTTGATCCCAGAAGGCGAACCAATAATATGTAATGTGGCAAACCATGAACTTGTTCTTTGATTTTTGCTTAATGGCAACATTTTACGTTTAAATCACGATTCAATGATTTCCTTATTTCCAATTAAGCTAATAAACGAACAATTTTAGGATTTACCGACGGGTATACCTGCGGGGGATCATAGAAAAAATGACCAATCCTTTGTTCTCTTCGTGGATTTCGTTTTATGTTTAATTTTAAACTATACCCGGAAACTTAGGAAAGATAGTTTAATAATGCAGAATTAGGAAATCTCAAAAAATATGACCTCTAGAGAATCATGGGGTTCATCAATTGATTAAAACAACTAAGTGCGAAAACATGTAAATTTATTTCCCTAACATCATTTTAGGCTTTGATCAATGATATAATTTATTCTTAGAAAACCTTAACCGATTTTGTAAGTTGAAGTATTTTCTGAAACATATCGTATTTTGAGAAAAATTCAAAATCAGTGATCTTAAACACCCCTATGTATCTATTTTAATGAAGTCTTTTAAAATTGAATCGGCTATCGTGAAAATCTCTTGAATTTTTAAAAATCTCTTGAATTTTTAAAAATTCTCAAACTATTGTATAATATTTTTAGTGACGGATTGAATTGATCTTGGTCCTGTAAAAAGTCCAAGACTGAAACCAAGACTAATATTATACCTTCGGTAGCAAGACCAAACCAAAGATTCGACTTGCAAAACCGACACCAAGACTAAGATCATATTTGCGAGATTTTTTTCCATTTTAGCATCTTTAATAAATCAACAACTATGAGACTGATAAAGAAAAAAAAGCGGCCAAGTGCGAGTCGGACTCGCCCATGAAGGGTTCCGTAGCAGCAAGTAACATAATATAAAAGTTCTTGTTATTATGAGAAAATAATGGTTCACGGTTATGTTTATGAAATTAAATGTTTTTTTTTTTTTTTTTTTATGAGTTGATTGAATGAAAGGTAAATTGCGGTTTACGATTTATGACGTATTAAAAACAAACTACGCACTAGATCTCGTTCAAACCAATTTTCGGTGGAAGTTTGCATGGTAATGTACATCATATATTTTTTTTAGTTTTATTATTCTCTTATTTTAGAAGTTACAGGGGGGGAGGGGGGGGGGACACACATTTTACCACTTTGGAAGTGTCTCTCGCGCAAACTATTCAGTTTAGAAAAAAATGATATTAGAAACCTCAATATCATTTTTGAAAACCTATCCATAGATACCCCACCCGTATGGGTTTGGTTAAAAAAAATTGTTTGAGTTTCAGTTCTAAGTATGGGGAACTCCCAAAATTTATTGTTTTTTTTCTATTTTTGTGGGAAAATCTTAATGCGGTTCACAGAATACATCTGCTTACCAAGTTTCAACAGTATAGTTCTTATAGTTTCGGAAAAAAGTGGCTGTGACATACGGACGGACAGACAGACAGACAGACAGACATGATGAATCCATAAGGATTCCGTTTTTTGCCATTTGGCTACGGAACCCTAAAAAGGCAGTTTTCCTATTATCTGTGACTCAGTGCTTAGTAAACCTGATTATATTAAAATTTTAGCTTTTGAAACCTAGAAGATAAGGAGGCGGTATTTTCTCGCACATTTTGGGCTATATCTTTATAACCTATTCACTAAAACAACTTTTTTTAGAGGGCCCCAACTCACCGCAAATATATACAATATATAAACAATAGAACGAACGAATCGAAATTAAGAGCATAAGTGTAATTAATACACTGAGAAAATTATATGGGACTTTTTACTAATAAAATTATAATTAATTAATTGCTTTCCTGATTCAAATCAATAAAGATTATAATTATGAAGATACCACGTACCAGGTTCTTATCGACAACTCTAGGGTTTTTTTTAGGTACAATTGATAAACAATTTAGACAAATTGAATTTCATACTGATCAATCTGCAAGAAAATAAGGATATAAGGAGATTATTTCAATAAGTAGTTCAGAACAAAACATTTTATCAAATCTCTCTACTTTTCCATTTCCGTGTTCAAAAATATGGTTTTCTCTTCAAAAAACCACCTTGACATTGATGTGACCTTCGAGGCTATGGCCAAGGTCAAGGTTGTTTTCAAGGTCACAGTCAGACGCAAAACTTCTGCTCTTTCCAAATCCGCGGTAACAATGCAAATTCCCCTTTAAAGAACCATCTTGACCTTGATATAACCTTCGAGATCATGGTCAAGGTCACAATCGGAGGTAGAACTTTCCGCTCTTTCCATTTCCGTGGTCAAAAATATGGATTCCCATTTAAAAAAGTCAACTTCAAGGTCATTCCTAAAACTTTTGTCTTAAACTTTTTTCTCCAAAATGCAGTTCTCGAAAGTTATTGAGCCGTTTCCATACTTTTGGATCACCCTGTATAATGTATATGCTAAGTAATGCTAAGTACTATTAGCTAGATAATGTTTAATATTTCTAAGTAATGCCAGGTAATGCTAAATAATGCTTCTGAGGTACGGTAATGGTACAGAAGGAATGGTGATCTTGGTAACGGTAATTACATTTTTTTAAGCACCAATACTGATAATGATACTGGTAATTTTTCTTGCTTGCATTACTTGTATTAGTACTGAATATGGTAATGCATTCCAAGAATAATGCATTATTTTAACAGCTATGGTCATAAGTGTATAGTAAGTCTATTGATGCAAGACCAAAATCGGGACCGAGTGTACACGACTATCAGTCTTGGTCTAGTTTTTCTCATCATTAAATATTTCATACATCAGTGTTGTTATTTATTTGTTGTTTTTAACTGCAAAGAATATGTCCTTTATGCGGGGAATTCTTTTTCAATTTGACTTCACGTAGTTTCTTAAATTTTACTACAATTATAATTTTAGTATTTCTTATGGTGCAACTTTTGTTTGAGATACACTAAAATACGACTGGCAAGATTTCCGTGAAATGATTGAACGTGCTAACGCATTTGTGACTGTCCTTAATTAAAAATCCAACAAAATGCTAAAACCCTAATTATTTGAAGGTACGCTGTATGCCATTATAACAAATATTATATAATACCAACTATATTTCGCAGCAAACCTACCTAATTGGCTTTGAAAGTTAAATCCATTCTTTACCCTCTGTAACCGTCTTTACCTAGGAGCATTAATTTCAATCATATTGCCAATCAAATTTCAATTAGCCCTGGCATAAGAGCAATTTCCTTATGTTTTTACATTTGTGTTTACTGACTTTTTTCAAGTGAAAACCTGTCTTTTGAATCACAAACTAGACAAGTCTAAGATAGTGACAGTTGAGGGCACATTAATTATTTTAACTTATAAACTAAAAGCCTTTTCATACAGTAGCTTAGCAGAGAAAGCAAACTTAATGGAACCCAAATTATTAGTTGAATGATCTCTAGCAAATCTGTTTCCTCTAGAAAAATTTCCCTTAAGCATGTCAACGCAAAATATCGCAAAATACCGCAAAACGTGAAAAATTCCGCGATGCAAAGAGACTTTTATTTTTTATTTTATTTTTATTTTGACATCATTCATCTGCTTTCGACGACACTGTGAAAGTGAATGTTTTGAGGTGCATACCAGCGAAACTTGATAGTACAGGTGAATAATGTTCCGCGGTTCCAACCAGGAGCGCTAGTAGTAATAATTGTGGTTATTTCAAATTTGAAAATAAACACGGAAATAATTTCCATTGTTTTACTACACGACAATGCTTTCCTCGCTAGAAGAATAAAAAGAGATGGAGCCCTTGACGTATATTGTGTGCATCCGCCCTGCGAACTCGTTCGCTTGACATCTGTCGCAATATTTTAATTAAATTTAAAACAATTAACCGGGCATATTTTTGAGTTCCCAGTCGACCTAGGCAAAAGCCGCACAATCATGGGAACCTGAAGGAGCTCCATTGCCGCAGGAAAGCGCCATAGGCGGATCCATTATTGTCTTGGGATAGACCAGCTGGAATTTTTCGCACGATCATAGAGATCATTTGTTATGTGGTGAGAAAAGCCTTGTTCGTGTTATTCTATCGAAAGTGAAGTTACTCCCTCGTCGTATACTTCGATGAGTTTTCCAGGTGATTGCATGCAGTACCCGATATTTTTCCCGATCAGTTGACAATGGCTCTCAACGGGGAAAATTCCCAACAATTTGGAAACTTAATGGGGAATGTAAATCTACGAGAGTTTGAATTTCGTCAGCGATCGCGACGAGGGAAGTAAAATACCCTCTCTAGCTTCCTTTATTAAAATCAACTCGCTATGGTTTTGGTTATGGAGTTGAAACAATTGCAGTACTGCAGAACTGATAATGGCATTACGCTATGAGGAAGACTATACATTACCTGCTAGCGTTAATAAAGAGATTTAATTAATCACGAGAGAAAATATTAGCGTGCCTCGGGTTATGGGACCATTTGGAAGTCAGAAAATTTATTTTATTATGTTACCGCTAATTACACATTCGTCATTACCTGTCTACTTTATAATCCCTTCAAAATCGCGGTAGTTACGCGTTTGAACATTACTGCTCCTTACATTGCCCATCTGCATCGTTATAGCTTAAAAAATTTTTACGAATCTCACAAACATCTAACAAACAATTCCGCAATTTAGTTTCGCTCATAATATAACAATGTTTTAATTAGGGGAACTTTTTTATGAATTGTTATAATCATTGTTAGGGTTCCGTACAAAGGCCTCAAAGTGGTGGGAACTAGCGGGCCAGTGCCAAAAGTGCCATTACGTAAATTTGACCCTGCCCAAAGGGTTCGTCGAACCGGGCATATAATTCAATTAAACAATCGATTTTGGCTGATTTATCAAAATAGACCAGAGACTTCACAAATCCCCACAAAAAATAGTCCAGCGTTGTCAAATCACACGATTTTGGTGGTTGACAGATCCATTTCTTGAAATAAGATTTTTGTAAAATTATCCTTTCAATAAATCGATTGTTTCGATCGCTGTATGCCACATAGCGCCCTCTTGTTGAAACCACAACTCGTTAACATCAATGTCCCGAAGTTTTAGAAACTATGCACATTTTTAATAATACGATGAATAGCACGTTATGATAGGCGATTGTTCGGTTCATAAAATTCACGAAGTTCTCTATAAGCTTTTTATAACTGAGCCCGGTTTAGGAAATAAATGTCCACGATGTGGGATTGTCGCTGCGGCGTATATCATGATGATTTGTTAGAACTAACCGAATAAAAATGACACTGACACTTACAATAAAACCCGACACCTCTTAGAAAAACACTTTATATAAAGCGACCTAAAATCCAGGCAGTTTTAATTTAAAAAAACAATGTGAATGGCAAAAATTCCCATCAGTGGTTTTTGCGTGAATAATAAAAATTCGTATATACTATAAATAACAAAAAAAAAAAAAAAAAAACAGTATACTAATTAGATTACACACATTGTGGTAAGGTAAACAATTTTAAGTATAAAAAAAACGACATTAATTTAATAGAATATCTCATTAAATATATAAGCTTACATATAACAGAAATTTCATCGTATACGTCATATTAAATAAAAAAGCGTCACTTTGATAATTCAGGATTAAAACCTGTTAAATTAACTTCCAATTCCATATTAAATGAATAGAGCATCTAGTTAACATGAATTGTTTGTTACCAAATCGCCTCTGTGATATGCTTATTTATAATAACAAATTTAAATTTTAACAAGAGACAGAACAAGTCATTTTTAAAATTTGTTTACATTTGAACCGTGTTCTGGCGTGGATTTTACCGTCCTAAGATAACGAACACCTCACAGATTATAATCTTGACACAAATTATGTAATAAAATATTTGGGTCTTATTTTCTTCATCGAACTTCTGCCCTACATGCAGACAAATTCGCGGCCATTTGAAATCAATTTTTTTGCATTAATTAGCCTACAAAAATGCTATTACACTTCGATGTAAAGACTTCAAGTCTTTACTCTAATTAAAAAATATAAAGCTCTGACTTCGATGGATGGACCTAAATCTTTAACAAGACAATGTATATATGTATATTATGATTAATAAAAAAAACTTAGAGCATCTTGCGCAAAATGATAAAGGCAATATAAAAACTTTGAGATGTTTAGAAATGCCAACATTAGTTCGCTCAACTTCATCAAATTTATAATACGAGTAATTACTGACAAATGCGAAGGGAGCACTCGAAAGTGTTGGCCTTGTTTCGTGGGAATGTGTGATGCGGCCATAAGGAGATATTTGAAGCAGCAACCTAATAACAGCTAAGAGGTTATCGAAATCTAGCCAATTTGCAAATATTAAAAGTCACTACTCGTTGGCATCTAATTCCGACTGAATGCACTCCCCCGGGCAAGCATCAAGGGCGCCCCATTCGCACTTCGATGATTTAATCGTCTTAAGGAAATTAATCTTATTATGGCATGAAGTGACCCCAAGCGTTTCTGTTGACTGCCTCCGAATGTATTAATTATTCTTCACTTGCATGCCGGACTTGAATTTGAATCATCACGGCTGCTTCATAGAACGACGACTGCTACAATTCCGTTGCGGATGTACATATATACTTATGGTATATAGTGCCATTCGTGATTTATTTTCAATCAAAAATTGATGTAATCGAACGCAATCAGCGAAAGTACAGTAACAGATGTTTGCTGCACGGATGTTGAGACATTTGAAGCGTGAAGACATCAACATCGGCCACTGTTTCTTGGACAATGAAATGACGCTCTTTACAATCAATCCTACAGACCCTTGAAAGAGCCGCCTTTTCTTGTGCAATAAACTTTCACGTCATGCTACATATCTTCGTATTAATTTGCTCACAAACGAATTTCCGATAATTGACTACAAATATTTTTACTTCTTTTTAATTTCGATTTCTATCCAGGAAATAAATTATTTCCGGAGTTAAACCGAAAAAAAAAAAATTATATATTTTTTATGCATACACACCTACTGGCATCGTTGAAAGGCGAAGGCCGGCAGTATCAATGAAAACAAAAGAAGGTAAGGAGTGCTCGAAATAATTTCGTGCTTTCGTTCAGCATTTCTTTGCTAATTACCACCTTCCTTTGGGAATTGTAGCCGGATCCGAAGTATTTTGTGTATACATTCTTGCATTCTATTAGATTTTTTTATATACACGCAATTTCAAGCGTCTTTTCCGTGTTTAGAGAGCGTAATTGTAACTAAGTTGCAGATATTTTAATTTGAATTGTGAAACAATTTATTAATGTCTGCCCTATACCTAGTTGTTGAATTTTTATAACCCTATATTGATATTGAAACCTGCTAGTACGTTTTTAGGGTTCCGTAGCCAAATGGCAAAAAACGGAACCCTTATGGATTCGTCATGTCTGTCTGTCTGTCTGTCCGTCCGTATGTCACAGCCACTTTTTTTCCGAAACTATAAGAACTATATTGTTGAAACTTGGTAAGTAGATGTATTCTGTGAACCGCATTAAGATTTTCACACAAAAATAGGAAAAAATAAATTTGGGGGGTTCCCCATACTTAGAACTGAAACTCAAAAATTTTTTTTCATCAAACCCATACGTGTGGGGTATCTATGGATAGGTCTTCAAAAATGATATTGAGGTTTCTAATATCATTTTTTTCTAAACTGAATAGTTCGCGCGAGAGACACTTCCAAAGTGGTAAAATGTGTGTCGCCCCCCCCCTGTAACTTCTAAAATAAGAGAATGATAAAACTAAAAAAAATATATGATGTACGTTATCATTCAAACTTCCACCGAAAATTGGTTTGTAGTTTTTTTTTTAATACGTCATAAATCGTAAACCGCAATTTACCTTTCATTCAATCAACTCAAATATAAAAATTAAAAAAAAAACATTTAATTTCATAAACATGACCGTGAACCATTATTTTCTAATAATAACAAGAACTTTTATATTATGTTACTTGCTGCTACGGAACCCTTCATGGGCGAGTCCGACTCGCACTTGGCCGCTTTTTCATCTATTGTCTTTATAGGCACACATTTTAATTTTTTTTATAATTTGTTATTTTTTAATACAAGTTGGACAAATTTTGATTCAAGATCATGTGAGTTTGAAAGGTTATGGTAATATTACACAAATCTGGAGGATCGGAATAGTCAATGTTTTTCTTTAATATGCTTCAATGATATTTTAGGACCTCTGAAATAAAGAGCAACTGGCAACAAAGCGAACGAAAGCTTGTTTTATGAAATTATAGCTCTAGTCCTTTACAAAAAAATTTTAAACCTATTTTATAAAAGAACACGATTTAGTAAATTAGCTTGCAACAGCCCGACAAATTTTCATTCGGTTCACTTAAAACAAGAGCATTTTTAAAATTTAATTTATCAAAGAAGTAACTAGGGAATTTTAAATAAGTATGATATGCAGAGACCGAAATTGCATAAATTTACATATTAGTGGTTAATTTTCCATTAATTTTTTATTCGTTATAGGTTAATCGTTATTTTAAAATTTTAAAAATATACCGAAAAATGTAAATAATAGTACGCATAACTTAA